>JAVHKY010000004.1:10315833-11622500 GCA_035079385.1 Aspidiotus rigidus | reverse complement strand
TTTTTTTTGAAATCTTGTGTGTATTATATGTTGACAGTATAATTTGTTACTACAGTCGTTCCAATTTTCAGCGATGATTATTTCTTTGACCTCACTTTTTTACATGCAAATAATGTAACTCCTCCTATTTTCGAGTTGATTTAGTTGAGACTTTGAAAATCCCTTCCTTCATTTACCTTAATTAGAACAAAATTTCTCAAGGCCCTCACTTTATTCCTTCGAGTCCACCCACCTCCAACTAACAGTTATTCTTGACATCGAGTCCTGATTTGTGTAATTCACTATTCTCTAGGGATTCTTCTGTTAAAATACCTAAAATAACTTGTAATCCGTCGAGTAAATAGCCCAATAGGTAGCTGAAATGTTCGTTAAAATAAATAAAAAAAAAAAAAAAATCCTAATGATGTTAAGAGCATCGCCAGTTTTTTATGATGTTAACTACCTAACCTAAATCGAGGTTCAATAGGAAACCTATTCCATAGGGGGAGGGATTTTTGAAAATTTTGGTGTCTCGCCATCATTTACCTAGAACGATGGTTGATATTTTTCCCAGTCCTTTTCCTGTCATATATATCTTGGAAGTTGAAATTCTTCCATGTTCCTCTCTTAAAAAATATAGCTTGGAAGTTGAAAGTTTTTAAAGTTATCCACTTGTCATAATTGCATAGGTCGATGTACAAAATGCGTTTTCAATTTCAACTGCTCTGATGGTTCAATTTTTTCCAAGTTCCTCTCCTGTCATATATAGCTCAATTCCCAATATTAAAAATCTTTTCAAATCTGACTCCTTTGATATTGAAAATTTTTCCTATCCCTTATCTATCATAATAGAGCTCAAATGTCTCAATTTTTCCGAGTCCCTCCTGCTATACTTGGCTTCATTTTCAAAATTTTATCAAATCTAATTCCTCTTTTTGGAACCCCTCCAATTTTGAATTCAATTCTCAATATCAAAACCAATCCGTCCTAAAACCAATCCGTCCTATAGAAGAGGATGTGGGAATTCCTTATTCAAACATGTGATTGTTTTCTATTACAGCCTTCAATTGAACTTCTTTTGGTTGAATCCTAGAAATCTGATTGGAAGCTTCATTACAATCCTTACTATCTTATTATACAGATAATCTGAGAATTTATCACCTTTTTTCCTGTCCTACTCTTCAAAATCAACATACTTCCTACAAAGTATTTTCTCAATTATCTTCTGACCTGTGTAATCATTTCCAACACAATTTCCAACTCTCGCAACTTAGTCAGTTCCATTTTCCAAATATTTCAGTTCCTTTTCTTCTTCTACTTCTTACAATGGAAGTGATTTTTGATTCAAAAAGTTGATATTGATAAGGGATCATCATATTTTGGTGACTATTATTTTCTATTTTGCCTATTAGCTCTCCTTCATTAGGACATTTCGACGTCATTAGAACTTTTTGCCAAATTAATTATCCTTCAATTTGCGAAGTGCTAAATTGTATCGGATAAAATGAGGTATGAAGTGCAAAGAGAAGATCGTTACCGTTATAATATTAGTCTTTAGCTATTTTTTAGCCTAATTGTATCGGGTAAATTAGGTATGTGATGGATTTCGTCTGAAGCCTTCCTCTAGGGAATTGAGGTATGTTTTATGCGCTACTTTTATTCCATTCTTCAGGGTTTTCCGAAACTCTTTATACTTGTTGATATTATTTATGGTAATATTCTTTTTCAACTTTCGTTGTGCCCTTTTCTTAGAATCGTACCCCCTACTTTTCCTGAATACGTCCCTCTCAATTTCTCACATGATGTGTCTATAGTTGAAATTCTGATTAGGTTCAAGCTCACACTTTTCTACGCTCATCTGTACAAAACGTATCTGTTATTTGATTCTCAGTTCACATCGGTTGCCCTCAATATGATCAAACTGATTGCGCGCCTAAAAACTGCACCCTTTCACCCAAAATTAAGGACCCCACCTTGTAACTACGTACTTACGACCATAAAAACTTTCATTATTTCTTAATCCTAGCTTAATTCTTGTATCACTCACATAAAAAAACAACCCTGCAACAAACTTAGAATCATTAAAAGTTAACCTATCCTCAGTCTTCATTGAACAGAAATTCCCACCATAAAGAGGTTATTTTCGCTCGATATAGAATTGGTCACTCTCAACTTGAACATTCTCATCTCCTCCTGGGTTGCCATGCTCTACCTTCATGTAAATCTTATTATGCAGATAATCTGACGATCGATCATCTTTTTTCCTATCCTACTCTCCAAAATCAACGTACTTCCCACAATATAATCTCAGTCTCATCCTCTGTCCCATGTAATCATTCCCAACATGGTTTCCAACTCCCGCAACTACCTATGGTACTCAATTACTCCAACTTATACACATCCATTTTCTTTCTCCTGCCTTAAAATTTGAGTACCACCATCTGACTCGATTGCTACCTCTTCTTCCAATCATCTTCCCTATCCTCACGTTCTTTTCGTTTGTTTCTCACTCCACTCCAGTTATTCTTATTTTCAGAATACAACCATAATACCATTTTACAAATTATTTTAATCGCTTTTCTTCTTTTACTTCTTACAATTGAAGTGATTTTTATTCAAAAAGTTGACACTGATAAGGGATTCTCATATTTTTATGACTACCATTTTCTATTTTACCTGTTGGCTCTCCTTCATTAGATACTTATATTATCATTATAATTAGGTATATGGACATTGTGACATCATTAAAACTTTTTGTCGAATTCATTTTTCTTGTCTCGCGTCCAAGAAAGTTAGCTACCTTTTATCGAGACTTTGGACATCTAACCTGAGGTGAGGTTGTTTAAAGAGGCGAGGTAATCGATGTAAGGTTGAATCGTTGTTACGTTTTATTTTGCTAGGCAATTCATTTTTTGTTTTTTTTTTTTCTCCCTCCAAATTTGCTAGGTAATTCATTTTACTCTTATAAATAATAATACAATCTTGTCACAGTATGATAATTGACGTCGGATGCGATAACAGGAAAATGGAGAACTTTTACACGCACGTTTGTGATAATGAATCGTTGCACTTAAATAACCAATAATTATTAATTTTCTATTTTCTATTTTGCCTGTTAACCTTCAGTCGCTGTGACGTCATTAGAATTTCACGAATATTTTTTCTTATAATTTGCTAGGCAATTCATATATATAGTAATAGAATACACGCGTTAGCTATTTTTTAGCTAAATTGTATCGGGCAAATCAGGAATGAGAGGCAAAGGGTCATTTAGCTTTTTAGTATATTAGATTATTATTACGCGGGGTGTACTCACGAATTTTTGAATCACCCACGAAGTAGAGATTTTCTAATTATTAATTATTTAATGATTTATTTATTTAATTATTTAATTATTTAATTATTAATTAATTAATTAATTAATTATTTATTATTATTACACGGGGTGTACTCGCGAATTTCTGAATCACCCAAGGAGTAGAGATTTTCTAATTATTAATTATATTAATCATTTAATCATTTATTCATTTAATTATTTATTTATTTAATTATATAATTATTTAATTATTAATTAATTAATTATTTATTATTATTACGCGGGATGTACTCGGGAATTTCTGAATCACCCACGGGGTAGAGATTTTCTAATTATTAATTATATTAATTATTTAATCATTTATTTATTTAATTATGTAATTATTAAATATTTATTTATTTAATTATATAATTAAATAATCATTTAATTAAATAATTATTTAATTATTTAATTATTAATTAATTAATTAATTATTTATTATTATTACGCGGGGTGTACTCGCAAATTTCTGAATCACCCACGGGGTAGAGATTGTCTAATTATTAATTATTTAATTATTTATTTATTATTAATTATTATTACTACGCGGGGTGTACTCGCAAATTTCTGAATCACCCACCGGGTAGAGATTTCTCTTGACGGGGCGGGGGGGGGGTGTACTCGCGAGTTTCAAAATCGGGGTCCGGCGCGAGAGAAGACATGGAACATGTCAAAAACTATACTCAAGCTATAATGTTTAGAAAAGCAGAAGACGCTCACGTAAGTCCTCAGGGGGCTGCGCTCGAGTGCCCCATTTAGAGTTCAATATAAGTCTAGTATGGTGTATCAAGAAGGTTTGTGTTATACGAGGGGGTGATATACCGGGTGGACCAGAAAGATGTTACCAGTTAAATGGGAGTTTGCGCTAAATTCACCTCAGCACAGAAACGCGAAATATTAGATGTAATCTAAAGGCGACATCAATAATTATCTTTTCGAATGTCCAGAAATATCCAACATTAGACAAATACTATACTCAGAAGCCATCAATCTACAATTCGCTACCCCACTTAGAGCCTCCGACCTCCTATCATCAGAAAACGCTTCAATTTACACATTTTTAAATTTATCTCTGACCTACCTCCCTACCTCCTTCCATCAACATTTAAATTCAATTCATTTTTTCCGTTTTTCCTTCGAGGTAAGGCCCAGTAGCCATCTTCTTTCCAACCCCCTTTTTTTTTTTTTTTTTTTTTTTTAATTAATTTATTTTTTGATTAAACTTTCTTTAAATTCTAAACAGCGATTAAATCATACTCTTTTAATACAAGAAATCAAACTCGGCTCCAGTCCTTACAACGGATTGCTATGTCGAAGTACTATTGTTTTCACCCTTTTTTTTTTGTGTGTGTTTTTTTTATAATTTTTCTCTGGTTGGATGCAAT
The DNA here is from genome assembly GCA_035079385.1 of Aspidiotus rigidus. Taxonomy (NCBI): domain Eukaryota; kingdom Metazoa; phylum Arthropoda; class Insecta; order Hemiptera; family Diaspididae; genus Aspidiotus; species Aspidiotus rigidus. The sequence goes on along the minus strand of JAVHKY010000004.1, from coordinate 11,617,781 downwards.
AATAAAAAAAAAAAAACAAACTTCAAATCTACAATATTTGTATCTTAATTTCATATTCAATTTTCACTCCAACCCAACTGTCTACGATTTTTTTGAGACGAGTTATAGACCAAAATTTGACAAAAATTGACCAATCTGCCAAAATTCTCAAAAATTAAAAATCGTTCAAATTTTCATATTTTACTTGATTTAAAAGTGAAATTTACCTCCGATTCGGAAAGAAATATCTGAATGACTCTACAAAGTTTGAAAGTGATGGAATTTTCAATTTCTTCGTTCAGAAATCTTGGCAAATTGGCAAATTTTTGGTACATTTTGGTCCATAACTCGGCTCAAAACAGTACTAAAAAGTTGACTAGGGGCGCAAATTGAAGGTAAAATTGAGATGCACATTTTGTAGATCTGAAGTATACATCTAACGTTTCGCGTTTTTACGCTAGAACAGATTTAGCGCAAACTCCCATTTAACTGGTAACATATTTTTGGTCCACCAAGTATACTGAGCAAAAGGTGATTGGGAGGCTTGATATAAGGACATAGAAAAATCTACGACTTCCTTAACGAAGTTAAACGAGGAACACAGGAAACCTCTTTCATGGGTCGAATTGGTATTGAGAATTCAAATTGAAATATTGAAGAAGTTTTTCTCGTATCATGGTGAATATAGCCTGAAATTAAAAATTTTTCCAAATCTCTCCTATCATGTAGTCCCCTCTTGTATCATATATGATGGCTTGAGAGTCAAAATTATTCTGAATTCTCCTTCTATCATAAAAATAAATCCTAACTCGAGAGTTGAAATAAGTCTACTCAAATTCTTCAAAGTTCCTTTCCTATCATATATTATGGCAAGAGTCGAAATTCTTCCAAGTTCTCCTATTGTAGACTATAGCTCGAAAGTCCAAATTTTTCCAAGTCCTTTTCCTATCATGATTCGAAAGTTGGAGCCTGTGGATATGCGAGCCTCCCTTTCTAGTCTTGTGGGAACAGGTGGAATAGTTTGTGCTAAGTCTGTGCTGGATTGTGCCATACAGTTTTCCGTTTGTGCTGTTCTCCTTTCACTCGAACTGTTCAGGGGGGCTGTAGACATGCAAAACCCTGTCTTATTCAATTTTTGGCCTAAAACAGGCTGAATTACGTATTATGCTCGCGAGCGTTTCCGTTGTGGACAGCCCTTTCACCTCCAGTCCTTGGGGGAGGGGGAGCCGCAAGACATGCAGAACCCAATTTCGATAATTTGGAGTTTTTAGGATAAAAATGGATGGAATCGTTAGTGCTACATTCGTTCTGGTATCCTTGTCCTTCAATCGCTGTCCTCTCCGGTAAGGTTGTAAGCTCAAGGTTAGAGATCGATTGCGACTCAGTGTGCAATAAGGCGAACCAAACTTGCTACAATTCTTGTTGTTCCAGGCAATATTACCGAAAATCTCGTTATTTGTTGTGTGCTTGCGATGAGAGATTGACTAGAGCTCTATAATGTTGGAGGGAAGTAAGAATTGGAGATATTATGTATATAATTGATTACTTTATCACCATTTTCTCTTCTTTTGAATTCTCAAAATGAATGATTGCACAGCGAAATCGATTTGGATTGGACAAAATCAGGATCAATAACAAAAATTCTAAATCGGAAATTAGGCAAGTTGGGAAGGAATTGACGATAGATAATATTTTTGTTCTCAATCGTATTTTTTCATATCTACTTCAGAAATCAGTCACCTAATTTTTCTGTTTTTGCAAGTCACAGCCACAATAGTCTCCAACCTAGTGTTTTGAGTTTACGGGTGATTCATCCTTTAAAACTAGCGGTACTTACGGATTCTTCATACTATTAGTCATTTTCATTTTTGCTCAGTTATTGATTTTAAACCCACTTTGCTGCAGTCCAAGTCTTCTTATCAACGGAAAAAGGATCATCTTGATTTCAAATGAATCACGAAAACTGAAAAAGTAAAAATAAGAGATTTCATAACTTTTATAAAAGTTTGAGGGAGGAGAAGGACAAACGTAAACTCAGAATTCGTTTGAAAAAATTATAAGGTACGAGGACAGCATAGGCCTTGAATTGCAATATAGTACATCCAATGCCAGGACACTAATAGAAGAATTTTATGATAAAGAATGCAAAACTTTCGAGTCCAAGACGACTCAGCTTCATGTTCTTGATCCCCTCCGCATAAGATATTTTACTATGTAAGGTAGACAACAAGAGAACAAGCACCCTAAAACATAATAAGAGGTAATAATCCCGATAAACCAGATCGACCAGATATCTCAGTTGATTTTGAGTAAATGTTGACCAAAAACAAACTGAGGGGGCGCTCTGATGAGTGACTAATAACAGACCAACTTTTTCAGTCGGTTTACTTCCGCTCTTCCCTACCATATTTGGACCACATTTAAAGCAACTTGACAAAATTCTGAATGAAAAAATTAGTCGATCTGTAGGTAATGTAGGTACCATAAAATGGTCTATCCTCAGTCATTGGCCATATTTCCTCTGCAATTGACTATATTTTGTCCATTTTTGACCAAAAAAAGAGTCGATTTCTAGGGAACCTTGACGATATAAAATATTTTCTCATAGTCAATATGTAGTCATTGTCAATGAACCACCATAATTAGAATTCTTCTGACGAAAAATATTGGTAGATTTCTGGGCAATGTAGACGATTATAAAAAAGTCTGTTGTAGCCTATATTCAAGCGATATTAACGGACCACTATACAAATAGACCCCTTTTGACAAAGCAGAACAATCAAGTTTTGGGCAATAGAGACGCCATAAAACGGTCTATAGTTAGATGATATTAATAGACCACCATTTTCGACAGGAAAAACCAGTCTATATCTAAGGCTTCTTCATGTGAGAGATGAAAGAAATGAAGATAGCAATCCAGTTAGCAGGATTATATCGAGAGGAGTCCGATTTTCGTCTAAAATTACAATATTAATTAACATACCTTCAATTATTTATAGACAATGTTCAGAAATTTGTGGAATTTATCATGGATTCATACCAATTAAAATTGAATCATTTAATTTAAATAATTTTTTAAAATGAATCTAAATATTATATGTATCTATTTATTTAAATTTAATTTATAAAATTCGTACATCATTACGTAATTTTAATTTTAAATTTAATTATTATAATTTAATTGATATAATACAATAATTATTATCATTATTCTTTATTAATTTATTATTTATAAATTGATTTTTATCAATTTAATTTATGTTAATTTTGTTATTTAAATTAACTCTTTAAAAATTGTTTTTTAATAATTTTTTTATTTGTCATAAATAAACCTAATAATTTTCTATTAATTGAATGTAAAATTGAACAAAAAAATGAAAAATATCATTCTGGTTCAATATGATTATTTAAAATCATTGAAATGATTAAATAATTAATTCTCATTTAAAGGATCAAATATGTTAAATAAATTGAATGATATAAAAAGTTATTTAGTTTCAATTTTTTTAGTTGTTTTATAATAATTTTTATTGAAAATTAATATGAATATTTTTATTAGATAATTAATTATTCTGAAAAAAAATTAATAATTTTGATTAAATCAACTATATCAAGAAAATTTAAATAAGATCTTTATTTTTTCGAAATAATATTATATTATAAACTTCTTAAATAAAGTTGAAATTTAATAAAATTGATATAAAATTAAAATCGAAAAAAAAATTATATTTAATGATTATTCCTGTTGGAACTCCTTAAATTGAATATAATAAATCTAATATTTTTATGATTAGTAGAATATTATGTTCATTTATTGAATAATTTTATTATTAAGAATATTAATTTTTAAATTTTAAATTTTATTTTAAATATCCTTATTTATCTGCGAGTTTGCGAGCAATATGATAGTTGATTTATTCCTAAGAAATCGGCTGGAAATTTTGGGCAAAAATGAGTGACCCGGTTTGCACGAGAATAGACCAAAAAAAAAGAGTAAAATATTGGTAGATGTTGAGGAAAAATCTACTCAAAATGGATCAAGGTATCTCCCAAAATATCTGCCCAGAAATCGACTAGAAATCTTAGTCAAAATTGAGTAATAAATACAATATCAATTTTCGACTAAGAAACGAGGAAAAATTCCATTTTTTATTGACAATTATAACGCCCTTAAAATAGGTCGAAATGTATTCCGCATAGTGTTCAAAAATCAACTAAAAATATGATCAAAATTTAGTAGGAATAATATCAGACCAACAATCAACTGAAATGAATAGACAAACTTTGGTCAATTTATCTCAAAAATTTACTAAAAATCAACCATTTTCTGATGGTACCATAATATTTGGTCTTTTTTCAGTCGTACGACCAAAAACCAACCAGTGTCGACCATACAGTGATGGTTGATTTGGTTTCTCGGGATGGAGCTCAATTGCGTCAACAGGTGTTGTCAACATTCATCCAAATTCGGTTAGTCTCGTTTGTTGTCAACTTCCATGCAAACCTAGCATTTTACCGCTATTCTATCCTAAATAGAAAGTGTTTCTCGACTTACACGAGTCTTTTTTCCGTATGATTATTTTCACCAACAAATTCTCGTAGGTACGTACACTGCGAAATTTTATTACCTGCCACACTTCCGACAGTTCATCACATGTGGGTAGGGCGATGGTAATCGATGTTTTGTAAGCCCTCATAATTTCTGTATAATTTGCTCTCGCTATATCATTCGTGACCAGTGTCGCAGTCGTTCGATGTTGGAGAGTTGTGCAGTACTCGAATTATGCCTACGATGAGTTCGTTATTAATAGTTGTTCTTTATTGTGCGTTTAATTTCGCCTCCGGTAGGTGCGAAAATGCCGCAGACGCAGATATGGGATGGTCGCCGAGTTTGAGGTTCCCAAACAATAACAGCTTCAATTCCGAAATTTGGACTTCAAATTACGAAGATGATAGCGGATACGCTGGAAAAATCTCACCCAGAGCCCTTCTAAATGACTTCGGTAATAACGACGTATTTAATAATGGCGTTGATAGAAATCAACTGAAGGCGACTCCGTACTACCGTCCACCATCGTCGATTGGCAACAACTACGCGTACTCTCCGATCAATACGAGACCAGGAATACCTCAGAATGATGCTGCGCAACAGACGAATCCTCTCAATTCTGGTGGAACTAATTTCAATCCTTCTCAGCCATCGCCTCTCTATCAAACATTACAAACATCTAGCGTTTCTGCACCCTACGTTCAGGGACAAGGACAAGGGTATCATTATCCCGCCCCCGCCCCTGCCCCCGCACCCATCAATCAATATTTACCGCCGGCCCCGTCTGGCCAGTATCTACCTCCGACAAATTCTGCTCCATCTAGTCAATATCTCCCACCATTCCAATCGGCGCATCTGGAAATATTCGAAGCCTCGCTAAGCAATCAGACGGCAGATCAGTTCGAAGTAAACAGTGATAATTTGTTGTATGTGCAGCCGGGAAAGTGCTCGAATTCCATCCTGGTTGGTCGAGTACGCGATGTGGAGGTGAAAACTGCCGGCTACAAGTACAACGCCGATGTTCAAAAAGGCATTTGCGTCCTAATGTTGTACGCCCACGATGAGCTGAATAAGCTGGCAATCTCACTGCAGGCTGTCCAAGGTTCGACAGATTTGATTCCGACAGGCAGTTGGCTGCAAACGAACGTGAAGATGTACGCTTTACAGGCTGGTGATACACAACCTGTGTCCACTGAGTGAGTAAAAATGCTCTTACATACAATTCACACCTGTAATAAAAAATGATAATTCCTCGGTTCTTTAATACTGACCAGAATTAATACTCCTTTAACGTTTTTCTCAGAGGACGAGACGAATTTACCAAGCTTTTCTTTCTTTTTCAGCGGCAATTTCGGTCCTGGGAGTCCAGCTTTGATTCTCACGAAAAGCAACATTGTAATACTTTCACTCCTTATTGACCGCGCTGTGGACTTCTTTGTCGATATTTCAACGTATCAATCACAAAATTGCTGAAGTCGGTAAAAAAGAAAATTCTTCTCAAGTATTCAATTTTCTTTGAAGGTATTTTGAAACTATAACTATTTGAATGAAGAGTGTAGCAGGACAGGAGAGGTCAATGTGTCTTTGAGAGGTGCATTTCTTGAGTAGTGCGTCACGGGCAGAATGAAGGTTTCACATCTACATATTTCCCGGACCCTGAGGTGGCACAATGTTGCATTCGCGTTATTCCATCATAGATGCCGGGAGAAAACTAGACCGTCATCTTGCCCATGTAGTACCTCTTAAAAAATTTTGAAAAGAATACATACTCGTATTTGTCTTTTGACTTCGCAAAAAAGGTGCACAAAGTTTCAGAGATGAAGCACTTGATAGCACATTGACCATTCCAATTTTGCTATACACTTTCATCATCAGCTAGTCTACATTAAGATTGCCCTCTATCAATCAACCAATATAAAGATCTTCTAAGCTCATAAATCTAGGCCGCTTGAAAAAACCCGAGCCCAGTGGGGAAGTACCTACTCTCCTTTCCTCTCGGCAGCTTTGGTCTGCTCGTAGTACTTTTTAAGGTAGTTTTCTCTCGCCACAAAATCTCATAACTGTCTCACGTAACTCCCATCTTTTTCCACGAATATTTTTTGTTGAATTTCAAACCTTGACCTTTCTTTCTTTTTGTGAAGTTTGAGAGTAGGTTACTTTGGAAATTATTGATCTTTAAAATTATTTGGTTGGAACTTTAAAAATTTTTCTTCAATTTAGAAAGTTCGGATTTACGGAGTCCTAGGTCTCTTTCAAAATGGCCGATTAAAATTTCTTAGGGTGAGCTGAGAGTGGTTCTCTGTTTCTTTGAGAAATAAGAACAAAAAAGATGAACTAGGAGAGCCTTAAGAAAATCAAAATTTCAAAAATTGTCCACTTATCCTTGCATGAATTAATGAAGTCAGTCAGTCAGTCACTGTGTCAACCTAATCTTCTTTGAAACACCAGGAGATCAATTATCATTTTTTTAAATTCAAACTTCGGTTGGGAACTGTACCGAGAAAAAGATTCTTAAGCGTCGAAGAACTAATCAACGGAATGGGCTGATCCACACTCCTACAAAAACACCCATTCAACTGATTACTTCTGTGGCACCTAATGGTTTTTTCGCGTGACAGGTCACGTTTATTTTAGTACGTTGGAACTTCTATCGTGAAGAGCAGATGGACACTATTAAGAAGAAAAGCACCAGTGACTATGACACGATCTAGAGAATGGTGCTCTGTACAGCATTTACAAGAAATACTTTATCACAGAACGAATCTTTGTAGCTTGACGCTTTTTTCTACATAATAACGTTCAAATGTGAGGTCGAGATTGAGTCTTGATATTCTTGACCTAAGGAAGATATAATCTGCATAAAAATTTGATTCAAGTTCTCTGATTCAAAATTAAGACCAGAAAGTGCCTCATTGAGGCAGTGTGAGGAACAGGTGGGCTTGGGACTTGCATAAAGTGCTGGTTACTTCCACATTGATGTTTTTTGAAAGGAAGGGAGGTGACTCTGGTTCATTCAGGATTCGAAGATGGGAAGAGGGGCTGAATTGTCCAAATTACCGAGAGAAAACAGGCGCCAAGGGGCTTCCTGACTATCCCACTAAAACTTGACTCCTTGTTTTCACCCTGGTAAACACCTAACAATTTTTGAAACGAGGATCGACTTGATCAACTGAAACCATGAGACTAAGTTCAAGCTGAAATGAGCTAACGAAATAAACTGTTTTAAATCGAAGAAAATTGAATACCTACAAATTGAATTCTCTTTCTGCTAGTTAATTACTATTTTTTATAATTTTTATAATGAATATATTAATCTTTCATGATCATGTCACGTTGTTTACTTCCTCAAATATTAAGATGTTGATATTACATGAACTAAACTTATAAAGCTTCAGTTGTCTTGTCTATGTGCTCTGACCTTGATTGAAAGTCAAGGTAAAATGTTGTATTAAGGGGTGAACTCATATTTTAGTTAATTTTTAAGGCAAGACGTGATCTGTATCTTTATTTGATTGATTAGACTCCAGATTTGTCATAACTTGTATAAATATTTAGCTAATGAATAAATTTTTATTGGAACGAAATCTCTTCTGTATCAATTTTCAATGTTGCCAAAGCTTGAATTATGGAGAGTTTTTTGGTGTACGTTACCTAATAATTTTGACTCAAATAGAAAGCTCGGAAATATAGATTGTAAAAAAATTCCCACTCTCTCTACTGCAGCCTATCCGGGTTATACAAGGCTTCAGTATCGTGTCTAAACAGTGAATATCTGTCCAGACTGACTTCCAAGCTTTTGACCTCAGGAGAGAATTGTTGGAGACTAGGAACTGTCACTCTCAGGAATTCCCTGATTCATTTCCATCAAGAGTAAAAAAAAATTTGTTCAGAAGGACCTGGCCCACCGGCCGCCATGCTCAAGGCTGAACAATAATGGATCAAGACTCAGAAAACGACTGTCGGTGGATTGCTTTTCCCCTCCGTTTGAGGTCGCTGCTCTTCAAATGCAGAATAGGTGACACAAATCTTCGCCATTCTGAAAGTCGACTTTCTGGCTCCCGCCTAGAACTGAGAAGACACTATTGCCGATCACGTTCACAGGGGTTCACAATGACGAGTTCTTAGAGAAAGGCTAATTTTGGTCACCCATTCTAGGCGTAAAAGAACCGTTGTCAGTTGTATGGCACTCCACAGTAGAGTATTGCAGACGAAAATTTCAGCTTCGACTACTTTCAGCTTAAACTTACAACCCTGAAAAATTTGGATTCCCGCTTTTGGAAAAATTTATCTGGATCTTGGCTCAATTTAGCAGATTTTCGACTGATGAATGTCATGGAGAGAGATGAAACGATCAGGAGAATTGGGGCTTTGTCATACTTGCGGAATATACCTATTCTCCAGTTTGTGTTCGATCTTCACTAGATGACTGAAGGTTAAACATACGACAGCAACCAAGTTTAAGCCTAGTATAATGAAGCCTCTAGGTCCCTAATGCAGGTCAAAATCATTGATGACGTTATAAGGCGTCGCGTTACGTTATGCAGATTTCTGACTGACCCACAGCTCCAAGATATATACATCTGGAAAGAAAAAAAAAAACATTCACAGGTTCTTTAACGGAGTTAAACAAGGGGGACAGGGAAACTGTTTTATGAGGCACGTGGGATCTAGGCCGTCGTCAAATTGTGACGTTACAGGTTCGGATTTTGGAGCTATATATAATAGGAGGGGGACTTGGAATACCTTAGAAGACGATCTAAATCATATGGTGTTTGAAGCATTGCATATTTGGGTCATTGAAGGGGCCAAGTCAATTGGTGTATGAAGCATTGCATATCTAGTAACTTAAAGGGGCTATCTTTTAGGCTATCTGTACCGACCACCAAGCTTTATATTGGAAAATTTGAGCTCCGAGCTTTGCCAGCCGGCGGATGGTGGACGTTTTTGCTGACCCCCCCCCCTGATGAACAGGTTCCCTATTAAAAATATTAGAATTTGGCTTATTTCGGCTTTCGGTTTAGGAAGATTTAAATGAAGCTGCCCTTTCCACTTTCCTCTTACCAGTAAGAATTTGGCTGATTTCGGCTTTTAACTTTCAGCTGGGTGCAATACTTCGTTCCGCAGAGAGCTTTAGGCCAGGCCTGCTCAACCTTTTACAACTCGCGGGCCGCATCTGTGTCTCCCGAAATTTCCGCGGGCCGCAAATCGTTTACCTATATTTAATAACGATTTTATTGTAATGTAGAACGATAATTAAAGGGGAAATATTCCTGAACTCGCAGCTGAAAAACAAAGACAGCCATCACATTGATTAGATTACTTTCCTATTTTTTCAACATTATTTTTTTTCTATTTGTTTTTTCATATATGTTTGCATGCATTTAAAAAAAAAATCTTTGTATCCTATTTGTATTATGAAATCAAATCGTGTCATGAAATCGTTTTGGGTTTTCTGAAATTCTTTCGCGGGCCGCATGAGAGTGCTTCGCGGGCCGCAGGTTGAGCAGGCCTGCTTTAGGCTATCGATTTCCTAAATGAGGACTGGCCTACATCAAAATATCTTGTTATCTTCTTACCTCAAGATTTTTTCAATATTCTTCTTTCCCTCTACAGAGTTAGGACTTCGCGATTTCTTGAAGTCCCTAAATCACATCATTGAAAAAAAAATTCTGTAGGTAGTTTGATTTCAAATGATCTTCATTGTTCTCAATTTTGAGCTCTTTATCCAGTTTAATAGTAATGATGAGATATAAAAATTGTTAGAAATCGGTATAATAGAAAATAATTACAATATTTTTAACAAACAAGAATAAAAATAAAATATCGCGTTCATAATATGTTCCACCAATAGGCTACAAGTACAACGTTGTCACTAATTAAAATCTTGTATTGATATACTTCTGATAATATTCCACTTCTTTCTTACTTAGCCTCACCCGTTTACAATTAAAAAATTACGCAAATAGATGACTCTTTCATTACGTATTATTATTATTTCTTTTTTTCCCCCTTCTGTGATTTTTCCCATAAATTTGATGCAAACGCATACAAAAACATACCAAAGATAACCTGACAGCAATACATCAGAGTATGTACAATCTTATACCCGTGATTCTGCTATTTTAGTAAATTCTGTACTCTCTCAATATGAATCAAAGTTCTCCATAAATTCTAAATAGTATTCGTCATTTCATCATATCGAAATTAATGATAATTTTCACGCAGATTCTTGGGAAACAATAAAACATAGGGGCCAAAGTAGGTCATTATTATTGCAAAAAATACTCAGTTTCTCCAATTTTCTTAAATGTGATCTCCAAAATAATTAAAATTTTTCCGTCTAATTGAGAATATTAATCCCTTCACATAAAGTCTCAAATAATAATAACAACAATGAATATTAAGTTTAAAAATGTGTTGATTGTTAGGAAAACTAGGTATCACAAAAAAATGTCTAAATCATGTGCAATAAAATGATTCAAGAAGATGTTGTACGCTTGCAAGCAAAATTTTTTCTGAAAGTTGTGTTTCACGAAATTTTGACAGATGCTTACCTCGATTGAAATCGTCATAAAATAAAAACATGCAATGGGTAAGAAGTTCTTCACACTCCATATGAGAGATAAACGGTCTCTTCAAATTAGTATGCAGCCATTTTTGGTACTTGCAACAAATAGAAAGAATTTCTCGATTTTGAAGTGTCCTCTTTTTCCGTAAAACAGACCAAACAGTTCTCTTCAATTCTTCCATTGCTCTTTCCGGGCTGAAATTAATATTAAAAACACAATTATAAATTTCTTGTTGGTATTATTATTTTTTTCCTGCTATTTTTCTTGAATTTCTCCAGTGAATGTCATTTTTTTGAAGATTTTTTTGTGGTTTGTACAAATTAATCCCGCTCTCTTAAGAATATGATTAATAATCTCTTTGTCATTTTACATACATGAAAATCTGCAAGAAGTAACCAACACAGACTCACTTTCCAACTAAAAATTCGAGGTCAGACGTCGGCAAACCCCTATCAACAATTTCTTTGAACAAAACTTCATGCGTAGGCCAGTTATTGACGCAAGCTTCACAAAGACAGGTAAATCCAAAATTTGATATTTTTTCGCGTCGTTCTTCAATGGACTTTCTCGAATATGGAGGACAATACGAAGTGAAAATCTAATGAACATACAAAAGAAGAAAATGTTCAAAATTGAAATGGCGAACATAATTTATTCTTATATAGCTTATTTTGCAGAGATTGTCTTTCTTCAAACCATATACTCATGAGAATTGAAAGGGAAAAAAACAAAAATTCAAATTTGTATTCCTTATATAATTTTTAGGTACCTACAGAATAAAAAGTAAGAACCTGGTAATTAAAATTAAGGATAGTTGCTACACAACAAAAAAATTGTAGCAAATAGCCCTTTGTGCAGCTAAAAGCTTGTTAATAAAAAAAAAAAAAAAAATTGTAAGCTTATATTAAATTAAGGCTCCCCTACATAGAGCCACAACATTAACTTTGTAATATCAACTTGAAGTATTATTAACTTCTTGTTCCATATTGCCAAAGTAAAATGAAATGAATAAACAATCAGAAATTAGGAGAAGTAATTAGGTAAGTACTCTTAATTTCCGATTGTTTACTCGTCAATTTATGAGCAGTAACAACCAGTATGTTTGTTGCTTTTTGCAAATTGCAAAGTTGCTTCTTATGCAGACATGCTCTCAGTGTATAGGTATACAAAGTAGCATTACAGATGCGTACCTACTCAGCATTGTAACCAACTATCTCAAAATTATAATAGGAATAGAGAATTGTTAATTACCCAAATTACACTGCGTAACAATTTAGAACTTGTTGAAAATTACTTGAATAAGAATAGATGATTCTTGAAGTATTTTTTGCACTGAATTCAATAGCACATCTAGATTTCTTGTAATCATCAATCTTTACTTGCAATAAATCGTCGCGTGTTGTCGCGAAACATAACGCTGGTTCTTGTGCTGTGATACTGCTATCGAATTGATCAAAGCACGGGAACCTGTATGTTACGTTTTGCAACAACACACGATGATTTATTGTAAGTAAAGTTGGATGATTACAAGAAATCTAGATGGGCTATCAAAAAACGGAAAACGGCATTGAATTTGGTGTAAAAATTACTTCAAGAATCATCTATAATTCTGATTCAAGTAATTTTTTATGTGTTACCTACGCAGTGTTATCAATCATTATGGCACAAGTATTGTAACAAAAGAATGGGAAATGGAGGGAATACTTAAAATTTTATGTACCTATACCGGTAACTAACCTGTTCTCCTTTTGCAATAGGGCGTGTAGCAAATACAACATGCTCCTTATTTCGTATCAAAAAAAGAACATTTGGAACACAAGAATGGTTTATAAAATTATGTAGAGAACAAACTGCGGTTCCTACTCCTTTTGCAAGGTAATTGTTCAAATCCCAATTTTTTATCTGCATTCCAAACCGATACGACGTGACTGAATGGACATTATTCATCAGAAGCATTGTAGCAAATAATTCTACTTCATTTATGTTAACCTACAGAATAAACAAAGGTAAACAGTTTGCACACATTAAATATAAGTAATTAACAATTGTATTGAATAAATATTTCTTACTAAAAATATTTTTCACTAGGCTGTAAGTATATAAGCTAATAAACCGAGAGTTAACAATTGGTTTTCTGTAGCTAGCTAAATACACCTCAAGTCTTCTGTCTGACTTGTGATTTATAGTTGATCATCATATGACTGTTTGGAACAACAACAAACATTTTTGCTGACTTGTATCAAATTGAGCAAAATATTTCTTTTTACAAAATGATTTTGCCGAATGATAAGAATTAACAAACTTGTAAGAAAATGAAAATGTATTATCAAACATATTGTTTGTGACCCAAATTTCAAAGATGCTGTTTCACAAAGAACAACACAGTAAGAAGAAATGAGTCGTATATTAATAATCAAATTCTTGACTCCAGTTTAAGGAAGTAAAATGCATAAATAAGCTTGAAATAGTATATTAATATACATGTTGAATACCTCGAGAGCAAATCAAAATGGATATCCATTTTGTTTTTTAAGTGAACCTTACACCCCTTTGGTGAACGTTTGGTTTTTTAGAAAACAAGATGGATGTTCCATAGTACCTTTGTATGAACCCCGTAAGCTAAGTCACGGCTACAGGTCACGGCCTACTTTATATAAGGCCGGAATGTAGCGAAGTCACAACCTCGCACTTCAAAATCAGTGGATACAGAATTACATGGACGCTTATGGGAAAAAATGAAAAAATTCACTCGTACGCTAATAAAACGCGGTTTTCGAAAAAAACGAAAAGGATTTAATTTGAAGAGCAAACGATTTTCTGTTTTTTAAGCCCCATTTCAGTAAAATTGATGCAGTATGAGTGCAGTTATCATCGTTTGAGAATTAATAATCAGATGGGAGACGAAGTGCGGTACACTTACACGGTGGTTACACCGCTCCGATGAACATGAACTGCCCCGAAACGTCACTGATAAGAATCCAATGCGCGCTGTTGTCATTTTCTATATTCCGGCCTCATATAAAGTAGGCCGTGGCTAAGTTCACTTGAAAAACAAGATGGATGCCCATTTTACCTGCTCTTGAGCTCTTTATAATAGAAAAACACTTTGGCTTTGCCCGTTCTCCTTAAAAAATAATTTTTTTTTTTTTTTATTTTTATTATTATTTTGGTTACCTCGTAATCATTATCAAGAGAATCCAACATAAAACTGAACGTAAAATGTACAAAGAATCAGAAAGAAAAAAAATATAAACAAATATAGATATCCGAAAAAGATACAGGTCAAGTATTTGCCTGTAACCGGCGAGTAGAACGGTTCCATTTGTAGAGTAGGTATCGCTTTTAAAATTGACTTTTTACAATTTTCTTCATGAGCCAAAATTGTAACATTATCAAAATTAAATTTATGATTTTCCTCCCTAGCATGCAAGTTAGACCAGTCTCATCATTATTCTTTTTTTTATCGTATTTATGTTGAGAAATCCTGCATTGTAAATGTTGCATAGATTCACCCACATAAACCTCGGGACAATTGGAGTGCGGAATACCATACACAACACCTGATCTTTCAAATGAGGGGGTCATGTCCTTAGTTTTTGAAAATATCAATTTTTGCAAGGTTTTGTGAGAGCTGAACGCCAAAATAAATTTAGGATCCAGCTTTTTGAGAAACTTTTGGATGATGAGACCGCTCTGTCTGATGTAGGGAAGAGCAAAAAATTTGTCATCCTTATTACAATTACTATTAGCAATTATTACATTGCTTAAGTTTAAAATTAATAACCTTAGTAATAAAATCCCTGGAGTAACCATTACTAGCTAGCACTTGCCCTAATTCTGCCTTAAGCTCATTGTGACCTGGAATCTCTGATCCTGAGCCAACATTCTTTTAAATTGACAGCCGTATTAAATTTAACGTGATAGGGTTGGTTGGAAAGCTGATGAATATTTCTGCCTGTGTAGGTAGGCTTTTTATAATGCTTACATATAATCCTATTACCATCATCCGTAATTATAGTAATATCCAAGATTGATTCTTCATTCACCGCGAACAGATGCTGCGAGGCTCTGGTCTCGAGTATTTTTGATTTACCAGCATTAATCTTCAGCCCAAGTGCAGTGTAGGCTTCGTTGAAGGGGTTTATTGTGCTTTGCAGGTTGTTTGGTGAGGCAGCTACCAAGGCGCAGTCATCAGCATACTGCAGCTCAGAAATGTACATCCTACGGCATTTGGTTTGGGCTTAGAAAAGGTGGATCACTTCTGCTACCTGGGGAGCACTGTCACAAAGAAGCTAGACATGGAAGCTGAGGTACAAAGACGAATACAATCAGCCACGAGGGCTTTCTATATGTTGAAAAACCGCGTCTTTGATAATCGCGACGTCTGGACCACCATAAAAATAGCAGTCTTCAAAGCGGTGGTGCTATCCTCGTTACTTTTTGCCAGCGAGACTTGGACGCTTCTTCGGAGGCAGATTAAAGGACTGGAGAAATTCCAGCAACGCCAGCTGCATAGGATATACAGAATCAGATGGGATAAGGAAGTGTTGGACAGAGCGGGTCTACTGCCAGTGGGAACAATCATAGAGAGGAACCAAGTGCGATGAGCTGGTCACATTCGACGAATGGAAGACACCCAACTCCCAAAAATCACTCTATATGGCGAGTTGGAGCATGGTGCTAGATCATCTGGCGGACAGCGGAAGCGCTACAAAGACCAACTGCACGCAACTTTGAAGAAATTGAAGCTGGAAGGTAGTTGCGACAGACTTGCAGAGGATAGAAACCAGTGGCAGAGCATAGTATGGAACCACAGAGGAGCAGAACACCCAGCAGAAGGGAAAATTCAAATACGTTGACGAATTCTCTGATGTGTGACACGTGCGGTAGAGTCATCTCACCCAAAATTGGAATGATCTCGCATCTCAGGACCCATATGTAGCGGAGAAATGGAGGAGCAATAGTCGATCACGACAGGCTGGAAGAGAGAGAATATCCAAGAAATCTCTTTTCTGGTAGTCCTTTTTGTAAGTAAATTTAAAACGCTTATGATAGTTGTTAAAAAAATTATATACTCGTATGTCATTCAAATGTTGGTCCTGAATAATAAAAAACGAGTCATCTACATACTTAGTTTTATACTAATATAGTTCCCAAAGTTACCAATCATGTCTTCAAATACTTGGTTCATTAGAAATTCTGCCACAATAGCCGAGAGTGGGTTGCCCATCGCCAAACCATTCTTCTGTCTGTAGAAATTTTTGTCGCACTGACTAGGCAGAAAGAAATCATCTCGAAAAATTTTTCTTTTTTTATAGGCGTGTGCGTCTGAATATTGTTCCATCTCCTTTGCACCGCATCCATTGCCATATCTAGAGGGATTGAAGCGTAAAATGCGACCACATCGAAGGAAACGGGGATATCTGTATCCTCCAATTCGATGTGAGATAAAATTCCCGGATGATCGGATATTGAGAGTATTATTTCTAACCACCTCTAGTATACTCGCTAAGAATTGTGCAAGATAGTATGCCGGAGCCTTGACACAAGAGACCACTTCTTTGTGTATTTTTGGCAAGCCATAAATTTTTGGAGCTACACTGTTATGCATGGTTAGGGACGTCTTAAGCCGATAGTCAATATGCCCTTCCTCATATAACTGCCTCACCAACTCGTTACTTCTTTCTTCAATTCCTGTCGTGGGATCCCTTTTACCGACCTTATAACTTGTAACATCCTACCACTTCTTTGTGTATTTTTGACAAACCATAAATTTTTGGAGCTACACTGTTATGCATGGTTAGGGACGTCTTAAGCCGATAGTCAATATGCCCTTCCTCATATAACTGCCTCACCAACTCGTTACTTCTTTCTTCAATTCCTGTCGTGGGATCCCTTTTACCGACCTTATAATTTGTAACATCCTGAGGCATCACATTCATTTTCTGGTGGTAGTCGTTTTTCTCCATTATTACAGTGGCATGTGCTTTATCCGCTCTGACCACCAGCAAATCAGCATTCTCTTTTAAGAATTCCTTGGTGGCTCTTATGTCTTGCCTGATTGCTGCCGTCTCCTCCTCTTTTTCTTCCCTTTTCCTCGAGGTCACTTGTATACTTCGTAGGTATGGCCCAATTTTTTGTCGGACCTCTCCCTTTATCCTTTCTGTCACCCTAGCCGTGCTAATTGCATACTCTGCATCCGTGATTATTTTTTCCATTGGGACGCCGGATACTGAAGCCGCGAATCTAGGGCCCATCTGTAGGACTCGTGCCACCCCATCTGGTATAGCTCTGTCGGTGGTGTTTATGAACCATTTTCGATTACATGGAATCTGTCTCCATTTCGTTTCTTTATTTGGTACTTGAAAGGATTCGAACTTCTTAGTGTGACGTATTCTACACTTGTCCTCTTACAATTTTGTTCGCAAGACAATATATTGGTTGCAGGTTCTGGTAAGCGCAACATCCTGCACTAGTTGGTAAAACTTTTCGGACCAAGCCTGGTGTTGTGAGCGGAGGGTAAAAAACTTTTTGTAGAGCTCGTTAATCTGAAAATCTAAGGATTGTGTTCTTTGCCAGTCGTCTTTTCTTTTTTTCATCGTGCCCACACACCGTATACTCGAGACTTTCGAAATCCTTGCTAATGTGCTTTGAAAAACACCGTTACTTCTACACTTTTTCAAAAACTATATCCAAATAAACGTTCTTTTCATTTTTAAATCGCGATTCAGCATATTGGTAAACGTACGTCTGGTTCTTATGTCGGTTTTATCTTGTAAAAAATGTAAAAAATTCGCCATCGTAACACTTGAAAAAAGAAATTTTGTTCGTGCGAGGATAGATTAAGAATAGAAAAACACTTTGACTTTGCCTTTTTTTTTTTTTTTTTAAATTTCGACGTTTCGGTTAAACGTTGTTGGCTGATTCATTTTTCTCTCACGCTAATCCTCGAACGAGATCGGCCAATTTGTTTTTCTTTCACATTTCTTTATCTTCTTTCCCGCTGATCTAGCTGCAGGTAAAATGGGTAAAATTGAAGACCTTTCTGTCAAAAGGGCGTCCTTCCTATAAGAAATCTTTTGACAGAAAGGTCCCCGCAATTAAACTTTGACAGCACCCAAAGATGCAGTCAAACCGTTGCAGTAAAGCAACAACACATCGAAAATGAGAAAAATAATTCTCATCTTGTTTTGAAATTGGGGTCACATAAATTTTCCAAATAAATTAATACTTACATCAGCACTTGCTGACAGATTACTACGTTGGCGGTCTTCTCCAAAAAATCCAACTTCCTGTAATAACACTACGAGCTCCAAAGCAAACCACGCAGGAGCTTTTGTTATACTTGCTGGAAACGTTCTACACATTTTCAGAGAAGATAGATAATCATTTACAAAGAGTTTGCCAGTAGGGTCTGTTTCTTCATCAAAAATTTTTTTTATAGGCAAAATCTTCATCAATTTGTCCAAATAAGATCCTTGTTTGGTACCAATTAAAAACATTCTCAGCGCCATCTTGTCGACGTAAGTCATTATCCGCATTACTTTGAACGATAATAATTTGCATTCAGTGCGGTGATACAGATTATAAGCTTCTGTGCAACATTGTTCAGAGCAATACATCTACACAAATTAAAAATTTATAACCATTTGTGAAACTTGAGTAGTAATTGTTAAGGATAATTAGTTTATAAATGATTTGATGTACTTATTTACGAATCCGTTCTATAAACAATTAGCTACTGATCATTCGTAATAAAAAATACCTACACCTTTTACCAAGACTCTCTCTCTCTCTCTCTCTCTCTCCTATCTCTAAAATATTGAGCAGTGACTTTGGCATGTTTCTGTAGTTGTGAGGGCTTTGGAAGTTATGTAATCCGTTTATGTTAGAAATAGCAAACTTTTATAAACATAAAAGAATTAATTTTATGTAGGTACTTTCTTCAATGTATAAACAGACTACAATCAATTCTTGGAGAATGCAAGGTGCTAAAAACAGTTGACGCGTTCTTCGCCAAAACTGCGCTCCAGGTATCACCCCTTACAGCTCTTTCCTCATCGCTGGTCACAGTTACAGAATCACACGAATTATCCAATCACAATACAAACATATTGTCTATAATTAAGAAAATTAAGGTTGCTCAACCACAGAATTTTTTAATACGAGTTACAAAACGCTTTCGACAAAAACAGAACTGATAGGAGGTAGGTATAAACCAAGACTAAGGAACCAAACTGCGAGAGGAGCAAACAGGAGAGCTGAGTCACCAGGTTCATATCGATGTACGCTCTCCAAGCACTCTATTTCTTTTTCGAGCGCGGTAACCGTTGTCTCATCCAGATGATTATTGTCGGAGGGGGACTTCTAGGAGACCGGCTTCTTCCTTTATCTGAAGTTCTAGCGTTGTCCAGCCCAGAATGCCGCGATATAATCTGTACTCAGGAAGCACTCTGTTAAGAACCGAATCGCCGAATTCTACGAGATGCCGGCAGGGTCTTGAAAAATCTTCGTCAGAGACTCGCTTCCAACAAAGCTGAGGTGTTGAAGGTAGATAAGGGCAACACGATCATCGGTGTTCACGACAGGAAAGTCTACAATTACCTGTCGACAAACGGTGCCACAAAGATCGCCAGGTCCAAGTTCAAAAATCCTATCCGAGAGGTAAGGAAAACAATTAACAGGTCCTTCCTCATATTGCTCCGGACTAAGGATAAGAAGTCTGTGCTTGTTCCTAACCCAGTACCCCCCTACGGACTCCCGCGCCACAAGGCGGGGAACCGTTGAGGCTTATCATCTCCACCATATCAGCCCCCACTTACCGTTTGGTAGGTTGACGACTAATTCAAAGCTTGCACCTTATTCATAAATAAGCGTTCTGTTTCTGGCTCACTAGACCTTGCTGGTAAGCTTTGTAACGTTGACTTCGGTTTATCTAGCGCTCAAGTCACCTCGTTCGACGTCGGAGGGCTGTTTTCCAACATTCCTCTCGAACCAACCACACAATATGGTCTGCATAAGATTGCTGAGGTTAATGTTCACCCTGGTCTTATAAAGGAATTTGGGGCCCTCGTTTAAATCAATTATTTGCACCTTGGGAAGCGAGCTTTTCAAGTTCCCTCTTGGGCGTTGGAGGCTGAGATTCTTGATGCAGGCCAGCTCTCGTGATGTACGTCACTTACTAGCACCCTTATGTCGTTGATATACTTTGCTTCTGGGACAGTCCGGGAACTGCAAGGTACGAATTTCTATCTTTCCACAATACCCGCAACTCGAGTATGAAAATCGGATTAGAGATGGGGAGGACTGAGATCAATTTCTTGACCCTCCGCATTTCACTCACGGAGCAAGGATATAGATTTGATATTTATAAGAAAGCCACATCCTCTGATTTACACATCAACTCTTCTGTGTCTCTCCCTCCCTCCCTCCCTCTCGAGCTTCCTTCCAGAGTGAACTTAACACGATAGAAGTTTTCGCCAACTGGAATGGCATGCATTGGGATATGGATCGTTTGGTCCAGAAGAAAATCGTATTCATGAACCTTAGCCGGCTGACTTCCGTTCTCCCTTGTCCTCATCTGAGAGGACAAAATTGATCCGCCTCCTCTACCTGGGAAAATTCACTTGTGAATTGGCTAAGTTTCTCAAGCCTTATAACTTTCGGGCAGGCCACTATAAACTCCCAACTTTAGGAACCCAAATACCATCCCACTATCGGCAAAATGTGGAGTCTATAAACTTTCGTTTTCTGATTGTCCGGCGCTTTATGTGGGACTGAGAGGAGTTTTTCCACGCACTTTAGGGAGCATGAAGTCGATTTCATTTCCAAGCTTGTAAGAAGGAAGTCGACCTTTGCGGAGCACCTGATCGAGGCAAAGCATTCTTTTGATCCCCTCAAGTGTCAACTACTCAGACTTAAGAATTGCTTTCACCGGAGGAAAACTTTGGAGGATTTTGAAATCTGCCGGTATCTTGATTCGGTTCTTAACAGAGTGTTGCCTAAGTACGGACTTATAGCTCGGTATTTTGGGCTAGACAATACCAGAACTTCAAATGAAAGAAAAAGCCGGTCTCGTAGAAGCCACCCCCCTCCCTCCAACAATAACCGCCTGGGTAAGACAATGATTTCCGCGCTCGAAGAAGAATGATATGAACCTGCTGACTCATCTGTCCTGTTTGCTCCTCTCGCAGTTCGGTCACTTAGTCTTGGTCTATTCTATCTCTTATGTATATTTTACTATCAGTTCTGTTTTCGCTTTACAATGATGATGGCCTCTATGTTGCCGAAAGCGTTTTGTAACTTGTATTAAAAAATCACGTGGTTGAGCAACGTTATTTTCCTTAGTTATACAATGTGCCATAGTTTGAAGGGTCCAATTCCCAAGACCAACATATTGTCTATTAGCGGGGGAGTGAAAGTGAGAATCTGCGTGGCCAAAACTTTCTTTTCAAGCCAGAAGTTTTAACCCTGTGATGACTTCAAGGGGTACACGTGGCCTTGACCTACGTTAGGCACTTTAAACAACAATTTTGAGCTTTGACCCAAACTATTGGATTTGAGAGGAAAGGGCTCAAATGTAGTGGGGATAAATGTTTCCTCTATGGAAGAAGCAATTGGTAGAGGGTAAGACTCTATGAAGAAGTCCGTATGTTCTCATAATCTGTGATTCAGGGCTGGAGGTATTTAAGACTCTGTTTTTTTGTATCGTTCGAATTAGTCTGACATAAGATTGAAGAATAGTTGTGAACTTACCTGATCGCACGAAGGACAAGAAATTAGAGCATAACAAATTGAAAGACAATGAGAACAATGACCATACTGTGCGTCTGGTTGCAAATTCCATGAAAGCAACTTTTGACTAGACAAAATTTCTCCTGAAATTCGAGATATAGTTGATAATTCATTCACAGAAGGAGTTATATGATTATATCACAACCCCCCCCCCCTTTTTTTTTTTTCATATCGTCAATAGCCTAATTAAACTTTTGATTAAATATTCTTCAACATACCTGGCGCTATATCGTTTAAAGCAAGTACAAATCGACCATACTGATCATTGTATTTGAGCTGGATTTTGGACGACGCTCTAGGCAGTAAAGGATTCCCAAATCTACACAGTTGATTCCACTTGGCATCACCGTCAGCATCTTCAAGTCTGAGAGGGTTTGTTTCTTTTTCAAGTAGTTTGACTCGCTTCTTATTCTTCCCTCCTTTCTTTAGTTCACCCAAACATTCCTCTTTTCGACTGAGTAATTTCTTCTCCAGATTCTCGGAGTGTTTCCACTTCAAAGCTCGATTTATATCAATAATACTTGACTCCAATTCACCAAGCCGAAACGACGCAGCGGATCGATTGCCATAAGCAAGCATTAATTCTTCACTTCCTTCCGGGGCTGAGGCTACACTTTGCGTGTAAAAGTGTAAGGCTTCATCATATTCTTCGTCTTTGAATTTTTGATTTCCTAAATTCCTAGCTTCGACTGAATCTGCAGTAGATTTGAATGCTTGCCCCAACTCACACGACGGAATATGTCTTATTTTCCAGTATTGTGTATATCGGATGCGAAGTTCGTCCATTGCTGCATCTATATCTAGACTCTGGTCATCTGCTACCTGATTATCTAAGGCATTGTAAAGTTCATTCTGCGAACAAGAAGAGAATTAAATGAGAACAAGAAATAGGGAAATTATTCTGTATGGGCAGAAGAAAATTTCAAATACACCCCTTATTCAACAGCTTCCTTTATATGAATAAAATGTAATACCAGTATCTTACAAAATGTTCTGGCGTCCAAATAAATAAAGATAATTTTTAATATAATTTTTTTATAGGCTAGTTATTCGCCACTCAAAACAAAATAATTTTCGGTAGTTGATAAAGGTGAAGCCATCAACCAGCTTGTACTACTCTGTAACATCATGACCATCTGTGACGTCAAGTATACATGTTTTAAGCTAAATAGCTTTCAAGAACTCACTCGCTCTGCTCGTTCTCTTTCATTCTTGGTCTGGTATAATAGCGAATTATTCTGGATCAATTCAAGGATTCTTCGCAAATTTTCTGGGTGGGAAGATTAACTCAGACTTGGACTCGCTGGTTTCCAACTGAATTGAACTTACAGATTTCCAAATAGATGGCTGGGGTAGCGATACAGGTAGGGAAACCCAGTCCTAAACTTGTGGATTTTCGATTGCGGATAAAGGCACAGTAAAGACATAAACCGGTTTGAACCTTCTTGTATTGTCGCATTGTCATCCCTTAAATCTGTTTGTGACGTCATCTCCATCCGTGACGTCATTAGTTCATGACGTTATCAGTTTGAATTTGCCCTTGATGTCATAATTTGGTAGAATGCAATACAATGCATTTCCCACGTCTCCGAACCTTGTAATGGTGAACATCACACACATATTCTTGCAGAATTGAAAAAAGAATTTCAAAAACAAGAAAATTGAACTGTAGGCTCAATTCATCACATAACTGTTAGGGAATTCTCCGCAGGTGTTTGAGAGCATTTTCTTTTCAACACAGTAGCCAACGAGAATTGCAGAACAATGTAATCTTGAAGAATACTGAAGAAGATATTTGGCCTCTTACAAATGATACCACACAAAAACAAGCAGCCGCGAGCGCCGCTTCCGTTCACTTACGCTTAGAAGATGGTTACCGAAAGCGCTCGCGGCTGCTTGTTTTTGTGTGGTATCATTTGTAAAACGCTACTCTCTTGAGTACAACCCCTTTTTAATAATATTTGGCCTCTCTTACCTCCTGAAAAGTATCCTGTTTTGTGCTTCGTTGTCCTCCTAGTGAGGTCACTATTAAATTCCATCTACATAGGTACCTTTGCAAAAGCTCGTTCACAAATATGAAACTTACTAAGAATAAGATTAGGAGTAGAATTACAGATTCAAATTTAGATAACTAAATGCATATGTATGTTCCAAAACTCAAGGGGCTTGTAAAACTTCACAAAGTGAACCGTGACCCCTGGTCAACGGCATTTAATCATCAGGCATGCTACAAGATAGCGAAGATTGTAGCCACATTCCTGAAAGAAAACTACCAGTTTGCACCCAGACGAAGCATCAGAAACAACGGAGAGCTGATTGAGCAACTGGAGAAATTGGAAATCAAAAGTAATGACAAGCTGATATCCTTTGATGTGGCAAACATGTTTGGTACCAAAGAAGGAACTTCTCACTCTGCTTAAAAACAACAGATACCATGGAAAACCCGCGGGGCGGAGGCACGCGAATATAGTGGATGAGATCTTGAGCCAGAACTACTGCCGCTTCAATAACAGGTTCTACAGTCTGGAAAGGGGACTAATTGCGATGAGATCACCGCTGTCACCAATACTGGCGGAGAGATTAATGAATGATATGGAAAACAAGATATTGAAGGGCAGCAAGTTCAAAAACTCGATCAAACACTGGGCCAAATATGTAGATGATATCCTAATTGTGTAGTCAGGCACTGATGGACAGGTGGACCTATTCCTTTCGGAAATGAACGCGATGAATGAGAGCATCAAATTCACAGTGGGAAAAGGCAATGAGACCATCAACTATTTGGACCTTACTTTCACACTGGTGAACAACAGGATAGAATATAAAGTCTACAGAAGCCGACGCATACAGACAGCATCATCCTAAATGATTCCTACCATCACCCCAGGCACAAGTTAGTGGCAATCCACAACTACTGCTATCGAGCAATTTCTAAGATAAGAGGAAAGAGATCGAGATAGTAAAGCAGATCGCAGAAGCCAATGGCTACCATAGAGGTGTGGTGGATGGAGTCTTTGGGAAAATGGAAACAAAGAAGGGAACTCATGATGGCATAGTGAGAAAGTACTCCGGATCGATACCATACATAGGAAAGTACACAAACAAGGTGATGAAGGCGTTCAAGGGCTACGATTTAAATGTGAGTATCCAGAATAACCAACCCATGGTGAAGAGAATCAGCAATGACTAGACGGAAGAAAAGGACTAGAGAAGCTTGAGCGACGTGTACGAGCTCATCTAACGACGACATACTCGACGATTAAAACGTACGGAGTAATTTGAATAAAGCCACAGAAATGAACTTTTTCCTGATCTCATACTTTCTCTCGGTCTCGCCAATGTAGATATCCTCGCACTGCTCACAACTGAGCTCGTAAAATTGATTCGGTTCTCTAAAATATGACCAGAAACATCTAACGACGACATGCTCGACGATTAAAACGTACGGAGTAATTTGAATAAAGCCACAGAAATGAAATACACCGGAGCGCTTTCGATTAAAAAACCATAATTGTCAACGGGGACGTGAAAGCAACTGAACCAAATCCGGCCGACAACAAGAACTACCGAGGAGGACATGACTGAACTAGCGAGTCATCACAATGTGAATCATACTCGTAAAGTAATTCAATCAAACCCTCATCAGGTATGTACCTGTTGAGCACATTTAGGTTATCGTTATTCAGATGGCGAATAATTTCGATGTGTTCTAGCGCGGTACGTTTGAAAGCCGAGGACTCTCTATGGAGGAGGGACTCGGATCCCTCTTTGAAACCATGACCAGTGGTAATAAGATGGTCCGCAAATACCGAATCACCCAATTTCTTCTTTTCCCACGCCTTCCTGTGCGCATCTATTCTAATTTTGAGCTGACGTCCAGTCTCGCCTATATAGATTCCATTACAATCATTACACTCAATTTTGTAAACCCCGCTTCTTTCGACCAGTGGGATGGGGTCCTTTAACTTAACGAACAAACTTTTTACAGTGTTCAGATTGTAAAACACTGGCCGAAACCCAAATGGGCGGAGAACACGACCTAATTGGGAAGAAAATTTCCCCAAAAACGGAAGCCTAATCCAACGTTTCCTACTATCTGACGCTGGATTACGGGGGAGGGAGGTAGTGGAATCAAGGCATTTCCGAGTCAATTTCCTATGGACCATCAAGTCAATATCCAAGCTGATCTCCTTCACTCTGGCCAAGTGCTTTATAGTCAAAAGCTCCTGTTGAAAAGCGAGCTGACCTAATGGAATACTCGTCAACCGGTGGATATAGCTATTAAAACCGGCATATTTGTGAGCAACAGGGCAGAAAGATCTACCGTGGACAGTAATATCGGTCGAAGTATCTTTTCTATATATGGCGAATTCATGGGCACCTTCACTATTAGAGATAGTAAGGTCCAAAAAATTTATAGATAAACCGCCTACTTCCAACGTGAATTTGATGGAAGGATACAAACTGTTGAGATACCTAAGAAACTCCAAAAGGAGATCTCGGTGACCGGTCCACATGCACAACTCATCATCAACATACCTGTGCCAATAATGTATATGATTCAAAAGCCCCCGACCAGAGGAAAAAGAGATCAAGCTCAAATTTAGACATGAAAACCTCCGAAATGAGGGAACCCAAAGGAGAGCCAATAGGGATACCTACCTCCTCAGGAAATTCGAAAAATATGCCTTCAAGTATGCAAAAGTTGGGAGACCAACAAATATTGGGTAAATTAAAAAATTCTGCCAACTCTTCGTGACAGATATTAGATTGGATCAAAAGGTCTCCCATATGTTGCATGGCACTAGGTCTAGGGATACTCGGAAATAAGCCGACAACGTCAAAGGAGCATAGGGTCGAATCATGCGGAAGAATGGCATCCTTAAGCTTATTAGCCAAAGAGACCGAATTCTTCACAGAGTAGGATGACTCAAATTCCACTCTAGATTTGAACCAACGGTCCAAAAATTTCGCCAAGAAGTACGTGGGGGAAGACACAAAAGAAACGACCGGCCGCATCGGGGTGTCCCTCTTATGAACCTTAGGTAGCCCGTACAAGAGGGGCGGCACTGGATTGGGCTCAAGAAGCATTCTTTTAAGCTTAGGGGTCTTAATAATGAATTCACACGTGTTTATAACACGTCTAACTTCTTTGACGTGATTTGGAAAATTGAAATCCGCATTTTCCTTGGCGCCACACTGGTCGAGAACGTCATAGACCTTGAAGACGTAAGAGGACTTATCCATAACGATAATGGCATTCCCTTTATCAGCCTTAGTTATGGTTAAGCCCTCCTCCCTGACCTTCCTCTTGATCCTCTTAATCACCTCAAAAGCCAAATCATTTATACGAGGGAGGGGGGTATCGCGGACAAAGGCGGCACACGCTTTCTGAGTATTAACCCCAGGCCCAATTTTTATTTCGAGGTCCGCAACAACATTGGCCAAAGTGTTAGCATTATTAAGAGGAGGTAACGCGAATTTTAACCCCTTCTCCAAGAGATACAACTCGTCAC
Organism: Aspidiotus rigidus; assembly: GCA_035079385.1. Lineage (NCBI taxonomy): Eukaryota > Metazoa > Arthropoda > Insecta > Hemiptera > Diaspididae > Aspidiotus > Aspidiotus rigidus. The sequence continues at coordinate 11,590,374 of JAVHKY010000004.1, read as the reverse complement.
TGTCAAACTCAACATTACTACAATTTATAATCCGCGGTTGAAACTTTTGGATAACGCTGACGTCAGTACTCACTTCCTGGGCAGCGGAGGCATTCAAATTTAGGAGGGAGCTAAGCTTCTTATTTTTCTTACGTTTCAATTTAGCCTCAAAAGACCGACATTTAAGGTGACTTGATAAACAGATCCAACTCACCCGGCGAAAGTAAGACAGAAAGCTTAGAATGGACCAACAAGTTCAACCTTGTGGTGATATTCAACTTCCCATGCCACCTCCGCAACTCAGTACGGATCCATTTTTCTGTCAAAAACTTTTCCAGTTTCCTAGTGGTCTGAGCACAATCGGAGGACAGCCGAAATTTGATAAACTTGGGTTTCACATGCAATTTTAAACACTTATTCAGAAACCAAATGTGGGATGAAAACGATAACCGATTTTATACGGTCCTGCAAGTTATGGCCAAGCATACTGAACGAATGAGATACTCAAAATAGTAAAACGAGGAGTAAACTAAACAAAGCCACAGAAATACGATTACACACTGGAGCGCTTTCGATTAATAAACCATTGTCAACAGTGACATGAAAGCAACTGAAACCAATTACCGCTAGGAAGGAGAACATCCGACGAGATCATGACTGAACCAGCGAGTCATCACGATGTGAATCATACTCATAAACTAATTCAATCAATCCCTCATCAGGTATGTGCCTGTTTAGCACATTTAGGCTGTCGTTATTAAGGTGCCGAATAATTTCAATGTGCTCAAGCGCCGTTCGTTTGAAGTACGAGTTCTCTCTGTGGAGGAGGGTCTCGGACCCCTCTTTATAGCAGTGACCACTGGTAATGAGATGGTCCGCAAAAGCCGACTCCCCCAATTTCTTTTTCTCCCAAGCTTTCTTATGCTCGTCAATTCTAATTTTAAGTTGACGGCCAGTCTCGCCTATGTATATCCCTTTACAATCATTACAATTCACCTTGTAGACACCACTTTTTTCGAGCAATGGGATAGGGTCCTTCAATTTGACAAAAAGACTTTTTACAGTATTAAGGTTATAATAAGCTGGTCGGAACCCAAACGGGCGGAGTACGCTACCTAATTTAGAAGAAAACTTCCCCAAGAAGGGGAGCCTTATCCAACGCTTCCTACTCTCCAATGTCGGATTGCGGGGGAGGGAGGTAGTGGAGTCCAGGCATTTCCGAGTCAACTTCCTCCGGACCATGAGGTCAATGTCTATGCTCACCTCATTCACTCTGGCCAAATGCTTTATAGTCGATAGCTCCCTTTGAAAGGCGGTCTGACCAAGCGGAATACTGGTCAACCGGTGGACAAAGCTATTGAATGCAGCGGATTTATGGGCGACAGGGCAGAATGATCTGCCGTGGACAGTAGTATCGGTCGATGTAACTTTCCTATAGATGGCGAATTCATGGACACCGTCTCTATTGGAGATCGTGAGGTCCAAAAAATTAATAGATGAACCGCCCACTTCCAATGTGAATTTGATGGAAGGATACTGATTATTGATATACTTAAGAAACTCCAAAAGGAGATCTCTGGGACCGGTCCACGCACACAAAACATCATCGACGTACCTGCGCCAATAGTGTATATGACCCAAAAGCACATGGCCAGAGGAAAAAAGATCTAGCTCAAATTTCGACATAAATACCTCCGAGATGAGGGATCCCCGAGGAGAGCCAATAGGAATGCCAACCTCCCCAGGAAACTCAAAAAACTTACCCTCAAATTTGCAAAAATTGGGAGACCAGCAGATGTTAAGCAAGTTGAAAAATTCCATCAATTCTTCATGACGGATATTAAATTGTACCAAATGTGCTAAACAGGCACATACCTGATGAGGGATTGATTGAATTAGTTTATGAGTATGATTCACATCGTGATGACTCGCTGGTTCAGTCATGATCTCGTCGGATGTTCTCCTTCCTAGCGGTAATTGGTTTCAGTTGCTTTCATGTCACTGTTGACAATGGTTTATTAATCGAAAGCGCTCCAGTGTGTAATCGTATTTCTGTGGCTTTGTTTAGTTTGCTCCTCGTTTTACTATTTTGAGTATCTCATTCGTTCAAAACGATAACCGTTGGTTACGAAACTTCACAAAGAGAAACCGTAAATACGCCTCATCAACGTTATTAATACAATTGATTCGGTTCTCTAAAATATGACCAGAAACATCTAACGACGACATACTCGACGATTAAAACGTACGGAGTAATTTGAATAATAGCTATATCCAGCGGTTGACGAGTATTCCATTAGGTCAGCTCGCTTTTCAACAGGAGCTTTTGACTATAAAGCACTTGGCCAGAGTGAACGAGATCAGCTTGGATATTGACTTGATGGTCCATAGGAAATTGACTCGGAAATGCCTTGATTCCACTACCTCCCTCCCCCGTAATCCAGCGTCAGATAGTAGGAAACGTTGGATTAGGCTTCCGTTTTTGGGGAAATTTTCTTCCCAATAAGGTCGTGTTCTCCGCCCATTTGGGTTTCGGCCAGTGTTTTACAATCTGAACACTGTAAAAAGTTTGTTCGTTAAGTTAAAGGACCCCATCCCACTGGTCGAAAGAAGCGGGGTTTACAAAATTGAGTGTAATGATTGTAATGGAATCTATATAGGCGAGACTGGACGTCAGCTCAAAATTAGAATAGATGCGCACAGGAAGGCGTGGGAAAAGAAGAAATTGGGTGATTCGGTATTTGCGGACCATCTTATTACCACTGGTCATGGTTTCATAGAGGGATCTGAGTCCCTCCTCCATAGAGAGTCCTCGGCTTTCAAACGTACCGCGCTAGAACACATCGAAATTATTCGCCATCTGAATAACGATAACCTAAATGTGCTCAACAGGTACATACCTGATGAGGGTTTGATTGAATTAGTTTACGAGTATGATTCGCATTGTGATGACTCGCTAGTTCAGTCATGTCCTCCTCGGTAGTTCTTGTTGTCGGCCGGATTTGGTTCAGTTGCTTTCACGTCCCCGTTGACAATTATGGTTTTTTAATCGAAAGCGCTCCGGTGTATTTCATTTCTGTGGCTTTATTCAAATTACTCCGTACGTTTTAATCGTCGAGCATGTCGTCGTTAGATGTTTCTGGTCATATTTTAGAGAACCGAATCAATTTTACGAGCTCAGTTGTGAGCAGTGCGAGGATATCTACATTGGCGAGACCGAGAGAAAGTATGAGATCAGGAAAAAGGCGCACAAAAGGTCGAGGGAGAAAGAAGACGGCAGGTCACCGTTTTGGGAAACACTGTAACGAAAAAAATCACAATGGAGAGAAAATATTTCAAGTCATACATGTAGAGAAGAAAACTCTGGGAACAAATGGGATTGCAAGAGCAAAGAGGAAGAAAGCCTGCCTCTTGAACAATGTAATCACGTTTGATAGCGAAAAATTATCCGGCCTGGTGATTGGATGAGAGAAGAAGAACAGAACCAACCAATAAGATGGCAGGAAAGCAAGTATGGTAGCTAATAGAAACGCAGTATCTAGGCCATTAGAGTGAACCAATCACTAAGCAGTACGTTTTAGCCAATAAGAACACAATGTCATATTATTGTAAAAATAAGATTCTAAGAGTGAACCAATCACAACATAGCGTTGTTATAGCCAATAAGATTACAGTATTTTACAATAAAAACTCATGTTTAAGGTCTTGTTCTCCAGTTGCGATACAACTGATCATGGAATAACACCCGAAAGTACTCTTGTAAAAGCTACTAATAAGTAGAATTGTACATTCGGAAACCTTTTTTAATCTACAGATTTTAGCTTTTTTTCCTGGTAGCACGCAACGATTCACAAAAATACAAAAGTAGCTCGAGGTGTAAAACAGGTTGCCGACCCCCTGATATAAAATATACATAATCCATTGAGGATATTTAGAATAAACAACAAGGTCTTAAAAATTGTAACCAAGTCTTCATTCCATCGTTGTGGTCAATAGGAGGGTACGGAGGGATTTTTAAAAGCCTGACTTGAATTTTTTCTGATCGAATGTGTCCCATGTTGGCTCGTAAAAGTAGCCAGAGATTTGACAGGTCTCCCACCCATGATCACAATTAGGTTGAAGAGTAGAATACAGTGGAAACTCTCTATAACGAACTCCTATATAACGAATTCCTCTATTTTACGAATTTTTCCGTGGTCCCTCCCCCTTCAACGAGTTTTACCTATGAAAAAATCTCTTTATAACGAACAATTTACTCTATATAACGAATTTTTTTTCGAGATTTCGAAGAAAAATTGCGTATTTTTGACACTAAATGAGGCTAAGAAAAATGGTAACGTGTTATTTGACCAACTTTTTTCCCATCTTTCTTGATTGTAATCATTTTTATATCGACATTTAACAAAAATTAAAAATTTAACCCACCGCATGTTCAATAAAAAACACACTGAGCGAGGGCGGTGGGGATTATCATCATCTAAAGGTAACAAAAGTAATGAAAACTAAGTTTTGCTCATTACATACTGTATGTGCTTTAAATTTACTGTAAAACAGAATGAAAAAATAAAATTTCTATATAACGAATTTTCTATATAACGAATTTTTTTGGCGGTCCCTTCAGATTCGTTATAGAGAGTTTCCACTGTATTGTGCTTTTTCTTTTTTGTGCGGTAATAAATACTGTCATTTCGATATATCATTCTTGAACTCCCAACTTCAATGAAAATATTTTTGGACAAGAATACTAAGTATGACTCAATATTTGCTTTCATTGTGAGGTATCATTTAGCCAAAAATTACAGCCTTCTTCCCATTTTTTTCCTTAGCCGTGACAAACTGAGTCCACGACGAAGGAATTGCATCCATGGGCGTTAAAATTTCTAATGCAAATAGCATTAGAGTTCCATCGTCATTCAAGAATTGAGTAGTGCGAAAGGTCTTCAAATGCTTTTAATACAATCGTCACTATAGATTTCTCTACCGCGACAAATTTAAAGCGCAATTAAAAAGAAAAAAAATTGGAAATCACCCAAATTCAATTTTAGCACCTATTCTCTGCCATTTTCCAAGTCATTGTGTCTGTCATCGTTGCCCTCTTCCTGGGATAATGTATTGCATATAATATTAAACAGTAATAAAAACTAAGCGTCCGAGAAATCATCAAAATAATGAACAGATTTTTCGGCAACAGGATCCATTCTGTCATGTAATAAAGCAGTGGTCGATACAGAAGAGAGGTGCTGAACTCGCGACGAATTAATTGAACCATTAACAGAGCATCGCATTAGCAAGCTGATAAAAGAGAAGAAATTTTGCGATCCAAAAGTCGAGTGACGATTTTCTGTAAAACTAATTGCATCTTTATTCACAGGTCCTGCGATTCTTTGATGTGGATACTCATGATACGTCAAATTCTGCAGCGGCGTTGGAAAATCGTTTTCCACGTTCCTACGACTTCTTGCTACTGTCGGAGCACTCTTCAAGTAGTTAACCACGTACTGATCAGACGCCACTTGGGCGGGACTCTGTCCTCGTTTTGTCTTGGCGTGGATATCGGCCCCTTGCTCTATTAAATATTTGCAAATCCTTAAACGATTCCAAAACGCTGCACAATGTAGAGGCGTCCATTTATCCGTCTCTCTAGGACTATTAATGTCGACTTGCTTATCACGCACTAGATAATCTAAAAAAGGCATCTGATTCTTGAGGACTGCGAAATGTACGAGTTTATTGCCCCTTCCATCAGTCGAGTTTATATTTGCACCGTGCTCAATAAAAAGCTTGCACGTTTCGAGCGTTGCTTCCAATATACAATCATAACGAGTTTCCTCCGATAGTCTCTTTAAAACAATTTCCAAAGGGGTTTCTTTTTTTTTATTTTTTTCGTTGACGTTAGCACCAAGTTTACATAGACGTCTACAGACAGCTAGTCCATAGTCGAAACTTTTATAAGGAACTGCCATATGTAGTGCAGTATCACCCTTGCTGTCTCGCCTAGCTACATCAGCGCCACAATCGATCAAATATTGAATAATTTCAGCAGAAGATGATGTCTTCTCCTTAGCTGCCCAGAGTAAAGGAGTCATTAGCTCTACGCCAGCAGGAGTATCGAAATCCGCATGTTTTTCACCTATTAAATATTTCAGAATTTCTACGGCTTTGATCGGATCCCTCACAAATGTTTTCGTTCTGATACCAAGACTAAGTCTATCTTCGAAAAAATCGGTGCGTGCTACACATATATGTACCAATGCGTCACCATCATTATTCACGCCGTTGAGGTCGATTTCAGCTTTTTTTTCATCAAGAATGTATTTTATGAAACATAGATCTCCTTTTCGAACGGGTTCATACAGAATATTTTCGCTCCTGTTATCAATCACAGACAAGTTTGCTTTCCTATCATCAATAAGGTAGGCGATGATATCCTCACGTTTGTACTCCACCGCGTCGAACAGTATCGGTCGAAATGCAATAGCATCATACCAATTAGCCGTCCTTACTGGCGGATCATTGACGTCTACATTTCTTTCCTCGATAAAATATTTAAGAATGTTCAAACGACCGTGATGAATTGCGCAGTTTATAGCTGTGAATCTACCGTCAAATGGTTCGAATATATCCACATTCTGATTCTCTACAAGATACTTAACGATATCAAGATGACCATTTTGGATTGCCGTTTCAAGTAAAGTACTGTGCTCGTTTGAATTAACAGGGTCAGGTTTGATTGTCAGAAGTGGAAGATCTTTCTTCAGCAGGTATTTTAACATATCTAGATAGCCTTTCTCGACAGCGATACGCGCCAGAGTTTCACGCAATGGCGCATCACCTTCCTTTCCAATCGTTGGTGGAACATCCCCTCCTTCAATTAACGTTTTCACTTTCTCGAGATCATTTCGGTTGACCGCGTCGAAAATTTCATCCGTTCTCATATTGATTTACACTTTTGTTGCGATTACGACAGTATTATGAACAGACTAAAACAGTGGGTACCTAATCACAAAGTCTCGAGCACGATGCACGATACACATAGCAGACTTGATACTTTCTTATCATTCTCACATCATTCTTTGATTAGGACCTAGAATATTGTGATAACCTCTATCTTAGCAGTACTTTCTTTTTAGATATTTTTTTTCTTTTCTCTTCATCTGTGAACGAATACGAGGAAAAGCTAAAGCTGCATGGACGGACGTATGGATGCAAATCCTGATATGGAAAGGGAAGTCAGCTCTTTTCTTTAGCCTAAGATAAGTTTAGTGAATTATGTATGTCAGACTGAACAGCTCCCGGAGCTCATTCACTTCGCTCGTTTGCTCCCATTCTTAGACAAGTATGAGTTTGTATAGAATTTTTATAAGTTATTTCGGGTCAACTAGTTTGCCTTTTTTCTTAGCCCAGTATAAGGGGTCCGCTACAATGAAACAAACTGAGCAACGTGAACGAGCAACGGGCAACCGAAACAAATTAGTTTGATTCGGTTGCTTGTTTTTTACACACCACTACCGTTTCAAAATTGCTCGTTGCGCGTTGCTCGTTGCCAACTTCGTTTCATTGTAGCGGACCCCTAAGTTTCGTATACTGCACGTGAATACAGGTCTAGAAGTCTAGAATAAACCTAGTCCTAGTATGAAGCCAGAGGAGGGGGTGACGCACGCAAATCCAGGAATCAGGAGGAGTAAACTGTATGTTAGGCTAACTATTTCTCTTCCTTTCTCAGCCGAGCACAATTCCGGCATACTGTATGTGATGGTATGCAACGCCGGAACAACTGTAGCGGTGAGGAGCAGGGTACACCGGGCCCTCGAGACAGTGACGTGTTAGATCGAGTCGACCACATTAGAACTTGCAGTAGGTAGGATGGAGGCCATTTTATTCACGAACGTTCTGTCTGCAAGGTGTGGAAATCAGACCAAGAAGGTAATGGAGTACCGAGGCATCTGCAGGTTTGACTCATAGCTGAACTTCAGGCGCCATCTCCTAATGATAGTGGAAAAAATGGGAAAGGTAGTTACATACCCAAGCCATCTTGATGAGAAACCCAGGAGTGCCGAGAGAAGCAAGAAGAAGGATTATGATGAGAATCGCCTTGTCGATCCTCCCTATATAGCAGTCAGTGCTGGACAGTGTACAGAATGCATATTAAAGCCCTCGAAAAATTCCATCAGAGGCAACTACAGCTTTGTAGCATACATCGAATCGAGTGGCAGGGCCTGGTACGCAAAGCAAATTACGACCTCATAGAGCAGCTGATAACGAGAAACCAGTTGACGTGGATTGGACTCAACGGAAGAAGGCTAGAAGAAAAACTCACCACGCAAGTGTGAGCAAGATCGGAAAACCCAGGACGGATAAACTAAGCGATTTATGGCCTTGCTGCCTGGACCCACTAAAAAAAGTCAGGATCAGCAATAACCGGAAAGAACTCGGCATAGAAGGAATGAGGGATTCGGCGGAGCGACGGAATCTTTAGCCGTCAACAGGAACTCAGGACCTGTGGGACTCAGAGAAGCACCCATCATTTGCACCGATTGCGGCCGACTCACCGGATCAACCATTGGACTGATTAGCCGTAGGAGATCTCACAAACAGCGAAAGCAATGAAAAGGGATCCTCGGAAACGAGGCTTGACGACGACTCGTTTCTCTCATTCTTATCAAAACACTACGTGCTTCACACTGGACGAATGGCGAGAGAATAAATGTACAATGATTAGAATCAGGCAAACGAGGATACCATATGATATAGGAGAAGAGCTGCTGAGAGGAATTTCGACTTTGAATTTATTCATAAGAAGAGGTTGCACTGAGAAACAAAACAAAACAAAAAAAACTGCAGCGGTGGAGCCGGACCCTAAAGGCAGTGACGCGTCGGATCGAGTCGGCTAGACTAGAACTTGCAGTAGGTGAGACGAACGCCATTTTATTCATGACTCGTCGAAAGTTCAGTCCCAAGATGTGGAAATCAAGACCAAGAAGGTAATGAAGTACTCAAAGCAGAGTTTCAGACACCATTTTCTGATGACAGCAGAGAAGGCGGTCAGGGTACTTACATACTTAAGCCACCTAATGAGAAACCTTGGAGGGCCGAGTGAAGAAGAAAACCATGGAATGGAATTGGCAAATACACAACCACGCTATGGCTTACTTGACACCTGTGTATCATCCACTTATAGACGTGCATGAAGTAGAGGAAGATTAACCTTGAAGAAAGAAGATGAGACTGAGGTAAGTGTTGTAGTTATGTGTTCTCAAGTTTTTCGTTTCTGGGGGTTTGGCTAGCTCGTATAAATCTTGTATACAGTATGTGTATGCATAGGTCTGCTGCAAGAAGTGTGGAATAAATTTAGTTCTAGTATAAAGCTAGTATAGAAGGAGAGGTCAAAGCCGCACATACGCAAATACAGACATTAGAGAGGTGATTAGCCTCTTTCTTAGACCAGTATCAGTCTAAAGTACTGCTCTTTTCTCTTCTTTGCCGAGCACAAGTCTAGTGTGTATCGCATGATTGTGTACATTTCCAGTAGCAGTCTAGTAACTAATAAATTTAGTATAAGTATAGTCTGAAGCTGGTCTACAAGGGCAGGTCGCGAGTGTACGTACGCAAGTTCACAAATTAGAGGGGAGGTCAGAGCAAAGACACGAAACATGTACATAAAACAAAAAGACAATATCATTAGGATGGTCAGCAATTAATTTTCTTGAGTGTTCCATTCTACTTGTCTCTAACTTGTTTCAAGATTCAAAAGGCAATTGCTTACTTTCCTATACTGTATCCGCAAAAAGCACTACAGCAACATACGCACTTTGAAATCACACTTTATTGAGGAGCACCTAGTAGAACTAACACCAAATCAAAGAAAAAGAAACAAACAATTAGAATAACACGCAAATAATGCAAAATTGAGTTTTTCATTGGACCATTCAACTTGTAGACTACGTGTTTGATAAGAAGCTCCAACCTTCCCTTATCATTCTCAGAAAGCAGCAAGCCAGCGTAGTTCAACACTAGTGTTGTCCGACCCGAATACCTACAATGAATATTTTAATATTTATGATATATAATGTTAATTAGACCTCAATATTTCCTCCTTCTCTGGCTAATTGAAACAAAGTTATACCAATTATGTAGGATACAAACGGATCACCTATTAATATATACTATTCAATATTATGAGTTGATCATAAACTGAGAGTGACCAAAATGGCCTTAGAGCTGTTAATAGTAAATACCTGATCATGCATCAACATGCTTCAAACTCGAGCGCTACCCATATGAAGCTTTCTATCACCGTTCTTTCCATTCCCCCATAAAAATTGTAGAGTACTAGGTAGTGTAACTTACACGGAGAAAAGATTCTTAGACGTCAGCCAAATTCAATGACAAATTTCATAAAACAAGCACTTCCTCAACTACATGCGTCACCACCAATAAAAACAAGGACCAAAAACAATCAATGCGCAGTAATCCATTTTGAAAGAGGGTTTCCTTATATTTCTAATAACTTTTTATACACAATTTATTTGACAGAATATTGTAGCTGTACCATTTTGTGTTCAGTATAATGCAGGTGATATGATTGATGGAAAATTGATTCAATATTTTGATTATGGTTGCCTATACTCTCAATATTAATATTCTTGTTACTTCAGGACATTTGATATTCACAATTTTAGTAAAATATTCAGAGACAGTTGAACTGACGTGACCGTCTTGAACTTTAAGGGCTAAGGTGTCAGATATCAAGATCATCTTGTCAATAGCTATTGCATGATCTGTATAGTGGTATAGGTTTGTACGTACCAGAATACAAACACTGTACTTATAATTTAGCTCACTATAATATATCTCAAGACTTCTTAACGTTGTTCTCAAATCTCAAGTAAAATTGATAACAGATTTTTGTTGATTCACATTAGGTAACAAAGATTTAGAATTCAATCTAATAAAGGAGTACCGACGCATGAAGAATTGATATTATTTCTACACTCTACGATGAAAGACTTAATTGTTCTGATTGGAACACCAAATAAAGTTTTAGGGTAAATATTTCAATTTTCCGAACCATGTTAACTTACACTGGTGTGTATACACTTACACAGCTCGTTAATGAGAAATCTCGAGTACATTTCAGAGTTTCAAAGCTCAATATAAGTGAAACGGTTTTATTATCCCATCTAAAGAAAGCAACATAAAACTATTCAGGCCGCTTGTACAGCAAGGCAAACCACAATTTTGAATGCCAGTTTGAAGCTGACAATACTAGGCTTCTACTAATACCTATACAATTTTAAAACTATTTATTATATACCGGTACTACAATTAAAATTGAGGACCTTTCTGTCAAAAGGGCGTCCGCTCACCGCTCAATGTATTTCTTATGGGACGGACGCCCTTTCGACAGAAACGTCTTCATTATTCCTCTTTGTGCATTGTACTTACTGGTAGTCGAAGGAACACATCATCTGAATCCTGACCAAGCATTTTAGTTACCGATGTATCTCACTTCGTTGACTCCTTTACTGCTCGCAATTTAAAAGAATAATGAACTGGGCACACAACTGCAGCTACGTTTTTACTATTGATGTTTTGCAACTGACATACTGCCAAAAAATAACGAGATGAGAAGGAATCGTGATAATTTGATTGACAGGTGATTAACAATCTAAAATTATCATGTAGAAGCCAAACACTTGCATGCAGGATGAATCAGGATGACGCACATTATGAGGCAGCCAGCGCTGCAGATAGAGGAATGAATCATTATTTGCATGAACAAAAGTCTACCATAATATAATTTACATTCTAAGGTTCTACACAGCCTTGAAAGGTAGGTAATCCATTCATCAATTACAAAAACGGAACCATTCTACTTGATAAATACCAGCGAAAAAATACACATGATCGTTCATTTTGAATATGTGTACCTCTAATGCCACTAATTACTACTTATATTCAGCTTATTTTTTAGAGATTTTAAGAAGATAGGTAATTGTCTCTAAAAATAATTTTTTTTTTTTTTTACGAGCTTTTAAGCTACACTTTGGGCTATTAGCTTGATATATTACAGTAAAGGTAGGTATAGTTATCTTAAAGGCTAATTTTACTTCAATTTCATAGATAGTTACATATTTCAGAGTAGAGAGAAAAATTCAGCTGAGGTTAGGTATTGTATGAGTTCTGTGTATGAGGAATCATTTTTGAGTGCTTGTATTCTAGAGTGGGGTATGTTTAGTGAGTTTTGAAAAGTTGTAAGTTCAGGGCATGTGAAAATATGTTTCATGTCCATTATTGTATTGAAGAGACATTTTGGGCAGTTGGGTGGTTCTGAACGTGAAAGAAGGTGTGAGTCGGGTGTGTCCTATTTTGAGGCGGATATAATCTAGTTTGGACAAATTCAAAAGAATAGTGTACCTCAACATCCACAAGCGCTACTATTCCCCCATCATTTTCAATAGGAATTTTTAAACATCATCTTGTAAAATCTGTTGAGAAGTTGAAATTTCTTCTCCTGAAATACAGAATAAAACACAAACTAAATTTTGACCATTCAAAAACTAATTTCTTGGCTCTAATCTAAGAACTGACGAGAGTTTCAATCTTCTTTCCTCATAAATTTTTTGATTACCGTTCCCTTGTGGAACCAGAGCTTGAGAAAAATGGTATCACTGCAAAAAAATTCTGTCATAGCTAATAATTAAAGTATATTTCATTTCAAATAATCTTCATTGATCTGGAAGTAAAATTTTTTTTTGATCAAGTACCTATATGATAGTGAATGATTAAAAAATAAAAATATATAGTGGAGTACAGCAATTAAAAATCCAGTAAAAAAGAAAAGTAAAAAATATCACGATTATCGCATTCAAAAGATTTCCCATCGAATAGCCTACATTATAATATTATTATTTTTAAAAATATTTTTTCTCGTTATGCCTATATCAAATTAATAATTTGTTCTGATACAATAGCAATAATTATAAAGATTAGGTACCTATGGAAATAGATAATTTTACAATCATTTTTCTTATCGTATTAACCTAATTTCCCCCATGACAGTAGAAACTCATAACAATACGGAGATGACCTTCTTCAAGTATCTTGTTTCCGTATTAAGTAGACTGTTTCAAGGAAATAAATGCTATCGTTCTCTATGGATTCCGAATGGTTCTTTTTTTCTTGTATCATGCAATATTATTGGGAGCGGTAATAATCGATTGACAATTTAGAAAATATACAGAAAAAAAATCTTAATAAGTTATATCTTCAATTGTCTCTGTAAAAAATTCAATTCGACACTATATTAAAATACATATTACAGAATGAGGACCTTCTCATTTCTTAGGATACTTCTACTTTAAAAATTAGGAGTTACTTCCAAAAACGACCATCACCAAAAAGCAAAAATTTAATAAATACAGTGTATGAACATTGAACAATGCCAATTAGGAAGAAATGAAGTAGGTAGGTAATGTATCTACACTTATCTTAAATAATATTTCATTAATTTGGCTCTCCAATAATTCATTCCCAATGTAATTTGAATACTCAAAATTTACCTCAACAAAAATAATTTTTTTTTTTTTTTAATCGGAACATGATATATTCTACAAATAACTATCAATATTATAACTTGAAAAAATTTTTGAAACTTTTTCATATGAAAACTTGATTGTCATGTACCTAGTTTGTAAGAATAAATTGGATGAAACATTAATTTAAAAGTACTAGAAATAAGATTCAAGTTTCAGTTTAATATCATTTCTGAAAATCCTACGGCACAAAATTTTGCAAGATGTTTGCCTCAATTGAAATTGTTATAGGTACAACATTAAATATATTATGAGCGAGAAATGGAAACAATAAGCCTTCTTTTGTAAAACAAACCAAACTGTTTTCTTTAATTCCGCAATTGCTTTGTTTTTGCTGAAATGAGAAAGTCAAAAATAATATACTTAACATTTGTCTAATTCTAACAACAAAATTATGAATTAAGTTACTCCAATATACCGGTATGTATAATTTTTCACAGACTTTGTAATTTTTGAAAATTAATCCTCTTTGAATACTATGATCAACAAATTTTTTAGTCAAACAAAAACAGAACAAGAACTTGGAGAAATTGTGCAGTGTTTGTCATATATTTCCTCTTTCTTTCTCATTATTATGCATTTAGGAACTTGGAAAGATTTGAACATTTGAACACACACCATATTCACAAAAATTCAAATCCTTGAATCTTGACAATTTTGAGATTATATTAAAAGTTGATATAAAATGATACAAAATCAGCCTCTTTTTCCTGTTATGGGAAATAACACGTTGAACATAGTAATGAAGAGGGGTAATCCTATTATTAGCAGTCTGGATTGGATTTCATATGACGCAACAAAAATTCAGCCTATACACAAGGTCTATTTCTCATAATTGTCCTATAGTGCGTTCCAAACAGGATTGCAATGTTTCAAACGAAATTGTTTTAAACAGTGTTTTAAACATTTTTTAAACATTGGAATTTGAGAAGAAAATGTTTCAAACGTGAACGGTACGTTATGAACTTAAAGTTACGCGTACTCGGGCACAAGAGAGCGTGTGTGTTTAGGGAAAAAACCTGGAGAGTGGAGAAACCCCGCAATAAGCGCAAAAATATGCGAAATTTATATAGAATTGCGGTTTTAAATATGGTTAAAACAATGTTTTAAATATTGAAGAAAAAATATCAATTTCCAACATGTACCTACTTAACAAAAAAAAAAAGTTTAATCTAAGAAAAAAACATGTTTTATGTTCTTTAAAAAAAAGCTTGATTTTTTGCAACCCTGGTTCCAAATGAGAGTGCGCAATATTGATGATAGCATTGTTGGCATGGCGGTAAGGGGAGCACCCACTCGGTCTATGAATTGATTCTCTCTTTTCCCCTGCGCCATCATACGCTGTTATTCAATTTTGAGCACTTTAATTTGGAACGCACTATATAAGTTATATTCAACAATTTGAACCAGGCAGCGCTAGCGTCGCGCTGAACTTCTGTCTTTTCCTGAGCGAGGAGAGATCAAAAGCGGTATCTAAACTATGTCGGTCAGGTACTCAGGTACACATATAGTACTGTGGTCTGTGAATGACATTAACTGGATGTAAATCGTAAACAGTGTAAACTATTAAACTCTAGCGTTGCACTAGATCTCTGTATTTTACTGAGCGGGGAGAGATTGAAAAAGATAATATCTAAAAAATGGCGGTCAGGAATGGCATTGTAGGTGCTATCGACTGGATATAAGTAAGTTCTTAGAGGATATTACTTAGTCCGGACATTCACAAGAAATTATCATATTGATAAGGAAGGGAGAGGAAATTAGGCGGAAAAATCTTCTAGCCCGGGCGGGTGCATGGAATTCAAATTTGTAGGGACGAAATGAAATGATATCAGAGAAGAGAAGCAAACATATGAAAATATATATTATATAGTGTGTGGCTATCAAAGGCAGGAAGAAGGTCTGGAGTAAGAAATTACCTTTTCGACTATTCTCCTAAATTATTGATACTATAACCAATACAAGACATAAAATATTGTCTTGACGAGAGAAATTTTTTTATAGAAGGGCTCAAAAAATTTTCAAATGCTGGCATTGCCATAACGTCGCCCTTCGAAAAGGGAACAGCTGTTAACAGAAAAATTTTCACATCATATTTACCGTCTACAGAATTTCTCTATTTTTCATGATTTTGGTGGTTTGTATCTCATATGAATTTTTTTTCCAAGTCCTATTTTATACAAAGATGCGGAGTTGTACGATATGTGTAGGCTGGAATTTTTTCAATTTTCAGTTTCCCCTGCATTTGTACCTCACTAGCAAAAGTTTTCGACGTTTCATGCGACAGTTGAAATTTTTCTAATGTTCTTTCAAGTATGAAAAATTTCGTTTGGCGGATATTTAAAAAAAAAAAAAAAAGTTTCATTTCGAACAGGCTTGATATTGGCCTATTTTGGAGAGTGTCGCCTATATTATATATATATATTTTTTTATATTTTTGTATCTATTACGTGGGACTTTGTACAAGTTGCGGTTTAAAAACGATACAAATAATTTTTTCTATTCACGAGCCGAACCCTTGCAGATAGTTTTGAATGGGGCTCTTAAGGAATTCCAACCGTGACGTCAAGGCTCAAGTTATTTTTTCGATAGGTCCCATAAGTAAGTAGGTATTATAATATTGTAACACAAAATACTTGCCCTAGCCGTACTCGATAGAGGAAAATTATGAAGTCATGTTTCAAGTTTTTTGGTGTAGAAGTAGATGGTTGGAGGCAATATGAACGTTAAATTTTGGTGAACAATGAATTGCAAGATTGTCGATTTGAATTTTTATGTGAAAAAATTGAGAGTATATTTTTTGCATTGTTTCATCGATACCAAAATTAAATTCGCATTCATACCAATAAGTGCGTAACTTTCACTTTTTTTACCTCGTTTTGTTCCATTTTCCGAGCTTTCAAACGTATCACTCTTGCGAGACTATAAAACTCGGCTCTTTACATAATTTTCATGATAATTTTTATTCGTCCGTTGGATCACATATTTTTATCAATAATTTCATTTTTCCATATACTCCAACATAATGCTGTCAGCACGTATAGATTTGCCAGACATCGATGATTTTCGTCGAGTCACTTTCACTTCTATCGGAAGGCCCCTATATCGGAGTAGTATAGTAAAATGAGGGTATATTTCTGACGAATTACGTCCATCGAATCGAATAGTAGAAGTATTTAGTCTTCTGAAATTTTTAATATTATTCTATTTACCAGTTAGCGTAGTGCAGGTGGAGATCAGCGTGGAGGTGTGAGTTTTAAATTATTTTTCTGCGCGTATGCGACCGTCATCATTATGCGAATTTCAATAAGGTGAAAAATAATTTTTCTTGTGTTTTTCTTCTCACAATAACTTTGTTTTAATCAAGACGGTGTATCTACAGAAATGTTTTCGAGTTCCGAGCGTACACTTTTTTGTGGATTTTGGTTCATCGAGTATTGTGGAGTTCGGCTCAGCAGCCGCCAACAACACCCGTTCAGGTAACGCAGGTCTTATGGGCCTTGGGACCTTGCCAATCGGCCTTCTGGATACCGAGCTCCAACTCCGAATTCAATTCTAATTGGATCACTTATCTTTTTGAGGGCAATCCGATATCGCAAACCGGTAAGATAGATTATTCCTGTGCTGGAAATTGTATGTTTTTTTTCCGCTCCTTTTCTTTTTTGAATTTCTTCTTATAACTCGTAATTGAGACCAACTAGTTCGAAGACCCCAGCATATATTTGGCAGTGTACTTAGAACAAATTTGAGTAAAATTAGAATGCTTGGAAAGATGGCCATAATTCGTAATATGCTATCAACGTCCACAGCTATTTTCAATATAGGTATGTTATTTATAATTGTGAATAGGTGACTGCTTATTCACATTGGAGAGTGATCCCAGCACGCGTATAGAACTGGTCATCCAACAGGTGAACTTATTTGGCAGCTCAGCCATTCAGCCTCCTCCTTGTTTGACACTGTACGACGTGAAAGCAGATGGAAGTGTCATCATGTTAAAAAAGTACGACGTACAAAATAAGATCATTTTCATTCGCGGAAGACGAGTTTCTTTTAATAAGATACATTAATTTAAAATTTTGCAGAGAATGTCAAGCTATGCTCATGGATAATGCCATAGAATCGCAATCGACGTTCACGGAAACAAATCTAGCTGTCATAAGTACGACCATTAGATACGGTAGTTTTCAATTACGAGCACGAGCGGTGCCCAAGACATACGGCATCCCAACGAGAGTAAGTTCAACTAGTCCGACTATTACTACCCCTACAACTAGTACCAGCCCCCCTACACCAACCACTACCTCTAGTAATGTCACAGTCGCAACCTCACCTTCTTCTTCGAACGCCACCACGACGACCGTAGCTCCTCCCCCAGTGACTGTGACCCCCATGTCGTCGTCATTTACTAGATTATTGCCCGATATTATGCATCGATACGAATTAGGCCACAGGAAAAACGAATATAACGACGTATAAAATTAAGTTTTTCTACGATATTCAATTATTTAGTAAATTAAATTGTTACATATTTTAGTTAATTCCCATATTTCTTGTATAACGAAGAGATGAAGTGATAGCACCGTTTCTTGTTCGCAGGATCAGGACACGAGAAACAAAATTATTTCGCCATTTGTTTTTAATCTGAACAGCATTTTTTAAGAACGGGCTATCACTTCCCGACGCGCTTCGAATTAGAAACTATAAGATAAAAATAAGTTGACGCGAATTTGTGTCGAGTCTGTTTATGTATTTTTGTAAGCCCGTATATTAAGTTTAGCGAAATGTAATAAAAATATCGTGTGATCTTTCAAGAATCAATCGTTCAAATTTTTTAAATCCATCATGAATGAAGACTGACTCTGTTTTATAAAGTCAAATATCAACAAGAGACAAAATATTCTTCTTGTGAAAAAGTCGATTCCCTATTTTCTTCCCACTTTCCGGTTTCCGGACTAGGCCTATTCATTTAAAATTCTATCACTAAGAGAAGTCAACTCTTCCGAAAGATACCATAAATTTTTCAAGCGAATACAGTTTGTCCCAGGAATTGGTTATTCTTGAAATTTTTAAGACGCCAGGATTTACAAAGTACTTATTAGAGGTAAATCAAGATTTCTTATCACTATACAATGATTTATAGAATTTCAGCAATGTTGACGTTCATTTATTTTTGGTATCCCGAAAAATGTTTGATACAAAAAGTTCCTGGTATTAATTCAAAATTCAAGAATCGAGTTTGATATTGTGGGCCAAAGAACCCTAAAAAAATACTGAACGGCTCCCCGGACTTCCAGAAGTGTCCTTGAAGCCTCAGCAGACAATTCTAAAACTTGACGGTCCTTACGGAGGTGTAGAAATTATTTGATAATTCTAAATTCTACGGTAAATTTTATCAGAAAACAAACAAAAAAACTTCTTGACCTACTTCGTGTACTAGAAGAGATTTCGACCTTCAAATTCCTCATATCGGGTGAGGAACTTGGAAACACTCCAATTTCCGAACTGTAAATATTGAGGGATTTGGATGCAGGAGCTAGTCAGGCAATTTGGGAAAAAACAGGGGTGCTCAGCCAATTGTATTGGTTAAAAACAACGCCTTCCTTAACAATGTTAACGCAGGGGAATCTGCTCTGTGGGTTGAAAAATAATCTATGATTTGACCCGCATTAGGATCAATCAGCTTAGCCCCTTCAATGAGCCAGATATGCAATGCTTCAAATACCATAATCCCCTTCCATCATATATTAGGGGGCGCGAGCCGAAATTTTTCCAAATGCACAGTTTATCATATTATATAGCTTGAGAGTCGATATTTTTCTTAAGTCTCTCCGGGTGGGCCAGAAAGATGCTACCAGTTAAATAAGAGTTTCCGCTAAATTCACTCAAGTGTAAAAACGTGAAACGTTAGATGTATACTTCAAATCTACGAAAGTATCTCAATTTTATCTTCAATTTGCGTCCCTACCCAACTTTTGGAGTTACGGACCAAAATGTGTCAAAAATTGACCAATTCGCCAAAATTATCAAAAATTAAAAATTGTTTAAACTTTCATATTTTACTTGATTTGGAAGTGAAAGGCTCTAGCCGGGTGAGGGGGGGGGGGGGAGGAATGGCCTGGTCAGAAAATGTTTCAAAAAAAAATGTTGTTCCCAATGAGAAAACTCGAAATCCAAAAAATTGGACCCATCCGCTCACCCACATGGGCTGCAGAGTCATTTTTAGGCCTAAAATCCAAATGGCTCTATCACAGGCAATAATGATCGCACAGCGATGAAACTTGGGTATATTTTAGTATATGTGGACGTTCAGCCATGGTATTTTTTTAAAAAAAAATCATTCATATTTTCCCTACTTTCTAGCAATAACCAAACTTCAAAAAAAAAGTCGGGGGAGGCACCTGGGGAAAATCATTCATTTGAAGCGCCATACTCTCTACTACAACATACATGAGTACCATAATCCTCGGTGAGGTGGAACATTTCCAAAAAAATCAATATCTAATGAATTTCTGTGATTTTTCCATGAATAGCGGGGTGAGCTATGACTGCTACCGCAATACACCCCGAGAAATCAATAGCCAATGATCGAGCTGAAAAATACGCACTCCTCCGGGGGATGAAATGGGAATGTTGATAGACCAGAAATATATTTTTAGTATTTCGTTTATCGATTTGGTCAATTCTCATGTAATAGTCCATGGGCCATAATAGAAAATAGTGGTTTTTGGTACCACGTGGGGGGACAAAGCGTCACTTTGGGATATGTTAGTAGGAGTGATACTTGACATGAAAAACGATGATAGATATCTGAGAAGAGCAGCTTTTCAAAATGGCGGCCAATTTCAAAATGGTGGATCGGTCTTTTGGTAAAAGGCGAATAAATCGTTATTGTATGGGTCAAATTTTCTACTTTTCTTTTTCAATAAAAGAAAATAAGGCCCCAAATAATACATCCAACTTCCTAGCTCCCAAAAATTAATGTTTTGCAAATATCTTGAAAAATTGGGCATCAATCATGAAAAGTTTCAGATAAAAAATGTTCCTCGTGAAATTTGTTATAGAAAATACCATTCAAACTTTGCTATGCGTCCGATTATCAGCTTAAAAAGTTCGTCGAAAGTTGGGAATTTTGTGAAAAAGTCAATTTTTCAGCAATAAATATCTAAAAAATCAAAAACGAATGAAATAAAATTTCAAACAAAAACTATAATTGAAAAATTTTAACTGCAAAATAGATTGCCTAAACTATCTTTCAAACTTTGTCGAAAGTTCTGAGCTTTTGGAAGGAAATCGATTGTTCTAGGGTGTACAGTTTGTCACTTTTGAGTGACTTGGTCACTTTTATAGGCTTCGGTCACTTTTGTCACTTTTTCATCCGTACTTGAAAATCACAAGTTTTTCCGGTGTTGCCATCACTTGGTATGTGTTGGACCGCGGATCTTTCTTTCTTTCTTTTTTCTATCTCGCTTCCCATTGGAGCCTTTTCTTTTTGATAGTGCAGTTACTTTTTAGACTAATTGAGCGTTTCCTTTTTTTTTTATCAGTCCAATTATTATAATTTGTTAACAAAAAAATGTTTTGGGACACATTGTTTGCATAGATACATTTTAATTAAAAATAATTCAGATTAAATATTTGAAAAAAAAAAAAAACTCAGCTGTTGCTCATGAAGTTGATTGAATTGACTTTTATTATAAGTGAACTAAAAAGAAAAAACAAGAGTTTGAATCAAAAAAACTCTACAGTTACCAAACAAAATATTAAATCATTTTGTAATCAAACCTAACCCCTCCATGTTGCCCCTACTGTCAACAAGACAGTTTAACTGTCGACTTCTTTTTCTCCTGCCCCCAACTCTTACTTCTTCGTTCTTCCACTAACACCCCCTCCTCCCTCACTCACGCACTCAAAAACAACCATGAAATCATTTCTGAACAAACTTTTACAACAACATCTAAACAACTTGACCGTTTACATTAATTCCTCTCCACATTAATTATTATCTTCTTATCTCTCTATCGAGCTAATAACCTTGCAGTTTTGAAGATTGAAGCTCGTTAAATAAAAAAAATAAAAAAAAAAAAAAAAACATTCATATGTAAAATCTTACAGCAGCAATATAGTTCACTCATATAGAAGGCAATAGTAAAAATCTAGAGGCTGTTTGTTCCTGATATAATGGAAAAGTGAATAACTAAATGATTGTATCACTCATAAAGAAGCGTAAGATTATAAGAGTTAGTAGGATACGGCGGTGTTGCTGTAAAATTTTACATATGAATTTTTTATGACAAAATTATTTAATATTTTATTTAGTAACTACAGTTTTTTTGATTCAAACTCATATTTTTTTCATTTTAGTTCAGTAAACTCAATTCAATCAACTTCATGGGTAACACCGGATTCCTTTTTTAAACATTTTATATTTTACATTGTGTTCTAGAATAAATAATTCAAAATAATTTTTAATCAATCATTTCATGGCATTAAATGATTGACAAATATTTAGCAGATATTCAAAAAACCTATTTTGTGTGGTTTTAAGAGATTGCAGCGCCATGTGCGGATGAACAGCTTGAATATTATTTAATTTTGTCCAAAGTACAGCAACATCAACGCGTATGGTGGCAAACGGCAAATTAGCTACAATTCCTCATCAAAATTTTATTCTTCTGACTGCAACTAAGCCACTGAATTGCTATCGGCATCACTTACCAATAAAAATACTTTAAATAAAGAAATAAAAGTATTTAATGTGATTCCTACAGATTTTTTTTCAATGTTGAAGCTCAAAATAGCCTTTTTATGATGACCATTAGCTTTACAACAAAGATGCAGTGAATTTTGTGAGAATCACTTTTGGATTGAAACTTTTCCTCATTAAAGTTCTAGTTTGGAGGATATTTGGAAACAATCACTTTCCTTCCAAACACTCAGAACTTCCGACAATTTTTAAAAGGAAGTTTAAGTATGTAGTCTATTTTACAGACAATTTCCAAAAGAACATTTTTTTGTTTGGAAGTTTTGAAACTCAATTCTCCAATATATTTACTATGAATCGATTTTCTCTAGCAGCTCAGAACTTTTGGAAGCTTTTCAAGATTATAACTAGACTGACAATGAAGTTCAGATGGTCTGTGATGTAGTAAATTTCATGAAAAATATTTTTTGTTTGGAACTCCTTCTCATTAGAATAGCTTATTTTTTTGTAATATTTGATAATCGATTTCCTTCCAAAAGCTCAGAACTTTCGACAGACTTTGGAAGAAAGTTTAGGCAATCTATTTTGCAGTTGAAATTTTATATGAAACTTTTCATGATTGATGCCCAATTTTTCAAGATATTTGCAAAACATTGATTTTAGGGAGCTAGAACGTGCCACAGAAAATTTATTAGGATGTGAGGGACGGGAAGTTGGATACGTTATTCGGGGCCTGATTTTCTTTCATTGTAAAAGAAAAGTAAAAAATTTGACTCATACAATATGAGTTATTCGCCTTTTACCAGAAGACCGATCCGCCATTTTGGAAAGCTGCTCTTCTCAGATGTCTATCATCGTTTTTTATATCAAGTATCACCCCTACTAACATATCTCGAAGTATCGCTTTGTCCCCCCGAATGGTACCGCATTTTCATATGGCCCATGGACTATAAACACGTCCACCAATTAGGTGGAGTACGTTAGACTGAGAAAAATAGTTGAAAAATTCTCCGTTCGCTGGAATAGTCTGAAAATAGTAGAGAAATGAGAAAATCCACTTTTCCAACCTGGAGAACTGCGACTTTTCATATTTCATTCATCAATTAGGTCAATTCTTAAGTAAACATGTCCGCCGAGTTTGAAAAAAATTGTAAAAAATTCTCCAGGCGCTGGAACGTTTTGGAAATGACAAAAAATTGAAAAAACCCACTTTTTCACCCTGGGGAACCTGAATTTTGGTATTTCATTCATCAATTAGGTCATTTCTCAAGTAAATATATCCGCCGAGTTGGTAAAAAAAAAAATCAAAACATTCTCCAGTTTCTGGGATGCCCTGGAAATAGTAAAAACTCTAAGTACCGGTAATGCACTTTCCCAACATGGAAAACCGTGATTTTTCAAATTTTGTTTATCAATAAGGTCAATTCTTATGTAAATACAGCCGCCGAGTGGGGAAAAAATAGTAAATAAATTCTCCAGTCATCTAGGAGTAGTACCAAATCCAAAAAATCCACCTAATTTTTGGTACGTTGTTTATCAAAAAGGTCAAATCTTATGTTAATACCTCCGCCAAGTTTGGAAAAAATAGTCAATAACTTCTCCAGCCGTTGGCAACTCCAATTTGAATGGCTTACGTCTAAGCTAATAGCTGTGATTTCATTAGCTAGCTAATTTTTTGGATGAAAACTGCTCGGCTAACGGCTTCGGCTTAGCTAAGCAGCTCTGGTCCAAAATAGGAATAAATCGAGTAATAGATGGAGCAGAGTAGTTTCATTCAAACAACAAAACAACGCCAATATGTCGAAAATCACTGAAATATGACAAAATATGCACTGTAGACCCTATAAATATTTTAAAATAATACGCATTTTGGAGCTAAGTATTATTCAAAATTAAATAGAGCTCATTTTTCAGGAAATTTCATGATTTGTAAAGATTTTTCTAATATACCCTAACTGAATGCATAGAAATACATATTATGCAATATTTCATATTGTTCCGGTCTTCAGTCCCAATGCTGCCGTACAGATAATGTTGCGTGGATATACTTATACTCAAAATGACGATCAGTGGAATGAGCTGAGTTGATAATATCAAAAGCCTCATTCTTCAAATCGTTATTTAGCAGATATGTCAATACAGCTTTTAGATTATACAAATGTCGAAAATCAATGATAACACCAATTATTTGAAATACTTTAGAATAAATTTATTGAATTCTTCTTAACATGAACAAACGCAACAAATGTAAAAGTAACTTATCGGACATATCGAGTACTTAATACGTCTCTGTACATATACGCAATAAACAAAAGAAATAGAATGGGGAAAAAAAAGGTACGCTATAAAAGCCACTACATTCAAAAACATGGCGGCTACAGGAAAGACTGATACACACTTCTTTACTTTGGGATCCAATTCTACAAACGATTCGATTCAATCATGATGGTAGTAAATTGAATAACACGACACAGAATCCCGGTTATTTTCAAATCGTTTAGAATACAATTGGAGAAAAAAAAAACAAAAGAAAAAAAAATGAGATCTATAATTAATAAAATAATGTAATCACACAAAAGAATGAATATCCTTAAATAATTTCATTGAACGAAAAACGAGGAGGGAAAAAAAAGAAAATAAAAAAAAGATGAAAGGGAGAAATAGAACGTAGATGATGGTAGATATTATCTCAACACGTGATGACTAAAAAGCCGTTAATGATGGAAATAGTAGCCCGAATATAGAATCATCTAATACTGAACAATCCTTCAACTCGGAAGAATATTTTCAACGAGTCGAGGTAGGTTTCGAGATAATTACGAATGGTCCGTGGGGCGTATATACATGCGAAATGAGATCAACCATTTGCCTGCATGAAAAGGCTTCACGGAAAATCGTCGAGAAAATAACTTTATCAACGATAAGTTATTAAGTAAAGTAAACTCTAGACATATAAATCTATGAATAGGAACAAATTCGCGGGAAGAATAGTCGTAACACGAATTCGAATTCTTAGATGTTCAGGTACATAACGATAATACCATATACGTTTGACTATTCGACGAGTATTAAGACCGCACAGACGCTTGCGCGAACGCCCATCAGTTTTGTCGTTAAATTTGTAAAATAAGCTCTCATCTTATTAGTTACCTTCCACATGTGAGATCTATAAAAAAAAATACGAGAAAATATGACACCAAATCGATCCAGAAAGGCGAAACTGAAGTATTGTAATTATAAAATACGTTCGAAATCGTACGAAAAACTAACTCGAGTAACTGATGAATTTTTCTGAGGTAATACGTATGAGGGTTGGTTGTGAAAAAAAGTATGCGAGAGGAAGGTAAAAGAGGAGGTAACGCGAACGTTCACTTCTTACTGACCAATATGTCAAACGATGAAATGATCAATTTAATACGACCAATATATATATATACGAGAGATAAATAATTATCGAGAAAAAAAAAAAAAAAGAAACTGGTAAAGTTGTAAAGAAAAAGAAGGAAAAATTCACGTAATCAAATAGAATATCGTCGACGAGTACGCGTGAGTTATATCTTTATCGTCGATAGTATACCGGAATCGTTATTTGTAAGCCATTTCTGTGACGTTGTGATGTTTCAATTCTGTTCCCTGCTGCAACTCGCAAGCGGTATTTAAATCGGATTTTTGGAAGATGATAACGTTCACTTCGCTCTGAAGATATAAACGTCCAGATTTCGAGCAGAAGCATCTACAGCAAACAAACGAAAAATTCTATGAGTTGAAGTTTATAGCAACGTTCTTAAAGTTTAGGATCTTACAGCAATCTAGTCCAATATTGAAAGACTACGCGATCGAGGAATTTTTCTTTAAAATTGATCTTCGGGTGTATTTTTAGAAAAGTCTGATGCGTTTTTGAAGCTTCAATTGCGAAGGTTTTTTTATTGCGGCTCGCGATGAAAATATCAGAATTGTTTTTCATACTTAGCAAAATTACTGAAATCATATTGAGCGGCCCCCCAATGGATCATTCACAAATGTGATCCACAGGCTGAAAAACGTTGCTCACACCTGCTCTACAAACACCAGCCAAAGGAGGACTCGCCCTGTCAGAAGAATTTCGGTATGCATTGTCATCTTGAATGGGAGACTAAGAGAACTTTTCTTTCACAACAGACATAAATCATAATAAATTTGAAAAAATGACTTTTTGCACCTTTACAGTGTTTCTGAATACGATTTTCAAATTTCTCCTAACCAACATAGTTCCAACAAAAATTGAACCGCGTTGTGCAAAAGCCGTCCAAGCGACATTTTTTAAATCTGGCGAATGGGTACACTGTCATAATGCATTTAAAGGTCTCTTCCCCGAAACGACGAAGTGTCGCTTGGACGGCTTTTGCATAACGCGGTTCAATTGTTTCATAGACTTCAGCTAAGTTCCTTCGAATACAATAAAACCATTTCGTACAGGAGGAAAAATAAGATAACTTTTTGGTATAAAACTCACTTGAATTGGATCAACGATTGTAACCATTTGATGCTGTACTTGGTAATATCGCTTGGTGCGTAGTAATTGCTGTGACGAATATATGTTTTCGTACAACGCGGCATGTCGCTCAAGTCGTAAGGTACGATGAACACTTTTATTAGAGAATTTTCCGTATTGAACACGCTCACCTGTAGTTGACCATTACTCAAAATCTGGATACCTTTTTCGCGATCTGGAATACAACTTTTAACCTGAAAACAATACAACGGAATATGATCAGCCAAGATATTCGATGAAAGTAAAACAACCGATTTGAAGATACCTAATGTATCGAGATTCGTAAAATTTTATTGAAAAATAATGAATTGATCTCAGCTTTATGGAGGAATATCTCATTACTGTAGTAATCTCGATCAGGAACAAAGTATCTCATGATTACAGAGCTCCAGACCACAATTTCATCAAATACAGTTCAAGCTTCAAGTATCTGGTCTCGACTGGGTGCATTCCAAACGAACCCAACGCTCAGTCTGTGTCCAGAAGCTACCCGTCACTTCTTATCTTCTTGAAGACTTTCTCTCTAGGCAAAAGTTTTCCTTGCCGTCGCTAACAACCCTTTCCATCTATCTTCTTTTACCACAGCCAACACAAAATCCTATCAACACCTTGAAACTAATCTTGAAAATCTCATTGACAGCACACCATCCTACATCACCATATCATTCATCATTATCAACGCACCCTTCTGGCTACAATCCATTTCTGACTGCAACTTTGATCTTACCAATTCCCCCCCCCCCCAAAAAAAAAAAACCACAACTACATCAATATACCCAGGGTGACTACTTTCTTCCAATGATGAATTACCATGACTTTTCCTAGATTATTTTTCAATTTTTCCGGGTAAAATTTACAATATTTTCAATAGTTGGAGGGATTATGTTGGTTACTACGTAGTTACACCAATCACATGGCTTGGCGAGATTTCACCCGACCTCTATTGAATTTTCTATGGCTTTTCCCTGGTTCGCCTGACACGACCTCACAACTCTCCCTGAAGCTCCACATAACTCTTTATCACATCTTGACAATGTTTTTTCAGTACTTATCCTATGCAAAACTCCTCCAACACATTCAACCATCTTCTACTTCAAAATTCCGTTGAAAGAAAAATAAAAAAAATGTAGAAAGAAATTTCTGGCGACACCTAGTTAATATATGTTAGGCTAAGATACATCGTCATAATGATATTGATTCAACATATCAATCATATCGATATATCGACTATAATCGATTTTGCAAATCAACCATATTTGATAATTATTACATAATCGACTTTACATAACAACTGTATCGATAAATTGAATATAATCGATTTGAAATACTGACTATATGGATATGTTGAATATAATCGAGACCTTTATACGGGTCACCCCACAGCACGTTACAATAAGCAGAAATTCTATCAATTGGACCAAACGGACTGTTGACTCTCATAAGGAAGACACAGGAAAGAAAGATCATCAAACAAATTTTGAATCTTCATATTCCCACATCTATCACATCCAGCAATCTTTTATCTATCAAAAACTTAGCATTATACCCTCATCTTCTAATTTTTTCTTTCTATAAAAAATCATCATTTACTCATCATCATTTGTAATTTGGTCATTCTTTGTTCCTACTTTCTACTTTTTATACAAACATGTTGGTAAACGTTCATTTTTGTTCTGCGGCACTTCAATCGTATTGAAATTTTTGAAAAACTTCAAAAATGAGTAAATAAAAGAATAAAATTAAAATAGTGATTTTCAACTTTATTTACATTATTTCAATTTTATTCTTTTATTTACCCATTTTTGAAGTTTTTCAAAAATTTCAATACTATTCCTACTTTTTGTTACCTTTTTTTTTTTTTTTTTCCCCCTACGTTTTATTATTATTATTATTTACTTACTCTTATTTGTATTCTTGTCATATGGATATTTTTTTTTAATTTAAAAAAAATTTTTATTAATCAAAATTTTTTATATTCTATTTTTTTTTTTAATTTAAATTTTTTTCATCTTTGTTTATTAATTTTAATTTTTTTTATTTTAGATAATACAAAAAAAGAAAACGAAAAAAGATCAGCAAGCAACTGATTTACAATAAGAAATATTTCAGTTATCAAGCGGAGGATGAAGAACTTCTATAATAAGAATCGACCACTTCAATCATTAAAAAATTATAATGATATCTCAGCTCCCTGTGTTTTTCTTTCGGGAGTCAATAGTGCGTTTGGCCCAATCAACAGGGTTTCTGCTAACGTAACTTAATGAGTACCTAGCATCACAGGATAAAGGTAGAGCTAGTACATTACGCTACAGAGGAACGAAGTAAGCGATAGCGCTTTGGGGCCCAGAGCTTCGGCAAGGGCCGCCACGCAGCGCGGGCTCAACGCTTATTTCTTTCCCAAGTGATGTGCTTCACTTTTCAATTCACATGACGTTCTGTCGACGCGATGCGCAAGCGTGCGTTCGCGTTCTCTTACCCTAAAGCGTGTCCTCTCCCAAGAGAACAAAACGCGACTTCGCGCCCTACAACAAAGCACGCGAAGAACACGTTTTTAATCATAATATGAATCGGAGAGATTTTGAAAATCGGATTTGAGGATCTTCAGATTAGGGCGGGGGTTCTTTGAAGTTCCCTAAGTCCCTACAACGTCATTAGAATGTGACGTCAACGGGGGGCAACTCGGATCCGCAGAGTTCCAATAGTTAAGACAAGTCATTTTTGCTCTCCAATCGGATGATATTGAGATGACTTCGCACTAAAAATTCCTCAAGTATAATATTTTCTTTACACGTTTCTCCTCGCTATTACAATTTTGACGCGTTCCTATCAAAAGTGTAAAAAAAATCTCTCAAGAAGTGAAATAAAACACTCCCGATTGTTACCCTTGTCTTACATCGACTTTCAACTGTGGCCTCGGGGTGACGTCATACTCATGGTAGTATCTTTTGCTTCCGAGTATTATCCTTGCGGTTATGTAGAAAACGAGACGATCACGTGAAAAAATACTACCCAAAATAATCTTATCATTTTGGTAGTTATCGGAAAACCGTCAAGAACACGTACACCACAGATAAACCATTTGTAAACATAGTAGAAAAAGAGATTGAGCGCGAATTTTGTTCGCACAAGACCCCTCAAATTCGTTCTTTTTCGTACATACATACTTCTTCTTTGATGAGAATTTTTCAGTTCTAAAACAGAGTGGCCAGTTTTTAATTTTAAAAAAAAATCCCCAACCTGTGATCTCCTAGAAATGCTTTTTTATTCGACAGAAGCAAACGGATATTTCAAGTTTCTTGATGAAAAAATAATTTTTCTGTTCCAAAATAAGACAGAGGTCACTTTAGAAGAAAAAACAAAACTCCAGGATTCCAAGACTTTAACACCCGAAATCGGTTTTCCGTTTATTGGTGCAAAAGCAAACAAATTGCGGCAAGCCTCATAAAATTCTTCGATCTTGGCAAAATTTCTCGACTTCTCTTTCTCTGTTTCTTTTTCTACTACAATTGTCTTCTTAATACCACTCTGTGACAACTCAAATCAACAAACAACTTCGGATTTCTACGACATTTAATACTCGATCTGTATTTTACCTCCATCACATTACTTCCCACTTTCCCATTTTCGTGACGTTTAGACTAAATTAACCCTTGAGTAGCTGTCTATGATCCACCCAATTCGAGACTCCACTAATCACCTACTGAAGATCACTTTTGCCAAAGGACAAGGAAGAACGCACAAGGCCAACCTACCAAGTACGATCTAGATAAATCTACGTCTCCGAAATGATAATAATACGCCGCAGCGGGTAACTCAGAACCACCACTATAGCCGCCAGACGGAACACAACTGGTGATTTTAATTTTGAAATTCTCCACGACACGTGAAAAATACATTCGTCCACTCAACACCGACTCGATCACATTACCTATGACAGATACGAAAAACATTCGAAATAAAGCGACAAATAAAATCATAAACAATGGCAAATCGTAGGGATACTAACCAAATAGAGGTAGCAACGGTTTATTCGCCCCTTTCTTCATTTTAAAATATTTCTTAATCACGGTAGTTCTCATTTTGTCGGTCAATTTATGTTCTAGTCCGTTCTTCGTCGATAATCTGGAACTCTTTTTCGCCCCTTCGCCACCGTTTCCTCGAATTTCCACCATTTTACGATTATTGTTTCTGCGCAAAAATATCACCATAACATTAAGACGCCATCGAATACAGATACCATTACACAGATAAACCCAACAACATACCTGTCTTTTCGGAATGAGGCGTGAAGAAATCCTACTCCACAGCACTTATCGCCAGCACCAAAAGCCGTCCCAACTTTGGCCTGCTGAAAGAACACAGAAAACAAAATTGCGATACTTCAGTATCAAAACGTACTCTAAACACACGTCATTTCGTTCCGTTGCCTTATTTACAGACATGGAACGTTGAAAAAAAAAAAAAAAATTAGACAAAAACTCACGTGCACCATACGAGCAATATTCTAATTTTCGCAGATAAGGTATGGCTCGGCAAAAGCACCTAACTAAATACATTGAATTGCAAATACGGAAAATTTCAACACCGGAATTCGGTGTGGTAGGTAACATCACCTTCCATTAGCTGCCATGTTTCGCGAGTAAAATGACGATAAATTTTGCTCTTTACCCCGAACAAGCAAAACCCGTATTAATTATTTATGCGTGCAACGGCTAGAGTTACGGAAGAGACAATGATATCAATTTCAACGTCCGTCATACAATCTTCGAAAAGAAAACGATTTTGAAATGCTTGGCACAGCCACGTATATTTCAGATCGTTGAATCCCTTCTCGGAGAAATTAGCTGAGGACTGCCGACTGTCACAATAATAATTCAGAAATGATTTTTGAATGACTTTTTGAAATATTTTAGAGCATTCAGGGTGTCTACTAAATCTACAATTTAAAAATTCATGACTTTTTCATGACTTTCTAATGACAATTTTCATGATCTTTTTCCTTAATTTGTTGAACAACTTTTATTCGCTGTAATTTTTTTGCATTATTTAATGAATGATGAATAATTTTGCAAGAATCTCACGACCATAAACAAAAATTCATGACTTTTTCATGACTTTTATGAGTTTCATGACCACTGGCTAAAATTCATGACTTTTTCATGACTTTCATGACTTTTATGACTTGTAGACACCCTGGCATTTTCAAATTTTTGGGTTTTTCGAAATATCGCATATTAATTAGTCTCAAGCATTCATCTCAATTATTATGATGTCATCAAGAAAGCAATGAACCCGCTCCAGTTCTCAAGGTCAGACCTCTCTCCTTCTAAATCGCACCCTCAAAGTTTCATAAGAGATTACTTTGGAGCTCAGCGCCCCAGCTTCCGAAATGATCTTGAAATACGACCTACACAAGGAGAGACGTTCCAACACTTCCAAATGAGGGAAAAGATCTTGACTTAAAGGGAAGTGGTGTCTCGTTCTTGATCCAAAATGACCTGCATATAATGGGCGGGAATCTAAGGCTGTTTGAATGATCGATATTGTATGATGGGAAGAGAATACGCCCGAAGACCCTCGGACCTACTACGGAAGAGAGGTGTTCCGGGAGAAAGGTAGACATAGAATATGGTTTTTATTTTACTCGTAAAAAGAGAATTTGTTTTATGGAGATCATTTGAAAAAATCCACTCTATCCTTCCGGAAAATTGTGATTCTGAGAGGAGGCGGGATTCTAATCTACTTCAGGAACTTGCATACAGAAGATACTCGAGAGGGAGGGTATTCGAAGAAATTCTCACCGAGCAATTCGATACTCGTTCTCCGGGGAAGATCTTAAGATCTCCGCCATGATCGCCGTCCATAAAACCGTAGTGCTTCTCGCCCTGCTGCATAGCAGTGAATGCTGGACAGTGCACAGAAAGCACATCAAAGCACATAAAAAATTCCACCAAAGGCAACGACGGTGCATCAAGACCTGGTAGTCAATAGTAGAGTACTCGAAATAGCGAATTTTTATCCCTTGGAGTAACTAATAGTGAAAAACCAGTAGAAGTGGACTGGACAAATC
Organism: Aspidiotus rigidus; assembly: GCA_035079385.1. NCBI lineage: Eukaryota > Metazoa > Arthropoda > Insecta > Hemiptera > Diaspididae > Aspidiotus > Aspidiotus rigidus. The sequence goes on along the minus strand of JAVHKY010000004.1, from coordinate 11,557,495 downwards.
GGAAGAATGTGGAGGAAAGACTTCCCAAGGAAGTGTGGGCAGACCGGAGATCCCCAAATTGTCTGATTGGCGGACAGGTCTAAAGAGACAAGAACTCCTGGAGGTCAGCGATTCAGCGGAGCGACAGAAGCTTCAGCCGTCAACAGAAACCCAAGGCTCTAGGACCCAGAGAAACACTCATACCCGGCTCCGACTACGGTCGATTGGACGGATCAGCCAAAAGAGGAAAGTGATAGAAAAAAGCCTGACGACGAATCGTTTGTCTGATTCTTATCCTAATGCTACTACTTGTTTTACATTGATCAAATGGCTGAAAAATAGATAATATGCAATGATAAAAATCAGCCAAACAAGAATGCATTATGATATAGGAGGAAAGCCAGACAGATCAGGAGGACTTGAGAGGAATTTTGACTTGGTGTTCACATGAAAGAAGAGATTGCACTGCAGAAAAAACGCAGGCATTGGTGAAGAGCAAAATAGACTAGGCCCAAGAGGCAGTAACGCATTGGATCGAGTCGGCCAGACTAGAAATTGCGGAGACCATACTACTCACGATCCGTCGAAAATTAGTCCACACACCTGCCGTCTACAAGATGTGGAAATTACAATCAAGAAGGTGATGAAGTATTTAAGGGCATCTGGTTCGATTCAACGCCTGGTTTGAGGCACAGCTTCCTGCTGGCATCGGAAAAGGCGGGCAAAGTAGTAACCTACCTAAGCCTGACGCCAAACCGAGGAGGGCGGAGGGAAGCAAAAGGATGAGGACGAGTAGAGCATTTTCGATCCTTCTGTATGGTGCCAAACATAGACCGACTCTATGAAGATAGCCTACAGAAGAAAAGAGATGGAAAAGATCCAACAAAGAGTTTCGCTAAGGTGTTTTAGTGCCGATCGCAATGTCTTGATGGAATATTAGCACTTTTACCATTAATAAAGCTTCTTGCTGAGGAGAGAGCGGTGGTGTTTGAAGAAAGAGACAACGGCTGATCTAGAGGCTATATAGGTCAAGCAGGAGGCCAAAGCTCCTTGCTTGAGAGAAAAAAAAAACGAGAATTGCCCAGAGTGAGCTAGAGAAATGGACAATTCTTTATCAGATGACCTGACGCAAGTGTTGAGCGATCATAGCTGCTTCAACAACTTCCTACATGAGAAATTAAGAAAGTTGAGCAGACCACGAGTTCGTATAGCGATCAAGACCAGGGTGATGGACCACAGCATACTTTTCCTAAAAGTGGAGCGTGGAGGGGTCAGCGGGGCAAGCTGAGTCGGTCACTACAAGAAATTGGGGTCGGTGAAGGGCTTGCTCGGAGTCTTCGTAGCTACCGTGCTAAGTTCCAAAGAACCATTGAGCCCGGAGTTTGCATTTGCAGCCACAGTCATGAAGAAGACAATGGACACGGAATGGAATAGGCAAATGAGAAGACACGCCACGGCCTACTCAACCTCTGCCTACCACCTACATACAGACGACCCTCTGCAGGAAGAGGACATGAAAACAAAAGAAGAGACTCCAACAGCAAATTAATTCGCGTGACTGAAGGCACTGCAACTTGGCAGTTGCCATGACGAGGGTTCCTTTTGCCGAGAAGGTCCTTCCAACACTTAATTCGACAAAATGTCATGATATTCTAAAGCAAATTCTTCTGTTCTGGATTAGCCTCCCTCTTGACTAAGAAATCGCCTCCAACGAAAGTGGTAGCGGTTGAAATTTACTCTTTCATCAGCGGCTCCCAAATTCCCAATTTAAACGTCACCCTCTCTATTCTCACTCATTTCTGCTCCCTCAACTAATCAACATTCCATTCGAAGACTTTCTTAAAAATTACGAGCTCATCAAAGTTGCATCAAGCCAACACCCATCGTGTCTACACACACTGAGAACTCACCGGGCTATCCGACCTGATGACATTCCGATCCGCTTGCAAATAAATATCTTCTTCCCATACTTCTTCAGATACGTCCTCGGCACTCCGTCGAGGGAGAAACGCCATCCGCTCCACTTTGGCCGTCTTTTCAAACGCGATCAAATTCTTTTCTGTCCTCTTATTCGAAGGCAAATTCAAAGGTGAAGTAGAGGTACGGGTTCGATGAAGAGATCTACGAATTATTTCCATCTCCGAGATTTTCGCTCTATTGGAAGCGGTAAATGGTGTCGTTTTCTGGCGAATAATGTCGCTGCAAGAGGGTGATTCGATTTTCACTCTATAATGCTCGAGCGGGTCGACCGATGAGGATGAGCTTTCGAGGAACGAAGACGAATGAGATACACGTCTCGGATATTGTGACGTAAGATCTTTCGGATTCCTACGCAAATTGATAATATCAGCCTAGTGGTTTTCGCGCAACCCGGAACAGGCCAATAATTGCTTGCTCCAAAACTTACTTATGGAATGTGGAAAACCGTTTATCGCTCACTGTGCACTCATTTTGAGCGTGTTTCGGCGTACCAGTCGATGTTGAACAGGAGTATTTCATCGTTCGCACTTTTCGCACAGCATCTTCATCGATTACACCATCGATCGCCTCCGGCACCATAAATCCGTAGCGGAATGAATCCTCGAAATCGTCTACCGCTGCCTGGCAGTGATGTTTACCTAAACGATCACAGTATATCTTCATGCGATCATCGACGACGTCGTTTTCTAAAAGAAAGGGCAGCACATTAGAAGAGAGAAGATTACATTCTGTACTTTGACACGAATAATGGTACAAAACTCACGACTGCAGTGAATAGGGCAATGAATTTTTGGTAACACTTCGCTTCGTGGTTGACTTCTGACTTTGACCTACGATTTCAAAAGTATCGTAATTATGATAAAGCGAAATATACGATAGAAATTTAGACTTACGAATAGAAATGTAAAGAAGAACAAAAGCAAAAATGAAAAGCACGCGAGAATTGAATAAACACCGGAATAAAAGAATTGAAAAAAAGAAAAAATGATAAATGAGTCCGGAGGTCTATTTTACATAATATATTATAAACACAAAAATGGAATTGTGAAAATACACAAACATTTATTTTCGAATAATTCATAATATCCAAACGAACGAGGTACGAGTATTGTAGAAAAAGGGTTAGTGTAAAAAGAATTTACCTTCTTCATTAATTAGGAACGCGAAACAACCCGCGAGTCTTGAAAAAATCATCTTTCCATACAACAGGATTTGTGATTTTCTGAGTATGTAATTTACAAAAAAACAGCAAGCGTGGGTACAAGTTTTTCCACCTGATGCCTTCGTTCACTTTATAGCATTCCTAGACTAGGGTTTTTAAAAGACATTTTTTAGAGGACTTGAGGAAAGTCTTTGACGTGCGTGTTTAATAGATATAACTATGAGACCTTTTTACATATTCTTGTATTTTTATTGATTCATTCTTCTTCCCCTAACATGTCGGAATAATCAATTTTCAAATCGATATTTACTTGTAAATAAGTAGAGCTGAACGAAAGCACTGGGAAGGTATGTTGCACTGAACAACTATCTAAGTCGATCTGCGTTAATGGTATCACATGATAGGTAATATTTTTCGGTAATTGAGCTTGGTTACTAGACCACCACGCGGATAATTGCGAAAAATGTATTTGCGAACGAATCGCCTGCAATAAACCGTATCCGTTCATGACGCCGATGCCGCCTTCTTTATTTCTGTAAACACAGACAACAAAAACAAAATTAGAAATAAGTTGAATTATCACCACTTTTGGGGAAAAAAAACTTTAAATATTAAATATAAATTGAAACGCTATTTTCATATCATTCTGTAATCGAAAGGAGGAGATATGAACGATCAAAATTTGACTTGAGCACGCCTGAGCACGGCGAGATGTGGCTCTGTCTCCAAGAGAGGGTCCAACTTGGAAATGCAATGTGCACAGTGAATAAGTCGGAGCTTTTTAAGATCTTCATCGACACACAGAAATGAGGTTAACACTAGGTTCTAACTAAGCATATAAAAAGTTTGAAACATACAAAGATACTGTCATGAAGCTAAATGAGTACAAGAGAAAAATTTTTTTCGTATCAAAGAATCGAAAATTGGGTCAACGCGTCAGCAAAAAGATTCGAATAAGGACGTACGAGATGAAACCATTATAAACATTAAATGAAAGCATACACGTGCCTTTGATTAACATTCTTCTTGAAAATTTATCCCACTTAAATGATTCATACAATAATTTTATTTTGATATTCAATTTTGAGGGAGAGCAGTAGAGCACGCGTATCCTATCTGTCATACTTGTCGCAATCAAATACCTACATTAATATTCATCTTGCCACATAAAGCTATCGTGAGTCGTTCAGAATACTGTACTGTTAAGTAATGTTTTGCAAAGTTTCTCCATTAGTGAAAATGCATTTTAGCATTTCAAGTGCTTATAATAAGATTGGGACTACTCTAGAAAAACCCATCTCGGTTTTTGACTCGTACTACTCTTGAGAAAATCGTCACAAAAAATCATCGAACGGTTTTTTATCAAGCTTGATATCGTCATCTATGACGGCCTAATTCAAGGGACTCGAAAAATTTAGATCTTCGATACTTTCACTACTCTAGACCTAACATACATTATACTAGGTAGAAAGTAAATAAAATAATGATATTAATTATACTTAAAATGAATCAATTATTATTAGATAGATCATTTGAATAATATATTAAATTCATTAATTTTTTTTTTTTAATTAATTGATTCAATTTTAATATTGGTATAAATCTATGATGAATTTCCCAAATTTCTGAATACCGACCTAAATAATTGAAGGTTGAATAGTTAATATTCTAATTCTGTTTAATTAATTAGGAATGTTCATGAGCGCATTTCGACATTAAAATTTAATAGAATTATATTTAAAATTTATAATAAATAAATTATTCTATTTTACTTCAATAAAATCATTAAAAAGATAATAATTCAAATAAAATCAATAAAAATGTCAATATCAACAAATTAAAAAGATGAATGAATCATTAAAAAAAATTAATTTTGTTGTATTATATAAATTAATCACCAAGACCTTTTACACCAATTATAAATTCTATAGATTGTACTATAATAATATTAACTATTTAATTTTAAATTTATTCATTTCAATTCAACTAATATAATCATTGTTATTATTATTTTAATTAGATGAAATTATAATTCGAATATATTGAAATTTATTTATAATTAGGCTACAGAATTTTTAAAAAATGAATTTCTCAATAAAAATTTGAACATTTTGTAAAAAAATGAATCTGCTGATTTTATAATTGGAAATGAAGATGTATTTGATTTGATGATCAATTTTTATTTTCATTGTATTTGTAAAGACGTATTTTTTAGTTCTATTTATTTAATTAAAATTTATACATCATTCTATATTTCTTTAAGAATATATTATTTTCTTTATTAAATTGATATGTTATTAAATTCACACATAATTTATTTTGATTTAAAATATGGCTGAACATTCCGATTTTTTCATAGAAATATCCAAAAAACCCTACCTTAAGTCGGGAGTACTTTTGTCAGGTTTTCGCCTGTTCTGTAATCTCCACAATTGTAGGATTGCCCTGATACAGAGATGGAAAGCGTTTCAATAACGCTTCCGCTTTTTGATATTGCTTCTGACCTTCGGAAATAAAACTTCCGCTCTTCGCTTTTTGCTTTTTTTGACCTATGTTTGGCTTTTTGCTTCCGAAAAAAGTATTGCTTCTCGCTAAAAACTAATCGCTTTTTCATAACTTTCCATCATTGCTTTTTTCTAGTTTGTTGCCAAAAGTCCAAAAAACCTACAAAATTTCTCAAGTGAAAAAAAAAAAAAAAAACGCAATGATGAAAAACTTCCGCTTTTCGCTTTTTCGACCTTTGTTTCGCTTTTCGCTTATGCTTTCCGCTTCGCTTACCGCTAAAAACTTTTCACTTATTAAAAACTTTCCATCACTGCCCTGATAGTTGCTCTCGATTCTAATGACGTGGCTAGTTGCAGTGAGTGCAGTGCATTCCTACAAGTGCAGAGATTGGAAAACAGGCAAAAACCTGACAAAAATACTCCTGACTTCTGGTAGGGTTCCTTAGATCACATCACAAATATTGTTATTTGATTAAAAATATCTAAATTGTTCATCTTTGACGGTAAAATTATATTAATTAAAAAAACACATAAAAATATTAATAATATTATTACAGTACATCTTTAAAAATGAATAAAGGCTTTAATTTCGTCAAAATTATTGTTTAAATTCGTGGCCCAACGCGAGAAAACCCACCAGTCTGTATGCGCGGTTTATCACGTGACATGTGTTTAAATTTGAAAATCGTGATATCTAGCGTTTGAGTAAACGGATTTTCGTGAAATTTAGACACTTTCAAGAACAAAATATCTAAATTTCACGAAACTCCATTCACTCAAACGCTAGATATCACGATTTTTAAATTTAAACACATGTCACATGATAAACCGCACGGATAGACTGGTGGGGGGTTTTGTCGCGTTGGGCCACATTTAAAGGAAATATATTTGAAAAAATATCTACATATTTAAATTTAATATGAAATATTGGATCACTAATTATGATAACAATATTTATTCAAGTTATCATTGGATTGTTTATTTTAATAAAACATTTGTCTGTTATTTTTCATTTTATCACTAGAAAAAAATTAATTGATAAAAATCATTATAATTATAATAATACAAATGACAGTATCAATTATTGGAATTTAAATTATTCATTATAATAATTATATTTCTTTGAAAATGCTAATAATTCTTATTTAAATATTTTTTTATTTGTACAATAACTATATTCGCCTTTGAAAGAGAGACGGGGGCGTATGAGCGTGCGAAAGTGGTCCCCGAAAAACCGCACCTCCGGCACCGGTATCCACCCCTTAGGGCATTGCGTCGGTAGTCCAGAGGGCTCGAATTGAGAGTAGCCTGGCTCCATTTCTCCTGGGGTTCCGCACGCTGTGCAATGTCCGTCAATGAGGCCACTACAGGGGTCTACCCTACTGACCGAGGGAGCGCTCAGCACTCAACCTGGAATTCAGATAGTCCTGTACCATGGACGCACGCGTATCAACTCCTCCACCGGAGCTTTCAGTCACCACTGGGAACTCACTAGGAACTCACCAGCAATGTTTCGCGACTCTGGCTTCTCAGGCGGGGGTTTCTTCCTCCTCCTCTTCTTCTTCTTGGGTTGTCTTGTGCTTGCCCTTTGTATTATTATTTTTTTCTTCTGTGAGGCGCTCTCTCCTGAGCGCCCTGTATGTGGCGGTACTGGTGCTGGCAAGAGGTGATGTGGCAGCAGCAGCTTGGGGGATGGTACACATAGATGTGAGGGGCCATAACGTGGCTCTACATCTGCCGCTCCCATTCCGCGTTCATTTTCTTCTTCATTACCTTAGCGGCAAATGTAGATACATAGTTCCATGCCTGCGTTGTTCTGAGCATGAATGGAACCGGATTACCTGGGGTGAGTTCTTCATCTTGCCCGATCTCAGCAAGAGACCGTTTTAGCTCACCCCGCTCACGTCTCCACGCCTCACACTTGAAGATGGTGTGTTGTGGGTCATCATTCCGCTCCTGACAGTGTGAACACGACGGTTGCTCAACTTTCCCCATTTTGTGTAGGTACTTGTTGAAGCACCCATGGCCACTCATCATTTGTGTGAGATGAAAGTTCAACTGGCCATGGTCTCGGTCCATCCACTGGTCAAGATCACGTATTAGCACGCGGGTCCTCTCACCCTTTGCTGTTTGGGCGAGTTGCTCTTTCCATTTGGCAAGCAAGGAGCGCCTGGCCTCCTGGTTGACCCGCAAGGCTTGATTGATGGTCCTTGTCTTCTTCATTGCCTCGAACACCGCTGCTCGCTCTTCCGCAAGCAGCTCAACTGGCGGCGTTCGTGCTAATACGCAAAGAGCATCCGTCGACACAGTGCGGTAGGCACTAACACACCTAAGCGCAGCTGTTCGTTGGATTTTTTCCCCCATATGCAATCTTCATGGAGTCGGCCCAGATTGGGGCTCCATAAAGGAGGACCGACATTGCTACACTCATATAGAGTCTTCTTACAGCTTCTCTAGGTCCTCCCTGGTTCGACATTAGGTGGGACAACCGTGTCACCACCCTGGCAGCTTTCTCCGCCACCATCTTAAAGTGGTGACGGAAGCTTAGCTTACTGTCGAGCCAGAACAATAACTATATTAATTTCTAGATTAAATTTAATGATAATAATTTTTTGATCAAACTTATTAGGTTTAATATTTTTTTTAATCAATATGTGCGATCTTGTTGCTAGTTCTATAATACGCTTCCACCAAGCCCATCATAATATCCGAACATGTACTATACTACACTACACTAGACTAAAAGCAGAAAGTGCGTCAGTCAGCTTTTCAGCTAGTTAACATAACAAACAGTAGGGGGAGAACCCTGATTTTGACTGAGACCACTCCTGGAAGAGCTGTGTTTTCAATGTCGTGATTGATGACGTCATCAGTGACCTTTACAAGGGGACGTTCGCCTTCATTATATCACTTGACATACAGTATACTAGTGGTATACAACAATATTAAGGGATCCATACATCTACTGCATGTTAGGCTAACTACCTCATACTATCCCCTACACTAGGCAATATGAGACTATCATTCTGACCCATAAATCAGTCTCTCTTGGCTAGATCTAACATTGTTTACACACTACACTTTACTTTTGAGATTTGGAAATGTTTGATCCCTGCTTTACTTGATAAGTAGGCCAGGCCTGTGTTAGGCTTATACTATAGACCTACAAAAGACTGTTCAGGCGAACGAGCGGAGCGTATGAGCCCCTGCCGAACATGCAGCATGCTACGCCTGGCTGATAATGAGCCAGTCAGCTAGTTAGCCTAACATACAAAATACTAGGTTATACCAACCTAAGAAAAGAAAAATGTTACTACCTATGGCGTCATCATGACTGAAATGTCGATATAATAAGTAGAATTGATTCAATAATATCGATGAAATCGATATGTATCATGTCGAAATGCTGGAAGCGGACATATACAGGGCTACACTACGTGTCTCACGCTAGCGTCACAGGTGAATCAATCTAGCAGGTTCAATATTGCAGAATCTATCGTACAATCTACGAAAAAACTAAATCGTCTATTTCGTTGGTATATTAAAGTACCTGAAATTAGTGATTTCGAAAATCCATTGCTCCAAAACGTAATCGTGTCTGCTAATCGAATTTTTCCAAACCTGTTCCGCGCCGCAACTACAGTCGGCGCAAATGCGCAACTCGATGCACAAGGTTTTATTTTCATTCCATATCGCTTCCATTAAACGTCGATACTTCTCAGCTCTTTCGCACTGAAAACGAAAAACATTGAACACGCTTTAAATAGTGTTAGAAGAAACAAATAAACGAGGCACGTTCACCAATTTATAATGAGCGTAGGACTATGCAGCACGAACTGAAGAATAAAGGTCAAGAACTACTACTTTTTTTTTCTTTCTTTTTTCAATTTATACAATATCCGTAGTATGGACTAGTCCAATAAAAGCTGAATCAACATCTCGAGTCTCCAAAATAAACAGAAATCAAATATATATATTGTACGCGCGCTCTAAAAGTTTCAATACAACGTCAACGACGACTCGATACAGTAGGCCCTTTTAACGAACTAATAAAGGATATTTACGTGTAGTAGGTCGTGAAAGTTTGATACATGTAATTAATTATTGCGGTGTTTCAATCACGTAGGAAGTACTTGTCATTCACTCTAGCTCTGTATACCTTCCAAAATATAATAATCGAGCCCGTCTTTTTAGCAATATCCTACAAGACGGTGCTTTTTCAACGACCTTTGGTGTCACACGGTAATAAAATAGATATCTACAGAAAGGACGTAACTATAACGATATTTAGGATAGAAAGAATTTTTTAAAATTACTCCGCACCGTCGAAACTTGGTCGCCGTGTGCGTCGACTTATTCGTGCGTCACATTTTTCGCAACGATCTTTGATAATATTTACGACCTTCGAAATTTTTTTCAAAAGAATCGTTCACCTACTCGTCATTGAAAACCCAAAGTATACACACAATCGTGTCGATCACAACTAAACGATATTCGGCAACGCCAACATTGTCGTTTCGACACCCACATCTCATTATGCTGTAATTCTTAATGCATTAGACGCGAGAACAACGCGTTACCTTATTTACAATTAAAAAATATGAATTAACAAATATAAAACGCAATAAATGCTCCTCTCGAGGCGCAGCAGCATTACCTCCTCGTTCTACAATATATTACGCGTACGAAATGGCGCTCGCTCTTCCAGACGTAATGAGCTTCGCATAATATAAATTTCGAAGAATGTACAGCCAGTGCCACGGGATAAGATTGTGTAGCAGTTATCTGGGTACATAACAAAAACGTTGGCGAATTGCGTCGAAAAAGAATCGTACAGCTCGACTGATCGAAGATAAAACCGCACTGAAAAGTACGCCTGGATGCGAAACTTCGGCGATCCTATGGCCAACTGTTTCGAAAAAAAGAGACGGAATGTCCACCCAATATAATAAAGAGATGTTCTTCTTAGCTATAGCTCAGAAAGAATAGGTCCATAAATCCCTTGCTCGTAAGGAAATTTAATTTGCCACAAAGCAAAATACCAACGAACGTCGCGAAAGTCACTTTATCCGCCGTAACAGGAAGGTTTCAAAACTGCCAAAGTCATTTATTTTTAACGATCCGAGAACGTCATTACGACTGTATACTGTTTGAGATGTAGAATCAAGATAATACGAAATTAATTCCGACAACGTTGAATTCCGTTCCAAAGAAAGAAAACGGGTACCCCGCGAAAGAGAAAGATAAGAGAGGAATGTATCTGAAGAATTGAAAAACAAAAACACCACCACCGCATTTTCCAAAGAGGATTCAGGACGCGCACTTTGACAGTTTCGAACAAATTTAATCACGCATCCAAAGTCATAAGCAATCTTACGAATGAACACCAAAAGATTATACGTTCAATTTCACCATCGTTCAGCAAAAAAGTAGCTCATGTAGCGGAAAACTGATTTACCTATACTTGAGATAGGTAAAGAGAGAAATAACGCGAGTGACTATGCTATGCAATCACAGCTGGTCAGAATATTGAAAGAACGGCCCGCGTTTCTGTTGACGTTAGCAATAGTCGTTGTACGACGGGTTTTTCGAGTAGGGTCAGCACTCCTGTATTGGTATGTGTGTGGAGTCGATTGACGTATCTGTCGGTGGCTCTGGATGCAATCTGATGGAGACCTGTTTCGAGAGCCAGGTCTTGATGCAGTTGGTGGTTCGTGAAGTACCATGGCGCCTCTTCGATTTAGCGGACACCGAATCTCTGTATAATTTGGACGTTGCTATTTGCCGCTGATCCCCATAAAATGAAACATACGTATCCAATCCAAATTAACCCTAGCACCATGACTAAAGCAACCTTCTGTTTGCATGCGAAAGATGACTCTTGGTGCGGATCATCCATTGCATTTTTTTGGAATCTTAGCTCTGAATGTGCAAGAGTTGTCCAATTCAACTCGTTATTCAGATGTAAACGTAAATAGCGAGTGTTTTCAACCAGTTGATGGTTGTTGGGTCACATCCGTGGGCACACTCTCACCGTCTTCCTTGCGTTTATCTTGATTTTCCATCTGGTGGCCCAGGTGACCATTTCGGGAACTGCTGCTTGTAGTCTGCTGGTTGCTAAGGGGTAATTTTCGTGCGGTGCGAGTATTGCAGTATTACCTGCAAAAGTGATAAGGGTTGGTGTTACTTTGGCGGAACATCAGGGGGGAGGCGTTGTCGTCGTCCGGCCTCCCATTGGCGGATGGACCCGTCTTACTTCCCACTTGTACCAAAGATTGAACTAGGTTCAAACTCTGGTGTAGAAATTGTAATTTCCAAATTCTCGCAGAAAATTGAGTCAAGACGCAGTCATTCAGTTGTTTCAATGATGTTCTAGTTTAGATTTGATGTCATGAGGCAGTCTTCAAAAAATTTCGACTGCAAGACGAATGTGTGATATAGAAGACTTTGGAGAGGAGGAGGAGTGTCTGACGTGGTCAAGGTGAACAAAATCTCTTAATCGTATCCTCACAGTGAGAAGACACTTGAGCAACATTGCGGATGCAACGGAAACCACGCTCCTTTTCAGAAAAGTTCCATTAGTAACCTGAAAGTGTCATTGTTAATGAGAAGATCATGCATCTGTAAGGGCTCCGCTAGGACCGCCACTTTGTACGCAGCACTCGAAGGTGATGGTGTGTATTAGTCCCTAATAAATAACACAGGAAAGATTTTTATAAGTTCCTCACTTCTTAATTGATCAATCTATTTAAAAAAATGAGATATACAAAAGTCAGAGCCGAGTCTACTACAACAATTTCAAAATTCTTTTAGGTGGCAATCCATTTGAATCTTACAAGAAAGAAGAGCGAGAAGAAAATACATTGTTATACTCTGTTCAAGTTAAGAAAGGGCTACCCAAGAAAGGGTATAAGTTCGTACTGTTTCGTACTAATGGTACAAACCAATGCAAAATGTTTGTAACATTTTGTACAAACTGCTGATATAACATAACTTTCCACGTTCTTTTGGCCATTTCTTAACTTAACAGAGTTAGTCATTATTCATAATCACCTTCGAGTGCAAGCTTTGGAAAAATTCCGTATAGCAGCGCATACTCCGCCCTTATTGGCGCGTGAAGACATGGTGAGGATGATTTCAAAATCCTCTTTGTGTCTTCATTGTATCCACAAAGTGTCCCCAGTAGTGTCGTAAAGAGATTATGAGGACAACAACTTTATATCCACATTGTGTACTCATTGTATTTTTCAAGGGGTGGTCGATGGTGTTGCGATAATACTCGCAGAGAAAGAAGCGAGCGTTATCTATATAAGATAGAATAGGTGAGTGAAGATATATTTTTGGAGAGTAGTCACCCAAACTGCCTCGTAGGACTGTCGACTTTTCATGTCGATTCGGCGTTTTCACTACAACCTAGCGGATTTATTCCGACAAATAGTGAAGCATGACCTCAAAGTGGAAGGTGACAGACCACATGGGTACATGATGAGGGCAAAATGGGAGAGGAAGGGGTTCTTCTACGAGAACAATTGTTGGGGAATTTAATTATCTTCAGTCTCTTGGGTCTGACTGACTGGTCGATGTTTCATGAAACATTTTATTGAGACACAAAGAGGATATAAAACGTGTGATTTGTCCAGAGGACACAATGAGGAAACAAATTAGTCACCAAACGTATTTTTCATGTTTTGTATCGCATCAAATTTATCACCGCAGAGTATTATTGTAGCCAGTTGAAAGCCGAATTCAGACGAATTTCAACTAATAAGAGCAAAGCTGAAAGTTAGCTTTATTTTAATTTCTCGAATCCGAAAGCTGAAATAAGCCAAATTTTTTCAGCCTTTTTTAGTAGCTTTTGCAATATTTTGCAAAATAGGATAAGAATCACAAATTTACAGCAATATCACTCATTTACACTAGAGTCGCAGACAAAAATACAGGTTCAGAATTAAAGCCTGCAAAGTCATCCATTCAATATTAGGATAAGCTGGAGAATAGGTATCTTTCACAGAAGTGACAAAGCCCTAATTCTCCTGATCGTTTCTTCTGTACACGGAATCCTGCATGACATCGATCAACCAAAAATCACAGGCGCGGATTCACGGGGAGGGGGATGAGGGCCCCCCCCAAAAAAAAAAGAAAAAATCCAAAAAATAACAAAAAATCTGTTTTGTAGTATTGAAGAAAATGTAAAAAAAAAAAAAAAAAAGGTCCTTTAGACTTCACTGGCGGAGATACAACGTGTCTTGGAACTGGTGTGTCTTCAAGTCTTACCACTGCCTTGCCGTGGCGAGGGGGCTTACGACTGGGAGAGGAAGCTATTGCTTCGGACAGCACGCGGTGGAAGCTGAAAAGCGGGAAGGCAAATAGTTGCTGTCACTCTCCAATATAGTCAACTAAAAGTGGTATAGGCGAACTTCCCCCTCGAAGGATGTCAATCAGGGTCGTCCCCACTGCTATGTGGGAAACAGGGAGTAACTGACACATCCTTAAGTCCAGCTGCTACCATATTTGTATGGTGAGAAGAGTCACTCCCTCGGGAATGACAAAGCAGCGGGCTCGCACAGACTTCTCCCTGTGTATGGCTCCCTCATATTTTAGCATCAATCACTGATCACCACTCTATCCTATCACTCTTCTCTTTTCGATTAGGTTAAGGCACACATTTCCTATCTATCTCACTCTTCTATCTTCATGGCTGTCGAATTAAGACAGGGGACCTGCTCCTACAGCAGGGGGTACTGTTTCGGGATTCCTACCGATTTCTTTGACCCACCTTCTCTGTTTTCATCCATGCTCTCTTACATGCGTAATCCACTCCTCGCAGGACATCTAGCAACTGGGGTTACGTACTGCCTGAGCCTCATGGCCACTGAAGGTTATCGCAGGCCTTCACGTCCAACGGCTGGGTTGGGTTACGTACTGCCCTGCCTTGCACTTCCTGATGGGGACATGAGACGCAGCCTTCACGTCCTGGTTTGCCAAATGCACACACACGCGAGTCTCCTTTTGAACCTAGCCTAACAACACATCCAATACACATCTGACTAACGTTAGAATTTCTAACCCCCCCCCCCCTACTACAACTGTCCTAGGACAAGTGGAGGGGACTTCGGACATCGTTCCAACCAACCCACACCTCTTCTCTGAAGATGAACGCTGAAATGAGACGGGAAAACCCTGTACAGGTAATCCCAGACCATCGAAGCAACCCCTCTCTATTACCCACCAGCGGAAGCAGAGAAGGCCTCCGGAATACCATACCTATTCCCACTAACCCACTACTTCACTCAGCTATCAGCTGAAGAAGATCCCAACAACCAATCTGTCCTTTGAAGACAGATGCAGAAATGCAATAGGGAAATCCATCTGCGGGTGACCCTTGACCATGGAAGCGAACCCATCTTCTTCCTCTACCTCACCACTCCAGGGATGAGTAGACGGACTGGGAACATCATTCCCAACTTAGTAATAATAGTAGTATTATTATTAGTGTTATTATTATTACTATATCTACTTTTAGGCCTCTTACCCTTATCTTCTTAGTTTATCTTTGCATTCGTCAGCCAACCACCCAAACTACACCTTCTTCACCCCCGAAGAAGTCGCCGAAGCGCGTTGGAGATCTGCCTTGACCACGGAAGTGTACCCCTCTCTACTCTCTTTCAGGGGCTTAGTCAAGTAGAGAGCCTTGGAACATAGTTTCCCACTAAACCACACTCTCTTAACAGGGAATGCCGAAGTGCGATGGGGGAAACCCGTCCAGTGCATAAGTCCCCGGACAGTCTCTGCGGGCGACCCCTGACCACAGAAGCAACCACCAAATATGCAACACAAGACACTCATCGTCTTAGAGACCAAGACACGTACAGTCAGTGTCACCTCCGATACGGTTATCTGCAACGCAGGCCTTCACGTTCAATCCTATGGGAGGGATTGGGTTACGTACTGCCTCGCTTGTCACCTCCTTAAGCATAGGCAGGCACGAGCTATCTACGGAATGACAGTATATCTCGTCAACGCTTACTATTTATTGACAATATGGGCTCTCGCGTCCGTCAGAGTGGTGCCTGACTGGACCGAGTACCGTCTCATATATGTCCCTTTTGACAGTAGAAAGGCTTTCACGTCCAATCAGGTATTCTTGCTCTGCCTGTTTGGGTTACGTATCGACCCGCCTCTGTCCCCTCTCAAGCAAGAGCGACTGCTGCACTGCATTCACGTCTGGTCAACTACCAACTTGCCTCGGCGCGAGGAACGCCCCCCCCCAAAAAAAAAAAAAAAAAAAAAAAAAAATTTCTGGCATAGCCAAATAAATGAAAATCATGTTCCATGTCTTTTATATTTTATCAGTCATCATGAAATATTTCAGTCTAGGCTTCTACTAGGTCAAGTGTTCGTGAGATATTATTCGTGTACCCCTTTACCTATCTTGGCGTCGTATAAGTCTTCTATGAGAAATACGAGGTAGCGCGAACTCGCTCCGCTCGTTCGCCCCCCGTCTCGCTGTTGTATTGGAATGGTATGTGACATTTCAAGTCTAGGGGACTTGGAAAAATTTCGACTATCCAGCCTTTATTTATTTAATTATTTAATTATTCAATTATTCAATTATTTAATTATTTAATATTATTTATTTATTTATTTATTTATTATTAATTCTTGTACTACGTCAAGTGTTCATGAGATATTATTCGTTTACCCCTTTACCTATCTTGGCGTCGTATAAGTCTTGTATGAGAAATATTTTGAGGTAATTATGGGTGTTCTATATTTTGAGGTATCAGCTTTCGGTGGGGCGAACGAGCGATCTCGCTGTTGTATTGGAATGGTATGAGAAAATTCAAGTCTTTTTTGAGAAATATGAGGTAGCGCGAACTCGCTCCGCTCGTTCGCCCCCTGTCTCGCTGTTGTATCGGAATGGTATGAGACAATTCAAGTCTAGGGGACTTGGAAAAATTTCGACTATCCAGCCATATATGATAGGAAGAGGGACTTGGAAAACTTTACCTATCTTGGCGTCGTATAAGTCTTCTATGAGAAATATGAGGTAGCGCGAACTCGCTCCGCTCGTTCGCCCCCTGTCTCGCTGTTGTATTGGAATGGTGTGAGACAATTCAAGTCTAAGGGACCCCCGTAATTATTAATTATATCAATTATTTAATTATTTATTTATTTATTTATTTATTTATTTATTTAATTATTTTATTATTTAATTATTTTATTTATTTAATTATTTAATTATATTAATTATTTAATTATTTATTTATTTAATTATTTAATTATTAATTAATTAATTAATTATTTATTATTATTACGCGGGGTGTACTCGCGAATTTCTGAATCACCCACGGGGTAGAGATTTCTCTTGACGGGGGGAGGGGGGGGGGTGTACTCGCGAGTTTCAAAATCGGGATCCGGCGAGAGAAAAGACATGGAACATGTCAAAATTTTCTAATTATTAATTATATTAATTATTTAATTATTTAATTATTTAATTATTAATTAATTAATTAATTAATTAATTATTTATTATTGTTACGCGGGGTGTACTCGCGAATTTCTGAATCACCCAAGGGGTAGAGATTTTCCAATTATTAATTATATTAATTATTCATTTATTTAATTATTTAATTATTGAATTATTTAAATATTTAATTATTAATTAATTAATTAATTAATTTAATTAATTAATCAATTAATTATTTATTATTATTACGCGGGGTGTACTCGCGAATTTCTGAATCACCCAAGGGGTAGAGATTTGCCAATTATTAATTATATTAATTATTTAATTATTTATTTATTTAATTATTTGTTTATTTAATTATTTAAATATTTAATTATTTAATTATTTAATTATTAATTAATTAATTAATTAATTATTTATTATTATTACGCGGGGTGTACTCGCGAATTTCTGAATCACCCAAGGGGTAGAGATTTTCCAATTATTAATTATATTAATTATTTATTTATTTAATTATTTAATCATTTAATTATTCAATTATTTAATTATTAATTAATTAATTAAATCATTATTTATTATTGTTACGCGGGGTGTACTCGCGAATTTCTGAATCACCCAAGGGGTAGAGATTTTCCAATTATTAATTATATTAATTATTTAATTATTTATTTATTTAATTATTTATTTATTTATTTATTTATTTATTTATTTATTTATTTATTTATTTATTTATCTATTATTAATTATTATTATTATTACGCGGGGTGTACTCGCGAATTTCTGAATCACCCACGGGGTAGAGATTTCTCTTGACGGGGGGGAGGGAGGGGGGGTGTACTCGCGAGTTTCAAAATCGGGGTCCGGCGAGAGAAAAGACATGGAACATGTCAAAAAATGTGATCATCTGGATCCGCGCCTGAAATCGGCCAAATTAAGCCAGCCAAATTAAACCGAAAGGCAGCTGAATTTTTCAGAAAGTCAGCGGACGAAAGCTGAAAGCCATATTTTTCAATATCGTAAGTTTAACCCGAAGCTGAAATTTTTGGCTGCAATACTCTGTCTATCGCCCATCTTACGTTCTTACAATATATCCGCCTCCCCTCCATCAATACTCCAATACATCTTGAGATTTTGTGTCTATTTTATCGTTGAAAAGTCGACTCGTACGTTTATGTTTGAATAATTTTAGCACATTTTGTGGGTAGTTATATCGACAAGTTGGTATTTCAATAAAAATAAAAAAAATTTATCTGAAAATTGATATTAAATTTATGAGAATAGCCCCAGTCAGAAATTTTCGAGTGGTATTTTACCTAGAAGAGGTGGCGCTTATATCAAATGGAGAATTAGGGATATTAGGTTTATCAGGAGCTAGTCCTGGGAAATTGTAGAGAATTTTTTCCTTCATACCCACGTCACTTTCATATCTAATATTCTTAGACTGTAAGACGTTTTACACTCGCAAAATGAGATGCACGATGGAAATTTAAATGCACTGAATACTTATCAAGAGCTTTCAAACTCAATCTTATTTCCTCAAAAATCTAGAACTACAATTCGATATTTCTGTGAATACAAAAACATACGAAAAAGTTGAACAATAGCTTTCTGCGGTCGATAGTCCGTCTTTGGTAGATACCAGAAGTCATACGTACGTTTGATCTTTTTACACAAAGTCATAACTTGTTTTTCTCGCGGAGTTTGAACTTTGAATCCGTTTCATCACCGAGAGGTCAAAACGTTCAAGCCCGACTTAGAAAGAGCGTAGTTAGTGTTTTTTGATGCTCTGGAAATCCTCTTCTTCACGAACCAATATCAGTAGTCAATGTCTGGACCCGATAATTTTCCACATGGTCGTCTTTCTTCAAACGACAAAAATTATTCGTCGCGAGTTCATTGCTCCGAGTCCATTTCCACGAGATCCAATTTCTCCCGAGATATACGCGTAAGAGCAGAGCGAGAAAGGAAGACGTAATACACCCTCAGATATCGTTAATTATCTTAACGCAGTCATCTTAAATAAGAGATGACAACAAAGTATCGTCGTTTACTCATCCATGCCATGAATTCCCTCTCTAACAGCAACACGTTTTCTCAAGACGTCCGCATAACATCTGCAGTTACGGCTTTCCGTTATTTTCATTTTACAGGCCCATTCGAACAAAAAATTACTGTTTCGTATTTATACATCATAGATGATACACTACACACACTGAGATTGCCAGAAAGTTAAAATCTTATCGCTGTCAAAATGCCATCTTGAAATCGTCGTCAATATCTGTGTATTTAAGAAGGTTTGTTTGCGATAAATTTAATTCACGACAAATACGAGGTGATTTTTTTCATAATACTACCGACAGGCAACGTCTCGCTCGCAGAATTAGAGCTACCTTAGTGCAGCACAAATGAGAGGAGAAATTATTGCACAAATCTAGTAAGGCAAGGGAGAAGAATAGTAAACCCCTTCTTCAAATTTTTTGTTCGACTGAATCTGCATTTTTGATAAGGTCGAAAAAGCATCAACGACAAAGGGAGAAGAAGAATAGACCTGTAAGTGCACAGCAATACCAGCGCATCTAACTCAACAAAGTAAAAGGGGAAAATGCAGTATCTTCACGAGGCGACGTGAATATTATTTACGAACCAGGAAGTCACACTAGAGCTACACGCGTGGAGAAAAAGGGAGCAATTAGGCAGCGCACGAAAACGTATTCGGAATCTACGCATAATATTCGAGAAAATACGTTGAACTCGCCAAAATGTCAACTACGACGTTATTTTCGGTTTTGCGTTTTTCTTCGCGTTATCTCGACGTTCTTTCTATAAGAGACGAAAAACTTTTTCGACCCGTTGTTCGTAGCCACGTTTATCGAGCGCGTGAATTCGAGCTGTACACGCCAGAATATAACAGGTCACAATCTAGCGCAACATAACTGTACGATTCGAATGACATTAGGTATATCAAATTATTACCAAGCGCGAGCCGACAATCGAAAACGCATATTAAGTAATCGCCCGGCCGAATGTCGAAAGATTTGAAAAAGCAACGAGTTGCGGACGCCTGTGTGTGAAGAAAACGAGAAAGTGTTCTTGCAGACGAACAAATTCGTGTCCCAAGATCTATGCAGGGATATCAAGAGCTCTACTGTATGACAAGAAAATGGAAAGCTGACCTTAACTACGAATTTCGAAGATCGATTCGAAATCGCGCGGCGATAACGTCCGTTATAATGTACACGCCTTAATTATTCACGTGTGCATAATGCGTGCTTAAAGGTAATACAACGAGCACAATTGACTAGATACAGTAATAGCCTACATACGGCTCATCAAGTTTCTTGTGCGAACGCGAACAACACTTAAAATGACCTAATTTTGAAACAAAGCCTTGAAATACAGCAACGCGCGAGAGAGAGATAGAAACGTGACCAGCGCTCCACGAACGGTCTTACTCCAACCCCTCGCGGTGTGCCTTCATACCGATAAATGAACAGAAGTCTAGTTTCCAATATAGAAAATTATCAACTTCTATTCGATTCAAAAGTATTGAAACGTTTCAAGTTCTAACAGAATTCTCAAACTATACAGAATGTAACCCAACCGTAATTCCAAAAACGTGACTGCGACACGTACAATGAAAAAATTTAGGCACCTAATGAGATGAGCAAAGAGAGTACGCGGTAGGTTGACGTGAACGAGAGGTGCGAAAATTACTCCTCGCAAGCGCTCGCCTCGCCGATTGCTAATTTTTTATCCCATCATCCTACTTTCTCATCACCTACATTTGCCAAGTTTATTCAGATGGCCGATGGTTGGTTTAGGTGCATCGAACTCTCAAAGCAGCTCGAGAAACTCTGTGCACATTGACAAGCATATCTAGACCACTGACGATCAGGCAGTAATTCTTTTGGTTTTACACAAGTACTTCTGCTGGGTACATTTGACAAATAAGGACATTCACCGTATTGGTCCAAGAATCTGACTCAACTACTTTACGCTACCAAAGATGAGTAAAAAACTGGTTACAAGACTTTTTTAAAGGCTACAGGGGAAAAACGACAAATACCCAAAAGAAACGATCTGGGTAATTGGATCCATTACGCTCTTGACAAGGAACCGTTTCTCCGGATCGTGTTTTCAGGACACTCGACATTTTCCATCTACACCCTTTGGTTGTCATTGCTTGGTTCAAGTATTCTCCTGCGCTGTTTTTATTGCATACGGGAAGAGCCGAAAGTCTCCAGGTTTTGGAAGATGCATTACCAGAAGTTGGAATCCTCCAAGCCTCACTCTTGCCTTTTCCAGACGCATCATCATTTTCTTGAGTTTAATTATAGTAGTATCAAACTTTTCTTTTTACAAACATTACCACTCTGAATGATGAATAAGCGCCACTTTTAATGAGTGAAATGGATTTTGAACAAGTAGAGTAGGCCGAGAACAAAGGCGGGAAAAGATCGATTCGGACTTGACAGGGCAGTGGCGCGCTTGCGTCGCCACTTCGCATGCGTTCTACAGTTGATAAGAACAGCCAATAGCATTACTTAGAAATAACGTCCGCTAGATGTCAGTTACTCTGCTGTCAAGTCCAAATATCAGAAATATCTTTCTACTTCTGAAATATGACAGGGCTCCAAGCTAGAATTATAAACAAAGAAGATGAGATGACGATTCGGGGGGGGGGGGAAGAAGAAGTGGCTGAAAAAGTGGCCAATTATAAATCGAGGAAAAAAAAACAGAAAAAGCTGAAGATGGTAAGGTTAATTCATGTGCTGCTATGCGGAATTTTTCCAAAGCTTGAGCTTCAAGGTGATAAGTGATGACTAATCGGGCCGGTCAGCGCTAGCGTCGCGCTACATCTTTACCGAGCGGGGAGGAAAGTTGGAGCTAAACTATGATGATGTATGGGGAAAAAATGAAAAAATCAAAGTAACACTTGAATGAAGCAAATGTGGCTACCACACATCCAGTAAAAGATGTTCACAAATAAAAAATATTCTACAAATAAGATGAGATGACAAAACCTTCCATTCTGTTTCATTCAAGAGTTCTTCCAAGTTTTTCATTTTTCTATCATGTACCGCCATAGTTTAGCTCCCGTTTTCAGTTTTGGTAAGAATACCATTTTAGGTAAACTAAACAGAAGAAGGCAAGGACCATCAATCAAGCCTTGCGGGTCAAGCAGGAGACCAGGCGCTCCTTGCTTGCCAAATGGAAAGACCAACTCGCCCAAACAGCAAAGGGTGAGTGGACCCGCGTGCTAATACGTGATCTTGACCAGTGGATGGACCGAGACCATGGCCAGTTGAACTTTCATCTCACACAAATGATGAGTGGCCATGATGGCTTCAACAAGTACCTACACAAAATGGCGAAAGTTGAGCAACCGTCGTGTTCACACTGTCAGGAGCGGAATGATGACCCACAACACACCATCTTCAAGTGTGAGGCGTGGAGACGTGAGCGGGGTGAGCTAAAACGGTCTCTTGCTGAGATCGGGCAAGATGAAGAACTCACCCCAAATAATCTGGTTCCATGCATGCTCAGAACAACGCAGGCATGGAACTATGTATCTACATTTGTCGCTAAGGTAATGAAGAAGAAAATGAACGCGGAATGGGAGCGGCAGATGTAGAGCCACGTTATGGCCCCTCACATCTATGTGTACCATCCCCCAAGCTGCTGCTGCCACATCACCTCTTGCCAGCACCAGTACCGCCACATACAGGGCGCTCAGGAGAGAGCGCCTCACAGAACAAAAAAAAAAAAAAAAACAAAAAGGGCAAGCACAAAACAACCCAAGAAGAAGAAGAGGAGGAGGAAGAAATCCCCGCCTGAGAAGCCAGAGTCGCGAAACATTGCTGGTGAGCTTCTAGTGAGTTCCCAGTGGTGACTGAAAGCTCTGGTGGAGGAGTTGATACGCGCGCGTCCATGGTACAGGACTATCTGAATTCCAGATTGAGTGCTGTTGAAGAACGAAAAATTAGCAATCACAGAAAAGTTAAAAAATATATAATTCACAGCCTTTTAACGAATATCGCAGCAACAGAATATAAAACGGTTCACATGAAGATACTTCGAGATATGCACTAACGTGCGTTTGTTCGGTGTACACGTAGGTCTTATCATCTTATCTATTAGACGAGCACCCCTCCAATGTCCGGCAGTCGGGATGAAGTTTCAACATGCCCCCTCAGACCGATCTGCCGGGCATTAAACTATGAAATTCACAAATTTAAAAAAAACAATCAAAAAACTATCTAAAGGCTATCCGCTACGTATTTCTATCAAATCAAAACAAATTATGATTCCCAGCTATCCGCTGTAAGATATTTCTAAAAAAACTCAAGAAATTGCAATTTTCAGCTATCCGCTGTACGATTTTTTATACGATTAAAAAACATTACAATTTTCAGCTATCCGCTGCGTGACTTTTACACATATAGGCCTACCATTAGGAACATTACAATTTTCAGCTATCCGCTGCATGACTTTTATACCATTAGAAACATTACAATTTTCAGCTATCCGCTGCATCATTAGAAACATTACAATTTTCAGCTATCCGCTGCATGAGCTCATGTACAAAATAATTAACTTTTAAAATCAAAATAAATACAAAGTAATAACAATACAAGAAAATATGAAATAATGAAAACACAGAAATAAAATTGACACATTAAAAAACCATAAAACATGCATAAAATTTGAAGGTAAGAAAGACTTGAGGTACATCGACTGCATCTAGGGTAACATCATCAGGTATAAACTAAAATAAACCAACATACAAGTAAATAACCATTTATCACAGATATTATCGAAGTAGACAAACACAAAACAAAAAAACATCATACATACGCGCGCGTAACCATCACAAACATAGCACAACAATTCTCAAACATTTAATCAACAACCAGTTATGCAATTAGAACGCATCGATACTGCAGCCTATCCATCGCTGTGGAACCTTCCTCCCCCCTTTCAACGGTATCACTTGACCGGAAAAACATCACAAAGCGATGGCCGTGAAAACAATTCGTTCACTCAAGGTGTCACCGTGACGACCTCGTCGGCTATTGCAGTCTTGAGCACTCGTAGCGGCAGCCCTTAAGGAAACTCACTACGAGTGGTCGCTTTTGCCTCGAAAATGCTGTCCTACTCGCGGACAGAGCCTAGGCTGGACGCCCATCGGTCCACTCTTTCGGCAAAATCCAAGACAATGAAGTCTATAAAACGAGATAACTATCGCAACCAAATTACTTCGATATAACAGATATACAAATGAAACAAAAACACAGTCGAATATACCTTAGTCTATAATAAGCACATAATAATAATATATATATTTTTTTTTAAATTTAATTTTTTCGATTTTTCTTTTTTTTTCATAACATTTAATTTTTTTTGTTTTTTTTCCATTTTTTTAATAAATTTAAAAGTAGGCTAATGGGCTAGGGGGAGATGAAACTCATGAAGACGACCTAGTTACATCGGAGGTCTCACACTCAAGTAGAAAGTTGCGAATATTCTCAAATTTGGCTCTATCTAGCGCTTTTGTCATAATATCGGCTAGTTGGTTACACGTAGTTATTTTTCTGACGTTAATTTCATTATCAATGATCGCCTGTCGTATGGCGAACTGCTTTGTGAGTAAAAATCTGGAACACATTGATTCTGTCCCCTCAGCGATGCGTAAAGCAGAGGAATTATCCTCGAATATGATAGCAGGCTGAACTATTTCTCCAATCTGTTTATGCAGTTCCCTAACGAACATAATATCTTTTACGGCATCGTTCATCGCTGTGAACTCCGCCTCTGCGGTCGAAGTGGAAGTACGTTTTTGTTTGCGGGTATTCCACGCTACCAAGTCCCCGTGAGAAAAAATCAAAAAACCGCCGGTAGACTCATAACAGTTGTCCTTGGCATCGGCAAAAGAAGCGTCAACGAAAGCAATGACAGGTGTGATCTCACAGGACCTGTAGACCAGCGAATATTCTCTAGTATTATAGAGGTATGATAGGATGCGAAGAGTGTAGCGAAAAATCTCATGAGTTGCCACCGATTGAAAGCGAGAGACATAGTTTGTGGGGAACATAATGTCCGGTCTAGAGTGTCTGGCAACAAAAAGTAAACCGCCTATAATAGCACGAAGTCCCTCATATTCCTGCAATTTTGAATTCCTAACAATGGATAAACGTGCCTCCATTGGTGTTGCGAACTGAGTCTCACCATTGACCCCAAAACGACGTGCTAATCTTTCGATATAAGTAGATTGGTTTATAACCCTCACTCTATTACAATGTTTTATCTCAAGTCCAACAAATATTTCTGGACGGAACATGATCTTTATGTCGAAGATATCCGAGAGCTGCTTCAATATACCCCGACCTATCTCAATATTAGAGCAGGCAAAAAGACAATCGTCTACATATATAGCAAAAATGAAAATATCGTTATTATCCTTCCTGTAGAATACACATTGATCAGGAAGGAAGTTTGTAAATTTTAGGCTAGACAAGACACTTGTGAGTTTCAAAAACCATTTTTTCGACGAAACTTTCAACCCATACAAAGCCTTTTGCAATTTCAAAGCTTTCACATCCCCGCTTACGTTTAGCCCCTTTGGGATTGAAATATACACAGGACAATCAAGTTCGCCATATAAGAATGCCGTCTTAACATCCAGTGCAATTAAAACGAGAGAATAGCGATTAGCAAATGAAACCATCCATCTTATGAGAGTCGCATTAATCACGGGAGAATATATCTCCTCCAGCCCATAAGGTGTGTTATCCTGAAATCCCCTTGCGACCAATCTCGCCTTGGCCATCTCATATTGACCAAAGTATTTTACAGTATAGGTCCAACGTGTGCTAATTAGCTTCGAAATTTTCAGACCAGATATATCGTTTATCTCGATCCATGTATTATTTTTAAGCAGGGAGGTAAACTCATCTTCCATCGCTGATATCCATTGAACGGCAAATGGAGATGACAACGCCTGTTCATAAGTGTAAGGAATATTATCAGACAACTTTTCTTCGCAATTTGCAGACGCAGCGTGCGCTCCAGCGTTCATATGATCGCCATACTCATCGGACTCCTCACTCAGAATTTTATTCAAAATATCTACAAAATTTCTATTTTCAAGGGGTTGGTAATTGCATGACCTTGTAGTACTACGATCAACAGGGTTCATAAGAAGTAGACCATTAGATTCATATCCCATGATTACACGCAGAACACCTCTCCTCCCAAGCTTGGGGTTGTTCCTCTTGGGTTTATCAATATGAAGGTTTGCCCCCGATCCTGGTATATAGATCATAGAGTTATCCGGAGCAGTCCCAAAGAACATCTCGTAGGGTGTTTTCCAACCTGGGTTTGATCTAGAGGGAGTTCTATTTATGAGAAAAGTAGCCATCTTGACCACCAAAGGCCACTCATCCTGAGGGATCTTCGAGTCCAGAAAAATACACCTAGATTTATTTAATAACGTACCATTAAATTTCTCCGATCTACCGTTTTGCTCAGGGGTGTAGGGGTTAGAGGGATCGGACAAAATGCCCTGCGCCACGCAATAATCCCTCATAGCCCCCATCACATATTCCCGAGCATTATCAGTGCGTAAGATAGCTATCCTAGTACTTGGAAATTTCGCAAGCATAATATTAACGAAGTCTCGAAAAACAGTCACCACGTCGCTTTTATTCTTTACAGGGTATGATACCGAAAAACATGAAAAATCATCAATAAAAGTGACTACGTATTTCTCAAACGACCTAGCGACATTCAAAGGACCTAAGATATCTGAATTTACAATTTCTAAAACGCGGACTCCGCGAACTCTTTCCTTAACGTGGGGAGCGCGAGAACTTTTTGCAGCCAAGCAAACATCGCATTCGAATAGAATTTCTGGTATGACCTTGAATTTTTCAACACCGTTGGTCACTTCTTGTAACTTTTTTAAATATTTAGGGGAGCAATGAGCAAACCTGCGATGATATAAAACTGTTAGCTGTTTATCTCTCTCTGTAACGACCTGACGGACAGGAGCGGTGACAGAAATGTGCATAGGACTCTTCAGCATTCTATCTAGAATGGAATGATTATATTCTTTCTTCAAGATGAACCTAACCCACTTCAATTTATTCACAGTGACTCCCACTAATAATGATTTCTCATCAGAGAGACGAATTACATTCGAAAAGTCTTTCCTAGAATCAGTGCGACAACCTGCCTCGTTCAAGCACCCTTCGGAGATTAGTGTGAGTTTCATTCCCTCGTCATACCTTACATCGGTTAATGTTATACAAATAGGTTCGTTATCAATATTGAGAGTAACTATTTCCATATCGCCCATAAATTTTGGAATTGAGGAAAATTCATCCCGGAATCCCAAGATCAGACCTGGGTTTTTGATTTCCCTGAGATCACTCAAAAGCTCCTTGTTTCCCGTCATATGCCAGCTGGCACCACCATCTAACATCCCCGAGTGAATGGGGAGAGTATCGCTATTTTGTCCCACTAAACACAAAGCATTGGGATCCAGACATTCGTGACCCATTACCACCAGGGCGCTATACGCTAAGAAATTCATATCATTTTGTGGTACATCCATTCTCAATGTAGCACCAAAATTACTGAGATTGTTGCCTGAATTTGGTGTATTATTTTTCCAACCTCCTTGAGCTGTATTCTGATTATAATTACCCGACGAACCAGGGTTACTAAAGAAAGAGTTATTGGAATTTTGAGTATTGTTTGAGGTACTGCCCCCATGATTCATTGGATTAAAATTGTTACCACTAAAATTACCACGCCGATTACCATAGTTAAAACCCATATTACCACTGCTAAAATTACTATTAAAACTACCAACACCATTATTAACACTATTGTTACCAAAGTTTTGGTTCCCATATCCACCTCGGGTGTTGTATCTATTCCCAAATCTATTTGCATTTGAATTATTTCGGAACGAATTGTTACCACTATCACTACTGTTATTATTGTTGCCAATATTGGGGAAGTTTCTCCTGCCGAACGAGTTGTTAAAATTCTGGTTACGTCCATTACCCCTTATAGATAAATTGCCCCCTCTCCTCGATGGACAGTTGTTGGCATAGTGGGGTCCGTTACAAATGAAACACCTAATATTTAATTTAACCTGGCTATTCGAAAAATTTCGACCACGATTATTCCCATTGTTAAATTTCTTTTGAGAAATGGCCCGAGCGGCACCGATGAATGACGTGTGGGCGTTCTCCTTTCTATATCGTTTGTGGGCGTCGATGACCTTTATTTTTAGGGCCTCGATAGTTTGCTCTTCCTCGGGCAAGAGAGAATGCCAGTCTTTATGGGAATCGAAAAACGTGGGTAACATGGCACTAAACATTTCCAACTCTTCGGAGTCTGATATCGTACCCCCCTGAAATTTGTATTCTTGCACCAACTTATCAAATTTATTTATGAACAATTCCATATTCCCGTCCAAACGGAATGAAAGGGAATGCAATTCGGTCCGCGCAGCATCTCTTGCTGCTCGCGTTTTTATAACGAATAAAGATTTTAATTTATGCCAAATTTCATAAGCTGTACGGGCGCCGATAATTTTCGATATAACTTTTGGAGATAGCCTTTCCATTATAATTTCCCCGGCCTTAGCATTGCCCTTCCTATACGAACTCAAGTTTTCATTTTCACGTATTTCTTTCGACGTTGAATTTATAAATACATCGGAGCACTCTTTTGAGTCAATAAAGTCTAATAAATCTAGGCTCTCGAGTTTCCATCTCACCACCATAGCCCATTCATTATAATTCTTACCATCGAAAACAAATATTTTTAAATCTCTACCGCCAAAAGATTCCATCATATTACTATACGGTAACGAAAATTTAC
The DNA here is from genome assembly GCA_035079385.1 of Aspidiotus rigidus. Classification (NCBI taxonomy): domain Eukaryota; kingdom Metazoa; phylum Arthropoda; class Insecta; order Hemiptera; family Diaspididae; genus Aspidiotus; species Aspidiotus rigidus. Next base: position 11,528,499 of record JAVHKY010000004.1, on the reverse strand, counting down.
TAGTATTAATTACAGCACCTGACACAGTATTGAAACCGGGTTCCTGTTGTAGACTAAATTTGTTATCAGCAGCCGACGGTTGATTGTGTTGGAACGAACGAATAAAAGATATAGACTTAAAGTCAACCGCGTAGAAACTTGCCCGAAAACTGCCCTCGTCGATGCTCGAACGCGCTGTCACAAAGCCTTCGGAAATGTAGTCTTCACATTCGTTACCTTGAAATTTGGTTTTCGCAGGCGAATTCGAATCGTTGTCCAACGCTTCTTCGGGTATTGTAGCTTCAACCCGGACACGTTCTTTTTTTAAACGATATTTAGCGGCAAAGATCTTCTCAAGGCTGGTATGAGGTATAAGGCCGGAAACGCCTTTTGACCGCGTGTGAATTTTACTAGGCGAAATTGGCAACGCACTCATATAAAATCACCTCCAATGCGAAAAAAAAATTTATTACAGTGGAACTTTATTACACGGCTCTGCTGCCATGTTGAAGAACGAAAAATTAGCAATCACAGAAAAGTTAAAAAATATATAATTCACAGCCTTTTAACGAATATCGCAGCAACAGAATATAAAACGGTTCACATGAAGATACTTCGAGATATGCACTAACGTGCGTTTGTTCGGTGTACACGTAGGTCTTATCATCTTATCTATTAGACGAGTACCCCTCCAATGTCCGGCAGTCGGGATGAAGTTTCAACAAGTGCTGAGCGCTCCCTCGGTCAGTAGGGTAGACTCCTGTAGTGGCCTCATTGACGGACATTGCACAGCGCACGGAACCCCAGGAGAAATGGAGCCAGGCTAGTCTCAATTGGAGCCCTCTGGACTACCGACGCAATGCCCTAAGGGGTGGATACCGGTGCCGGAGGTGCGGTTTTTCGGGGACCACTTTGGGCGTGCGTGTACGCTCATACGCCTCCGTCTCTCTTTCAAAGGCGATGATGATGTATGGGGAAAAAATGAAAAAATCAAAGTAACACTTGAATGAAGCAAATGTAGCTACCACACATCCCGTAAAAGATGTTCACAAATAAAAAATATTCTACAAATTAGATGAGATGACAAAACCTTCAATTCTGTTTCATTCAAGAGTTCTTCCAAGTTTTTCATTTTTCTATCATATACCGCCATAGTTTAGCTCCCGTTTTCAGTTTTGGTAAGAATACCATTTTAGGTAAACGAACCACGCGCGTAATTAGCGATACGTCATATTTTTTTTTTTCGTTAGATTCGGGTAAAAAATTACCTAGAAGGGTTTTGAAATTGCTGGAGTAGACTCCGCTCCAACTTTTGTACTTTTTATTTTTAAAAATTGATTAGATTAATTAAGTAGTGAGGAATTTTTGAAAAATTATTTCTGTGTTATTTGAATGGAAAAATTGCACAGCATTACCTTCGAGTGTAGTGTGGAAAGTGGCGCTCCCAGCGGAACCCTTACAAACGAGACCACTGATAATCAATCCATAAACATCCAAAAATATCTAGCCCTAGTCAAAACTCAACTTGACTAATAAGAACGTTCACAATCAGAGGGGAGGAAGAGCCAATACAAGACATTTGACCCACCCCCATAATGTTCCAAAAATCTTACTCAACTAGTTTTATGACACAAAAGGAGAGAAAAAAACTAGATACGAGATACTTTTATAAGGAACAGGAGAAAAACGGCAGATATACCCAAACAGAACGATCCGGACAATTGGATCCATTGCACTATTGATAAAAACTCGTTTCTCCGGATCGTCTTTTCAGGACATTCATCATTTTCCCCCTGCACCCTTTGTTTGTCATTCCTCGGTTCGAGTATCCTCTAGGAACAGCCAAAAACCTTCAAGTTTTGGAAGAAATTTTACCAGAAGTTCAATCAGAGACATATTCCCATTCTGAATAATGAATCAGCGCGGTAACTGATGGGTAAACACTCGGATTTTGAACAAATAGAAGCGCAGAAAGGAATAGGCCGATATCAGAGGTAGGATTAAATAGATATCAGCGACATCTCTTCATCTCTGATACATAACAGCTTATCGAAACAGAACATAAAATGGCGATTCAGCGAGGAAGAAAGAAGAGTGATCAATTATAAAGACAATTTGTGTTTGTTAGCATTCTGGCTGATCCCATTGACTTTTTTCTTGTTTTTTTTGCTCCCAATTGTATGAAATTAGTGACCAGTTGTGGATTAATTTTGTTTTCAATGCATTTATCTTACTGCGACTACCATACATGACGGTATTTAGCAGTACCTATTGATACTTAGGGATCAATAGCGACAAATAATTAGGGACCTGAGAAGTAAGAGTGCCTAGTCAGCGCGCCAAATGAGCTGACATGACATTAGGAGACGAAATACTGAAGCAGAAATGCAACATAGGCAAAGAGCTAGAGATAGGAGCCTGAAGAGGTTTGTCACAAAAGATGGAGCCCATGTACTCGAAAGAGTTGACACCTCACAACAGACCGCATTGGGAAGAGGCGGAAGTGCTTCGACTAAGCAAGCTTGCCATCCTACAAAGTTCAAATTTCTCTAACTCTGTCTAACGTTGCGAAATAGCGATCGAATTCGAAAAACCACAATACATACCACATAATTGGCGTAATCGCAGCGATGCGTCGGATTTCGTGGTGGCTGCTGAACACAGTGTGGACCTTCGATGTAACCTCGTTTCGATTTCCGATGTGGAAGCCGTCCCTCCAATACGAAAATACCTATATCCAGAACCATCCTCAAAATCTGAGTATCGTCGTCCGGTGGCAACTCCGCAATACTTTCTTGCACAGCCGGTAACGTCGCTGCCGGTGACGTTAACTGCACCGATCTCATATCTTTCACTAACGCGTCTAAATTGGCGCAATGCATCGCTGCGAACAGATAACGAATGTACTTATTAAAAAAAAAAAAGTAGAGTAATCATTATTCTATATTATTAACTATATATTGGTAAACCTGATTTTCATACATTATAATAATAATTATTATTATATGAAAACCGGTAGGTTACGTTGACTCTTTTGATCGTGCTACAATAATCTGGTCTTAGCCTCGATATTACCAACAGATTGTGCGGTACGTAAGAGAGATAAAGACAACGGCGTACGAAGCCGTGCACGTTCCACAAAAATACGGATACAAAATTATCCGGATCTTTAACACACGCGATACAGCACATACGTACACCTACATTCTGTGGGCGAGCACATCGCGGTAGGCGAGCACATCGCGGTAAATGACATATCTTCACTTTGTTCTCTCAGTAACATTATGTACTGTAGACTTACGTATACATACAGTAAACGGCACGAGAATTTTTAAACTAAATGTGCTCGATTAACGCTGACGTAAAACGAGCCAAGTAAATTTCCGAAGATACTCCGTCGCAATAGCGTAGCGTTTGTGCGTAGATATTAAAAAAATTCGCGGTACCGTAAATCACAAATCACAAGATCATTCGCTAATGAGAGTTCCAAATTAATGAACCAATCATTGAGCGACGGATTTTTGGATTTCCTCTCGAAGAATTGGAAACAGAAGAATACTCGACAATTACATAAGACTACGCTTCGTTTGAAATTGAATCAAATAGTAAAAAAGGGAGATTTAGTTTCAAATTAAGCATTAATTTGGTACTGTAGAAAATGGACATCAACAAACGTGTTTGTATGATCACATAAAACTCTTTAAACGAAATAAATTAGAATCGATCAACTGTCAGCAGAGACAGCACAATATACATTGTGAATCAACCAATCATAGAAGCAAATATTCAAGTTTTCTGTAACATGATTGGTCATAACAACAAACGTTAGATGGTTCTTTAGAAATAGCCTTAGTTCATACAATACAATTTTCTAATCCGGCCTCTACTAAGCGATTTGACCTTGTAATGTTTGTAAGAAGTCCAATATACCTGAGAAATCTGAATCCTTCGGACACTCAATTTGATGCAGGATCAAGAGATTATCAAATCAAGGTTGGTGCATCATTCTTATGAAACAATCATTGAATAATATATTCTCGTATATTTATTATGAGAATATAGAAATAATGTGAAAATACTGAACTTTTTTCAAAAAACAAGCAAAAATTAGTGACCAATTAGAAGAAAGGATTCAGGTATTTTATAGTACAATTTGTCGTTGAATGACACCCCAAAAAGAGTCCCAGATTATGAATCAATCATCAAGTGTGACTTGCGATGAGAAAAGGATGCTCATTGCCCACTGACAGGAACACCTTATTTATCTGAATAGTGTCCAACCAGAGAGAAATGGTGTTCCTACCAATGGGCAATGAGCATCCTTTTCTCATTGCAGGTCACAAGTGTTGAATTCTTGGATATCCTTCAGGAAAGTTATAAACAGGAAAACACTGTTAATCAACTGTCAGTAGAGAGAAAAATTATTAAGGTAACCAATCAGAAGTAAGAGTCACAATGTTTTGTACTATGATTGGTCACAGTAAGTATATTAATTTTAAAACAACCAATCAAAAGCAAGTATTCAAGTGTCCTTTAATATGATTAGTCGCAACAATGGACGCTAAATGACGCACTAAAAACAGCCCCTGATTATCAACCAACAATTGAGCCTCAAATTCTTGAACATTCTTTTGGAGTTACAAACAGAAAAACAGTTTTTATCAATTGTCAGCAGCCTTAAGCATAATAATTTCACATCAATCAATCAAAAATATGTATTCACATATTTTATAAGACAATTGGTCGCAGCAGTGGCCATTGAATGACACGCTAGAAAGAGCCCTATATGATGAACCAAAAATTGAGTATCAAATCCTTGAACATTCTTTTAGAAAGTTACAAACAGAAAATACTTGCCACCAATTTTCAGAAAGCTTGAGTGTATTAATTTCATATCAACCAATCAAAAGCAAGTATGTATTCATCAATATTCTATGATATGATTGGTTGCAGAAATGGATGCTGAATGAATCGCTAAAAAGAGTCCCAGATTATGAAACAACAATTGAGTATCAAATCCTTGAACATTTTTTGGAAAGTTACAAGCAGGAAAATAGTTACCACCAGTTTTCAGCAAGCCTGATCATATTAATTCTATATTAACCAATCAAAAGTAAGTATTCAGGTGTGATTAAATGCAGCAATAGATGCTGGATGACGGACTAAAAAGAGCCCAACATTATCAACCAACAATTGAGAATCGGATTCTTGAACATCCTTTCAGAGAGTTACAAGCAGAAAAATACTTGCCCCCAATTTTCAGCAAGCTTGAGCATATTAATTTCATATCAACCAATCAAAAGCAAGTATGTATTCATCAATATTCTATGATATGATTGGTCGCAGAAATGGATGCTGAATGAATCGCTGAAAAGAGCCCCAGATTATGAAACAACAAATTGAGTATTAAATTCTTGAACATTCTTTTGGAGAGTTACAAGTAGAAAAATACTTTCCAATCTAAAATCAACCAATCAGAAGCAAGTATTCAACAGGTATTCTATGATATGATTGGTTGCAGCAATGAACGTTGAATGGCACACTAAAAAAAGGCTCAGATTCTTGAATATCCTTCAGGAAAGTGACATGCAAAAAAATAGTGGCCACTCATTGTTTAAAAGAAAGAAGTACCTATGTCAATTTCAAATTGACCAATTGGAAGCAAGTACTTAGATATTTTGTATAACGATTGGCTGTACGCAGCAAAGAACGACAGATGACTTGCTGAAAAGAGTCTTGCAGTATGAAACAATATATTCTTCAAGAGATTTGAAACAAAAAAAAGTACGGCATACATTTAATCGCACGCCTCAAAAAATGAAATTGCCCGCCTATCGATAACACGCCAAGGAAACAAAATTGACACGCCTAAGAAATATATTACACGGATAAAAACGAAGTAAGTAGAGCACACATCCTCATATAAGTTGTGCACTCAAGATCCAAAATACTGGAAATCCTATGAAACGGACAAATATACCAAATAAGTAGTGCACACAAAATCAAAACACTCAAAATCTATTGAAGAGGACAAAAACACCACCGGGTAAGTAGTGCACACATTCCCAAATAGTGCACACTTGAAAACATACAGAAGAGTATGCGATCCACATTTAATTCATTCAACTAAACCTGATACAGGAAGAAGAAACAGGAAAGAAGATGATGGAATACTCGTACTTTGGTTAGCCTATTGACAAGTGAGCACAAGCCTCAAGGCAGCATTCCAAGTGGAGTTTTTTTTGTTTTTTTTTTACCATCACCATAATATTTCATAAAGGCATTACAATAGTGATACATATTAATGCAATTAACAAATATAAGTTATCAAATAATTTACAACGGCCAAGCCCAACCGCTTCTTGAATAAATCTGAGTTCAAGACTACATGGTACCTGCCTTCATAATAATGAACGCCGAGAAGAGTCGAAATTAACATCCGCTTACCACTTGACATGTGCAGCGTGAAAAGTTTCCTGAAGATCGAAAGAAAGCTCCAAATGGGCCCGAAGACTAGACTCCATCAAGAACCTTGATTGCCAAAAAGGGCCTGCGAAAAGGAAGAGTGGAATTGGCAAATCACGGGAAGGATCAGAAGTGCGAATATTGTCAAAACGGCGAACTCTTGAGTACCACTCAATAATAAAACGTCCGCGGCTATTGCATGATCCATATAACTACCACGCATCCCCTTGACATCATACTTCTGCCGAATCATATTATTTTGACGACGAACCTCAGTATTTGACCAACAGTAAAGAATGCTCGAAATCCAATGCATTAACCAACTGACTCGACTGACTCCTCCGGGGTGGAACAACTGGGAAAGCACCTCCATCAACAGTGATACCTCACTCATAAGGAGTTTGAGGTTTATTATGGGGAGGCAGTCTCTACTGTCAAGCCCATCCTGGCTGGCTGGAGTTCCTCACAATAAATGCAGCAAAATCATCTTCTTTTGAAATGCGGGTCGTGTGCCAGTCCTAGCGTGCATTTATGGCGTTCGTCATGGTTTCAACGCCGTGTCAGTTTTTTTCTATGGCGGGAGGGGAACTGGCGGTCAATATAATTTTATGAGGCGTGCACTTATATATTTCCCAAAAAGTACTTGGATATATTAAAAACTTATATTATAAAGCTTTTAGAAGAAAAGAATTAGAATCAACCAAACAGAAGCGAATATTCAGGTCTGGAATATGATCAGTCGTGGCAACAGACATAGGATGAAATTGGGCAGAGAGGGTGAAGAGTGTCAGGTAAGCATAGCGGTCAGATAAGGAGTCCTGTATCTCCTAATTTGTTGAATGCAGTTCTCCAACAGTATCAATTAGATAAGACATACACTTAGTTTGTATCAAATCAGAGACCAAATCGACAAAGAGAACCTTAAGTGGACGGAAGAGCTTTTAAATACATAATATATGTTGTCAACTAAAATAAAACTGAAAACAAGAATTAAAATCCTAGATAACTGTAGCCTAAGCCCTGACTTGATTGCAACAAAACAGACCTCAAAGAAGTCGAAACAACATAATAAGAAGTATCTTGAATATAAAAATAGAGGGCGAGAAAGGAACTCAATCAGGCGTGGATCCAAGAAGATTCCCCCCTCAAAAAAAAAACAACGAAAAATTTGTAGTACCAAAAAAAAAAAAAAAAAAAAAAAAAAAAAAAAAAAGAATAAAAAAGGCCCTTCAGACTTTTTTTGGATTATTTCCCCTCACAAAGTGATCGTCTGGATCAGCGCCTGACTCGATGTGTAACAGACTAACAAATTTAAAGAAAGAACTGACAAAATACGCAAAGGGAGGCTCATCACTAAGTGAACGGACGAATCTATGACAAAGATGGGGATGACTCGAGAGAGGAGTGCCTAAAAACACAAAGTGAGGTTTACGCCCGCAAGTTGGTCTGACTGTACATCATCACAGCAATCCAGCAATGGTTTTTTAATGATAATTTTCCTGTTTTAGGTGATCCGAGTTTGCCTTGATACCCAACTTTGGATTAAGCATCATCCTTCGATATTTTATGACAGAAATTGGTCCGACTATGCAAACCTTTAGGTCGAAAGTCACCTCAAAGAATTCTGATGTAACTAGAAAAAGGAATTTGCTTCGACGCAGAACTTCCCTTTATCCCACATTCAGTTCAAGACCGCAATATGGATTGAGCCTAAGTAGCATATCCTATACTCGGTGCCTCGCCTCCTATCTTAATCCACGGACAGTTTCTGCAATGACTACGATGAGGATATTATCAGCGTAAACTCACATGCTACTGTACTGCTGAGTGATGTCAATGATGGACGGGTCCTGGAGGGTACATGTGGATCTAACCCCGATCCCTCTTAACACCCCTAGAGTAGTCTAAAGACAATAATAAAGAGAAGGTGCTCCTAGCCGACGTTGAAAATTTGGCACGACGAACTCAATCAGTCTTCTCTTTCCATCGTATATCATTTTCTCAGCTACAATCTATGACTGCTTAAATCGCAAATCTTCTAGGAAGAGCTCGATACGATTGTACACAACGCTAAAATCAATGAAGTCAACACTAACAAGCTCAAAATAATGAGAAAGAAAACTCTCGTATGAACCTTGTGCCTTTGCTGGGCATACCGTATTTAGGTTCCCTCTAAGAACGAATAAATTCCGACATCTCTTCCGCTTCTTACACCCACAATGATTCAACACAAATCTTTCCACCTCCAGTTCTTTTCGACTACAAGCGCGGTGAATGAATAATGGAACACGAGAATCATTCGGGACTACGTCACCCAAAATTCGTTCGCGCCTCCTGCACACGAGACGAAACAACAAGTCTTCGACTTCTTTGAAGAAAGAATAAAGCCAAGATATATAACGCCCTCGATGTTATTAGAGCCGAGATCTTGAAAATCATATGACGTAATCCCACTCGATTAAAATGCTAAAATTTTTTATTCGACGCTGAAAAAAGATAAAGAACTGTCTAATTTATTTGTATGATTCTTTTTTCACGTTCACTTGAAGCATCTACTTCGCCCCCTTACGGTACTCATTTTACTCAGTATTTTCCACGTCATGATAATCGCTCGCGAGTGAAACCGGTCGTATTATCAGTGCAGAATAAATTTTATGCGCGACTTTGTAACTTTTATTCACCTATTTCATTACGTTAGATCATAACACTGAAAGTCAAATAGATAAAATACTCGATTTCTATCAATCTTCATAGTCGACCATTCATTAAGGTTACTTATTTCACAAGTATAAGTAATATTTTGAAAGATACCATCAATAACACAATCGACGATTTCACCTCGATACTGTTGTCCAGAAAGTGACCTCAATGACGTTATTAGAATTCTTTACTTCGACGATACTTCTAACTTAACCTATCTCATCTTGATATGTAATCGAGAGTTTTCGCTTAATATCAAAGATCAAGCTTGAATTTTTCGAGTCTTGAGTTCCTAGAAAAATTCGAACTTGAACGTCGTATACCCTTCTAAGTAAGACTCGGACGTCATCCCAAGGTGCGGAATATTGCAAAGATCGTCGCTGACGATCGGCATTCGAGAAGTTTAAATACAAATAATTATTACGTTACCCGTCTCTTCACCAAATATTTTAAGTAGCGAATCGAAAAATGTGGATTACGTTTGTCGTTTTTCATGGAATTGATTTTTATGCATGTAGACCGAGAAATGAAGCCAGAAAAATAGGGCTACCTGGACACGATGAATACAGAGCTGATTTTTTCATGGAATGTTCAGAACCTTCCCCTGAAGGTGTCCTCAAAAATCCCCACGAATCCTAATGGGGCTTCCCCTTTTACAGGAGGGCAAAGGGGGAGAAATTGAGTTTTCCGTCAATCACTCGATAACGGGTAATTTTACAAAAAAAAGTTTAAAATAAAAATTGTTCTATGTCCAATTTCCTACAAATAATGTTCTATTACTTTTTTTCTAAAAATCGATAGTTTTGTCGTTACAGCGCGCTAAAATTATATTTCTCACTTATGCACGTGTTTGTGCGTTACTTATGAAAAGGAGTACATGCAAAGAGAATACCCTTTACGCTCACCTAATCATATTCCGACACAGAAAACCTATACCAACTATCCCCCCACTCAAATTAAACGGGAACACAATCCACACCAAAAACAATACTAAATTTCTTGGCGTAAAATTCGACCAGACTCAGACATGGACACCACACATAAAATACCTCAAAGGTAAATGCAATCGTACACTCAACGTCCTCAAATACCTCGCACATCCCAGCACAGGATACAATAACAAAATTCTTTTGCAACTATACCGAAGCCTCATCCGATCACAGCTGAATTATGGGGTCCCAATCTATAGACTAACCAAGAAATCTATCCTTTCCACATTAAACTCAATTCAAAACGCGTCACTTCGCCTAGTCCTAGGCGCTTTCAGAACTAGCCCTAGCCTCAGCCTATGTGCTGAGGCAGGCGAACCCCTCTGGAATACCGCCGACAGATCCTAACAAACTCATTTTTAGCTTATATATCTGATAATAAAAATTCTCCCACATTTGACCACTTTTTTCTTCCTACCAACTATCAAAAATTCTCCCATAACTCTACTAAACATATCAAACTTAACTCACAACGCGTACAAGAAAGAAAATTTGTATTTAATCCTCTACTTCCCATCTTTAATTCCACTCCACCATGGGCACTAAATTCACCCCATTTCAACGAGAAAACTTACTAAATTTCCATCATCTACCCCAAAAAATACACTCAAACAAGAAACACAAAACCTCTTAGACAATTACCAATCACACACCCACTGCTTCACTGACGGCTCACGACTCAACAAAAAGACCAGCTTTGCCTTTAAAAATGGAATCGCATGTAACGGGTAATCTCTACCCCCACCCATTGAAATTCGATGAAAATTTGACATTGTACGGGAATTATGTCGAGGATTGTTTTTTCCTATACAAAATTGAATAAAGTTCACCGAAAAAGTTGAAATAAAGCTTGAAAATTAATCGTATATTGGCTACTGCTTTTGTACGTGTATTCTTGGTTCCAAAAAAATTTCCGTTTTTTCATACTAGGCAACCAAATATAATTTTGAAAATCGGGTCGGTGGATTGCCATGGAAAAGTACTATTAGACGTAGCGCGATTTTAGGTAATCGATGTTCTCAGCTCCTACCGCCTCGACTCATCTCAAACTCCGCGAAAATAGCTTCATATGTCGAGTGGGAAGGTTTAAGACTTTTTTTCACCTCGAAAAACCCCATAGGGGATAAATGGTAGACACATTTTGTTCGTGTAATCGTAAAGTAGTGTGTGTAATCGCTAAGGTTGTAGATGTTTCAGAGTTTAGTGGCCAGTTGATTTTTCAATGGTAGCTTTGATGTGCACGTAAAATTAAAATATAGTTTTAATTAATTAAAGAAGGCGTTTGAAAATTACCCGCGTATGTGTTCACGAGAGAGTTCGTGATAGACGTAGCGCGATTTTTTGGTAATCGATGTTCTCAGCTCCTTCCCACTCGAGTTTTACAAAAGTCATGGCGGGAGTCAAATATCAGGGATCGGTAATAGTTTCTAAGGTCAGTAGCAGCGGTAAGTACAGGGACAGAAATTTTTTGGGTAGAAAGGAATTTTTGCGAAAACAATTGCGTCATATTTCAAGACGTTGATGTGAGCCGGAATTCCAGGAGACAGATGTAGAAGTGAGTGATAGTTATTGCAGGAATAAATGAATGGAATGATTTCAGAATTAGTTGAACGTGAGTTCAATATAGCCAGGAGAGATGTAAGTGAGTCAGTTAGCAGTAGAAATTTCAGCAGGGGGTGAGGAGATGGAGATCTGTATACTATAGAGTTTTGTTTGGTATAGTGAAAATGGAGGCAGAATTTTTCAATCAACGACTGATTATGACTCCTTGGATCGAGTTTGTGTATTCTATTTTAGATCCAGATTTAGGGGGGCTGGTGAGTTGTGAAATTGGTACAGAGATAATGTTCCTAATAAGTTGTTGGTGTATTATAGTGTTGTTAGTTCAGAGATTATCAGCTAGGTCGATTTGGATATCTGGGAAAGGGGTTAACTATGGAGAAGTGGATGATATGGCAAGGGGTAGATGGTTCAATTTGAGGTGTTTGAATAGTTCCCCGGAATCCACATGAAAGAGACAGATGTAGAAGTGGATGATGGTGATTGGAGGAGTAAATGAAAGCGCTGATTTAGGGAATTAGTTGAATAAGAGACCTGTATATCCCGGAAAAATGAAAGTGAGTTAATTAACACCAGAAATTTGAGCTGGGATGAGGAGAGATGGAGATGAGAAAGACAAGGGTGTATGGAGTTTAGTTTGGAGGAAATGGAGACAAAATTTTTCAATCAACGACTGATTTTGACTCCTTGGATCGAGTACGCGTATCCTAATTTAGGTCGACCAGATTTAAAAAAGTTTGGTGGTTCGGAAAAAATTGGTTCTGAGGTAATGTTCCAAATGAGTTGTCGGTATATAGTTTAGACTGAGTCGGATACTTGGGAGAGGGTTTAGCTACAGAGAAGTGGATGATATGATAGGGGGTAGTTGGTTCAACTTGAGGTGATTGAATAATTCAGTCTTAAGAGGAAGGATGAGAGAATTATGTCGGCAGAGTGCGGATGCATATATTGGGAGCTGAGTGAATTGAGCTGTGGATATAAGAAAATTGACAATGAGAGTTCGGAAGCGGCATCTGAAGGGAGGAGGAGTTACTAGCTTCAACGCAGAGGCTGAGAGTTGGGCTAGATCGTTGTTAATTAGGGCTTGATTCACTTCAGAAGCGAATACATTGACTGACAGAAATGAGTTGTAGATTTATTGTTAACTTTGGTCGCAAAAACAATGGCGTCATGTTCCGGGAAGTTGACGCGACTCGGAATCCACAGGAAGGATACAGATGTAGAAATTGATAATGGTGATTGCAGGAGTAAATGAATGCGAGTATTTGGGGAATTAGTTGTATAAGAATCCTGTATAACCAGGAGAGATGAAAAAGAGTCACTTAACAATGGATATTTGAGCTGGTGTGAGAAAATGGAGATAAAGGCTCGAGTATATGGCGTTTTGTTTGGTAGTGAAAATGAAGGCAGAATTTTTCAATCAACGACTAATTATGACTCCTTGGATCGAGTACGCGTACCCTGTTTTGGGTCCAAATTTAGATCCGTCGGTAAAGTAGGGCTGATGCGTCGGAAAATTGGTTTAGGGATAAATGATCAGCTAGATCGAGCCAGATATTTACGGGAGAGTATAGGGATGGAGAAATGGATGGTTGGTAGGGAGTAGATGGTTCAATTTGAGGTGATTGAATAATTCAGGTTCAAGAGGAGAGAATTATGTCGGCAGAGTGCGGGAGCGTAGATTGGAAGGTGAGTGAATTAAACTGCGGATACAAGAAGATTGGCAGTGAGAGTTAGGAAGCGGCATTTAGGGGTGGGGGGACCAGCTTCAACGAAGATGCCGAGAGTAGGGCTAGATACTTCAAAAGGGAATACATTGACAGACAGAAAAGAGTAGTATGGTTTATAATGAAAGAAGAACAGATGATTTTGTAGAGTTTTTGCGTAGCATACTGGATAGTGGATCGAAGAGAAGACAGTCGGATGGGTAAGAAAGTGTTAAGTGGGTGGTTACTGCCTAATATCAGGTGGGAATATGATCAGTAACGGGATGTGACCTTCTGTAGATGAGCTCTTTTTTGGTGAATGGGGTGTCACAGGGACAAGTCGGGTGTTGACGATTATTAATTAATTAATTAATTAATTAATTAATTAATTTATTTATTTATTTATTTATTTATTCATTTATTCATTTATTTATTTATTTATTTATTTATTTATTTATTTATTTATTTATTTATTTAAAGACTTGAAGTGCCGTTTAACAGCGGGCAGCCAATAATAGGACAATGAGTTCACAGTTAACAATTGGTTGATAAATATAGTTCTGTATTACATTACGGACAGTAGGGTCACAAGTTAAGTGAGAGTAAATGTGTGCAGGTGTGGAAATGTTTGATTTTTATAGATCCAGCGAATTGAGAAAATTTTTCAGGGTGTGGTATCAATCAGAGAACATACCGGATAAGCATTGAGGATGAAAGAAAATATTAAGAAGATGGAGAGGGCCTCTCAAGGAGGGGCAGGGATCAGAGAATAGATAGGGTAACAGTTCAGAATGAGTAGTTGGCCAGGTGAAGAGGGATCGTCGAACTTTAAGAAATGACAGGCTTCTGTCAGGAACGTATAAGTGTTCCGTCCGAAGGACGGGAATTTCTGCTTGTTATGAATATTTTTGATTCAATGCAATTTGTTAAAGAATATTCAACTAAAAAAAATGAAGATTGGAAAGAATGATCATGATATTCTGACAACGTTCTTCAATGCAGCACTATACCTACAAGTTGCCTATAACACTCCTACACGTACGCGTATTGCGCGTACATGACAAGAAGACGCGCTCTAGCGGCTTAAATATGAACTTAAACGGGAAATATCATGGACCATTTCTTGTGGGAAATTGGGCGCAGAACAATTTTTATATGAAACTTTTTTTTGTAGGATGACTCGTTATCGGTGAAAAACTCAATTTCCTCCCCTTCACCCTCCCCCCTCCCCCCTGTAGAAAGGAAAGCCTAACTTGGATTCACGGGGATTTTTGAAGACACCGAACATTCCATGAAAAAATCAGCTCTGTATTCTTTGTGTCCAGGTAGATGTCTTTCTTTCTTGGTCTAATGGACCGAAACGGGGTTCTACCACTCGCAGTCTGCCTTCTTAGCCGATCTCGACAATTTAAATTGTATCCGAGTAATCCGTGGGTTCTTCTGTTCTATACATCCATCATCCCGATCAGAACTCCACCCTTGAAACCCTCTTCAGTTTCCCGCTATCTTGACCCGAGTAACCTCTTAGGAAACACGTTCTGTATTACAATGTACAACTTTTCCCCGAATTCATCCAATCCACTCGTCGATCAACCAGTATCATGGATTAGCGACCTCGCGCTCGGCCAAATCGACACCTGAAGATGAGGACGGATAAGTTCTTCATTATCATAACGCAGGCGAGGCTACGTTCGTACGATAAGTAAGTTATAGAGTCTACTTTCGGGAATAATAAGTGACCACGACGCTAAATAAACTAGCTTTTACTTCAAGACCTCTTCTCGTCATCAACATCGCCTTCGTTACGTTTCAATGTAACCTATACAGATTCTGCATATAATTAAGACTTCCGAAGCGGCTCGCGGACAACTCGAACTTCCATAACGAACGAGTCGTGGATGGGTATTACGGAATGGGCACAAAAAAGTATATACTCGTTAACGGGCTAGCATCGGCCGATCGTTGCTTCATCGCAAATAAATTCTAGTCGAAGGGCTATAAAAATCTTGATTATACCTAAATTGAAATTTCGGACGTGTCCCGTGCGCTGCTCGCCCAGCATCGAGATTACCAACAATATTATATTGACGAAGACCGCACAAAAAAAATTACACCATTATCTGCGTCTACCTGGTATTAAATGCGAAGTGAAAGTGCCCGTAATACGCTACGGTGCGCGGAGCTACGTCGTCGATAGCCATTTACGTCGGCTTCGAATGCTATACTTTAATAATATAAGCTCACACGATGCACTTTGGAACCTTGTATATTCTATATAGATACAAACGCACCAATGTAGGCTGTATTACAGTAGTGGTACTCAGGCGTATACCCTTTATTTTCTGCGCTACACTATTTACATTCGATATCTTCACGTAAAAAAAAAAAAAAATACAGCACGATGTGTATTTGTTTTCCCCGACTAATAATAGCGCTCCGTTACAGAATAACAAGCCTCAGTATTGAAACCTCGTAAATATATGTAACAGGAACTCGCGAACCATCCCATACAGAGAAAAAGTAATAGAATCGTCACTCATCGATTGACGATTCTATTTAAATCATTCACACTCGTGGCCTACATTAGAAGAAGCGAATTGGAAACTCCACTCAGGAGATTATACGCGCCGGGGTGTCTACTAGATTACAATTTGCGAAAATCGTGACTTCTTTCACAACCTTTTAACAATGGTATATCATTCTTTAACAACGTCCTTCTACAGATTGTGATGAGTCATGTTGTTTTTACGAAACTACTAAGTAGTAGCCCTTATTTGATCGCGTCAATCGTTTGAATTCTTAGTCGGCATCCGACTTAGTATTTCGCTGGAGATTTATTTGTGCTATGATGCGCCCACCCTCTACGTGACTTCCTCAGTCTACTTCTTGGGACTTCTTCATTCCACATAATGTAAGACATGTCTTTTCCGTCTCCTTTTTAAATAACACTAGCCGTTGGCGGCGCGCCTTTGTAAATATTTCGATTTTAACGGTAAGAACTGACTCGACAGGTAAGGGCTGTATTGCAGCAAAAAACGGACTAATTCATCAATATTTTACTAGTTGCAATGATGAAGGAAATGAATGGATAGTAGGTAAAAAGCTTGCCACACCCCTGAAGCATTACATCAGTCTGTACAGAGGCATGAGACGCATTCAGTCGTCTCCTATATGAGAAACCGGATGTAATTTTCCAAATTCTTTATCAAACTCAGTACCTTTTATTAGATGGTTTCGAAGTCTGACGACAAAATTTACCTGATGTATAGTTACTCGAATCATTCACAGAAGAGGAGCGAATTTATAAGAAAATATTTTACATAAAGGTCTCATTTTAAAAATCGAAAATTGGATACGTAAAACTTGAATAGTCCCCGTATAGTGTAGTCAAATTCCAGCTAAAAACAGCTTCTGCGCGATTGGCATGTTAAAAGTGTTTTGACGACTGGTGCGTATTCAGGAAGATGTGTAGAACAAATTAAGCTTGGGTGCTATCTTTACTAACCCCTCAAATTCAAAGGAGCCATCCCTCCATTCTTAGAATTATGTATATCTTCTCTCTCATGGGTTTGATGAAAAAATTTTTCGTACAAAAGTTGTTCCTTGAAGACTTCTACACATTTTTACCTCTTACCAAAAAGTCATTTTGGGCAACCCCTGAGCCCCAAAATTGAAAAATAAGATCATTTGTGTTTAAAGCGATATTATGGAAGATTAACAAGATTAACGTGAATGAATAAGTATAAATAGTGTTTGAAATATTCACGTAACCCTCATCTCCTCTATCCATCAAACCCTCACCACTTCTCACCCACTCATTAAAAGAATTCTTTTCCGCGGAATTGGCTGCAGATAAAAAATTGATGGTAGATGCATTAAAAATCTGTATGTATTACCATAACATTTTATCAAAATCACAATTTCATCGAGGGGGGGGGGGGGAAATGATAGTATAGAAAAATTGAGAGTAGATATAATGATGAAATTCCATGAGCCAAAAATGATGCATCTTCCAACATTCTTACGCAGTTGTAAGAAATAACAAAAAAGATTAATTGATGAGAGTGTCTCGACAGAGTGATTCAAGATGAACCTAATTTTCATACATCATCTTCAGAAGAATAATCCGACATCTCAGCGTTCATTTTCTTTGTGTTGTAGCATTTGACGCAAGTACATAAATCTGTACTCTCCAGTCCGTTTTTGGCGCAACTACATCTCCCTATACATTTCTTCTTGATGAGCTGTAAGATGGCTTTTGGCGCGGACTTCTCGAGACACATAATAGTCACAATTTTGTCATTTGACTTTACCTCCCATCCATCCTCAGAGATGGGTGCAAGAACAACTTCATTTTGTGGGATGGCGCTCACATATAGATCATAATCAGCGTGACGTCACTTGTGTAAAGAAATCGTAAACACCCTATGAAATCTCCAGAAAAGCAGACTGCAGAGGTCAGTGATTTCAGCCAGGTTGATTTTTACATATGATTTCCCATAAGAGAATTCCAGGAGACTTTTGTTGTTAAATATATCGATAATCATTAATATCTTGAGAATGAAACATTGTTAATCATAAAATAGATACTTCAATCTTCCTATTGAGCTATGTTTCATTCTTAAGATATTAAGGATTATCGATATGTTTGACAACAAAAGTCTCCTGGAATTCTCTTATGGGAAACCACATGTAAAAATCAGTACAGCTAAAAATACTGATCTCTGCGGGCTGCATTTCCCAAGATTTCATAGGGCGTTTACAATTTCCTGACACAAATGACGTCATCTGACTACGGTCTATTGTAACCCAGTCATATTAGATTAAAAAATTGTGTAAGTACGGAATAAATAGGGGACAGCTGAAATTTGGCATGTATAAGTCATTTACCATCTTATAAAACATACGAAAAGTCCTACTCGATATGAAGTGCGTTCTGTTCCCAGGATGCAAAAAAGTGTGGTCCAGATTGATTTGTTGTAATTTTCAGGGTGAATCAAGGTTTTTAAAAAGAAAGTCAAGAGACAAAAATTATAAAGCGTCAAAAGATACATAAAAAATGTTCTATTAAAAATTTCCGTGCGATGCTCCATTTTTGAATAAATGAAGGGTGAAAGTTGGATAGTAGTGGAAGTAACGCATGATATGTGCCTGTCAGCCACAAAGCAAGTCGGCGCAAGCGTCACTACCGACCTATAATGTAAAATTGATGCAAATGTGAACTTGTATGTATCTGTTGCAAAGGATACTTTTTTCTATTGGTGCCATAATTTTAAATAAATGAATTTAAATTACAGATCGATAAGAAACTGGTAACAATGATTTAGAAATCAGGAAGAAAAGAATCACTAACTTAGGTGGCAAGCAATATGTATGTAAGAACGTGAACGTTCTTCACTGTCAGTCGCGTCACTCTCCTACTCACGGACAAAGTTCGGAGCTCCGACCATATAACGCTATTCCTCTCTCGTCCTGTTGATCCTTCCGAGTGCAGTCAGCTGACCTGCCTTTCCTTCGGGAACTCGACTTTTTGATTCGATTCTGTGGAAACACAGTATCTCCAGATTTGTCAAGATTTTACGTCTTACATGTATATCTTGATTAAGAGCGGGTGACACTAGGGTCGACTTGCGTCGCATGTGACATGCATATCATGGGTTACTTTTACAACTATTCAACTTATATCCTCTATTTATTAAAAATTGGAGCATCGCACGAAAATTCTTAATACAACATTATTTATGTATTTTTTGACGCTCTACAACTTCTGTCTCTGGACTTCTTTTCAAAAAACTGATATTTACCCTGAAAATCACAAAAAACCTATCAATGCGCGCGTCATATTGGGTGGTACTCTTAGTATGTTGTATAAGGCGACAAATAACATATATATGCCAAAATTCAGCTGTCCCCTATTTATTCACCAAATTTCCTAATATGACTGGACTAATTGTCAACATATTGCGATTGGAGGATTTGAGGTCAAAAATAGCTTAGGGTCGAAGTATGTTTGTTTACTCAGGGGCGAGAAGGGGTAAGGGATTGATGGATAAAGGGGGTGAGGGTAAGGTCAGTATTTCAAACACTATTTATACACTTATTCATTCACGTTAATCTTGTTAATCTTCCATAATATCGCTTTAAGCACAAAAAAGGTACATTTGAGATCTTATTTTTTCAATTTTGGAGCTCAGGGGTTGCCCAAAATGACTTTTTGGTAAGAGGTAAAAATATATAGAAGTCTTCAAGGAACAACTTTGGTACGAGAAATTTTTTCATCAAACCCATAGGAGAGACGATATACATAATTCTAAGAATGGGAAGTGGCTCCTTTGAGTTTGAAGGGTTAGTAAAAATGGCACCCAAGCTTAATTTGTTCTACACATCTTCCTGAGTACGTACCAGCCGTCAAACGGGCAAATTTGGGAATCCGACTACACTAGTAGATTTAACCAGAGCAACCGGTTTAAATGATCTCTCTATGTGAAAACAATGATATTGAATACAAATCAGTCAAAATACCAATAGTTTCCAAATTTCCTCCTAAAAATCTGGGATCGGGCTCATTTGAAAGGAAATTACAGAGGCTACAATTTTTGTTCTCTTCAATTTTTCATAAAAATGAGTAAAACTCGAGTTATCATGATAATTCAATTTTTAAAACGGTGCCGCTCAACGCATTGGAACAACGCGCAACGCGCGTACCAAGAAGCAGTTTCAGCACTCGATAATGCCCGCTTTTTCTTAATCTTTTCGCCCCCTACTCCACCTTGAGGGAGTCAGAACGTCGAAATTTATTCAAAAACCTGACCCAAATAAAACAAAATTCAAAAAAAATTCCAAGTTGATAGGTGACGGCGTTTGAAAGTTATGGATGAACATATACATACAGACAGACAAACATTCTACTTTGTATATTAGATGTTGCAATTTATTTTTTCAAAAGATGGTGAAATGAAAGGTGGCAACTCGCGGGGTCTCTCATGTTAATTGACGCAATCAAAGAACCTTGTGAGGCGTTTTAGACATTGGCTACTTGGCAACTACATAATCAGGTTGCTTAGACGCTCCTCATTTGTACAGCCTATCCACAACCCGCCTATGCGGTTACCATGTAAGCCACGAGAATTTACAAAAATGTGGAGACTAACAAACATTTAAAAGGTTGAAAAATTTTATTAATTCCTCATGAGGGGAACCAGAATAGACGAGCAGGTTGTCCATACGCTATTTGTCAAATTTAAGGATCCTATCCCTACAGCTGAGAAAGGCGGAGTCTACTGGTTGGCTTGTAGAGATTGCTCTCGAGTTTTTATACAGGGATGGCTGGCCGCCAGTTCCAAATTAGAGTGGCGGAATATGAAAAGGTGTGGAAGGAAGGCAAGTTTGGTTCGTCAGCCTTTGCTGACCATTTAATTAGTAGTGGTCACCGTTTTAAGGAGAGGTCCGAAGTTCTCCAGAGGGAAAATTCATATTCCAGGCGTTTGGCCCTAGAAGAAATTTACATTATTCAACATCGGAATAATCACGACGTCACCGTGTTGAACAAGTACATACCTGATGAGGGATGGTTAAATTAGTGTATAAGAATGATTCACTAGTTCAGTCATGACTTTGTAGGATGTTACTGTTTCTTGGCGCACTCCTACAATCAAAATATTATAACTCTGTTTTTTGTTGAGCACCGGGTCGCAGATTGTAGTCAAAAAGATCCTTCTATAAGCATTCAGTGAAGCCAACTATATGAATGATTATCGAAATTTTGTTCTCACAGTGTGATCAGATGAGAAAGTGATCAGCAGAATGGGGATAAATCGTCATTGCTTTCTTCTAAAAAGAGAAATATGTATAATCAATGGAGTCTCAAATGAAGAAGTAGAAAAATTTCGAGTGATTATGGGGGAGTTGGGAAGATTATGAGGTGTCTACTAGCATCAGAAAATGAAAATTCGGGATGTTTTGGGAATTTAACCAGAATTTTTTCTGGATCGCTCCAAGATATTTTTCTCCCTCATGGAACAGTTCCGGGTTGACCCAGTTGAATTCCGACGCACCTGGGTTTCCGGGCCCTCTATACAGAATACGGGAATTCCCCTCACTGAATACGCAATCAACATAGCCTGAAGAAAAACGCAAGCGCCTTTGAAGAAGTATCATCACTGAACAAATTTACGTACTAAGATACAAAAAATTTGTGGATGGATTTTTCAAATTCTCAAATTGTAAACATTTTTGTCCCAGTCGAACAAAATTTTCTCATTAAACATAGTTAACTCTGCAAAGAGCACTTTCCAATTCAAGTCTTGAAAATGTAAAGCAGAGCAAGTCCACAGGAGGAGGGGAGGACTTGGATAAAGTTCCTCCTAAAGGAACAAGAATCCGGGGCAAAATATAAAAAAATTGGACGGTTCAAGTGTTTCTTATATGAAAAATTCGAGTTGTTTCCTAAGATCAGTCCCCCCCTCCCCTTTCTCTTCAAAAAGAAGTTATTTCAATTTTTTCTGATCACAAAATTCCCGCTACTGAAGGTTCTATAGAATACACGAAAAAAATGTTGTCAAAAATTTCTACCTCGACGGAATTTGAATATTTTATTTTTTACCGCATTCCCGACACTTGTTTGAACCATTATCAATAGGAATAACAGACGCTAGCTGCTAAACTTTGAACCAATCTACGAAAGAAGCGTACAACACGCGAGGATATTGAAACGTTTTACTGGAGTTATCAGGCTCAATGGGAACGTTATTTAAACTGAAGAACTAATATTCTTTCTCCTTTCGTGAAGAAGAAAATTACGATTGAGATTTCACTATCATTAGCAAAATTAAGGAGGATGACTTCTTTCAAGAACTATTCCAAATCAATAATCAAAAATGGCGAAAAATAACAAACCAGCTTTCCCTCGTAAAATCCAGATAAAAAACACGTTGAAAATTATTTTGAACAATATTCTAGCAATATTTTTCATAATATTCACTTTATTTCTAGTACTCACTCGAGTTGGTAGAATATCCCGGTCGTTTTCTTCTTTTCAATTTTTTTTTTTTCTCTCTTTTGTTTTTTCTTCGTTCAACAAGCACTTAAAAAACTTTGGACGCGGCCTACTTTAAAACAAAAAATAGTAACGTTGAAGATCAATAAATTCTTATCCGACTGAAAACTTTTTTACGAATTCGTTCATCTTTTTCCCATTTGACTTCATCGTGTTTATCGTGAATATCTGTGAACATACGAAAAACAAGCACGCAATTATTAGTAATGCAATATGATAACAACCCAAGGTAAGATAAATTGTACTAGTTTCCATAAGTTGATAAAATACAGAGAGAGAGACGGAGAGAGAAAAAGCGGGCAACGCACTGATTTTGAAGGCGGTTTCTAGGCTACATCTATCAGCGAGAGACACTTGAACGAAACGTACTAAATATCGCGAGTTATCACGTAGGTGTACAAGATCGTCAGACATTGACATCTTCGTCCGAAAACACCATTTTCACCTAATCGAAAATTCAATTTGCTGAAAACAGCGAAATCGCCACTTCGTCGACCGCGTTCGTACCACGCAGCAACTCGACTAGAAAATTCTAACTATTGTTTTTTTTCATAGAATTTTGATATGAAAAATACGATAAACCGAAAAGGAATTTATAACCCACTTTTTGATACGTTGAACATTGGATTAAAACTCGATTTAAAACATCCAACTGGGGAATGAACATCTTACTTCTCATTATTTCAGATTTCTAATGATGAAAAAGTGGCACAGGCGGACAGCAAGATTGTTTTGAAAAACTCGCAGCTCGCTTCGTTCATTGCTTTAGGCCTCTCTTCATCAATTATGCTGATGAAGGTGAGCAGAAAACCTATTTCATGAGGAATTTTTTTGTATTTCAATTTTGTAATCGATTAGAATCGATTCAAGTTTTCCCTTAATAGTCGAAGTTTGGCCAACAGCTCGAAAGTCTGAATTTTTTAAAGCCTCCAAAGTAAATCAGAGCACCTTGGTCCCTCAAAAACCATAATATTAACCTTTCCTGTCAGTCATCTAAATTTTTTTTTATATACCACAATACTAATATCAATTTGTTTATTCTATTAACCTATATTATAATAATTTAAGATTTAGTTTTGAATTTAAAAAAAATAATTTTATAACAAAATTTAATGAACCCCGTCAAAAATTATTATTATTAAATTTTTCAGAAATTAATGCCAAAAAAAAAATATAATCAAATTAGAGTGATAAGAAGTTAATAATATAATTATAATGAATAATTAAAGTTCTAGCCTAATATTAATACGTAATTAAATGAATAAAAGAAAATATTATAATCAATATAGCTGAAATAAAATGAACTGAAAAAAATCGTTTGATTAGAATATTATCAATATATCGATTTTCAATTTATATCCACTTATCAAATTGAATACGTTCGGTTATTTCACGGCGCATGTAAAATAAAGAAACAAATTTTAAGTTTTATTTATTGCGGTAAAGTACATTTGTTTCTTTACTTTCCATACTCTTTTTTTTTTTTTTTTTTTTGTTATTTTAATTTACGAGCTACTAGCAGCCAGAGGAAGTTGGCTTGTTGTAAGAATTTGTATATGTTGAGGATGGAGAGTTTTAATTAACAAATATAGGGAATTATTTCTCAAGGTGTAATTTCATACATTTTTATTTTATATAAATTCCATTTTTCAAAATCAAATTTTAAATTCAAAAAGTTATCAAGTTATACTATTCAAAACTATTATAAATTTCATTTTAATTATTATCTGTAATAATGTTAATTCATTAATTCAAATATTTAAAATCAAAGCTAGATCTCTGGTCCGTTTGGGTAAAAAACGGTCCTGGAGCACATTTATAGCGGGCATTAACCAACCCGTATCTATCTCTTCAATGTGGAGAGATATTAAGAAACTATCGGGTAATGGTTCCTCCTACCAAATCTCTCACCTACAAACGGACGACTCAATCACCTCAGACCCCCTCCAAATTTCAGAAATTTTAGCTAAACATTACACTTCTGTATCCTCTAATTCTAACTACGACCCTTCCTTCTTAGTTTATAAACTCCAACAAGAAAATTTAGAAATATCCTTTAACTCTTCCGGGGAAACAATACCTCCCTACAACTTACCCATTTCGAAAAACGAACTTGAATATACCATTAACAAAAACCTTAGAAACGCCTCTCCTGGTCCGGATAACATTCACGCTTCCATGCTTAAAAACCTCCACCCCAACTCCGTCTCCTATCTCCTATCTCTGTTCAACTCCATCTTTAATCAAAATACATACCCATCTTCCTGGAAAACCGTTATTATCCTCCCTATACTGAAACCTGGCGCAGATCCTCTCTTACCGGTTTCCTATCGACCCATAGCATTATCAAGTGTTCTCGGCAAATTGTTTCAAAAAGTACTCAATAAAAGACTTCTTTGGTATTTAGAATCAAATAACATTCTCTCTCCCTTTCAATACGGCTTCAGAAAAGGACGAAACACCTCCCAACCTCTTCTTGATCTCCAAACACAAATAAATTCATCAACTCTCCACAAATCATGTCTCTACTCCATCTTTTTTGATCTTCAGGAAGCCTACCCCCGGGTATGGAGACACCTGATTACTGAAAAACTTAAAGAAATCGGCCTCCGAGGTAACCTTCCGAAAATTCTCCAAAGTTTCCTTTGTGGTAGAACCTTAATGGTAAGAATTCAAAACATTTGTTCTCTCCCTCTCCCTGTTCAAAACGGCGTCCCTCAGGGAGAGGTATTCAGCGTCCTACTCTTCCTCCTGGCAATCAATGACATCACAAAACTCGTTAACCCGCCACTCACTCAACGTCTTTTTGCTGACGATTATAACATTTCCTTTTGCTCATCCAACCCCCAAAGAGCCCACAGACTCCTTCAAACTGCACTCGACTCAATCACCAATTGGACATCTAAAAATGGCTTTAAATTCTCCCCCTCCAAAACATTCTCAGTTATTTTCAAGAAAAGATCTCCTATTCCCTCTTTCCAACCATTGACCCTCCAAAATTTTGAAATTCCATCACGCAATTCTGCTAAACTTCTTGGACTCCTTTTTGATCAAAATCTCTCCTGGACCCTCCATATCAAATCCTTAAAAGCAAAATGTATCCAGGCTCTGAACATTTTGAAAATTCTCTCCCACCCCTCCAAAGGATGTTCTAGAAAAGTTTTAATTCAACTATATAAAAGCATAATTCGTTCCAAATTGGATTATGGAGCTCCAATTTATAATTTAGCAAATAAGTCAATCCTCTCTACACTCGACAGTATCCAAACCTTATCTCTCAGAATGGCCTTGGGCGCCTTCCGCACAAGCCCGAAATTGAGCTTATGTGCGGAAGCAGCCGAACCCCCACTCCCTTTCCGTAGACTCATTTAAAATCATTTTTAATAAGTTGAATTTTATCTACATTTCTTTTTTCTTCTTTCAATAATGGTGATTTTATTTATTTTAATAAAAATCATAGAAGTAATTTTTAGAGTTGATAGAATAATTAAATTTATCAATGATATTAAGAAATATATTAACATTGAAATATTTCCTCGCAGAGAATAAGAGTATTTTACCAACGAACTCTAAAGAAGCTATCCCGTTTCACCATCTAAAATCACACGGGCAAACAATTCTGAGCCTTCCTCTCCTTAATTTTCTTGTTTCATAATGCTTTATCCTTCTCGCCTTCCTTCAGAATGTGTATTCTATCAATAACACGTATTTCTATTCATCTTACATTATCCTATTCATATGAACACAAATTCCAATCACTTCCACTGATACTTTTTTGTATCATCTTCAACGCAACGTGAGATGAATCGAATTTTTCCAATAATCTTCTTTCGTATTTCCTCAATCACGATTAAAAATAAAATTTGGTGGTATGTTATCAAAACATGCAGAAGATCATCACACGTCACCAAACGTGCTGTGCGACTAGTTTCAAATCCAAGCGTGGGCTCTCATATACTACCCACGGACTGATAAAAGAAGCATGTACAGTAACAATACTACTTGGCAAATAGAAGAATCTGGAAAATTTTCACATGAATTTAACAAAAAGTTTTCTTTAGCGATCCTATCATTCACAAAACAGGTGTGCTCTACGTTGCGCAAGGTAAGAAGGACTTCCCTCTTTGTGAAAGGTTTTTTTTTTTTTTTTTTTTTTAGCGAACAAACCGCTCCGGCGGCGGCTTACGTTGACCTAAAATCGACTCAAAATTTGGTTCTTCAAAGTCTTTGTCAAAATTACCGGGTATGATCTTTCGGAAAATCTGACTAATTACAGATTTGAAAGAAAAAACTGTTTTTCAGTCACCCTCAAAGAGATTTTGTCATCGCGGCGAAGAAGTTATACTTTCTCATCTGCTAGGATTGACCACACCCACCTCCTTCTCGGTCTTTACTCTATTCCTATCTACCTGTAATGACTGTCATCAAGTTAATTTGACTGTTCAACACCTTTTCTCGTGCAGTGTATTCCAACCAGTAGCCAGAATCAATTTAAGAGGACTCTATGAAGGTTTCTTCACACCTTCTTTTGATATATTTCTTGTCTTCACGGGATTTCCCACCCCTTTCCCGCATCAAATACAATGTACCATCGTTTAGTCTGAATTGGGCCGTCTCGAACTATGCAGTATGGTGCTACTAACCACGGGCAATCCTCAGAGCAGCAAAAAAAGTATGACTGGTCCAGTAGGACTTCTTCAAGAGGCAGACAGGCAGTATCATACCACTGGCAGATTGAATGATCTCCGCGAAATACTGAGGATATGGAATCAGTGGTGTTGTCTAGTCAGTAGTTGGAGCCCGTCCCGGAAGTGGACCTTTACACAGCACAAGCCCTGACTAGACACGAGAAATTACCGAATAAAATTCAAGAAAACCTTCAGTAGCAAGTGTCCAAGGTGTCCAGACCACGAAGAAACGACAGAACATCTTCCATATCCTCCACCTCATTTAACAACTCAGAAACAGAATCCTATAATTTCAATTACATACACTCTACCTACTTTTTTCCGTTATTTCAATTACTTTTACTTCTTCACTACATATTATAATTAACGAGAGCTGATGACCTACTTAAGCAGTCAGATGGCTCGTTAATAAAATCAAGATAAAAAGGTCACAAATTTATCCTATCTTCAAGGTTATTTGTGCACTTGTACTTGAAGAACACTGGGTATATCATTAAATCAGTTTCAGATGCAAGCATATTTTAGAAGAAAGTTTGAGCTACACTTTTCAACACTCTTCTGATCTGTTACTGATCTAAATGTACAAGTTTCATTCATTTAGCTAATTTCACGGAAACCAGACGTACTCGCGAAAAACGATGAACGGAATCGTTTTCTGCACTGAAAATACTTTCAGACAGCTGTTGGACAGTGTAACAGTTGTTGTTCAGTACGAATGGAAGGAACAATGAATTCCACTATTGCGGCACATAGAAAAAATTGCGATGTTAAGATAGATAACTGAAATGTTTTCAGTACGCGAGTAGACGAGGTTATAAGCTCGCAAATATCGAATAAAAAAGAACATTATAATAATAACAGTAATAATAAAGAAGAAGAATTTCTTATGTCATCTGTAATTATTAGTAAATTATCACAGCACACATTCTCTACCATAGAAGTTGGCATTTTAATGACTTTGACTGTAGAAACAATGCGGGAATGGATGGTCGAGTTTCATTTCACAATGTAGCAAATATGTGTGATAAAAAGCTTTACAAAATTTTCTTTGTTATCGTATTACTTCAAAGCGACTGGACAGCTTTTTTGTTCTGCTCGTGTATCTCATTTTTTTTTTTTTTCCTCTAACATCTCACTGATTGGGACGTGAACGAAATTTTACATTCATTTTCCGCGTGTTTAAAGGGAGTATACCTGAGAACATGTTGTAAGTTTTACGAGGTGTTTAAAGTTATCATGCGTCGAGTATATGTCAACACGAGGTGAAATCTACGTTCAAGTTACACGCTTTTTCCTCATCCAATCTCTCATTTGTTCGACGTACTTCATATTTCTATTCGTAAACATCGAGTTTTCAAGGATGGTGTTTTAACCTACACGAATTCGCTCGCGTCAGAGAATCGATTCGCCTTCAGAATTTTACTATTAAAATCCACAATTTTTTACTTTTTATTTTTCGTGTACGTCTCATTTTCGATCCAAAAATTACTATTTTATGGTTTAAAAAATGATGTATCAAATACTGGTTATCCTTGACCGGTGGAAGTACGTAAAATCGATTCAATTGAAGTAGCGTAAAATAATTCCTTCCGCGCAAATTACGAATGTAATCGTCGAATGAATTTCCATCGTATTTTTTGCTTCGTATTTCGACTCCAGTAATTGCTGAGAATATACATTTCTCAACGTGAGAGAGGATATACCGAGATGACGAGAAAAGAAGATACATGTTGTCACTAGATTTGTTTCACTTGTATTTCCTATAGACAAACTTTTTCACGAAATGAGCACAACAAGAATCATGTATACGAGTAAATTGAAGGTCAAAATCGTACGAAATCGTGACAGTACACGTCGGAATAATCTGATTTACACATTCTATTTATCCTTTTATAGATGTAGAAGTCCAAATTTTATCGAGGAACTTCTTCCAAGATGTAATCGAGAGACAGGTGCGGATAGGGCATAATTCAGCACTACGCAATGGACAGTGATAAGAGTTCTCAATTGAATACGTGTAACCAGATCTAGATACCGATTTGGTGCCATCAGACTAATATATTATAACGGTTGGGAAATTTTGATATGATCTCTTCTATTAGTTTCCGGTAGACGTTATTCTTTGATTTTGGTACATTCGTGAGATCCCGCCTGAAGAAGGAGTAACCAGAGGGGAATCGATAATCAATTTGACAAGGAAAAAATAAATTTGGAAGGATGAAGATACGATACATGAGAGAGGAGGAAAGGTTATGCGAAGAAAGAATGGGGGGATAGATTGAATGTTCGAGGAAAGCAGTGTAAAGGGGGTTCGAATGCATCGGAGCAAAGAGGACGCCGGAGAACTCCAAGGGACATTCTTAGGGATAACGATAGAATAGTATTCGGTAATTTGAGAATGGATTTGCTATTTCAGGGTACTGGAGTCCAGTTGTGAGCCAATAAGCCTCTTAGACAGTTCAAAAAATAGTTTACAATTACGTCGTGCACAAGAGTAAAATAATATCCTTTTGTATGCTGAATAAAGAAATTTTCACTACCTCGAGAATATACTTGGAAAAAAAAATTTTTCTTGGAACCTTTCCTTAATGGGAAATTACAAGCTCCTTGAGCTCTTTACTCTCAACTAGACCACTGGTCTCCAATCTGCAGACAGGCTAATAAAGCTTCCTTGAAATCACTGAATGCAATACAATATGCTGGCCTACATTTAGCCCTCGGTGCTCTACGGCACCAATCCTACGTTTAGGCTGTGCGCTAAGGCTGAAATTTCTCCGCTACAATTCCGCTCATTATTACTTACCGGCAACTATCTTGCATCTACTCTTCCCCAGTTCCAAAACTCAATACTTCTTTCATTAGAACCCCGTGTGGACAAGCATAACAAATTTAAGCCCCTTCTTTTCATCTACTCACCCTCACTGGACATCCACACCGCCTCATATTCGTCTAGACCTGGACCGACTTACGAGAATTGTCCAATTTAATTTAATCAAAGCCATCATTGATAACGACTTTTCCTCCCACAACCTGTGCTTTACGGATGGATCCAAATCGCGTTCTAGAACTAGTTACACCTTTCCCATCGATGGCTAGGTCTCGCACTTTTCTGTATGAAAAACCTGGTCTTTGTATATATTCTGCTGAACTATCTGCCATTTATTCTTGCCTTCCTCGCCTCTTTCTCCCACTAAATGGTTCCTCTTCTCCGATTTCAAAGCCGTACTTGATCCCTACTCTTCCAACCACATCGCTCAACGCCTTCTCATTCTACTTCATACTTTTATATTTTCTCTATCTTCAATTGCTTTCCTCTGGATTCCTGGGCACATCAGCCTCCTGAAACATGACGCAAAGGACCTAGCCACCAAACAAGCCCGGCTCTCCTCCTCAATCACAGACCCTATCCTCTCTCCAGCCCATCTGTCGATTAATAAATCCCTGATGACCTGGTTGTCTTCAATTCGTTCCTCACGCCACGAGGAAATAGTTTCAGCTCGACTAAGAATCGGGCACACTCGCCCAAACAATTCCTTCCTCTGTCTTAGGCTCTCCGCCCCCCCTCATGCCAATACTGCAATGTTGATGAGTTATTGGTCTCCCATTTTTTCCCTTGTCCATAACTTCTAAACCTCAGAAATAATTTTATGAGAGTACCTGTTTTATCAGGGGTTATTTCGGAAGAAATATCAGTTGCTGTCGTCCAACAGGCCAGCAACCTGAAATTCAACTCGTTAGGAGGACAGGCCCGAACCTAACCTAATTATGAGAGAGGAACTTGGAAAAATGTCGACCATTTTTTGTTCTATATAGCTGCAAGGTCAAAATTTTTCCAAGTCTCCCTGGTCTCCCCTTCTATAAGACAGTGGAAATTCCTCCAAGTTCCCCTTCTACCATATAGAGCTTGGAAGTAGAAATTTTTTTGAAGACCAAGTACAGCTCAAGAGTCTCAATTTTTCCAATTCGCCCTGTTCTCCATAAAATAGGTTTCTTGTACCCCTGTTCCACTCCGTTAGAGAATCTGTGAGTTTTTCTGTCCCTCTTAAGTCTCTTCTGCTTATTCCAAGAGCTCCTTCCTCCGGTCCACATTCTAATAATTACATACTTATTTGATCCCACACTTCTTCCCAAACTGATCTCCTGTGTAGTAAGTAGCTAGTAAGAAGAAGAAGAAAAGGAATTTCACTCAATTTCTTTTGTTTCACCATTTTGAATCATGGATCCGCACTGAAACTGATGAGTAAACCGTTCAATCGGTAGAGGTAGGTCGAAACGTGAATAAAATTTTAGCAAAAATTAACGAACTCACATTACACGTAGAAAATGTACGTAGATGATCTTTTTTCGTTAGGATCTTTGTCAAAAAGTCATTGAATATTCCAATAGTTAATATGTGCCACTCAAGACCTCTCCTCAAATCGCTTCTGTTTCTTCTTTGATAGTTGGTTCCTCCCTCAAACGAACAAAGTCCTATCTAGTCTAGGAAGACATCCGCGTGCTCTTTGTATGAACTTTATCTCCAAAATGTTGTTTTCATACATTTTACTATCTTCAAATTTCTTATCTTGATTCTCTTCTGCAACGTGCATAATTATTCGATCTCTTCCTCGTGTGGAAACAAGCAGTTTGTTGCTCTTCAAAAAGCTTCGACCTGTCTCCTAAGGCCCTCCTTTTCGACTATTTTTTTTTGTCCCCTTTTACAACCTTATGAGAACATTTTTGAGTCCTTTAAAATTATTCTCTGAAGTCGTACCTTCAAAACTTCTTTCAGACTTTTTCTGTAAAGATATCTTCCTCTACTTGCTCGATGTTTTTTTTTCAACCCTCTAGTACGAAATTCTAAGAACCCCCTTTCCATAAAAAATTCCTTGTCAAAGTTTTCAAAGGTAATTGTGGTGCCCGGCCTCTCTTTTTCATTCTTGATCGTCGTCCGTTACCACGCTACGCGACCGGTCTCCTCCCGCCTTTGTCTACCTTTGCCTCCTTCCCTCGTGCGACAATCAAGGGTGGTTGTTGTATACGAATGTTACACGAAGTCAGATTTATTACGTCATTCGAAATACACGCTTCTTTGTTCAACTCTCGTGTTTCTCTTATGAACCGTGCTCTTGTGGAACGCAAATATCCGCATGACCATAGATATCGGAAGAAAAGAGAACTTGTCTCTAGTTTAGATAATTGAAAAATTTCATCTACCAAAGAAAAAAAGAAATTCTGTCTAACCTTCAAGACGAACAAAAAATGAATATCGACCTAGAGTGTAAAAAATACATCATCCGAGTAAAATTAGGAAAAGGAAGATATCAATGCTCAAGGGGCATCTACTGCACGCAATATCCTGCTGAGCTCACCTCGAGGGAAACAGGAAACCAGAGAAATCTTTCCGTAGCGTAGGTACTCCTAAACCTCTAGCGAAGAATCCCACTCTTCACTGTCACACCGCTTTTCTAATCGTCGAAATGTTCCCCTCTTTGTTCGGTAATAACAAAACGAAACGAAAGTTGTCCACACACGAAGGAACACAAGGCACTTGTAGATACGGCATCTTATTGACAAATACGTTCGAAAAGCTCTCGAAATGTCATCAACGTTGGCGAAAAAATCCTACACGACGAAAAAAGTTTCTATTAATCACGAACATCCTAGTCTACCTTTTATCAGCCGATACCGACATCGAAACTTCACTACGAACAGCTGACTGGTAGTGTGGCTGTTTTGGTACTATTATCTATAATACGTAAAACATGGCGCTGGCGTAGCGATCAGCTGATCCGCGCATGAGAACGAGAACGAGACGGTTCAACGCGAACAATGAACAAAGAAGAAAGAACAATATTATCAGAGAAAATCTGTTACAACTCGTAGAACGAGATACTGGAAATTACTCTAATGCGATGTTCTCGTTCGTTGAAATCTTGAATACTTCTCGTATAGGACAGAATCACAACTTCGATAGATACTGTAAGATTTTTTTTTTCAGATTAACTATTCGTACTAGCGCAAGTAAAATATTCAGAACGAGCTGAGAAATAATTAACGTTCTTTGATAAATTCCAAACTAGGTATTATTCACTAGATCTGAGGAAATATTCACTTCTCTCATATCAGAATACTATTTCAGCACTCATATTCGAAGAAAATATCATTCAAGTGAATTTCATCACTATGGTATCGTCTACCCGTATGATTAAAATTATTATTCAGGAAATAATTATGATTCATTTTGGACCTACCTGCGTAGAAAAGATCGTTCGAACACACGTAATAATATGTAGCACTACTAATCAAGCACGCGGACGAATGCATTGCGTTGCAACTGACGAAATTTCAATTTTTGTTACTCGATTAGAAATTCACAAAGTTTATTGACACCAACAGATCGGTTCACGATTGTTCATACGCTCTCGTATCCTGCACAAAGGATGAAATAACAGTACAATCACAAAAATAAACAGCCCAGCACCCAGTGCTATCTTTTATTAGGAATATGCGGAGTTTGGTCACGAACAATCCACGACGATACCACACATCAAACGCTTCCACACTACCACTCGCTCGCTCTACACTACAGCTGAGCTGCAGCGTTACACGATTTTTTTTATGGGACGAGGAAGCGAAATTGACCAAACTGAAGTCGACTCTCCTCCTCGTGCATACAACGACGTACGAGTATGGGTTGAACAGTAAAGCGCACGAAAGAGATTAGCAGCAACACTAGCAAGGACAAGACAATGTACATGTGCTTGTGTGTTCGTGTGCACGAGCGCTCGTGTACTGCGTAAATATGACACGTCACAATCCGTGGAGCAGGCTTCAACGCTTCATGGAGCATGATTACGCGTAGAGAGTTGAAATGGAATTGAGTTTTTCCATAGGCAATTTTTTTTTACTCGTTCTTATTACATGACTAACTTAATTATCAAAATTTGTTTAAGTTGACTAATCAACCTGCTGGAACAAAGCGATTTATTAAACAAAATTCACCATTGTGGAATTGAATAATTTCACTGGATAGGTAATAATTTTCTAGAATTGCGTGTAGGCAGCTAAATAATTGCTATCTTGTATAGTATGGTTTCATGCTAAGCAGGTTTACATCTACTGATCCGTATTTTTTGATTCATGTTTTCATAACTACGAAGGCATAGGATATCGGCTATACCTAGGTCTAAATGAAACTAGCTAATCATATAATGCAGTAGGCTGCCTACAAAACGTAAAAATAATTTATGAGCTTATTGTTCGAACAAATGATGGAAACAATAAAAAAATAATTACGAATCACTATTCGTAGATTTTTGAGCGTACGATACGACGACTATCGTTTTTATTTCACTACCTCATAGCTTTTTCGTGTTTGTCCTGTGATACCATGGCTTTTAAAAATTTGTCGTTCTACCTGCAATGTCCCGTCGTCGTTGTGACTTGTGAGCGACTACAACAACAATGCACCAACAGCTGATAGTTGTATTACAGCTATGTTGTTTTTTGAATCAGCTGATTTTCGTGTCGAAACAGGATTACATGGAACACCACGTAGCCGTGCGAGTATACGCCGTACAAAGAACATTATAATTATCCATCGGGCGACTGGATTCAGTCTCTCTTTACGGTTGTATGCGAGTTGTGAATGGGGATAACAAATTATAGCCTACTTCAACTTCCTTAATATAAAAAAATATTAAAAAGGGATAGTAAAGATCTAAGAAATCAAAACGTTGTTTTACCCATGAAAAATACCATTCTCTATTTTTATTGTGTTGAAAAATACAATGGACGAACGGTAGAAATTTTTAGGTGCCGTAATTTCGATAACCTGAATATTGAAAGAAGGAATGCTCGTATCGAAAAACTAAAAATAATGATAATTGAACTATTGTTCATTGAGAATGTTCTGAAGAAAGACTCGACTTATATCAGAATTGAATTAGCCGCACAATATTAGCCTTTAGGGTAGCCTATTCATAGAAAATATAGATCATTGATACGAATGATTTCTTCCAGTTGATTGTCGATCGGGATTATTATCATTATTATTATGTAAGTACGTCAACTCAACCGAGTTCTGTGAGAGCTGACCAAGCGACAAGCTAACGATCCATAGAAGAAGTCTCATCGCACGTTTACTATACTCTGTTCACATTAAGGAAGGATAGAAATATGACCTTGAGAACGGAACGGTAGATCAAAATTACCCGGAGCGTTCCGTTCTCGAGGTCATATTTCTATCCTTCCTTAACGTGAACGGAGTATAGAAACCTCTTTCTCCAAATTGTCGGCTTATCGCTTGGCGAACTTTTACAGAACTCGGTTCATTCTAACAATCTTTTAATTGAATTTCGTAGGCTACCACTCTGTTCACGAATCACGATAGGACGAACAGTACACATCCAATTATTAGGTGTAATATTTAAGTACATTGGGGATGTACCTGCGTCCTTATGGCAGTACGATCGAAGCAATTAAATGTATAAACGCCATCACATGAAGACACGGTTAAGAAATTTAATATTGACTGAAGATATCAACAGTTCTCAATATTCTCTCCCAAGTCTTTGATTCTTAAGATTGAGAAACGATCTACAGCATGACCTTGAAATTGTCAGTTGTATACGATTGAATGACTATAGGGAGGGAAGACAGTCTGCGTTCGTAGTATTATGTAGCTGTACAGCTAAGTAGTAATTGTTGTTATCCACAACGTTAGGAAAATTGAACCGCCCAAAATCTAGAGTAATATATAGGATGCAATTACTATCGTAATGTAAATAATCTACAGTTTGTAGGTTTCAATTCGAAAACACTAGGTAGTTATTTATACTTGCCTAATTTTCTGTTGTACTTGAGCGAAATATAGGTATCAAGAAATTAGGTATCCGGTCGTTATTGCAGCTATAATCTGAAGATGAGAAAATTTCTGAAGAAAGGATCGGCAATGAGAAATACAAGGAGTCTGCCAACTCAATTGTTGATTGTTCTATCTGCACCTAAATAATAATTCTTCACATTTCAACGACATTTGTATACGTGTACACAGGCAAGCCCATCACCATTTGAACATCAGTCCATCTCTATATTAATCGCATGTTTTCAAATATTTGACAGAAATTTTTCTCATTAAATAGTTTCCTCCTAGTGCTGGGTAGTACAGCTGAAGTACATAATTTATCTTAATCTATGCTCTGCCATGAAAAAAATAAACTTCCTAGCTATTTTTCAATAAAAAAGATTCTGTCTGGACCACGCGTAAATACAGTCTATTGTTCATAATAATGTGACGGTAACTAAATTTTAAAAAAAATCTTGAGAAAAAACAATAAGAAATGAAAACTTTAAAAGTTTTTTAATAGTCTTAAGAGTTAATTATAATACGTCTTTTCAAATGTTCCATACTTCCAAAATCGTTTCCGAACTCTTATTTCAGCTACGCTACGCCATGTTAACATTGTTTTCAACATTAAAGAAGAGAACGTACCTACAAGATTGAAAATTTTTCATAAAAATACAAAAAAAAAAAAACACACTCACGCAGGAGCACGACTTTCTTCTTACATACTTATAACTCATTCAGAGAGTAGGTAACTCCTACTCAGTGTTCTAAATACTAATTACCTATCAATTAAGTCAGAATCAACAGTAAAACTCAATTTATGAAGCCTTGCATCATGACGTCACATCAACTGATAACAGAGTAGGAGTACTCATAATCCAATAAGGAAACCTAAATTTATCTTATTTAATTAAAAATAAGGAATTTTTTCAATTATTATTTGGAACGATGTTAAGAATTGACCTCAATAATGACCAACAAAGTATACGACCACAAACGGAAAAACATGCCTTACCGGCAAAATGTTTCTTTCTAAGACGAGGGAAAAAGCTTGCTAAACCAATAGCTGTTAGAAAACAATTACAGTATTTGAATGCTAGAGAAAAACTTTGGAAACTACTACTCACCCAATGGTTCACGCGAGAAAGGGTATCACCAAACGGACAGCTACAATCTACAAAAAATGTAAGAAAGATATGCCAACTACCGTAGCAATTATCCGCATATATATAGGACATACGCTGCTAACCCATAAACATCTATACAGTGGGAACGAACCACCGACCTGCGAACTCTACGATGGAAACCCAAGATCAACAATCTTACATACCGTCCTTGAATGTTCAAAATATACAGAAGAAAGAGGCCGCCATCTCACAGGAGTGTCCCTCAGTTATTATATAAAATAGCCAATGTTGTTAAAATTAGAAATTTCATTGTAGCGTGCAACCTAAGCAATGTCTTATAAATCAAGTATGTACTACCTATGTAATAATTGAAAATTTGGGATGACTCTTGAATGAAATGAGGTTGAAGGTTTTGTTATCCCATCTAATCTGTAAATGTTTTAGTAGACATCTTCTATGGAATGTCAGGAAGCCAAATCTTTAAGGATTTTTGTTTTTTTTTTTTATTTTTCTCCCAAGTACATACCACCACAGTCGAGTTTAGAATGTTTACTAGCAAGACGGCGCGCCTTTGGCGCGCCTCTTACGTTGTCACCTATTAATTTAATATTTTAGACATTTCATTTCTCCTTATTTTTTGGAATTAAAAAATGTATTTTTTTTATTTTTTGATACTTGTGTCATCTAAATTTTCAAATATTTCTTCATATTGCCTATCACTCATAACAAAACAGAAGAAGTAAGGAATTGTCAATGAATAAATAATTGACATAAGACAAAACAAATTTTTTATGGAGAACATGTGAATACAGGAATAATTTTTAATAACCTCGGTAAATAATGTAGAAATTCCTATTCTGGAAAATAATGGAAAAAAAAAAATAATAAAAAATAACAGAAATTCTGTAGATAACTTTTCTCTGGACCTGTATTCAAAATTTTTGCGCAACCTCCATGTTTTTCAGTCTTCTACATCTATCTCCTCTAATTATCCGTACCGTAATAATTGATTCTACGTGTCGTCTTCCTGCAATCTGCAAATGAATAGAAGAAAAAGGTTTCGATTCTAAGATTAGTTGATTCATTTTCTCATTTCGCTTTCACTTTTTCTTCTCAAGGTCCTTAATATATTCTTTCGGGTCCACTCACCTCCAGCTAACAGTTATTCTTGACGTCGAGTCCGTATTTTTGTAATTCACTATTCTGTAAGTATTCTTCTGTCAGATCGTGATGACGTCAAGTCCTTCTCCAGTTTATAATCCAAGTCAACTACCTACCAATTTAAATTAAGTTTTAATTGGCAACCTTTTCTATAGGGGGGTTCTTGAAAATTGTGATGTCTTGTCATTTGCCAAGAACAATCGTTAAGGGTATGCTCTACCTTCAATGAAATGGTAACTTGGAATACCTCTCAGGAGACTAATATAGCACAGAATGCGATGAAACTTTGGAAATTTATTGTTTGAGGTTACAGAAATACCGCTAATTGGTTCTGAGCGCGTAATATCCATAATTATTTTTTACAATTTCCAATATACACTACTTGTAAACTAATTAGCGGTATTTCTGTAACCTTGAACAATAAAACTCCGAAGTTTCATCGCATTCTGTGCAATATTAGACTCCTGAGAGGTATTCCAAGTTACCATTTCATCGAAGGTAGAGCATACCCAGTTTTTTCAATTCCTCCTCCTGTCATATAAATGTTGAAAATTAAAATTCCATATTCCTCTCTCATCATATATAGCTTGAAAATTAAAATTATCCCAAGATACCCTCTTGTCATAATTGTATAGCTCGATGTACAAAATTTTTTCAATTTCAACTCATCTGGTGGTTCAATGTTTTCCAAGATCCTCTCCTGTCATACATAGCTCAATTCCCATAGTGTTTCAAATGTTTTTAAATCTGACTCATTTGATAGAAAACATTTTTCCTAACCCCCGTCTATCATATACAGCTTAAAAGTCCTAATTTTTCCAATTTTTCCGATTCCCTCCAGCTTTAGTTAGCTCAATTTTAGAAAGTTTATCAAATCCAACCCGTTTTTTTGGGACTTTAATTTCGAATTCAATTCTCAATATTGAAATCAATCCATCCCATAGAAGAGGATCTGTGAATTCCTTGTTTAACTTTGTTTAACGCCATTGTTTTTCATTATAACTTTCAATTCAACTTTTTTGGTTGAATAATATAATCCTGATTAAAATCTTCATTATAATATTCATTTAGTCAACATCCCTGCGGTATCGCTCCCTCTATTTTTCCCGAATACACGTCTCTCACATTAGGTTTCAGCTTATAATTTCCAACCCCATCTCAAGAATAAAACACACCCACATATTCTTCATACTCCATCATTTACTTAATCATCAGAAACTTTTATTCGGATTTTGGTTGACATCAGTTATCCTCAATACAATGAAACTGCTTGCACGCTTAAAAACTTCACTCTCTCACCTAAAATTATTACTGACTATATTTCAGAAGAATTACACACTTGTAACTTAGAAATTTATGTCAATAGTCAATTTATAGGAGTTAAAAATTTAAAAACAAAAAGGGCAAAAATTTGAAAATCAACAAACCAATATAAAATTAAACTAAAAAATATAAAGTTTATAAAATAAAATTAAACAAAAGTCAAAAATAGTCGAAAAATTCCCAAGGTTAGGTAGTGGAGCAGCAATGGCTTCATACAACTTATTCTCACTTGCACAATGCAAATAATGATAAATATTCATTGTAATATCGACACCATTAGGCCTATATATGCCGGCTGGATTATAAAATAGATTGAACGATTCCCAAAATAATAAATCGAATTCCTTTAGAATGGATAAAGAGTAATTTGCTGAAATTGTTGACAAAGAGCATAGATTAGTAGTACCTATGAACATCTATCATAGGTCAGGAATAATTTAATCGAGTAAAAGAAGTATAAACACGAACAGCAATAATCTTGAATCCAAAATGAAAAAACGAAGTGAAGACCTTCTACAGATTAGTTTACAAATCACAACAGAAATGAATTCGAAAGCTATGATAAATTCGAAATTCGAATAATGTTCATCGACATTAATTTGTTACCTACTACTACAACTACAATTTTAACAATAAAAATTCGTCTTCAATCTTTGACTATTTATCATACGTAGGATAAATAGTCAAAGTCTTCAATGTACGTATGTACACGTCAACCATTTACTGGTTTTCAAAATGTTCCGGCACTGATGAGAAAATGAGAAACACGGTCGCTAGTCGCTACACACCATCAGGCGGATCGAAAAAGCCAAAAAACAATTCGTCGGCCGTTTAGTGATAAGTAGTGATAGCTTCGCTTTAGTAATATAGATATGAAGAAATAATGCTGCCTCCATCTCACTCTTCTCTCTCTTTCTAACGTAGCGTAAATGATATCCTGTATCATGAGAAATTCTAGATACAGATGTATGGCAGCACTGGCAATAATCCGCTCGTAACACGAAGCGATGTATATGAGATCTGCTGTTCTGTATTGCTTCTTTTCACTTTCAATATATCCGATCTCTACGAATGATTCGTCTTGTTATTTATCTTCTACCGAATTTTCTCTGCTATAAACATCGATATTTCCAACAGGTTATGGGCCCAGGCTCAGCTTCCACTTCGCGAAAATTGTGAATTAAAAATTTCTTACATAAAACTTTATTAACCTTTCGAATAAAATAAAACAATATTTATTTATTAATTTTTATTATTTTCTGTGCATTTATTATCCTTTACCTTTTTGTGTTGTTGTGCGCGAACTCTTTTTATTTTTAAATATTAAAATGAAAAATAAATAAATGGATGAATTTTAATGTTCAAAATATAACCAACTTAATTAATAAATTAAATTATACAATTCATCCTAACCTGATTTTTAAAACGTGTCTTTCTTAGTGTTTTACAAAAATGAGTGATCGTATATCATTATCCTTCGCGCCCTTAGACAATAAAAAGCCTTACTATACTGAGTGGGTATA
Organism: Aspidiotus rigidus; assembly: GCA_035079385.1. Lineage (NCBI taxonomy): Eukaryota > Metazoa > Arthropoda > Insecta > Hemiptera > Diaspididae > Aspidiotus > Aspidiotus rigidus. The sequence goes on along the minus strand of JAVHKY010000004.1, from coordinate 11,487,393 downwards.
TCGTATGGAGTGGCTTTTAAAAAGTGAGGACGTATATCAAGTCATTTCTGACACTATCACGACACAAAATGAAATAAAAGAGGCGAAAGCCATTAACCTGATCGTTCGACACCTATCACCGTATTGTCTAAAATTAATTGAAAATAAATCATCCGCGAAAGAAATTTGGGCAGCCTTAAAAGACCATTATCAAGATCAGAGCCCCACAAATCAACTGCATCTGTACAACAAATTGTTAGCGGCCAAGGTCGGTGATGACATAGAAATGTATTTTAATACTTTTGATCAAATTGTGGCAGAGATGAGACTCGCTGGAGTCGAATCCATCAAGGACGAACAATTCCTGTGTAACATTCTTCTGCGATCCGTAAGTCAACACAGTAAGCATAAACCAGCCGTTGTCGCTCTACAAATGGCATCCTCAAAGGACGACCTGAAAGTCGAAAACATCAAAGACAAATTGAGAAACACCATTAAACTCACTACCGAGGAGGAGAAGGAAGAAAAACCATCTTCAATAATGGTGATCAACTCACGTGATAATTCTACTCATTTCAAAGCCCATGGTCATCGAGCAAGAGGACGAAGAGGTTTTCGGTCAAGAAAATTTACAGGAACTTTTCGTCCACCAACACGTTTCCGTGGTTTCAATTCATCATTTCGAGGTAATCAAGGACGAGGACGTGGACGCGGTCGCGGTTTCCAATCAACAAATCGAGCCTCCATGTACTGCACCTTCTGTCATATGATAGGTTCCCACACTTGGAAAGAGTGCCGTCATCTGAAAAAGAAGAAATTTTCGAATCAACAACCAACAGAACATGGAAATCAACAAGGTCAAGTCAATCAAATTGCCACGACCAACAATACCCAAATGTCTCATGATGAATTCGGTTTTATTGGTATGTTACATCATAATCAAGGTAAGACTGATTTCAATGACGGACTTATACATTTTTATAGCGATTCAGGAAGTACTGATAATATTGTCATACACGAAGGTCTTTTAATAAATTCAAAGGTTTTAGATAAGCCAAAATTTTTCGGAATATATACTCGTAAGAAAACTGAATATGTAGCGTCAAATCTAGTAGGAGATATGTTGCTAATAACCGATTGTAACGTAAAATTTATTTTAAAAAATGTCTTCTACACACCTGACGGTCCATGCAATATTATATCGCCAATACGTCTTCAGGAACAAAAAATCCATTTTAAAATCCAAAATTACGTAGCATATTTTTATACTGATGAAAATAAGACCATCGCCACAGGTTCCATTCTGAATGACATTCTCTATAAATTTTCTATGAAGGTTTTCAATAAACAAGTCACATCTTCCATCAATCATTTCACACCTGAAAATAATAATAATATCATGATTATATCTCACGAAGCTGAATTACTACATAGACGTTTTGGTCATTTATCCTACTCGAATTTAAAATTAATTTTACCTCACGTAAACGAACAAACTGTTTGTGAAATTTGCTGTAGAGCTAAGCAAAGTAGGACGCCTCTAGCTAAAGTTAAAATTATTAATAAGCCCATTAAGCCTTTAGATAGAGTCTACACCGATGTGTGCTCATGGCCTGTACCTAGTATTGACGGCGAAAAATATTTCGTCACCTTCATTGAGGGTTACACGCATTTTACTTTTGTTTATCTTATGAAACAAAAATCGGAAGTTTTCAAATTTTTCAAACATTTTGAAGCCCGTATTTTAGCACTACTTGGTGGCAACTGTATAGTTGATTTATATTGTGACAATGGCGGCGAATATTCATCAAAGGACTTCAAAGAGTATGCCGCCTCTCGCGGAACTGAATTACATTATACTATAAGAGGGACCGCCGCTCTGAACGGAATTGGAGAGAGAATGAACAGAACTTTAGGCGATAGAATAAGAGCTTTGCTAGATGACTCTGGTCTACCAAAATTTTTTCTGGAATTATGCTTTACTTACGGCCACCTATTTAATCAATCGAAGCCCAACTAGAGCTCTACCAAATCATATAACCCCTTATGAGATGTTGAAAGGAGAAAAACCTGATTATTCATACTTACGTGTTTTTGGTTGTGTAGCGCATTCAAAAACTTTGACTGAGAATAAATCAGAAGTGAAATCCGCAAAATGCGTCATGATAGGATACGTGCATAATGGCTATAAATTATTTCATTTAGAATTAAAAAGAATAATTACAGTTAGAGACATAAGATGGGATGAAACCATAGTATACAAGAACTTACCAGAATCAGAAAAATTATCTTTGCACCAACAAAATAAATTCTTGGAAAAGGCTAATCTTTCCAAGACAAATTACGAAAATGAATCCTTGGGAAATGCTAATCTTTCCAAGATGAATAACCAAAATAAACCCTCGGAAAATGCTAATCTTTCCGGGATGAATAATTTCACGTATAAATCCATAGAAAGTAAAAATCTTTTGGGTGAAACTGAAATCAAAAATATTGACGCAAATTCTAGTACCGCAGTGAATGATAATCTCACTGTGAGAGATAATATTAATCCTCCTTGCGATGTTAAATCCGTAAATGGAGAGAAATCTTTAATTACAACTCAAAAAATAAAGGATCGAAGAAATAAATCCGATCACAGTTACTCCTTGCCTTTCGATAGCTCTATCACTAATACTACTACGATCTCAAAATATAATTCAGGTAACAAAAAGAATACAGGTAATGCAGCTCGCAAGGTAGACCACAGTTATTGCTCACCTATTTCGACCAATACGAACGCTCCTATTTCCATCACCACTAGAGAGCACGCAGGTGCAAACGATTCGAATGCTTCTCACGTAAAGAACGCGAATAGGTGCGTAAATAATGAGGAAAATGTATCTGAATCAAATTTCACTCTGAATAACGTTGGATATATGCTTATGGTAATTGAGAGAGATGACGGAACGCCTTTAAATTTTTCAGACATTAAAAATAAGCCCGACAGTAAGCAATGGTTAGAAGCTGTAAAATCGGAATTAGAATCTTTGAGAGAAAATCAAGCCTGGACTTTGGTTGACAGACCTAAAGGTAAAAATGTAGTCGGCTGTAGATGGGTCTTTAAAATTAAACGTAATGATGTCGGAGAAATTGATCGATATAAAGCGAGGCTAGTCGCTCAAGGCTTCTCTCAAATTCACGGCTTAGACTTTAGTGAAACTTTTGCTCCTGTAGCAAAAATGATAAGTTTTCGCATCCTTGTTTCTATTGCTGTACAATATGAATTAATAATCGACCATCTTGACGTAAAGACAGCTTTTCTTCACAGCAAATTAGAAGAGGAAATTTATATGAAGGTACCTGAAGGCATTAATTTCTCAGGTGACAAGGTCTGTTTGCTCAAACGTAGCCTTTATGGCTTAAAACAAAGTAGTCGATGTTGGAACCAAAAATTAGATAATTTTCTTAAAAATTTAACCTTCGTAAATTCAAAATCCGACTACTGTGTATATTTTTTAAAAAACCGAAGAATTATTGATAATATTTTTATTTTAGTGTACGTAGATGATATTTTAATTGCCACTCACGCTAAAAATACAGAAATGCTAAAAACTTTAAAAGAAAAACTTTTCAACAATTTTAAAATGACAGATGAAGGACCTTTAACGTACTTTTTAGGAATCAAAATTGAACGTCATGCGGAAACGATATATCTTTCGCAAGAATTGTATCTACGAAATGTTTTACAAAAATACAGTATGAATTCTAGTAAACCTATCGCTACACCTCTCGAAATTAAAGTCAATGTTAAAAATTTATTAATCTCGGATGATAATCCCGAAGACTCAAAATATCCTTGCCGCAATGCTATAGGTAGCCTCATGTACGCAATGTTATGTACACGTCCCGACCTTTGCTATCCGGTCAGTTTACTAAGTCGTTTCCAATCGAAACCAAATAAAAATCTTTGGGAATTAATTAAACGAGTTCTGCGATATTTGAATGGTACTGTTGATTATAAATTAGTTTATTCTCGAAATAATGATAGCTCTGAACCGATTGAAGCTTACGTAGATGCTAGTTATGCTACAAACGATCTCGAAGCCCGCTCGACAAGCGGAAGTATAATAAAAATGTTTAACACGAATGTCGTAATCTGGACATCTCGCAGGCAAACATCTGTAGCCTTAAGTACTATGATCGCCGAATACTATGCACTTTGTGATACTACCCGTGATGTCATGTGGATGAGAAATTTCCTAGAAGATTTAGGCCTAAATATTACAAAGCCCACATTGATTCACGAAGACAACGCTGGATGCATCGAAATAGTTAAAAATCCCAGTAATCACAAAGGCACTCGACAGATGAACACCAAATTATTTTTGTCAGAGATGAATTGAATAAAAGTATACGAGTAGAATATATATCAACCTCTGAAAACCTAGCCGACATATTCACGAAAAACCTACCATCTGTGCGTTTCGGCCAAATAAGAGAAATACTTGGTTTAAGAAAGCAATAAAAGTCTGGTGTCACCCGGACTATTTTATACAAAATAAAAAGAAAGGAAAGAAGTTATTTCTTACACATGTTTTCTCTTTTTCAGAATTTTTGGAACCGATAGCGATGCAGCAGGATGTATAAACCCTCTGCGACATTATAAAAAAAAAAGGATTAGGTATGTTAATTTTTTTTTATATTTAGAATAGGAACAGCGTTTGCTTGGCACTTGTCGTGTACTGGGACTGGACTCTGGAATCGGCCGCGGAACGAACAACGAATGGCCACCTGCTGGTTTTATCTTGGTCACGGATGAAATCGTCAATCTGGATCGAGACCAACCCATTTTAAAACATATTATATCATTATTTACTTTTCAAGTCTATTTTATTTTAGTTTATCCTTTTGTACAATTCTAGTTTTCGTACTTGTTAGTTGTTACGATCAAATATTGAGGGGGAGTGAAGAAATAATGCTGCCTCCATCTCACTCTTCTCTCTCTTTCTAACGTAGCGTAAATGATATCCTGTATCATGAGAAATTCTAGATACAGATGTATGGCAGCACTGGCAATAATCCGCTCGTAACACGAAGCGATGTATATGAGATCTGCTGTTCTGTATTGCTTCTTTTCACTTTCAATATATCCGATCTCTACGAATGATTCGTCTTGTTATTTATCTTCTACCGAATTTTCTCTGCTATAAACATCGATATTTCCAACAAGATATACCTCTTTCGATCTTTATCATAGACCACATATAAGATGGACTAAAATTGAGCATGGTGATGAGGATGCTGCCGACAAAAAATGTGACCTGCGATGAGATAAAGGATACTCATTGCCCATTGGCAGGAACACCATTTCTCGCTGATTGGATATCTAATCAGAGAGAAATGGTGTTCCTGTCAGTCGGCAATGAGCATCCTTTATCTCATCGCAGGTCACAAATGAGGATTTCACGACCATTAGGAAATGCGGTGTGTTGCAAAGAACGGTGACGCTCCCCATATCAACCCACTATCACCCGCAACACCTTTTTGAAGGTTGACAGATCCGTACTTCTGATCATGTCTTCAAAAAATTCAAACATTGACTATACATTAACCAAATAATATATAATTACCAAAGCGCTTATACTCTTTGACTTATTTAGGTAGGTATGCGCTTAAGAAACAGAAAACTACTGAGTTTTAATTTGCTTCGAAGTCGTTCAAAAATGAACTTAAGCTTTCATTAAACGTTCATCTGCTTAAACTTCTCATCCCTGCATGTATTTAAATTGTTCACTATTCTATGAATTTTTTTTTATTTCTTCATGAATAATGAATATTATATAATCACAAGCGTTCATATTGTAATTATCTTACAGAGTTGTTCTATGGCTCCTTTAATTAAATAAATAAGAAGATTTTTTTTTTTCTCACATGTCGCAAACTTTCTTTGATCTAGTCCAGTTACATAGGTATTCTGTTGACTGCGATGAACGTGATTCATCTATTTATATGATTTTCGATATTATTGTATCATTTTAATCTTCTTGATTTTTTTTCATTTTGTTGTTATAAAAATTGAACGTTTTATTGTTCTTACTCTCTACTCTAAAATAGAGACAAAATATTGAGAAATATTTACATACAAGGTCGATGAATTCTAAATGATTATGAAATGTTGTTAATCACTACCGAGTACCGATATACAAAATTTGCAAAGAACAATCTTTCGTTTTTCTCAGAATAAATTTTCGTAGCGTATCAATTTTTTAAATAAATTATTTCCTCTGTAACCATCTTGTTATTTTTTTAATACTTTTTTTAAAATATTACTCTATTCTTATATACGAAGGGTTCAATCTGGCGACATTATAGTTTTCAATCAGACGAAAAAAAATGACAATATGATTTGACGATGTTGAAGAATTACTGTACACACACTATACGTTTAGGAATGAGGGATGAATAATTATGTCTCTTCAAATGTAAGTTCAACTTTTGATAAGTACAAAGGTGGTTTCACCTTCAAAGATCATCGTTGGGTAGTTGAATACACATTAATATTGAATCCGGAAAGAAGCATGAAAATTTCAAGTTCAGTAAAATAATTAGGTAAAATTGAGCAAAAAAAGAAAAGAAAATAGTCAAGAACCGAATCTTCAACAACTTTTTATTTTTTTAAAAAAAAAAAAAAAAGATTTAATGAAATTACATTCTGACAAATTATGTCCAATTGAGCTACACTGTTATAAGCAGGAACTTTAAAGTATGGTTACCACCGGATCCAAATTCTAGTAATGACGGAAAAAATCTATATTTAAAAAAAAATATCAAAATCTTACCTAACTTTGAGGAATTACAATCATTTTTTTCTTAAAACGCTCACCTAACAGTAATTTCTGCTTGATATCTTTCCAGACTTTTTGGATGATTCACAATTTTTTTTCTCATGCTTTAATCAAAGTTTATTCAAGAATAGTACTTCCTTCCAACTTGACAAACTAATCGGTGTTAATCTTAAAAACTATCTTTCAATATTTATCTAACTATGATGTCAAGTTTTCAAAATACTATTCTCTTATGAATTTTCCGAAAACTCTTCTTCTTCTTTTTTTCATATTTTCATTTTTAGGTCTCATGATTATTTCATTTTTTTTTTTATTGAAAACGTTCTTTTTTCTCCTTAATCTATACATTGAGTTGAAGTGTTCGCGATATGAGAAGAAAACAAAACAAAAAATGAGAAAATCCGATTTTTTCATCGAGTCTAGTTGTTGGTGAGGGTTCGATCCCATACATGTGCCATGAGTGCTCATTGGTTCACTTTACTCGAGGAACAATTGAATTCGATATTTTCGAAATCATTCTTTAAAGATTGTAGTTTTGAAAATTCTCTTTTACATTATCATATTTGAGGTAAGAAAGAAAGATATGTAGAAGAATGAGGATCTTCGAAAATGGCAGAAATATTTTCGTTGAGCAGAGCTCGTCATGATTTCCAATTATTGAGATAAATTTTTCGTAAAAATATACTTCCATTAGATAAGAGGAAGTTGGCTATTATTTGATTTTAGACCGTGGAAATTTGTTTTTGATGAAAAATTGCCTATTTTATTTTTTTGTTTTTTTTTCATCCGTAAAAATGAGTCCAGATTTATACAAGACATTATAGTACAACAATATACATTGTAAGAAAATAGGTCATACTCATTTTTACAACTTTTCCAATTCCTAGAATCACAAAAATACCCTATCTTCTTCTCAAATTAAGACTACTAGACTGTACCAGCCTATTTGAAAGTGTTATCGGAAAACGATTTTTCCTCGATTTACGTGTGGTTTTTTGATAAAATTTCTTAAACACCTATTTTGATATGACTTTCAGGTGCACGGAAACAGTAGGATCTATTCCGTCGATCACAATAATGAAGAAGTAATTCAAACAGGATAGAAAATCTCCATAGTAGACTATTTTTGGTCTTTAGATATCACAACACTCGGTTATTGGGAGTATTCTGATCTATAGGACGGAGGAAATGTTCCGTAAACGTATTTTATGTCACAAATTTCAGATCTTATTAGCATTAGATATCTCAAGATGTTTATGACGGAATGCTTCAATAACCAGCTGGACCGACAATCGTTTATGGATAAAAACGATGCTGCATCCAAATCTCGAGATTCGCTCAGTTTGATACCTAATTTTTGCGATTTTTTTTTCGCCGTCAAATTTTGCAGGTCCAAATGATTCCTAAAATAAAAATTTTTGTAATATACATCTAAACGGCGACTGGATTATCAACTTCGTCTTCATCCGGCTCTGCTACCCGTATTTTCTTAGAAGGAACTTCGGCCCATGGCTGTAGATCACCCGATCCAAAAATTATGAACACAATCACTCCGTACATGGTGAGAAAACTGATCAACAAAAAATAAGTATTCCATTGCGATTGGTTCTGAAAATGAGAAAAAAGGACGAATTGAAATTACAAAATACGAATTAAGAACAGGAAGAGTTACAATAATTTGTTTCACTAAAAAAAAAAAATTTCTAGTGACGAAAGAACTATTTTCACGTTAGTTTTATCATTTCAATGTGTAACAATTGTAACTACAAAATTTTTCCCATTTATTTAAGTTTACCTGTATTTTCTGTTTGCTTATTCATTATTAACCTATGTATGCACTTATCATATTTTTATATTTAATTTGTTCAAACGTTTTTCCTGATTATGTGCTACAGTAGTTTTTGATGAATTTTATCAAGAACTATCATTTTTTTGATAATTCTCAGTTGTTCTCATTTCTTATTATACAGGCATAATTTTTCTGTATAACTTTTTTTTCAAAACATGAAAAAAAATCACAATTGAAAATTTTTACGACGAATTTTATGTTACCAACCTATGACAAGTGATGAAACAGCCAATGAATGTATCATTGGAAATTAATCCTCGCAAAAACTACCTTAATTTTAAAATTGAATCGTATACAGAATTACTGTATTTGAACGGTATCTAAAAATTCCATTAAACTCGAAATAAAGTCCATGTAGCGAGTATTTTTTATTATTATTTTTTTTTTTCTAGATACCAAAATCGTTTTATCGAGTTTGGTAGGTAGGTACTCTAATTTAGAAAATTGGTTACAATGGCAACAATAACTCATTTTCTGAATTATTGGCTGCAAATTTTAGATCCCATGACTCTTACCTCAGATCTTATATTAGGCTATAGCGAAGAAGAATAGAAAAATAGATTTTTTTGAGAAAACATTCTACGTTGAAAAACTTGTGATGAGTTATAGTCAATAGTCTCATGCTATCGATAGTCTCAAATTTTTTACAAGGTATGTACTATCGAGACGAGACCACGGTAAATCGAGACTATCGATGGTCCGGATAGTTTTTTCGAGATGAATAGTGTCGATCAAGAGAAAAGTATCTATGCTACGCGTGGGATACATACTTTTCCCTGATCGTTATTATTTGCAGAACTTGTCAAGGAATGCATCTCAATGTTACTAGATGATGGACACGACTAGAAAAAAATCGTGAAAACGTGGTGCCATTGCCGAACTGGTGCCGCCTGACTGATCTTAATTCATTAAACTGGCTCACAATTTCAATTTTCGATCGTCAGCTCCGCCAGTTCGCATATTTTGATGAGAAAAGGAGAAATTTTCAAACAATTGATAGCTTCTCTAACTATCGACGATACTATCGCCGTTTTTTTTTTTTTTTTTAGACAAAACTATCGTTAGTCTTGATAGTTTTTTTTTGAAAACTATCGATAGTTCCCAACACTAATAAAAACTCATATTATGTTTATTGTTTGAGGCCTCGTTCTTCAGTACAGTAGCGATACAACTAATGATGAGGTAGTACTCGAAAGTACTTTTGTAAGCTACCCAACTAATAAAGTAGACTTGTACACTTGAGAATTTTTCAATTAGTAATTTTAGATGATGTTAAAATAGCATTTTGACTATACTGTCAAAGTTTAATTTTCTCCGCACTTTAAATCAGTGTAGCGAGAAAGAAATATAAAAATCTGAAAAAATGAATGAGCCACGGATTCGTTAATTGAATTGTAATTGAACGAGATCCGTTTACATAAGTATTTATATTTCGTAATTTTGTTTAACGTGATTTTATAAGAAAAAATATTTTGCAGTATGCGTAAAGCATAGTGAGATGCTATTTTTTTTTTTCTCTTTCTTTCTGATTAGGTACCAATTTGAAATTAAATCGATGACAAAAAAGGAACAACGAATCGAATTTTGAAGTGTTGTTTCGTTTTTTTGCTGATAAAAAAGGATGAAGAGTGATGGGTTCGAAAAATACTCACATGATCCGGAATCAACAACCCCACAATAAGCGGATTTACGAAGAAAGTTATACTGGTGAAGAAAATTACCACTGAATGTAAGAAAGCAGCAAATTGTCCGCCCACGTCAACGGGTAAAACACTGCAAAATAAAGAAAAAATAGGTGAGTGAAAATCACAATCATTTAAAGAAATCAAAGAAAATCAATTAGTGAAGAGAAAAACCTACTTTAATGACATTTCAGAAACACCGTAAGCTATTCTCGCCAGTGTCAGACAAACTATGCAACCGATCAGATGATTTGAGATAGCAGCAACGAAAAAGAACACTACTGTAAACGATTGTCCCCAAAATATAAAGGACTTATGTATCTGGAAGTCATAAAATACTAGTATTAAGGCACATCATTCTTATAGAAGAAGAGAAGAAAAAAAAAAGAAAATCTTCTTCATAGCCTGCACTTTCTTCCAATTCTTTTAGATCGTATTTTCGAGCGCTACCCATAAGATTCAAATAAAACAGTAGGTACCGGTAAACTGAATTCAAGAATTTTATTCTTATATTTCTCAGATAGGAATTTATACGAAAAAATTTAGAAACCAAACTTCTAACTGCGACGCACTGAAGTTATACCTAATTGATTCTCTGAATTATTAGATATAGGTATCATAATGACAAATATCAGTAATTGTGGTGAAAAACATTTCGATTTCAACCGTCCTAATTTTACCCGGCTTCAAAAAACTTTCACTAGCATTCGTTTTGAAAAGATAAAAAAAGAACCTAAGAAGTCTAATTCAGATATTACGCTAAAGAGCGTATAATGTGGTATTTACTTTATTAATAGTGGATCCATTCGGCTTTGATCTGATATAATCCGCGAAATAAGCAATTAGTGGCCGTATAATGAATGCACTGAACTCTGGAATACCGCTGATTAGACCCACTGTTTGAATATCTGCTTTGTAAACGTCTGAAAAAAAAAAAAAGCATAATAATAAGTATAACCTGTATGTAGGTGCAATATGAGTTATCAAGAAATTTTCAATTCTCCAACCATAACTCGGTTCAAGACAACATGAAGTAGGAAAGTTTTTTTGATACATTTTTATGAAGGTAAATTCTTGATAGATAGTTTTTTTTTTTTTTCAAATTTCATGCGTAATATTATTTTAATAATGAAAAAAAAAAAAAAAGGGAAAAATGCGATTTTTAAATAAATTTTCATTTTTTATGTACAGTTTAGGCTGATGGAACTGTTTTCCATTCATTTACAGAATTATATTATTGAGGCATGATTCACATAATCACTAGGAAAAGCTTGTACGGTATACAAAGAGTTGATCAAATCAGAAATCTCCTAAGGACTCATCTGAAACTTGTTCCTTCACTTCCTATTTCTTCATTCACTCTCTTTGGTTCATCCCTATCTGTTAGTGGTTTACGTCATGATTGATTTTTTAGGGGTGAGAAGTATAGACAGGAGAAAAAATGGTGGGTGGATAATTCATCAGTATGACAGTATTGGCATACAGGGGGAGCGGACAGCTGGACGAAAGGAAGGTGTAAGTTAAGTGGGTGTGCCCAACTTTTAGTTGAGCTATAACTATGTCTTCATCATGTGACAACCAGGAGATCGGGGATTTTTTTAACCGAAAGAAGTTTATTGTTGGATTGAGAAGACCGAAGATTGTGCTACGATGTGATTATTAAAGAACGATAATAAGAATTCAAGTCATAGGCCGGAGAAACGGTTGAGTCAGTGATTGAGGAGGGAAGCAAGGCTTTCTTTGGCAGCTAGATTTACTGCGTTGTGTTCCAAGAAGCCGATGTGACCAAGAATCTAGAAGAAGGCGATTGGAGATAGAGAGGATGGTGTAGGAGGATGAGAATGCGTGAGAGTCGGAAAGGAGGAGGAATTTACTGGGAGAGGGGAGAAGGGAAGGAATAGGTGGCAGACAGTTTAGCAAAGTGATTATGGAGGCCGAACTTTTCATTGGAAAGTGCGAGACCACGTCATTAACAGAAAAGACGTAGCCACTTTTGGAACCCGATGCGAATCCATATGACAAAGCACAGATTGTAGGAGGGAAAATCATTCTTGGTTTTGATGCATTTTAAGTAATTAGATTCGGCAATTTTGGAAAGTAAGCCAGGTCGAGGCGAATATGAGGTGTCGTGAATGTCCAGGAAGGGATGGATGATTAGATAAGAAGAAGCGGTTTAAAATGGGGTTCCAATGAAAGAAGTAGCGAGTTTTGAGAATTGAGGGGAGGAGGAAAGATAGGGAGTTGGGGAAACTTAGCCATGGACGCAAATGAAATGGCAGTAGGCGATAATGAGCGGAGTTGTAGGGGAGGGACTCCAGCCTTGGCAAATACGCTGAGCGTAGGGGCTAAACGAAGGCCAGCAGACTATATTGGATCCACTGATTTTAGGGAAGATTTATCAGCCTGTCTAGATTGGGGACCCGTAGTCCAGTTGAGAGCGAATTAGAGAATTGCATAGCAGAAGAAGGAGCTCAAATTGTTGGATAAGGATATTTAGTGAAGAGGAATACTCATGATGAGTAAAAAGGACGCGTACAAAAACCGCAATAAAATTACACTACCGAGCGCTTTCGGATAAACAGCCATTCTCGAGGTATAACCACTTTCAATTAAGTGGTCAGCGAAGGCCGAGTCAAACTTGGAGTTGACAGCTAGTCATACCTATATGTAAACACTAGGACAATCGCCACAGGCCACCCTATAGACACCCCCCCCCCTCTCAACCATCGGTATCGGATCTTTTAATTTAACCAAAAGGCTCTTGACAGTATTAGTACTGTAGAATGCAGGTCGAAAACCAAAAGGACGGAGGACACGGCTAAACTCCGAAGAAAACTTACCAGAAACGGCAACCTAATCCACCTTTTTCGCCTATCAAGCTGCGGTTCTCGGGGGAGGGAAGTCGTAGAATCGAGACATTTTCTTGTGAGTCTCCTACGACCATAAGGTCAATGTCCACTTTTACCTGATTAACTTCTTTTTGGAAAGCAACCTCACTCAGAGGGAGTTGAGTGAGGTGATAGACTAAGCTATTGAAAGTAGCGAGTTTGTGGGCAAAAGATACGAAAGACGACCCGTGGATGACAATGTCGGTCGAAGTACTTTTTCGGTAAATACCGAATTCATGGACATCGTCATTGACAGATATGGTTAAATCCAGAAAATTTAGGAACCATCAACTTCCAGAGTAAATTTGATGGGAGGGTATAAGCTATCAAAATAAGCGAGAAACTCACTAAGGAGTTCTGCAGGACCGGTCCACGCGCACAATATGTCATCTACGTACCTATGCCAATAGAAGACGTGATTCAAAAACTCCCGGCCCGAAGAGAATAGGTCAAGCTCAAATTTGGACATAAAGACCTCCGAGATTAAAAAACGCATTGATTCGACATTTAGCGATTTGGTTTTTAAATTTTGATGTGAAGGGTCCAGGAGTATTTGGAATCGGAGTTTGATAGAGGATTGAAGGCTCATCTGGAAGTTCTGGAGGAGAAGATGTGAAGTGCCTTTTATGGAGTATAAGCAGAATGTTTTTTCCACGATCCGAGGCCCATGACGAGACCTTATCTAGGATGAGTTTAAGAAGACGAGAAGCTCGTTTAGGATTTGTAGAAGCGAAAAAGGCGAGGCATTTAGAAATTAATATTTTCTTCTTGCTATTATATCATTTATACTCCCAGCACAATTCTGAAAAAACTCGAGAAGAAGAGGGCGTGTAAAAGATCGAGAGCTTGAGTCTTGCAGGAGAATAAAACCCCCCTTGACAACGTCTGATTTTGTCCTTCCTCCTGTGTGAGTAAGCCTAATTATGTACAATGAAAAAAAAAAAAATAGGCCAATACAGGGATACGTTTACAAAACTACGATCTATCTAATAATAAAAAACAATACTGGTACACTGCACGAAAGTATTGAGATAAATATCTCATATTTATTAATTATTTTTTCGTACTGCTCCATCATGAATACAAAATACGCACAATGATGTGAGTGCGCGAGATGAATCAGAAGTAAAATTGATTTTTAGTGCTGTAGGAAGTAATTATACGGGGAAATCCTCATTTTATGAATTCCCCCGCATCTTTGTCCAGTTTTCCCGTTCTTTTCATTCAGGTAGAGAGATGGGTTTATAATATTTCGGTATTCTCGGGTCACCTAGTGATTAATGTACTGGACATGTACGACAGGTTTATCTTACATCAAGGTCTAACGTATGGGCCTAGTAGAAGTTTGCTAGTCTCTTACGAGTATTTCCCTGCGTACGGTGATTCAATAGGGTATGAATAGAACGTATTTTTCGATTTCCCGCAAAATTGAATGGATTTCTTTGAATTCCTAGGTACTCTTCATTCACCTCAGTGTTTTTACGCTTCCAAATTATGATTCTGGCGCGTTGTTTGTTTAGAGAAATTCAGGTATTCTCATTGTCAACCACCATCAAATTTATAGTGAAATTTAAAAGATTCGTAATTTACGATCTCGTATGGGGGAAAAAAAACACGTGATAAGTAGATACCTCTGACTCATATAGTCATTTTCGATACATTTCAAGACCTGCTCTAAATTTAAATTGATAATGTAGAATATTTTATCAAGCAGGTAGCTACTTAATTTGCAAAATGTGATAATTGTATATTATTTACCTTGTACATACATTGGTAGTAGAAGCATGAACGCTGACGTAAAACTTGCAATAAGGTATTCATTCACTAGCGCGTACACCGACACAGATGTAAAAATGCTTCGGTACGGAATCTGAGCCTGAATTTCAAATACAGAGAATTATTACAATTAAAAACGAAGTTCTACGACTGAGAAATTAGCAATGTTGACTCATATAGACGCGTTTCAACCGGTTTCGGATCGTTCGCAGACGCCCATAATGATCGTAGATCGAAGTATATTATGTCAATGAATTCGCATGTATAATTTATTCGATTTTATGTATAGATAAAGCTTTATTTTAAAAGGTCCTCAACCTTGATAAAATACTTAATGAGTCTTGTCTTTCATATATTTCGTCGAACCGCATCATAATGATGGACTATTTGATCTATATTGGCCATTCAGTCCATTATATCATAGGCGTAATTTATTGTTTGGGTGCATGACCACATCTACATTAGTTTTCCATCGATGTGGATTTCTTTCGTCTCGCACAAATGTTTCCTAAATCCGTGGTTATGAATCGCATCAAGGAGGAATCACGAAAGTAGTCCTTGAAAAAGTACTCAAGGCAATTTTTCGACAAAAATGTACATCTTTCTCTTTTACCGAGGCAAGTAAATTCCTTCGCAGCGATCGCTTCTTAACCCGTACGCCGCTAACTTTTTTGCATCCGTCACCCAATCTCCTCAGCTTCCAATCCACACCCCCACATTCTGACCACAAAATTATTTCCTCCTTCCCTCTTATGTAGAAACCTTAAGCTAAAATTTCACCCTCTATCCTCCTCCATGGCTAACCTTCCAGATATCCTACAGAATTCCCTACTTATCAACTCTGCTGTTCGGTGGATTTAAATGAGACCCCAAAACTGGTTCCGTACAATAATCAATCACCACTTGAGAGATTCCGCATTCATTTCCGCCACTGACCTAAATGCTATCTCTTATCACATTTCTCACCTCGCCTAAATTCTTCCAGTTAACTGATTTCCTTTCAAGTCTCCAGCTAATCCTACATAGTTGATGGTTTCTACTTACTAATGTTCGCTGCATCGTCTCCTTCCTTCGGATTCCTGGGACTTATAAAACTTCCGGAGTACGATGTAGTTGACTTTTCCCTTAGTACAATTTCTGATCCAGTGCCCACTCCAGCCTGTGATCTTGGAACCGCTATTCTAGAAGACACAGTCTTCAAAGAAACAAACCAACCCCCTCTCTGTACTTCCTCTGACCAAATTGTCTATCGCGAGAGATCATCTTTTCCAACCTCAGAACCATCCGTATTCGCCTTTCCTATTCTTATTTTTTTTCTAGGTCTGTCTGTCAAGAATGACAACATACCTGTCGACTACCTCTTCTCGCGTGAAAATATCTACCTTTTACACTCTTCGTTTGCCCTTGACAACTTAATTGTTTGCGCTCCATCGATTTCACAATCTCTGATTCTTCCATATTTCTAATCCTCATGATCTACTGAACTGATCGAGAATCAGCGACTTTGTGGAGCTCGTCACTCCTAACATCACGTTTTTTTCTTTCATTGGGTATCGATTCAAGTGTACTAAAATTATACTCAGAAGGGCAGACACTGGTATCGGAGGAAACAAAATAATACATCCACTATGGAGGACGAGCGGCTGCAGTGAGGACAAATCAAATTTCGACGCACGACTTACTTTTTCCCTAGATATGTGATTCATTTCACGAGACAGGTACGCTCTCTCCTCTTCTGATATAAATCTATCTGTTGACGGATCATTACTGACGAAAGTAATCCAAATAATGGCCCAAATTAGCAGTAATACGCCTAAGAAGAGAATAAAAATCGTCAGTAAGTAAGGTAGGTCTATCATGGATTTATTTCAAGATACGCACCGATGATGTAAAATAGATATTCCCAATCTAAATTCAAAATGGTATATCCAGACACTGGGTAAGTGGTAGCTAGTCCGAGACCAAATCCGATAAAAGCATAATTGATTAACTGAACGCGCTCACCTAGAGGTATCCAATGGGCGAATACATCTATACAACCAATGAAGCACAATCCCTAAAAATTATATTTGAAGCACTAATTTAGAGTTGTATTTCGAAGTTATTCTTATAAAAATAGAAATATGAATAATTAATTACCTCAGCAAACCCTGCTATAAATCTGTTCATGATAAAAAGATATAGGTGGGTTTTGAGCATGAATGGAGCCGCCAAGGATATAACTGCTTCAATAATTATACTCAAGGCGAGGCACGTAGCCCCGCCCATTCTGTTGATCACAACACCCATTACACTGGATAAAGTATGTCCCAAAGCGTCCATACTCAATATAATACTCCATTGCGTTGGTGACCAATCGTGATAAGTTTCCTGAAAGTTGATGACAGTGTACTTTGGAGTTATTTTTCGAATCACAGCAAAGTACAAAAAATTTCACTTACACGTATTTCTGTTCCATTCTCATGTAATTGTACGATACCTCGATTTTTACTCAGGTGGACAACTACAATATTCGTATTCGTTAACAAATAACCTTGCATTATATTTTCCAGGAACAATAATAGCGTTATACAATACCGTTTGTGAATGCGAGGGAACCACCTGGAGAATAAATTTTTCGAAGAATTATTTTAAATTGTCTCTTGTAAGAAAGTGTACTTGAAATGGCTCTGAGATACCAACTGATAAAAAGAAATAATGGCGACTCGCTTATGAATCTCTATGATGGTACGTGACTCAGTAGCGTCGTCAGGATTTTTACATTTTAAAATTATTTTGGTAAAAAGGGACGTCACAAGACTGACCTATGATGTCACCAAATTGCGACGTCATAGCCCTGGACTTTTGGAGCTATATATAATAGGAGGGGCTTAAAAGAAAAACTCATCTATGACGTCATCAGATTGTGATGTCACAAGGCTGACCTATAACGTCAACAAATTGTGACCTTCACAGACCCAGACTTTGGAGCTAGATGATAGGAGGGCGACTTGGAAATAGTTACTTGAAGTGGCTATTGTTTAGGCTATAAACACCGATCTCCAAGCTATATAATATTATAATTATGATACAAAAGGGCCTTAGATTACCTTAGAAGGATATTCTGAGTCTTATGGTGTTTGAGGCGTTGCATATCTGGCTCATTGAAGGGGCTAAGTCACTTGGGGTATGGAGTATTGCATATCTAATTAGTCGAAGGGGCTATCTTCTAGGCTATACACACCGAATACCGAGCTATATAAGTTAGGAGGGGGACATGGAAAAATGTCGAGCTTCAGGCTTTGCCGAGGGGACACTGGATGTTTTTTCCAAATAACTCTCACCCACCGAAAAATAGAATTATGACGTCACAAGGCTGACCCATGATGTCATGAATTTATGACGTCACAAGCCCGGATTTTGAAGCTATATACAATAGGCGAGGGGAACTTCAAAAAAACTGATCTACAGCCTTATCGGATTGTTACGTCTCAGGCCTCGCCTCCAAGCTATATATATGATAGGAGGGGGACTTGGAGAATTTTCGAGCTCCGAGCTTTGCTGGCCGGCTGGAAGGCGGATGTTTTTCCCGAAGTCCCCCCCCCCCCGATAAAACCGGTTCCCTGTTGAAATATTGACGGATAAAAATCTGATATTGATTTTTTATTTTTATGTCAACGAGCTATTTGACTAAGAAGAGAGTTAGCAGCTCGGGAAGAAGCGTAAGATAAGGTGGATATGTAATCGAATAAGGACCGGAGAAATTTGAGAGTTAGCGGTGGATCTCAAGTTGTTGGAGAAGGCAGAACCTACTTGAGAATGATTTTCTGTGGTTCGAGAGGTATGGTCAGGAGAAAATAAATTCGTCAGCATGATTGCATTGGAATCAAAGGGGATAGGAGAACCTCCCAAAAAAGGGAGGAGTAGTAAAGCGGCTGTACCCAACTATTTCCTCATGGGGTGAGGAACGAATGAAAGAAGACGAGGGGATCGGATGCGGTCTACCAGACGCGTATGTAATAATGCAGTCTACCTGTCTCCCACGGTGCGAGGAAGACGAACACGAGTAACACTTGTAAAATGATGAGAGTGATTTAAGATAGATTCGCGGGGAAGCGTAAGTTCCGTCAGGGTAAATTCTTACAAGGTGATTATCCAGCCGAATCTGAGGACAGTGACGCAAAGGTTCAGAATCAGAAGAATCATGGTGGGAGAATAGATGGACCATGGGTCTTCGGGCTCAAAGTAATTGCCGATACTTTTGGACACCCAGACAAGACTGAAACACTCTAATTTCCATTATTCAGCGTGAACTGTTTGGATGAATGGGCCGCGTATTGATGCTTGAGATCCCTCAAATATGAACAAGACATAAGAAACTTCGCGGATCCGACCTCCGGTGCGCATACACAAGCTATCAAACGGTCCTGCCTGGACGCGAAGGTGCGCCTCCTGAAACAAGACGAGGGGTACCTAATCAGAACTTGTGATGTTCAAGGTAGACCTGATATTAAACTCTTTTAGTCAGGTACGCCACATACTGGAATGTATTATTCGAATATTGATGTCAGGTAGACCGCATATTGGAGAAACACCGGGGATTATTTAATCGGAAGAAGTTTATTGTGGGATTTAGAAGACATAAGGTTTGTGCTATGTTGCGATTATTAGAAAACAATAACATGATTTTAGGTCATAGACCGGAGAAGATAGGATCAGTGGTTGAGGAGGAGAGCAGGGCTGGCTTGGAGACTAGATTGTGTCATGCTTTGGGAGGCCGATGTGAGCAGGAATTCAAAGGAAGGTATTGAAGAAAGAGAAAATATTAAAGAGCTGAACGATGGGGTTGGAAGGTTAAAGGTCTTGTAAGGCTTAGAAAAAGGAAAGAATGTTGGAAAGAGGAAGGGATTCATAGGGAGGGGGGAAGACAATAGAGATGAGTAAGGTAGGAATAAATAGCAGATAGTTCAGCGGAGTAGACGGAGGCCGAATTTTTCATACGGCAGTGCGAGACTTCACCATAGGTAGGAAGGATGTAGTCACTTTTGGAACCATCTGTAGAGCACAGGTTGTGGGAAGGAAAATCATTAGTAATGATGGCGTTGATGTGCTTTGCGATTTTGGTAAGTCAGCCAGGTCGAGGCGAATATAAGGCGTCATGAATGTCCAGGGAGGAATGGATGAGCAGATGAGAAGAAGGGGTTTAAATTTTAGCTGATTGTTTATACGGGATTCGAATGAAAAGAGTAAGTGAGTTTCGGCAATTGAGGGGGGTGGGGGGGAGATAAAGAGTCCGGGAACTGGACCGTAGACGTAAGAAAGATGGCGGTAAGCGATAATGAGCGAAATCAAACAGAATGAATACCAGCCTCAGCGCATAGGCTGAACATAGGGCTGGTGCACAGAGCACAGAGGGCTAAACGTATTGAATCCAGTGGCTGTCTGTAGATTGGGAACCCGTAATCCAGTTGAGAGCGAATTAGAGAATTCTATAGATGAAACAGGAGCTTGCGACTGCAACTAGTTTGAGTATACCGTCAGTGAGTTTGAGCATTTGGGGTTTAAGAGTTTTGATGTGAATGATCCAGGAAAGTCCCTCATGATTAATACGTAATTGTTGAGAGATTTTTACTTCTCTTTATTGCTATCTACACCTGGAAAATGAGAAATTTTCACAGTCCCTAGAAACGACTGTCGCGAATATTAATCGAAAAACAAATTCTCCAGGTACGGGCGAAATACAAAGATTATGAATTCATACCTTCATATAATTACGCTTTACCTTATTATTGAAATTTTTTGATTTTTGTCCCTACAATAGGTGAAGACCTACTATACTGGATATCAGGCTAATTAGCTCACGGAGAGTTTAGCCCAATATACTGTGTACTCACATCCTCATAATTTTTGTGTGATAAACTGGCTAAAAGTGTAGTCCAACATACCATATATAATAGGCCCATAAGTAAAACATAGAGTATAATATCAACGGGAGGGGAAAGGGGGCGTAACTTGCGGATTTTCGAAGTCGAAGAGGGTAAACCTAGTATTAAGTTTAGTAGGTGGCTAGTACACGATAAAGGGTTCGGCGAAAAATTTTCCAAGTCTAATATTAGGAGGGGGGGGGGGGAGGACTCGCCGAATTCTGGTTCGGCAGGAAAGTTTTTTCAAGTTTGACATTAAAGGGAGGAGGATTTGGAAAACTTCGGATAATCGAGGTATATTTTTAAAAGGAACTTATACTTTTTTTTTCAGTTGGAGACTTGGAAGTATTTCATCCGCTTTGATCTACATATCTACAAAAAAGGGAATTTGAAAAAATCTTTATTACCGAGCTATGTGATGTATCAGTAAGGAAAAATCTCGGCTTTAAAGTTTTTTGTATAACAGGGGTGAATTTTGAAAAAAATTTGGTCCTCCAGCCATATGAAAGGGAGGAAAGGCTTCGAGAAACTTTCCCTTTTGCGGTATAAATACGAAGCAGTGGACTTGAAGTAATTCCAAACATCGAGCTAAAAGCTTGAAAATAGTACATTTTAATAATCTATTAAAATTAAAGGCGATCAAAATTTATCATCGAAATAAAACTCCCTACTCGCCTCGATTGAAAAGTCTCGCCGTGTTTTTTCTTTCATATCCCTTATCAAAAACGAGAGCAATTATCTTCTGGATCTCTCCTTTGGGGCTACGCCCGTAAATTAGCGCATTTTCATTATATTTTTGAGAAATTTCATTCCGAAAATTCTGCTTTAGAAGAGTGGAAACAGTATTAATGTTGGGCTAATGTTTTACAGATGGTATGGTAATATAGATTTAATGGGATGAATAATGGTGTCTAAATTGGAGTTCAATATTTCCTTAGTTACTAAATCTTCTCAGGTCTATAAGACAAATTTTATCATCCTAACCTTGCTGAATAAAATTGAAAGAATGGGCTATTAGGATGATATTTTTTATGATTTGTATCTACGAGTACATTGTTCTTTACCATGACTGCTGAGACCGCAAGACCGAGATGATAAAAGTCTAAAAAGTACCTTTAAGTGGTGATATCGATTACTTTTATCAGTTTGTTCATAGAAAAATAAATTTATCGTGCGGACTTATACATTACAAACAAAATATTTCACTCGTAATTTATCAATGTAGCTTTGATTCGCAATTTAATCGCAGAATTCACCGAACGAAGGTAGGTAAATGAGGGAGGATATCAATGATAAATATTATTCTATGAGAAGTGTAGCGCGAGCAATAAATGTATAGTTTTTCTTCAATAAATATTAGACACTTATAAATTATAAGCTCATATTCATCAAATATTTGAAATTCAGAATCTTTTATTAACATAGGTATCTGTATCTTGACTTTCTCAGCTGCACAGACGTATAGAAACAGAAAAACAAAAAAAAAAAAAAAAATCGGAATTCATTTTAAATACACAATGTACCTGAATTAATTTTCATTCCAATATTGAATGAAACTTAATTGATTTATCACCAGCATATTTTATTCTAATTTGAATTATGGGTGATTTGTTCAGTTTACTCGTAAAATTTCTCATCAAGAGTCGTGATTTGATTTGGAGGACCGATAGTTATCCATATAATAATATACTGCACCAATTAAATTTTTGATCTAACATTGGAACTTGAGGGTCATTCATTCTATTTACGTAAAAGCTCTCCGTAAGTTAAGTAAAATTATTCAATCTAAAGTATGTCACTCGCATGAAGGTTCATTTTGAGCAATGTAAATCTAGTATAGAAGTTCGAAAATTTTACGAATAAAAAAAAAACTTACTTATGTCGTTTTTTGTCTTTTTTCATTGTTTGGTCTCCGTCTACCGGCGAATACGAATACGAATTAATTTTCGACTTTATCTCGATATTCCTGATAAAGGAGCCGCCTTCGATAGTCATAGTCATTTTACGTAATTTTTGATCCGCCATCTGAGGATTCCTTTGAGACGCCACACGCCAATACCAAACGACGAATATACGAAGCGAAGTATAAAGCGCGTAAAACGAAATAGTTGCAATTTATCGGAAATTTTTTCGCGATCGATATTTTTTACGAGTACACTATTGCTAGTAACGATGCGAATTTTCGAACAAGATCTTCGGTCCACGAAGTGTGGAATACGGATACGAACATTTTAATGGTGACGAAAAATTGAAACCGAACGGCGTCGCTATGTAAATTAGCTCTCCCTCTACCTGGACGGTGATTTTCCCCTTGAAACAGCGTGCGTGAAGATAAAGGCGACTAATGATTCCGAAAATCCAGAATAATAAAGAATAAAAGAGATGTTTTAAAATTGGTCGTTGTAACCACTATTCGATCGCTCCGCTTGGACCGCATCGATTTGGATTTTCTGTTTAGTCACGAGAGTAGGTCTCTATGACGTCGACCCCACGATTACTGGTTAAAAAAAATATTCCTTACGCATATGTAAAATATTTTTAATTTTTAATTAGAGAAAATGTCGTTTGATAAGATACGACTTTGACCACAAGTATATTAATTTACATGATATGCCATCAAAGGTTTTCAACTAACTGTTAAGTGGTCATCATTTGTCGCGCCGAAGAGGTAAGACCACATAGCAGAACTCTTGAAGATGTTTTATAATACGCCGGGTGAGGTAGAAATCGCTCGTCACTATTGTAGTAATTTTGTTAATAAAATTAACAAATGACTTTTGTCCTAAATTTTGATCACATTTCCTTGAATGCATCTAATTTATCTAACGATGAAGATAAAAAAAAATTGCCACAGTTTGTATTATTTGTTAGAGAGAGGCCGTTGTTGGTCTGAGCGTCACGCCCTCCTGCTGTCTTTTTTTTTTTTTTCGTGATTTACATAACAACTTTGTACTACAGTCTCGCAGTTGATTTACGCGTAAAAAGTAAGTGAAAATATTTGTCCATCAGGTTCAATTAAAATATTGCCTACAGTGCGTTACAATGTGTGTTCAGATGCGTTTAAAGATTAGGTCATTTAGGATGGAATGCATTTTGGGATTCATTTCTTGCAGTCAACTCCATACAACTTTGTAGAATCAAATCGCCGGCATTGGAGAATGGATGTCAAAGACTAGAATTTTCGTCTCCAAATTTTAGTTACTGGAGACGTAAACGATTCGGCAAACATCATTTTTATTTGCTTGCGGTATAGGTAGTTCTAAGGTTTTTACTCATAACTACAGAGAAGCTCTATTGATTTTCAATAAGTGCTCGTTTAAAATCCCGGAAACACTAGCATCTTGTTTTTTTTAAAGTTATAGGGCTGGTTGTGTGATTAAAAAAACGAGTAAGAGTGACTTTTCTGCGGCCTACTCGAACGGATTGAAGACCGATACTCATTCTACTTCCAATTAATATTGACAAAATTGCCCCTGCTGTCATGCTTCTCTTTTCAGAGTAAAGATGAAATTAATTTTCTCTTTCATCATCATAATCTTTTCAAAAAATGGAATTATATTTTCCTTCTAGTTGAACGCAACGATTTTAGGATTCAACTCATCATTGGAGGAGGTCAAAAAAAAAAATCAAAACACTCGTAGATCTTGAATTGTGAGGAAGTTGTTTCTACATAATCTAGAATTTAGAAGATCATATCGGACTGTCTCTTCTATCTGCGTCACTGTACCTACCACATTTTATGCTGGTAGTAGATCACTTATCTGATCGCAAATGAGACTTGGAAATGGTGCAGGTAAAGCGTTGAAATTTCTTCAAACAGTGGCGTGAATAGAATTTTTTTTTTTTTTTATTACATCCAACCACAGCTGAGAGAAATTATAAAAGAAAAACACAAAAAAACAAAAAAACAAAACAAAACAAAACAAAACAAAACAATATAAAACAAAAGAAAATAAAAAAAAAAAAAAAAAAAAAGAATACGGGGAAAAAAATTACACGCATGCATAAATGTAAAAAAAAAAAAAGTGAAAACAATAGTACTCCGACATAGCAATTCGTTGTAAAGACTGGAGCCGAGTTTGATTTCTTGTATTAAAAAAGATTGATTTAATCGCTCTTTAGAATTTAAAGAAAGTAAATCATTAAAAAAAATAAATAAAGAAAAAAAAAAGGGGGGTTGGAAAGAGGATGACTACTGGGCCTTACCTCGAAGGAAAAACGGAAAAAATGAATTGAATTTAAATGTTGATGGAAGGAGGTAGGTCAGAGATAAATTTGAAAATGTGTGAGAAAATTGAAGGGTTTTCTGATGATAGTAGGTCGGTGGCTCTGAGTGGGGTAGCGAATTGTAGATCCTAGGGGCAGAGAAAGATCACGCTGAGAGAAGATAGGTGGAGCCCGGCCCAAGCTGATCGCCACTTGTGAGCTCAATGATCTAGATCCAAAGAACCCCGATTTTGCCACGCCTGATCCTGATTGACAGTTGACCTGAATTGTATGGCTCTGAATGTTGGACTCGACCACACAAATATTATATCGCAGCAGAAATCGCTCGAGAAAATCCACCAACGACAGTTGCAGTGGTTACTGGGCACCTAATGGTCAGACTTTGTGTCAAATGCCCATGTCCACGAGCGCGCACAAAGCAGATAAATCGAGTACATGCTGAAGTGCACCATGCTCCGGGGGCATACAACAAGAATGAATAACTCAAGACTTTCGAAACAGTTGCTTTGTGGGAAACTTACAAACGGAATCAGACGACAAGATGGCCAGCGAAAATGTATTATAAGGACCGTTTCACAATTGACACATAGCTCTTGAATTGGCAAAAATAGACAGAGCTTGGGAGGCAGCATGCCAAAATCGATATTTCTGGCAAACTTTAGCAAACAGCAACGCCAGAATGTTTCATGTACGAGATACACCAAATTTCCAGTGCGATACGTGCGGACGCTTTACTACGCTACGGATCAGCCTCGTCGGCCACTGCCACGCTTACGCAAGAAGTCGAGAATTTTGAATCCACCCAGCTACCTCAGGGAGTTTGAGTGACGAAGACGACGAATTAGGAACTACCATGGAGCGTCGTTCAAAAGAGCCTGACTTTGTGCTCCTGATCTGTTTATTGACTCTGACCTAAATCAGGGATCACTACGGAACGTGATCTGAGTAACATAGTGGGAGAAGAAGGAGAGGGTAGGCCAATAATCTTGACTCAAGACTACCTGACTTGGCGCTCCTGATCTTGGATTGACTTTGACCTAAATTAGGGATGACTACAGAACAAGGTCTGATTATAGTGGACGAAAAGGATCGGAGTAGTCCAATGATCTTCATCAAAAGGACTCTGAATTCGCTACTCCTGCTTCTGATTGACCTCAACCTAATTACCAAAATTTGTTGAAGTCTCGTCCTATGGCCAACAATTATTCTCCCGAATCCTTTCTAACATTTTATATGCTTTTGAGATTAGGACTAAGATACCATCACGGAAAGTCGTCACGAAAAACCGTCGCGGTTTGTTGACGGTTTCCTAAAAGTTTTTGACTGGAACTACTCTTGCGAAAATCGTCACGGTTTTTGTCACGCTTGATGACGCCATTAGTGACCTTGCTTTACTTTAGGGACTTGGAAAAATTTCGATCTTCCCTACTTTAGATACTAGGCTATACTAGGCCATACTAATGCTCTCTTGTAGAAGCGAGTGACCCCGTAGGCTAGTTAGCCTAACGTACAGAATACTATGCTTATGCCATGCTAAGAAATACTGGTGGAGGGGGACGTCACTATGACGTTATCATGAATCAATATAATCCATATATCAAATCGAAGTGCAGTAAGCAAGCATATAAAATGCGACACTTCGTGTTTCTGAAGGAGACATGTTAGCTCATGTCCCCTTTTTTTTCAGGGATGTAATTCAAGTATAGTGCGAGAAGAGGAGAGGGGCAGCTCAATGATCTTGATTCAAAAAACCGTGATTTTGCGCTCCTGATCCTGGCTGATTTTGACCTAATTTAAGAAGTACCATGTAACGTGACCTGAAGATTGTGCGGAAATAGCGTGGCAGTCCTTGTGTCCGGTGGCCGTCTTTGACCAACATTACACATAGAGCTACCTTCAAAAGTGACCTGCATATGGTGAAACAGGGGTGCGCGACCAGTATCTCGTTCGCGAGTTCAGCTTTGTTTTGATTTTTGGAATGAAAAATTTACTAAAACTGTCCTACCCGAAAGTTATCCATATTATTGATGTATCTACGTGTAGCAGTCATCCGCAATAGAGGTTCCGATGAGGAAAGGGACTTGAAAAAATGTTGATCTTTGAGCTATATTTATTCGAGACCGGGAGGAAAGATTGGGGAAATTCCGACCATCGACCTGTACTTATATAATATGAATTAGGGAACGTGATGAGTATTCAATCTTTAGGCCACACATGTGAGGGACTGTTGTGCCGACGCAGGGAGAGAGGTAGGAATTCGGGAAAATTCACAGTAACGTCCTTCGAACTTCAAACATGAGGAGGAAAAATTTTCAATCATCCAGCTGTATATGTAAATTGAAAATTGAAATTGAAAAATAACTTCCACGAAATGAGCCTCATTCGTTCTTCTTCCGTAAATGTTGATAAATATACCACAAGTTCAGATCTAATCCAAATAATTTCTCATCATCAATCTAAAATATCCCCATTTAACTACTTCATTATGTTAAACGAAAATGATTCAATTTGTGTGGAAAAACTCTGATGAAGATATTTTCTCCTTGGTGAATGTTTTTCTCTAAAAAATATTACAAGTTTGCCCATTTTTTTGTGGTGTTGCGTTTTCTTTGCCTGTTTTTCTGCAATTACTCATAATATTTGGAGGTCTCCGACAAAAAATTTGATTTACGTTCATGTTCGAAGTTTGCATCCTCAATTCATGGCGTCTCCTACTCGTTACTATAAAAAAATGATTTTTTCCCTCTTCAAATCAAATATTTTATAAAGATATATGAAAAATAATATCATACTGCTGCAACTCGTACTCATTCATTAAATTAAGTACGTACGATAGAAGATCACTTCATCATTCAAGATACCCGAGGTTGCCAAATTATGCTGCATGAACGGAAGACGTTGAATGTATTTATTCAAAAACTTGAACGCGAAGACAGTCAGAGCACCCCTATAGGAAGAGAGGAAGAAATCACCGAAATGCTGGCAGCCTTCTAGTTGAAAGAAAACCTCAACATTTGTAATTGACGTCAGTAAAATTGAGCAAGTCAATATTTCATGATACTCGTATTTTAAAAATTGTGTACTCGCGATCATTGCGACAAATATAAAGTTAGAATTGAAGAGATTACTTTTCCAGTGACCCATTTCATATTCGTCGAGCTGGACGGGATTGACGTTTGGAAAGGAAAAAAGTCAGTTTTATAAACCTTAAAATTTATTCTTTGCTATGCATACGATCGTATCGCGCTCAAAATTAATGTTCGATTGGTAAACATCTCGACGGGGAAGATCCGTACTGTACAAACATTTTACATAAATACGAGCGCCAGCACAGCGGCAATATTTCAAAAGCAACAATTTCAATACATCATAATAGCCCTGTCCCATTCTGCTCGTTCGTCGACTTAGCTCACCGACCACTGCTTCTTCAATAACAAACTTAGAGAGATCGCCCTTGTGAAGTCGTCTGAACAAATACATTTTTCCTCGGTGGCGTATTTTTAGGGGAAAATTTCGTTCCGTACTTCTTTAGGCTACACAGCACTTTCACACCCTTGAGTCCGATTTATTTGAGAGGAAGATTTCTATTATTAGGTTTTCTCTTTCGGGGTGCAGAAATCATGGAGGCGTTTGATTCAGGGCCTTTCTGAGTCTCGTTCTCGATTCGAAATTTTCACAAAAATCTGTCGTGAGTGTATTGTCACGTTATCATTGATCTTTGAAGTCTCGGTTTCCACTTATTGAACAGTCAACAGCCCACAACTCCTTTAGAGCCTCATTATCTGAAACTACAATCATATTGTCAGGAGTTTTTGGGTACTGTACTACTATACATGACCAGCTCTGAGTACCGATCTTGCGTCCACACATTATAAATATTTGGACGACCTTGACTTCTTGTATGAACTTGGAAAAATATTGAGTCTCAGGAGGGAACTCGAAAAATTTTCGACTTTTGAGTCAATATTTATAGCCAAGTCCATGACTGTAGTTCATTGTAGAGTAAGGAGGGGCGGGGTGTAGCTCGATTTCTAGCCAGGGGAGGGTGTTGAAGTTAAACAGGATCTCAAACTCAATTAAGAACCCAAGTGTATGAGGAAGGGGACTAGTAGAAAATTGGAATTCGAACTACATAAGTGAGCTTGTTGACAGTGATTACAGTACAAACATTTTAGCAAACTTCTTGAAATTCTCTCCCTTATTGAGAAATTTCATAGTTGTGGGAAATGGAGATTGAGGAAAAAACAATTTATAGACGATTGCAAAAGGGAAATCCACAGGCTTCAGTACCCCCTGAGCTAGTCTGAAATTATGCACGTTTTCAAAATTCCTAAATACTCTACACTACTACATATGAGGACACATTATAACACCTTCTTTCGGATAAAGAAAATACTTTTTCCTCGAGCTCTTGATCTACTTCACATTTTTTTGGTTTCCTTCCTTGGAAACGCATGCTGAGCCTCCGGAAATATCTTGAACGGCGAACTAGGTCACATATTACCGCAAACTCAAGTTTCCATGTAGTCTAGCCCGGAAAATTTACTATAATCTAACATAGACAAATTCCTATTATCTAGCATGGACAAATCCTTTTAAACAATTGTAACCTAACCTAAAGTAGGTTAATGACGTCATCAAAGTTGGACACGGACGCCCTCCATAAACAAAACAGATCGCGGGTTCTCCGCTAAAAGCAGAAGCTAACATGTGTCCTTCAGAGAAACCAGAAATAAAATTTGATAATTATGCTTATTAACACGAAACCTGTTTTATCGGGGGGTTTTTCGGAAAAAATGTCCGCCTTCGGCCGGCTGGTAACCTCAAGGTCGTTTAGGGATCGACCCTTTATCATGTATAGCTCGGAGGTCGACATTTTTTCCAAGTCCCCTTCCTACCCCCCTATCACATATAGCTTAGAAGTCAAAATTTCGACAGGAAACCTGTTCTATGTGTTTTTTTCTTTGAGAAATTTGCCGTTCGTGAAAAACTGGGTAAATTTTCGAAACTCGAGCTTATATATGGTAGGAGGGGGACTTGGAAAAATCTCGAGCTGTATACAAATAAGATGGGAAGGTATGACGGGAGAGGGACTCGAAAAAATATTTAATTAGTGGGGGTGCGCAAGCACGTAACAAGTTAATTTTTTCTTCTCCTCAAGGTTCGGACAATCACACAGCACACAATAAAATTGATAAAATAAAATAAAAGAAAAACGAAAAACAAAAAGTAATTGAAAAATGTTGAAAATTTAGAAATATGAAAGTGAAGGGAAAGTTCAGCCCCTACGAATTAAATACTGATGGCTCGTACCCATGAGGATTCAATTGACTTGGAGACATTTCCACTATCGAGCTATATTCAGGCGCGGATTTACGGGTGATTTTTTTTTTTTTTTTGGGTGGGGGCCGTTTCCTTTGTTCCCCCACGTAAATCCTCCCCTGCTATATAATTATGATAGGAGAGGGACTTGGAAAAATTCCCACTCTCGAGCTTCCTAATCCTTCAAATAGGTCATGGTCACTGATGACGTCCTATTTTATACCAAGCTTATACTAAGTGTAGGCCTTCTTTATACTAGGTCTAGGCTTCCTTGAATTCTCATTACTAAAGCCAATTAAGCCAATGTGACTTATAGAACAGGTTCTCCGCGTTCCTCGTTCAACTTCGTTCAGGCAGTCGTGGTTTTATCCACCCCCTCCTATCATACATAACTTGGAGGTCGAAATTTTCATGCCCTTCACCCATTACCTGTAACCTTGAAGTCCAAATCTGTGACGTCATAACTTGATAACATCATAGGTCAGCCTTGTAA
Organism: Aspidiotus rigidus; assembly: GCA_035079385.1. Lineage (NCBI taxonomy): Eukaryota > Metazoa > Arthropoda > Insecta > Hemiptera > Diaspididae > Aspidiotus > Aspidiotus rigidus. Next base: position 11,456,447 of record JAVHKY010000004.1, on the reverse strand, counting down.
CGTCACATACCCCATAAAACAGGTTCCCTGCCATCCCTCGTTCAACTCATTCAAAAAACCCGTGAGTTTTTCCAAGTCCCCCTCCTACCCCTCTATCATAACGTACAGCTCGGAAGTCAACATTTTTCATCTTAGATGTAAGCTAGCTGATAGGCTCACCCACTCTGCGAACTTGTTCGCTTCTCTCTTCCCTAAAATTGATAGGCTACACTACATTATAATAAAAGCTAAAGATACAGGTTCCAAAAAAGTGAGGGTCGGAATTTTTTCGGACCTCTAAAGTATAGGTCAAGGTCATTGATGACGTCATCAGGCAGTCTCATAAGCCTAAAAAATGCTAATAGGGATCAAAATGCTTTCGTGTCTTCTCATCCATCAACGGTAAGATGAAAAAACAATGGCTTCCTTACCGGTTTTAAACAAGGAACGCAAAGAACCAGTTCTATGGGTTGAAAAATAATACATTATATTATCACCCGCATTAGGATAGCACCTTCAAGCAACTAGTCATGCAATACTTTGTACACCAATTGGTTTGGCCCCTTCAATGAGCCAGATATGCAATGCTTCAAAAATCATAAGTCCCCCTCCTGCCATATATTAAGGGTCGCGAGTCGAAATTTTAGGGAAACTCTTCTATGTTTTTTTTTCGGAGAAATTTGCCGTGCGCCATGCACCGCTCGGTGAAAACTTGGGAAAAACCGACGGCCTCCTTAACGAAGTTGAATGAGGAACGCAAGAAACCTGTTCGATGAGTCAAATTGGTATTGGGGTACAGTACACTTCCGATTATCCGACGTCCGATCATCCGACCAGCCGTATTATTCGACCCCAAAAATTTGCTCCCGATTATCCGACCTCTCGATTAACCGAACTTTTTCCGTATTATCCGAACCGTAATTTTTCCAACCTCCGTATTATCTGAACTCTCTCCGCTTTATCCGAACCGGATTTTTATCCGAACTTTTTATTATCCGAACCACCCATTACCCCAGTTAGGTCGGATAATCGGAAGTGTACTGTATTAAGAATTGAAGGAAGCGTAGACCTAGTGTAAGCCTAGTAAAAAATAGGACATCATCAATGACCTTGACCTATTTAAGGGACTTGAAAAGCTCGAGAGTGGAAATTTTTCTGAGTCCTCCTCCCATCATACATAGCTCGAGAGTCCAAATTTTTCCAAGTTTTTCGCCGGACGGCGCACGACGAATTTCTAAAAAAAAAACCTCATCGGACAGGATCCCTGTTAAAAGCAGTTGGAGGAAAATGTGACGTCCAGAGAACGTGACGCAGTCAAGTGGCTTGAATGGAGGTTCGTCTGAAAAAGATACTTTAAGCCTACCAAACGCGTCAAGCTGTATTATATGGAAGATGGACTTGCAAACATTTTCATATTTGAGCTATAGGTAATCGAGGAGACAGCTAGGGAAGTGCATCATGTTATCAGAGAGAAGTTGTACACATTTAGAATTCAGAGTTAGAAAGCCTACATCGTGTTGGCAGTACGTTCTCGGAACCTTCAAAATGTTTTTGCTTGAATTTATTAAAACTAAAAGCTACAACATTTTGAGTTCTGACTTTTATTAAGAGAAAGGGGTTGAGCTTTGAGCTTCAAAGAGGAAAAAAGCTATCCACCTCGAACTTGTTACATCATCCGTAAATTTGAAAAATCAACAAGGTGTAGACTGCTTGTTGATTCATTGTATTCAAACCCCACCATTATGCAGACCCTCGCCCCTACCTTCCGAAAATTCCTGATAGAGAACTTTTATTAGAAAGGTTTGTACTCAAGAGAGTAACGTATTACAAATGATACCACACAAAAATAAGCAGCCGCGAGCGCTTTCGGTTAATTACTCTTAGATGATGGTTAATTAACCGAAAGCGCTCGCGGCTGCTTATTTTTGTGTGGTATCATTTGTAATACGTTACTCTCTTGAGTACAAACCTTTCTAATAATATGTTCAACCATAAAATTGAGGAACGAGTTAACTCGAGAGAACTTTTAGTTGACTATAACTTCACCAGCTCATGACACGCACCAACAGAAAAAAATTCACAGACAAGAGTCCTAAGCCTTAATGTTGGATCTAACATACCTATACTTTTTTCAAGTCAAGAATCTCACATTTCATCAATCTTAGACGAAAATTTCCAAACTTTAAGCGAGGACATATGAATACTTGTCTGAGAAAAGTATATTCATCTCTGGATCTTCCAAGAATGTCGAAGTAATTCTTTTTAAGGATCGCATATCTATACAATGACGTTATAATGCGATGGTATAGCTCTTATTTCTTGGAAGATTATTATGATTTTAAGATGGCAATCGTTTTGCACTCGTCAATTTCAGCTCTGGTACTCTGGAATACGTTAAGCTTTGTCAATTCGCCAGCATATTTATGTAAAACAGCCTGAGAGAAAGTGGACAGCTGTGACAAATTTTTTTTTTGATTGCATACAGATATCCTTTTCACTTCTACATACAGTACTATCTACTGTGGCCACCATAACAATTTTTATTTATTAATTATGTACGTCTGCCATACGACGTGACAGTTACGCAGTAGGTCAGGTATCTTAGTATCAATTTTATACAAAACTTTTTTCGTAATTGATTTAACGTTCATAGGTTTGTATTACTCACATTGATGCACCCATAAATAATGCGTGTTTATATTATATTGTGTGGTTTGAACCACGAGAAAGGAAGAATGAACAGGCGAGAGCTGTTTTCGGAGTCAACGGCCGTCAGCGCGAAGAATGACATTTGCTAAGAAAAAACTTATGCTCGATATAAATTTAGTCTTTACGACTATGAAATTTTCAATATTGTCTTTGCCAACCCCTGCGTACATTTAATTTGAGTGTTGTATTTCCTTTGTCGAATGGTGTACTTGGGTATATTTTGGTACACGAAAGCGTGATCTATGGTTGTAGCACATATCAGTGTTGACATGCAAGAGAAATCAAATTACCTTGGAATTTAAAAAGACCAGATTGAACAGCAAAAATATGTTTCCTTCTAATGGAATAAAGCGAATATGTGCTGGAATCTGTCGACTTTCATTTTCGGCAATCAAACTTCTTATCAGATCATTAATCAATAATTCACGTTTTCAAACAAAGCTACAGAAATGAGATAAGAAAATGCGGACAGACAAGAATGGTGGTGCCGATGCCTGGTATTGGCAATGACTCATGTTCAGTAAGCGTAATAGGCTACGTCTATCGCAACGCAAAGCAACAACAGTCATTTCAAAAATGCGCTAGGGGACAAAATTTAGTCCAAAGAACTGAAAATTATTGTCAGTTGATCAATAAGCCTGAACAAGTTCGACTTGAATTCACCAACTAACTAATAATTAATCACCCATGGACGCACATTCAGTGGTCACAAGATATTTACTATGAGAACCAAAATTCTATGAGGATAAGTGCCAAAGTTCGTCCCTATCTCTTGTTGACTCCTATAGAAAAGACTGGTAAACATTCTGATCATCGAGCTGGACATTTGAGGGGGCGGGGTTAGAAGTAATTCGACTTTCAATCTATACATAAGACGAAAGGAACTTCAAAAAAATTTGAGCGTCCATTGACACTCTTTATAAAAGAAGAAATTTCGATTATCAAGCTATCTAATGTTATTATAGTAAAAGAGATATTTGGAAAAATTCTGACCATTCAGCTATACATGATCATGATGGAAGGGTCAGACTTGAATATATTTTGACTAATGAGCAATGTAAATCCAGGAAAGCATTTGAAGTAACAAATTTTGAATTTTAAGCTATTACGTGAGAAAAACAAATGGACTTGGGAAAAATTTGATCATCCAGCTGTACAGATAAGGAGGAAGACTTGAAAGATTTCGACTATCAAAAAGGAGTGATGGCCAGTCAACTTTAGAGCTATCTGAAGGAGAGAGGTATAATCTCAAGTAATCAGTACGGCGTTCAAACTGGACGATGTACGCCGGATACTCGAATCATGCTGAAGAGGATAGTTGAGAAAGCAATATCTACGCATTAGTTTTGCGCAGACAGCAGCCTTGATATTAGGAAAGCCTTCGGCTCAATATCATGGGAGAAGATATTGGAAGCCTTTAGAGACGCAGAAGTGTACTTGCTGAGGACGACTAACTGCCGCATTTTAGCTGCCAAAAAATCTGAGCATGGACGTCTACAGGTAGAGTGAAGCGCTTAATTAGTTACTTGTGGTGTGCCGGAAGGATCGGTCCTTGGGTCGCTATCGTAACGCGTGGCATTTAACAGGATCTTCATGGTAAAGCTACCACCAGGAGGTAAGCGTATTTGCTACGTCGGTGACATACTGGTGGCACGCATTGCTGGAACAATTGTATTGATTGAGAGTAGGGTAAAGTGCAGTGGCGTGTTGGATTGAGTGGGCCAGGCATTCACAATCCGTCGGAAGTCCAGTCTGCAATTCACCTTTCGCCTCCAAGGTGTGGAAATTACGATCAAGAAGGTGATGAAATTTCTGAGCATCTATGGTTAGACTCAAAGTTGAGCTTCAGATACCATTTCCTGATGGCAGGATGAAAGGTGGATAGGAAAGTGACCTACCGAAGCCTCTTGATGATAAACCTAGGAGGGCTAAGGAAAGCCTGAAGAAAGATTATAAGCCCGTATTTTCGGGCCTTCTATGTGGTGTCCCAGGATCGGCCTACTTCCTGAACACTGTGTACAAGAGGAAAGAGATGAAAATGATTCAATAAAGAGTTGCGCCAAGATGCGTAGAGCCAACCACCCTGTCTTGACAGAGGCTGTTTGCGTGTTAGAATGTTCATTACCAATCGAGTTCCTGGCCCAGGAGAGAATATAGAGGATAAAGACTGATCAAGAGACTTTACGGGTCAAGCAGGAGACCATTAGGAACTCTATGCTTGAAAAATGGAACGCAAGAATTGCTCACAGTGAGCACCGACCAGGGTATTAATAAGCGACCTTGATGAGTGGATGAACCGAGACTGTGGTCAGCTAAACTTTCACCTGATGCAAGTGTTGAGCGCCTGCGGATGCTTCAACAAAAATATCTTTATGAGAAGTTAAGGTAAGTTGAGCGGGCAACGTGTTCGCATTGCGATCAAGGGCGGAATGATGGACCATCGCGGACCTTATTTGAGTCTGAGCCGTGGCCGAGGCAAGCTTAGTCGGCCTCTTCGAGAGATTGAGGTCGTTAAAGTTGCCGAGTAACCCGTAACCCACCATGCTAAGTTCGGAAGAAGCATGGAATTCAGTATCTGCTTTTACAGCTGCGGTTATGAACAGAAGATGGACACAAAATAAAAGGACACCATTTTTCAGCACGGAGGAAATATGACAAATAACGGGGGACAATTCCTGGCACGATGAATGAATAGGTCGAACGGAGGAAAAAACATAGCAAGCGTAAATAAAAGAAAGCACGGTTAAAAAAAAAAATAGATACACGTTGAAAAAAAATATATGTAGGTGAAAAAAAAGTTACACGGCAAAAAAATATGTACATAAGTGAAAAAAAATTTTACAGCAAAAAAAATGTGAACATATAGTTAATCAATCAGAAGCGCATGAGTAGCCTTTTTAGGACGCCCCCTCTTTCTTTTTTGTCCAAGTGGTACCGTCGAAATTCATCGTACGTCTTCCAATTTGAATCTGCACGAAGCATTTGATTCAAGAATGCTGTGGTTAATGGGGTCTTTTTCTTGGAAGACGCAACGAAGTACTGTCGGCAATGTGGGGCAGGGTGCGCTCGTTCCAAAATTTTATGTTTCGATTGGGCCCATTGGTGAGCAGTAGTCCACTCCTTCAACGATAAAATATACGACATGGAAAATGACACACAGTTTACTGAAGTCGGATCTCTATCTTCAGACCATTTCCGGAGGTATTGAGTGATTCCATTCAAAAATTGACCGAGTGGAAGTCGTTCACGCAGTGTGTGTTCTCTTTTAATTCTACCATTCAGAGATTCCAACCCGTTATTTGTTGAAGGCAAACCCACTCCTGCACCCTCATACCATTTCGAGTTCTTCTCGACCCACTGCTTTTCGAAGTATTCCGCAAAATCGGAGTTTATGTCTTTCCACATTTTGAGGAAAAGTTCCGAGGCCTTCTTGAATGCATTGTTGTCTTTAGATGATTGAAGAGTAAGTAAGTCTCCCATGAAGTCCTTATTCCGCCCTCCTTTTGTGATGACTTTAACATACTTTTCAGTGTTCTTTCGTACGTGGAAAAAACACATTATTCGAAGTTCGGGTTCACCGAACACTTGAATGAACCCCGTAGATATGGCTTCAGCGGCATCCGCGACTAATATCTTCGGTTCCCATTCTGCACTAAATTCATGAACTTTCTGAAAAATGTAAGCAAAATCGTCGGCAGTTTCCCCTTTAGAGATCGAAATAGCGAAAGGGTGAAACTTTTTATCACAATCACTCGTTCCTATAATTAGCACAGGAAAACATAATAATATCATTCTCTCCGTTATTCTCGTTACTATTCTTCCTTTCATAAAAATTATGTATCCGTGTACAGTCCTCCGTTTGAAAACCTATTAAAAATTCCGTTATTTTCTATTTTTCCCCCTTTCAAATTCCTCCGTTGTGACAGTCTATTTTCTCCGTGCTTAATATTACTCTCCAAAATAAAATAGGCGAAGGCACAGCTACGCTTTATAGTCCACCACACTCACACACAAGAGGCACTCTGCAGAAATGAGATGCAGCGTGGGGCATGAGAGACTCCAGCAGCGGCCGAGTTCTAGGTTTTGCCTAATGTGTATGGTGCTGAAGAGAAACAGGTTTCACCGAGGACCGGGGGGTTCGGAAGAAACGTCCGCCGTTCGCCATCCACCATCCAAGCGGCCAGCAAAACTGTTATACATAGCTCCTAAGTCCGGGCTTGTAACGTCACAATCTATATTTTTCAGATTTCACGTGCCCCATGAAACAGGTTCCCTGCTACCGTGCCTCTCGTTCAACTCCGTTAAAGAGCGCGTGAGTTTTTTCTATCATTGAATTTATACGCGAGAGGGTCGCATACGCAACCCCACACACTCAAAATGGAGGAAAGTAACTGCGCAAGCGACACAAGCGTTGATAGAAGAGAGATAAAAAAATCAGTGATTACAAAAAATCCTTCATAAAATAGATTCTCTGCTCGCTTTTCGATAAGAATTTATTCTCTGAAAAACGGAGTCTAAGAGGGAAGGGGAGTTACTATCTTAATCTCCTCCCTGTCTGTGCGACTGCTATTTTGGATATGATCCATCCAAATGGTTCACTTTTTGCGAAGTCCATCTTTCTTGGTCTCAATGCCTATCTCTTGTTTTCTTGGAATGTCTGTGGTCTAGTTACGATTTAGGATTTAAAAACAAAATTGAATTTCAAGGCTTTTATTTTCCAGGAAATACAATTCCTCTTCCTTTTAATTAGTTCGTACACAGTACATCATTTGCTCTATCTGGTGATCCGACAAATCTGTAGTTCACTACGCATTTTAGCACCGCGTCAAGATTTTGAAATATTTGTTCCTACGAAATCCTGAAGGATTTCTTCTAACTAGATGGTACAATTATATTGTAAGCAATTAGAAAAACGAGTAGTCGAGAACATTTATTCAGAAACAATGTTGCCAACGATTCCCTCATGGCAGCTGTTCAGTAGATGCAGATTACCCATTTTTTCGATGACGTATTGGGCAACAATGGTCGTAAACACGCACTTTCGAGGCGACTCGTAATGAAAGGTACGTACTTTTTTCGATGCAGTCAGATTCGAGTAGATTCATGAGAGAGGTCGTTTTTTGTATCGGAGTTCAGGCATTTGTGAAACTAAGATGATATTAAAAATTTTTTTTGATGCATTTATTTCATTCGAATTCTCGAACGTACAAAAATTTTTGAGGATTGATTAGTGAGGCGACACTTTTGGGACACCCTTCTTCTAGGAAATTTGATCTTTTTCGACTCAAAAAATCTCTCCACGATCCAAATTCGAACAAAAGAACAAATATTGATCTTTTCTCGTTATGGCGAGCGTTCGTACGTCAAAAGAAATTACGATAAGGTCTTATTAAATAAAATGAACAAACACCGTCTCTGTGATACTCGTACCCTCCTGCGTTGATCTTTTCGTTCGTCGATAAAAGTGGTTGGAAAACCATGTGACCTGTAGAGGACTCGCCGACTCTTTTCTTTTCACCGTACCGTTGCCGAGTTCTATTCGTGAAGTTAGATTGTGTACGTACCGTATTCGTGTACATTGTACATTCTGTACGAGTACGAGAAGGCGTTTTGAGAATCGCTCGCGTTTCTCTTCAGTCGTACCTACGAACCTTTTTGCGAAATGTCGAAAATAACGAAATGGCGTCGATCGAAAACCTTAGTGCTCATTGTCGTGACCACTGCACTCCTGTTGGACTCGACCATCGTGACAGTAATCGGTGAGTTGGATGGTAGAATTTTCTCATTTTCGTATATTAGGTAGAAAACTATTTTCATATTGCGAAGTAAGGGTTGGAAGCAGAGAAGGAACGTGAAAAATTAAAATTGTCCAAGCCCCGATCTCGAACACTCTTCAAATAGTTGAAGACAATGGAAACAATTATAAAATGTTTGTAGCGAGATATGTGACCTGTAAGAAAACCCCCTTAGCGTCCCAAACATCGTTTTTGAGGTTTTTAGTGATTTTTATCAATTGAAACCAGCTCTAGTATTAGAAGAATTTCAAAAATTTGGACTTTGAGGGGGGTTTTCTTGTGACAGGTCACATATAGAGACAAAAGTGCTTTGAAAATATCATCGAAATGTACGTAGCAATCGTTCGCCAGAAAGATCCCAAAGTTTTCTACATTTGCGAAGAAGTGAGTGACTTTGAAAGCTTAGATTGCGGAAAGGCGTGATTTCAAAAAAACCATACTTTCTTAAAAGTCTTCAATCATACGTTTATTAATTGATTGGCAGTGGAGCTCCTCGGGAGATAGGGATTACAAAGATTTTTCCATTCGCTTTTTATTCCTTTTGAAGTGAGAACTGTTTGATTATTGATTCTGAAATTTACAATCTCAAAGAGTGAGAAGAGAAGACTTGAGGAACAGTCGTCTCTTAAATAGGGCGTGGCTCCTCTCTGATCCGAGATTCTAGTTCATGAGTGTGATAAAAGTATGCCCTTGAATACGAGGTCATAATATTTACGAAACGTTTCCTTTAGTCAGCACAAATATAAATATGACAATAAAAATCACAAAGATTCGTGCACTCCCCTACCCTAAGAACAAAAAGGTACTTGTTGTTTGATTTACATGGAAAGTCACAGATTAAAGATACGAGCAAGAATGATAATTATTTAGTCAACTACAAAGTACAAAAATATTTAAATTGTGTATATTTATAGTCGCTTACTTTGAAATCACTTGCCCGATTGTAAATAGGGATAGATTACAAAAGCTTAATTTTCTTCTCATATCACGTTAGACTTTAGTTCCACGGGTAAATTTTGTATACGCGATTCGTTACACCTAAATTAAATTGAATTCGTGAACTAAGAGCTTTGAACAAATATGTAAACCCTTCATTCAAATATTTCGACAAGCATCGTAATGATATTTTTCTAAATGATAGTTTTTAAACGTATTAAATTGCTTTCTGAAGTTGATTCGATATCGTATTAATTTTCGGGGAATATCAAGGGGAGAATCGGGAACATGATCCCTCACTCTTCCCTCCATCCATTTCAAAAACATAATAGGAAAAAGGAGGGGAAGAGAATAATTTAAAAAATAAGACTAAGACAAGAAAAAGGAAAAATCAGTGACCATTGCATCTATTGCATTGGCAGGAGTAGCAGCTGCTCTTTAGTTCTCTCCTGTTTCTGAGTAAATTTTAGTTGATTCCTTTTCTTGTAATTAGCCATATCCTTGGATTGCGTTGTAACTACATTTTTTCAGATCTTTCGAGCCATCTCTCTTCCTTCTACTCTCCAATTGATACTCCTATCACATCGTACTCGAGCTTGTAAGCGTTCTAGTCGTCACCCTCGATCTTATGGATTTGAGCCATACACAATACATACATTATCGAAGCTCTCCACCAGTTTGTAATTCATACGCTACGTATAGAATTGGATAAAACATTGAAAATAAGGTCAAGGGGGCTGACCGGGAATTAAGTAGGGCTCTTATGTCTCTTTGACGTCGGTCGACGAAAAATAGTCTTTTTTTTTAAAATGTCACTGTAACGTCATGATTTTCGATAGTATTGAATGACGTTCTTATGTCTCCTGCTTTCTCAACAGACAACGTGTTCGTAAATACAATCTTGAATTGCTAGCATTATGCGACGATGACGTTACAATTCTTATATAACCCATATTGGGTCTGAATAACGGGTACGATGTCTTATTTAACCGCAGTGAACAAGTAATGAAATTAACGAATAATACATTATTATTAAAGAGGCATTAACAGTTGACGACACTACATTTACAGATCAACTGATACAATATCTTACCGCATCCGACATCTTCCCCCTCATTTAACCATATGATAGTACTTATCAGTCTTTCGTACAAACCTTCGTCAAGCTAATAGCCCTAGAGTAGCTTCAAAGCTTGTAAAATAAAAAAAAAATTATCAGAACCTAATAGTATTTTTTCAATTTTAGAAACTCATTCACAACCATGAAAAGGAGTTCGTAAGTAAGGCTTACAAATTAGTTACTGTCTGTCTTGGTATAATATACAGGATCTTTTGTCTATGAAAATTCACCTTATTTACCGCTCGCAGGCTAATCTTCATTAATTACGTTAACCGAGACAAACAAAGAATCTCTTTCAGGAGGAACTCTTCAATTGATGTCGACGATAAGTCGTAAGTTTTGGGGTACATATGGTCACCTTCAAAAATTATTCCAAGTCTCAGAACTAGACCAGAGCCTTCCCTTCTGGGACACTTATGGTTACTGAACATATTCATTCTTTATCTTTTTTCCTACTGATCTCCGTGAACGGGTTCTAAGTGTTCTATTGAAAGTTTAGAAAGTGGGAGAATAGCGCGCAGTATGCGGTCTTATTTGCGGGTGTACCTTTTTCGTACCTTTTTTCTAGGTAGAACCCTTACGCTTTGTGTATTTACAACAATTACCTTCGAATTTTTTTTTGAAGTAGGTCAGATTTGTCCAATTTTCCGGGATACCTATGGGTCTCCTACGAAAATTCTTTCATATCTCTAAATTAAATCAAGACACCTCTCTCGTAAGAGATACTTATGTCACATTCGAAAATTTTCCCAATTTTATGAGCTAGGCGAGAGCCATCTTTCGCTAGAGCCCATGGAAAGCATGATGCCCCAAAAGGACGGCGGATGGTGGACACTTCTTCCAGAAGACCTCCTACCATCCTTCATGAAACAGATGCTGGAAAGATTCGAGAATTTCCACGTCTGCATATCATCTAATGCAAACTGATACTATCTCAACGGAAACTGTTAGGTACACGTTATTGAGGAATATAAAGTAGAGTTCAAGTGCAATTACGCGTATTATCGATCATAGATTTTGGAGTTTATACATCCTGTCAAGTTTGTACTAAAAAAACAGGTGCAGATAAAATAGATTTTCCTAAGTGACCAAAAGAATGAAAGTTGATTCGAATGTTTATTGTGTTGCCATCGCGAAGAGAGGAGAATTTCTTTCGTCCTCTTGTTGACGCGGATTTTTGAATCTACGTTTAGAAAGGAATAAAATCTGTATTGGTACGGTAACAGAAAATGATTACGATTTTTGTGAAGTCTGTATAGAGTCACACATTAGGTCACGACGCGACCCAGAAAAACGAAACATAATTTTTATTCTTTCTGGGCCGCGTACTCCATACAGACTTTGCACAAACTGTTTTATTACTAACATGGCATGTTGTATTGAGAGAATAATTTCTTCTATAAAATATTATTTTAAAATAATCTCACTAGTAGTCCCAGGTAAAGAGAAATCAAAAATATCAGTCAATTTCTTCTGTTATACCTATTTAATACCTAATTTTTATTTGTTTGCAGTTCCTATTTTACCAAACTTTTTGACTTCGGAGATTAGCAGTGAAGCATCAACTGAGGCATCAGGAAATGAAACTTTCAACATCGGACCCGGAAATGAAACTTTAAGGTTTGGACCTAGAAATGAAACTTTCAACTTTGGACCCAGAGATGAAACTTTCAGCTTTGGTAAGTATACCGTCGACGTCTGTATCTCATCTTATATTTTATATTACACACATGACCAAATTTCAACATTTCAAACTTTTGGAATAAACAAGAAGTAGCAAAAATGTTTCTAGCAGTATTTTTCACGCCGAACACGATGCCGTCTGCAGTTTTCCGCTATCTCCTCTCGGTTTCTTACAAATTGCGTTTCAATACTTGAAAATTACTTGAATGTGACACTTCGGGAGTACTGCGTTGTATCATTACAAACCCCAGATATAGAAAGAAGTGTACAGAAATATTGCTCATACTTTCTTTTAGAACACATGATATTTTCACTTGACTAGCTCTCATGGTTATAGCTATCTACTCATTTTTTTCTGAGAATCATTTCATGATCAATAATTGGGGCTTAAACCTTCACTAGAGGGCGCTACTTAAAGGTCGAACAAGAGAACTTAGGTATGTTTGCACATTGATTTTAAAACAGCCGTTATTTTTTCAATGTCCCATTTATAACTATAATTTTTGCTTTGTATCCAAAGTTGATCACATGGATTACAAAATTTATGCTTGTATTTGCTTTAAAAAATGATATACGATCAATTATGGCGATCGATGAAAAGGTGAATTTCGTCGGGGCTACCAGCTCCCCAACTCAAAGTTTAAATCCCAATACAGATGTTTAAAAGGGGAAATTTATGAGTGTCATTTTGGTCACACTGATTTACGTAATGCGTGCGCCTGCACGTTACTCACGCAGAAAATTATGCGCCCAGTCAAGCAATTTAGGTGCCCATCATTGATAGGAAGTGGTCAGTGTTTCCACTTAAGAAAACGTGTGAAAGAATTGAGGGAATTCCAGACACATTTCATTTACAAGTAGGTTTAAGACAAGGAACCAGTTAAGGATATTATATATTATATATTTTTTTTTATTTCAAATCAGTCCACAGAGGTCTACGAATCACCACAATGAAAAACCAAACAGTAGAGCAAGAGTGGAGTGTTTTTTAGGTTGAATTTTGAAGTGGGAATAATATTTGAGATTGTACGACGAGGAGCGGTCAGTTGGAGTGCTTTGCAGAAAAATATCTTGCTCATATTCCTCAAGATCGATGTGCCCCGGTATTCACAGGAAAGAGATAGAGGATGAGGAAGAACTTGAGGAGTATTTGAGAATGAAGATTCGTTCGACGACAGGATTGGTAGAATGAGGGTCTTGAATAGCACGTTGCGGGAATGAGGAGAGAAGCAAGTGAGAAGGGAGATATACGTGAGTATAGCGATAAGTTCGGCGGTGAATATGGAAGCAGAGTTTCTCGTACGGAAGAATCGAGACTACGTATTCGATTTGGACCAGTCCATGAAGCAAAAAAGGTAGGAAATGATTTTGTTGATGTTTGTATATAAAGTTGGCTGAATTTCGGTAAGATCAAGACGGATGGGGGTTAAAAAATAGAAGTTGGTAAATGAGTGCCCAGGTGGAATTGAAGTTATGGAAGGGGCGAATTAGGTGGGTGTTTGGGTCGTGACTTGAGTTAAATTAACGAATTGAAGATTGTTGGATATCGTATTAGAATAAGAACACGAGTAAAAACTAGGTCATCCAATCGTCAGGGAAAGCGATAGACGGAATACGATTTTGGCAGTGCCTCAAATACGAGAGATTTCATGATCAAATTCCGAGTATTTCTAAAATCTTTCAGTTGGTATTACAATCTGGGCCCATTAAACTCCTTCATGACGTCACTCAAAGAGAAGGACGATTTCCACTTCTTTAGAAAGCCTATACCTTCACGAAATAGTTTTTGTTATTCCCCCCCCTCTCTCTCTCTCTCTCTCTCTCTCTCTCTCTCTCTCTCTCTCTCTCTCTCTCTCTCTGTGAACATACTCAGATGTAAATAGCCTAACTGCTCGCTTATTCAACCCTCTAGATCCCAAATCTATCATGGAAAATAATTACATTGAACAAATAATTCACGAAAACATGTGTTCTAGAACTCTGATGACATACTTCCACTACCCAAGTGACGAAAATCGTAAAAAGAAAAAAATATTCTGACATAGCATGAATAAAGATTATGTTTCATGTCTATCATAGTGTAAGAGTCTAGTATGCTGTATCAAGAAAGTTGGTGTTATGTGAGGGGGGTGATATAAGTACTCATATTGAGCCTTCATTTCAGTAGTCCTAATATACAGTGTACGGATACTACCCATAGTAGAGTGGGGATACTCGCAGAATTCTAACGGGCTTAGTAAACACATGAAACATGTAAAAAAACGTGAATCCATACTTTTCAGACTTTCCTCTTTCGATCTCCTTTTCTTGTTCGCTCAAACTCATACATTCCTGTAAGGTAAAAGTTCTTCATAGAATTTACCTCTTCCTCAGGAAAAATGTATAAGGTATTTACGAAATCCAGTGCCAGAAATGTCTCATTTCCTGTACCTTAGACGAACAGATTGACCCCCAAAAACTCAAATTAATGAGCACAAGAACAGCCAACTCTGACCCTCATTATTCAGCATTTGTCCGTTCTTTTCTTCGATTTGAAAACTAAGACTTTTGGAAATGGGAACATGGGCACTCTTCTCTGATCTCCGAGTAGAATCAATACCTTCACTCAGTACATACGAATGAATTATTGTAAATCATTCGCTTCACGGTACCATTCAGCATTACCGTTCATTTCAATATTTCCCTTTTTTCTTTTCGCGGAATTTTCTTAATGAACTCTCAAGTTCAATAGCTGCCACCAATATCCTCATCAGAAAATATATCACGTATCTTTTTTATTTCTAGTTGTATCACACGCTAATTATGATTTTTAGAAAAAGACTAAGAAGCCACGAAAAAATATACGCATTTCAAGAATAAGAGGTTTCATTTCAAATGACTGTTTCGCATAAATTGCATCAAGGAAAATGGTCAAGAAGGAAGGAAGGACAAAAAAAAAAAGAAAAAAAAGTAGAGTAGCCTATTCGACCGCCGAGGACGTGATCGGATGTATGAATTAGCGTCATCAGATAAGGCGATTTATGAGTTCATTAAAAACAACTACTCCGGCCATCCCTCCGTCTTCTACCCATCGAGTGCAAAATGTTGTAACCGGATTGATGTCTAATTAGTCTCGAATCGATCTGTTCTTGCAATTCGGATTGCCAACTAATTACCAAGACTCTCTGTTTGTTTATTGGCTTTTCAAATAGCAATCATACAGTGTCATTTGCCCGTCTTGATTGTCTCATTCATTTTTTTTTTTTCTTGCTTAAGATATTTGCACAAATATTTCCATGTCAATGATGTAGACATTCCGAATGCACACCTTTATTGCGATCCAGTTCGGTAGCGTTGCAATGTCTTAGATGTCATCGTTTTTGTGCACATAAATTTCAAGAACGGTGACTTCCTAAGTATTTACGGGAATAATTAATAATAAAACGGAATACGTCCCGTAGATGATTCGAAGAAGCCACTCGAGATGTTTGTCACTGCCACACGACAGGAAGGGAAGAAAAACGAGTAGAAAAAAAATTTTATCAACAACCGCACAGCCTCCGGCAATTTCTACGCGTGATACCTGGTATTTTGTAGGTACCTTCTATATTTGTGCATCTCCTATGGGAGGACGGCCAATACACCCCACGTTGTTCTACTATAGTTTCAACTGAAATAGGTACTACGAAACTTTCGTTCTTGTTTACGTTATCTTCAACGAGAAAAACGAGACAGACGATGCATTTAAAATATTATCGCCATATTGAGGGATAAAACTTATAAAATATTTCAGTTTAATAACAAGACTGAGATTTTCATCTTATTATCTTTCCTTTCGAGAAGAAAAGCCTTATAATCACTAACGAAGATCTAATATCTTGTCATTTTATATTAATTGCCCTCCCAATGGACAGTATTTCAAATAGAATCAAATTATAACGAAGAAAACTCCCATAAAGGACTTGTATTGAAATTATTGACAGGGTATGTGGCATTAACAAGATTTATAGTTCGAATCAGACTGGAAGAAAATAAGGGTAGAAACAAATAAGTTAAGACAAGGAGGGTGTGAATTCATATCACGTAGGGAAAGATGCGAGTACAGGTCATTTTTTCGTAATCAACTGACCATGAGACCATTTTTGTACTAATAAATCGTCCTTGGGTGCGTAATGAGTAAATCACGTGCATCGATTAAGTCGATGACGACTGTCTCTTCACTTTTTCCAATATCTCCTTTCTCTGCGAAAAACTTCAGAATACTTTGTGTGATTTATTTGATTGAAAGCTCCGCAAACGTCGACTTAGCAGTCTGAGATTTCTCAAAGATATCAAGCGATCCCAACGTGAAGTTGGCACCCTCGACATTGCAGACGGTCCCTATCATTTTCGCAAAATAAGATTTATGAGGAAAGTGGGTCATTTTCATCATCTGGCTAAATTTAGTTGCGGGTTTTCTTAAGTAAGGAAGTCTGAGCCATTTTTGGGGCTAAGAGCACTCCTCGAAAAAAAATGAAAAAATCAAGTTTCCTACTGAACGGTACGTTGTGACGTCATTTCTCGAGATTATTTTTGCTTAGCATTTTTAGAATATTTCTGTGTAGTCTTGTAAGTTTTATTTTCTCATGGTATTTTTCAAATTTCTGCAGTCTTTGAAAAAGTTTCTTCTTTTCAATAACTCAATAATAGTAATCGTACCTACCGCATGAATTCTACAACCGTGAAGACTGTTATTTATACTCTTCGACCAAATGTGACCCGGTCTACGGAAACCCGGCTTAGCCAAAGGTGGGTTAAGCCGGGTTTCCGTAGACCGAGTCACAAATGTATTTCAATTTCTTCACTTGTCTGTCATCATTTTGAATGGGGACACTTATACTATGATTATTTGCGGGAATTTTTTTTGCATTTTGGAGCTTGGCAAGCGAAAAAGAACCAAATCACTCAGGTTCCAGATTTAAGTGGAACACAAAGATGTGAATCTCTTGGTTTCCAGATATTATAGAAAAAATATAGATTTCTTGAGCTTTGCATCTTAGTATGAAGAAAAGCTCTAGATCTTTTGAAAAAAATGATTTTCCATTATGTAACAACCAATGAGAAAAAAAAAAACCCAAAAGACCCCGATACTGAGGCGCAAGGCGACTCAGTCTTGTTCTTTTAGGCAACCTGTTCTATGTTTTTTTTTTTTTGAAAAATTTGCTGTCCGACGTCCGGCCAAAATGGACTTGGAAAAATTTATTTATTTATTTAATTTCTTTCCTTTTTTTTTTTTTTTTTTTTTTCGTTTCTTTCTTTACTTATATGATAGGAAGGACTTGAAAAAATTTGGTTCTGCAAGTCATGAATATAAAATTTTTAATTCTCGTCATAATAATGATAGACGAAGATTTTGAAAAATAGGTGTTTTCTCAATTCAGTTCCGCACTACTCCAGAGGTCGAATTGAGCGTTTTTTTAATAGTGGTTTCCCCATTAGGCCTATAAACCTCATTACTTATTTCATGAAAGGCCTAAGAAGAAGAAGGGTGACAGAAGTAAGAAATAAGATAAAACTGATTTCGCGAACAGCAAGTTGTAAAGTCTGTTTAATCCACCCTCAACACGTTTTTTTCCTATCGAGTTTATTGCTCACTCTTTCGGACATCATAGAGTACAAATATTTCTTCTTCTCTAAAAACGCCGTCGAAAAGTCCTCTGATTTTTCCTTATTTGATCAAGAATATTATAGCAATAAAATAAAATATGGTCATTATTTTTATTTACGCTCTATTTTCAGAATCAAGAAGGCTCAATCTGTATTCAACAACCAACTCCCACGAATCCATCGCATTGGGATTATTATTTGCGTCAAAATCATTCTTCCAGATAATTGTGGGGCCATTCGTTGGAGGCTTAACGGACAAGTATGGTTTGAAAAGTCTAATTTTTGTATTTCAACGGGTACACAAAAAGTTATCAGCTCACGAAAAAACATGGAATTAAATGGATATGTAATAGGATGTGTACCGGAGGAAGTTAAGAGTGTTCGTAATGGATTTCGAGTTGTCTGGAGGGTAGAAAAAACTTGAGAGGGACCAGAAAATCATTTTTCATGGTTTAGTAGGTATGGACAGGAGAGAAATAGGAGGCGGATAATTCATCAGCATGGCAAAGAAGGCAGGAGAAGGTTAGTGCCCAGTTCTCAGTCGAGCTATAACTATTTCCTCATGGCGTGAGGAACGAATTGAAGAAGATCATGAAATTGAGAATTTTTCAATCGAGAGAAGTTTATTCTAGGATTGAGAAGACTGAAGCTTGTGCCCTTGCGATGATCAGAAAACAATAATACGATTTTAAGTCATAAGCCGGAAAAGCGGTAGGATCAAAGATTGAGGAGGACAGCCGAGCTTTCTCGGCAGCAAGGTCCATCGCGTCATGTTCCGGGAGGCCGATGTGACCAGGAATCCAGAGAAAGGAGATTGAGAATGCGCTGAACGATGGGTTGCAAGAGTAGGGGTCTTGTATCATTGTATGGCCGGAAGAGAGGAAAGAGAGTCCATTATGAAATCGGATTGTTGTGGATCTGCCATGAAGAAAGGATTGGAGGAAAGAGGGTACGCTCCTGCGGAAGCCTATTCCAAATAATCTAGAGCAAATAGGATATCGCCAAACAGTCAACAAATATGGTGTAAAGAGAAGATTCCTCACAGAACGATTCTGCAATTTGGAAGTTGAGCTTGTAAATGGCTCCTAAAGTATTTTTAGAATAATAATTATTTTCACTGGCTTGTAATATATTTCAATCTCCATTATCATAGTTTAAAAAGTCTTTAATTCGCCGAAACAGGAAATGAATAAGAATCCTTTCCATTAAGTACTCGAAAATGATAAGATAAATAGTAATATAAGGACAATACGAAAGTACTCAAGATTGAATCATCAAATGGTAAACTATTGAAAGTTCGTGTCGGCCCACGAAATAGTTTTCGACCTCCGAGCCATATATGATAGGAGGGTGACTCCCATAAAACAGGTTTCCTGTTGCCTCTATTGACAAGGTAATGAAGGCAACCACGAGCAGCTCAGCAAGTGAGCAGCGAGTGTTTTACAAAGGGTGTCACACATTCAAAACTCGAGCTCTGGACTCTTAAAGAAAGGAGAAGGGTCTTAAAAATTCCGCTGATCATTTAAGGTAGAATTTGGAGAAATTTTCGAGCTCTAAACCCCATAAAGGGAGGAAGGAACTTGGAAAAATTGCGCTCGTGGACAGAATAGGTATTGAAGAAAGGACTTCTGTTTCCTTGAGGAATTATTCTTTGGGGTGATGGTCCAATGTCCTCGGTGTGGGAAAACTTTTCCATATGTATTACCCTCAGCTATAAGATTCGTAGGGTGGGGCAGAATTGACTATACTTTGATGCTAAAACGAATTTCAAGATCCAATACTTTTCTGACTATGAAAAACACTTTTTACAGTGAAAGTGTTCATTTTTTTTTTGTATAGGAGTAAATTTAATGAATTATTTAATTTTCAGGATTGGATATTCTAAGCCGATGTTCGCAGGATTCTTAATAATGTTCATTTCAACTTTGAGTAAGTATTTTTTCATAAATAGCGTTTGACGGGCTTGCTTTCGGGCCTCTTGCGATCAAGACCCTTCGGTGTCCTTTTCCCTCTCTTTCAAGTGGATTTTACGGGGCCTTCGCGTGCTCCTATTTCTGTCAAGCCCGTGGTGATCGTTGGTTAGCTTTCTAAATCAGTCCGGTGCTGTTCATAAATGCAGGGCAAGTCGTAAAGCGTTTTGCATTAATCGTATCGTTTGTTCAACAGCATTTGCCTTCGCTACGTCTTATTACTTGTTATTTGCTGCCAGATCAATTCAAGGAATCTCATCAGCTCTAGGCAGCATACCAGGTAAGGAAGGAATATTCTACTCGTTTTTCAAGGTTTTATTAACTCTTTCACTTAGGTATCTCGCGTCGAATAAATTACTTTATTGTAAGGATCGAATAGTCCATTATTTCTACACTGACTTTTGATTTTGAACTCTTACTTTCTCAGGATCGATGGTACGAAGTCCTCCTCAGCCCTCACTTCGAAGAAAATTATTTTCAGGTGGCTAGTTTCTGACCAATCTTGTAGCGATTCTCTTCCTGTAAAATATTACTGAAAATCGTACACTCGCATTTGACTTGAGATGTTTCAAACGTCAGTCTCGAAAGTTTTTTCCATTTTTTGAAACGATCCTTTCAATTGAGCTCTTCTTTCCAAGAAGGGCGTAAACTCGCAAAAACGTGTTTTGAGAAAAACACATTTGAAATTTTAGGAAGGCATTAACACGTCAAAAAAAAGTCGGGTCGGGACGGGACGGGACTTTACCAGTACTTAGCGACATACCTCCCTTTCCATCTTCCCTAACGTTGCAGCCTCTCGTGTTTAATAGAAGAGCGCTACATCGATTCGCGCACAAGTCCAATTACGCCGTTCTTGCAGAGACTCGCCATTTCTGAAAAACTGGTTTCTATGTCAATGGTAATTCCCATAAGAGATACGCCCTTCTTGAAAAGACCACACTTTTCGAGAATTTTGAGAATTTCGGTTAACAACTGAGGGGAGGGTGAGGAACAAGATTCTGATATTTTTTCAAAAAGAGCGTAAGTCGATTTACGCCCTTCTTGAAAAGAAGGGCTCAATTATTATCTGTTTTCAAAACATATTGTGAAGATACAATTTTTTTTTTTAATTTTATTCCCTAGTTTTGTTCGAGTGCAGAATTGTAAGGAAAATATCTTAATCTTGTGGATTTTGTTTCGTTTTAGGATTGGCGATGTTATCACATTATTATACGGATGATAAAGAGCGAGGTAATGCGATGTCCATAGCTTTTGGAGGCACAGGATTGGGAGTCCTGATCGCTCCTACTTTTGGAGCGTTTTTCTACGAATATTTCGGAAAACCGGTTCCATTTTTAATAATCGCTGCGTTTGCACTAATTGATGGATGTAAGTTTTATTATTCAGTAATAATGATCGAAATTTTCATAAGGTACAGGATTGAAATATAAAGACTAGGTACTTCGACTTGAGACAACGTAGAATAAGTTGCAAAAAGTGTTCCTGTTTTTTTTCTCTCTTTAGCGTTTGGCCTCAAGCGTTATATTCTTCATAAGCTATTTAGCAGCGCCACTCAGAGGGAAAAATCCAAAGAAGTTCAAAATTTCTAGACATTCACTTATATATTATTCTTCAAGGACTAGGTAGTGGTTCATAAACCTCCAAAAAACTTTCTGCAAGGGTACAAATCATCTTTCACTCCTCTATTGATTATAAATTATCAATAAGTTAAAAAAATCTTTCCAAAGGCTACAGCCAGAAACTCGTTTCTTTCTGGGGCAGTTTTTGGAGGCGATTTTAATACAAAGTATACTCATTCCGTTTGGAATGAAAACTTTTGGTGAGAAAGCTATAAGGCTTCATCGGGTTTCGATGGTTGGAGGGGGTTCAGGGCAGACATGAAATATATCGGAAATAGAAAAATGAGATTTAGTCTCTAGGTTCCTCTGCTTAGGCAGGCGTCGCGTCACTCCGCAAAATCCTTCCACATCTTTAAAGTAACTTTGAAGTAATTTTATGTCGTAAACGTCACGTTCTGTCTTGAATTATTATACGATACTGTAATTTTTAATTTTGTTTACTCTCTAAAGTTAGTCAAAGCCCTAGTTTTCTCGGAATCACATCAACTTGGAGAGAGGGACGTGGTTTCCTATGCGGATTTAGAGGTTGGGCTTATCAGAGACGTGAAACATTTGAATCAGTCATTTTGAAAACCGCATCTGAGTCCATAAAATGAATTTTACAGGAGATGAAGAAATTGTACTTTACAGCGACTTAAAATAGTATGATTGAAATGTAAGGTATCCTAGCTAAATCGAACCGTGCCAATATTGAAGGGCAAAGTGTAAGACGATTAAAAAGTGTATTTTATTTGATCAAATCGTGACTTGGGTGGTTTTCAAAATGACCGATTCATTCATGTCAATACATATACGTGCAAATAGTAATGCAAATCGAATTATTCTCAACTCGTACAATTTCAGTTCAAAATCTTACAATCATACAAAAAATAATGTTTTCCTCATCGCGTAGCTGCACTTTGTTGAACGCTAATCCCGCAGTTAAGAACTGCCCCCGAATCTAATTTAATGACACGTCAACTCGAAGAATGACTCTCATATTTTAGACATTGTAAATTCTCTGCATTTTAAATAATTTGATCGTTTGCTAAGTTTATATTTTTCGTTGTATTGTGTAAGGTTTGGTTCTTTGTTTATAGGTCTACGATTATTTATCGCCGATCCGAAACCAGAAGACAGAATTATAAAACCAAGAGGACCTTCGTTATTTTCTCTGTTCAAAGATCCGTACATCATGATATCTTCGGGTAAGGAGTATCGAATTTTTGCGGTGAATTACCAAATGATTCTATCCGTAACTAGTTTATTTTAATATCCAAACGTTTTTTTGACAGTGCCTAGTGCCATAAGCAATTTCCTCGTTTTTCGAAAAAATCGTCCGTCTTTGTTCTGACTATTTCGAGCCTGTAATATTTATATTATGAGCCTCCTCTTACTCCCTATGAAGCTCATAAGAGTGAAATTTCCCAAACCTTTAGAACGTATAACATCTCTGCTTTTCTACAACGTAGACGCACCCACCTAGCTTCAGATCCTATCGAATATAATTTTTCTAGTGTTTTATTGATTAATCGAGCGAACTTCAGATGGTGAATAGTTTTTTTAAATATTGTCCGTCGACGCGACAAGTTCCTGATTGAAAAAAACCCAAAAGTTATCAAAAACAAAAAAAGACTTCATACCCACGATAGAATTTAAATTCAGGTTCTTTTCATTTACATATTTAGACTCATTAATAAAATTTCTTCTGTGTAATATCAGGTTCATTATTTCTTATGCATTTTGGTATTGCATTTCTGGAACCATCGCTACCAACGCGTATGAAATATCTGATGAACGCTACCAGTATTCAACAGGGGTTGGCTTTCCTACCTATAAGTTTGACACGTTTGTTAACGACAACTTTAGCTGCTCGATTGGGTTACCGGATTGGAAGGTGAGTAATAAGAGATGAGAGATGCTATTCTTGTCAACCTCCAATTTCTACAAAAGTCTGATCCTTTCTCAACTTGCTTACGGTTCCCTAATTTACACCCACACCAAGAAAACGACTGTAAAATTGCCAACTTCCCGCAGCCTTTCACCGAACCCCAGGTGTTTCTCTTCCCAGTTACCGCACTCTTTGCTAACTTTCTGGCTTCAACAGCCCACGATCCAAATCTTCCCATCTTTTCAAACACTCTTAGCCCTTATAATTCACCTTTTCTGTCAATATCTGGCCCTTACTTCCTTTTTTTTATTTCATCCACTCCCCTTGGATAACTCTTATCCTTGATATTTGTATCTGTTACGCTCAATCCACGTAATTGCTCATTACGCGTAATGAGCAGTAAAATTGCTCAATACGTGTAATAAGCAGACGTGCTGCTCATTACACGTATTGTGCAAAGTTGCTGCCCATGACGCGTAATGCGCAGGTGGAATTGACCAAGGAGAAGCTGATTTGATTGTAAAATAATGGTATTTTCATTTTACTTGGAATACTTCAAAAAATCATTATAATGTAAATTACTTTCTATTATCACCCGAGGAGATCGTCATTACTTTCGAAATTCAAAATATTATTCTATTAGAAATAGGAAAGTTGAATTACGGATATTCTTTTGCCCTGCCAGTGACGAGGTTTGGACCACGCATCTCTGAATCAGAAGTCCGCGACTCAACCGCTCGGCCACCGGCGCTGCGAAAAAATATCGCCCTATTTTAACTTTGAAAGGAAAGTTCCTACTTTTAATGAGCCACAAATCCGTATTTTAAGTTTCCTATTTCTAATAATCCTTGTGAACATGTCCACTTTGAAACTTTCTGTTAGTTGCCCACTCCTGGCTTTTCTGGACACTCGCACTCCTCCCGGCATTAGTGCGCGTTTGCGACTGCTTCTTATGGCCTTTGTACCTTATCACAGGTAGGAACTTTCCTTTCAAAGTTGAAATAGGGCGATATTTTTTCGCAGCGCCGGTGGCCGAGCGGTTGAGTCGCAGACTTCTGATTCAGAGGTGCGTGGTCCAAACCTCGTCACTGGCAGCGCAAAGAATATCCGTATTTCAACTTTCCTATTTCTAATAAACCTTGTGAACATGTCCAATTTGAAATTTCTCTTATTCTATTATTTATCGTGATTGTCGCAACTTCTACATTGGTAGACAAATCATGAAAATGGCCAACTTTTGCATTCCAACATTACTGCCATACAAAGTTGAATTGACGTACATGCAAATAATGAATACGAGAAAAAGAGGCTATATCAAGTATACCCATAACCTCTTTTCCTCGTATTCTTTATCTGCATAATACGTCAATTTAACTTTGTACGGCAGATTATTTCTTGAGACATTTGGGCAACCATCGGTTATGAGGGTAAAAACACTCGCTGAATCGGAATTTCATGGTTGCTAAGTCAAATTTTGCCTCCTTATGGCCCAAATCCAAGATAGCGGCGAAACTCATTTCATTTCTGTTTCAAGGTGAAACCGAAGGTTATAATTTTTTTTTTTTTTTGGGGGGGGAGGGAGGAGGTTGCTAGTGTATATAATTGCGTCTTCAAACTCTACTTGAGATATTGGAAATTGGTCAGGTTAAAATCACAGAGCTTTCTCTCAACTGCATTATATACTACCAAAATAGAGCATATGTATTTCAAAATTCGTCCGTAGAAATAAGATGAACTGTAAAATAAGGAGGATTATTCAAAATTGTAGCTCGAACAACTTTATTGATAAAGAATCATATTTTTTAAAGGAAAAAAGGAAAAAGAACTAATAACAGACAAGCATGTTTGTGAGAACATAACCACAGGACTCAAGTATCTCGACTTTTGATTCCCAGGCAAGCTCATGATGGTCGTTTTTGATTTTCTCGGGTCAAAAAACCATAGAAACGATACCCTACACTCTAGTATTATATTGCCAATAAATTTGGCCTTAATTTGACCCAAATTTGGATCCTCATCTTGGCTGCATGTGATCCCAATATCTCAAGTAGAGTTTGAAGATCCAATTCTTTACACCAGACATCCCCCCCCCCTTCAAAAGAAAAAAATTACAATTTTCTGTTTTACCTTGAAACAGAAATGAAATGAGTTTGGCCGTCATCTTGGATTTGGGCCATAAGGAGGCAAAATTCGACTTGACAACCATGAAATTCGGATTCAGCGAGTGTTTTACCCCTATAACCGATGGTTGTCAAAATGTCTGAAGAATAGAGATGCATTTCAAGAAAAAGTCCACCTGTCTATTCGGCCTGCGTGGCACGCAGAATTGCATATTTATCGATTGCTTTGACGCACCGACGATATCCCTTCCAGTTCCCACTGAACCAAGCCGAACTAATTCGGATTGGTTCATAAGGATGCTCAATACGCGTAATAGGCAGAAAAATATTGCCGACTTTGCACAATACGCGTAATGAGCAATTACGTGAATTGAGCGTAACATATCCATCTCCCTGAAATTTCCAAAACAGCGAACGTACATACAAACAATACGTAATACAACCAATTCTTCAGAATTTATCTCTGGCCTTATGCGCTACGTGGACGGGTCCACATGGAGACCCAGGCCGGATATGCAGTCTCCCTTCAATGTAATATCTCATTCTTTCGTATGAGAAATTCCGCTTCCAAATTTACTTCTGAATTTATCACCATATTTATCCGATCCTCCCTCCACTCTCGCTTTTCTCCTTCCTGCAAATTTTTTATTATATCTGATTCTCTCTCATTTTTACTGGCCACTGGCTGTCCAAAGCCTCATTCTACCAGTGCTATCGTCCAACAAATTCTCGCAGTATACTTTATTCAAATTCTTTTTTATCCTTTGCTGTGGATACTGGGACACTTTGACCTTCAGGAATATTAGGCAGTGGACATTGCCGCGAAGCAGTCACTGAATTCACCTTCCATAACTTATCCTTCTTCCCCATCCTCGTATAATCTCAAATTCTATAACTGCTCCCTCATCCTCTTTGCCTGACACGATTGCTGGCCCTCCCTATCCTCCAGCAAGTCCCGATCTATTAAAAAATTTCCAATTTTTTGTCTATTTCAAACTACTCTTTCCGACTCGAAAGAGTCGTCCTAACCACTCTTTTCTCTTTTTACGCCTGTCAAGCTCTAACGATCTATCCGTTCAACACTTATTGTCTTGTCCAGCTCTGGAAAATGAAGTCTTTCCCTGCATCGTAAACTCTCTCTCAAACAATCACGAGAAAATCATGAGGACGACGAACTGCCGATTTCTACAACACTATCTAAGTCATATTTATCCTTCTTGTTTCCATCTACTCATTTCAAGCCCCATAACCTTGAGTGCCGTTGCGAGACTCGTTAAAAAAAGATTAAATGTATTTTTACAGACATCGAACAGCAATTTGTGGCTTGGTGTTGTCAGGAATTTGTTTGATAGCCGTAAGTACAATTTTATTTCAGCATCTAAAAAATATCTCTGGTTTTAAGAACAATAGAAATTTCTTCAATGAAAAACCTTTTAAACTTGAT
This sequence comes from Aspidiotus rigidus, assembly GCA_035079385.1. Lineage (NCBI taxonomy): Eukaryota > Metazoa > Arthropoda > Insecta > Hemiptera > Diaspididae > Aspidiotus > Aspidiotus rigidus. The sequence goes on along the minus strand of JAVHKY010000004.1, from coordinate 11,429,577 downwards.
GTAGGACCAAAAAAAAAAATATTTCAAACTTGTGGAATGGATATGAACTATCGAGGGTATCTTTAGATGTATTTCCGACGCTGAATACAATGTCATTTGCCATTTTTCGATATTACTTCTCGTTGTTGTGCCATACTCGTGTTCAGTTCCTGCGCTTCATTGCAGTAGGCACATGTACTTTCTGGCGCGTTAAAATTTCGTAGCTCGATAAGATACATTACGCGCCGCAACAAACTGCGGTGACTAAACATGAGTATTGCACGATAATGAGAAATAATACTGAAAAACGGCAAGCGTTAAAAATACTTTTAGAAATACCTTTGATAGTTCATGTACATTCCAAAAGTTGTGATTTATCAATAGGGCAAGTTAACTTATCTGTTCAGCGTTGAGAATTGTTGACACGTTTGTCTTTGCTCTCCTCCTAATTAGAAAATCCGCGAGTTCCTCCCTTTTTTTGTTCCATGCAGTATACTACTTTCAAACTAGGCTTATACTAGATTTGGTCGATGTACCAGTCAGGCCTGTATTAGACCATTCAGGCAAATTAGGGAAGCCCCTAAATCGAAAATCCGTGTTGCCCTCTAATACTACGCTTATACCGGGTGGACCAGAAAGATGTTACTAGTTAAATGGGAGTTTGCACTAAATTCACTCCAGCACAAAAACGCGACGAGTTAGATGTATACTTCAAATCTACGAAATTTGTATCTCAACGCCCCTACCAAACTTTCTACAACTTTTTTGAGTCGAGTTATGGACCAAAATGTGCTAAAAATTGACCAATTTGTTAAAATTCTCAAAAATTAAAAATCGTTTAAAATTTACACATTATACTTGATTTAAAAGAGAAATTTAAGACTGATTCCGAAAAATATATCTGAGTAACCTTACAAAGTTTGAAAAAATATAGAATTTTCAATTTCTCACTTCGGAAATCTTAGCAAATTTCTAAATCCTTCCCGTGCATTCACCCGAACACGTTTTCTCAAATTACATTTCCCCGAAAATCATTTCTCCGAATGATTGTGCCCCGAAAATTAGTCTGTCGAAAATCATAGTCCCGAATCGAAAATGAATTTTTAATCTTGTTTTCAAACATGGAAAGTCGTATCCATACATTATTACGACAAATCTATAAATATTCTGACCTAATGTGCGCAAGTATTTGAGTTCTGTGTTGGCTGTCTTGTGCGCCTCGTACTCACGTGTTACATCCTGTATTCGATCTTGTAGCATCCTCCACTGCTTCTTCGGCGCGTGCTTAATCCGTTTACCGAGGGACAGTTCAGCAACGCACGTCTTGACGTAACCCTGCTCCTCTTTCAATTCCGTGATGCAAGAATAGAGATCTAGGAAGTTCTCCTGGAGAAGCGTCTGTTTGTATAGGTCTGGTAAATCGCGTAAAGCTGACAGGCTCGTCGAAGTAGGTGGCATATCTCGGCGACGCGTCCTTCGCACTGTTTGCGCCAGAGCAGGTTGGTCAGGTAACTGACTGAGCACTCTAGTCGGTAGGCCAGCAAGTTCTGTTCGTAGCAGTTGGGCGGGTGGTTGTTCTGGGTGCTCGGCTGCTTTACGTTTAAGTTTGGCTTTCACAGTTTCTGCTGCACACGCCTCTCTATTGGGAGGATGACTGTGACGCAATTCATCCGGTCCTTTGTAGACAATAACATTTCCAGTCGATGTCGGTTCAGACGTGTTCGCCCTCGCTGTGCACTCTTTTGTACGGACTTTGCGCCAGTCCCAGTATACTCTGTGATTTGACAAACGCGAGCGAACGTACACATAGCCGTCTATATGCAATTGTCCACTCACAAGGATCGCAGTTGCAATCGGGCCAGTTGACGATGTTGACGACATTCTTCTTAATATTGTTTCACTTCAGGTTCTTCTTTGTTCGCTGGTAAAACAACTTCTAATCGTAATGCAGAGTGTTCCGCGGACCTTGAATTACTAAGCAAACACATTAATCTCGTTAAGCTGATGATTTCTTAAACTTTTTATAAAATAATTTTCGGGGCACAATCATTGGGGGAAATGATTTTCCACAATATGATTTTCGGGGGAAAATCATTCAGGGAAATGTCATTCGGGAAAACGTGTTCGGGCATACAGTAGGGAATCTGGTAAATTTTTAGCACATTTTGGTCCTTAATTCGGCTCAAAAAAGCGGTAAAAAGTTTACTAGGGACGCAAATTGAAGATAAAATTGAGATACACACTTTGTAGATTTGAAGTATACATCTAACGTTTGAAGAGATTTAGCGTAAACTCCCATCTTTCTGGTCCACCTGGTGTACTTGTCCTATTCAGGTGAGCTACGGAGCGACGCTTTGCTGGCCTCTTTCTAGGTCTATATTAGACTATACTAGGCTTAAACTAGGTGTCTGACTTTATAGTGGGCCTCTCGGCCTATTATATAGTGTACTTGAGCTGCACTGAAAGAAACATAAAATATTATGATCTTCATTTATTGGACGTAGAAAATTATTCTATTTTTCATCATCAAAACGTGTGTTGTTTATAAGTTTTCGTACGTCACATAAAATAGCGAGACACAAAACACGTGGTGGTGAACAATTTCAATTCGCGTATATTTATTGTAATTTCGACTAATGCAATGAATTATAAAATCAATTTTATTCAGCACCTATCAGACTCTCATTACACTTTATGAAAATGTTGATTCGTAAGTTATTGAACGAAGAACGGAATTCAGAACCAAAAGTTAATGATTTATTTTCTTTTTTTTTTTCTGAAAATACTTGAAACAAGTTAGGAAATGACGAGAAATTGGTCTCCAGGAGAAATATGAATATAATATTTTTTTGTCTGCAAAATATGCGAAATATGTGTATATGTGCTATTAGAAGTATAAAAATAAGGGGATAATTTATTGGCCCGATAAAAAAGGTGGTTGGATAGTTGATTAGCAATGATCAGCAGTGAGTTGGGAAAAAATTAACGATAATTTGAGGACAATAAATTATTTTGAGTGCACGATAATGAATCATTATTTCCCCCGATCGAAATCTGATAAATTTTTTCCCATCAGCTGTTCATTACTCGTAACATGTTCTTATTTTCATGATTCATGAATCTTCTTAATATGCATTGTGCGAACATGTACGGATTCTGCAAGAAGTTCCGACGTGAATTATTCTTAGGGTAGATAGTAGGCCTATGTCACCTCCCTGGAATGTTACAGGAGTACGTGGGTTATCACAGTGCCTGACGATATTCCAGAGAAGTCTTCGTGTATACGAACCCTACCCTGCTGTCTCCAAGAGGAATCTCTGTAAGCACATCCTCGGCATGAGGATTCGCCAAAAAGCAGTAAGCGTGCCGTGCCGGAGGAAGCCAAGGGGATTCTTCTTGGTCAAAAAAGGAAGAGGGGACGTCCGGCGAGAGCGAAACGGGCTCTTCTTATTCAATAATGACTTTTTTGTTGAATCATTCATTTTTAGCGGGGAACCCGCTATCCAATTTGTTAGGAGATTACATCCTCAGAAAACGTCCGCGTCCGCGTCCGCGAAGTTAGTAACCTAAGGTTAGGTTAGGTTACGGGACTTAGAAGAATTTCGAGTCTCGAGCTATATATGAAAGGAGGGGGACTTGGAAGAATTTCGAGTCTCGAGCTATATATGATAGAAGGGGGACTTAGAAGAATTTCAAGTCTTAAGATATATATGATAGGAGGGGGACTTAGAAGATTTAGAAGAATTTTGAGTCTCGAGCTATATAAGATAGGAGGGGGACTTAGAAGAATTTCGACTCTCGAGCTATATATGATAGGAGGGAATGTAGAATGATAATTTCGATTTGAATTATATGACAAGATTATCAACTCAGTTCCACACCACCTGAGAGGTCGAGTTAAGGAATTGCGGGTTCCCCGCTGCCACTGCAACGTCTGCAATGGCTTCTAATTTTTCGACTTCCTTTTTTTTTCATTTTCTATTCCCATTTTTGTAAAATTATTTTTTTTTTCGATCCTTTTTTTTCCGTTTTCCATAACTATTTTGTAAAATCATTCATTTTTTCGACTTTTTTTTTTGCAATATTACGTTTTAACGTTCATCTCGCTTTTTTTATCGCTGATAATATATCGTGTACCCTAAATTTCTTATTGCGAGATACGATTATTTATCGGGTATTTATTAACATCTCAATTCACTGTGCTTCTTATATAATATTGCTGAACAAGATTAACTACTGTGCATACCATCTTTTTTAATTTCCATTCCCGTTTTTTTTTTTTTTATCGGGCCGATAAATCCATACCTAAAAATAACAGTACGAAAGTCGAAATACTTCCAAGACCCCCCCCCCCTTTAGCTCTAAAGCCAATGAAATTTTGGCGAGTTCATTTCCTATATCATATAAAACTCGAGAGTCCGACGTTTTCTAAGTCCTCCTCCCGATATATATTAAAAGGGAACCTGAAAAAATTTCTGCCTTCCGGCTGGCTGGCAAAGCTCGGAGCTCGAAAATTTTCGTAGTCCCCCTCCGATCGTATATAGCTCGATAGTGGGTTTATATAGCCTGGACGATAGCCCCTTTGAGTAACTAGATATGCATTGCTTCATACACCAATCAACGTAGTCTCTTTAATGAGACAGATGTGCAACGCTTCAAATACCATAAGACTAGCAACAACCTTCTAGGGTATTTCAAGTCCCCCTCGTATCATATCATGCATTTCTAAGTCCTATCATATACATATAGCTCCAAAGTCCAAGCCTGTGACGTCACAATCTGATGACGTCATACATTTTTCAGATCCCACGTGCCCCATAAAACAGGTTCCCTGCCACCCCTCGTTTAACGCCGTTGAAGAACCGGTGTTTTTTTTCCGTCCCACTGTTTCCCTTAAAACAGGTTCCCTGCTTCTCTCGTTCAACTCTGTTAAAGAACCGTGAGTTTTTTGTGTCGCTCATTTTGTGTAGCCCTTCCTTCGCCAGCATCTAAATTTTAAATGGCCTACATTTCGACAACTTCGGGATTTCGGCATCGAGATTCGAAATTTCTTGAAGCCTCCTGTAATGTATCACGAAGAACGATGGGATCTCTTTGAAGATTCTAGCGTCTCGCCGTCCGCTGTTTGGCAAAAACTGAAGAGTTGGACTTCGAAAACTTTCGACTTGTGAGTTATACATGAAGGGTGGGAAACTTATAAGAATTTCGTTTTTCGGGAGGGAGACTTGGACAAGTTTCGACTTTCGAGCAAAAAATCTAGACTCGTTCAGCCTCCAATTTTGAATTAAATTACGTATTATAATCGAAACAAATTCGATCCATAGAACAGCTTCCCTGCGTTCTTCGTTCAACTTCGTTAAGAGAAACGTATAATTTTTTCAAGTCTCCCTCTTATATGTCGAAATTCTCCCAAGTCAGATCCTATTACGCTACATATATTACGAAAGTCGATTTTTTTCAAGTTCCCCTCCTATGTATATCGCTCGGAAGTGAAAATTTTTCCAGTTCAAGTATAGCTCGAGAGTCGAAATTTTTCCAAGACAGGTTTCCTTCACCTCTCGACCCGTGAATTTTTTAAAGTATATATTTTTATTACCTACAGCTTGCAGCGAAAAAATATTTTTACTTGCCCTATTCATGAAGTATTTAACTTAATATGGAAGCAATATGAATTACTATCTTAGCATTTAGGAGTAAAATACAAATAGGAGAAATAAAACATGACAGGGTGAATTACAACTACCGGTATACGGATGCCCATAATGTTTCTAAATAAAATATTAGGTACTTCTAAAGTTCCTAATTACTTTTCCGTTTTTATACCCCATACATGTTTTTGAATCATAATAATTCCTCTTTTTTCAGATTCCATTTGGAAAAACCATGGCACAATTAATCATACCGAACGCCGGTTTGGGCTTGTCTGTCGCGCTGATAGAAAGTTCAATACTACCGTTTTTAGCTCATCTAGTCGATGTTCGTCATACTTCTGCTTTCGGCAAAGTTTTCGCTATTGCTGACACATCTTTCTGCCTGTCGTATTGTATAGGTACGATTTTTTTTTTTTTTTTTAGAATTATTCAATTAAATTTAAAATTTTTGACAAGATTTAATATGAAATTTTATATGTTTATTTAGGACCAGCACTCAGCGGATTTTTCATTGAGATTTTTGGTTTCGAGTGGTCGCTTTGGTTGATTGCTCTTATTTGTTTTGTATATACTCCGTTTTTATGTTTCTTGAGCAACTTTCCCTCGAAAAAGGAGAGAGATTTAGGCGCGCAATCGAACTATCAAACTTTCTAATTATTATGATGGGTATGATCAATTTCTTCAGTAGAAGGAAAAGAAAAAAAAAACTAATGGGGCGAACTTTTATATGATTATATTTTAGTAGCGTGTAAATTTTGGACGATGATTTGAAATTTGAGCTTTTCCTCTCTTCTTATTAGTTTCGAAAAAGTATCTTAATGGTCGCAAATTAGTTGTTAGTGTACCTTCAAATATCGATCAACAAAAAATAAACATTTTCACATTCTCGAATCGAACGTAAACAGTGATTTTTATTACCATATTATGTAAAATAAAATAATATCATGTTGAAAAAAAAGTATGATTTTTTGTCGTTTTGTAGTCTGTTGACCTAACCATTGTTCTCAGAGGGTAGATGACCTCGGGTAGAGAAAATTTTAATTAAGAGGAAGTCTTTCTTATTTTCTTTCAACGGTAGTGTAAATATAATTCTACACTCTTGTTCCAGTTTTAATAAAAATTTTTTGTAAAATTTGAAAAATAATGTATTAAATTTGCATTTAAAATAGGCTCGTTATTTTCTCAGTCTCGTATAGCGTAAAAACTACAACAATATCAACTTATCGGAAGTTCCGATGAATAATGGGAAAACCATAAGAAAATTCGTCTAGAGTTCTTATATGAAATTATTCGTGGTGAACGGTATTGGTTTTCCGTTATACTCGTATTCGTAGTTTAGATCAGGATTAACTGGTTATTACCATTCAAGTTCAATCAGCTGTAGGTGGAGATGATTTTTTTCGGAGGTTTTACTTATACATATTGCGTAATTTTGCAGGGTATTTCATTGGTGATCGCGTGCGAATGCAAACGAGGTAGTCTTGCAAAAATTAGACACCGAATGCAAGTTATAGTAACAGTCGGAAGAATAAAAAGCGAATAGAATGCTCCGATTTCTCTGCATTACACAACGTTATGACTTCTTAGTTTTATGCGTCATCACTGGCTTATAATTTAGCTGCGCGCTTCTTGACCCCTGAAACTCTTCGTAAGACGCCGAAAGTTCACTTACTTTGTTTCTGTATTTCTAAGAACAGCTTTACCCGCTCTATGAGATCAACTTTCCTCGCGGAGTTACTTTCTTGTGAAGATTACTTAAATTGTCTATTGAAGGAATGTTCTTTGAGAGCTTTGAGAGGTCGATCAATTAAACTTGTACTCTTCGATTGAAAGTTATAGGCCTATACTATGATTGGAATCATTCCCCAGATTTTAAACTGAGAAGAAAAAATCTTGAATTGAAAATTTGAATATTGAAAATCTGAATTTTTTGGATTGTATATGATTTGCTTCATTTGCTACAATCACGGAGTCTCTTTCGTTGTCCACGTTCATTAAGGCGAGCAGAAAACCTGCTTTCGAGGGAAATATGTACCTTACTATCGACACACTAGCCTGACTACTTCTCAGGATTAAATGAGCTTGAGCGGAATACTTTTATATACTAACGTATACGAACTAATACTTAGAGGAGAGAGGATCATCTCCTCTAATGCTATAGGGAGGGACGGAAGGCTGCGGCTGCAATACCTTGACCTAGTTTATGGAATTGGAAAATTCATATTCCAGCTTGGAAAAACGGGGCCTTCGACCAATTGAGTTGATTATTTTCTCCCTTCTTCTAGCTCTACTTCATCTTCCTCTCTCTCGATGATACAGATGAGTCTATACTAAGGAGTGTTCTTCAGGATGCATACCTACGTTAAGAGCAAAGTCCGAAATTGTACGGGAATTTTGTACACTTCGCGAAGTGCTTGAGCAAAACGAGAAATGCACATTAGTAATGTACAGAATGCAAACTGCACACCTTTTTTGTACAGAGCTGCAAGTCTGAACAACTCTGTACTAGATTTTTGTACAACGTCGAAAACCATCTTTCATCTTACAAAGGTTTCATTTAAACTGTGTGAAATACACTAATCAAGTTGTGTCTCTTGTGGGAGGCCAAGGGTTCTTAATACTCGTGTGCAAAGAAATGTGACAGCAAAAGATGCATCTGCAACTCTCGCTGTCACAATTCTTTATCTCGCTGTAGTTGGGTACTAACAAGAACGCTTGAAAAAAAGATAGAGGCTTTTGAAATGTATGTGTATAGACGCATGCTGAAAAATTTCGTACATAGACCGAGTCACAAATATCGAAGTACTACGGAGAATGGCTCCAGACCATCCGTCAAAGAAAACTCGAATATTACGGTCACCTCAGCAGAAACCCTGAGAAATACCACGTTTTCCAGCTCATTCTGCGCGGGAAGATAGAAGGTAGAAGAGGCATTGGAAGGAGGAAATCTTCCTGGGAATCCGACCTGAGGAGATGGTACCAATGTTCGCCAAAGGAATTATTCAAAACTGCGGTCGACAAAGTGAAAATAGCCATGATGATCACCAAACTTCGGACGGAGAAGGTGTAACCAAGAAGAAGAAGAATAAATAAGCAACTAAATGCACCATAATACTTTACTGTGATATGTGATATCACAAGATAATTTGTGCAATAGTATTTTTAATCCGTGTTTAAAAATAAAATATAATTTTGGACTTTGTACAAAAATCTTGTACAGAGTTATTGAGATTTACATCTTTGTACAAAAAAGGTGTACAATTCCCGAATTGTACAATTTCGGACTTTGCTCTTAACACATACATAATATCGAATTCTAATTACACCAAGTACGCTTCTTTCCTTCTTCACAATAGCCAGAAACTTACTGTAACGATTTCTGTACTGAATTAGTCCGCCTGCACAACGCGTGATAGTTGACCAATATCACTCTATGGTTAACTAGAATAGCTCAGTCTCCCCGTAAATATTAGACAGATATTGTTTGTAATTGAGATAACAAACAAAGAAAACACTACTATTATGTGAATTCTTTTGTACTCAAACTTTAAAGGCACAGTATATTGCCTTAATTAAGAAAGATACTCAAAGGAGTGAAAGACGAATACAAAAACCACATTAAATTTTAACACATCGAGCGCTTCTCCTTTACGGGCTGCCTAAAGTGCATAAAAAAATATTCCGATGTGAACGGTCTTCTCGTTTGTTTCTTCTCAGACCTACTCCTTCGCCAAATTTCTAGGTCGGTGGTTCAAGTCCCGTGTGAAGGTTGAGTCTTCCTATTCAGTTAAGAACTCAGGCTACCTGGCTGACAAATTGAAGGAAGTATGTCTTCCTCCGGGATAAATTTTATGCTCCTTCGATGTTGTTGGGCTGTTTCCTAACATCCTCAAGACCCCCACTATCCAGCAGGTGGGAGACTTGATCAAATCTGGAGCCCTTCATGAGGAATTCGGTAAATTTTTTCTTCTTTTAGTCCCCCTACTTCTGTAAATTTGATGGGAAATTCTTCGAGTTCCCTGAGGAGGTGGAGATCCCTATTGGGATTTTTCATCTCAGAAGTCTTCATGCGTCCACATTTGAGCTTGACCTATTCTCTTCAGGCTGGGTGTTCTTGAGTCACGTCTATTATTGGCACACATACGTTGACGACATTTTGTCTGCGTGGACCGGTCTTGCAGAGCTCCCTAGTGAGTTTCTCGCTATTTAAACAGCTTATACCCTACCATAAAATTCACACTGGAAGTTGGTGGTTCCTCTATAAACTTTTTGGACTTGACTTTCTCCGTCATTGACGGTGTCCATGAATTTGATATTTACCGCAAAGATACATCAACCGATATTGCTATCCTCGAGTCGTTCTTCGTTCCTGTTGCCCACAAAGTAGCTACTTTTAATAGTTTGATATATTTCTTTTTATTATACGTGTACTAAAAGTATTTCATTTTGCGCGTGATTTGCGTGCAAAAGTAAGAGATTTATGACTCACAAAACAGCGGGCAGAAATCGTTTTTTTTTTTGCCCTAGAGCATAGAAATTTTTCATTTTTTCATCCTATAGAGCGCGCGGCGCGATCTGAGTGTTCAATTTTTAACCTCGGCATTGACGGTCAGCCATTCGAGGGTTGAGTGGGAGTCCGAAAACTCCGAGGTCGTATTCTTCTTTACTAATATGAAGGGTGGTGCATGTAAAAATCCATCATTTTCATTGGTTCTGTCTGCGGCGACGTAGAATTTTGTATGCACCACCCCCAAGGTTGTGTAGAACAACTCAGTTTCGAAGTAGTTTGGAGAATTATTATTTTTCAAGTGGACATACTGTATTTTGCTGCTTAACCCTCGCATTAGCCTTCCTGCAAATCACGCAGAATCTAAAATATTGTTTAATGATAATACGATCAAATAGACTAAATCAGCTCTCATAAGCCATCAATATAAATAAAATACATTTAGTGCACTTAAAATAAAAAGCATATTTTCAAGCTAATACATGAAGAGCGCGATATGACTCGTACGTTTGCTTCACTCCCTAGTTGATAAATATACTATCAAACACTGAAGTATAATACCCGAAAGGGTCGATTTCGGTGTTGGAGGATACCAAATTAAATGCATGCTCAACCCGCACCTACTCCATCATGGAGGACGGGTGGCGTTTTACGAATGCGACACAAGCGAATAGTTTGATATATCGCCTCACTCACGTCCCTCTGAGTCAGACCGCTTTTCATAAAGAGTTAGTCACGATAAAGCACATTGCGAGAGTGAATCAGGTCAAGGTGGACATTGACCATATGCTTTGTAGGAGGCTTACAAGGAAATGTCTCGATTCTACGACCTCCCTCCCCCGGAATTTTCGCTCTGATATAGTAGGGAGCGGTGGATTAGACTGCCGTTTCTAGGTGAGTTTTTTTCGGAGTTTAGCTCTTTGGTTTTCGGCTGGCTTTTTACAATACTAATACTGTTAAGAGTTTATTCTTTTAATTAAAAAAACCTATTCTATTGGCCGAGAGGGGGCGGTTGTTTATAGAGATTGCCCCCGTGTCTATATAGGTATGACTAGCTGTCAACTTCAAATTAGAAAGGATGAACAGAAAAAGCGTGGAGTAAAAGGAAAGTGGGGACGTTTGCTGATAACTTAATTAAAAGTGGTCATAGTTGAGGGGTCCGAAGTTCTCCTCCACAGGGAGAATTCGTACTTTAAACGATTGGTTCTGGAGAAAATCGAAATTATTCAACATCAGAATAACAACGACGTCACCGTGTTGAACAGGTATATTCCTAAGGAGGTAGAATGATTCAAATTTTGATGACTCGCTGGCTCAGTCATGATCTCGTTCGGGGTTACTTGTTCTTGTTGGTGTCGGGTTCAGTCGTACCTTGAGAATGGCTGTTTAGCCGAAAACGCTCGATATGTTAAAATTTATTGCGATTTTTGTATTTGTTCTTTTACTCCTTTGAGTATCTTTCTCAATTATTGTCAACCGTAAATCGCAAAAACGTATTGATTCCATATTGCCTTACTTTTTCGTCCACTGAGACGAGCGTCCTTCTATGGTCGGTGCCCTATGTGTTTTTGATATAGATTATTGTCTGTGCATGTTGATATTAAAATCTATTGCCTGAAACTCAACTTTGAGTCAAACCAGACGCCCCGATACTTCATCACCTTCGTGGTAATTTTCACACCTTGCAGGTAAAAGATGGGTGGACTGAACTTCCAATGGGTTGTAAATCGTATGGCCCTCGTCTTCCCTATTGGGAGTATAAGTCTGACCGATTCGACCCGAAGCGTAGCTGCCCCTGAGGCCTGGTTTTCCCGACCTTCCACCGGTACAGTTTTTTCGACAGTGCACACCACCAGTGTATCAACCGCGTAGCAGATAAGCTTAACGTTTGGTGGCAACTTCATCTTGAAGATAGCGTTCAATGCGACGTATCAACGTAACGGTCCTTGAACCGAACCCTGCGGACCACCACAAGTAACTTGATGCTTCACTGTACCAGCAAACGTCACTGCTTGGATTTCTGGCAGCTAAGGTGGCTGTTGATATACAAGCACTTCTGTGTTTAAGAACTTCGAATATCTTCTACGACGGCATCGAGTCGAGTGCACTTCTTATGACGAGGCTGATGGCTGCGACAAACTGACATGTGGACATTGCTTCCTCGGCTACCCTCTTCAGTCTGATTCAAGCATCCGGTGTACACCGCTCATTACTTGAGATTGTGCTTCTTTCCTCCCCTTAGCTTTCGTTTCGATTGGCTGTCACTCTCTCCAGAAGTTTACCCATGTTATCTTGTACGAAAAGTGGTCGATAAGAGTTTGGCAGGCCAGGTGGTTTATTCATCTTCTCGATCAACGCTAGCCTGGCTTTCTTTCGTCGTAAAGGGAACTGTCCCCTACGTCAAATGTATCAATAATTAAGTAGAGCTGGTTAAACGTATTGCCTCCAGACTGGATTCGGGATTTTATTTGGACCCGGATTTGAAAAAGGGTTGCATGTTCACAATTGAGGGACCAATGCAAACGAAGAAACAGCGCACGTAGCTCCAACTTCTTAGCCTATTTTTAGACTAGAAATAGAAATTGAAAGGCTCGCATGTCTATAACATGCTTCCCCAACATTTAAAGTGGAAGAAGAGCAAAAAGATTCAACTTCATCACCTCTCGAAATTCGGTTTTGAGAAGGCACTCAACGAATATTGAAAGCGAGGGTAGTTTGACCAGTAGGCCTGATTCATATTTCATTATCTTCTCACACGTTCTCTCATTCCTGAACAAATATTTTCAACTCGTAAAGCATTCTCATAACGTTTGAAATATAAGATAAGTGCACGAAGTCAACAGCTAGGATGAGAAAATGACCTCTGACCGGAATGTATCGATATTACGCTATAAACTTTGTTATCGTCAATAATTCTTGCGAGCTACAGAGTAGGTATCAACTTCTTATCTGTTTTTATTAATATTTTTCATATCATCTCCTTGAATGACGCTTCGAACTCTGATCAAACGTTATTCTGGATCGCCGTTGTTCTACAATTTCTTCGCAATTGAAACGTTCTCTGTGAAAAGCATTCAGTAGTTTTTCTCTCGTCGGGTTAAACGCATCATTCAGTATCAAGTGTTGTGCGCTCTTATTTCTATTTTGCAAGATGTCGACGCTCATTAAAATTAAGCAAGGGTTCGTTCAAGGGCGAGAGGACATATCATTGTCAATGGGAAAACGATTTTATTCGTTCCTCGGGATTCCGTACGGGAAACCTCCAGTCGGTGAACTAAGGTTTCAGGTAAATTGTGTCTCATTGTTGCGTAAAACTAGGTAAGTACCTTTCTACACTTACTTATATTCAATTTTTCGTAGCCACCTTTACCAGCCGATGGTTGGGAAGGCACTTACGATGCCACTTACGATCGAAATCGTGCATTCGAAGTTTTGGATCCGGAATCATTAGCCCACCATACAACTGAAAGCGAAGACTGTTTATACTTGAACGTCTTTTTACCAAAAAAACCTGGTTCACAGGTAATTTTTATTTTTGTAGCGCGAACAGAGTCATCGAAAGTAGTGTGAAGACCTGTCTCGAAAAACTCGAATGTGTCCGGTTTTTGCGGAACCGTAATCTTGACATTCGATACGAGTATCTTCCCAGTTCTTTCACGGCTCTCACTCTTTACTCATTTCCCAAACTAGCTAAAACTCGAAAATATGATTCTATCTCGTTTAGGCTTCGGTCGCAAGTGATTCAGACGAACCAAAAGTTTTAAAACCTGTGATGGTTAACATACATGGGGGTGGAAACCATTTTGGTACCGGCAATATGGACTGTGTTTCACCAGATCACCTTTCCTACTTTGATGCTGTTCTTGTATCGATGAATTACAGGCTCCACATCCTTGGTGAGGTTGAATTTGAATGGGTGCCTAGGCTTTGACTGCCTGTCACTTCCTATATTTTTCACGATCTTATTTTCTTCGCAGGTTTCTTAAATCTAAAAACTCCTAGCTGTAGCGGTAATTGTGGTAATAAAGATCAGATTCTAGCGTTGAAGTGGGTCCAAGAGAATATAGAAAGTTTCGGTGGTGACCCAAACAACGTGACAATTTATGGCGCCAGCTCAGGAGGCAATTCTGTGCATTTGTTGACACTATCGCCGCTAGCCAAAGGTAGTACCTATATTATAATATTCGAGGACTTCGGAACGAATACTTACTTTGGGCTATGTCATTATGAAATAAGCGTGATCTACTTGTAAGCTTGTTAGTGTTATACACCTCCGCATAAAACAAGGAGCTTCACATTGCCTGACATAGGTTGGGTCAATATAGTTCTCTAGACCTACTTTTGTAATGAGGGGAAGGAGGTTAACTGCGTCCCGTTTGGCAATCTGTGACTTGGTGGAGGCCAAAGACCCACGGTCCTTCTACTCTCGCGTCATGATTCCACGACGTTAGCGTCAACATCTTCGGGGGTAGCCGGGGTATCACTTTCCAGGAGGCGAACTCAATTATATAATTTCGCCGGCCTCGTCAATTTGTGTAGGGAAATATAGGTAGATGAAGTAGGTAGATCACTCTCTGTCAGGCGTAGACCTCAACACCTTTGTAGAGCCCGTATGTTAGCAGCACCTAAAAAATCTCAATTGCTATTTTATTGATTTACGAAGTGTGATACGTATTTTCATTCTAACCTATTACAATTTCTACTTCAAATTAAGCACATGGTTAATGTAAGAGGAAGGGAGGGTTGTTCTCATCGAGAACTTTCTGGGCAAACCTTTTCTGGAAAAAATTTACCCCTGTTTTACTCCTCTTGTCCTCGAATTTCTAATGTACTTCATTCCTCATACCTAATTTGACTTTTCACCAAGCTCCAACTTTCACCAATGTCCGGCAATCGAATGATTTGAACTGAGGTTGACCTTTCATGCTTGATGAAAAAGTCAGATGTCATTAATTTTCTGATACTTGTATCACCAATCAAGTTGTTCCTCTCCTTTAGGAAAGCTTGTGGGACCATTTTCCGTATTGTTTGTATAGTAATGACTGATGAGAATCCGGAAAAAGAAAAAATGATAAAATCGTTCTTTTCTAACTATCAACAGGTCTGTTTCACAAAGCAATAGTTGAGAGTGGAACGATAATCGGTCCGTGGCTTCGAGAAGACCAAATAGACGTGGCTTTTGAAATTGGTCAAGCTCTAGGTTTTGAGGGAACGGACACGGAAGAATTGGTGAAATACCTCAAAACTCTTCCTGCCGAAGTCCTTGTCAAAGAGGCTACCAGAGTCTTGAAAACTCAAAAAGAGGTTGAGTAACAAGTATATTTAAACTTTTTTTTTTAAATATTTAATCGATAACGTCACTGAATTTATCGCTTCTGTTTTTTAAAAGAATAATCCCGCTCGCATGAATGGAACACAAGTATTCGTGCCATCAATAGAAATTCCTTCGAGCGATGCCTTTTTACCCGACTACCCGATTAATTTGATCCAGAAGGCGAAGCCAGTCCCACTGCTCGCAGGAGTTGCCGAAAAAGAAGGTGTGACCATTCTTTTCGGTAAGTTCATGTTCACATTCTTATTCAATATGACATTTAGTTACCTACGAAATGTTTTGGAAGCCAAAGAGTTCTACGTTGAAACATGAATCATATAGCTAGAAATTTCTGCGGGAAATTGAGAGTACATATATCTATTTTATCGAGTAGAATCGTTACAACTTACATCAGAAAATGTAGGTACCTAGGTATTTATTTAATGCGTAGATACGGATTGAAACTTTATAACGAGCTGTACAGTGTACAGCGTCGGAAATTCCTTATCAATTTATTATTTTTCTCAGAAGTTATGCGCGCCTCAAACGTCATCATCGTTATAAGCTTCGATTGATGGGTTTCCTGTACCTATTGTGTGCACAGTTGAGCTGACGTTATCTGTTTTTCAGGTCACATTGCGATTTCTTCAGAAATAATCTATCTCATATATCTCGTACCTATAGGTACATATATTAGTACCCATACGTATGCATCTACGCAGCACTGAATCAGTTCAAAAGTTTTCTTTCTATTTGATTCGAAAATAAGTTCATAATTTTATTCACATTTAAGTAGATTTCAAACTGCATACCCTCCTTTTCTTTTTATGTAAATTTTTTTGGTATTTAATATTGTTACATTTTCGAATTTCGTTTGCAGCGAATCAAAAGAGCTGCGAGATTTTCTTCTAGTCCCACCACTCATGAGATCGGTTTTGGCCATTGGCGAAATATTTCCAGCTTATACTATTTTCGTCCTTCGGCGAAATTTCACCGAGAACCAGCTGTCAAAGACCCCTCTCGCCTCGTCTGTCTATCTGTGCTCACTTTCAAAAAATGTTTAACCCCTCTAACTATAGATGAGAACCCCCACCTCTTTCCGAATAACGATTTAGAGTTCATTAGAGATGTAATGGTCCCTCAAAAGTCGAAATTTTTCTAAATCCTAAGCTAGATGAGAACTCGAGCATTCTCAAATTCACTCAGAATTAATTTTCACTTACAGCCATAAGAGAGGGTGGGGATCTTCATTTTGAAACCTTTTATCTGAAACGGGGAGTTGTGGGAATAGTAGTCCTCTGCCCTACCCATACTCAGGATGCGTACACGAGCCAAGGGAAAGGTATATAAAATAAGCAATTTTGTATACAAAAAAGATGACACAGCCCCGTAGCTAACAGGACTCCTTAAGAGACCCATAGTGCAGCATTTCATTTGCTTGCTTCCTACACTTCGATGTAATATATCGATTTTATGGATGTAATTGAATAAATTCTGCTCATCAAATCCACTTTCAAGGCATCCATCTTAGTCGTGATGACGTCATATGAAAGCCTAGTATAATTAGGCCTGGTATAGAAAAAGCATAATATTATGCCCCTATGTATAATATTGTATGTCAGGCGTAGTATAGCCTAGTGTAGGTGCTCTATGTTAAGCCCAGTACAATGGAGACGAAGGATACAGGTCTCAAAGTAGCGAAGTTCTAAATTTTAACAGGGAACCTGTTCTATGAGGGGGGTAATTTGCAAAGAATGCCGAGCGCCGTCTGGAAATTCGTGAGACTTGGAAAAATTTCGACTTCCCATCAGCAATATACAATAGGAGAGGGGATTAGAAAAATGACTTCCTATTTTATATTAGGCTTATAGTAGGTTTAAACCTTCTTTATACTAGCTTTATACTAAGTCTAGGCTTCCTTGAATTCTCAATACTAAAACTAATTTGACTCATAGAACAGGTTCCCTGCGTTCCTCGTTCATTTTCGTTAAATAAGCCGTCGTTTTTTCAAGTCCCACGTATTTCCAGATGGCACTCGGCATTCTTTTGAAAAATAATACATTATATGACCCACATTAGAATAGCTCCTTCAAGTGACTAGACATGCAATGCTTCAAACACCATAAGTGCCCCTTCCATCGACGGGTCGCGAGTCGAAATTTCGACAGGGAACTTGTTACATAAAGTTTTTTTTTGTGAAATTCGCCATACGCCGAAAAACCTGGAAAAAATTTTCGACTCTCGAGCCATTATGATGGGAGAGGGAGTTCAGAATAATTTCCACTCTTAAGCTATAAACAATAAGAGGGGGACTCAGAAAAATTCTGACTCTCGATCTATACATTTTCAAGTCCTCTTATGATATACAGCTCGAGAGTGGAAATTTTTTCAAGCCCCCCCTCCTATCATACAAATATGTGTATGTAGCTCGAGAGTCGACATTTTAACAGGGAACCTGTTTTATCGGAGGAAATCTTGAAAAAAACGTCCACCGTCCGCCATCCGGCAAAAATCGGAGCACGGAAATTTTTCAAATCCCCTTCTATCATATATAGCATGGTAGTCGAATTTTTCTAAGTCCTCCTCCTATCATATGTAGCTCGAGAATGGAAGTTTTCCAAGTCCCCCTTCCCTCCTCCATCATATATAGCTCGAGAGTGAAAACTTTTCCAAGTCCCATTCCTGCTTTCATTTCCGGCTTGAAGATGGTTTATGAACCGAAAGCGCTCGTCGTCTTATATTTTTCTGCGGTTTGCATTTGTTATTCGTTTTTCCCATTCCTATCATATCATAAGTCCCCCTCCTACAATATATAGCTTGGCTGCCAGGGCCTATGACGTCATAGGTCGCCAATTTGATGACGTCATAAATCAGGTTTTTTCGAGTCTCTAGGGCGGTGCCTGTGATGTCAAAATTTTATGATGTCATAGGTCAGCCTTGTGACGTCACAATCTACATTTTTCATACACTTCGTGCCCCATAAAACAGGCTCTTTGCCATCTTTCGTTTAATTCCGTTAAAGAACCCGGGAGTTTTTCCAAGTTTTTCAGCGGACGGCGCTCAGCGCTGGGCGCAAGGCGTATGACGAATCTCTTTCTCAAAAAAAGCATAGAACAGGTTCCCTATCAAAAAGCTGCGAGTTTTCTCTACGTTCCCAAAGTCGGTCAAAGTCACTAGCGACATCATCAAACGTGACAATAAACCTTGAGGTTTTCATGACAATTTCCTCAAGATTAGTCCCAGTGCTCAGAAAATCGTCAGGTCTCCTCCCTACTGTTTGTCATGTTAATTAGCTGAAGGGCTGACGAAAGCACTCACGGTTTTTTGTCCAGTACGGACGTAATATGGGGCCTATAGTATAGAACCATTGATTTAGCAACAAAATCAGACACCTAATATAGGCCTAGTATGTACTACACAAGTCATAGTATTGATTCAGTATAGCTTAGTATACTGTGTGTTAGGCTTAGTATTATGAAACTAGCAAAGGCCGAAATTTTTCCAAGTCTCCAAAGTAGGTCAAGGTCACCGATGACGTCATCAAGCCTAACAAAAAACCGTGACGGTTTTTCCGAAAGTAGTCCCACATCGTATAAGTAGGTATATAAAATGCTATCAATATAGCTATTATTCCTCTGACAAAATGTGCACAAAATCAAACCCGATTCGCGCATGAAGGCTACACTTTCGTTCGCGGACACCTGGAGGAGGAGGACAAGCAATCAATAGGGTGTAAAGACCCACAATAAAAAGGTTTGGGCTGGGTGGGTATGCATCTGAGTTCTCGAGCTCGAGGCCTCGCGGATCCCTAGAATAAAAATAAATGAAAATCCCAAGCTACAAGCTTAAATATCAAACGAAAACAATTTTGTGAATTGCTGTTCTATATTTCGTAGGCTTGGAGAAACCGGGAATGTTGTTCACTCTTCTGAAAAGAGATTTTTCCGAATTGGTACGAGGTAACGTACCTTGTGATCCGTCTAAGGTTCCTGAGATTGTAGGGAAAGTAAAGGAGTTTTACAACATGGGTCATTTATTGGATGAAGGTGAACCAGAGACAGATTTCAAAGAAAAAATTATTGAAGTACGGACAGAAATTATTTCTCTCTCTTCTCTTTCTTTTTTCTCTTATTGACTTTGATAATGATTTTTTGTACTTGCAGATATACTCTCACTTGTACTTCAGGAGTCTATATAAAGTGACAGAGGGTACAGTAAAAGACGAAACCCCTTTATTCTTGTACCAATTTTGTTACAAAGGCTCTTTGAACGTGTCCGAGCACTGGAACATGGGTATTGACGGTTCGTCTAAAATATTATAGATCTTTCGACTTCATTTCTTTAGATATATCATAAGTATACGATATCATGTACTCTTATTGACTTTTAGGCGCTCTCCATGCCGATGAAATAGAATACATAACCCTGTCGAGAGGACTTTACCAGGATAATTTCAACTTGAACTTGAATGATTACCAAGTTATCAGAAATCTGTGCGTTGGATGGACAAACTTTGCGTCGTTTTCGGATCCACAAAAATTACCTTATAATAACGTTTACTGGAGACCGCATTTCCCGACCGAGGCTGGCTATATGGAATTTGGCCAAAATTGTAAATTCAAGGAGGAAACAATTTGGGAAAAAGGTTTGCGATTCTGGAACGAAATATTTAAAAATTATGTGGATTGGAGCGACGATAAAAATACGATCTTGAAATTGTAATTACAAAGAATTCTAATTTCATATGTACTTACATATTTTATTAACAGTTTAAGCAAAAGTGCTATTGGAATTTAACTTACTTAAATATTTTATTAACGTTTGAGAAAAAGTTCTCTTGGGATTTAACTTTAATACTCACATATTATCTATTATACTCGTACTTTCTTGAACTCAAATAAACTATAAAATATAGTACTTACGTCGAGAAATTTTCTGAAGGAGTTGTATGTTGTACTCTGAAGTTTTTCGGTCGAGCTCTGTCCGGAAGATTTCTGAAAAGTCAGCTGAGGTACATTTGAACAGATCGCTTTTTTTTTTATCTTAGATCGCCTCAAACCTCATCAGTGTGGCCAATCATTATCTCAATCTTTTCTGGCAAATCCTTTTTTTTTTTTTGTAAAAAACGGCCATCATAACAGTTGAGGGGACATTTTCATAACAGTTGAGGGGATATTTTCAAAAGTTTTCGCGTCTGGCTAGAAAAATCCTATCCATATTCTCTAGCTTAGAAGAATTTTGATACCTGGGGAGGAGACTCCAAAAAATTCGAGGCGAAATGACCGGAGTCGATCAAAAAGAGCTGGGAACCGGTTTCGAAAGATGATTGACCCGGAGAAGGATGCCTCTTTATCATAGGATTTTGACTGAAGAGCAGAGGAGGGGAGCTATACAACTGAACAGTAAAACTTCCTGCTAGGCTTCTTCTTGATACGAATGTATACAGCTCAAAAGTCAAAATTTCTTGAATCATCACCTGAAAAGCTCTCGTCTTCAATACAATGGCCCTAGTGAGAGGATAAAAATTCATAAAACGGGCTAAATTATTTCAAGAAAACGTTCGTCATTCCTCCGGAAAATTTTGGTTTCCGTAGATAGCCGACCTATCTACGGAAAAATATGGATTCTCTCCGCTTCGTAGTTATGCAACTTGGAAGTCAACATTTCTCCATCGCTCTTATAAATACTGCTGGATGATCAAAATTCCTCCTCACCCTCTCTCATTTCTCGAAAGTTAAAAAGTTTCTATGGACTCCTCCTCTTCGTGCATTTGTAGTTTCCTCGTCGTATTGTTCTGAGTCGCCTCCCTCAGCTCACATACACAACTCGGAAGTCGGGTGTTGTTGGCAGATCGAAATTTTTCCAATTTTCCTCCCTCCTCGATATTTATTCCTCAAAAAGAGGAATTTTTCGAAGTCTCCATCCTTCTTCCTAACAAACAAACCTCCGAAATTTCTCCGAGCCCGCTTCTACCCTTTGTAGAGAAATTCGGATTATTGAGCTATGTAGATCAGAAACTTGTTCTTTAGGTGCCCATCTTGTTCGGAGGTTTTTTAGAAAAATGATGTGCTGGCCTTCCAGCCTATTGTCGTAGGTTCTCATGGTAAAGGCTCTGACCCTCAG
Organism: Aspidiotus rigidus; assembly: GCA_035079385.1. Taxonomy (NCBI): domain Eukaryota; kingdom Metazoa; phylum Arthropoda; class Insecta; order Hemiptera; family Diaspididae; genus Aspidiotus; species Aspidiotus rigidus. The sequence goes on along the minus strand of JAVHKY010000004.1, from coordinate 11,408,006 downwards.
CAAAATGTCGATTTTCCAGCTATAGGTGGGGAGGACAATTGCAACCATCCAGCCATATACGATGAGGTAGCGGGGCTGATGAGGATGGAGATTTGGAAGAATTTCAATCATAGGACCTTAAGTTCTGTGAGTAACATTGCGTATTCATCAAATTCCAAGGGTTGGAAATATATTTTTGAAATATTGATTCAAGGGAGGAGAACTGCGAAGAATTACGAATTAGCTCGAGAATTCACAAAAAATATCAGATTACGGACCAATTTTCGAGAATTCGGTAATCAGAGTCGAATGTGCCTCTTAAAACGCAGGTTTCAGTTCGCTTGCCTCAATGGACGTAGTTATTGATGAATAAAGGTAGGTAGATAGCCGGCTCTCAAAAGAGCCAAAGAGCAACTCTACTCTTACTTTTTCAAAGCCGGAAGTCATGATTGAGCTTTGGATCCCATAATCTAGCTTCGGAGCCTACGTCGGTCAGCTGTTTCAAAGGGAACTGGTTCTTCTGCATCTCAGTTCTCAGAATTAAATGACCCCAGGTTCTCTTCTCAAGTTTGCTTATTTTTTTTTCTCTCCAAACAATTTAAGAATTTTGTATTTCGTCATTGTACAGCTGAGCAGCTTCAATGCTTCAGTGAATCTGGTTCATCAAAAAACTGATATATTGAAAAATAAATAAATAAACAAGAGAAATCTAACGAGGTGCACATGGCAATTTTACTGTACTTTTGAAAATTCAAATGGATACCTAGTTGAATTTAATATTTATCAATTCTACATGTTGTAATATTTTCAATATGGTTTTGTCACAAGCTCGTCATGACTCGTTAGGCTGAATATACACGCTAAAAACAGCAAAAAGGAACAACTTGGAGCAGCAACCAACAGCTAGAGTCTCTCCTTCTTTTTGGCTTCAACTCTCGGCTTTGTGGAAATGGAACCTGGCTGCCGATGCCCTCGCTCTAATGAAGATCACGCAGGCAGCAAACGAAGTGAGCTACGAGCTTGAACTCGGATGTACCTAATACTCTAATGTCCTCGCCATACTATTGAAAGTAACCTCCTCAAGGACAATTTAAAGTACTTATGTAGATATAAACGTAATAAGATTGAAATATCGCTACTATAATTATGGCTTCAATATTAATTTTCGAGAGTTAAAGAAGTATAAAAAGAGAATTCATGTTCTTTGAATCAATGGTAAGTAGATTTTATTGTCATGACTCATGGCACAGACAGCGCTGTGGATGAAATGGAGCATTATTATGCGGACAAATAAAAATATCTCAGTCATACATGATTTATATATACAAACCAAAATACTAATCATAATCCTTAGGTATATCTAATTCTCAGGAGAGCATTTAAAATACTTTCAAGTATTTTTACTTAAAGAGTCTAGTTTGAATACAACCATTCAATGGTACAACACTTTTCAGAACTCGGTCTCCTTTATTTTTTAGTTCATTTCCAAAGTTTCAGACAGCACTGTCTCAAAGCACGGCCGTGATAAAATCCAAAGTATTATTCGGACCCTTGACTATAGAGGGCCTCTATAGTGCTTTATTTCCTGTATTCCAAATTGCTTACGTATTTCTTCTACGTGTTATCGAGTTGGTAGTAGTATTTCTATTTTCTAACATTGCTCTTACGGGTGTTGCTGGATTGCATACTCATTTTCATTCTGGAGTAGTTTGCCAGAAGAGCAATGTTAGAAATACTACCAACTCGATAAGACGTAGGAGAATAAGTATGCAATTTGGAATACAGGAAAAGCCCTATAGTCCAGGGGTGCTTAGCCAATCGCATTGGCTAAGAACTTAGCTAAAAGCTAATCCTCCAAATTGATTGGCTTCGGCTATCAGTTAACGGCTAACGCAGTCTCATTGGCTTGCTAACAACTAGTTAATTTTAGACCAAAATAGATTGGCTAACGGCTAAGAGCTAAAAGCTAACGGCTGAAAGTAGGGTGGGGGCCACTTCAATGTGGAGGGGTGAGGTGTGGGGAAGAGAAATTATTAGCTGTTAGCAATTCCAATTTGAATGGCTAACACCTAAGCTAATGGCTAACATGATTTCATTAGCTAGCCAACGGCTCGCTAATTTTTTATGAAAATTACTCGGCTAACAACTAATGACTTCGGCTTAGCTGAGCACTCCAGCAGTATAGTCAAAGATTCAGTCCGAACAAATTATAGGGTGGTCACTAGCGTCGTTCCGTCGTTTGATAAGGAAACCACATTTTAGTGTGAAGAATAATTAGTTTCTTCAAAGGTGCGATTCTATCACTGCCCGGCCCAAATTGTAGTAAAAAATCTTAGCTTCAATTTTTAGCCTAACCTAAAACTTCAAAAATTTGGCTGGCTTAAATCAGTTAATTCTCGGCCGGCCCGTGTAGCCAATGCTCATCCGCTAAAAGCTATCGCTAAGGCTAATAGCTTTCCAAAAAATTTTCATTTGCTAGCTATTGCTATTACTAGTAGCTTTTCACCGTTCTGTATCAAGCTATCAACTGGCGCGGATCCACGGACCACGGGGGGCGCAAAGGGTGGGAGGAATTCCCCCCCCCCCTTAGAAAAAATCAAAATACAACAAAAAATCTGTAGTATTGATGAGAATATTTTTAAAAAAAGAGGTCTTTTAGACTTTTTTGGATTATAATCAATAATTAATTTCATTTTGTATGCTTATATGCTGATTTGCTGCATGCTTCCCGCTATAGATTTTTTTTAAATTAGCGTTTCAACTATCCGCTAAAAGCTACTCATCTGCTAAATGAAATTCCATTTAGCTAGCTAAGCGCGATAACTGTACTCAATGTTGAAAACATCAACTACCTGCTATTGCTAGTCATTGGCTAGGCTATTGCTACTCGGCCTTGATTCTCGGCTGATCAAAATTATAAAGAAATGTGAGTCCAGATGAAACAATCAAGAGAATCGAGACTTTATGATATTTGTAGAAGATACCTACCTACCTAATCTCCAATTTGTATTCATCTCCATTATATGACTGCACCACAGGTTTCTATGATTGAACCGGAAGCCGGTCTCAACTTTCAAGTCTGGCTCGGAGTGTGAAACAGTTAAAATTGAAATTTAAACACTCAAGCAGTGCATTTTCTTATTTTGCGGGAATCAGGAAAGCTAAATAAAAGGCTTATGCCATGGCTTATAATTTTAAAAGTTCAAATAAAGCTGGCTTTTAGCTTCTCTCGTATCAGTGAATATTCAGCTGAATTCGGCTTTTGGATTTCAGCTGGCTACAATACTCTGGTAAAATCATGCCCCATTGAACCGCTCCAAGCATCAGGTCTCCAAAAAATTGAAGAACTATCCTGACCATCGGATCCTTCACCATCGTGAAAGAAAACCTTCTCTCTGGATTTCTTTGAAATCGCTTGGACTTTCATTGCATAAAGAGTTTCAATTGCTTTCGACAAAGAAGAATAAATCCAATAACTTCGACGCGTCAAAATAATAATACTTCGGCTAAAGTCTTCTCATTCAAAACAGTAAGTTTTCGTTAAATACGACACCATCTCAAAATACAAAAGGAAATACATAAATTCACAATAATTTTAATTCACCAAGTAGGTATACAAGAATTACTCTCCAAGGATACGATCTTTCCGATCAAATAACATTAATTTTCAACTATAAAATATATGATTGAATGACAAAACGAAGCGAAAAATGAAAACCAGATAGAAATGATATAAGTACACGTAAACAGCATCAACTGAACCAAAACTACAAATAATATTATACCTGATGATAATAATAATAATAATGATAATAGTAATAATAATTATAAATCTAATACCCATTTTGATAGGAAATATAAAAATCAGTGTGCTAGAAGTCGACATCATAATTATTATCGTACGGATACCGCAGGTAAAACGCAACGTAGATTTACACGAAGCTATCGACGTAAACATAATATTTTCAGTATCGGCGATTCTTTTTTCGAGATTTCCACAATATACCGATGTTACGTTTGAAAAGTCATGAAATTTAGCCGAGAAAGGCCCTCTAATTCCGTGCACAGAGTTTGATTAATCGAAATTTCTCTCACAGAGAGTATCCTCATATAAAGTACTTGATACTTTCTGTCAAGTAAAATTTAACAAAGTTAAAGGCCACCGCAAGGTTGCTATATTCGAATTAGAGAATACACTTAGACCCTATAAATTTTACTACTCCACCCCTAAACCGAGGATAACAACCTTACTATCACCTTTGAGGTACGAATTTAACAGTAAACATAAAAAAAAACGCGACTATGACGAGAAAAACGGACGAATTATTCCTATTCGCTTCTAAATACTAAACGATCGATCTATGGACTAACATGTTGACACAACCATAAGATTCGGCAATCTTTTGCAACCATTCGTGAAAACCGTTCAACGAATACGGAATTATACTAAAGAACAGCCAAATCACAAGAAAAATGCAGTAACAGATAAAATAAAAGCTCGAATGAGGAAGGTAAAATTTCACAGACGCGACTTCAAAGAACACATCGAAGAAAACGAACATATTATTGAGCAGAGATCAACGGCAGTGTTATAAATCAACATTCTCTACTCTTGAAATCGGATTAAATTTGATAACGTTGCCAATCATGGACAGATTCTGTTCAAACTCTGAAACATGAGTACTACCCGAAACCTCAGTCGATTGCATCGGTAAATTATCCGCCATCACTTCGGGTGTACTCCGACACCCAGCCTGAGATATCAATTTCAGTCGTTTTCCATTATCCTGTTGATTTGTTATTGTGAACACATTCGATCTGATTGTAGTAGGTTTCATTTTCAGTTTCTGAAAAGCAGTACGGTCATCAGGCTTGATGGGCACAACTTTAGAGTCGAATATAAGCCTCCTGTTTTGAGTTAGCGAAGAAGTATACGATTTGATTTCGTTAGAGGGTAAATTGACACCTTGACCGCTCTTTGTCCTACTTGGCGCAGTTTCGAACAATTCTTCTTTTGATTGTGCAGCGGAAGGAACATGAACGTGAATATGATTAACGTGATGATTGACTTGATTAACTTGTTGATGATTGAAGACGTTGCGAACTTTGACATCCGAATCGCTGTCGTCAGTGCTGTCCGGGATAGAGATCACAACATCTTCCGCTATCTTCGAAATATCGCCGCCGTTCAAGATCGTTTGGAGGTCAGCTGTAAACAAAATACACAGTATTAGATGAAAACAATACAAAAATTAGGAGAGCTCATAACAATGTGATGGGAGCAAGAGACGCGTTTTATGAGAAAGGTCAGAAGGATCATGAGATCCAAAAAGTTTCATACGTGAATAATTTGCTCAATAAATACCTGGATACTTGACGCGTCAACGAGAACAGATTACCTTTCACGATAAATAAGATAAAAAATTGAATACATTTAACTCAAAATTTACGGAAAATTAAAACAAAACGAATAATACACATAACTCATTAAAAATTTTAAAAAATAAATAAAAATATATACGGATAGTGAGAAATTGACCTAGCGAGGAAAGGCGAGTATTTTAAGTTACGTTATATCTCTTAGTAGAAGCTCGTACTTTGAAAAATCGAGTAAAATTTTCGAAGCTTTTAATAAAAATGACGAACGTGATGATAAATACAATACAACAACACAAATTTCTTAATGGAATGGTAATAAGAGAATGTTTAAGTGAGACCATGTACGTATATTAAATGCGAAAACGATTCGTTACGTTAACCATTAATTGCGAAGTCAAACATTACGTTAAAATAAAACGCTGAAAAGTAATCGGATCTTCCAGAATCATAAAAGTGTGTCTGACTATAATTCCGAGTATTTTCCAACTTGAATGACCTTCATCTTGTTCTTCGAGAGTAAGGCACAAGTTTTCGTACAATCCGTGGAATAATAAGACGTTATGAAAAGTCACTCCGATAAAAGGTTAGAAATTAAGGGGAAAACAAGAGGAAAATTATACTGAATCCGAATACCAAGAACAAAAAATCGATCTACGAGTATGAATGAATTTAGAGGCACACAAAACTCTTCACGGTTAAGTAACGAATCGTAAAATTAGAAAAAAAGGGGGATTTTTTTTATCAAACTAAAAAGTAGCGTCATTATGAGGAACGTGGTGTGGTTTCAGCTGAAAAGAAAAGTCAAATAATGACTGTTAGCCAGGAAAGGGTAAATTGTTTTTAGTAAAAACACTGCTTGTTCTTGTTCTACGAACAGATTAATATATTACACATGTAATTCGATTATTTATTGATTTACCTTTGAACATATTTCGAGTGAGTGAACAATTACGATGGGCCAGAAGCAATGTTTTGAGATGAGCAACTTCAGCTCGTAAATTGCTCACTTCCGCTTTCAGATTTGCGTTTTCCTTCAAAGTGTTCATATTTTCCCTCTTCACCTGCATCATCAATTTTTTCTTCTTGATTCGGCATCGTTTCTGGGCCATCCTTCAAGAACCATGACACGAAGGATAGAAAATAATGTGAGGAATTTAGACAGCAGGAATAAATTGGGTAATCATACCTGTTTCGTTCTCTAGAGTGCTCTCGTTTCTCGTCGATAATGGAAATCGTTCCGCTATCGCTCCGTCCAATCGGTTGAATTCGTTCCTTTGAATATAATATCGAAGTCAGTTTGTTGTAGATAAAAAACCAAAATTTATAGAATATAATTCCAATATTTTCCTAGCAGAAGGTACGCAGTAATCTATGAAAAATTACATTTTTTGATTCAGCAGCGACAGTCTTCAGTTTTGATTGCGAGTTTGTTGGAACAAACGATTAAAGATCTGATCACAAATGTTCTAATGAAAGAGAGCGAATCAATACTAAAGGATTGTAGAAGCAAAAATTTACGACCAAGTAGCCCGATAAAAGTGAATCAAGTCCTTTTCGCCAAGAATGAAAAGATGTGAGCAACATTGTAACTCATCAATGTAAATATTCGTTAATAATGATAACTGCAGTTTCGAACCACCTTCCGATTCAAACTCGAAATTCTCGTTTCTAACGAACGAAACTTCCCCATATTACCCAGTTTCACGAAATATGCCAATAATGAAGCAATAAAATCTTGAAGAATGAAATTGGATGCAATTTGAGTCTTATAGATCCGTCGCGCTTCGCTCAGGAAATAACAAATTACAAAGTTTCTCCAAATTTGTAAGGTAAGACTGAGAATAAAGACATTGAAAATTCTAGAAATCAACCCTTTAATAAAACTAATAAGTACCTTTCGTGATGAATTCTACACAAAAAAAAGGTTCTATCTACAATCATAGTAACGAAGTACGTAGATTTGATAATACAGCGATAACTTACCCCAGTCACCGGTGCACTAACCAATGGACTAGAATTGGCTTTTAGGATATCCCTGAGTTTCTGCAACCGATATGATTCTTTTGAGTATCAGAATATACTGGTACCAATGTACACACAAGTATCAACCTACTTCTCTGACATCATCGGCATTGCCCGTTTGTACTACAGGTTCACTTTTCTTCATAATTGTTCTTAGCGGAACAGATGTTGTTGATGACTTGAGGACGTGATTTCGCGAAGGGAGTAAGACCACATTTTTTCCACCCAGAACAGCAGGCAATTTCGCACCAGACTAAATGATGGTGAGATGAAAAAAAAGAATTGATAAACGCGATGTTCCACGAGGATATCAAAGATGACTTGAATGATTGCGTACCAATTGATAGAGGAAATCAGATTCTTTCGCAGGAGTCACAGCTTTGAAGACATTCGGAGAGTCTGCAACCTTATCATTGGTTTTTACGACGGATTTTCGTAAATTTCCACACACTAGACTATTACTCGTAGGTACAGTTGAAACGTTTTGTATGACATAATCTGTAAGTAAGCGCAATTTATTTTTCGTTGTCGCAAATTAAAAAAATAAATCGATTTCAAAGACAACGTACTCCCGATAGTTCGATTTTTGAAAGAATTACTGCTTAGTGTGTATGAAAAACTACTCGCAATACTCGAAGGCTGAAACACGAATAAAGAAATTAATCGTCTTCATCAATAATACGATCGGATAAAAAGAAGAGAGTGGACATACCAAAGCGGTAACAATCGCACTGACAGCAGTGGCAGGTTGTGATATTTTGGCATGGGTTGCAAATCCATTTTGTTGAATGGGCTCTTCGATGATCTCCACATCTGCTGAATCGTTCGAGGTGTTTTCATTTTCTGTGCTGTAAACGATAAACAGTATAACAGATTTCATTCCTTCTCCTGATGAAACCAATGGCTTTGCGACAATATTACAAACCGAGTTGGTGACCCATCGGCATTAACTGATTCAATAAACAGACTTTCCGCGGGGATATATATATCTTCGCTATTGTCTTCTTGTATCACTTGATCTATACAGAAATAATTGAATGAATATTAAGAAACTTCGTTGAATGTACTAAATAAAACGATTACATACAAACACTTTGAAATTCATCCGACTTAGCGATCGTTATTATTTGTGGCGTATTCAAAGATTCCTCGATATTGGGCTTGGAAAGTGATCCCTGAAATTTATAGCAGAACAATAGAAAACAGTCGCGGTATTTTTTAGGTTACAATACTACCTTAATTACATTAGAGAGATCGGTGCCGGATGATTCAATCGCGATTCTGAACGTTTCTTCAAATGGATTGTGTTGCAAATCTTGAAACAAACCGATTTCATCGCAGCTGCGTATGTATCGGGTTGGCGTCGGTGTCTCATCAACTGCAGACAGAGTCACACGATATTAACGTAATTAAGAGGTGTGAATAGTAAACAAACACAGATTACGATGAGGAAACTACTACTTACAAAATGAATGAGTCGTTTCCATCTTGCATTCGTAAGTAAGGGAATGAAACACAAGTGCCGATTCAATACATTCGAAGTATTCCCGCCGAACTCCCCTGCGACTAGAGAAATGTACTAGACTTCTGGATTCATGAATGAAACAAATTTACGTAAACTGTAGAAGTTATCGAAGAACAAAATTTGACAGTTTCAAATATTCTAATCGTAAATAAACATCAAACGTGGTAGCGGAAATGTTTAATTTCCGACCCATGTTTATCGCAACTAAACAAAGTTCGACAGTTTGAATCCGAGAATTGAGACTTTAGTACTTCCACTTCCACATCACTAATGCGTTTATATTCGCATTAATAAAGGAAAAAAAGGAAAAATTTGAAAGATTTAATACAAAAATGAATAGTATTTACCGAGTTTTAATTACTTATAGATACAAACTACATAACTGCTGAAGTGCTCAAGCAGAAACTTCCGTCTGCCACCCACCATTGAGTAGAGTGCATACTTCACACTTCAAGACTTCACCATTATTCACACTCACAGAATCAGCACACAGCGTATATCGCAGGTATATCGGGATACTGAACAATGCAGAACCGGCGGACACGCCCGACAGACAGCGCGAGGGTGGGCACGTGGGCCGAAAGCCCGAAAGGCCGAAACTCTGGCAAAACACAGCCAACCGGGACTCCGGGAGTGGGAACTCGTTATTGGAGCGCTGCGATCGTTCATTCATTGTAACCCAAAGTTTCTGATCTGAAAGATGTAATGCTGCCGTACAAAAAATAAATGTGACCCCGTCTACAGAAACCCGGCTTAGCGTTGAATATCGATCAGGAGGAAAGGATCTTTTACCAAAAAAGGAAGATTCCTTTTCTCCTGATTGCAATTGAACACTGAGCCAGGTTTCTGTAGACGGCTCATTTTCTAGATTGTTACAAAGCAAAAAACAAGCACATACCTCTTTTATTAGTTTTATTTTTTGTACATCTTTGTCTTTTATTTTTTGTACAGTAGAATGGTCAAGGTGTTAAGTTCAACTGTGATTGTTTTTTAATAATTTTTAAGAATTAAAGCTACAAACATTTTTTGTATGTTTGTTTAAGGGTTATAATGCAATTCTTTAGAACCCCATTGTAACCCTCTTCTGGAAAGGGTAACCACAAAAGAGGGTTATGTATGGGTATTTTTTGGGCTACAAGAGAGTTACTGAAGGATCACAGTAAAGGGTATACAAATGAGTCACTAAAGAGTTCTTACGGGGTTACCAACAAATTTTAGTTGAGGAGGACTTATGGATCACATACAGTAACTACAGGATCATTGAACCAAAGGTTATTATTGTATACTTATCAGATTACTATTGGGTATCAGAAGACGGTAACAAATAGGATCCTTGGACCTAGATATCCCTTAGAGTAAGTGCGGATAACCAGATATCTTGTGCGTAATCAAGCAATTTTGTGCACAGATAACATTTGACAAAATTTTAATTGGGACAATCAGTCAATCACCTTCTTGGCCCAAGCTTCCATACACTGCTACCTGCAGCAACTTTTTTGCTGTCAAGCATTGACTAATGTATGTGAGGATCTATCTGTACAAAGGGCTTCTGTGAAGAAAAATTCATCACAGAAAAATCAGTTTGTAGTTTCAGCTCAAAATATCTCCACAACAACAAGTTTCATCAAAAAAATTATAAGAATAAAAATTAAAGAGGGACTCTTCTTTTATAATATGCAACAATTGTATTTGGATACATTTTGTAACAAACAAAGTAGAGATTCTTGAAAATATGATAGCAGACACCCTTTTTACTGAGATGAAAAAATTAAAACATCATGGGTTGGAAAAAAAAAAATATTATGAAAGATAGTTTATGACCTGAAACGCACAAAAATTGAGGTCTCTGCAAAAAGGGCGTCCAACAGACACAAGCCTCTTTTACAGATAGGTCCTCATGTCATATTAGCCTTGGAATTGTCACCAATATAACACAAAACAAAAGTACCAATAAATTTTAATCAATAAGGGTATGCTTATAGTCACTCACACACAGAAAATACGCGTGTATTACACAAAATGGTGTGTTGCCGATAACGATTTTTGCCCACAGATAACATATATTGAACAATGCACAAATTAATGTTTAGGAACAATCATGGTGTAATTTATTTTTGAAGTTGAGGAAAATACGGCTAATTATACCGGGTTGGGCAGAAAGATATTACCAGTTATAAATGGGAGTTCACGCTAAATCTGTCGTAGCGCAAAAACGCAAAACGTTAGACATATAGTTTAAATGTACAAATTTTGTATCTCAATCTTATCTTTAATTTGAGCCATATTCCAAGTTTCTACAACTTTTCTGAGCCGAGTTATGGACCAAAATGTGACAAAAATTGACCAATTTGCCAAGATTTCCAAAATAAGAAATTGAAAAATCCTCCACTTCCAAGCAATTCATAGGGTTATTTAGGTATTTTTTTTTCGGAATCTGCATTAAATTTCACTTCCAAATTGAATAAAATATGGAAGTTTGGATAATTTTTAAATTTTTGAGAATTTTGGCAAATTGATCAATTTTTGCACATTTTGATGCATAACACGGCTCAGAAATATTGTAGAAAGTTGAGCAGGAGCAAAAATTGAAGATAATTTTGTAGATTGAATGTGTGCGTCTAACCTTTTGCATTTTTGAGCTGGAGTGAATTTATAGTTCACACTCCCACCATTTAACTGGTAACATATTTTTTGCCCCACTCAATAGTTGACAGTATGCAAAATATTCTGAATGATCTTCAGGAAACTTTTGAGCTTACATGTGAAGAGTGAAGGGGCCGCAAATTGAATTTTTGTGACTGCAATTCAACATGATATCACACAATTGGGTACCTTCTTGCTTTCTTGTTTCTTGGACCAAGCTTCCAAACATTGCCACCTGCAGCGACTCTTTCGCTGAATTTTCAATAATTGAGGTGTCTCGTTTTTTTCTTCTGTGACTGGTGTTGTTATTTACGGTCAATGTTTAGTATGAGTAATTTTTTGTACCATTTGATATGAGGAACAATCGAACTAGTGAGAATCAGTAATAGTAGAGTAGGTGGAAAAAAGTACGACTATGTAACAGTTCTCGAAAAGTTAGCGATGAACTTGAAAATTTATGAAAGTACACATAATGAATTTTGAAGAATTTTTTGAGAAACTCAATCACGTTGAAAAAATTCTCTCTTCAGTTAGTGAATTATACGATAAGTTAGCGTTGATAAGATCCAGAATTTTATTCTCTCTTTAGCGTGGTAGCGTCAGCAGATCGTGATGTTGAATATCGAGAAATAACCATTGACGTTCGTAAGTTTTGTTTTCGCTATCAATTCACTCCTCTCCGCCTTCATTCGTTGTCACTGTTATGAAATGATTCTGTATACCTAATGAAGAGCATTACAGCTTCTGCACGAAATGATATGGAAAAGTTTTCTTCTATGATAAGTCAGAAAAATTTTCATCGTTTTCTTACGTGCTTCATGTGAATTTGTGTTTTTTTCTAGGCTTGGAGTTATTCTTCGTGTGTTCATATCGTTCGCAGGAAATTCTAAAATGGAGAAAGCTACGGGCGATATAAAAACATTCAATCTGCACAAAAGTCACACGTTTTCGTCCTTTACTCATAACAGTAGCCACAAAATTACTAGTTGGTTTGCCGCGCTGAACGAACGCCGCAGAAAAAACTCGTTGAAAAATAATAAAAATTTAACTTTGGGTTCGTATCACGTTGTATCCAACTTACGATATGTTTCAGTACTATCAATGATGGAATACAATCTTTTTTTTTTTTTATAGCGGTGTTACACGAAAATCCAATTCTCAATCCCCTCAACGGTGAACTGCAGGAATCATCTCATGAACCCATCAAGATGTCCCCCGTGAAAATGCGAAATAAAAGTAAACGAGTTGCTGATGTAAGTAATCGATGAATGTAACTGAAGAAATATGTTGCAATGTTAGGATACCAAGAAAAAAAAATTCTATGTTACGAAGCGAACAGTATAAGTGGTTAGTTCTATGCTGTACAATATGAATTTTACGCTTTCATCAATCATGGTCATTCATTTATTTCTCGATAAAACTGTGTCGCCGAAATCTGAGAAGTGATTTTTATTAGGGAGAGTAATTTATGGATCTTTGATCTGGTACATATGGAAGTGCCGAAAACGTCAAAACTAGGCAGCATCATTTCGCGCAATCGTTCAATTTATCATGCATTTGTTGATAATTCTCGCTCGTGAAGGCGTCGAAAAGAAACGTGAAACTGAGGTTAAAAATTTAAGAGAAGTCTAGACAATATTTCAATTGCGTAATGGTAATGAAGTTACATTCCTCGCGTAACACGAATAAAAAGATTATGATAGACGAGAGGGAGAAAAAAGTCGTCTACAACTTTTTGTCTTATCACAGAGAAGTTTATCAAGTAATCCTTGCAGATAATTCCCTTGCACTGATCCCCCTATTTTAGATACCTAGACGTAGATTAATATTAATACCATTTTTAAGGTGTAATGATCTCGTTGTATAAATTGATTTTATGAATGTGTTTTTTTCTCTTTTTCTAAAGGACATTAATAAACGTTTATCGTTGCCGACTGATCTCCACCTACCCGAGTCTTTCATTTCGAAGCAGTTAAGAAGTCCTGAATACGCAGGTCCATTAAGTAGAGCCTCTCGACGTCAATCATTATCTGAAATTGGATTCGGACGAACTGAAACTTACATTAAACTAAATAAATTAGGACAGGTGAAATCCTTTGGATGCTAATGAGAATATAAAATGTAACTTTTCGTGTTGTAATCGAGTATTTGTTTATAGGGTACTTACGCAACCGTGTATAAAGGAAAATCCCGTCTAACCGATAACTTGGTGGCCTTAAAAGAGATACGGTTAGAGCACGAAGAAGGTGCTCCTTGCACGGCTATTCGAGAAGTATCCTTGCTGAAAGAGTTGAGACACGCTAATATTGGTAAGTCGAAGTAAAAGGAGGTAAAACGCGAACAGGTTAAAAATGCCTAGCAGGAAATGAAATATCAGTATCACATTTCCCTTTTTTTTACCATCATCAATATCAATCTATAACTTCGTCCAGCATCATGAACCTCCTTCCTCTCGATGCTCACTCCAGATGGACTCGCAGTTTTGTTCCCTTTTCCGAGATTTTAAGTTACAGTAGTTCATAATGTATTTCTATGATTTCTAGTAATTTTCTATCCTCGGTTATGTATGAGAAAATGATGTTTCCTGATTACTTTTCAGTTTTCATACTCCATGCCTGACTGAAAAGTCCATATCACTCTGAATCTTTCTTTCGTTATGTGTTGCTTTCTCTCTCGTATTTCACGATGAGAGCGTGTCATGACATATTTTACACGTTTTTGCCCAATTTGAACTTGTGAGTTTAGGAACACGAGTATTTACTCTCTATTTATTACTTAGTTTCATCGCTGTTTGCATTCGGCCGATCATCATGTAGAAATTTTGATTACATTTTTCCCTCTATAGACGAAAACATGACGATTTTTCTGATTTCTGATTTATCAATTCGCGTATTTTGTTACATAAGTACTTCAGTTATGAGAAAAAGAAAGAGTATGGAGATGTGAAATTTTAGTGCAGGAGCTTTAATTACCATAGTTTTTGAACTGGTATTAGTTTTTTAATGTTTCCTCGAAAGGCTGACGTAATTCTTGTTCGTTTACAGTTACCTTACACGATATAATTCATACTGAGAAATCGTTAACTCTGGTTTTCGAGTACTTAGACAAAGATTTGAAACAATACATGGATGAATGTAACAATAAAATAGATTTGTACAATATTAAAGTGAGTGATTTAACGCTGGCGCGTGATGTTTTAACTTTTAATTTTTACACTTTCTCAGAAGTGACGAGCTCGTCAACTTCGTTTCTGCCATCATTAAATTCGTTGATCTTTTCGTTTTTGTAATTTTACTCGATATTGCAATATTTAACGAGAATATAACACGTTATTTTTTGCAGTTATTCCTTTATCAACTGTTGAGAGGATTAGCTTACTGCCATCGTAGACGTATTCTGCACAGAGATTTAAAACCACAAAATTTGCTGATAAACGAGAAAGGAGAGCTGAAGGTGGGTTTTGTGTCAAATTTTCTGCGCTCAAATTATCTCAATTGTGTACGAGTAGAAGTATAAATCTTCTTTATCATAATTTTTTTCTTTTTTTTTCGGTACTAAGCTGGGAGATTTCGGTTTAGCACGTGCTAAGTCAGTACCTACGAGGACTTACTCGAACGAAGTTGTCACGTTATGGTATCGCCCGCCCGATGTTTTATTAGGTAGCACGCAGTACTCGACCCAAATTGATATGTGGTACGTTGATTAAATTTGACCTAAAATCCGCAATACACTAGCCGCCACGTATCGTCTCCGTACCTTCTTGGAAATGAATTGAAATTTGACTCTTGTAATTCTGAACATGCAGCAAATATCTTGCTCGAAGATTCGTTTCTTAAACGTTTGAAAGTGTTGCATCTTTGCAATAAATCATATAGCAATGACATTAGAAAAACGTGTTGTTGTTGGTAACAATCAACTCAATTTTAAGACGGTAGAAAAATTCCTTCCCTGGAAGCATTCTTATTTAGTCGAACTAATGGATTTCTTATTATTCGCAGGGGTGTCGGTTGTATATTTTACGAAATGGTAAATGGTCGACCATTGTTTCCTGGTTCCTCGGTTGAAGACCAACTAAAATTAATTTTTAGCTTGCTCGGCACTCCACCAAAAGACTGTTGGCCGACTTTAGAGATACCTTACAAATTTCCTAAATATGAACGTGGTCCGTTGAACCACGAAGTTCCTCGACTAGACTCTACTGCCATAAATTTATTCGAAGAATTTTTGCAAGTAAGCAAATGAAAGTATTACATCGCGAGTCATTATAGAATAAAGTCGATAATACCAATTTTATGTTTCTTTTTTCTAGTATAACGCTGAAAACAGGATCTCGGCTGTCGACGCCATGCAGCATGAGTACTTCAACGATCTGGGCTCGGACATAAGTGAACTATCAGACGGTAAGTTAGTAGTACAATTTTTTTCTCTACGAGAAATAAAAGAGGAACCTGTTCTGCACTGCTACTGAATTGCTATGGGACGTTTTCGATCGTGATCAATTAACGTTGTCAGGATGCGTTTGAAGTGAACGTAAATAAGATCGTTTAGAGTGTACAGTCTGAAGGCACGTCAAGTTTACTGTAAATGATGCGTATAATTTACGCAAATCCTCTTACGTGATTAATATAGCGTAGCATTGCGAATTGAAACTCGACTTTTACACGATACTCGCTAATGATGAAGGTTACTTTTACGTCTAGCTAAAAATAACTCGTAACTTCTAGCAATAATTTTGTGAACACGAATTTTCGCTATTATGATTGCAGATGAGTCAATTTTCAGTATACCGAGTATTCAACTCGTCCAATCAGTGCAGAAAAGTCGAAAACATTAGTGATTCTTGAAGTAACCAGTTCAATTTCTTTTTTTTTTTACTATTATTATTATTATTATTATTGAAATATGAGTACTTTATTTTATTTGTTGGGTTTTTACTTCTTTATTAATTTCTCTCCTTCCGTATATTTATTTTGTACAAAAGTTGAAAATTGAACAATGTGATAATATTATTTACATCGTTAGTTCGTGTTTGCGATAAGCGTTTGGAGATTCGATAGCATTTCGAATTATTTTATTCGGTTTCTTCCTCGTCTATATCACATTTATTTATCCAGTCTTTCTCAATCCCAATATCTTCACGTATTTATTTACTATTTTGATGTGATTCTTTTTTGTCGAATTCGACGAAACAAACGGTGTGAAGTGCCGAAGTCGAAAAAAAAAAAAAAATACACCTTCTTGCACCAAGTGAGTGGTATTGAGAATAGTCGTAGGGGAAGGTGTAACTTTTTTCGATTTCGACCTTCGGCGATTGTAAATTATTGATTTATGAATACAGCAGTACTCTTCGTCATTAAATTCTCGTAGGAAAAATCGTGAGAAATTACTTATTTATAATATTGTGTAGCTAGATTTTAGTCTAGATATTACCTACGACATTAGAAAAAGAGGCGAATTTCTTAAGTATGTGTACATGATGCCTTCACGTAGATAGTTGATTAAAAATATTGACATTCCAGTTTTTGACATTTTTAAAAACGATCTGATCGAAAGCTTTTGGTTTGTTTATCCTAATCGATTTTCGCGTGAGTGTTGAAGTAATACGTAATACTTCTGATTACAAGTTTTCGCATTGAGAAATCATTCTCTATTTTCAAACATGTATTTTGCAATCTACTCGAACTCGTGTGTATAGCTTACGTATACCGTGTACGTTGAGATTTTTCGTTTTTTTTTTTTTTTTTCGCATCGATTTGCGCTATGAATCACGTTCATTTAAATAGAGATCGTTAATAATAATACAAATAAACGTCCATTTATATACACACTTAAATTTTTGTTGAATAGTTACCAGATCAGATATTTTGCACGTGATTTTTTACTTCTCTATTCGCCCAACGTACAATTTACACACAAAAGACTGTCTGTATTATGTTTACGAGAAATCTGTACCATAAAATTCATTTATTGCAAGATGTAGGCGTATTTCGAACGATGTGTTGATAATCGATAGCGTTTCCTACGAAACGATTATGGTTCTCTCTTATTCGATGAACAAATTTGAAGTGCAATGTAAACGCAGATTTAAGACTGAGTAGCGAAGATTAATTTGAAATTAGCCAATTCGAATGCATTTCTTTGCTAATAATGCTCATTTAGTGTAAGAATTATCATTTCGAAAGATTTTTTTCACGTATGAGCGAGAATGACTCATGTTCGTCTAGCAACGTAATGGCGGTAATGTAGGCGATCTTTATCGATTATTAACACTTCTATTTAGTGATGATCGAATCTTCAACGGCCTTTTCCAGCGTACTCACGTGGACATTGTTGTACTAATAATACGAATTGCGGTTTTCTTTTCAATAACTTAATATCGTATTATTAATTTATATTACGTTATTTGTATTTCATGAATGATATCTTTAGAGCGTTTCTGTATTAGGAAAGTGTTGTGTTGATACAAAGTGAGTAATTTTTAATGAAGTTTTTCAACTTCTCGATGTTTTTATTTATTTTTTTGAATGAATTAAATCGGTTGTAATGTGTATAAAAATCGTTTTTATTCTCAGCCTTAGTTTTTTCGGTCTTACGAATACCGGCTATGTCTAGTTATGGAAAAAAAGTGATAACAGAAATACGTACTCAATATAGTAGAGTGGCAAACTGCATTTTTTTGTGATAAGTGGCTATTAATGACAGAAGCATGAAAAATGAATGGTATGGTGCGTTATAATCCTGAAACAAAATTTATGAGATAAGGAGCCTCTCAAAATTTGCCATGTGGGGTGCACAGTACGGACTTGTAACACCAGCCCCCTCGTAAAATAGGGATGAACAATATGTGGTCGATTTTGTATATTTCGACATATCATTACTTTCAATATCCGACCGCAAAAAGTGGCCTGAATTTCAAAATTTACTTTTTTTTTTGTGGAAAATATAAATTTTTCCCTCGAGAACAGATGCATTATCAATAGTCTAATAAAAAACGATCGTGACTCTGTAATCGAAAATTGCACAGGAGATACAAAAAACGTACTTACCGGTAATACAGTGCAACGAAATCTAGGAAAATTATCAAAAAATGATTTCAATTATCATTTTACTTCGGTCTGCCAAGTGTGTAGTATTCTATTTTCGCTAGTTTCGATTTTACAAAATTTTTTTCCGGAGTTACAAGATTTTCAAGAATTTTTTCCTTTTAAATATTGGGGATACAATATTGTCATACTTTTAGGAAAAAAGAAACGAGTAGTTTCCCTTCCTAATATCATCTAAAATGATATTAAAACTAAAAACGGAACAATTTACGGTTAAATCAAACGATGGAAATTCCTTTGATAAAATTTAATTAATGAGGCCCATCAAATTTGAATCGGAATTACATTTTCAAAATTATTAGGAGTTACAACACTTTCAGACTTGGTTAACGACCGTTTCTTAGTAGGTAGGTTATCGTTATTCAAGATTTTGATTTTCATCGTGATATTCAAGTAATGGAGGTCGAATACGATTTATAAGCGTTTATTGAGCTTTTTCCAGTAGAGGGACAAATTACAAAAATTTAGCTGCCCTTGCACCCTCTGCAATGGCCCACAATATCTGCTGTTCTCAATCATCTGTCATGAATTACTTCTCATTCCTTGAAAGTCTTGAATGTCTTCTTTCTTTTTGTAGTTATCGTTATTTTTTGTCATTTGGTTTCGATTATGGTAATTCCATTTTCCAAGTGAATTTAAAACAAAAATCAACCTCTGATGACATCATTTTCTCCTGCTTGTACTCATACGGACACATAGCTTATACATATCCCTGAATTGGGTCAAGGTCATCGATTGACGTTATATTATGCCCCGATCAAAATTTTCAAGTATAATGAAATCTGAAAAGTTGAGTCTATACTATACTGTACGTTGGGCTTAGTAAACTGAAAGCTAATACTACACATACAGGTCCCAAAGTAGAAAATGTTGAAATTTTCGAAGTCCTCAAAGTAGGTCAAGGTTACTCATGACGTCACGTCATTACTTTGAGTCAGTATAATGAATGCTATGGCAGTAAAGCCCAGTTGATTATAGGTAGGCCTAGTATAGTCTCCATAGATTTCACATCTGGGTCAAGTCCCCAGTAGATGAAGGTCATTGATGACTTCATAAAGTTTGGACTTGGACGTTTTCTGAGGATCTCCCCCCCCCCCACCCTCTAACAAAACAGATAGCGGGACCTCTGCTAAAAAGAGACTATTAATGATAGAAGTATAAAAATTGGTATGAGTATTGATGCTATAAATAAATTTTAGGCATAAAAACCACTCAAAATTGTCCACGGGGTCAGCGGCTGATTTAAGCTTTTGCCGTCTACGAGCCGAGAGTCGACTGCCACTCCTCAGGCTTTGAAAATATAATTTTTGTTTGGCAATTTTTATTTTATAAAAAAAAAAGTGAAAAAGAAAGAAATTTACTGTAGTATAAAATGTCCTACAACATCGGCATCTTTCAAAAGAATTTCGTCAGTTTTGAAGCTATCTTCAGGAGTGCCGCTCCCTGTTCTTTTTTCTCTGCTCTTAACTTTTTGTACCTATAGCCCCACTTTCTTTTTTCCTTCCATTCATTATTAGAATGAAAGAGTAAATGTTCGAAAATAGAATTAGAATTGAAATGTACAAATAAATAATTGGGTAGTCTTCTGTAAAAATTTAAAGCACAAAATACGTATGAGTATTATTGCCGAATAATGTGCTGATTGCGAAATAACAAGGTGGGAGATAATGGAATATAAGAGATAAAAATTAACGGACATGTAAAAAGAGGATGTGTTATTAGAGATATTTAAACATTAATATTATACGATTTATTGACAGAAACAATGCGCTTTATTTTTCTCTCGTACAGTATAATTGTGTTGCCAACAGTTATTGAGGTTCTACTCACTTTAGATATACCTGCCTACATACCCCTCTTACCTTGTGTTTACGATATTTCTTCGTATTCTTATTATCACGCGCATCATATTGAAAAATAAATTCTGAAATCATTTTTTCTTTCATTATCAAAAAATGCCGTCCTTAAAATTTTTCTGTTCCAAATCATGGCTTGGTTTGGTACTGCACAGGATGGGGATAGAGGTAGATTTTTTTTTTTAGTTTTTTAAAATCGGTGCGAGCAATAACAGCGTTCTTGGGGTCGATTTCATATGATACAAAAATTTCATTACTGTCAACATCTGATCACTACAAAAGCCTCAAATTTCAGATTGAAAAGGAAAGGTTTCAATAAGATCGATTTATTGCCTCTATAAATTAAATTCGAAAAAGTTATTTATATATTTTTAATCTAGACTTCAACGCAGAATAATTCGAAAAACTCGTTCGAAAAATCCTTCGATCCTTAACAACTGCTTTGTGATATTTGAAAATAAAGAAATAAAAATGAGGCGTTTTTTACTATTTTTATTGAAGATTGGCTACCAACTTGAGAGTCGAAACAAACTACTAAATATTTGAGGCTTTTCTTGCGGTCGGATTATGAAAGTCGAAATAATATGAAATCGACTTAAAGAGCATCGCTATTGCTAGAGAATCCACCCCCGTCGACTTTCTATGGACAATTTCGAGTAGCTTTCATCCCTACTTTTTAGTATCTGTATATCAATACTCCGACCAATTTTCGTACTTGTATCATTAATCTTTTTTTTTTTTTACTAGAAGGAATTATAGTTTCTTGGATACTTACAACGGGGGGGGTCAATCACAAACGGTCTTTTAATTCTAAGTTTCTAGTCATCCTATATGCAGTTCTTATGATGCTTCAGGATTCCTCAAGTTCGGTAAAAATATCAAAATGATTAAAAAATGTACAGTAAACGAGAACTTTCGTGGCACCCACTGCTCCCAACGACGGGTCACACTTGAACATCTTAATGAAAATCCAATCTTGAATAATGCATCTGATGGCCTAGGAACGAAACTTGCGTTTTTCACGTACCTTTCACAAGAAACGATAAATTTTAAAATTTAGGGCTTTTCTTGGGTTGAATATTGATTGTAATGAGATACTTGATTTCAAGAGAGGCTAAATAATATATAAAATCGACCTCAAGAATGCTAAAGGTACCACAAAATGGTAAATTTCGAGTATCCATCTCGAAATTGTTGTCCTGGCACCATAACTTACCTTACCAATTTCAATACTTTCACTATTAACACACATGAGCAAATTACAAACTTTTGGAATGAATACGAACTATAGAAGGTATTTTTAGAAGTATTTTCGACGCTGGGTACCAAGACATTTACCGTTTTTCGATGTTACCTCTCATTATCGTGTAATACTCATGTTTAATGCCCGCGCTACATCGCGACAGGCGAATGTACCTTCTCGCGCATTGAAATTTTGTAGTTGATAAGATACGTTACGCTTTGCAAGAATCCGCAATAATTAAACATAAGTATTGCACAATAATGGGAGGTAGTATCGAAAAATTGTAAATATGGTAGGATACTCAGCGTCAAAAATACTCCTAGTAATACCTTCTATTGGGGTTTCAACCTTTACTAGAGAGCGCTACTGTAAAAATAAACAGGAGAACTTAGGTGTGTACGTTTGCACATTGATTTTTAAACAATATCCCATTTATCACTATAATTTTTCTTATATATCTAAAGTTGATGATATGGATTACAAAATTTATGGTTGTATTTGCTTTAAAAAATGATATCCAATTAATTATAGCGATCGAAATTCCTCCGTCTAAAAAGTATTGAACGAAAAGGTGAATTTCGTCAGGGCTACCAAGTCCTCCACTCAAAGTTTAAACCAAAAGTTTGAAATTTGTTCATGTGCGTAATAGCCACTGTTTTTGAGTCTGCCTCAGCAACTATCGGTATCAGAGAGGCGAAGATCAAGTGAGCAACTATTGTTCAAGAATCTCTTGTTGACGCCGATGAATAAACCATTATTTTCGGATTGTAATTGGTAATACTCTTTTTTTTCTGCTTTCTCTAAGATACTTAAAACAATAGTGAAATCAATAAATATAATATGCATATTCAACAATTAACACGTATGGCAGTTTTGCTCCTGCGGGACAAAAAAGTACATTATTACATGCCTAAATGTGCCCCACTCCTGGGCCTGATATATCCAGCTTTCTTTTTTCAGAGAGAAACCTCGGACTTATACCAAGCCCCCTCCCCCCTCAAATACAGTTCGAAGATCGAAAGTTACTGAAGTTCTCCTCCTCTATACCTCAAGAAAAGTCGGAATTTCTCCAAGTCTTCTTCCCTCTAACACGTACAGCTCAATAATCGAAATTTTTTCCACCTGAAAAACGATTCGATGGTGGATATTGTGATTCCTTTCGGATAATTTTCTCCCACCTCCACATAAAACCGGCCATATTGACACTTAACATTTTTTCCTCATTTTTCGCACTATCGAAACTCCGCTCTTATTATAGTAGGTTCTATAGAACACTCTAAATTTTTCCAAATCTCATCGACTCTCCTTCCACTATCCAGTTCAGAGCTTTGGATTCGAGTGGGGTACTTTTTTTAGGGGGGGGGGGGAGGTTCATTTCTCAAAAAGACATCCATCTTCGAACGTCTTTCACTTAATGAGGCGCTTGGGAAAATGTTGGGTCACGATAGGAAGAGGACCTGAAAAAATCTCGACTTGAGAGAAAAAAAGAATGGGTCGGACTCGGAGGACATGGAGAAACTCCAAGTTGCGAGCTGGGTAAGAGAGAAGAACTTGGAAAAGTTTCTAATCACGAGCTGTACTTAGGAGGAGGACGGATGAATCTTGACTTAGAAGGAGAGGGAGGAATTGGCCGAATCATTTGAACGATTTATAAGCTATATAAAAGAAGTGAACTTGAGAAAATCTTCAATCAAGAGCATACATGGTAGTTGGTTGATTTATCGGAAAGATTGTGAAAAATTTTCAGCACAAGCTGTACGTATAGAGGAATCTTAGTTAGAGCAGATACCGCGGCATCCCCGTTGCCATAGTACTTCCCTTACTTTGCAAAATTCTACGTATTTTTTCCCCTATTTAAAGAAAAACGTCATTCTACATGCCCGCCAAATACTTTTCAATAAACTTGCAGGACATACGAATGTTTTCTCTTCGAGTTCGCTCTTATTCTCGTAATTTTAAAAACTTACGTATCCAAAATACATTGTGTTCACCTAATAAAAATCTCAGTCGTATTAGTACGAATTAACGGTTTCAGCGTAGTCCGCTTTCTTGTTGTGGATTCGAATTCCAGTTCGGCTTTGAGGGTCTTCTTCACGACAGAATGTGTGGTCGTCGAATCTAGGCGAGGTTCCGGTGACTGCTTTTCTTTGGTTTGTGTATTCGGCTTCGCTTTGTCCGTTAATTTCACTTTGGGCAATGGATTTGACTCCGTTTTCGGAAGTTTTAGCTCGACCGCGGATTTAGATTTCTGTGCAGCGGAGTAGCCGATCGATTTGAGCGGTTTGCACTGTATCAGTCGGCATACTTGTTTGTTCGCTATGGCTTTACGGATTCGAGCTAATTGACTGGCAACATTTTTCGAGACTAGAACCTCCAATACTCTGAAATAATTGAAGTCAACGAGTTTCAAAACAGGAATGTCTGCTTGGGAAGAACGGTACGTAGTTTAGCATTTTTATATACTTGTTCCGCTTTTGATTCTACAAATTGGGGCGTATCAGGGAGGCCTCCAGGCTAGGGGGCAGCTTTACAGTTTTCGCGTAATTATACTGAAGAGAGGGGGTCGTTAAAGCTGTTATTATCGTGCCGGCGGAAGCGTAACTTTGTTTGCCTGAAGAAAAAAGGCCGGGAAGGGGACTTATGGTAAAAGGAGCTTGTTCACGGTTTCTGCAGAAATACCTACACCTAATGCTAAAATTTGGGAATTTAACTCGTTATCTCTGTTGGGATAGTGGCTGGATACGTTTAGACCTATATTTCATGTTAAAACTTCCCCCTCTCCTTCCGGAGAGAGTACTATAATGGCAACTTTTGAATGTACTTTCTCCAAACGCATCGAAGTGTCATCTTAGCCTTTCCCCGAGAAATTGAGTCATCTCTAGGGAAATCATGACTGAGACATGGATTGGTATTGGAAGAATTCAAAGACTCCAAGAAGCCAGGATGAAATTCCGAATGACAGTCCAATATGGATGAAGCTTACAATAAAATTTATCAACAGTGTCTGAATTTAAAATGAGCATTGACGTTTGTGTGTACTCACTCGATTGGTTTTCCACTAACGTGAAGGCTCCTCATTGCTCTACCAACTTCGCACGCAATCCGTTCCGTGCAGTCGTTGCCCTCGATGGTCTGTACCGCCAACTTGGTTAACGCGGCTAATTCCTGTGGACCTTTAAGACTAGATACTTCGGGAGGAGGTGTCAGAAGTTTTGGTAAAAATAGAATAGCACTCATGAAGATCATGGCTACGCCCACAAAGCCAGCCATGGCGACAAAAAGTGGCTCAACCATGAATTGTTTGCTCGGGCCATCGATTGATTGCTCGTCGGCGTATGGCCGCATCGCGTTAAACGTGTCATCAATAAGATTGTCATTTATCGCGTGATCTGGATGGAAATGATTGTACATCGCTTGTAAGGGTCTGCTTTGAAGTGCATTGGCTAGACCTGCGGGGAAAAAATCTCATTTCAGTACGGTCTCCTAAGCTTTAATTTTTCATTTGTACATCCTTATCTGATTTTGATTCCAGTCATAAAACTAGATCTGCAAGTTTTTTCTCGAGAGGGGAATTATAATCATGGAATTGCTAGAAGTTCAAATCTAGCCAATATATAGTCATACTCTCTTTAACCAATGATACAATGATGTGTTAAAAATTTCAGAGTACTTACCATTGCTCAGTAAAAGGCCTGGTAACGTTGATTGTTGAGCAGCATTTGTGTTCCCTGCTAGATAATTATACGCAGGTGCGGCAGATTGCGACTGACTCACATCCACTGCCGGGTTAAACAGATTAGGACCCGTGTTGTCTTGAGGATTCAACGCGAGTTGATTGACTGCAGTAGTCAAATCGAACGCTGGATCTGGTAAGGACGGTTGCTGTAGTTGCTGCGGCGAGAAATTGAGGTAATTATTCAACTCAGACGGTTTTAGACCGACCGGAAATCCTTGAAAGTTCGTTGATTCGGGTAACCCTTGTTGGAAGTTTGTTGACTCGGGTAGCCCTTGATGGCTCGGATCCGAAGGGAAAACTGACTGCAAATTGACTAGGGGGTCGTTTCCCGCAACGGGGTTCGCCAAGTTCTGCCACGGATTAAATTGCTGTACTGGTAGATTGAAGGCGTTCTGATTGGAATCGAATTCGTTGCTTTGAAATTGTGGGAAAGCATTTCCTTGACTATCCTGCGAGAAAGGTGAATTGATTCAATGTTTTTAATTATTTATGAGATAAGTGCATCTGTGGCTAATCGTCATTATTATAACTTGGAAATTTAATTTTTCAGAGACTCGAGAATTGATATTGATGGAAAATCATCGCATTTTGATGACTTAGCCAACAAAGAGAGCTTGAAGGACGGGGTCACCTCTCTCGACTTGGAAAATTTTAGGGAAAGAATTACCAAAATGGTAGTTCAGGTGTTGCCTCGAATTTCTACTGACAAAAACCCCAATAATTTTTATGTTCTCCGAGTGTTATTAAGAACCACTGGGCTCATTCTAACATTAAATTAGTGCGGAAGAAGATTAAAGACGAGCCTTTGTGTGTGGCAAAAGCCGATAAAGGAAACTCACTCGTTATCATGTACCAAAATGAGTATCTTCTTTGAAGCAATGTTAAATGTTCTATTATTTGCACTTGTACAATGCCTAATACTGATCTATGCCTAATCATCTCAAACACGGCCGGAAAGTCCTGTAAAGAATTTCTAAAGGGTCTCCTCAAGCCCCTCTAATTGCTCAAATTTCCTTGAATAGCCTGGACATGGAAATTTTCTCCTCCAACAACATGCTTGTGAGTCTGGTGGAATATTGGTGCCGATATGTAGACGTCGTCTTATGTCTATGTAAAGGTGCCGTTACTCAGGGCCGGATTTAGGATTTTCATTAAAGGGGTCCCAAGTATGTGGACTCAACATTTCGCCAAATCAAAATTTTGATCCCCCTCCTCTCTTATCAATTTTTGCCCTCCTTAAAATTGGAAAGAAAGAAGTAGATAGTTATATTTGTGCAACGTCCCAAGTTATGTAGTGGCCCCCCTCAACATTTCTCCAAATTAAAATTTCGAACCCCCCTCCTCTCTAATCAATTTTTGCTCACTTTAAAATTGGAAAGAAAGTAGTTGAAAGAAAGAAGTAGACGATTTTATTTGTGCGACGTCCCAAGTTATGTGGAGGTTCCCCTCAACATTTCGCCAAATCAAACTTTTGCCTCTCCCCCTCCCTCTGTAATCAATTTTCGCCCACTTTAAAATTGGAAAGAATGTAGTTGAAAGAAAGAAGTAGATAATTTTATTTGTGCAACGTCCCAAGTTATGTGCAGGTTCCCCTCAACATTTCGCCAAATCAAAATTTTGCCCTCCCCTTCCCTTCCTCTGTAATCAATTTTTGCCACTTTAAAATTGGAAGGAAGGTAGTTGAGAGAAAGAAGTAGATAATTTTATTTATACAACGTCCCAAGTTATGTGGAGGCCCCCCTCAACATTTCTCCAAATCAAAATTTCGAACACCTCTCCCCTCTAATCAATTTTTACTCACTTTCAAATTGGAAAGAAAGTAGTTGAAAGAAAGAAGTAGATAATTTTATTTGTGCAACGTCCCAAGTTATGTAGAGGCCCCCCTCAACATTTCTCCAAATCAAAATTTCGAACCCCCCTCCTCTCTAACCAATTTTTGCTCACTTTAAAATTGAAAAGAAAGAAGTAGATAGTTATATTTGTACAACGTCCCAAGTTATGTGGAGGTTCCCCTCAACATTTCGCCGAATCTAAATTTTGACCCTCCTCCTCTCGTATCAATTTTTGCCCACTTTAAAATTGGAAAGAAAGTAGTTGAAAGAAAGAAGTAGACAATTTTATTTGTACCAAGTCCCAAGTTATGTGTATTCAATGAAATTTTGAAATGAGAGGAAGAATGTGGAGGCCGCCCGAAATGTGAAGGCCCGGGTCCTTAGGCTCCCTGGGACCCCCCTAAATCCGGTCCTGCCGTTACTCAACTACAAGACTTCCATCATTTCATCAATAGTTTCTATCCCTTTATTGAATTCACGCTCGAGGTCGGCGGTTCCGAAATTAATTTCTCATATCTTACCATTACCATTAAAGACGACCAACTTAAATTCGGTATATTCAGAAAGCCCACTCACACTGACCATGTGATTGGTGGCTTCTCTTTCCAACCTCCTTCTTACAAGTATTCTGCCTTTCATTCAATGATAAATCGTTCAGTGTTCACTCCCTTGCCCCCAGTGGCCTTTAAAAAATAATTTGACACTATCACTCAAATAGTGAAGACCAACAATGCAATGTCGACATCAACATTCATAAGTTAGTCCGCAAAAAGCTTAACTTTCAGGCTCTCAATTCCATTGACTCTTAATCTCCAGGTAATAACAAGAAGGAAGAGAAACTACAAACTATCTCGTTTACTTGAAGCCTTCCACTATTATAGCCCTGCTTTTTGTCTTCTGTCGAGTCTTAAAGATCCTATACTCACAAATGGACCAGAGTGGAGGCTATAGACTCCAGTGCAACGACTGCCGGACTGTTTATATCAGCGAAACTGGTCGGAAACTGAGGACAAGAGTCTCAGAGCATGAAAAAGCCGCTGGAAAAATCGGCCTTTGCATCTCATCTCTTGGCAACAGGTCAAAGTTTTGATAGAAATTGTGGAGTTCGCTTTTTGTTCATTAAGAGTCTTGAGAGAAGACGTAGAGCACTGGAGAGCATTGAAATCTTCAAGGCCACTTCTGATGTTAGTTTCATCACAGTAAACGAGGACATCCCTCATCTCACACTTGCTAATGACGTTTACGAACACGACGCTAATCATAACTAATTTTTTGTACTTTTGTTTTTTCATGTTTCGACTCTTTTTTCATTTTTGTGTTTGCAACACTCTCCAGCAGGGGGCTAGAACCTGTAACTGTCTTTCTTGCGAGAAGTCAGGAGTTCTAGCCTCACTCCCCATCAGTCGCAGTGAAGAAAACAAGATACGAGTTTTTTGTCTATAAAAGCTCAACCTGTATATACAGCACTTTTTTTCCAAAAAAAAATATTTCGTGTCTCTGAAAAACTACAAGTAACTTGACACAACGAGTATTTCAGAGAACTGCAGAAAGAATTAAGATAAGAGGTCGAATAGAAAAAAATGCTCGTGGATTAAATACCGTTAAGATTCTACCCATGTGTTCTAAGATACCTAACTAATTTCGGAGATAGTCCGCTACTCGCACTCTCGTTTATCAAGCACGTTTCGGATTTTCTTTGTTGAATCTGCAAACTTATCATTCGTGAAATATAGTTTTATACGCGATACAAATCTAACACGTACAGACCCATGATGAAACTCGGAGATCACAAAACTGTGACTCTATTCTGTATGTCTAACTATTAAAAAAGATAGCGTTTAATTTCACGACAGTCACACGCGTGGAATGCGACGCTCTTTTAACACCCGAACCGTGCAGCTTCTTCGCGATTTCTTTTACATTTGCAAGAACTCTCGAGTCTGACCTCTATTCTACTGGTATTTAGAAGTGTAACGTGATGAGCCTTTCTTAGTTTATATGCTTACTTGAATATTTTCCTGAATTTGATCATCGTCCGCGGAACGACTCTTCACCTTTAGCAGCTCGTCGTAGAATAAATGATGATTTTCGACGGGTCTTTTCTCTTTCAATTCGTTTATGATCGAAGTAAGGAAATCGTGGCCGGGGTCTGTGCGAACGAAATTGTTTGACGTCAGTATCCATAGTGTAAATAAGCCTTCGATGTATCTTCGGGCGAAGGTAAAATTCATTTTAACAGTGGTTCACTTTACAAACGGGAAGCAGACCCTGCATGGCACCTCTAGACGAATACATTATGTCGTAATTATGGTGACCTGCGAAAAAAAATATACAACAATCCTCTTACTAATTATTGTTAAAATTGAATTATTGTGTCATAAAATAATGTTGACGGATTAAGAAAGTCTCAATTGTAATAATGCAGCAGACTTACTTGAAAATATGCGTGCGAAGAACTGCTGATGTGCAAAAACTAGAATGTTCGGCGAACGGGAGTTGAACAATTCAATTGTTTGGCCTTAATACCTTTTTTTTTTTTTTTTAGCTTAAATTAATCGTACCATGGCGCAGAGACAACACTATTTCAGAGATTCTATAGTCTTTTTGATGATGAGGGGAAGACAAAAAGCATATCAAAAGATACCTGTTATAGCAGATAGAATCAATGCTAACCACTTTACGTCCCATACTTCTATACGGAATCATCAAAGCTGGAGGCACTTGGAGAATCTTATAGCCGGGTGTGAGGAAGGCTAGAAATCCGCTGAGTAGGAATTCGCAAGCTAGGAGAGGGTAGTTAAATTTCAGGCCATTATCTCGGACTTTCAATTACCCAGGCTCAGAGATAGAGTCAACATTTACTCCTACCCCCCCCCCACCTCGCCAGGCCTGAGGGTATGACCTTCTGTGTCAAAGTGAATCAAAGCCATAGTTAGTATGAATTAAACGAACTTTCGACGAGTGAGAAATCACTGCCTCACAAAAAACCTCACTTTTTCTAGGTGGAAATTCACGTCAAGGTCATTGAACTCGCTCTCCTTCCGCCACATATAGAGCGAATTCCGAGATAGAAATCTTCGAAGTCCCGTATGGCGGTCAAGGTCATTCGAGATCAGTAGCATCGCGTCGGGGTTCTTATTGGGTTTTTATATATTCTGACCCGTGTTAGGTAAAAGGTGGACGGAAAGATTCGGGTATCAAGGGGAGGAGTAAGTAATTTTTCCGGATTCCAAAGTTATGTGCGGGCGGAAATGTGTGGACAGACTAATTCTATACTTGAAGGAACGGTCAAAAAAGACTTACATCGAGAATTCTCAAGCTGCAGGCATTCTGATCGGATTTTTCAGGTTTGAGGACTGAAATCCATTTAAAATAATGATAACGGGGAAAAATTTGAAGACATTCGTTTTCCTCCTATCACGCGCCTGTAATAAATATTCCCCCAAAAGTTGTTTACTATTAAGATTACGGTATTATAATCGAGAGTATAATTTTTGGCTCATCCTGGAGGTATCCCGGTGAAAGAAGATCGGATTTCTACGATGAAAGATGAAAGTGAAATTACAAGAAATATTATCAAGAAGTCTAGATTTAATTTCTACCATGTGCGATGATGAATAGCTGAATAAAGCATTAGGATCGCGGTGATTGAAAGAGAGAGCAAACCTCCTATGGATGAAAAGCAGCATGATGTCCCTAAAAATTCTGCCACCGGTATAATTTGCTTTATCTCGAAGTCGCACGCAATCAATTATGAAAACAATAGACCACTCCACGCAGAAGAACTATAGTAATTTCAAATGTACGTTTTATCGAGTCACGTTTTACTTTGAACCATTGGAGGCGGTATACAGATACAAATAAAATGGGTAATAATCGAAATTATGTAGAGGATAAGTAAAATGCTGCACTGAGGAAGAAAACTCAGCAGAAAATAGTGAACGACAGGATTGCAGGGTTGAGGAAGGATTGAATTTTTGGATGTCAAATTTAATCAAAAGAGAGCGTGTGTCATCAGCTGCACTAATGTGTTCTTTGAGTGGATTCAAAAAAAAATGCCTATCGTCTGCTGTCCCTGGGGTTGGCAAGAGAGAGAGAGAGAGAGAGAGAGAGAGAGAGAGAGAGAGAGCTTGTGACCTATTGCAAGGATTTGGAAAAATGTCAGGTTTGATGTATGGAAATCGGGAGAGGAATTTGGAAAAGATTGGAGTCGACTTTCAAGCTAGACTACTTGATAGAAACGACTAAGCTAAGTAAGGAAGAATTTTGCGAGGTGGGAATTTTCTTAGGTTGACGACTTGTAAAGAAGAAGTAGAAGTGGTGAGAGAGGATTCATAAAAATTCAATTTTCGAAATGTTTATGAAGAAGGGAGGGGATTTAGAGAAAATTTGAACAACTTGATTTAGAGCCTGAACTCTAAATGGTGTGGAAGAAAGTTCAAGTTCCTCACAAAGTAGGTACCTTGCTTGTTTGCAATTACCCCTCACCCCCAAGGAGTGGAAAAGTGATCTCTTCTGTCAGTGACCATGTTCTTATATTTTATAGTAGATCAAATTAAATCCCCCTTCACAATTCAGCATGTTCAATCAATGTTTGTCAAATGTTGAGAGCTTTTTTTCATCCTAACACCTTGCTGGGCATTTGGCAAAAAAACGTAAATATCTGATATCCAGCCCGCTTTCTTGAATGAGTTTTACTCGTATTATTTATTTGCATGCTATGTTCCCAAAAATATCTTCGCCCTCTTTTCTCCCTTCCATAATGCTATAAATGTCATAAGTCCTAGGGAGGTGAATTCCTTAAACGATGGGAGCACAATATTGAGGAAAGAGCACAGATCAAGCAAAGCCAACGTAACATCTTTCCATCCGTTATGGAGTGACAATTTTAATAAATCGCGAACTTTATTCATTGTTTATTTCATGCACACGAAGTCCAAAGTCAGAAAGGAAAAATACTGTATGTACCTATTACTCTATTACAGACATTTGTATCGGTAGGTACTCACCAAAGATTTTCTGTGCTCAGGAGACGTAGTATGTACTCGAACAATTATCACCGATATAACAAAACACTAATAAAACTTTGTAGATGCAGGACGGCACAATAATAAAATATGCAACGAAGCGTAAACAAATCTCTCGAGAAGCTAAGATACAACGCACGCGAAGCTTACCACCTATACAAACGACAGATGAGGAAGCGGATGAGAGTAAGAGGAACGAAAATGAAAATAAACTGGGTACTTTGATAGAAAAGAAAGAAAGAAAAAAAAAACAAACTAGAAATGATTAACATCGAGTCTTACGTGTTAACTCTAAAGTGGAACGATAAAACGATGATAGTTGATAGAAGAGATTCGCTTTCTCGCTCTTTCC
Source organism: Aspidiotus rigidus (assembly GCA_035079385.1). Taxonomy (NCBI): domain Eukaryota; kingdom Metazoa; phylum Arthropoda; class Insecta; order Hemiptera; family Diaspididae; genus Aspidiotus; species Aspidiotus rigidus. Next base: position 11,375,309 of record JAVHKY010000004.1, on the reverse strand, counting down.
TTCATTTATATTTTCTTATTTTCATCTCAGTATTTTTGTAGCCCTCCACGCGTGCCCGCGTTGAGTGAGTCCCGCAAGTACCGGACGCTGCTAGCCAAGTCAATATACTGGACGTGGAGGTAGAGCGTCTCTTGCGCCGTAAAATGGGCCGAATTGCCCGCTGTCAGCGTAAATACGTACGAGTCGTCTATTCTGAATTAAAATTGTTACAACCGGATAAAACGAGGATGACAACGAAATAGTAAAAAACCCGCCACTTCCACCTCTCGGTTCAAATCGCTTCCGAATGCTGCACGCTATGCGCACAAGGTCTTGGCCGCGGTATTCAGATGCCGTAGCCGGCGTCTGACGACTGGAGTATGGTGAGTGAAACTTGCCTGTCGCTACGACCCAGACGCAATATAGGATCGAGTAAGCGCTCATACTTGTCTGGAAACTTTCTGCGTAAGATGTGCTGCATCGGCAAGGGAACTTATGTGTATGATAGGCTAAAATCAGTGGAAAATAATTTGTGTTCATCTCATCAATGGAATGCAAACATGAACTAATGGCGAAATAGCCGGATTGTTGACAATAGAATATATCTGCCCTAGAATCACTCGGTAGGTAAACAGAGGGCGAACATCAGTATCTTCAATACCGCATGGAAAATATTGATCACCTTGACTAATTTTGAATACAATAAAGTTATGAAAAAATAATAAATTTCTGATAAGAAGTCTGTTTCCATGATTGTTGCCTACGGTCTCAAGAAAGCGTTTTCAAGTTTCGACTTTTCAGCTGCTCATTACTGTTATCACGAATGGGGAAAACTTGAAAAAATTCGGTTTTCCGTCACAAATGATTATTTTAGAATCATTAAATTTTTTTTTTTGCTTAAATTTCCCGCATTCCTTGTTTAACTTTGTCTTGAGAAGCGTAAATTTGCTCAAAAAAACTATTTAAAGAGACATTTCGTCGTTGGATCGGAAAAACCTCCTATGTGGCAAAAATAAAATTTTACAGGAGAAGCAAAAAACTGATTATTTTGTGAAAAGAAGGCCAAAATACTTTGGAAACGTCTCATTAAATGTGGAAAAGCTTTTTTGATACAGTAGTAACAAAAAATTTTCTAAATTTTCTAAAATACGGCGGTATTGGGCGATAAATGCACATAGGAGGAATTCCTGGCTCTAAATATTGCACAATCATAAGAGGTTTGCTCTGCACATAGGAGGTATTCGAGACCACATTTTCTGGATGGTGCACATAGGAGGTATTCAAAACCGCTCCTACCGGCGTAATTTTGAACTTAGCACATAGGGGATTTTTCCAGTCGATGCGACTTGAAATTCCGCGTCCAACCATATAAAAAAGTGCATTTCTCAAAAAATGGCACATTGGAGGTTTTTTCCGATCCAACGACGATTTATTGATCCATGAATCTGACCCAGATCTGAGGTATCACTTGAAGATCGAGTGATACTTGTGGAAAAAAATTTAAAAAAAAATACCATTTGAAGAGGCATGTTCTGATCCATGAATCTGACCCAGATCTGAGGTATCACTTCAAGTATAATGGTTGTAGAAAAAATTTACACAAAAAAAAAGATTTGAAGAGGCATGTATTGATCCATGAATCTGACCCAGATCTGAGGTATCATTTCAAGTGTAGCACTTGTGGAAAAAAAATTATGCACAAAAACGATTTGAGGAAGCATATGTTGATTCACGAATCTGACTCAGATCTACCAATTCAAGTGTGATGCTTTTGGGAAAAAATTTACAAAAAAATTTAATTTGAAGATGCATGTATTGATCCATGAATCTGACCCAGATTTGAGGTTTCAATTCAAGTGTGACAGTTGTAGAAAAAAATTTACACACAAAAATTGTTTGAAGACGCATGTGTTGATCTATGAATTCGACCCAAACCTGTCACATTGATTCGAGCGTGATATTTAACAGATGCATATCTTGTCCCACAGATTTAACCCTGATTTGGAATATCAATTCGGTTCTACTTTTCTTAAGAAATGGTTGTGCCAAAAGACAGTCTGTAGTCGCATAGTGAATGTCATATTTGCGGAAAAAAATTTACATATCACCTAGATGTCATCAAGTTTATATGTGTTGTACAGTGGGACTTTTAAATATAAATCTAACAATATAAAAACCTGATTTAGATATAAAATTCTTGTTAATTGAAGTGACTTATTGTAAATATAGGAGGCGATTCTTTATTATATTTATATCATTTTTATTTTCAGATCAAAAAGTTATTCAAAATTTTAATTACCTAAATGCATAAGTTAAGGTTTTTTAAATAGGCCTATTTATAGCTATAGATGTGAGCTTGAAGAGGCGGTTTTTCATAAAATAATCCAATTCAGACCGTATTATAATATTTGTATTTGATTCTTCACTTGTAAATATTTACTTATTTTGATTAATTGAATTTTGTCAGTCTAAAAACACAATTAGATTTTTCATGACTCGGGTTTACCTGTATTTAAAACATGTAGTATAAATGTAAAATGCTTGTTAATTGAAATGAGATTTTTTATTATATTTTCAGGTCACAAAATTAGGTACCCAAAATTATTCTGAATTTTAATTACCTAATTGTTACGATGCATGTTTGTTAAATGGGCTAAATCATAGCCACAGATACGAGCTTGAACAGGATAAAGATTGTGTTTTTCAAACTTCATCAGAGATTATTTTAGTATTCAATTTAGACTTCATTATAATTTTATTCTTCACTTGTAAATATTTATTCTGATTAGGGCCCGATCTAGCCCTTAGTGCAGCTTCATTGCTTGTAAAAAAAAAAAAATTATCAGTATGACTAGGGTTTACCTGTTGTTGAAATTTGGGCTTATACTTACGTAGAGAATAAGTATAGAAAGTGCATTAAAAAAAAATAATAATAAATAGTTATAATACATGTATTTAATAAAGGTATTTCTTTTTTCTTCAATTTCTTTGTTTTTGTGCCTATGGACGTACTTGAATTGTGGGAATATTTAGGGTAACTTTCTTTTATGACGCCCCACCCCTCTCCCAGACTAGTTTGGTCAATTATTTTCTTCTTCATCTTCATCCCTTTAAACTGGACGTTGTCTGCGTCTCTCGAGTGATTGTATATGAAAAGATCAAGGAACATAATTATGATATAGCTTATATTTTTTATTCAATTGTTGAACATTTTTTTGGGCTGTGGAACTTGAAAAATTTCTGCTTTTTAAGTATCCACAATGATCTGGAATGACCATAGAAAAAATCAAACTTGAGAAATTTCAATTGTTGTTGTTGAAAAGTTTGAATTTTCTAAATGATATTCATTTGTAGAGGAGCAGACGACAGATGGCTACATCAAATGAGTCCCAACAGTTTCAAAATTGTGAACCCTCTTTTTATTTTCAAAAACTGTGTCTTCCTTGCACGTATAAAAAGCTCTTTCATTTAACATAATACCGTTCGACAAAATTAAATGAGTAACGAAGAAGCAAGTTAGTCAAGGTTGGGAAAATGCAAGAAAGAAAAGCATTGAAATTTAAATCATTGATAAGGGTTATATCAGGGAATGAAGAAGCGGAGATGACGTCTAGCTCTTCGGTGCATGCAAGTCGTTCTTTGCTGATGAGGTGAAACCGTGGAGAAAAGTCTCATGGAGGCAACTTTAAATTTTCACCCAGAAACAATAATAAATGTAAATTCTTCAGGTGTGTGGTCCTTCTGGTTATTCTTTGAAGCATCCTATAAAGAAGATATTCGAAAGCTCATACCGAGGTCTTTATCTTACTTGTATTTTATCGAATAAACTTCGTCATTTCTCTGAGACCGAATATTATTCATTCGATTTACTTCCTCTAATATAGTGATTAATGAATGTAAATCTAATATTATAAATAGTTTTACTTTCTTTTCTGTGTGTGTGTTCTATTACTAACATCCACAAGCTCTCTCGCTGGTCCTATCTGCATGTAATTTCAATATTTAGGAGCATGTGGCCTATTTCCGTTTCGTTTCTTCCTCCGTAGCGGTCACGCCACGGTAATTTTTCATAACGATACATTGTATCGTGTTTGCGTATTACAATGATCAAAATTCACGAAAGAAAAACAATGATAATATGTAATATGTCTTAAAAAACAATGAGTGTTGTTCGAAAACTCTACCCGCGGTGTCACTTATTCTAAAGAGATGGAGGCTACAAATCATGTTAGCTTATACGTATTTATTTGCTTTAAGAAAAGTCACAATATTTGTGAGAGTTTGCTATCTGAATTAGATGAACTCTTTGTGCTTTAGAAATAGAATGAAAGTGTGCAATTATACGTTGTCTTTTTTATTTGTATGAACACCCCTGGTGGAGGAGGGTCTCACCTTTTTTACCATAAGCTTAGCTTTAATAGCATGACTCAATAGCTTAAGCAAGATAGGCTAGCGTCGAAGAGGGGAGAAGCTTAGTCCCTCTAGATGTTGACCTTGACCTACAGAGGTACTACCATAAGCTGGGAAATGTTTAGTATATGCTACCCTGAAGCTGCAACCTACGGCCTAGCTTGCTCCCCCAAGGCTACTTAGTCAATATACAAGTATTTTATCTCCTAAACTTTATTTTTTATTTTACGAGGATTGAGCTGCATTAAGGGTCATTAGCTCGAAAAGATACAAGAGTGTACAATTAATTCTGATGTGACTTAGGTTAGACGTACACCTCATAAATTGTATATAATTTTGAGGAAGTGTGGACAATATTTAAAGGAGTGAAATTGTGAGACGTAGGTACTGGAGAGACAGTGTGATGATATCATGATTATTTTCGAGTGCTTGTAAGACAGAGGATAGTACTTGTAATGAAGTGCGAAATGAATGAAGTTGAGGACATGCAAAAATGTGATCAGTTGTGAGATTTTCTCGGCAGTGTGGGCAAGATGGAGGAGATAGTATACACAGCGTTGGTCAGGTGAGAATGTGTAATACGTGTGCAGCCTATCCTCCTCTCAAACTTCTATTAGACCTTGACCATGGAATAGGGATTTTCTTAATATGGAAGAGTTTGTTGTTGGGTTCAGATTGCCAAAAGTTATACCATTGTTGAGGGATGAGAGATAGGAAGTGATTTTTGTTGTCAGAAGCAGGAGGATGAGATTTGTCTGATATTTTTCTGAGAACCGCGGCCTTTTCGCAGCTATGTTCTTGTAAGTCGATCTGTCCTGGTATTTGTAAGAATGTTATTTTGCAATTAATTGAGATAAGTGTAGTTTGTAGTAATTGAATTCTTTGAATGAGAGGGTTAGAGTTGTAAGGGTCTAGCAGTGAGTAAAGTAAGGGTAGTGAGTCCGGTGGGAATTCAGTGAGATGAGAAAGGCAGGCAAGGATGGCCATGAATTCAGTAGTATACAGATACTATGTTGCGGACTCGGTGGGAGAATAGAAGGATGTCTAAAGAATAAGCGTAAGCAGCTCTTTTCCACGCTTTGATCCATCCGAGTAGCAGATGATATGATTAGAATATTCTTGGATGAAACCTTTGATGTGATGGATGTAAGTGGATTTGTTCTGATTAGGTTTGTGCGATATCGAGTCGGGTGGAAGATTCATTGTAAGTCCAGAGGGGGGGGGGCGTGAGTGTGAATATAGGTCGTAAAGGGTAGATTGAAAAACGTTTGTTAAGGGATTGTTCGAGACGGAAGTGGATTTGTTTATTAGCAGGTGTGGAGAGGTAATCAGTTTTTGGAAGGAAACAAGGATTGTAAATTGTTAGATGTAGGAATTGAGGAATTGAGATAAAAAATTAGATGCCATTGCAGTCTCCCTTTCTGAAGTTTTTCCAAGTACCGAAAATGATGACGTGACAACTTGAACGCGTTCCAACTTCAAGGAAGCCGTCGTTTCTCCAATTCCCCCCCTCCTTCTGTCATATATGTTTAGCTCAACAATGGAAATTTTTCCAAGTCTCTAGTTCGAGATCAAAATTTTTACAAGTCCCCCTCCTACCATATATATAGCTCGAGAGGCAACATTTTTTCAAATCCCCCTCCTATCATATATAGCTCGAGAGTCAAAATTTCTCCAAGTCCCTTTCATATAATATATAGCTCGAGAGACACCAGCTTTCTAAGTCCCTCTCCTATCAAATATAGCTCAAGGGTCAAAATTTTTCCAAGTTCCCTCTCCCATAATATATAGCTAGGAGGTCGAAAATTGTCTAAGTCCCCCCCCCCCAAATTATATTTAGCTCGAGGATCAAAATGGGTCAAAATTTTTCCAAGTCCCCCACCCATCATATATAGCTTAGGAGCTGAAATTTTTTCAAGTCCTGAAAATAATAACGTCTTACAATTTGAATGCGCTCGCGCTGGTTTTCTGTAAATACTTCTCCCCCCCCCCCACAAAAGAGATAGTGGGTTCCTCGCTAAAAAAAGTCGAGGTGAGGATGAGTCTTCGATATAGCAGCGGTAGTTCGGCGTCTTCAGCGCATGAAGTGAGTCTAAAGCTTGTACGTAAAGCTCCCAGCGCCAGTCTGAGTGAGTGAGCTTGAATAGGGTCTCAAAGTTTGAGAATTGATTTGGTAGCTAAATTGTGAATAGGTGCGCCATAACCTAGACGTGATCGAATGAGACTTTTGGGGAATTTCCAATTGCATCCACTGGAGGGGTAGGACAGATATTTTATTATGGTAAGGGCTCGAATACATGAGGTTTTTAGAATTTTGATGTGTGAGGACGTTTTTTGTCAGAGTGTAATCACTGGCGTCCTGTGATTTAGAATTTTTGTAGGAGTAATGAGTGTATGGGAGGGATGGGTTTATATGATTTGAATATGACATAGTAGGTTTTGAGAGATGAAAATCGAAAGCCATTCAGTGAAGTCCAAAAGGTGATAGAGTTGAGAGTTTCTTGTAGTAACCTGTTGGCTCTGTGAGGATCAGAAGACTACATGGAAACATTGTAATCGTCGGCGAACGGACGTTTTGATTGGAGGAATTAAACACTTTTAGTAATATCGTTGATCGCAGTGAGGAAAAGAAGTACACTGAATACTTCTCCTTCAGTGACACTATTTGGAACAATGTGGGGGCGGAAGTTAAAATGTGTATTTGGACTATCAGTGTATGATTGTTGAAGACGCTATGTAAAATTTGCAGAAGATCACCCCCGAGGCCGAGTGAGTAAAGTTTACGTGTGTTGTAGTGTCTCCAGACCCTCAAGAAGGCTTCCCGAAGATCGAAAAACAGTGAGTAGAGCGTGGATTTGCAGAGTACAGTTTTGTCGGGTCCCCCAAAGTTAGTTTGGTGTATTTCATGTTTACGCTATCGCTACCCATTCGAAATTTTGTTTCGTATGAATCTCTACGTGTCACCATCGTCCGTAAAAAAATTTGGAAGGCTAAATATTGTACGAGTAAGAGATGCTCCTAATATTATGTGACTACTGTAATTAAAACTTGACTGCTGTATCTGCGGATGTCGCAAGAAAGTACTTACGAAAATTAATATCAAACCTTGAAGTTACTTTTGCAGTCTCCAGTCGGTTAGTTCTGCACTTAGTTAGAAATCTATATTTGATGACGATGGAACGGACGTTCTAAAATACAACGGTGAACGGTGAGTGTGTCGCGTTCTTAGAATTGCTTGTTCGCAGATTGAAGGCGTAAAAAGTTTGACAATATTATTACCTATCAACGTCCATGTTGACCGGAATTTGTGTGGCACGTTGAGTACAAAGTGCTGTGGAACGAGACGAGATATTCGTGAAATTTTCAATCCATGATATTTTATTTACAATTCATTTTGAATTTTAAGTTTGAGTAATAATTTAAATTTTACAAAGGGTGTTAACGGTAAAAACTTCTGTAGAAATTTACCTTTTGGTCTTCGACTTGAATCACGCAGATTAAGTGTATTGCACTATGTAAGTCAGATTTGATGGCCATGAATACCCTTATTCGTGAAAAGGGTCGTATTTGGAAGGACCTTTGAGACGAGCGGGAAAGTTATATGAAGACGTGTCCCCCGCAACTAGACGGAGCTGTTCGAACTGGCTCCCTCTTACCTTTTTAGCCATAATTGGTCAAAACGTGCTCCATTGGAAGACCGGTTCTACACGAGGAGCTCTTACCATTTCGACTGATCTCTAGATTTTCTGTGACACATTACGATTATTTCCGGTGGGACAACCTATGGCCCCGCTTCCAGTATTTATGGTCACCCGCGAACCTTGAAATTTAGTATAACGAATGGAATTTATTCTGTCTCATGTTAATGACCTACTTGCCTCCTATCTATTTCAGTTTTTTTTTTTTTTTTTTTTTACGTTAGAAGCCACTTTCTAGCGGATTTTCGGTCTCTTTTGAATCGAGAACGTTGATTATAAATTTACTTATTTGCTATAGTATCACTCGACTCTATGCGCTAACTAAGGAGTATGCGTCGCGTCGTACGCGGAATATATGAATATACACGTGTGTAAGAGCTGCAGAATTAATAAGAAAAACGTATTACGATAAAATTTAACTTCTTGTATACTCGATAACTCGTTTCGGTTTTAGGTTACGCGGTGATACCAATCTGGAATAACGCAGTATGCGCCGGGTACACCAGTAGCTCACGGGTGGGATCGTAACTTTTTTCGGCGTCGTTATTTGTTTCCAAACAATCGTAAAATGAAATTGATTTTGTACTCACCTATTGTACATAAACGAGACCGCACCAAGCGTCCTTTGGATACGCAGTGTTCCCTCGCGAACTGCGTTTGAGGTCATTTCATGCGGTCTTCGGTTACTAAGCTAATGTTTGCTGAGTCGGGATGGAGCGGCTTTATGCAGCCCATTATAATATTTTCGGACAAAACAGACAATTCTCAAGAAATATTATGAATTATACCCTATTTTTTCGTTCAGATTATTTTATTTACACAAAATCACCACTAAGTTCGAGAAGGCATTCCTGCAGAAAGATATTTCAGAAATTCGCTGTTTAATTTTCGCATCTACAAAAAAAAAGTGAAATATTTAATTGCTTACCTAATCAAGTAATCACGATCCAGGAATTCTCATTAGGAGCAACCGCTAAGAGTAAGTGATGTCATGAGTGAATCTGTGATTACTGATCAGTCGCGTGGAAATCCCTCCGTAAAGCGTCCGTGAAAAAAGTATTTTTTGGTTAAACAAGAAAATTCGTGGATAAATAAGAGTGACTTGTCATGAGAGGGCGTAAAACTTGACGAAGTCAAATAAACTGAAGCTTCTAAGGTCACTTTAAAAGAAAAAGTTGTTGAAACATTCATAAGTTGATGAAAATCCGATAAAACGAGGAAAGAAAAAAAAGAAAAAAATTTTATATGTAACGTATAACAAAAAGTGCCTAAGATTTGAGTGAGGTTCATCAGTTGGGTGACAATAATTACAAAATTTAAAAAAAGTTATCATTGGGAGAGGACTATCAAGTCGTTTTTACTTTTCTTCACGGATACGAGGCACTGTCTCAGGAGGGGAGGGGGAAGGCTTCCAGGAAAATAAATTTTTGTTTAATAGCATGTGTTCTCCGTACTCAACCGATTTCTTATTTCTCGTCATGGGTTTGACCTCGTAACTTCTCCGTTTCCCGAGCTCAGCTCTTTTTACGCCAATCCTAAAAGAGGTTAAACCCAAAATCATTTGAGGGAAAATAGTCAGATACGATTTAAGGTGTCCAGAGGTGGGAGGAGAGAGAATGAAAGCAAATGAAAAAGACTCGTACAAGACCAGGATTTACAAGTTTCTTCAAGAATTTACTGAATGGTGTCTTGAGCAGGGTTAAAACAGAGACAATCCCTTCATTTTTGGAGAGAAGCTATCATTTTTTGTTTATAGAAGTTCAATTGCTCAAAAGGAAAATATTTTCAAACCTACCCAGATGTCGTCATGTGAGTTGAAAAATCAGGTATCTGAAACCCATGAATCTTTTCCTGATTTTTAAAAACAGGTTCCAAATGTAGTGAAGTGAAAAGAAAAATTGACTTTATTCGCAGAAGTACTCCTGACCTTTACGAAGTAGAGGAAGCTGAGACCATTTCATCGAGAAACCCACTATTCTTTTTTTGAGGGGCGGAGGAAGGAGGTGCATCCAGATGACCTTGACCTAATATGAGACCTGGGAAAACTTGGGACTCGGGCAGAGCAGAAGAGGAAGTCGGTAGATCTATTCGGGAGATTTTGAAAATTTAGAACACTAGCTCTACGGAGGGAGAAAACTTGAAAACAATTCCTTTGAATAGTTATATATTATCATTAGAGACCGCATTTCTCAGCAAAATGCCGAAAAAGCGAACAATAAATGTCGAAATTATCGTTTTTGCCAAATTTCAGCACGACTATTTATGTTTTTCTAAGCAAGATGCAAAATTTTTGGCGTTGAATGTACTTCGAAATGCAAAAAAATGGTTCTCTTCTCGTTAATGCCGAAACTGAAATTTTAGTGTTGAAAATTATCTTCATGAATGCCGAAAAATTCAACCTCCAATTATCAATACAGCTATGGACTTGAAAAATTTACGATAAAAGCTTTCCTGCCATTGCGCTTGATACTGATACCACCTACGTCTTTGCAAATGTGACCTGCGATGAGAAACTCATTGCCCACTGACAGGAACACCATTTCTCTCTAATTAGATGTCCAATCAGAGAGGAATGGTGTCCCTACCAATGGGCAATGAGCATCATTTTCTCATCGCAGATCATAAATGTGGATTAGGGGTGTGTATATTTTGAATGAAAGGAATGTTTTACTATCCGAAATATTTTTTCTCACGCTCTGGTCTAAGCATTCGGTTAAACCGTTCATTTGAAACAGTTTTTTTTTTGGGGGGAGAGGGGTTGTGTCTCTCTTCTCCTCTTCTCCCCTCCTCACTCGTTGATCCGTGTCAGAACTTGACTCATCATCTAAACAAGTATATGCACTGAAAGGGGAAAAGAACGTCAATACCGAGCCTAGGATAGTATCTAAGAGAAGAGAATGAGAAAAACGTACGTTTCTGGAAGAGGAAGTTCTTGGCGAGAGAGGATGGGAGACTGAAAATGGGGCCTATCTAAATAATTTGTCGATGCCTTCGTGGATAAAAGAATGGGTAGAGTTTTCTACTCCAGTGGGCTTTCTTCTCGCTCATCCCGTTTTGTGGGACCTGTGAAAACACCATTAGAAGTCCCTCCCCACCACAGAAGAATTATGAGAAATTTAACACGAATCTTCGAGGTGATAACCTGATACTTTCGAAAAGACTGAATAAGGGGAAGAGGAAAAGATATAGTATACCTAGTCAATCTCAAAACACCTTATTTGATCAAAGTTCAATCAACTATGGTTTTGATTTCTTTCTCCCGAACGGTCTTTCCATGATGAAATTTTTGATCTCTTTCCCTACGTCATTCTTTTAACCGATGAAAAATTTCGAACACAAGAGGTCTTAAGTCAATATTCAATCCTCTTTATTTCTCTTCCAACTCTAAATATTCTCAACTATATTTACATCATTTTCCTTCTCGTTGCCAATCAATATAAATAAAGTTTCCAGCAAAAAATAGAGAGATCTCATTTGCTGGAAGATGGAAGCACGGCGCTACAACGTTTCAACATGTGGTGTTTTATTGAGATTCATTTCATGTGTGTTGACGTTGCTCTACATCCCATTTATTGTCCCCAATCGGTAATGTCATATTCGATGAGAATTACGACTATAATGCATTATCTCCGTCAATGAGGCAATAATGAATAAAAATACGCGCATTTTAAATATCATGTTACCCCGCCACCCGCCTGCCATCCATACCTTCGATAATTGCAGCGTTAGTACGTCTACCGGCTTTGTAATGCGAAGCTGCAATTGGGACTCGGTCTAAGCCTGGTGCGAGTGCTTCATATTCGTATACAAACACTTCGATACTGGTTTTGTTTTTTCTTCTTTTTGGAATGAAACTGGTACAGGTATTGGCCCAGGAACAGGAACAGAGCATATTACCGTTATTATGTCATTCATTGACACAGTAACGAAATTATACTGTGTACATACGAAAAATAAAGTATTAAACGAAAGTAGTATCTACAAAGGTACGTCAAACGAATAACTTCGGAGTGCATATCTGATGATGTTAAAAATTTCTGCACTTTACGGTCGAATTCTTTCTGAAATGAAAATAGTTATAAACAACTAGGAGATGTGCGGGGTACAAAAGAATTCGTTTATTTTCGTAGAGTACCTTCGTATGAATAACATTGTCACAGATTTGATACGATGTAAAATTCTATACATATTTGTACATTAATCGTTAAATAAATCAAAATTCACGGGTTACTACGAATGAGAGGTGACCCTCATAATCTTAATAATTAAAATACATTGGTTCGCTAAGAAACAAACAAAAAAAAAATAAATAATAATCACGTACTATGCAGGCATAGTTTTCAGTCAAAAATATAAAAATGTAACCGCACTCAGCGGTAACACATAATAATATAATTGCCTGGGAGTGTAAAGGCAGTAAATAAAACAAGGAAATAAATGTAAGATAAAAAAAATTATATAAAAAAAAATACTGAATCTTGAAATGCATTTACGAGTAAATAAGTCTCGTTGAATATTCCTATAAATTTACATCGCCTTGTTCACAAATTATTTATAATACACGCAGTTACACGCGACTTTACAATTACCGAGTAGTCTATTTTCGGTAGACTAGCTGAATATCAAAATAATATTATTACATAACTTATATAATATGGCGGTTTCGTCTTCATGTCTCGAATTTGAAAATTCGATTGTAACGACGACGCTCAATATAATATTCGTATACGTAGAATACGTCATTGGGAACTCGTAGCGAATGGACTGCATCAGAATACTACGACCAAGTTTGACTTAATACTACCGTAGAATGGGGTAATGGAAGTAGGGTTTGTAAATATTCGCCGAATCCAAAAGTTGCAGTCCATTAAGGCGAAAAGGTCCAAAAACGTAAGATTTTTATGATGTAATTTCAGTTCTATTTAAAGGGTATAAGAAATTTAAGCTTAATTTTATCATAAAATGAGATAAAAAGAGTAACCAGGGAATTTGTGGGCGAAGACGTTTTCCAAAATACCCAAAAAAAGAAGCTTAAAGTTTTCAAATCGGCTGGATGATAAATAGGTACCTAGATTAAAAATTCAAAAGGTCCGAAATGAAACATAGAATTTAAATACAATTTTGGGGGTCACTCAATCCTGTTCTCGTACAACTACCTTCCCGAGAACAACTTGATTTTTTTTTCCCCCTTCAATTTTCAGACTTATAGTAGGTTAGTAGTTTGAAATTCACAAAAGGCGATACAATTGATGATTTCTCATCAATGGGGATTCTATTTTTGATTCGTTCCTCGCTCATCAGAAAGAATTTGGCAACAAATAATTTATATTGGGCTTATAGAAAATTTTTCTTTAATCAATGGATTTTTTCAGGATTAATCTTTTGAGCTTTAATTAATGCGATTTCAAAATTTTCATAATGGATAATCAAAATTTGTTGTTAATTAGTATGAAAGTTATACGGCAAATAGAAATTCTTCTGCTCAAAGAACAGTGAGAACTATTGAATTTTCTCTAAACAAATGAGTACGAATGAGCGCAATGATAGTTTTGTAGGTACCTAGTGAGATTTTTGCAGCTCCTTTCACAACATGTTGAAGATGAAGCCTGTTATACTCTCATAGTAAGGAACTATATAAAATACTCGTAAGTATGCGCAAGTGATAAGAGCAGGGTCATGATCATAATTGTTGATGACGTCGAAGGAGAAGCAGTTTCAGAACTGCCGCGAGAGGATTTTAATCTTCAAACATCGAATTTTGGTTAATTGGAATACTCATATTGACAGGAACAAAAGAATGACTACGTTTTCCTTTAGTTTTGTTAATACAATGCTTGTAATTGATGTTTAAGATTTTCTCAGGACAATACCAAGATATTGCTCCTCCTTCAAATTTATCAACATGGGATCCTATACTTATCACTTGCACATACCTTTCCTATATACTTCCTTATTCTCACGTACAATTTGGACTTGATAGTACAAAAAATTGGAATATTTTGCAAACCTTGTGGCAATGAAGACAGAAGTTGAAATGGAATGAATTTTGCTGATAAATGAGTATTTAAATATAAATATTGTGGAAAATCTACAGGTATCTGGAAGAGAAATGAATCTTTCATGAAAGATGAATAAATTTTCGCACTTTCTTCAGATTGGACTGTTCCTTATGTTCAGCTTTATTAGAACTACCGTGATTTAAACTGTACAGCGCAGTATGATATCTATGTATACCTATATCAGCGATCTGATTAAGGCGCTAGAGGTATTCTCAAGAATGTAAACAAACACGTGATGTGGTGGTAAATTTTAGTGAAGCGGTGCAACTTAATGCGAAATCACATTCAGGCGCACCGCTTCACTAAATTACCACCACATCACGTGTTTGTTTACATTCTTGAGAATACCTCTAGCGCCTTAATCTGATGGGTTCAAACATGGCCGTCTCTAGTTACAGGCCGGAATATTAAAGCTGGCAACGTCGCGGTGACGAAAAATACGGGGCCGAGTTTTATACACGCTCTTATGCAAAATTTTGGAAAAACATGTTAATCGTTGATTTGCGAATAGTATTCAATTCCGAAGGGAAAAAGTTTATAAATACATCGAAAGAGTAAACGATTCTCGATTTTTTGAGCTAGATCTCGTTAAAATTGATCAACTATGAAGCAAGTTATTCAAGTTTAAAAAAAAGAAGTCAGACAGAGGGCGAAGTGCAGTACATGTACCGCCTTAGTACCGCGTTTCGCCCTCTGTCTGACTTCTTTTTTTTTCAAACGTAAATAACTCGCTTCGTAGTTGATCAATCCTAACGAGACCTAGCTCAAAAAATCGAGAATCGTTGGCTCTTCAAATCACATTCTCTTCACTTTTTTCAACAACTTCACCGTATTCGTGTCAAATTTTTGATGTTCTCCCATAAGAGACTGTACAAATATCGGCCCCGTCCAATGTTGTCGAGTTTCGAATATTCCGGCCTGTAACTAGAGCCGGCCATGGTTCAAACATCTCTCCCTAAGGCGCTAGAGGTATTCTCAAGAATGTAAACAAACACGTGATGTGGTGGTAAATTTTAGTGAAGCGGTGCGACTTAATGTGATTTCGCATTAAGTTGCACCGCTTCACTAAAATTTACCACCACATCACGTGTTTGTTTACATTCTTGAGAATACCTCTAGCGCCTTACTCTCCCCGCTGATAGTGGCGCGCTCTGACCGATTGATAACCCAAATTTAAATACAGTCTTGCAGTTTGAAGCTTAAGACTTCTTCATTAAAAAAATTGATAATAATTTCAACTTCTAATCAATTCAAGAATAATGAGTGATTGTAACGGTGATCAATATTGTATTTGCTTGCGATCAAATGTGTTATTATTCATTTGTAGAATTGTAGGTACTAAGTCTGAAATAATTCGGAGACCACCTCTAGATTGTAAAGTCTTATATGAAAATGGAATGGGTAGACCTTCCAATGCAATTGACGTTATTCTTGGATAATTACATTGATTACTCAACTTGAGGTAAGACACATAGAAGTTCTGATTAAGTAAGCTAATAGATCAAAACATGGTCCTGCTCTAGAGCAACCTTTATTTTCACACCAAATTCTTAAGTTAATCATTCTTTGCCAAAATTGTACTCAAGGTCTAATTTTTTTTTTTTTTTTCCTATTAATGCCTGACACCCACTTTATAATTCATGGTCATACAAAATGGAGATCTTTTTATCTCATCTTGTAGTGGGTATGTAAATGATCTTAATTGGATTCATTGTGAACAACTTACTGAAATTCACAGGATGAACAACTTTAGATTTAGGTATGGTATAGTACAGTAAAGCGTATTCAGTTCTTATTTTCATGCCTAAGCTCTCCCATACAATTTTTTATTGCAGACGTAAGTAGGTATCAATTCAAGATTCTGAACACTCACAGGTTCTTTTTAGTTCGGTTTTTTCTTTGTCTTCTCCAAAAAAGTTGATAGAGTGAAAATTGTAATACTTAGGTACCAAAAATTATTTCTACCTACAATTTTTTTACTGAGTTTGAAATTTTTTTAATTGAATTTAGAATAAACTGTGTATTATTCTGCGATTTTGTTTTCTTTTATGATTCTACGTTTTTTATTTTTCTTTAAAAAGGACCTACTATCTAAAGCAAATCCATGAATTATCAAGCTGATCTGAAGAGAGAAAAAAAAAACAAAAAACTGCTCACCCTAACTTCAATTTCAATTTTGGCTTGAAAAAGTTCATTTCAAATGCATCGATTTGTTTTTTTGTTTTTTTTTTTTTTTGTGATTCTTCATCTACTTCTTCTTTTCTTTTTCGTCTTTAACATGCTACCTACAAGTTCAAACATGGAGTATTTTAAGTACTCAATGGTTTGGATAAATTTAAGGATTCATAGAGATGTACATAGACGGAATTTTATATTTTTTTTATTTCCAATTCAGATATTGCCCTCATTTTCTTTCTCAATAACAGTCAGACTTACCGTTTCAATTTTTTTTTTTTTTTTTGTGGAACCTTTACTGTACTTTACCATGTACGAGATAAATTTAGATTAGCTTACATATAAATGGTACTAACATTGTTTTTTATGAGTATACGAATAAAAACACACACGTATCCCTAGTCACATCATTCATCACGTAGTCTACTCGTTTTCTGTTTTAGTATTTCTCCCTAATACTGCGCACACGAGAAACCACTCGTACAGCCTACACAGGAAGATGGTCACCAGGATACTGAGATAACTTAACCGATTACAGCAACCATTCGTAAATACGAGCAATAGCGTTGACTTTTATCACGAAAGAAATGGTAATTTGAATAGAGATAACTTTTCAACTCCTAATAAATGATTTCCCGAACTGGAAATCTAGCGTGTTCAAAAAGTTCATCGCAGGCTCATCACTACTCTAGGATTTGCTGCCCATAGCTGGGTCATCTCCCTCTTTGGTCGTCCAATCTTCCACAAACTCGTTCGCATCATCTTCATCACAATCGAAGGATAAAAAAAGTACGCAAATTAAGTACATAAAACGAGCAAGAAATAGAAAGTAAGTCTAAAAAAGACGGTAAGATTTGTGTAAAACTCGACACAAGAAATGTATTAAAATTCGATATTTTTCAACTCGTATTGCTGTGTCTTTTTCGTCTTCTGGCTCTGCCGCGCGCTGATCTCACAACCCTATTTGATGAGTAATCGTCGTACTCTTGTTCGGTGGTCGTTGGTTCTTGAAAACTGCGAGAGCCCCACAACCAACTACCGTGACTGTGACCGTGAGTGTCTTCGAGCTCTTCGACTCCATGTCCAGCCTCGTCCACATGATGCGAATGTAAGTTATCGTAAACAATGACTTGTTTCTCGGGTGCGACTTTATGGTGTTTGATTTCGTGCCAAACTTTGAAAGTTTTAGTAAGCACGAATAATGTTGCAACGACTATGAAATTATTCAGTAATATCGTTTGGATCATAAGTAGCGCCCATTTTATTTTTTGCATTACAAGAAAGATGGCAACTATTACTTTTATGACGAGTTTCTTGATCTCTTTGTGTACTTTTTTCTTTTTATGGTGTCCTCGCTCTGAAAATACAGGTAACAAAAGGAAAATTTGATTAGAATAAATTTTTTAGTACACGTGATGAGAACGAATACAAATAGAAGTATGACAGAGTGAAAGTTCACGAAGAGCTCAATATTACTGTACCCATCTACTCGTTTTTCGATTATACGTGGTGCTCTTTGTTTGTCTACGAAAGTGTGCTGGAAGTAAAAACGAACTAAGGTCTTCCTCATGATGTCTGTAAGAAAACTTACACCTGAAATCAAATAAGTAAATAAAATCGATCGTGTCGAGTTTTGCTTGTACGTGGGTGTATTCATCCAATCTTGAGCTTCAATTTTTCCATAGGCATATTTTTACTTCATAGAACAGAATTTGAATACCAAAATTGTGATAGTCAGACGTAGGGAAATTCGAATTAATTCTGATACTCGAGTTATGTATTCCAGGAAGGACTTTCAACTCCAAAGCTACTTAACATAATATACAAGTAGGTTACCTTGAGATCAATATTCAAAAAAGAGCAAGTAGACGATCTCGAGAGATGGAACGAGTTTCTCCCAGCCACTGCAAACGATGCAATGGACCCGAATTTTTCTTCTATATATTCTTCCCATAGGTAAGCACTACAAAACTAGGGTTGGTATCAAAGGAACTCACCCTTCTTTCTCTCGAAATAAATTTGAGCGAAACCACGAAGTAATGGACAGATTGAAAGTTCCTCTATGACTGAGTATGAGCTTAGATTTGGCCAAATTTTTTTAGAAAAGTTGTAGAGTAAGGTCGGAAGCTTGAGAATGTAATATTTATGAATGATAGAAATTTTTTTTAGAAATTTACGAAAAAGTACTGTAGTGAAAAAGTTGAGGAAAATTTTTGTTGGCATTAGTTTTTACGACTCAGGAATAGTTGTCGTATGAAGAACTATAAATAAGTTACTCGAGGAGAAGGACCTAAGTGTAAACGATTTGAAAAACTTCCATTGAGCAGATGTAAGAGCTACAAATCAGAAAGAAGGAATTAAGAAACTTAAAAAGGGTAAGAGTGAAGAATGGTATCCAGGTTCGAGTAATTATTAATTGGGTAGCATTTCAGGACAAATCAATGAGGAAGACTTGGGAAAGCTTTTGCAGATGGATTACTGATGAATAAAATAAAAAGGAATTCGGCATTAGGGATTTCAAGAAATGTCTGTCTGAGAACTCGGCATATCTGCTGGTGGGCACCAGACCTCTTAGTGTGCTCGATGATCTCGACTTACTTATACGTTT
Organism: Aspidiotus rigidus; assembly: GCA_035079385.1. Lineage (NCBI taxonomy): Eukaryota > Metazoa > Arthropoda > Insecta > Hemiptera > Diaspididae > Aspidiotus > Aspidiotus rigidus. The sequence continues at coordinate 11,356,380 of JAVHKY010000004.1, read as the reverse complement.
TTAATCCAAAGGATCCTGACAAACATTGAGGACTTCGAAAAGTTTGTACCCTGGAACTTGACCTACATGTAAAGTGAGGTCTAGTCAAGTCTTGGGGAAATCCAGACCCCTCCTAACTTCTGGATTTGCGTCAATAAGGAGAAGAGGAGGAAGTTGGGACTGTAAAAGTTCGAAATCTACCACTGGAAGATTAGCGGCTCCAGCCGCTCTAGTGAGCCTAATAACTTTGCCCTATTTCCGATCTCGAAAAAATATCGAGCTATCCAAGTTTTTCCTATTATTTATGTCCATCTTATCAGTAGGACTTTTCACAGTTTCTCTTCTCATTTATACCATCGGCGAAGTTTTAATGGAGGGTTATCCTATGAAAAGCTCGGTTGAAGAGCTTGATGTGTATCATCTGATGGAACTTTTTGACCTTGAGACGTACAAAGTGCTTGGAAAGTATTTAAAAGGAGGGACTTGACTTCTCAAGTTGATATCGAAAAACCAACAATTGAAGTGAAAAATTCAATCATTTTAACAGGGAACCTGTTTTATGGGGGGCTATTTGAGAAATCTGGCGTCCGCCGTCCGTCGTCCGCCGTGCGCCGTCCAGCGAAAAACTTGGAAAAATTTCGACCCTCGAGCCATATATGATAGGAGAGGGACTTAGAAAAATTTCGACTCTCAAGCTATATATGATAGGAGGGGGACTTAGAAAAAATTTCGACTCTCGAGCTATAGATGATAGGAGGGGAACTTGGAAAAATTTCGACTCTCGAGCCATATATGATAGGAGAGGGACTTGGAAAAATTTCGACTCTCGAGCTATATATGATAGGAGGGGGACTTAGAAAAAATTTCGACTCTCGAGCTATAGATGATAGGAGGGGAACTTAGAAAAATTTCGACTCTCGAGCTATATACGAGTATGATAGGAGGGGGACTTGGAAAAATTTCGACTCTCGAGCTATATATGATAGAAGAGGGACTTAGAAAAATTTCGACTCTCGAGCCATATATGATAGAAGGGGGACTTGGAAAAATTTCGACTCTCGAGCTATATATGATAGAAGAGGGACTTAGAAAAATTTCGACTCTCGAGCCATATATGATAGAAGGGAGACTTAGAAAAATTTCGACTCTCGAGCCATATATGATAGGAGGGGAACTTAGAAAAATTTCGACTCTCGAGCTATATATCATAGAAGGGGGACTTAGAAAAATTTCGACTCTCGAGCTATATATGATAGAAGGGGGACTTGGAAAAATGACGACTGTCGAGCTATATATGATCTAGGCTTCCTTGAATTTTCAATACCAAATCTCATTCGAATCATAAAACAGGTTCCCTGCGTTCCTCGTTTAACTTCGTTAAGGAAGCCGTAATTTTTGGATTATGCTTTCCATGCAACCGGTTTCCTGCGTTCCTCAATTGTCTGCGTACGGTTTTCCCGAGTCACAAGGTTATTAAGTTTACCAACAAAATTTTCCGAAAGTTCTTAAGTTCACATTTTCTGAAGTCCCAATGCCAGATGTTGATAGTCACCATCGAAATGATTCGCAACTGTCATATCGTGTAAAGGCTTTAGACCATATAGAAACATAAAGAAGTACGTCCGAATACTGGAGGCAAGTGAAGCCGATTGGGTCCTAAAAATTAAATGTATCAATGGGCGTGACTCATTCCATCCTAGTGCGTCATTATTCGAAGTGATAACCGAACCGTCCTATTTTTGACCACAACTGATCGCGTCGTTCATGTCCTGTATCGATGGCCTGTCCTTCCTCTCTGGATAACTAGGGCTGCTCTTGAAACCATAATTTGTTAGACGGATAAGAGATATTCAGCTAAGGATCTAATTCAATATTTTGGTAGAGGAAGAGAGATTCTGGCATTTAGAGACGAACGACCTTCGTAAAAATTCACTCTCCCATTTTTTTTACTTTTCCTTCTCGAAAGTGGTGGAGGGAGTAGAAGTTATAAAAAATGAGATCATAGGAACTCTCTTTGCCCTAGTATACGAGGGAAATTTTATTCAATATTTCTTTGATTTGTGGAGGATGGGGTCCATTCAGCCCTTCCACCCAGACCTCAAAAATATTACGGGGAAATTGCGAGTAGCTTCCAAGCTTGTGATGAACAGAGGAAATCGATTTCAACATACTTAATCCATGTTCGATTTCGGTAATCGATTACTATCCTATAGTCAAGTTTCACTACTTCAAGCTATATAATGTGTTGAAAATTCAGAAGAGGGGAGAGTTCTAAGTCTTTCTGGTTACTTGGGCCACCATCGAAATTTTTCTAAATTTTGCTATTCGTCAATAAGGCTCAAAGCTCAACGCGGACGATTTCCAAAAATCAAAAAGGGGAGGAAGTAACGTGAACAAATTCAAGGAGTCAGCATTTTTATGAAAGGTGTGATTAAAGAAACATAGGCTGGTGGAGGCTCATTAGAAGTTTCCTATGAAAAGTTTTGAATCGTCAAAAATGTAAAAAGGAAGTACGTGAGCTACCAGAAAGCTATATGGACGTTCTATTTTTCAATATAATGAAATTTGATATGTACGATGCTATTCAGTGTGCATTTGTTGTAGGTTGTCGTGAAAATAAATGCACAACTTTCATTGAAAAATCTCGGAGAAATGTATGCTAGATAATTTTCGAAGAATAAGTCACGAGACAAAGAAAAAGATCGAGTCAATCTAGTTTGCAAAAATGGTATCAAAAGTACGGTACGTATTTCGTTTGTAATCTTGACGCGACTACTTCGAACAAAAGTTGAACGTCCTTGTTGGAGACCGAGTACGCAAAAAATGATTGTACGGGCACTGGCGCAAGGTGCTTTGCATGCTCTAGAAATGGCTGGCGAAACCGGTTGGTTTCGTTCGGGTCTACAAATCTTCTCTAGTACTCGTATGAGATTCAACGAATCGATACGGTAACGTCGTTGCGTTGATAGTAAAAACGAATTAACATCCGAAGATGAACTTCAAACTTGCCGCAATGAGATGAATACGAAAAGTTCGCATTCCATTTCAACTTCTTCTCTGTAGTGAAAGTATACCGCGATGCAACTTTCCTCCTTGTAAGGGAACCAAAAGTTTTTTACGTTACTTTGGAACTTTTGAGAAAGCTGTATACTCCATTATAGGATTGGTGTAAATCTTGTGGTCAGAGAAATTTTTCATCTTTTGAATGACGGTTTAATGAACGCTAACCTACATTGGAAAAATTGAGAAAGAAATATCCGAGGTACTTACTTACGTTTGCAATAAATTATAACTTGCTAGAAATAACTGTAATTTGCCGAGATACTCGATAAAATCGAAGATGTGATTAATATATCAACCATCGGAAAGTGTTTGTAATTTTATTGGTCTATAAGATAATTAAGAACACCTAGATTGTAGGTTGTGACTGCTAGCAAGATACCTACGCCTTTATCAGCGTTCAACTACAAAGTAATATTTCCAAAAAATTAGGCTAGTTCTAAGGTCATCAATTTGGTGGTATGAATACGTTATTTAAATGGTGAAGCTAGGCCAGATACGGCGTGAGAAAAGCGTACAGCTAATTTCAGGAAATTACTATATTTGACCTAAAAATCTGTGGAACCAATTAAAACAACTCGGTTTTAGGAATTAGATTCATTTTCTAACGAATTCGACTCGAAACTTCGTATAGTTGCCGCGAAGACTTGATTGTTTTATACCGACATGGACTATGTGAATTATTTTTCTTGAACTTGAAACGAACAAGATTGAAAGACTGGTTCTTTCGGCTCTTACTTATTTATTTAATTGTTTTCTTACAAGCTCTTTTGGATAAATAGAAGATTCAACATGCACCAGATTATTTGACTATTTATATGAACTTTGCACATGAAGTGTAATCGAAGATATACCACTGCAAGTAATCATAGTAGCATAAGGATAGTAGAAACAGGAAGGAGAGAAGTTTCCTGGCACAGATGAAGTCGTTGAAGGTTCATTCAGAGAGTTACAGAAGGGCCGAAATGTAGGACATGAGAGGATTTTGGGTTGACAATGTGTGAGCAGAGGGCATAATATGAAGAAAAGCTAAGAAAGAGGTGCGCGCGAATTTGCTAGGTACGAACTATTAAACCAGAAAGGGTAAGAAGAGACGTCGAATTCTTCTATTGAAAATCTCTGTTCTTATTCTAATTACTCCATATCGAAAACAAAGTGCCAAGTTGGTGCCCGAAGTCTAACCCGTACAAACACCACAATTTTGTAGAGTTACGTTGATAATGGCCGTGGTGCCGGACATTAAATCGTGGTTGAGTAACTGTTTTTGTTTTTTTTTTTCGCTACTTGAAAATGTGCCACAACATAGTGGATCTAACTGAAAAGCTTGGGTCACCAGGTAGAAAGCGCCGCGTTTCAATGGTGATTATAATTTTAGGGAGGAGGAGCCTCGGTCCACTCTATGGACTTGTGTGATCTGTAAGAAGGTCTCCAATCGGTGATTTTTAGGAGAAAGGTTGTACTGTTTGAAGACCAGATTGAGAGTGCCACGTTTCGATTGTAACTATCAGTTTAGGGAAATGGACTTCGACCCACCTCAAAGACTTTTATAAATGTCCACTTCTGAGCTAAGTATATGAACAGTAAATTGTGGTATCAAGGGTCGAAGATGAAAGAGCGAATTTGGTGCTTAAAGTCTGATCTGTAGGACTGACACCAATCGGTGTTTTTCACGCGAAAGATTGTATTTCTTGTCAAGTAGATCAAAAGCATCGTTTTTCAGGGGTGACTATTAGTTCAAAAAGGTAGAGTTTCGATCCACTCTAGGGACTAGGATAAATGTCATCTTCTGAGCTAAGTAACATATGAATAACAAATTGTACTTCCTCCGAGGGGGGGAGGGAGGAAGTTCTTGACTTCGTTTGGAGTCGTCAACAAATTTTCCAACGAGACAATATCTACCTGAGGATCAGAAACAAAAGCCCAACCTATCTCAAGAATTTGAAAAGAAAAACTACTGGCTTCTTGTAGGAACTTGATTAAGGAGTACGCTGAGTAAATGCCGAAGAAATAAACCGAGGATTACTTCAATCTATGAGTCGTTTTCTTGAATTCGGTTTCAATATTAAAATAAAAAATTGATTATTCAGTTTTAATGTCGATAATCGATATCATTTATCGTTTCGGAAATCCTCATGTAGGTCAGAATTCGAAATTTCAACTGAGAACCTGTTTCACGGCCTTCACCGTCTATCCGGAATTTTTCTCTCTCATTCCCATTTATTTATTTAAACATTGGGACTTCTGAAAAATTTTTACATTTGAGCTTTACTTGAGGAAGGGATTGGCAAAAATTTTGATTTTCGAATCGTTTATATTAGGAGGGAAACTTTTTTTACTTTCGAGTTCTACAACTCCCCTCTTGGTCTAATCAAATCTCATTCTGACGTCATTTGGTGATGACGTCACATGTTTCCTTCGGGTCAGTCAGATTTGTAGTTTTTTTTAAGTTTGCCTTCATTTGTCTTGCAAATCTCTCTGGTTTATGGGCTTTAAAGGATTTTTAGAAGTTCAGCATGCATACCCGAGGAGAGGGAGGGGGCTCCGCAAGGAAAGTGGAAACTCCAAAAGTGCCAACTTCGAGTATGAAACAAATTTTGAAGTGGACTTCAACTTTTAAAGAGGACGCTCCGGCCTAGCCCAGAAAATTTTGAATTTCCAGTGCAATATGTAATGGAGAGAGAGGAGAGCAATTGAGAAAAATTGAATTTTCTGCTACTGTCCGTTCAGCAAAGTAGTTTTGAAGAAGGTAGGACTTCCGATGTAGTTCAAGGGCTTGGAGAATGTTCAGTGGAGTTAAACGAAGGGTGGCAAGGAACCTATTTTATGGGGTACGGATTTGAAAACCCATGAGATTGAAGAGAGTTGAGACTTAAGAAAACTGATCTATGACGTCATTAGATTGTGACGTCACAAGGCTGACCTATGACAACACTAAATTTTGACGTCACAGACTCAGATTCTGGAGGTATATATGATAGAAGGAGGACTTGAAAAAATCTCGATCTCTGAGCTCCATATGATAGGAAGGGGACTTGAAAAAATGTCGACCTCAAGGAGGATTTCAGGGGGACTTGAAAAGCTATCCTTGAGGTTGCCAGCCGGCGGAGATTTTTTCTGGAAATCCTCCCCACAAAACAGGTTCCCTGTTGAAACGACCAAGCACTAATAATACTCTATGCAATAACGTACTTCTTGTTCCTATAACAAAGTTACTTTTCTCCAGATTATGACCTTGGCGCTTGGTCGGTTTTTGTATATCACCGTTCAATGATCTGGCTTAGCTGGACAACAGTCAATGATCTACCTTTATGAGAACTTGCAGGATTTTCAGAAGATTAACTTTCAATTTTTGTGCTACGTTGCACAACATCTTAATACTTTTAGAAATAAAGTTACAGGAAGTACACAAATATTTTCAAAATTTATTTACCGACCGACTACGGTTTCGGACATTAACATGACCATTATCAAGGTTTTCAATTTTATTATCTTCTATTAGGTACTTTAAAGTTAGGTAGATTTGGTATCATTTTATATTATGATATTTATAAATTTATTTATAATAAAATTAATTTTTTATCCAAGTTTAATTGGAATAATTTATTATTCTATATTAATTTTTTTTATAATTTTAATTAAAATTGATAAAAAATTAAAAAAAAATTAATATTTAATGAAAATACTTCATTTAACCTATTTAATATATTTGATGCCTTGAATCAAAATTTTAGAATTAATTATTTAATAATTTTAGTAATATAATCATTAATTATAATTATTGATTATAAAAAATTCATTTATTATAACAAAAACTATCATTTATTTATTCATCCATTCCAGTATTCAATTTAAATACTAATTATTTTGCTACCCGTGTAAGTATAGTGAATATATTACAGCAATTTAATTATTTAAATCATTGAGCAGAATATTTTTAATATTAATATAATTAATTTAAAAAATCAATACTTCAAGTTTAAGTTACTTGAAAAAAAATAAAAAATTTAATTAGTATGCAGTAAATAAAATAATATTACAAATGATATAATATATTTAAATAATAACTAAGTACCATCCTTGATAATGGTCATAATCATGTCCGAATCCGTGGTCGGTAAATAATTTTTGAAAATATTTGTGCCCTTTCCGTAACTTTATTTCTAAAAGTAAAAGTGTTTCCAGAAAATTAACCTTGAAGCCCATCGTTCATGTAGTAACACCGCATTCGAGAAAAGCTTCTTGAAGATCGAAGGAAGTTTCTTCATTTCTAATGAAGGTTTATTTGGTTATCAATTGCCTAGAAACTGTGAAAAAGCTCTTTATTTAAAATCGTTTGAAAAAAGTTTTCCGAGATACTGAAGAGAGCGATAGGGCAATAGAATGAAGAAAGAAAGGGGTAGCGAGATGATTTCCAGTTAAGAGAAGAGAGATGAAGTTTCATTTTGATGACACAAGTGGTTTGTTTCTCATGAAAAGATAACGTTTGGCCCTTGTAGAGTTGGACAGAAATGTCTGTCTATAAGCGTGCTAAAAGATACGAGAGATACTTAAAAATTTTGAATGAGAAACACATTTTACGTCTACACTTTTCATCAAATCAAATGCAGTTATGAATTTTTTACTTTCATTTGTCAACATTGGTTCGTTTGCTCGATGAAGATAATAATGTAAAACAAGTTTTTACAAACAGAAATTTTGGTTCAAGGGCATTTATACAATATGCGAAGGTGTAGTACTTGTGGAATATTTGTCGTTCAAATGTCGTAGTTTAAACCTTGAATAGAAAAGAAAGTGCTTCCTACGAAATACCGTAGAAACGACTATCATAAATATTGCAGTGTAATTTCAGGAATAATCCGATTTGTATAAAGTAAAATTAAATTTGCAAAGGAAGTACCTTTCAAACGTCGTATCTAAGATCACCACGCAGCGCAGCATCTAAACTCCATTGAAATCTTTACATTTATTCACGCAAATAATAGGTCAGAGAATAGGTACTTATAAACAACTTACTTGAAGGAAGTAAACAGAATGACCATTCAGAGTGTAGAAGTTTACTGGTTCAAGTGTCAAATATTACCACCTTGTAATACACTTCGAATAGAAAAGATAAGCTGCATATTTTAATGTCTCGTCTCACGGGCGAGACACCTCTTTTGCGAATTGTACTGTACATAGTCAACTCGTCGTCAGGAGCACCGTTGATCCACTCATCGTGCAAGACTACAATAAGCGTACGAGACTAATCCGAAAGTGCAATCAAAATAAACTACGTCAACGCAACAACAGTGAAAAAATTGATTTATTGAAAGTTAATATTCTACCATCGTTGGCACGTATGATATTGGACAGTCAAAAAAAAAAAAAAAAGAGAAGAAACAATTTTACAGTACTTTCAAAGAATGGTCTACATTAATAGGATACTTGAAAAACAATAATAACAATAACTCGACAACAATAAATAAGATATTATACTAACTACCGCATGCGATGTTTCTAACTACAATCTACACTTTTTTAAAACATTATAAAGTACAGTAATTCCACTCCATATACCTACACATAAAGTACCACTACATTCTACTTGAATAAGTTTACTATACTTATTGTCAAACTGTACATTAAATCGTCTATTCATCTTGGCAAATTGTGAAGAAAGTATTTGTTGGGAATGAGAACCGATCTCTCACGATCGATAATTGCCGCAGAATTTTTTTCGGGTACGAAAAGCCAATAAACTTGGTTCGGTGGCACTATTCCCATTCGTGAGAGAACGAGAGTTGATAACGTGAGATTGCGGCTATATTTTCTTAATTACAGACCTTATATGTAGTCGATAATCGATTTCCAACTCTGAGGGATATTACAACTACCAATAACCTCCAATTAAGATGGAGGTAAGACTTATCACTGACCCCTTTGTCTAAGGGCGGCGAAAGCTTGGTATGTAAGTCGATTCCGGGAAATTTTCTGGAATAGGAGTCAATTGTAGGCGAATTAGAGATTGTTAGAACGGCTCATGAATTGAACTGAACTTCATTTTGTTGCGTCGTGAAAATGTATCCTGACAAAATTTAGGATCAACACCATGATGGAGCCAAAATTTTGTATTCTTGCAAAACTTTCTTAGGGCGTGAAGAAAATTTGAATAGGTCCATGTGTTCAAAAGTCTTTGAAAGATATAGGAAGTGAAGAAACTTAATTCTCGAAAACAGAAGAAACCTAACACACTGTATCTATTCAACTCGCATTCTAACCGAAATTTGGGGCAGCTGAATGTTCGCAATGCAACTTGACTATTTCAACCCAAGCTAGATCTTCCACGTCTATGTAATGACGTCATCAGAGGGATTATTGACCAGATCACAGGGTTTTAGTGGTGAAGGGAGTACGATGAGCCTCCTGGGGAAAAGCGCGGTTCGTTGACCGTGGCCGTAGGATTGCAGTGGTGAGGAGAATGAGTTGAGCCTCTCGGGGAGAACACGATTCATTAACTGTGAGCCACGGCGGGATAAAACGTACCTTCTCGCGCTAGCTTGAGAAGGGGTACTGTGAGTACGTTCCCGCGTTTCCTTGTGAGCTCAAGTGTCCTCCTCTACCCCTTGGAAGGAGAAGAAGAAAAACAAGATTTTTTAGCGAGCTGCAAAACTAAAGTTTGTTACCACAAAATAACGGTTATGAGAATTTTGATGTGCCAATTTTTTTTATTTTCAGACTTTGAAGAAATTTCAAGTTCATATTATTTAAATTTGGTGCAAAAAGGGGACTCAAAACAGAACCCTTTTATTAGTGTTTATTTTCAGATAAATTTTCAACAGCTATGATTTAGATTTGACTTGAAAAAAACTGCCCAACTCATATTGGCCTGAGGGATAATTTTGTTTATTTTAATGATGATGACGACGACTGTGCCGACAATTCTTTCGTCACAGATATATTTAGTAGAGGGTAATTATTTTCGCTGTAACTCTGTCGATCCTTATTTTCAGAGCCCGGTTGAGAGGCAAATGAACCACTCAAATTTCCAAACTTTAGCACACAAATTCTCTTTCACAAATGATGCAGAACTAATAGTTCGCGACAATCGATTTGACAAGGTGACAGAAGATATTATATAGACGTTTTAGTCCTTCCTTTGAGTGCAATAATGAACCCAAAGTTTTTGTAAGTCTGAAAAATTATAACAGTTAAAAATTTTCTGAACATAAGGGAGGCAAAAAAACCCACGGAGCAAAAAAAAACTTGAATTTTCTAAGTCTGAAAAATCATAACTTAGACAAATAATATTTCCTCCCAACAAACTACCACTTTTGCTGCTCGCGAAACTTCCGAAATAGTAGGGAGAGCATACCTCCATTCAAGAGAAAACACGAGTAAGTTTTCATAGTTACCCTTCCGAAGCTAGCGCGAGAAGGTACGTTTTAGCTCGCGGCGGCCCACGGCTAACGAATTGTGTTTTTCCCCGATGGACTCGACGTGCTCTTTAACCACTGGTTGGCGTTGTTTTTCTGACATCAGCTACAAATATGAAGGGAAGTGGCTTAGATGAGGTCTTGTTACTAGAGAAGGTAGCTGGAAGAGGGTGTGATGTCATCGAAAGAAGCAGCCATTTTTAGAATCTCCAATTTAGGGCTGAAGGCCTTAAGATTGTTTTTTTTTGGTCGTGGTTCATCATTTTGGATTCACATTTACTTTCTCAACTTAGCGCGAGAAGGTACGTTTCGGCCCGCGTTGGCCCACGCCTAACAAACTGTATTTTTCCCCAAAAAGCTCAACATACCCCTCATAATACGGGTTGTCGTCACCTTCCAGAGAAAAGGGCTCAGATGGTTTGGAGATTTTGAAGCATTGGGAGCAAACAGTTTCATCATCTCTGATTTGATAGCTGGAAGCCTAAAGATTATGTTTTTGATAGTGGCTCATCATTTTGAATTTTCCTGTCATTGCATTCATTTATTCATCAATCATTATATATCAATAATAAGGATGATCACGTGAAATTGTTGCAAAAATGAAGATCATTTCAATTCACAAGATTGAATTCCAAAAAAAGTCTCCTATGTTTTGTTTTCAGAAAGTCTTTTAAGCGCTCGCAAGAAGTATAAAATACATCTATTATATTTTACGTGTCTATTGAGAAAAGAAGTCTTTCTGTACGTTATTGTCAGGATATCAAATACCGGTAAATTATCAGTCGAACACACAATAACCTGCGTGAAATTTTTTCGCGCTTGTATCATCAAATGAATGCGACGCAAAAACAATATCGAAGGCGATGGAAAAAGATTTCATCTCAGTACACAGTACTTACAGACTCGCGACACGATATTATTCGTATCTACGAGCTAATCGATCGATGCTATATCGATGGAGTCGAAAGAATTGGCATAGGCAAATCTACATTTATATCAATTAATAAATAATAGACACGAAAGAAAAGAAGTTATAAAAAAGGTAAAAAAAGAGATAGCAAATAATTATAAGTTCGTAAGAATTAAAAAAAGGAAAAGACAAAATAAATACTTAAAATAGTCAACGAATAAAGAAATGGAAAGTTGGTTTGAAAGTTAACAATAATTAACGACTGAATAGAACATAAGGAGATGAAATGAGAACAAATCGGAGTCATGAATACGCTCGCAAGATTCTTTCAGGTAATGTATTTTTGACCGGGAGCCATCTGTACGTTGTTGTGCGTTCGAGGTGTGGCGAAAATAATTCAATAAATGGCTTAATTATCAGAAAATTGAATATTTTATCTCGAGGCAATGATTTCCCCGCCCCAAACTGTACGAGAATTTGTCAAGGGACATCATTACTATGAGTAGTAAAATTATACCTCATCCTAATATTCCCAAGCTTGTACACATGATCATTAAGTGTTGAAATTCAAACACCTTTCATCTGAAAATTCAACTCTAAGGCAAGGTTTGAGCGAAAGTTCTTCAAAATTAGAGGCGTTTTTATGAAGGGGGGAGGACCCGTGAAACTCCAAAGATGATTTTTCTTGTTTTCAATCGAAATTTCCAGTGGTAGCAGACGTGCAAATGAAAGAGTTTAGCAACAATTGATAAATTATCTACTAATTTCAGATTAATTTAATTGTACCAAATGGTGAATTAGCACCAAAATTATTTTCGCCAGCACAAAACTCGAAAATTTGAAACAAACGGTACATCCAGACATCCGGATATAATCTATATAAACTAAAAAAAAAAATGGACTTTGATTTCAAACGTTGAGCAACGTATTTTAAGGAGCCCTCAAATCACCATCGTATATAACTATCATCTAACTGAACTCGTCGGGATCCATCATATGCCCTTCCGTTTTGGGTTTAACATAATATGGCCACGGTTTACGGTAAGCGTTTTGGAAAGCCGGCGACGACGTGATTGCCGGCATCTGCGTGGGAGTGTAACTACGTCCCCAAAGGCTTCCCCAAGGGGAGGATAGACTGTGATCGGACTCTTCGTGACTGCCGATCTCGTGCTCGGGCAGCTCGTACGAATGATGATCGTGCGTGTTATCGTAGTAGATAATGGATTTGTCGTGCTCCTTGTGATGCTTGGCGTGTTTTAATTCGAACCAAATTTTGAAAACTAAGGCCAACACCAAAATTGTCGCCGTAAATATGAACTTGGTCAGAACTACGGACTGGAGCATGCTGAGTAACATTTTGATTTTAATTAAGAACAAGAATTTCGCTATAATAAGTTTTAATATGATTTTTTTAATCTCTTTGTGCACTTTCTTTTTCTTGTGATGGTGTCCTCGTGATTCTGTGAACAGAATATTGAAAAAATAAAATTATAGCGCTATTAATGTACAATATTTACAGGATATGCACTACTACCTATACGCCACTGTCTGTGACGTGGGTCGGTGTGACCTCTGAGTTGATTCTGTCACCTGTAAGTACCAACATGAAATGTACTGTCGGTGAGGGGCTGTTCACGAGAAAGACTCGAGGAAATTTTTGTGTGTAGCTAAACCCTAAAAAAAACCTTCGGAAAATTTTCTAATTATAAGGCCATGACTCTTAAGAGTTAAGTCTAGTGACAAACGTGCAGTCTAGACTCGCTCACGTAAGTAAATCGTTCGAGCTGGACTTGGCTGAGATATTCTCGTTTAATCCTTTCTTTCTGGTTTCTGTTCCATTCTTTCTTCGTTTTATCGCGAACCGTGCGCGACTAATTGGCAACAGATGATAAAATGCTACGTAATGCTAAATAATTTAAACGAAAGGGTCACCACATCCAATGACATATCACTGCACTACATTCTCGTACAAACTGTGTATTCGGTAGCTGTACGTAGATTAATTATTTAAGATGAGTCATTTGGACATTTGGTTTCACACAATATGCCAGAGTTCTATTTTAGCAATTTTCGAAAATAGGTAATCACGAAAAAATGATTTTCGTCTTCCATAATTTCCTCAGCATGAGTTTCAGAAATTTTTTGCGAACATTATTTACAAAAATATTCAGAATATAATATTATAATGAAGAGAGAACTGAATGAATAAGAGTAATTTACTCGGGAAGAATACTATATAAGATGAATCGGATATGCAGAAAAATTAAAAAAGGAAAACATTTTTGTTCGCGTAATTGGGTCGAATATTATTTATATTATACATTGCAACTAATTACCAACTGTTACAAAATCGACGTCAATATTTTAAACGCGATTTATCCATTATTTTTGGCGTCGCTGACATGGTGCATGTCAGTTACCACCGTCATTACGTATTTTTAATTTAATCGTGGATGTGCGCCGCGTATTTACGCGTCAACATCTTTTCCGATAGAAGAGAACACCTGCCTTTGACTTATTTTTGACCAAAAATTATGTATTTCACGTCACATCCTCGGGTTAATAAATTGTCATCATTTTTTCAGCCGTCCGTCGGCCTCGTATTTTTCTCTCTCTGATCGTTTTGCACAATGTTCGAATAAGTGGGCCACGTTTGCGAATTGGTAAAAATCAAACTTTTGGGTCATTCTGGCGAATCTATACTGAAGCAGTTTTGTACAAGTATACCAGCCTCATTTGTCTGGAGATGTAGACTCAGTTTCCCAAGAAATCATGACGGTCGATTCGGGGTTATACAATCATAATATAGGCCTAGTCAGAGTCGACAATAAATCGACTTAAAATCATTCGAACATTGACATCGTTTCAAGTCTTTTGAATTGCGTCGAAGTATGTTGACGTCGGTATCAGATCGACGTGGAGTCGGACTAAGGCTATGTCGACTTCATCGATTTCTTGTTAACCGCTCCGAATATCGAATCGACTTGAAATCAACTGCTCTATCGCATCAATTGACTGTCAATTTATGGTACATGCGGGTCCACTCTAAATCAACCTTTAAAATCCTCAATGTTTACTTAAAGTCAATCGTTCAGAAATGTCGATATTCAGTCGATAGGAGATTAGATTTGTTGACCTGATTTTGACTGATTTGTCGTATCAAATTGCTGTAAAGTTCGAGTCAGTCTACCCAAAAGGTTTGATAGATAAAATCAACGGTTTTATGGTTTCATAGACTTCAAATCAATCCTTGAACAACGTCGTATTAACGTCGGTGTCTGGTGCTCTAAAAATATGAGCTTTTCGACTCCTTAATACGTCATATCGATATCGAAATCCTCACGCACGCTCATATTGATTTTTTTTAGCGAGGAACTTACAATCTGTGCTGTTTGGAGAGGGCACATCCTCAGAAAAAGTCCGCGTCTGTTTCTGCGACTTTGATGACGTCATAAGCTTGAGTTAGTTTGGAAATATTTATTAGAAAACGTCCCCGTCCGACTTTGATGACGTTATCAACTCGTGAGTTAGGTTGGATAACGTTTCTTAAAACACTTCCGCGCCCGACTTCAATGACGTCATCAACCTAACTTGAGTTACGTTGCATAGAATAGGGCTATCTTTCGACTTTGTTGCTTGATGTCATCAACCCAAGTTAGGTTACAGAAGCAGGCTATCCTTACAAAACGTCCGTGTCCGACTTTGATGATTTCATCAAGCTCAATTGGTGACGGACTGTGTTGATAAAATGCCTCTGGAAATCGGTCTACTACTCAATGTAGGGAACATATATAGCTCGACAGTCGAAATTTTTCTAAGTCCCTCTCCTATCATATATGGCTCGAGAGTCGAAATTTTTCTAAGTCCCCCTTCTATCATATATAGCCCGAGAGTCGAAATTTTTCTAAGTTCCCCTCCTATCATCTATAGCTCGAGAGTCGAAATTTTTCCAAGTCCCCCTCATATCATATATAGCTCGAGAGTCGAAATTTTTCTAAGTTCCCCTCCAATCATCTATAGCTCGAGAGTCGAAATTTTTCCAAGTCCCCCTCCTATCATATATGGCTCGAGAGTCGATATTTTTCTAAGTCCCCCTTCTATCATATATAGCTCGAGAGTCGAAATTTTTCTAAGTCCCTCTCCTATCATATATGGCTCGAGAGTCGAAATTTTTCCAAGTCCCCCTCCTATCATATATAGCTCGAGAGTCGAAATTTTTCTAAGTCCCTCTCCTATCATATATGGCTCGAGGGTCGAAATTTTTCCAAGTTTTTCGCTGGACGGCGGACGGCGCACGGCAGATTTCTCAAATAGCCCCCCATAAAACAGGTTCCCTGTTAAAACTGAGATCCTCCGCAATCGCCTACCTCCCAGAGTTAGGGCAGAAATGGGAGATACCATGTTTACCTGGGCGGACATTGGGTAAAACCACTGGAGGCCATCAAATGTCTTGGAGCGCACCTGGACTACACGAAGGAGAAAAGCGCCAAGAGGATCCCACTGTTGCAGAACTTGTGCCGGAACACTTTTCGGATACGAGTTTGCAGCTAGGAAAGTTATGTTTTGTGGCTACATCTGCACTCCATCGGTTCTAAAAATCTACCTGAACAAGATTGAATCCATCCAAAGACGGTGCGACATCATTAGCTGCCGCCCCTACCAAGATCTGAACGCGGTTGTAGGCGAAATCCTTGTTGCGAACCCTCCCCTCTTCCCGCGGATAACCACACTGCTCCAACATGGCTATAAAGTCCCACACCGGGGCCACTTACCCAAACTTGAACTGGATAGTACACCAAGACCAACCACTTTCATGGCCAGAAGCAAAGAAACTATGGGAGAACCACCAACAATGGAACCTGGAATGGCAACAAAATGAGAAGAGTAAATTGACCCATATTGTCTTCCCGGATGTCAACTCCAGGTTGGCTCTCAAAGAATCTCTACCTTCCCCCAAGCCCTCAGTGGACACGGAGTGTTCCAGGAGTACCTGAAGAGTAGACACCGCAGACCTGATGGATGGTGTCCCTGTGGGACTTCCAAAACAATGTAACATATCTTCCTGGAATGCCCTCTTCTAATGGAGGACGTCCGTTTGATGCGGGGAACTTGCAACAGTTTATCATATAGACTGGATGGAGAGAGTGGTGAAATGATTTTGGGTCGAGGAGGACCCCCATTTTGTTTATTTATACTAAGATGTAAAACTCAACTGGCCTTTTTAGGAGACTAGTTGAATCCTTCTGTCACCTTCCAGGTTTTACAGTCTTGGCGGGGATCCCCAATATGTGAATAAGATTGTAAATACCCCAGTTCCGGGTCGATACCCTGTGTTGGGCTAGGCTATGATCCTGTTTATTCCCGCGGAATATACTAGCCCCACCGGGTATGTCCGGACTGGGGAACCCTCAAAAAAAAACAAAAGTTAGGTTAGGTCATGTTTCATAGGAAACGTCATGACGTGATCCCTGGTAGTAGGGAAAATGAATATCCGCGGAGGAATGGATGATTTGATGGGATGGATTACAAAAGTAGTAAAGATGTGATCCAAGACAATGAAATCAAGTGGGCAGATCCGGACATTGGCTCAGGTCGTCAAGAAGTTGGCAGTCTTTCAACGTTCGTCAGCGGAAGTGACGAGGAAATTCTACTACTTCAACACAGAGGCTGAGATGAAGACTAGTACTAAATGCTGCGAGAGACATTTTGAGTGTTGATGGTTAGACAGTCTTTAAGTCGATATTTGGATGCACTTGTCGGGTGACAGCAAGGTGGTCGACTGCCCCTTCATCGATATACCGGTGGTCAAATACCATGTGGTAAACTCACCCAAATGGTCGAGCATAAAGATTGATCGACAGAGCTTTCGTGGGCAGAAAGGCCGTACTTCTGTGTATTCTTCTTCAACCACTATGACGTATTACTGACAGTACTAGCAAACAATGACTGAAGACTGTACTTTAAGTTGTCATTTATCAGCATTGGCGTTTATTCCGTTAATTCATCATTGAAGATGACTTCGCAAGTCAGAGGAGGAAGCGCAATTATGCACGACCAATGCGGTAACGGTCAAATGGCGACGATGAAACGCAAGTCTGATTAATTACCAGTTTGCCACGACCAAAAATCAACTCATTTTCAGTTTAAATTCTGGGTCCTTTTCAGATTGTTCCTTTAAAATCAAGACAATTTAGTAGTTATGTAAAATAGAGTCAATTTTCTCCTAATCGACGTTATATCAAAAATCGACTCAATTTTGGTATTAACTCAGAAGAAAAAGAAAAAACATAAACGTAATTTCGATTATTTTTGGTCGATTAGCAGTCGAACTTATTCGAGGAAACCTCATTTTCGATATTGACTTTATTTCTGGCTAAAATTATAAATCGATTTGGGACCGATTCGACGTCAGATTAATGTCGACCTAGATGCAGAAGGGCTCCCTGAATGAAAGATGGAGAGGATTTTTTTTCTTGGTAATATAATTGTGATTTTAATGAATTTGAAAAAATTTTCTGGTGTACCTTCGCAATTTTTCCAAGTTTTTTACTCCTCTACCCCTTGAAAAAATTTACTCTATCACCGCTCTTTAAAAAAGGGGGAAAACGTATCTGTGAGGCAAAATTGAATCTTATTAGTCTTACAGACTTGAAATATGACAACTTTCGACTTCAATATGTTGATTTTAGAGGACCACGGGTCTGAACAAGTATTTAGTAGACTAGTAATTTTGGTGAATGTTGAAAAAATAATTTTACAAGTGCGATGAATATCGCGATGTAGACACCGTTTTTGAAGTAACGTCTAAGAAGACCCTCCTTCAAATCTCTCCTTCAAGGGATAAGAGGGACGTGTTCTCTAATACCTTACTTTTTCACAATAATTTCAGTGAGAAGAGCCAGGCCAAGACTGAAATATGTGTCTCCGATCAGGAAGTCCTTCTGGTCGATCGAAAAAAATATCCACCACTCATTACCATGAAAAAGACAAAATACTTTGTTCTTCTTACATGACTTCTCCACCTTTAACGAGTGAGGAGGCAAAGTCGAAGTAGACGCGATAGTAGGGGGCTTGAGAAGGTTTAGTCCCCCGAGTATGATTCTACTAAACCATAAATTTAACTCATCTATTTTTATAATAACATGTTTGGCTGATGGTGAACGTATTTTAGAAAAAACCTGTTACCGAAATTCTGAAAAATAACCGATGACCACGTACCGTGAGAATCAACGAATTCAATAGCCAATAAAGTAGCCCGAAGACCTAATTTCGTCTTGTAATGATAGAGTTCAGATTTGACTACTTTTAATTTTCACTAGAAATAAAATGACGTCAGAATAAACGAAAGTTGATTTCTTATCGTGCGCTAAGAACTAGTTTTATGTGGTACAAATTATAGGTTGTACCTATGAAAATTATGCGAAGAAATGGTTTTTCGAATTGAGAATGAAAATGAACTGGTCCAGTCAGACAAGCGACAAAGAGCAGATGCCGATTTCGTTATCAGAAGCTAGATTTCCTGGAAGCGTACCTATTCTTTCGGTGGACAAAGTCTTGGAGAAATTCGAGATAGCCTGGAAGATGATTTCGGGCGTACACAGATCACGTGTATAAGAACGTATATAACTCGGATCCTAAGAGAAGAACCTTTACGGATACCACGATCATTGAAGTTTTCTCGTATTTACGAGTGAGCGTGAAGGTTGTTCGTCGTTGACACGCTTTTGGTCAGGGTTACCTGGATCGAGCACAATCATTAATTAACTACGTCACGTCTCGTCTTCGTTACAACGTCGACGACGAGAAGAAAGATCGAAGAATAAATGGGTTGGGTAGGTGGCTTATCGGATTCTCACGAAATGCAATATAATACATGCAACATACTCGTATGTTTCCGCAGCCAGCCATCGGTTCACTGATCTCTACCAACTTGATGATCATGAGTTGAGTCAAACTAGCGGAAATAAATGAATATGAATCGAGCTAGCGCATGAAAGAACTAAGCTCAAAATTATCATTGTGAATCAAAAGTCGTAAGTCGAGTATTATTTTTTTATTGGGGGGAGGGGAGGGGGTACAATTTTTATTCTGATTACTCGTTCAACTTTTGCTTCAAACTTGAAATAAGAGAATGTAATATTAAAAGCCAACTTTCTACTCGTATTGACGTGAAAATGTGTTCAAAATGCCGCAGTGGAGTTAGATTTACTGATGAGAGGGGGACAGAAAGTTTTTATTTTTACTTCCAACAAGATGGAATTTCCATCATTCGAGACTCCCAAAATCGTTCATCGTGACTGAAAACTTGAGTGCGTTCTTCGACCTCTAAACTTTTAATTCAAAAATTCTCCATGAGAAAGGGAACTTGGAAAAATTTCTGCTTTGGACTGTGCGTGTAAGAAAACAAAATTTTGATTCAAGTCTCGACCAAAGAGGCGTTATAAAGAATTTATGTACTCGACGAGATGAATGTACGAAAAATTCGTCTCGCGAGTTATAAATACGTAATATGAAGATTGGGGAAAATGTCGCTTTTCCGAGCTGTAGGTAGATATCAGGGAGAGGGACGATCGAAAAAGAGAGATTTTCTTGCAGAACCAATTAAATAAAGATCTTGTTTTATGTCTACTAGTAAGTGACTTCATCTATATTTTAAGGCCACGCCTGTTTTGTGATAAAATCATGGTCTAGCTTGTTAATTTTTCTCATAGAGACGTCTTGAACTAATATAGGCGCGGTCTGCTGTAAGATAAGTGATCTAGCTTACGGAGGGCTCATTCGCGGATATCAACATTAGTGACGTCATTAGCTCGTGACGTCATAACTATCCTTGATAGCTGCCTGTGACGTCATCAGTATTCATAACGTTATCAGTTTAGGCTCTCTCTCTTCTTTACTCTTTCTATTCTCGTGATCATTCACTCTACTCGTGAGCCTCCCAACAGCCTTTATTATACTAAGCTTAATAGTAATACTGCCTCCGGGTCATAGCTGATGATCTCATACTAGCAGGTTTCGGATTTTGGGTGCTACTATTGGGCTACCCAGAATATCAAACTTTACTAGGACTACCATTAGCCTTTTCGAAACCAGGCCTAACATGAGCCTAACATTCAGCAGTATAATGGCCTATCCTAAACTACTTATGGATGAGGGAAGGTTGATTGAACTCGCAAATTTCAGAATCAGGCTCGGGTCACGTCTGATGCCGTCATAGTTGGAGGAAACCTCGGAGTCACGCGTGATGACGTCACTAGCGTAGTCACTTTATTATAAAAGAAGAGAAGGGCAACTCGCAGGGTCGGTGTGAACCAGCAAATTTTGGAATTAGGGGCTAGGACTCAGGAAACTTCGATAAAGATATGAAGCATATCAATATTTCTATTTTCGAGCTATTTATGAGGGGTCTACGGTTTACGTGAGGTGATTTTTGCGATTTTTCGACCTCCTTCGATCCTTCGGTGATATATCGATACAATTTTTCTTGACCCTCTCTTCCGTCTCTCTTATCTCACGCAAGCTTTTTCTGATTTTTTTTTTTTTCAATAGTATGTTAATCGGTGCTTGATTGCGTTAGATTTATTTTAAAAAAACATAATCTCTCCCCCCCCCCCCCCTATATGAGGTTTGGTGAGACCATGCTAGACCCCCTCTCCCACTTAATGCTTCACATAATTTATGGAAGCCCCAAGTGAAGGACTTGGAAAAAGGGGAGAGCTTCAAATTGTGTCTACGAAGGTGGCTGACTTTTAGATATGGTAAATACGAGTTCTCCACTATCAATGTAGGACGTCATCAGTCTGGGGAACCCATCCTCAGAGAATTTCGTGTCCTGTGGAGTAAAATTTCGAGCTTCAAAACCTTACAGAAAAGGGACCATTTCGAAGCCTATATGAGGTAATGAATAACCGTGACCTATTCTAGGGTTGAACTTCGAAAAACTTTGGCCTCCGAACTCTTGTGGAGGAGGGTCTTGAGAAAATTAAGGGAATGCTGCTAATAATTATGTAAGCTGAGCTATGGGGATATAAACTAGGTTCAGAGGAGGAATTTAGCCTTGTAAGTAGCCTATCAGGAATCAAACAAGTTTCCAAAAAAGTAGCATGGACCAACATCACGAACGAATGAAAAGGAGCCGGTTAGGCTCAAAAAGGAGGTTATCGTACCATTGCGCTCTAACGCTACCCGTTTCATTGGACTTATTTCCTGAAGACAAAAAGTCTTACTCTTTGAATCTCATGATCGATCATCAATTCACTCTTGTCCGCTAATTAGCGATCCGCGACCCATTTGCGACCCGAACAATCTCATAAAACAATGACATCTGTAAGTTGAATTTTAATAAGCTCCTGGATTTTGGTTTGTTTTCCAGGTAAAAAGCCTAAATAAATTGCTACGATCATAATTTGTGTGGGTCAAGATCTTGATAATTCTTGACATAATACGTAAGAGGTCGGTTTTTGCAATGAATTTTCTATTGATACCAAAAGTTTTGTAATTTTATCGATGCTTCCATCGATCTTAATCCAGTATGTCGAACAAAAATGAGAATTCTGATGATTTATTGTTTTGTGGTGGAGCTCCAACGAACTTGGACTCCTGTACACCGCCCATTCATCGGAGTGTACGACTGAACGTGGGGTGCACTCGCGTTGAATCACGAGAATCATCGTATTCTTGTCTGGACGCTCTACCCCAAAATGTCTCCTATCGCTTCCCTTCTCCAATCCAAAGACATAAGGCCCGTCTCTTCGATCCTCATGATTTCTCTGATTATGAATTACATTCTCATCATTGTCATCTGAGCTAGCAAATGCGTCTCCAGACAGCATTTGCTATTTTGTTTTATTTTCACCTTTCGGTGGATTTGGTCTCGTCAACCTGGATAGGCTCATCGAAAGTTTCTGTCACTTGAGGGCGAACTTGTACGACTTCACCTCCCGGCACATATTGAACCAATCGGATTTCATCCTGTTAGGGGTACAGGGGTCCCTGAAGGCATTTTATATACTCAATCTGTGGTAGACAGCGTACGAGTATCATTTATATGAGCCAATAGCCTCACATTACCGACGTAGACCCTGAACCATTTTAAAATAGGAGGGAGGGAGGAAAAGGGGGTCTCCGCCGTCCACCGTTCTTGTCACAAACTGTAACTCTCGCGGAGGCGGTGGTTGCGATATAGTTTAGGAATTTAGAAACATTTCAAGCTTCGAGCCGTATTTATACGAGGAGGGGGAATTGTGGGAAAATTCGACCCTCGAATAAGAAGGGGATCTAAAGAAATCACCGGTTCGGTTCTTTCCAATTCCTCGTTTTTTTCTATTTCTTCTTTCTCATCGTGCTCAAATTTCAATAAAGAAGACGAGTGAACGGGTTTACCGAATGCCCATAGAATAAATTCATTTATTCGAGAGTGAAAACGAGTCCGTAGCACAAATGCGAACGTTATTATTTTCCGACGGGCGTTTTCGGAAAATTCGAAACGTCGAACATTCGTTCGAATTCTGCTCTCCTAATGAAAGAAAGTCAAAAATGCTGCTTTTTCGTCAAAATACGAAAATTTTAATCATTTACGGGAAAGCTTTCGAGTTTCGTTATTGTCATCGTAACACTCGAGTCGACGTACAGCCAAGCGTAACGTGCGTACGTGCATGCGTTTCCCTAGTTTTCACCCTCAATTCACCTTTGCGTCGTGCGTACGTTGAAACTTAAGGGTAGTTTTCTACTCACTGCGCTTGCCTCGATTTCTCGCGAAAGTTCGTAGAAAGTTTCGAATCGGAATCGTGTAATTCGCTACCCCTTTCTACGCTCCTAGTGAAAGAAAGTTTAAAAATTTCACCCTTCCGAAAAAGCTCGGTTCGAAATCCGATTCACCCACGTACGGCTTTTATATACTTGTTTTCGTTTCGTGGTGAAAGGGGATGCGATTTTTTCGACTGGAGAATTTAGATAGTGTGTTAGACAACGCTTTTATCACACTGTTTTTGTAACGCGTGAATTCTATATTATTTCATCATTAATAATTATTATAAAAATGTAATAGCTTTCTACCTTCAATTTAAGTAAAGAACCTCAAAAAATAAATAATGGGGAAAATTTCGGATTTGTAGTTGACTGACGAAGTCTAGCTGAGAGAGAGAGACTACTTTATTTTTTGGATTCCAGAAATAAACAGAGAGAAAAAAAGAAAATAACTCCTTCAGAAGCTAAGATCTCTCTGCCCCAGTTTTCAAAAATTATTAGAAATATGGGATGATTCTTATTACCAGTTTAGTGTTAGGAACATTAATTGTGCTAAAAAAGATCGAAAAAAGTACACTTATATAGACTTTAGTCTTTTTTAATAATGATAAATCACTCGTACTGGTAGGACTTCACTGATACATGAATTTTTAAGGGTAGACACAAATTTCTCTTTGATTGACAACCACATTCCGTCTTTTCGTATGACTGTCATCCTGTCTACAGAAACCCGTTCAAGTGATTTTGCTGGTCTACCTCTTCTCCTGATAAAAAAAAAGTTTCCTATTAATAGAGTGATTTCATAACTAATTTCTTCGATAGAGGATGTACATAACTCGAATCTTTCTTATTCGGTAGCATCACTTCATGAAGAATTTTTACACCCTACTTTCTTTCTTTCTTCCTAAAACTCCATTTTCGAATTACGTACATCTCTCCTCAAACTTGAGGATAATCACAAGCCTTTGCCCGTCTATAAATATATTTTATACGGTTGTGAAACTTGCGTGGGTATTTCCAAAGAATTGTTGAGATAAAAGCAAGTCGCAGTGAAAATTTCAGCCGATCGATTTCGGCCGTTAGAGTCGAAGTTGTTGCACGACTGCGTTACGTAACGTAACGCCTTTTGCGAAGCCACTATTCGTCCTTTCGCTTCGCTTCAACCCCATTGGCCGGAACTTCATTTATTTCTTCGACTTAAGACCCTCCTTGCTGCTCTAGAACCCTATTAACGGAAATTTAAAACTTCAACTTTCGAAACGTTTGATTGACTGTTGTTAGATTTTTCAGTTCTTGACAGTACGCCGTTCGCAAATTCTTATTTTTTAATATAGCTTTTTAGGGCTAATTAGAGTAGAATTCCGTTCGAATTTTAAGAGTACTTTCACTACGAGCCCGATTGTTTCATTTTATTGTTAAGGTAAATTTTCCGCCCTCGTAAAATGGTTATTTCCCATGTGGGAATTGTTAAAAATCTAATTATAGGCTACCCACTTACTTTCTATCGTACATATTGAGAACTCGATTTTCTTAATACTCGTCATTATTTGTTTCGATTAAGTTGAGAGCAAGTAAGGTGTGCACTGTAGTGTCCTGTTATTATTGAGTTATCAATAAGTAAAGATTATTTTAGATAATTAAAATATAAATACGGAAAAAAAGATTTCGTGAGTGTAAATTTGTGCCTCACAAAATTCCATATGATGTAAGTTGAAGTTATGGTCATTTTGAGAAAGAGTATAAATTTCTTCGGGATGATTTCGGAAGACTTTTTCGACGTCCCTGGGATTGAACATCAAGATAAAATTTTTATTTGGATTTTTTTAATGACTTCTAATTGATTTTGGTGGCTTCCCTATCTGGGAACTACTCCGTGTCTCGAAAGAGGTGAAACTTGAAACTTTCTTCTTCTTTTTTAATTTAAATCGTTCATAGTTAAGCTTCTTCCATTTGTTTATAAGTCGTCTTCACCGTGGACCCTACCCCAGCCCACCATCCACCTAAATCTCACAGGAATCCTCAAATCTAATAACAGCACCTTCGCTACACACGTAGAAAAAGAAAGTACTGGAATATCCTGATCACACACTGATGGCTCAAAAACTAGAAACGAAACGGTCTACACACATTCCATTTATGAATCTCCCATCGCATCTGTAATATAGCCTCCATATTTACTGCCATTCGCTTGCTTTCTCATCTATCTTGACTGCCTTCACATGGTAAATTTCACCTCCTCACACAGACTCATTTTCCTCACTACACTCTCTACTGACGCCTATACTACAAACCCTCTCAGACAAAGAATACTCCTCATTTTCCAAACTCTTACCTCAACTAACAACCATGTCGTATTCATTTGGATACCCGGCTATATAAGCCTACCCTAACATGACGTGGTGACCTTACATTTAAATAAGCTACCACCGATACTATCTTTGGTCGCACTCCCCTCCCCATCACAGACTATAAAAATCATTACCCCCTACTCCTCTTGAATATTTGGACAGAAACTTTGGAAAAGCCAACCCTCCATATTAGGAAGACTCTGACCCCTCCCCCGGTCAACCTCATTCAGAAATTCTAAACGTAAAGACACCTTTATCCCCAGATTAAGACTTCATTTCATATGTCTCGTATGTATGAGGAATCCCTCTAACTCTGGGTCCTGACTTGGATTCGTTATGTAGCAGAGAAAATGGAGAAATTCTGAAGAAATGATGTTGATTGTTTACGTATAAAGATAGCTAATTTGGGAATTTCAGTACAATCGAGACGCACATCAGGGATTGGGATTCATCAAGGAACAGGAAATGAATGGAAAAATGGGAACTAAGACCTAAGAGCCTGGATAGGATTGAAGCGATAGAAGGGGTGAATTACATGGCCTGAGAGCATTTGAAGAGATGATAAAAGAGTAGTGGGCTCGCAGTGGGTGAAAGAGCGTGGCTATGAAGAGAAGGAATACCTGCCTCAGCGCAAAGACTGAGTGAAAGGCATGTGTGTCTCATTCGACTTTGATAATGTCATCAAATTGTAACGCCATCAATCAGAGTTAGGTTAGGTTATGTTGCATAGAAAGAGAGCATCCTCACTAAACGTTTGTGTCCGACTTTGATGATGTCAGCAGCCTAATTTAGGTTAGGTTACGTTTCATAGAAAATATTTGCGCTCGACTTTGATGACGTCCTGAACCTGTGTCGTCATCAACCAGAGTTGAATTAGTTTATTTTGAATAAAAGAAAGCGTCCTCAGAAAACGTCCGTGTGCGACTTGGTGACGTCATCAATCAGTAACAGATTAGGTTATGTTTTGTAGAAAATATTCCGGTCCGACTTTGATGAAATCATCAACTCGTGACGTCATCAACCAGAGTTGGGTTAGTTTAAGTTGCATAAAAGGAAAGCATCCTCAGAAAACGTGAGCGTTTGACTTTGATGACGTCATCAACCTAAGTTAGATTAGCCTATGTTTCATAGAAAACATTCTCGGCCAATTTTGATAACGTCATCAACCAGAGTTAAGTTAGTAGATGTACAATAGAAGGAAAGCATCCACAGAAATCATTCATAACTGACTTGATGACGTCATCGACTGGTGCCGCCATCGACCTAAGTCAGATTAGGTTATGTTTTAGAAAAAACATTCTCGGTCAACTTTGATGATGTCATCAACCGGAGTTAAGTTAGTTTATATTGCATAGAATTAAGGGGAGCATCTTCAGAAAACGTCCATATCCGACTTGGTGACGTCATCAACCTAAATTAGATTAGGTTATGTTTCATAAAAAATATTCTCGGCCAACTTTGATGATGTCATCAACCATAATTAAATTAGTTTATGTTGAGTAAAAGGAAAGCATCTTCAGAAATCTTCCATGACTGACTTGATGACGTCATTGACTGGTGACACCATCGACCTAAGTTTGATTAAGTTATGTTTTATTGAAAATATTCGCGGCAAACTTCTATAACGTCATCAACCAGAGTCAACTTAGTTTATATTGCATAGAATTGAGGGGGGTATCTTCAGAAAACGTCCATATCCGACTTGATGACGTCATCAACTAGTGACGTCATGGTTACGTTTCGTTGAAAACATTTTCGGCCAACTTTGGTGACGTCATCAACCAAAGTTAGGTTATTTTATGTAGCATAGAAGGGGAGCATCATCATAAGACGTCCGTATCCGACTCGATGACGTCATCAACTTGTGACCTTATCGACCTAAGTTTGGTTATTCTTTATCAGAAACATTTGCATTTAACTTTAATGACGTCATCAACTTGTGAGGTTCTCGACTTGAGTGCATTTGGGATTTCAAAAAATTTTTGTTTCATGTTACGACATACAAATTCACAATTCACGGACACATCAAGTTACTAGAGTCGTAAAATATTTTTGTTAATGAAATAATTTGGTCTTTTGAATAAAAATCCATCAAACATTTACGACTTTAACAGGCAACCTGGGTTTTTAAAAAACGTTAGGTTTTCAGATTGGCTCTTTTTCAGGAGGTATTTGAGAGCGTCTGAATTAGGCATTTTGCTCACAAGATTTCAATACGGGGGTCTATAAGGTTTTAGAGACCAAAAAACTAGGTGAAATCCTGTAGACACAGGGAAGGAAGAAGCGTAAGGCGTAAGTTTCATTTTTGGAGCATTACCATGATTGTTCTCTTGTCTAAAAGTCGAAATCCACATTCAAATAACCATTTGGAGATCATATCACAGTTTAATAGGAGTAGTCTTGGATACCAGGAAGTTATACGGGAAAGGAAAATTGAAAGTATTTTTTTCCCCCTTATTAAATCACTGCCCCTCATCCTTTTCCCCTTGGAATTTAAGTGAGAAATTTTCATTATGAACTCGTGGAGGGTATCTGTTTAGAACGCGTGACGGCTCATTATTCGACCGTCAATGGAATAGAGTCCCAGATGCTTGAAGGACTCTTCTAGAGTACATAGATGAAGGGGGAATTATCAAACTACGAAAGATATGCAAACGATCGCTCTTTTCCCATGTGGTTTGCGAATCTGTGACCTCTCGTCAATACCATTCCAGTTTTTCATTCCTTTCATGATATAACTTGGACCCCATTCCCAAATCACACTGAGAATGAATTTTCAAACTACTCCTCTTCCTTCATTCCGTCTTACCGCGATTATTCTCGCTCTGCTATTATAGTAGTATCGAATGAGAACGGAGAATTTGAGAGAGGCATCCTCCACGATGTCCGAGCATAGTATTTCTTCGCAATGAAGTCATTCAAGCACTCGCATTCGTATTCGCGACTCTCAGCGATCAACAGCATAGAAGCTGTGACACATACCTCTAGCTACCCTCAATCCCTACCTCGGTTGTCAGCCGTACACCGCGGATCGTTTTGCGAACGTGCATGTAATCAAAAACGGGTCTTCATTATACTCCGAAAAAATTGGTAATCTTTCGCGTTAATTAATACGTAAGTACGGTATTATTCTGTACCAACGAGCGCATACTCGCGTTTATGCAAATTCCCGACGTGCGCGCAGGGGACGGATGGCTTCGTAATCGGCCTATTTTCATTACGCTATACGCTTGCGGTAAAACTCGTAATGATTATTCGTCGATGAAATGCGATCGTTGTCGCGTATCACAGAACTTTACGAATATTCATTATTCGAGAAATCGCCCGTACGTCGCCTAAATTCTCATAGATGATTTTCGAGACCATTCAGATCAAAGTAACTATCCTGAATAATTTGTACCTTCACTTCGTTAACCAACGCTCGTAGTTTTTGTCGCTCGAGATTTTTGAATTAATGAGCAAACTAGAAGACTTGACCGACTGTCTCTAGTAAGCTTCAAATATGACAAATGACGAATATATTTTTTTCTTTTCGTGGTCAGAAACTTGTTTTCCCAAAAATGTAGGACAATTTATAAATTATAGCCTTTCCAAGATGACTCGCCTCTAATAAACCAATTTCTATGTACGACATACCATACATTCGTTTTTCCTTTCTCAACATTATTTCGATATATCCATTTCGCCGACAGTGAGTATTGAAAGAATTTTGGCTGGGATAAACCTGCGTGTTCGACCGTGCGAATTACTCATCGTCTTAGAGGACCAAAAAAGGAAGTAAGTATACGTGACCCGATCGTCGGAGGCGCGCTAGTGAAAGTAAAACGACGAGAAATGCGTGTAAAAGAAGAACCGAACATCAGATAAAAGTGGTAACGCTTAGAACTTAGTGTATAGTTTGAAAAATGACATTTTTAAATCTCATACATGGCGAACCTGATATCGAGTATAAATCAATATGCAAGTAGGCCTATACGGATTTTGATGCCTTATTGGTTCGTCGCAGCAGACCTATTGGCAAGCATTTTAACAACGTGAATTGTAAACAACGAGAAACAAGATAATGAGGTTATTTCGTATCCTGACTGGCAGAAATTCAACCGGTTTTGTCGTATTTTTTATTTTTATTTTTATTATTATGATTATTATTTTCAGATAAATAGATTGGTATAACGTTCGCTATCACTCTTTCTGACGCGTTAATACGTATTGTAAATTAATGATAATATACGAATGGGCTTAACCATGATCGAGAAGAGTTATAAAGACTTTTAACCTATAATTTCGAAGAAGGTGGAGAAAAGACGAGAAAGTAATATTCACTTTGTGGAATGACGCCGGTTCCTGCCTGCATTTCAACTTGAACGAATTTGAAGTAAGTGCCAGAGAGAATCCAATACTTGAGTTATTAGGAATTTTTAAATCCTCTTTCAGTCTGTCTTGTAACAATATTATCTCTCAAAGGTGAGAGGCTTGGACTAATTTTCGTCGTGAAACATGTCTTACACAGTTTTTTGGTCATCACTCTTGATATGGGTGGACTCAAGAGTCATACGTTTGTACCTTTATCGATTTTCGGAATATTTGCAACCGAAAGAAGAGGGAGTGGATACTCTTGGAAAAGAAGAAGTTTTTACGGGCAGTAGGGAATTCAACCTGAGATGACTGCGAAGATGAGAATTGAGAGAAAGAAGAACGGGGGTCATGACAGGAGATTTCAAAAAAAGTAGATTGAAAGTTAAGGTTTCAGGAATTTTCACGTTGGGTCTCGAGCTGCCCCGAAGAAGCTCACTCTCGTTACATTCAAGAATTTCTTGCAGAATAAGGAACCATTGATAGGACAACGGCAAAAAGTGATGTGGATAAAGAGGTCATTTTAGCATAGGGCCGAAGAATAGATGTGGAATGAAGTGTACCACATACCCGTTTGGATTGCATATGGACTGTTTGTATATTGAAAAGCGCACCCACCTGTATCAAACTTTTGACGGCTGGTTAAAATTGTTTCAACAGAAAACCTGTTTTACTTTTTTTTTTTTTTTTTTTTTGCGAAAACTATCGGCGTTTGCAGGCGGTCGTCGCAACTTAAACGGACCTAACTCGGCACACGTGAAAAAAAGACGGCTTCCTTCACGAAGTTAAACGAGGAATTTAGAGAACGTGTTTTATACACAAATTTAATTTCTACTTTGAAAATTGGATTTGATATTGGAGTCCCTAAAAGTCGAAATTTTCCCGAGTCTCCCTGGGAGTCCCAATACAAAGTATACTCAAAACAGCGGGCTGGACATCAGAGTCAAAAACCTTTGCAAACTTTTATAGCAGAGAGGTTTTACCCGAGCCAGGCACTTTTGCTGAAACAGTACTAAGAAGAAGATAAAAAGATGAGTTGTTTCTTTCCTTTTCTTTAAAAGTTGACAAAGCGATGTTTTTTCCGTTCTACTCTCAGTTTATGAACTACATTATATTATCCGTTCTAACCTTTGTTTATGAATTACACGGTTCTGGAAGAATTCACTAGATTGTGTGCCCTTCCGTTATAATTAGAAAGAGATTGGCTTACGGTTAAGACATTTCCTTTTCTATGTCTTGTCGATGTGACTCTAAACCTCTACAGGTGTGCTAGGCTCGGAGGAGGAATGAAATACAATTGTGTAATTGAACTTACCTGGTGTGGTTCAATTAAAATTGTATGAAGTCCTCCTCCGAGCCTAGCAATTCCCGCCCGTTAGGAGAATTTTTTCTCCTGCTCTGTACCTTCCCAACCCTTACTGTTCTCACATCGACACTCTAAAGAATGATTGTTTGGGAAGATAAGAAGAAGCAGGTATGCTTGGCTACTCGGTTTTTCCTTTTCTTCCCTTTAAACGTGTGTGGCTACACTGTGCAGAAGTAGGAGACTACCCTGTCATATGTATATAGCACGATAATCAAATTTTTTCTAAATTCAACTCCTTTGTTGCTTGAAATTTTTCTGAATCTCCCTTCCATATTAATTATATACAGCTCAAAAGCCAAGTCCCGGACCCCTATATAGCTTAACAGTGAGAATTTTTCCATTTCCCACTTGCTGTACCAAAAAAGTGGGGAAAAGACAAAAAAGGAAAAAGGAAAAAAATCTTCTCAATGCTCAATTAAATTAGCGTAGGTCAGTTTTACCGTGCGGCAAATTTCCCTATTTCTTCTCCCTCATAAAACAGGTTTCCGGTCAAAATTTCGAAACACGAGTCACATTATATTATAAGGACCGGTAACCTGGAGAAATTTTGTATGACTCGCCTGCATAAAGATGGCCCGCGATGATCAAAAATTTATCTCTTTCAAAGTCTTGGTCGAAATTGCGTCAGGTGGACATGGATGAGATCGACAAATGTCAACTTGTTACAAGCGAATGAACTCTATTTCAAATAAAGTATGTATTTAAAATTTAACGTGATGCTTTTTTGCGCATAACCATCTTCATTTTAATTTATTTACCATGTCGACTTCAGGTTGATTTTGAGTCGACGTCTTCAAATTTGTTATCAATCTAAAATCGACTGCTCTGCTGTTGCGTCGATTTGTAGTTTTCTGTAGGAAAATATGCTAGTCGACTTTAAATCAACCTCAAATCAACGTCGATTTGGAATCAACTTCTCCAAATTTTTCTAGTGACTTTCAATTCACTGTTCTATCGGGTCGATTTTAAATCAGTTTGTAGTTTTGTCATAACGATCAATGATAGGAGAAGCAGACGGCTGGAAGCATTCCCAACAAACGATATCAGTGCCAATAAAGTTGCCAAAATTATTTTCAAGTCAATGGATACTGTGGTTTGGAGTTCTGACCCGCGTAACCTTGTACCGAGGGAGACAGTTCGAATCAGAATCAATTTTAAAATTATCTAAAGGTTTGAGAGCGCATAAAATCCATATGCAGAGCAACGGACGGTGACGAGGTGGCATCGCAGTCTTGAAGCCGCTGTCGAGGCTTATTCATCAACTGGCTGGGTTTTCATCCTCCCTCTCATCCTACTTGGCCTAAGGGTTGCGATAAACAAAGACGATCAAATCTCACCTACCAAGGTGACCTACGGAAAAGACCTCCGATTAAGGGGAGACTTTTTCATAAAAGGACAGGAGAAAGGATTGAACAGTGCACCACATGTGCTGCGCGAACTTGCGCGAAATATCCGCACATTCAATGAGGATATACGCCGACACGGGGCAAAACCTCTTTACGTACCATTAGTATAAAATAGCTGTACCCTTATATTTTCACGTGTAGATGTCCTTCGAGAAGGCTTACAATTACCATATGTGACCTGCGATGAGAAAAGGATACTCATTTCCCACTGACAGGAACACCATTTCTCTTTGATTATATGTCCAATCAGAGAGAAATGGTGTTCCCGTGCCAGTGGGCAATGAGCATCCTTTTCTCATCGCAAGTCACATAATTATCTTATCATTATGAGAACGAACAAAACCGTCATATTTCAAATGGGCAAAGAGGAAAGAACAGTTTTTATCGGTCAAGTCAAATCAGAGTTTATGCTCTGGCATAGAAGGACTAGAGACCAAGCTCTAAAACCACCAGAACCAATTTGACGGCGTCAACAACCCGAACGGTCCGTACGTTTCACGAAAACTTGCCCAAAATAATTTTGGTTTGTATTCGGACCGGGCAGCGCTAGTATAGCGCACTAGGAAACCGGGAAAATTGATGGACGGTGCGGGTGAAGGACGAATGGTTTACTTATTGATCTGAATAAATCTTTATGCGAGAGGATGATTTGTGGAGAATTTTACTCTCTACAAATCTCTTCCTTCTCATCCTGAATTGCGTTGTTCCTATGTTATTTTGAAATTACTCACTGAACATTTAAATGGGGAAATCAGCCTGCTCCTGTTTCCAATTTTGGCGAGCATAACGCTCCAAGCTAATGGCGGGCTCGAATTATTATTGTTTTCATCACCGTGTACATTTTATCGTTTAATTTTCTTTCTTTTTTCTTTTTAGCAGAAATGTTTTATTGAGTTTGTCTTCTTATCGATCTTGAATCGGCTGCTCTACGTTGCGTCAATCTTAAGTCGGTTTGTAGTTCTCTGGTGATGTTCTCCAGTTGACCTAAAATCGACGTCGATTTGGAGTTGATTAAGAGTCGATTCTCCCAATTTTTCAATCGATCTGAAATATCTGCTCTGTTGGATCGATTATCTAACGAATTATTTGTTTTCCTGAAATGTATACTGGTTGACTTTCTAGACAGACCTCAAATCGACGTCAGCCTGGATTCGATGGACAGTCACCCCCTTGAAGCGTCCTGTGTTTATCACTCCGCTACTCGCAGATAGGGTGCGTACCTATAATTGTATATTAAGTACCATTCACAATATTGATTACGCTCGACCAATGAAGCAGTGTCAGCTGTCGATATTAAAATCTGATACCAGTGTGGACTAATTTTCGATTTGAATCTAAAACCCCATTATAGTGTGCGCGAAATTTCAACGTTGATTGCAGGTCTCTTGCCGATGAGTGACGTATAAGCGACCCAAAATCGACGCGAGGTCGATTTTCAGTCAACATCAATCTTATAATACCAGTTGACTTAATATCGACGTCGATGATGAGTCGACAGTTGAAAAAACCGTGGATTTTGAGTCAGCTTTAGTAATTTTTGGTCGATTTGCGGTTCGAAATAGAGTCTCCATAGTTCACCGTAGGGAGGCGGTGACTTGGAAAAAATTTGACTCGCCAGCTATGTATGACAGAACCGACTTGAAAAATGTCGACTCTGACGCTGTATATGATAGGAGAGGGACTTAGAACAGGGAACTGAAAGAAATCTCGTGGGTACTTGAAAAAATATTCGAATCACTAGCTATACACGATATAAAACAAACCCATAAAACAGACTCGTCTGCGCTCTTCATTAAATTTCGTTAATTTCTCTCTATTGTGGTTCTTTAAGGTCGTGTCACCTTCAAATATTTGTTGCACTAATTTTTTCTCTTTCTTCTTGATATTCTAGATCTAGAATCATCAGCTGTTTTCTCAGAAGAATTTCTGATGTTAATATTAATGTTCAAATAATATAGGTGAAGCACCTTTGGTGCGCTTCTAAGCGACTATTTACTACAGTGAAAACTCCGTTGAGAACCAAATAATGGGAGAGGTTAAATCGAAAAAACCACTGAACGAGGATGTATATATACTTTCTCCGACGCTTTTTGGTCGATATCTTGAAAAAATCTCCTGTCTGGATTTTGTCGAAGAAAAAAACGAGAATTAAGGTCACCGGAAGAGTCATCTCGAACATCAGATATGTTGAAGATTCGACGATAGTCCCCAGGAGTATACGTGATGTAAGATGTTTGATTAATAGAATTAACACTGACGTCAAAATAATCTTTTTTGTTGATGGCAGATCTTACACACACAGGTTGTACATAATGTATAAATAAAAAACAGCGAAGATACGGAGCATAATCTGGTTGGAGTACTTGTTGGCGTGTACTTCGAATTTCCAGAAATTGATAAAGATGTGAGCTTGCAATGAGGAGATACGAATAAAAGTGGGTACTGAGATAAGTACGAAAATGAAAGAAAGGTTCGTTATTGTTGCTTCGTGGGAGAGGAACTCACCCGCAGAAATATTTGATGAAGTTTTTGATAAGGTAAGTGCTCAAAAGAACTCGTATTAGCAATTATTAACAAATATGAGCATTCTAGATGATAGAAGAACTAGATCTACCTATTCTCTTTTTTCGAGTCCGGGACATTTCTGAAATTACTTGTCTTCCAAAAAACGGCTTAGCAGTTTTACTTGAGACTTGGGCTTCTCTTTAATCATCACCATTTAACACGACTAAGCTGTTTTGGTATGAATCGTGTATCTTTTGACATTTCCCCCTCCTCTCGTCTTTAAACTTGCGTCCATCTGTGTCTTTTTTATTTAGAAATATTCCGTTGTAAGTTGAATTTTGTACATAATTATGTATAGAGGAAGGAAGCGAACTTGGAAAAATTTCGACCTAGGCACTACAGGTGAAAGTAGAAGAGGAAGAAGCTAATCGCCTCAACTTCTAAAACTCAGATGAAGAATCAATTTCTGGATAATAACTCGAAAGTTCCACCTCTCATATCCTTGATGAGAAAAAAACTATAAAACGTGCCTCTCAACTCATATCCTTCCCTTTCCTACCCGAATGGCTTTTGATATGTCGAGTAACTGATGGAAAAATAAGATAAAACGTACGGGCGTCTAGTATGGGCTAGTTTGTTGAAAGAAAACCTTCTAAACTGGATAGAAGCAAGATCTAACACTGGAGCAATCATTTTATCGCGTCGCCAGAAACCTCCGATAGCTGGATAACTGTCTCAACCGAACAAATTTTCTATCACTTCAGTCGCTGCAGTCATTGTACCATTTGACCAGCTTTGAATCGGTTACACCAACTGATAAGAAGCTTGATTGTTTTCCTGGGCTTTAAAAACAAAAACAGAGATATGGAAACGTCTGTGTACGGGGGTTGGGGGAGGATCGGGAGAGAAAGGGAAGGACGCCGCGCCGAGGGAGAAAAAACTCACGGGTTCTTTAACAGAGTTTGACGAGGGCTGTCAGGGAACCAGTTTTATGGGGCACGTGGGATCTGAAACATGTAGATTATGACGTCACGACGCTGACCTATGAGGTCATCAAATTGTTACGTCACAGGCCCGGACTTTGGAGCTATATATAATAGGAAGGGAACTTGGAAAAAACTGATCTATGACGTCATCAAACTGTGGCATCACAAACCCCGCTACAAGCTATATATAATAGGAAGGGAACTTAGAAAAAACTGATCTATGACGTCATCAAACTGTGGCATCACAAACCCCGCTACAAGCTATATATAATAGGAAGGGAACTTAGAAAAAACTGATCTATGACGTCATCCGATTGTGACGTCACAATACTGACCTTTTTGACTGTGACGTCACAGACCCCCCCCAAGCTTTATATGATAGAAGGGGACAAATAAATGTTTAATTGCAAGTGCGCTTTCGGTTAAAAACTCACGCGTTCTTTAACGGAGTTGAACGAGGAGTGGCAGGGAACCAGTTTTATGGGGCACGTGACGTCACAAGGCTGACCAGTGACGTCATGACAGGTTCGAACTTGGGAGCTATATATAATAGGAAGAAAAATTGGAAAAACCGAACTATGACGTCATCAAACTGTGACTTCAAAGGCCCTAGCCTCAAGCTAAAACGATAGGAGGGGGACTTCAAAAAAAACTGATCTATGACTTCAACAAATTGTGACGTCACAGGCTGGAATTTGGAGCTATATATACGAGTAATACGAGGAGAACTTGAAAAAGACTTATCTACGACATCATCAGATTGTGACGTCACGAGGCTGACCTATGAAGTCATAAAACTGTGACGTCTCAGGCCTCGCCCTGAAACTGTATATGGTAGAAGGGGGCTTGAACAATCTTCAAGCTCCGAGCTTTGCCAGCCGGATGGGGACGGCGACGTTTTTTTTCCAGAAAATAGGACGCAAATTCCGGAATTAGTGGTGGAGCTAAGTTATAAACCTCGACGGTGAAAGTTTTCCAAGTCCCAAGATTATAGTTGTGCGGACGCTCGGACGTTCATTCATGCAGTGCACTAGTAGACTAAGTACGGGGGCGAACTAGTGAGCCTAACATACCGTATACTAGACTTATAAAGGTTATACTGACTAGGCCTAGGCTGAAGGTGTACTAGACTCATCCGCTCGTCCCCCCAAAAGCTAGTCAGCTTAACATGGCCTTCATTATACTAGACCCTGCTATAGCACCTGGCTGGTCAAAGCCTAGTACATACTGTATATTAGGCCTAGTACAATGCAAACTGAGTCTGCAGCATAGTTAGTATAAGTCTAGTACACTGTATGTGAAGCTAATTAGTTTCATCAGGGTTGCAAAAAACGTGTTTTTTTTAGTTAAAAATTTTTTTTTTTTTTTTGTTTAAAACATGTTGGAAATTGATATTTTTTCTGCAGAGTTTAGAACAGTGTTTTAAACATGTTTAAAACGGCATTTCTACACAAATTTTGTATATGTTGTTGTTTTAAAGAGCGTGACCTAGCGCTTGTTGCGGGGTTTCTCCAAGTTTTTTCCCTAGATACTCACGCTTTCTTTTGCGTGAGTACGCGTGACTTTAAATGCGGGGCGAGCTGTCGGTGTTCAAAATATTTTTAGCGGGGAACCCGCTATCCATTTTGTTAGGAGATTACATCCTCAGAAAACGTCCGCGAAGTTAGTAACCTAAGGTTAGGTTAGGTTACGGGACTTAGAAGAATTTCGAGTCTCGAGCTATATATGATAGGAGGGGGGGGGGGGGGACTTGGAAGAATTTTGACTTTCGAGCTACCGTCCACCTTCCAACCAAAAACTTGGAAGAATTTCGAGTCTCGAGCTATATATGATAGGAGGGGGAGGACTTGGAAGAATTTTGACTTTCGAGCTACCGTCCGCCTTCCAACCAAAAACTTAGAAGAATTTCGAGTCTCGAGCTATATATGATAGGAGGGGGGGGGGGGGGGACTTGGAAGAATTTTGACTTTCGAGCTACCGTCCACCTTCCAACCAAAAACTTAGAAGAATTTCGAGTCTCGAGCTATATATGATAGGAGGGGGAGGACTTGGAAGAATTTTGACTTTCGAGCTACCGTCCGCCTTCCAACCAAAAACTTAGAAGAATTTCGAGTCTCGAGCTATATATGATAGGAGGGGGGGGGGGGGACTTGGAAGAATTTTGACTTTCGAGCTACCGTCCGCCTTCCAACCAAAATGACGGCTTCCTTAACGAAGTTAAACGAGGAACGCAGGGAACCTGTTTTATGATTCGAATGAGATTTGGTATTGAAAATTCAAGGAAGCCTAGATCATATATAGCTCGACAGTCGAAATTTTTCCAAGTCCCTCTCCTATCATATATAGCTCGAGAGTCGAAATTTTTCTAAGTCCCCCTTCTATCATATATAGCTCGAGAGTCGAAATTTTTTCTAAGTCCCCCTCCTATCATATATATAGCTCGAGAGTCGAAATTTTTCTAAGTCCCCCTCCTATCATATATGGCTCGAGAGTCGAAATTTTTCTAAGTCCCCCTCCTATCATATATAGCTCGAGAGTCGAAATTTTTCTAAGTCCCCCTCCTATCATATATAGCTCGAGAGTCGAAATTTTTCTAAGTCCCCCTTCTATCATATATAGCTCGAGAGTCGAAATTTTTCTAAGTCCCCCTCCTATCATATATAGCTCGAGAGTCGAAATTTTTCTAAGTCCCCCTCCTATCATATATAGCTCGAGAGTCGAAATTTTTCTAAGTTCCCCTCCTATCATCTATAGCTCGAGAGTCGAAATTTTTTCTAAGTCCCCCTCCTATCATATATAGCTCGAGAGTCGAAATTTTTCTAAGTTCCCCTCCTATCATCTATAGCTCGAGAGTCGAAATTTTTCTAAGTTCCCCTCCTATCATATATAGCTCGAGAGTCGAAATTTTTCTAAGTCCCTCTCCTATCATATATGGCTCGAGGGTCGAAATTTTTCTAAGTTTTTCGCTGGACGGCGCACGGCGGACGGCGGACGGCAGATTTCTCAAATAGCCCCCCATAAAACAGGTTCCCTGTTAAAAACTTAGAAGAATTTTGAGTCTCGAGCTATATATGATAGGAGGGGGAGGACTTGGAAGAATTTTGACTTTCGAGCTGCCGTCCGCCTTCCTTCCAAAAACTTAGAAGAATTTTGAGTCTCGAGCTATATATGATAGGAGGGGGGGGGGGGGGACTTGGAAGAATTTTGACTTTCGAGTTACCGTCCACCTTCCAACCAAAAACTTAGAAGAATTTCGAGTCTCGAGCTATATATGATAGGAGGGGGAGGACTTGGAAGAATTTTGACTTTCGAGCTACCGTCCGCCTTCCAACCAAAAACTTTGAAGAATTTCGAGTCTCGAGCTATATATGATAGGAGGGGGGGGGGGGACTTGGAAGAATTTTGACTTTCGAGCTACCGTCCGCCTTCCAACCAAAATGACGGCTTCCTTAACGAAGTTAAACGAGGAACGCAGGGAACCTGTTTTATGATTCGAATGAGATTTGGTATTGAAAATTCAAGGAAGCCTAGATCATATATAGCTCGACAGTCGAAATTTTTCCAAGTCCCTCTCCTATCATATATAGCTCGAGAGTCGAAATTTTTCTAAGTCCCCCTTCTATCATATATAGCTCGAGAGTCGAAATTTTTCTAAGTCCCCCTTCTATCATATATAGCTCGAGAGTCGAAATTTTTCTAAGTCCCCCTCCTATCATATATGGCTCGAGAGTCGAAATTTTTCTAAGTCCCCCTCCTATCATATATAGCTCGAGAGTCGAAATTTTTCTAAGTTCCCCTCCTATCATCTATAGCTCGAGAGTCGAAATTTTTTCTAAGTCCCCCTCCTATCATAAATATAGCTCGAGAGTCGAAATTTTTCTAAGTTCCCCTCCTATCATCTATAGCTCGAGAGTCGAAATTTTTTCTAAGTCCCCTCCTATCATATATAGCTCGAGAGTCGAAATTTTTCTAAGTCCCTCTCCTATCATATATGGCTCGAGGGTCGAAATTTTTCTAAGTTTTTCGCTGGACGGCGCACGGCGGACGGCGGACGGCAGATTTCTCAAATAGCCCCCCATAAAACAGGTTCCCTCTTAAAAACTTAGAAGAATTTTGAGTCTCGAGCTATATATGATAGGAGGGGGAGGACTTGGAAGAATTTTGACTTTGGAGCTACCGTCCGCCTTCCTTCCAAAAACTTAGAAGAATTTTGAGTCTCGAGCTATATATGATAGGAGGGGGAGGACTTGGAAGAATTTTGACTTTCGAGCTACCGTCCGCCTTCCAACCAAAAACTTAGAAGAATTTCGAGTCTCGAGCTATATATGATAGGAGGGGGGGGGGGGGACTTGGAAGAATTTTGACTTTCGAGCTACCGTCCACCTTCCAACCAAAAACTTAGAAGAATTTCGAGTCTCGAGCTATATATGATAGGAGGGGGAGGACTTGGAAGAATTTTGACTTTCGAGCTACCGTCCGCCTTCCAACCAAAATGACGGCTTCCTTAACGAAGTTAAACGAGGAACGCAGGGAACCTGTTTTATGATTCGAATGAGATTTGGTATTGAAAATTCAAGGAAGCCTAGATCATATATAGCTCGACAGTCGAAATTTTTCCAAGTCCCTCTCCTATCATATATAGCTCGAGAGTCGAAATTTTTCTAAGTCCCCCTCCTATCATATATAGCTCGAGAGTCGAAATTTTTCTAAGTCCCCCTCCTATCATATATAGCTCGAGAGTCGAAATTTTTCTAAGTTCCCCTCCTATCATCTATAGCTCGAGAGTCGAAATTTTTTCTAAGTCCCCCTCCTATCATATATAGCTCGAGAGTCGAAATTTTTCTAAGTTCCCCTCCTATCATCTATAGCTCGAGAGTCGAAATTTTTCTAAGTTCCCCTCCTATCATATATAGCTCGAGAGTCGAAATTTTTCTAAGTCCCTCTCCTATCATATATGGCTCGAGGGTCGAAATTTTTCTAAGTTTTTCGCTGGACGGCGCACGGCGGACGGCGGACGGCAGATTTCTCAAATAGCCCCCCATAAAACAGGTTCCCTGTTAAAAACTTAGAAGAATTTTGAGTCTCGAGCTATATATGATAGGAGGGGGAGGACTTGGAAGAATTTTGACTTTCGAGCTGCCGTCCGCCTTCCTTCCAAAAACTTAGAAGAATTTTGAGTCTCGAGCTATATATGATAGGAGGGGGGGGGGGGGACTTGGAAGAATTTTGACTTTCGAGTTACCGTCCACCTTCCAACCAAAAACTTAGAAGAATTTCGAGTCTCGAGCTATATATGATAGGAGGGGGAGGACTTGGAAGAATTTTGACTTTCGAGCTACCGTCCGCCTTCCAACCAAAAACTTTGAAGAATTTCGAGTCTCGAGCTATATATGATAGGAGGGGGGGGGGGGACTTGGAAGAATTTTGACTTTCGAGCTACCGTCCGCCTTCCAACCAAAATGACGGCTTCCTTAACGAAGTTAAACGAGGAACGCAGGGAACCTGTTTTATGATTCGAATGAGATTTGGTATTGAAAATTCAAGGAAGCCTAGATCATATATAGCTCGACAGTCGAAATTTTTCCAAGTCCCTCTCCTATCATATATAGCTCGAGAGTCGAAATTTTTCTAAGTCCCCCTTCTATCATATATAGCTCGAGAGTCGAAATTTTTCTAAGTCCCCCTTCTATCATATATAGCTCGAGAGTCGAAATTTTTCTAAGTCCCCCTCCTATCATATATGGCTCGAGAGTCGAAATTTTTCTAAGTCCCCCTCCTATCATATATAGCTCGAGAGTCGAAATTTTTCTAAGTTCCCCTCCTATCATCTATAGCTCGAGAGTCGAAATTTTTTCTAAGTCCCCCTCCTATCATAAATATAGCTCGAGAGTCGAAATTTTTCTAAGTTCCCCTCCTATCATCTATAGCTCGAGAGTCGAAATTTTTTCTAAGTCCCCTCCTATCATATATAGCTCGAGAGTCGAAATTTTTCTAAGTCCCTCTCCTATCATATATGGCTCGAGGGTCGAAATTTTTCTAAGTTTTTCGCTGGACGGCGCACGGCGGACGGCGGACGGCAGATTTCTCAAATAGCCCCCCATAAAACAGGTTCCCTCTTAAAAACTTAGAAGAATTTTGAGTCTCGAGCTATATATGATAGGAGGGGGAGGACTTGGAAGAATTTTGACTTTGGAGCTACCGTCCGCCTTCCTTCCAAAAACTTAGAAGAATTTTGAGTCTCGAGCTATATATGATAGGAGGGGGAGGACTTGGAAGAATTTTGACTTTCGAGCTACCGTCCGCCTTCCAACCAAAAACTTAGAAGAATTTCGAGTCTCGAGCTATATATGATAGGAGGGGGGGGGGGGGGGACTTGGAAGAATTTTGACTTTCGAGCTACCGTCCACCTTCCAACCAAAAACTTAGAAGAATTTCGAGTCTCGAGCTATATATGATAGGAGGGGGAGGACTTGGAAGAATTTTGACTTTCGAGCTACCGTCCGCCTTCCAACCAAAATGACGGCTTCCTTAACGAAGTTAAACGAGGAACGCAGGGAACCTGTTTTATGATTCGAATGAGATTTGGTATTGAAAATTCAAGGAAGCCTAGATCATATATAGCTCGACAGTCGAAATTTTTCCAAGTCCCTCTCCTATCATATATAGCTCGAGAGTCGAAATTTTTCTAAGTCCCCCTCCTATCATATATAGCTCGAGAGTCGAAATTTTTCTAAGTCCCCCTCCTATCATATATAGCTCGAGAGTCGAAATTTTTCTAAGTTCCCCTCCTATCATCTATAGCTCGAGAGTCGAAATTTTTTCTAAGTCCCCCTCCTATCATATATAGCTCGAGAGTCGAAATTTTTCTAAGTTCCCCTCCTATCATCTATAGCTCGAGAGTCGAAATTTTTCTAAGTTCCCCTCCTATCATATATAGCTCGAGAGTCGAAATTTTTCTAAGTCCCTCTCCTATCATATATGGCTCGAGGGTCGAAATTTTTCTAAGTTTTTCGCTGGACGGCGCACGGCGGACGGCGGACGGCAGATTTCTCAAATAGCCCCCCATAAAACAGGTTCCCTGTTAAAAACTTAGAAGAATTTTGAGTCTCGAGCTATATATGATAGGAGGGGGAGGACTTGGAAGAATTTTGACTTTCGAGCTGCCGTCCGCCTTCCTTCCAAAAACTTAGAAGAATTTTGAGTCTCGAGCTATATATGATAGGAGGGGGGGGGGGGGGACTTGGAAGAATTTTGACTTTCGAGTTACCGTCCACCTTCCAACCAAAAACTTAGAAGAATTTCGAGTCTCGAGCTATATATGATAGGAGGGGGAGGACTTGGAAGAATTTTGACTTTCGAGCTACCGTCCGCCTTCCAACCAAAAACTTTGAAGAATTTCGAGTCTCGAGCTATATATGATAGGAGGGGGGGGGGGGACTTGGAAGAATTTTGACTTTCGAGCTACCGTCCGCCTTCCAACCAAAATGACGGCTTCCTTAACGAAGTTAAACGAGGAACGCAGGGAACCTGTTTTATGATTCGAATGAGATTTGGTATTGAAAATTCAAGGAAGCCTAGATCATATATAGCTCGACAGTCGAAATTTTTCCAAGTCCCTCTCCTATCATATATAGCTCGAGAGTCGAAATTTTTCTAAGTCCCCCTTCTATCATATATAGCTCGAGAGTCGAAATTTTTCTAAGTCCCCCTTCTATCATATATAGCTCGAGAGTCGAAATTTTTCTAAGTCCCCCTCCTATCATATATGGCTCGAGAGTCGAAATTTTTCTAAGTCCCCCTCCTATCATATATAGCTCGAGAGTCGAAATTTTTCTAAGTTCCCCTCCTATCATCTATAGCTCGAGAGTCGAAATTTTTTCTAAGTCCCCCTCCTATCATAAATATAGCTCGAGAGTCGAAATTTTTCTAAGTTCCCCTCCTATCATCTATAGCTCGAGAGTCGAAATTTTTTCTAAGTCCCCTCCTATCATATATAGCTCGAGAGTCGAAATTTTTCTAAGTCCCTCTCCTATCATATATGGCTCGAGGGTCGAAATTTTTCTAAGTTTTTCGCTGGACGGCGCACGGCGGACGGCGGACGGCAGATTTCTCAAATAGCCCCCCATAAAACAGGTTCCCTCTTAAAAACTTAGAAGAATTTTGAGTCTCGAGCTATATATGATAGGAGGGGGAGGACTTGGAAGAATTTTGACTTTGGAGCTACCGTCCGCCTTCCTTCCAAAAACTTAGAAGAATTTTGAGTCTCGAGCTATATATGATAGGAGGGGGAGGACTTGGAAGAATTTTGACTTTCGAGCTACCGTCCGCCTTCCAACCAAAAACTTAGAAGAATTTCGAGTCTCGAGCTATATATGATAGGAGGGGGGGGGGGGGGACTTGGAAGAATTTTGACTTTCGAGCTACCGTCCACCTTCCAACCAAAAACTTAGAAGAATTTCGAGTCTCGAGCTATATATGATAGG
Organism: Aspidiotus rigidus; assembly: GCA_035079385.1. NCBI lineage: Eukaryota > Metazoa > Arthropoda > Insecta > Hemiptera > Diaspididae > Aspidiotus > Aspidiotus rigidus. The sequence goes on along the minus strand of JAVHKY010000004.1, from coordinate 11,311,827 downwards.
AGGGGGAGGACTTGGAAGAATTTTGACTTTCGAGCTACCGTCCGCCTTCCAACCAAAATGACGGCTTCCTTAACGAAGTTAAACGAGGAACGCAGGGAACCTGTTTTATGATTCGAATGAGATTTGGTATTGAAAATTCAAGGAAGCCTAGATCATATATAGCTCGACAGTCGAAATTTTTCCAAGTCCCTCTCCTATCATATATAGCTCGAGAGTCGAAATTTTTCTAAGTCCCCCTTCTATCATATATAGCTCGAGAGTCGAAATTTTTCTAAGTCCCCCTTCTATCATATATAGCTCGAGAGTCGAAATTTTTCTAAGTCCCCCTCCTATCATATATGGCTCGAGAGTCGAAATTTTTCTAAGTTCCCCTCCTATCATCTATAGCTCGAGAGTCGAAATTTTTTCTAAGTCCCCCTCCTATCATAAATATAGCTCGAGAGTCGAAATTTTTCTAAGTTCCCCTCCTATCATCTATAGCTCGAGAGTCGAAATTTTTTCTAAGTCCCCTCCTATCATATATAGCTCGAGAGTCGAAATTTTTCTAAGTCCCTCTCCTATCATATATGGCTCGAGGGTCGAAATTTTTCTAAGTTTTTCGCTGGACGGCGCACGGCGGACGGCGGACGGCAGATTTCTCAAATAGCCCCCCATAAAACAGGTTCCCTCTTAAAAACTTAGAAGAATTTTGAGTCTCGAGCTATATATGATAGGAGGGGGAGGACTTGGAAGAATTTTGACTTTGGAGCTACCGTCCGCCTTCCTTCCAAAAACTTAGAAGAATTTTGAGTCTCGAGCTATATATGATAGGAGGGGGGGGGGGCTTGGAAGAATTTTGACTTTCGAGCTACCGTCCGCCTTCCAACCAAAAACTTAGAAGAATTTCGAGTCTCGAGCTATATATGATAGGAGGGAGACTTTTTTCTCAAATTCCAAGTTTAAAACACTGTTTAAAACAATTTCGTTTGAAGCATCGCAACCCTGAGTTTCATTATAATGATGCCCTACTATGACAGCCTACTTGGTATAAGCCTAGTATAATGTATTTTAGGCATGGGTCGACATTTTTTCCATCCCTAAAGTAGAGGGGGGGGTGTTCTCGCAGATTTCCGAATCACTGACGGGGTACAGGGACACACGCGCACGGGCACACATTTCTAGTCCGAAAACGAGGGTAAAGAGGGGGGGGGCTTAGAGGCTGAGTAAAGACATGAAATATGTCAAAAATCAGCTAAATGAAAGAAACAGAATAAATTGTGAAAACAAGAGGGAGAAAAGACTATGAGTGGGAAAATAGCCTCATATATTTCTTGTAAATATGACCATAACTATTCCTCTCGTCCATTGACTTACCCAGCCAATTTCTTTCTAGATTCGTCTCAAAATTCGAAGGAGTTGTCGCGTATGAAATAACCTCACGGAAATTTTCAACGTATAGCCTATCCCCCTGACACTCGAATTCTTATGGTATGAGAAAACAAACGAAGGTATATGTGACATCGTCAAGCGCCTCGAGAACTCCATAGCAGTTGACCCTAATTCCAAACAACAACATTTCAATCATCGAGGCTTGTCTGATGAAAGTTATAACGTCTCGTAAACACTATAGTGCGAAAAAGAAAACTCTCTAGCTCAATGCTTGCAAGTTGCATTAACAATAGCTTACAAATCTGCAGAAAAGAAGAGTTAGAAAATGCTGACACAATTTCTTCTCGTATCTCGAAGCCCGATGGCCTAATATATAATGTAGAAGAAGCTCGTCATACACGTCATGAAATCGAAACGCGATATTAATTGAAGTTGGATACGATACACGCGATATGTGTTGTAGCACATGGGTAAATGTTATTATTCTTCAAAACAGCAAGACAGTCGAGCAAATTAAGTTTGCATCAATCATCTTTTAAGTCGTCGTAATTTTTAACATTGTTTGTCATCGCATCATCCATTAACATTGATAATTCGTACCATTTTTTCGTACGACGAGAACCCATTAGACTACGAGAGAAGACGCTGCGATACCGGGTGCAAGGAAATATCTGACAAGTTGACGCACGCAATATTCGCACGCGGCCAAAATACGCATACGCATTGAAATACGAGCGCAACCTGGAAACGGAAACGTTGGGCCACGAAATCGGAATACACCATGCGAACATCGATAGAAGGAGGATGAACGTACCGTACTGCGAATAAAAACCGACAGTATACGTACATAAATTACTCGTAAAACGTCGGCGAATCGAACGTTGAAAGTAAAAAGTACCTTGTATATCCGATGCGTGATTTGAACAGTGTGCTTGTACGTGTACATAGAGACCTACATGCAGGAAAGACGAGCGCGCTGGGATTCATTTATCTGTAATTAGCATATCTTCGAGAGCAGAGCATTCTCGTTATATTCTACATTTAAATACGAACTGTTTCCTTTATTGAAAATGGATACGCTCGAGAATATGAAATTAATGTAACATCGAGTGAAGTGAATCGGAATATACGGTATTCGGATGTCATACCCCGCCCCCTGTCGCGCACAGAGCAGAGTAAGATAATACGACCACTCGGTAAGATATGGCACTTATCGGCCTCTAAGGTGGCCGCGTGGACTTGATATGACACCCGTATCATAATTTGATTCGCGGATGTTCACTACAAGTCAGGTATCGTAATCCTGTAGCGCGTCTATGTCTATACGAATAATAATATTGTGTACCCTCGCACGGTATCATTGGCAACGAACATGATGCTATTTTTGTATTCTTGACAGAGCAGTTCTACATTTTTGATGAAAATATAATCGCCGTAATCATCAATCGTACTCCGTATTCTGGATGTAATTTGTTTTTGACTTAATATGAATGTGACATTCTGGCGAGGGTGATAAATCAGGTAGAACGAATGCAGAAGAAGAGACTCGCAGCTCGCGGTCACGTACTCATCAACTAAGTTGATCGAGAAATCCGAGAAATGTACGTGTATGTAGTGGCTGAGCCTCCAACAACATAGGCTAATATTATTCTATCCGTCTGAATGTCATTTCGAAGTCTCTAATAGACTTGAATATTTTTCACCAACTTTTTTGCCAGAGAGTCGTGTATCCGTTTGATGTTTCTTTTGAGCCTCTGATTTATGTCTAATTATTTTTTGCGCGTTTTTCTGCTAAAAAGTCTAGCATTACACTCAAGGGCCAAGTGAACTTCTCTTACTCTGATTACTACAGCGTTCGTGGCATTTGACATGAAGTTCTTTTCCCCCCAGACCTTCATTAAATTACAATTGTAATTTGTCAGAAAAATCTCAAGTGTACAATTCCATTTTATTAAATAGCTTGCAAGAGTACTTTTGAGCGTTCACAAGAATCATAGATGAGGATAGAAGAGGAAATATATGACGAAAAAACCTCCTGGCCCGAGCGGGGATCGAACCCGCGACCTCTCGTCACGAGTGCGATAACCTTTACGTTACCAGGCCCTAAGCTTAGATCGTCACAATTCGTCTTCAGATGGAAGTTCCATATTGTGAATGAAAGGGACTGAAGATTACAATACAATTCAGCTGTTCCAAATGCACACTAAAGCCTCTAGGAAGGAGGCGCGAGTGTCCTGGAGGAGGGAGTAAAGGAAGATGGTAAATGCGGAAGTTTGCAAGAATCATACAGATGAGGATAGAAGAGGAAATATGACGAAAAAAGCTCTCGGCCCGAGTGGAAATCGAACCCACGACCTCTCCTTTCCATGACGAGTGCATTCGCGGCTCCTCCCTATAGGATTTAGTGTGCCTTTGCAACAGCCTAATTGTATTGTGGTCTTCGGACCCTCTCATTCACAATATGGAACTTCCATCTGAAGGCAAAATGTGACGGTCTAATCTTAAGGCCTGGCAGTGTAGTGGTTATCGCACTCGTCACGAGAGGTCGCGGGTTCGATTACCACTCGGACCAGGAGATTTTTTCGTCATATTTCCTCTTCTATCCTTATCTGTATCTCATAATCAGTTGTGCCGCTACTGAAAAACAAGGCCTTTGACATTGGTCTTCTAGTACAACACTTGGCATTATCCCCAAGTAGCGACTATCAGGCTACCAGGAAACAACGCAGTACTGAAACACATCAAGATGCAAGTCGAAAGATTAAGAGTGACGAATGGAATAAATAAACTGTGCAAAGAAATCACCGTTTATCGTACGCCCAATATTTCCATCTGAACAAGTTGCTGGACCACCGACAATTTGAAAAATGATACCGAGGATTATGGGAAAAACCTAGTAGAAGCCCAAACCTAACGGATCAGTAAGAAACTTGCCGAAATAGTGGAGGAAAAAATCAAAGACAGCGAGACCAAAGTACAACTTTATTTCCAGAGCTGGGAACTTATCAAGCGTCGTCACTTTCACAGCAGAAGAAAAATCACTAGTAGTCCAGGCAGATTGGGTTTTGAAATGGAAATAAATACCGGCATAGGTTTCCTTCGTGGATTATATTTCATATGGTCTCCTGATAAACATACTAAAAATCAACAGCGATCAGAGAGGTGGCTCTCCCTTAAAGGGGGTAATGTACCACAGAAATTAGTTTTTTCAGAATAAATCGATAACTGAGCACCAGCGAAAAAAAGTTTCAAGCAAAAGTTGTTCCTCGTCAAATTTCCTACAAATTTCACTATTTATATGTCAACTTAGCCCAAAAACTCGAGCTGAAAAGTTGGACTGAAAGTTGAGCAATTAGGACCAGAAGAAACCTGGAGGTGCCACTGACCACCATCTATAGTTTCAACATGAATTTGTAAATATGTATTTGTCTATATCAAACCCACACGCTAACCTGAGAACACTGCGTGCATCATTCTATTAATAATATTAAGTTATGAAAACCCCAACAGTGACTCGATAGGTTCTGCCGGGCTATGTTATAGTCATTGAATATTTCGCGAAATAAATTTACCCCATCGAGTAAGTTGGAAATGGGGAACAAGAAAGGGAGAAAATGAAATTTTAGTCACCTGTTTGTAACGTAGTTTCATGAAAATTCAACGACTAACAAAAGATATTTCTTTCTACAGCATGATTTTGACTAAGTATTCATGTAAAACAACTTCGAAATCAAAAATTTTAGAATTTGCTCAACTTTCAATCCAACTTTTCAGCTCGAGTTTTTAGGTCAAGTTAACATATAAATAGTGAAATTTGTAGGAAATTTGACGAGGAACACCTTTTGCTTGAAACGTTTTTTTCTCTGGTGCTTAGTTTTCGATTTATTCTCAAAAACCTCATTTCTGTGGTACTTCGACCTCCTTTGGGAGAGAGCCACCTCTCTGATCGCTGTGGATTTTTAGTATGTTCATCAGGAGATCATTTTAAACATAATTCACGAAAAAAACCTGTGCCGGCATTTATTTCCATTTACTCTTATTTTTGAGCCTAACCTTCCTGGGTTATAGAAAAAGACATCAAAACCAGTCACAGAAATTGGCACAGTGTAAGCTCGAAAACATGGCCATTAACTGCGAACCAATGATCCAAATCATGATATAAGACCTGAGACCAGAAGCCTAAACCAGTATTAGTCAAGTAGAGTCGGATATCAAAGAGAATATTATGTACCGAATCAATAACAGAAATCGAGTAATGCAAAGGAAGGTCACAAATCTACTGTAGAAGATCCGACAGAACAACCTGACTTTAAGGCAACAAGGTGGTGGTCATGGAGAAAGACGACTACGCACAAAAAGTTGAGTCTTGCACTGCAGAGAATGGATAACAAGAGCTAAAGAAAATTGAAAGAGAACAATGTTCCTGGCGATAAAAAGACGCTCAAAATGAAACCGGTGATACCAAAATTCGAGGGACTTGTAAATTCACAAAGCAAACCGTCCAATAAGACCACTGGTTGATTCATAGCAAAGATTGAGGCTAGATTTGTGAAAGAAAACTACCAGTTTTCTCCTAAACAAAGCATCGGAAACGAGACGGACCTGATAGAGAGGTTGGAGAAGGTAGAAATCAAGAGCAACGTTGAACTGGTATCCGTGGATATGAAGAACGTGATTTTTACTATATTAGAGGAATAAATTCTCCCTTTGCTAGGAAACAAGAGCTACTATGGAAACCTTGATGGCCTGAAGTACGCTACATCGTGATTCAAAACTACTGCCTATCCAATGACAAGTTCTACTACTACGGAGAAGGACCAACGATGGGATCATCGCTGTCACCAATATTGACGGAAATAACAAGATATAGAAAGGCAGCAAGTTCATAAACTCGTTCAAACAATGGGCTAGATACGTAGATGACATCCTCATTGCGTGGTCAGGACAGATAGACAGGTCGACCAACTCCTTCTGGAAACGAATGCGATAAATGAAAACATCAAATTCCGACTGGAAAAGGGCTGTGAGATCATATTTAGATCTAACACTCACTCTTCTGGGAAATAACAGGAATTTACCAGAATCCAACACACACCGACACAACCATCCCAAACTACTTCAACGACCGCTTCGGGCACATCTTATCGGTGATTCAGAACTATTGCAATCACGCAATTTTTATCCTAAAGAACAATGAAGCGAAGCGGGAAGAAATCGAGATACGAAAGCAGATCGGAGCAGCCAACAGTGGCTGGTCTAAACTGTGGTTCAGGGAGTCCTTGGGAAAAGGAAACAACAAAGGGAACCCAAGACAGCAACAGTGAGAAGGTATTCCGGATCAGTACCGTACATTGAAAAGTACACGGACAAGGTGATATAGAGGCGTTCAGGACTCTTATATGAATGTGGGTGTCTTCAACAACCCAACCGTGGTGAAGATAATAAGCAACGACCGGACAGAAAAAAATGACAAGGAGAACTTGAGTAGAGTGTACAAGCTAAGTTGCAATCACTGTGAAAGCATCTACATCGGTGAGACTGAAAGAAAGTTCAACATTAATAAGAAGGGAGCTTAAAACATCAAGGGTAAAAGATGGAAAGTCACTGGTTGGCAAACACTGCAATGAAGAATAGCTCAATGGTGGATGCCGATCATGCCATGTAAAAAACCGCATGAAGAGAAGAAAACTCTGGGAACAGATGGCGGAGATTACAAAGGTAAAGAGGAGAAAAGCCAACCTCTTAAACAATATAATCATATTTGAAAGCAAAAGACTTTTCGATTTCGTGATTGGACGAGATTGGAAGGCCAGAGACGACCAATGAGCTTACGGCACACCTGGTCGCCAATAGAAATGCAGAGATGTAACACATAAGTTTGAGAGTGAACCAATCTCAATGCAGAATTGTTAGTTGTAGCCAATAAGATCACAGTATTATGCCATCCGAACCAATGTTGAAGGCCTTGTTCTTCGCACTTCGAAAATTCAATGTTTGCTCAAATTTCTTTTTGACAAATGTTGAGGGGGACATTTGAGGAGCTGGAAACAAGACACCTTTTTTAAATGGTTGCTCAGGAAAAATGTGCAAGGTCCGCCATTCACCGTCTTCCTTGCGATTTTCGGGCTACTCGGGAAGATGACTCGAAGCCCCGGGAGGAAATTTGAAAAAATTCTGACCATCGAGCTATAATATTGTTGACCGTCGACCTCCATGCCATGAAATGGGTTGGAGGTTCTAACCATCAAGAAGACTTGGAAAGATCTTGAACTTTAAGCTATACATGAACAATTATCCTCCCAGGGGGCAAGGGGGGATACTCTTGAAGAGACTTTGAGAAATCCTGATCGTTACCAATGGAGTGAGATTTGGAAATTTTTCGACCAAGTAATCGAAATCAAATTGACCCTGTTCAACTTCCACCATAAAGCGGGTTTCTGCTTGCCTCAATCAGGGTAATCAATAGGCCTAAACGGAATCTCACGAACTGCCAACGGAACGAGTTGCGAAATGTTCCACTCGACCAGGTTTGAGCTCACTTCGTACCTCTTTATCAGGAACTAGAGAGAATACCACCACTAATAAGTCGTTGCTAGAAGTACTGTATATTGGAGAATTTGTTGTCAAACCTTCACCCAATTTAGGGAGGTGAATAATATCCAGAAGTAACGTCAGAGAATATTGGTTTTGGTCAAGTTGTACAATTTCAACAACGAGTGCGTTGTCCAACGTGCATTATGATAAAAAATGCAACCCAGCGCAGTTGTCCGTCTCAAAATGATGACCCCTTCATTCGAGTCGAAAATTACAGTGTGATTAAATGTCGAGGAAAATACTTTTTCATTCCGTCGTCAGGCCCACAAAGCACATTTTACAAGATACAATTTCCATATAACGCTTGTCAATGGAATGATGAACACCAGTAACCGTCTTGAAAATGAGATGAGAAAAATGAGCACATGTGCACACACGCAGGTTCTCCCTCTTCATCAATTTTATTTACAAGGCCAGCGCAATAATTTCCTGCTCGACGTGATCCGTATCGTAAAAGTTAACGACTTTAGAATACTTTTTTCGACTTGCAGCAGCGAGCGTGCAGGTGAAAAATAATTTCAACATAAGGTTGCGTTTTTGGGGACACTTTTGAAGAAACATTGTCCAACATTCTGCGGTTTCTCTATAGTCAGATACAACAACTTATCGTATATGCAATGTAGGCTACCGAATCGTCTTGTTATAGTCGAATAATTTATGATCGCAGACAGCACGTAAAATAGTTCGTTCATTGCCCCAGCAGTAGTCGTTTGCCAACATCTAATATCATGCTCAAATTTGTCGAATCAATTATTCACCATACACAGATTTATGTGTACGTGCCACCTGAGGAGCACAGAAAATGCGACTCAGATAAACACAATCGTTATGTCTGGGCAGTAATTCAATAAAGTTGTGGTCTTCGTATAGTCGTTCTTTTCTTTTATTGTTCGGACTCCGGAAAAGTATTTTATAGATCCAATCATCTTATTGCGGTTAAGTAATGTGTGAACGGCAACGGGCAATAGCCAACAGCCATACTATGCTCTACAAAATGCTATAGTACTAATCCAATATACGTGATTCAATAATTTATACATGAGTGAACCGTACAAGAAAGGACACTGTAGAAGATATTTTCTCTCCATCACTCATTCTATTTACTTTTTCTTGAACGCAAACACATTATCATGCTGTACACTACGAAGGAAAGAATCAACTCAAGAAAGCCATCATTAGTCTGTAAACTAAAACTAAATTAGAATATGTGTGTTGATAAAACAGTGGAAGGATGGGACAAATCTGCGCTCGTAAGAAAGTCGAATATTTTTCACTTTACATCACATAAAGAGAACTATGCTAACGAGTCATTCTACAGTTAGAAGGACTAGAAAGTTCATAAAATGTACTGCTCAGCCCTAATCTACCAGAAAAATTCGTAAGATATTCGCTTTTTTTAGAGCGCAGACAAACACCCACGAGGAAAAGGTGTCTAAAATAAAAAGAGAACGTAAGAAAATGCGGTAGGCCCTACATGTGTCTAGCTATAGCTCTACCGGAGTGATATTGCTACCGTATAATTGTACGTTTTATCCTAATAAATAGTCTACATTCTACTACTGATATATTACACTACAAAATATGGTAAAAGATTAAGTCGTGAAAGTAAATTAAGAAAAAAAGATTATTAGAAGGAACAGGTTACAAATGAAACTAACAGCTCGTTTGGCGTCTAAATGTCTACCGGGCGTACTACTTAATAACATAGGTACAGAAAGGATGAAGACTTTATAATCGATATATAATCTAGGTGCGAATAAAAGTAGCTTAATCACAAAAACAAACATCGCTGGATGAAAGAACCAAATCGGTATCTGCATCTTCTTGATTACCCTCAACACACTCGGCTTTCTTGTAGACCTATAAGTCGATTAGCCCTTTTTTTCTTCTTCTTTTTGAACATCCTCCTATTAATACACGTTTTATCATTCCGGATATTAATCTTGATACTAATTTATATGGACATCGTACGACGATGATGAGTCAAATGACTACAGGAAAAGTTCATTATTTTACGGATATTATACCGGTACATAAAGTAGATCAACGATACGGAGTAAAGAGGACGCTGTGAGGCCCAGTCAAACAGCCGTGGAAATTTTGGAAATAATTTCGAATGCGCATAATAAATTAGACGTCGAATGAGACGAAAAAATCCGCATTTCGCGCCTTCGCTAACGTAAAATTGACTACCGAGTTTATTTAAATCATCGCGAAAAATTTCTCACGTTTACGAGGCCCAAGCAACTGCGTAAGAGATGGTCTAAAATATTGTATTTGCTGCATTCTTTCGTAGATAAAAATGAATAAAAATTCGAAAAGTTCTTATAAGTACACTCTAAAAGTCCTTCTTTTCTCTCTCTCTCTGTCTCTCTCTCTCTCAAAAAAAAAAAAAAAAAAAAAAAAAAAAATGATGAGGTGAGAATTGTACTATAACTCATCATAAACATAGCTCAAGGAAAGGTACTTGAAATCACTCGATTTCAAGTCATTCTTTTAAGCCAACTTAAAGGCTCTCTGAAAAAATATTTTAGATTTTTTTTTTTTTGTAAGTTGAAATTTTTCATAAGTCCTTTTGAAAATTTTCCAATGTTACTTTATCAATACATGTTCGTCGACTTTCTTTAAATCTACTTACAATCTATACATAATCTTTTAATTCTGCTATTCATGGCTTCATTTTCAAGTCTTTCACATTTAGGCATGTACTGTTTCAACTCAATGTCTCCTATCAATCTATATAAAGCATCATGGGTGGGAACACTTCAAAGGTCATCACCTTGGAGTGTACAGCATAATTACGCAGATATCTGCATAATGATACTCTGTGCTATGTATGGTTTCAAGTCCTTCGTCACAAAATTATTTGGGAATTAATACTTGATGTCTCAAAAATAATAACGAGAATATGTAAAAACACTAGCACTTGGCACCAAGAAGAAAAATAATGTAGGTATTTGATTTTCACTTAATCAGAAGTGGTATATAGAATATTTTTTAATTTACAGAACCTTCTTTTTTATCCCTCTGTGGAAATTTTTCTAAAGACTTCTTATTTATTCCAAAAGAATTAGGACGACACACGTCAACGGGCCTGAAGGAGTGCCATTACAATCAGCTATCCTGGTAAAGAGAAGTTGGGCGAATTGTTTTGTCAAGATTTGAATTTTTATTATCGTTTGCGAACGATTTTGAGTTAGTCTAAAGACTGTCAAGAGTCAAACTGGACCCAAGAGAAATTTGCTATTAGCGGGACTGAACTGAAATCATTATCTGCTCCTTGCATCTCTCCTGATATGGGTCCTCTGAAAATATCAGGCTAGGGAAAGGGAGTAAACGTCGGCTCTGGTAAGTCCAAATCAAACCTTGGTAAATAATAACACACTTTTTTTTTTTTTTTTACGAGCCTTGCATGGACTTGGAGTGGGCAGATGGGGACAATAAGAATGCATATGAATTAGACGCTATCACAGAATTAGGTGAATCGGAGGTAGTTCATCGTGCTCATGATTTTCTTACGATTCCAAAAGATTAGGACGACACCCACCAACGGGCTTGAAGGAGTGGCATCTTTAAACTGTCCAAGTGAAGAGGAGTTCGGCGTAATGTTTTGTCAAGATTTTAATTTTGATTCTCGTTTGCGAACTATTTTGACTAAGTCCCAAGGCTGTCGAGCGTCAAACTGGGCCCAAGATGAATTTGTTATCAGCGGGACCTAACTGAAATCATTATCTGTAGCCTTGCCTCTCTCCTAATGTGGGTCTCGAGAGAATAGAAGGTTAGGGAAAGGAAGTAGACTTCCCCTTTTTCGTCAGCTTTGGTAAGTCCAAACCAAACCTGGATGCATAATAACACTTCCTTTATTATTATTATTTTTTTTGAGAAAGAGAGCCTTGCATGGGCTTGGAGTGAGCAGATGGGACAGGTAGTTCTTCATGCTCATGATTTTCTCATGTTTTTTGAGAGGGAGATTTGTGATGCAGGGAAAGATAGCATGGTACAGCCGGATGTTTTCCAGAGCTGGGCTACCGAACAAGTGTTGAATCAGATCGTCACGATTGCAGTATAGGTACGAAAAGGGAACAGAGTAGGTGAGATGGGTATCCATGACTCATTCTCATTGAGAAGAACAGTATGAAGTCAACCAAAGAATTGAATTATTAGATCGGAGCACATTGGAGGATGAGGAGGACCAGAATTACGCTAGGAGGAAAGAATGCGAGAGCAGTAATAGAACTTGAGGTCATACGAGGAGGAAGGGGTCAGTTATGGAACGTGATGTGTCCCGGTATCCATAGAAAATATATGGAGGATGAAGAAGAACTCGACGGGTGAATAAGAATGAGGATTCGTTGGTCGATACGATTGCTAGAATGAGGGTATTGAATAGCGAGTAAGGATGAGAGAAAATCAGGTAATATGAGGATTTTGCGAGCATGAGAGAAGCCGATGAGAAGGGAGAGGCAAGAGAATATAGAAGCGGAGTTTCTCATACGGAAGGATAAGATGTACCCTAAATGGAGATTGCATATCAAGTTCTGGGTCCCGATTTTGACCCAGAGAAAGTGGGAATAGGAAATTCTGAAGAAATGACTCTGTTAATTAGCTGTTTTAGGAATTTCAGCGCGCTTAAGACGGATGTCAGGAATAGGAGATAAACGAAGGGGAAATAAATAGAAACGTGGGAACTAAAGGCCACAGTGTGAGTTGAGAGCTTAGATGGGACTGAAGCAACAGAAGGGCTGAGAGCATTTGGAAAGATGAGAAGATTTGAGTATTGGACTGTTGAGTCAGTGAAGGAGCGCGATAACGGAGAGGAGGAACACCTGCCTCAGCGGGAGGGTAAGTGAAGAACTAGTGCGTACTGAACCAAGAGCCAGTTGAAATCCGGGAGATTGGATAGAGTCTAGCAATTTTAAGGTTGTTTTGTTGGAGCAAGCGTAAATCAGAGAACCGTAATCAAGTTGGTTGATGATGCGAAAAATCGAGATTTCTTATTCTTCTCCCCAGCAAATAGTCTGAAAATTTATTCCTCACCTCCATACTTAAGCTACACACTGGCTACCAGAAATTAGCCCTTCATAAAATTATCTGTTCCTCTAAAATGACGTCAGCAACGAGTATCTTCTGCAGAACCACAGTCGCAAAAGAATACGTAATTCAAACTTCTACGGATAGCTTCGAATCATTTGGACCCGTTCGTGTAGTAGAGAAGGTAGGAGGGAAATTCTGAAGAGATGATTTCGTTGATGTGGTGTACAGGTATAGCGGTTAACGAAGGAAATAGGAAGTAAGGGCTCAAGCTTGACATGAGTATCTGGACGGAATTGTAGAAACTCTTGAAATACTTTAATTTGCTCTTATACGATCTCATCTGGACTGTAAAAGGACGGAGGTGAAAATTCCAAACGAATTACATACAAAAAAATTTTTGGGGTACCTTCGTATACTTTTCCAGGAACAGCTGGTGCTACGAACTAACTTTATCCTACAAAGAATTGACCTAGGTCATGAGCCGACGTCCTTAAAATCAGAAGAGAATGAAACTTATTATGTACTTTTTTTAACGGATCCTAAACAATGTTCAGGTGTATTCTTTTTGAACTCGAAAAAGACTTCAATCCGAGAATGAAAAAATAAATGAATAATTACTCACATACCGGCAAACTTATTACCTTCTTTGCAGCCTACGAGTAAACCTCTAGCTCGTATTTGAGAAGTCGTGAAGTATTTTTCGTGATCCATTATCTTCACTGCATTATTCTATAAGTCAATCGTTCTATGTATGCTTCATAGGATGCCCGATTTGATCAAATTCTAATTACAGACATTTTCATTAGGTATCTAAGAAATAGGTTTTATTTGAAACAGAGGGTAGCAAAGCGCTGAACTAAGCCGGGGAGAGAATATCTACCATCGGTGGGCCCACACCGAAATGGTTCCCTTCCACTCAAATATTTGCCCGTTTTTTGAAGTGTCGGAATCCTATTTCGGAATCGATTGTGATGGGGGGAGGGGCGCCATGTTTGTTTAGGCCACGTGTGATTTTTCCAGTTCTGCAAGAACTCGAATGGAAATTAGAGTTTAAATTACAACGACGGGATACACATCCATAAAAATTTCGAGTTTTTTTTTTTTGACAATGAATTTAGGTCTTTTCAAATACCTATTGTGGAAGTTTTTACCATCTTCGAAAGTTCAACCCAAATTTTATGTGAAAAATCCTGTGAAAATACCGCTTGGTTGTTCACACTTATAAATCATAATCTCGATCTACTTCGTTATCCTCTCTGACCTGGAAAAGTTTCAATCTGGTACAAAACCTGAAATTTTTCATCAGTAGTTTTCTTGAAGCTTTCTTAAGGTCTGTTTCCTAATAGCCTCTCTTATACCGAAAAATATCGACATCACATCATCAAGGTATTAAAACAAAATTAACCTAGCGTTTTATCGCGGACTTTTTCTTTGGTCTGACCTTACTTTTCAATCAAACAATCGTATCTAGGCGAATCCTCTCCTCTGGGTAAACCTGCACCTTCTCGCAAATTACATTCGTACTTTGTTATTCGTAAACACTATCAGTAAACCTACCTATTTTATAAAAGCGAGTGTTTCTCGTAATGAGCCTATTATACTGGAAGTACATTTCGTCACACCGGCTGGTTCTTCTAATCTTACGGTTCAGGCCTATACATAAACTCGGTAGACGTTAATTCTTTCAAATTTTTAGATTAATTTCGTCTGGACGCACTCGAAAACCTTCTTGGTTCTCTCATCAGCAATGGACCTATATAGCTACTCGACTTGTGCAGAACTGTTCTGTTGACGTTCTTACCCAAACTAGTATCGGAAATTTCAGCTTCGTCCGACCCGGAGCGCGCTTCATCATCGTCATTCCTATGGAAGAACGCGGTAAGTCCGTAATAAACTGCTTTTCCGAGATCTCTAAGCGTGTACTCGAAGCCCTGACTCCAACTCAAATTGCCGTTTCCATTTCGTCTGACGCTATTCAGCAGAGCTTCTCGCCAAAATCGAATTAGGAGGCCGACTCTATCGTTGAAACACTTCAGTAGCGAGTCGGCTTTAAAACACTTTACTACATTTTGAAGAGGATTTCCACTCGATTCGCTACTACTACTGCTATTTGTACTACTCGGGGATGATGCACGTACAAACACCCCGTTCGTACCACTGTCATTCGTATTTATTACAGCACAGTAACAACCGCAAACCATTAGCACCATCGATATTAGCGTGATTACGATTTTCATCGTAAATGCATGAAATTTAAATTACTTAAATTCTATATCGATGTTGAAAAAAAAAAAAAAAAAAAAAAAGGAAAATAAAAATAATAAAAGAATCACATTCGAACTGCAGCCCGACGTCGGGTAGCGACAACGTTAACGATAAACGGACGGCCACGAACTAATCATTGGTTCCAGTATTTCTGGTTTTCGAAAGCCAATAAAGCGACTGAAGAAACTAGTGAGTATACTCGATTAGGAAGAACTAAAACCTAACAAGAACTGAACTAATTCTAACGAATATATATGTATAGGTGACGAAATATTTCCGCGAAATTGAAAACGAATTTTTTATCTGCCGGTACGGGTACCATGCGTGTAAGTGAGGCACAACTGGCGAGATGCAACGCGGATTCGGTATCTCATTCGGACGCTCAAATAACCGCGAATGAGGAAGAGGCAGTACGAAGAAGACGCCGAGGCGAAAACTGGAAACTACCTGTTTACGATCTTAACCTTCATTGTAGGTGTGCACTCGCATTTTTGCAGCCAGTATCGTTTACCCGCTCCAGCGCTTATAATTAAGGGCAACTTGATTAACGTTGCTGCATCCCATCATGGTTTGTTTTATGAGCAGTAGGTATGAGCACCTTCGAGGAACGTGAACGAAATCACGTTGTACAAGTTGCGTCTTTTCCCAGGGCGGCGCACAGATACAGCGCTAGCACTCCGATTCAGTACACTCTTATTATTTATTATAACTTCATTAAACTTAAGGTATTCATGTACGAGGATGCTCAGCTAGGGCGTTTGAGTACATTAGAATAAAACTTTTCGTTTTTAACTACATTTTGAACTTATAATTCTCTTAAATGTTTGAAAGGACGTAGAAAGATTTTTATTAGGTACCGTGCGCTCTTATGGCTATTCTGTGATGATCGGGGAGCTTCCAAAGTTCGTCATTCGCTTCGACCACTTGCCGGCTCCATTAGATCAAGATCACTGATGACGTCATACTACCTTCTGGGTAAAATTTCTATGAGCTCTTTATGTAGGTCAAAGTCGTTGATACGAGACCTCAGCAAGATACCTACTTGTTTATTACAGATTATTTGAAAATTTGCACCGTCCACCAGATGCCGTCTGTCCGGAATTTTTCCTCTTCAACAGGGAACCTTTTGAACGTTATTTTATATTTCGGTTTTTCCCCCTTGTGTGTTTTCTTTTTTTTGTTCTATTTTCGAGACATAGATAAGAGAAGGAGAAGGGAGCTTAGAAACATTACAACTCTCTGGATGTTTACCTGAGGAGGAGGAATTCGAAAAATGTCACCATCCGACGTTTAGAGATGAGGAGAGGGACTGGAAAGAATTTCTAATTTTTAGCTACTAGGATGGGTACTCTCATTTGTATGTACCCAAGTAGCTTGACATTCAAAATTCTTTCAAAATCCGTAACTAGGCCAGACCTCCCCTCCCTTTCACCTCAGATTCTTATAGTCGTTATCAGAAATTTTAAAAGTCCTCAAACGAGAGAGGAGGCCTTGCTTCCTCGACGCTCAAAATCCTTCCCCAGTCCTTCTCCTGGCGTAGATAACTTGGTGGTTTCTTGCTGTTACATATGGCGTGAAATTCAAAATTTTGCCAAAGCACCCCCTGCTTCATCATTATTATATAGCTAGATGGTCGAAATTTTTTAAAGTCGCTCTTCAGTAATAAATATGAAAATGGAGTTGCTTAAATAGCGGGCGAAGTACTGGTAACTGCATATCTGATTGTCATGAATTTTCGATTGTAGGGGAAGTAGAATCCCTATTTATTCGATCAAATAACAACACTTGATAGAAAATTAAGTTTAATAATCTTAAAATATATTTTCCAAGTTTGAAACGATGAGCTACAAAAATTTTTTTTCATCACTCAAAATATAGAAAGGGGGAATTGAATAATAATCATTGAAATTATTTAAATCTTAATCGGATAAGCTATTTGCAAAAAAAAAAAAAAAAAAAAAAAAAAAAAAAAAAAAAAGCGCAAATCTCAACGTTTAGATGATTGCAGTATCTCTTGCAAATTAGTTTGTAGTCAAATAACTTCGAACACGGTCAACAAATTAATTACCTACAATGAGTTCGTCTAATCGCATCCATGCTTTTTCTGGTTCAAATTCTTATAGAGACTTCTTACTTGAATAAAACTCGGTACGTATCACAGCCTACTGAGACTTTAAAGTAAAATTAAGATAGGCCTACCTAATTGCTGTTTAGAGAACACATACTTACCTACTTATTGTGATTATATTTTGATGGGTAGGTACTGATAATTGAGATGTACATCTTCGGTTGAATATGTACAACTGTTAATATTCCTCTTACGATGATTCGAGATTATGTCTCTCGTGCAATATTAAGTCTTCGGAATCCCTTTTTAAATAGTTGACTATTATAGAAGTGGCATTTTGATACAAACGTTCTTGGATAATAGCGGAATTAGTTTGTACTTATTTGTACAAAATTACATAGGTACCTATATCTAAAACACCAAACGATAAACTGTCTAGAAATCATTATTATGATTGATCTGTTTGAGTCCTCTATCGCTACGTGCTCAATAGTGTATCACACTTTCGAAGCATTAATGGAAACTATGTCATAGGTACTCGTAAATGAGAAATGAAAGTAAAGAACCTTTTTCATTTGCTGATGAACAATCGTTTCACTATATTCCAACGCAGAATTTTTTGTGAGTTCTCCAATTTTTAGTATAATTGTGGACGATAGCCTGTGTTTAATATTATGAACCTACTTAAGTACTCACAGAAGTTAGATTTATATTTTGCTTATAGGTAGGTCAGATAAATTTTCTCTCACCCACTGTAGGTACACTTAATAGTGTTGTACAAAGCTGTACACGTGTTAATATCAACAATTCATCAAGCTGTAAATCCGTTACCCGAAATCAAAATTATAGGACGTTCTAAAGAAATCAAGACGATAAACATAGAAATTGACCGACTTTTGCAATCTACTTACTTTCCATAGTTTATTTACATAAGGAAGGATGAAGGAAATATATTTCAAAAATGATGGATAGCCTACAATCAAAACTCAAAAATATCATTTTTCTCGCAACCAAATCTAAAATTTTCTATATTTTCTGCAAAAAAAAAAAATAAATAAATAAAAGTTGACTAGCCTATTGAGACTCCAAAGACTAACAACCCATATTATTGAAAGGGAGATTTTTATTTCATTTAAATAATTCGCAGTAAGTGAATATAATGGGCACCTATATTAGAAACGTAGGTGCGTATGAGGAAAAAAAAAAATCTTCTTTAAGGGTAGAGTCAGATCAGGGAGATATGTTGGACTTGGGAACAAAATAACATGAACAATCACTTACGTTGAATTAAATTTTACCTAATTAGGGTTTTGAACAATAGAGGAAAATGAAATACCTAAGTAAGTAAAAATTTCACAATGCTTTTATTCTGTTTCAATTAACGGAAGATACCTATTTCTATCGTCGATGCCAAATTTTTTGTTCTTGCATGAGTAGGCTTATTTCTTTTTCTCGCTTATCCAATTTTATCGAACGATATAAATTATATCATTATATATTATTTGAACAGAGAATCTATTTTAGGCCGTTATTTGATAAATGCGTCCGTCTTCTACCATTCTTCCAGAATCAAATATTCGAAACTTTTTCAAATTAGTACTTACGTAGGTACTTAATACATATTACAATTCAAGTTGATGAAATTTCTCAAGTTTCATTCTTTGCTCCCTGAGTTGATACCTGTTTGTGACCCGGTTTACGGAAAGACACATTATGGGAGTCATTATGTGCATTGGCCAAACAGCAACAGTATTTCGATTTTTCAATGAACAATTGAATTGCACCATCATACCTACTTACTAGTTTCTTGATACAAATATTCCAATATCGGCGTTTTTGGATTGTATTTTGGTCTTGAATACAGGCACCTTGGTCTAAGACAGGCACGATATACGTCAAAATTTTGATGTACCTATATAATATATCTAAAGTTTCTTTTAAATTTTAATTCGATTCAGAGAAAAATACCAGGGCTTGCACAATAACAGTTATTTTTCGGTCAACTGTTATAACCGAAATGAAAATATCAATTTTGACCGATTGACCGTTAACCGTTATTTTTTCGGTTATAACTATTATTTGACTAAAAATTCTAAGTCTTCCAACAACGTTAACCGAAAATTTTAGGACTTCGGCCGAAATATTTTTTCAACATCTAACAGTTATTTTGGTCAAAATACAGCTTGACCGATAACCGATAACCGAAAAAATTGGGAGGATCATTTTGACCGATAACCGATAACCGAAAAAATTTCGGTCGCAAGCCCTGAAAAATACTTACTCATCATGATTGTGAAACAAAGCTTCAAATTTCCAGATTGTAATTTTCCGTTATTCCCTCTATGAAGTAAGAAGTAGGTATAGTAATAGATACCTAAGTAGTTGCTTAATTATAGTCTCTTGAAGCTCATACCTAATAAAAGAACGCAATGCCAATGTTTATTTACATTTACAGTGAGAGATCTGCCGTACAAAGTTGGATTGACGTATATCCAAATCAACGATCGGGAAGAAGTTCTATCTTCTTAAAATAAGATTAATACGGCCTAATTGAGAGGTAAATGTGCGTTAGTAGACGATTTTTCGATGAGAAATCCAATTATCATACTACCTAGTTTTCCAGTACAAGCATCCCTCTTTCCAATATTGGCGTTTTTAAATTGTGGTTTGTATACCGGTATACGTCAAAATTTCGATGTATATCCAACGTTCATTTCAACACAATTCAGAATAAAGTGGTCATCCTAGGAGAATGAAGGCTCCAATTTCCTAGATTTGAATTGTTCCCTGTTATTCCATCAATCTGCCGTACAAAGTTGAATTGACGTATATGCAGATAATGAATACGAGGAAAAGAGGCTATGGATATACTTGATATAGCCTTTTTTTCTCGTATTCATTATTTTGCATATACGTCAATTCAACTTTGTATGGCAGCAATGAAGTAATGGTAGTGTGTTATCACGATTCACACACTCGCACAAATCATCCGAAAGATTCAGTTTGCCTGATCGTCGATTTGGATGTACGTCAACAGACGAGCTTTTTCATTGGTCGATTAAGTGTGCGAAGCGAGCACCATTCGCTCGCACCACATAGAAATTAAGCCAGCGAAGCGAGCATTACTCATCAGAAAAAAAAAAAATTCAAAAACAGTCTTTCCGTTTGATATGACACCATTTCCGTCAGACTTCGGTTTGATTAGACGCCATCAGTTGCGTCTTCGCCGTTATCCCAATTTATAATGTTCGGGTACTTATTAATTATATTTTCGTCGATTGTGCTTATTGAATCATTAAGCTATCGCCCAAATCATTTCAATTGTTTGGGTGTTTCTTTGGATAGTATCTGTTTCTTCTCCATCAAGTAAGTTCTATAATCTTTTCATTGTATATAGGTTGATATTAGTCCTCCAAAATACGTATTCTGTACGAGTACGATAGTAAGTATTATTACAACTAGGTGCATAAGGTGCGCAATTGTTGACAAGTGCGAAGGTTTGCAAACATATTCTCAACCTGAGTACTATCGTTTTGAAAGAAACAAAAAATGCTTGCTACTACAGACCGCTCTACATCAGTGGGCTAATTACCTTCTTATTCTATTCATCATCTGTAGAATTTATTAGTATTATATAATTCCTTATTTTCTTCTAATTATTGTTGTTGTACATGGATCATCCATTCATTGAATAATTTGTCGTTGACTTTCGATCGCAAGTTGGAGCACTCGGAGTACGCAATTCAATTTTTGTTGAAGCTGCATTTTGTGTCTAAACCCAGTTCCATTCTTTTGAGGTTCAACAACAATAATATTACAGAAGTTCTAAAAGAAGGGCTCATAGCCTTATATGAACAACCTTGGAACCTATCGCTACAATATCTGTAAGTAGATACTGGTATTACTGAGTAGGTAGGTAATATGTTATTGATTATCATCTATTATAAATATGGAATGAAATTATAAAATTTCAAACGTTGGGTAATTACCAGTAGGTAGTATTTTTGATTTTGAGATTGAGCCTGGTCCCTGTTTTCAATTGTTCCTATAATTCAGTATACTTACTGCTGGTATGATGAGATAAATTGTTGTTGAATACTATTTTGAATATTATTCTTATCAAATAAGGAGTTGACATTTGTCAAGGTGTTGTGAAATCAGGAATGCGAGTAGTCAATGAGTGTCATAATGATTGCTCTCGTCAATACGGGATATGTTTGGCCATGATTGAGCAAATATAAATATGAAGATTATGAGGAAGTGTATATTCAAAAGACGGCCATCTACCTATATTGGATTTCATTATCATCATCACAATTGAAAATACGTTCAAAGTTCTTCAATTGCGTAGTTATTTTTCATCAGCTTCATCTTGTTATAACTTGATGGACTTCTACAAAATAACAAACTAGAAATTGACAAATTCAATGTTTTTTTTTCGTTTTTTTTTTTTGTGCTGTAATGTGAGAATTTTGAAGATAATTGTCAAAATAAAGACATCATTAAATATGAAATCATTTAGAAGTGATCCAGGATTTAATTGTCGATTTATACTCCATTTATTACTAAATTCAGTCTTTGCAAAAAAACTTCTAAATTTTGATTTCCGATCAAAAATGATAGAAATTTTCTGTTCAATATTGAAAATACGATCAGGCTTGAATTTCAGTAAATACTTACGTGGTGTACTCATGTTTTTATGTATACTATAGTTTTTAACTTACGTATATACCTATTTTTCTGTGATCATAAAATTAGGCCTGAATTCAAGTAAATGGTACACGGGTATCCCACAAAGTATTTTCAATTTTCAGAAAAAGCTTTTCGTTTCTTATTAAGTTGTAATCTTTAATCATGTATATTTTAACCATGATGATGAGTATATTTACCCACAGAAAGAAAGTCTCAACATGGGTCTACATCAATCCATAATGTTATCGCGTGTGTTGAATATGCACAGAGCAATTGTCTCTACTTTTTCAATGTCTTACGTATTTACAGACTACAATTGGAAAAAATAATTAATTAATTATACAATTTATTACCAAAAAGAAAATATATGGCAAAAAATGCAGATCGCGCTATCTACAAATGTAGCTTGTGCAATCTGCGCAATAGTCGAGTAGTCCTATCAAATATCACCTGTTATATTTCAAAATAAGAATTTGTGTGAATAATAATTTGAGAGGATGAGTTACAAATGTGGGATATTTCTACAGGGATGCCGAATTGAATCCCAAACTATATTTTTTAGCCGAATTGAGTCCCGTAGTGTCGGGGATAGAAAAAGGTCTATTTCCCTAAACCCAAATTCCGGACACCCAATTTTCTGAATTCGTTTTCCTGAAAGCTATTTCTACAAAAAGCCGCAATTTCCCAAAGCTAATCTCCCAGAAGCGATGAATGGACTGAAACACAATCTTTTTCGTCCTTTGCGAATTGTTAATTGAATTCACTCATCTTCATTCACGTCATCTACTCACGAGAAATGGCCTTGGGAATTTTTTTTTTTTTTTTTTTGGGGGGGGGGAGAGGGCGAAGACGGTTATGAATATATTCTAGGATGACGTTTTTATATGCTAATCCATATAAACCAGTGGTTCTCAAACCTTTGAAGACTGCGCCCCCCCCCAGTGGCTCCTTCCTTTTCCGCGGCCCCCTAAAAAAAATTATTGTTAAATGTAAGTAAATTCATTGAAATGAACGAAATAAATACGCTAATGACTTATACAGTGGTTTCCACCCGTTATATATATCTACTGCGATGGAAGCGCTTGGTGTTTATTTATGAGGGTGTTCCTTTGCGGTACAAAATGGGACACTGCAACCCGCATATCGGAAGCAGCATTAAGGTGATTCCTATTTTTCGACTTTATTGCTGCCAGTATTGAGAATCCAAGCTCACATATATATGTTGTTGGAAATGGTAGCAGGGAACGAAGAGTGAGCGTACCAAGTTCTTTGTAATTAACATTCACAGTGAACCAAAATGAAAGAAGGTCGACGCTTGAAAATTAATTCTTCACTTCATTGCAGTTCATTGCATTCTACTCGATTGGACCACTACTTTTTAAAAATTACTTCAACCCTTCGCGGCCCCTAGTTTAAGAACCACTGAAGACCACTCTTATATTATTTGAAGAATAATGCACTTCTCGAACGGGCTCAAATATCCTACGAATTTTTGCCTAGACGATAACCCGTGGGCTTCGGGTGATGTTTGTTTAGATCTTGAAATATTAGAAGAGAAAGTATACCAACTGTCTTATTTTTTCTAGAAAGTACATTTGAAATTATTTCTCAGGAATGACAATACAAACATACCACAGTCCAGACAGCCGATTCTGCTGGACCTACTCATTTTCGGTAGTGCAGAGGTATGAAATTATTTTATATTAGCGACACTATAAGCGTATTATTCGTAGGAGGTCGAAATATGCAGCATGAAAATATAATATCGTACATTCGAATAGGTAGACAACGATAGGATAATATAGGGTGTTACCGCCCACGCCTCGTCGCGTAGTTAATCAATACTTTCGGGGAATAACGAGGCGAATACCGGAACACGACTGGGTCATACTTCGTATTTCCGCGCTCACCTGAACGCGTACGTATTCGCGACACCTTCGCACCTCTGCTGCGTTCCTGGTTAGAATTTTGATTTTCCATTTTACCTGTTGTATACCTGTACAGGCGTAAAACGATCGTTTAAATAATTAAAGACTATATAGTAACTCGAAAACATTCATATTCGCGTGTACGTATACCGAATGTTCCGACGCGAATTCGTAGGTAAACTCGTAATGTAAGTATAAGAGAGAGAGAAAAAAGAATTCTGTCTGAAGTAATTTTCATTTGTACTGCGTGGATTGTTGGAACGCGAAGGTTTTTTTTTCCTTTTACGGTTAAGGAACTAGAAAGTCAGTTTTGCATCAGTACCCATTTGAATAATCAGATAATGCAAGACAACGAGTGGAAAATGTAGCCTATATTAAAAAAGTTTTACTCTTCGGAAACTGACGAGATACGTGTCCTTATTAAATTACGGGAATGTTAATATTGCCCTCAAAAATAATTGTGCTGATAATGGTGTTGTTCGAGCTTTCCAGCCCCGCATTATTAATTGTACCCAGGCGCAATTCTCGCAAGATGAAACGTACTTCAAAATACTCAATGAGTAGAATTGGAAGGACCGCAGTAATTAAAAAGTCGCGAACGTTTTCGGTTAAGGAACCATCATTCGGCGATTATAAAGAGCGACTGCGAGAAGTCAGTATATTATTAAAAGTCCTTCGGTCAAAAGAGCCCTGCTTGAACCTAACCCCGTGCCTCCTCTCCTTTACGGACTGCTTGAGGTGTATAAAGATGGCACTCCTATGCGGCCAGTCGTGTCCTACGTATCTTCCCCCACCTATTTTCTGGCCAAATTTTTGGACAGATGGTTTAAGTCTCGCATTGAGTACGAATCCCCTTACTCCGTTAAAAACTCGGGTTTCCCTGGTCGAGAGGCTTAAAGATAATGATTTTCCTCCATGTACGACCCTCTGCTTATTCGATGTAGTCGGTCTATTCCCTAACATACATAAGGCCCCTACCATGCAGCATATGGGTGACTTGCTTGTCAGATCGAATACTCCTCATAGCGAAATACAAGAGTTTTTCGATCTGCTCAACGTTTGTTGGTCCCTTAACTTTTGTAAGTTCAATGGGCAATTTTTTGAGTTCCCCGAGGAAATAGGGATTCCTGTTGGGTCCCCCTGGGTTCACTCATTTCAGAGATTTTTATGTCCAAATTTGAATCCGATACTCGTATTTTTTCCTCGGACCAAGTGCTTTTGAATCATATCTACTACTGGCATCGATATGTGGACGATATTTTGTGTTCGTGGACCGGTCCGAAGGATTTCCTGAGCGAGTTCCTTAAGTATCTCAATACACATTACCCCTCCATAAAATTCACTTTAGAAATTGGAGGTTCTTCCATAAATTTCTTGGATCTTTCCATTTCCATTGGAGGTGGGGTCCATGAATTTGCTATTTACAGAAAGGATACTTTGACCGATATAGTTGTCCACGGATTGTCCTTCTGTCCGTTTACTCATAAGATCGCTGCCTTCATCGGCTGACCAGCATTCCGTTGACTCAGCACGCCTTTAAAAAGGAGCTTGCGATCATTAAGCACTTGGCCGTTGTGAATGGAGTCAATCTGGACGTCGACCGGATGGTCCACTGAAAGCTTACCAGGAGGTGCCTGGATTCTACCACTTCCCTCCCCGTGAACAGACACACGATAATTACGTTGGATGAGGCTCCCGTTTCTGGGACAATCCTCTTCCAAGCTGGGTCGTGTCCTTCGCCCATTCGGCTTCCGACCTGCATTCTACAACCTCATCCCTTTGGAGGCATTGTTTGTCAGGCTTAAGGATCCCATCCCTCCGGTCAAGAGGAGTGATGTATAGAGGCTGGAGTGTAAGGACTGCGACGGAGTGTATGTGGGCGAGACAGGTCGCCAGCTCGGTAAAGGCCTTCGCAGACCATCTCATCTCTGGTGGTCATTGTTTGAAAGAAGGGTCAGCTACCTTCCATAAGGAGAAGTCGTACTTTAAGCGTGTTGCGTTGGAAAATATTGAAATTGTACGTCACTTGAATGACGATGTTAGGGTACTCAACAGGTATATTCCCGACGAAAGGCTAGTTGAATTAATCTACGAGTATGAGTCAACTCGTAATGGCTCGCCGGTTCAATCCTGACTTCATCGGTGATCTGTTCTGTGTACCATACAGTTGGGTCAGTCTTAATGGTCTGATGATGGTTTCTTAACCGAAAACGTTCGCGACTGTTTAATTATTGCGGTCTTTGCAATTTTACTCATTGAATATTTTCAATTATGTCGAGCCGTAACCTTCGGGACCGGATAAATTCGATGAAACGTACTTGTTGGAGAAGGGTCTAAAATTTGAATTCCCTTCCTTTCCTAAAGATGAAACTCTTGCTAACGTTGTTCTTGTTGCCGACCTTGCGTGAATATTCAATCAACTTGCGCCGAACTCGTCCGCAGCACCCCCCTCCTTCGTACAAACAATTACGCAGGTGAGATGATATAATCTGAGGAGGAGGGTCAGGGACCGGGGGGGGGGCTGACAAGGGTAACGCGATCGTAGCCTTGGAGAAATCCTCCTACGTATCAAGGTTCAGGAAGTTCTCAGTCAATGTGAAGCTATTGAAAATAGCTCTTTTAACTTTCCTAACCACGTCAAAGAGGTTAGAAAAGTTGTGAACAGGAGTGAGTTTATTATAAAAAGTTCTTCGCTCAAATAAGCCCTGCTCGAACCTAACCCCGTTCCCTCCTTCTCTACGGGCTGCCTAAGGTGCACAAGAGGAATACTCCTATGCGGCCTGTCATGCCCTACGTCTCCCCCCCGCCTATTTTCTGGCCAAGTTTTTGGATCGTTGGTTCAAATCTCGAATCGAGTATGAGTCCCCTTACTGCGTTAAAAATTCGGTTTCTCTGGCCGAGAGGCTCAAAAATGATACTCTACCTCCGGGTACAAGCTTCTGCTTATTTGATGTAGTCGGCCTTTTCCCCAATATTCCAAGGGCCCATACTATGCAGTATATGGGTGACCTACTTGTCAAGTTCAATACTCATAACGAGTCGCAGGAATTTTTTAACCTTCTTAATGTGTTCTGGTCACCTAACTTCTATAAGTTCGATGGGAAATTTTACGAGTTCCCTGAGGAGGTAGGCATCCCCATCGGCTCTCCTTTGGGCTCTCTCGTTTCAGATATATTCATGTCCAGACTTGAGGTTGACTTGTTTTCCTCGGGCCAAGAGCTACTGAGTCACATCCATTACTGGCACCGGTATGTGGACGGTATATTATGTGCGTGGACCGGTCCTCAAGAACTCCTTGGTCGGTTTCTTGAACATCTGAATAGAATTTATCCCTCTATAAAATTCACTATAGAAATTGGAGGTTCTTCCATAAACTTTCTGGATCTCACTATCTCTGAGAGAGATGGGAACCATGATTTCGCTGATACTTCGACCAATAGAGTTGTCCACGGATCGGCCTTCTGTCCATTTTCTCATAAGAGAGAGGTATTTATGGCGGCTACTGATTACAAATACTGCCCCAGTAAGATAATTTTAGTAGCATATATGTATCGTCGTGGATGCAGACCGTTTTGGTACAAGAAATTTACTTCAAATTTCATAATCAAGATCTTCCCATCTTCTCAAATGTTTTCCACCTACGTAATTCACCTCTTCTACCGCTTCAATCCAATTCAAGCTCCCACTTCAATATCAGGCCCTTACTAATCTCTATTCCTGACATCCGTCTCGATTTTACTGAAATTACCAAAACAGTTAACTTCTTGGGCAAGCAACTCAGTCATCTACAAAATCTGCTGGAGGAAGAAGTATTTAATGTCTTGCTTTTTCTCATAATCATCAAAAATATCACCAAACTTGTGAGCCCTCCCCTTACGCAACGCCATTTCGTTGACAACTACAACATTTCCATTTGTTCTCCTAAACCTCAAAAAGCCACAGACTCCTCCAGGTAACACTCAACTCGATCGCAAATCTACTCTGTTATTTTTTTTTAAAAGACACCCTATCCCCTCTATCTAACCTCTGTTCCTACAAAATCATGACGCCCTTAGCGGCCTGTCGCCCAAGCACTAATTCTGTTGATGCGTAGAAGCCACTGAACCTCCTTTCTTCTTTCGTAGACTCATTCTAACCTCCAACTTCGTATCCTCGGTTTCCCGCAAGCCATCTATATTATCTGCCACCCTGGATGCTCCCCGAACCAAACATACGTCTCGACCTCACACAATTCCCCAAATCAAACATCATTATCATTCAGAGCATCCAAAAGTTGGAATTTGCCTTTTGATTTCAATAGGTTGGCCAGGTTAAAGCGAATGAGCCGTGGTGAGATGTCCATGGTGGGAGGAATGGGAAGATGGGGAGAAGGGGCTGAAATTTGAGGTAGTGGTCTAGAAGAAATTGTAATGAAAGGAGTAGAGAATTTTGCGGAGAAGAGAGGAGATAAAGGTAAGGAGATGGGGAAGTTGGGTAGTATACGCGAAAAAGTTGGCTAGAATTATAGAGGAGAAATGCCAGCCTCAACGCATAGGCTAAATGTAGGGGTAGTACGCAAGGTACCAAGGGCAAAACGTAGGACTGCAGATTGTGTTGTATCATTCTAGAGATTTCAGGGATGACAACCTATTTCTTAATCAATGTACATCACGGTACGTAGTTTTGTTCAAATTAAATTTATTACTTCAGAAAAATATTATTCTTATTTTTTTTTGGTGTATACTTCCATGAAAATTAGTCTGAAAGTATCCGAAAACAGAAATAATTTTGAGTTCAAAAACCCATTAAAAACAACATAACTACTCGTAATAGGTGATGACTACAGAAGAGACTAAAAAAAAAACCTGATTGGTACATCGCAAAACCAATATACCCATAAGTGCTAAACGGAACCCAAACAAAAAAAGTTTGATACCTAATGAAAATGTTCTGTGACCTTATCAGATCAATAGAAATACCGAGTAACAATCTTCGTTCCACTTATTTCTATCAACTTCTCTAACATTAGAAAAAAGAATTTATATACTAAATACTAAGTAAAATAATCGTAAAACCAACTTAACGCGAGCATATGACCCGTTTTGTGTACCTCGTTAATGAAAAAAAAAATTCTATACAACTTCATAGTACCTAAAACTATAGTTTTTGAATAACTGTGAAACGAATCCAATAAATTTTGCGAATATGACATATATTCAACCAAGAATAATATTCGTAGAAAAAAAAAAAGAAAAAAGTTTCTTAATACTTCACAGTTATATTAGTTTATTTTATATATTTTTTTCTTTCCTAATGAAGTCCGAAATTTTCTTTGCCGGTTTTATCAACTAAAATAATTCTTCCAGACATCGATTGAAGTTTTTTTATTTATACATGAATAACATATTACTCCTATTGTACTCGAGGAACAAACATCAATCACATAGGTAGTCAATTATAATCTTATTAATTTCAAAAATTCAACCTCTCAATTACGCGGCAAAAATAAATTTGTCTGCTATGTTGTTTTGCAAATGAATATGATACCCATACTCGTGTATAAAAAAATCATCATTTGTTGGTAACAACGTACATTGGTAGACTAGACGACCTCAGCATGTTGTTTTGTATTAATTTTTATTGTACCCATGGGTTACTAAAAATTAAAATAAACGAAGAGAACTTCTCTTCCTAGAGAAATGGAGACATGTTACTTTTTTGTAGAGCACGAATAACTTTTAACTATTATCCGTATTTGATATGAGATAGATATATTAATTCTTTCTTCTGATAATGTAAACGTTGTAATGTTTTTACAATTATTGTACGTTGTCAGATCAAAATGATTTTTTTTTTATTATTTTGCACGAATTCGTCTTTTAGAAATCAAATTAATATCGATTGAATATTCTGCGTTTTTTGTCTGTCGTCAATAAAAAAGGAAAAGAAAAGTTGAAAGATCAGAACTGAATCCGCGAATATAAAAATACCTAAATTGACAAAAAGAACAAGAAAAAAAAAAGGGAGAAACAATCATTCCTTATACAACTATCCAACAATAACGTAAGATTAATATTATGAACAAAATCTCACATTAAAATGATAAGTCTAACCAATACCATAAATAAATGATATAAAATAAATTAACAACTTACTTATTCTAAAATAGGCTACACATATTACTAACAGAAGGAAAGAAAGAAAAAAAAAAAAAAAATGAAAATGTACAAAAAATAATAAAGCAAAATATGAAATGTACTCATATTTGCGGTTATAAAAAACTAGACTATTTCTAGAAATTAAATCGGACTCACATCGAGCCAATTTTAATAATAACCATAGGTACGGTATATCGTTATTTAGTAAAATAATGAAAATTTACAAAATTAAAATTACATAGTAAAAATCGATAATTATTAGAATAAATATAAAAAACAGACACTCAGAAGTAGCGTGGAGGCAATATCCCACTTCTGATTAGTGTCATTTCAGTTCGACAATCATCAGTCAAAAGTCCGTAATAATATGCCAACATTTCCATCTAGGCGTCGTTTTTGATTAAATCATGGCTCCGATTATTATTTTGCTCTCTTTATCACGAATTCGTTATCTTACGCGGTTAGTTTTTTGTTTTTTTTCTAAATTATTGCCGTTATAAGTCTGGCTTTATAGTTGACTATTCTTTCGCCAGTTTGAGCGATACGCTGTAAACAAAAATCAAAGCGATTTTTTCATCAATAAGTGTAAAAAAAAAAATGGAATAAGTTCAAGAAGGAGTGTTAAGAGAAAAGGTGACGCGAGAAATTAAAGTGAGTCCATGTAACCATAGCGTAATTTCAAGGAGTGTAATTGCAGAAAACAAATTTCAGTTGAATGAAATAAGTTCTCGTCTGAAGCATTCAATCCTCTCGGATATCCAATTTTATTTGAAATAATACATAGGAGCGTAAAGTAAAACTTTTTTATCATTCAATTTGAGTCACACTCTTGAAACAAATCTCTTTTTTTCACGATTTTGTTTTTTTTTTAAACTCCGTGAAAGGACAGAAATTAAAATAAATAAATATTATGGAATAGTATAAAATTTATATTTGTTTTAGATTTCTACCATCATTTCTAAACCTAATTTGATTTTTTTTTTCGCGATTTTTTGTGAGTAAAAGGATGGAAAATCTGAAAGGGAAATGGTATTGCAGTTATTTTGCTACAGTAAACAAAAGAACTAAGCACTGAAAACAATACAGATTTTGATTTTCAATTGATTTCGATCATCAAAATTAAATGAAGGGTTAAACAAAATTAAGAAATAGGTACTGAAAAAAAAAAATGATTCAAGTAAATGAGCTTGAAAATTTGAGTGCATGATAATATGTCAAAGGAGCTTAATTGAAGAAGTTTTTGAAATGGGAACTCTTTTAAACTCGAAACTGATTGCTTTATTGGAGAAAAGAAGGTTGGCAGGCGTTTGATTGTGAGTTGGTATCAATTAAGTACGGCCGATTAGCCGTTGAAGATTATTTTAAAAATTACGGCTTCCTTAACGAAGTTGAACGAGGAACGCAGGGAACCTGTTTTATGATTCGAATGAGATTTGGTATTGAAAATTCAAGGAAGCCTAGATCATATATAGCTCGACAGTCGAAATTTTTCCAAGTCCCCCTTCTATCATATATAGCTCGAGAGTCGAAATTTTTCTAAGTTCCCCTCCTATCATCTATAGCTCGAGAGTCGAAATTTTTTCTAAGTCCCCCTCCTATCATATATAGCTTGAGAGTCGAAATTTTTCTAAGTCCCTCTCCTATCATATATGGCTCGAGGGTCGAAATTTTTCTAAGTTTTTCGCTGGACGGCGCACGGCGGACGGCGGACGGCAGATTTCTCAAATAGCCCCCCATAAAACAGGTTCCCTGTTAAAAAGGATTTTGTTGATTAGGCGAGATACTGGCTGGGCGACGACGCGACGTTGTACCAAAATTAGGGGACAAGAACGGAAAAAAAAAAGGAAAAAAAACTGATCGGAACCTTATAAAATTTTCCAAGTCCTTCTTCTATATAGATTAGATTCTACAATTTTTCCAAGTCTCCTGATGATGTCATCATCTGAGTCTAAAATTTTTTGGAGCTCAAAATTTTCCCAAAGTTTTCCTCTCTGGAGATTCAGAGCTCGGAATTTTATCAAGTCTCTCTTCTACAGAGATTTAGAGCTTGAAATTTTTCATATCTTTAAATTAGGTAGAGGTCATCAGGATGAACGTAGAATTTTCTGAGGATGTACTCCTTTTTTTTTTTTTTAAATTCCTTTATTAATTTTTCCAGCCTAGATAGCTATAAAAATTTTTTTTATAACAAAGATAGAAATTTAACATTGTGGAACTTCTAAGATAATACTAGGTTCCCTTGAAAAGAATAAAATTAAAATAAAATAAAATATAGGCTACAAATTCAGCTATAAAAATTGTTAATTACAGTTTTTTCAAATCAAGTCGTGGAAATGGTTTCGACGTAGCCTTCGTACTGAGGATGTACTCCTAATAAAAGTAGTTATGGATCCCCCATAAAGAAAGAGAGGAAAAACAACAAAAGAAGGTTTGTGTCCAGTAGTCTTTTGCGCCTGCATATGTTTATCGCCTTTAATTGGGTCGGGCCTAATTTTCAGTAGCTAATCGGCTGCGTCCAATCGTTCGTACCTGATTTCCCAGGGCTCCCAAAACATGGAAAACAGAAAATAGTTTGTAAACATTTTCGCCTCAGAGGAATGAAGTGAGCAGATCCAAGAAGAAATTAAAATGGGAAAATACCTTCAATTCAATAAAGAAATTACAATCCTCAAACTAGAAAAAAAAAAACAGTCCAAAGATTCGGACTTAGAATGAATATACGGGTACATCACGTTCCTGATAACGACTCAGAAAATACACGAGAGGGAGGGACAGCGCACGAAGGAAATTCCATCAAATTGATGTAAACTTAATATAAATTGTGTGTAGAAAGAATAGAATCGTGAACAAACAAAAGAATCAATACCAAAGTCGTAAGTTTTCTGGCCTCACCTTGAAAGAATTCTTTGGAGATTAATTTTTGACATCATAAGAAACGTGAAATTGTCATCACTTGTTACGAAAAATTTTATTTCAACTTCGTAATCTAATCATTATATCGATAAAATATTCTCAAATCGTTGATCCGGAAGTCCTGCTTGTTTCAAATTTTTTTCGAATTTCATAGTTCCATGAAGCTCGAGTTTCAAAATTATTTCGATATTCATTTTCCTCAAGAATTGAGGAGCCTCAAATATTCCTCCTCTGAAACTTCTGAGTTGGTCAATTTCGAGGCGATGAAGACACTAAAATTACGAGTTCAAACATTCTGAGGATAAAGGTGGGAGTTTGTTGAAACATGCGAAGTTAGGTCTCAGGAAGAATATGCTAGAAATTTTCCCCGTCCGGCGTCCCCCTCTTTTGCGCCTCATCTTAGCTAGCCGAATTCGGTTTTTTAGATATATTTCGAGAAACGGTAGAAAATCCGGAGAAGAAAAATCTCTCGCAAAATTTACTATCATATTATTTCTCTGTTCATTACCCTAGTTCCACGCGTCAACCGACTATCATATCACTCGATGTAGGCACATTTTGTAATCAATACAAGTTTTTTGCTCTTTTTCTCATCAGTATATTATGTTTGAACTAAGAGAAATTTTTCTGGAAAATTTCTGATATGTTGTCACAGTTATCCATACATCAAAATACATGAATCTTCTGACCGCTACTACGATTTACCAAATAGAGGCTTCCTAGACAAAACCCGCTTCTTGTCTCTGCTTTTCTGAGGCTTTCAAGAGGATAATTAACTTCCCGTCCCTGTTGTGGATTGAACCCCTCATCCTGTCCAAATTGTGTTACAGCAATAAGCTTGGATTTTATAAGAACTCCTTACCGAACAAGAGTATCTTTTTCTTGTAGGTTGTTTAGCAGAAAATGTGAATGCGCCAATTTGTAACACAACCTATGTAGCCTCAATTAATCATATTTTTCCACAATTTCATAACCTTTAAGACGCATCTGTCGTTCTCATCGATATTCAGTCCCAGCATATTAACTATGCTATCCTTGATCATGGTCCTAGTCAATCATGCTAACAATGAAAAGCACCTTCCCAATCTGTCAAAATAAGTGTCGAACGACAATTCGGCAATGTCGAACTTAGCCCCGCAGTAGCTGTCGAACAGCTGTCGAATTGTTTTTCTGGAAGAACCTGCCACGGGAAATGTGGACTTCTTCCCTGAGTCATAATGTATAAGATTGTCAGCTGTTCAGTGTCTCCAAATCCAAAAAAGAAATTTACCTCGACTGCCCAGAGCAGTAGTAATTTTAGTCGCGATAGTTACAAAGTTCAACATTATTTCTCCCTTCACTCCTTAGTCACGCCTACTATCGAATAACTCTCGAACACCATTTAAATAGCATAGTATCGAAATTTGCACCATTTGACAGTGTCGAACATCTAACGCCCTTAACAGATCGGGATTCGAAGATAGGACTCATCATACTCCCGTCTTGATTGTGTTTTTGCTAATCTTGTGAGTCATCATTGGTAGGTCTGTTTACAGAATTTTTGCTCTCACAATCTCGGCAAGAATCTTCTCCTTTGTGAAACGAATCATTTTGTTCCTTTTGATGAGCACTGAGTGGGTCGAGCTCTATTTTGTAAACTAAATGTATACTACATACCTATAGAAAACTACTTCGTGTCTCCTGAATCCAAGAAGTAACGAAGATTGAAGTATTAGATAGGATGCATCAGGAGAAAGAACTACTGATTCATTACGCTCAAGGAAGTTACAAAGCTTGGACCCCGTGCCGCGTGATTTGTAAGGGAAAAGTCTCGGACAAACGTTTAATTGGAAGACGACTGGTTCAAAGACATGAGAAGATGGTGCGGTCGCAGCATATCAGTACTGTTCTGGAAGGCCACCTCGAAGATCCAGATGTCGTTGTGGATCGCCGACTTTCTTCAAGGAAATGACGTTTGAAAAAGAAGAAGTACAATTTTTTCGTATGTGTCCTGAAAAGCCATACCTATGGCAACCAATTTGCTTTGTATCTCTCGGCTTTCAACCCCTCTTTAAATTCACAGAACGTTTACCAAACTAGGGAGTATGGCATGCATTATTCCTTTTCATAATCCCGTTTCGATGATATAGAATTCTCTTCTTCGGTCCGCTTGTTTCAATTTGGGCGAATTTGCTGCCAATGTCGCTGTCTGAATTGTTGGGCATTTATAAGATGCCTATCAAGATTGAAGACTGGCAATTTTAAATTTCATTTTATTACTCATCACCGCATAAAAAATAATTTACACCGAGCGCTTTCGACTGGCTCATAAAAGATAAAAGATACTCGTATGAACAAGTAATTCGAGAACCAAATAAATCATGAAAATAATGTGAATAAATAAGGTAGTAAATAACTGCAGTAATAGAAAAGAAAATACAAAACAGAGGGGGGGGGGGGAGTAGAAAGAAACTTGAATAATAATAAAAACTAAATTGAAATAAAATTAAGGAATAAAAGTCAATTTAAATTAAATAAACACAAAGGAGGGAAATTAAGCGCGAAGTCAAGGGGTAAGAAAATATTAAAATCATAGGAAATAAAACGTCACAACCAAACTGGGGGGGGGGGGTCATAAACGAGAACAAACCTAAACTAAAAACAAAGGAATGAAATAAATGAAGGGACTAAGTCAAAAATTCAAAATCGTAAAGGTCTAAAAATAACTAATAATTAAATAAAAAATCAAATCATTCTGTTTGATCTTCGGGGAGGGAAGAAGGATAAAGGTGATCGATGACACCTCGACTGAGACAAGAGTAATTGAGAACATTATACCCGCGATCTTTATGGCGAATACTCTCTAACGATTTGAAAGTTAAGCGTTTCATGTGTGATTCCTCCAGATGTAAAATTTTCTCTGAGCCTCTTCGGAAGGTATGTTTTTCATCAATTAAATTAATGTAGAGTCTTTAGGATATATGTTCCGCTATTCTAGTCTTGAATTGTCGACTTGTTTCTCCTATATATATACCGCTTCACAATCATGACAGGGTAAACAATAGACTCCATTTCGCTCCATAAGTGGTACTGGGTCTTTCTGCTTGCAAAATAACGACTTAATGTTGTTGATGGTGTAAAATGCGGGTTTTAAATTGTGTATCTTAAGGATTTTTGTAAGCTGTGAAGAGATTTTTCCTAAGAATGGTACCCTGATCCATCTTTTCTTCTTTTCTTTCCTCTCCTTTGGTAAAGACGGGATAGAATCCAGAGCTTTCCTTCGAATCTTACGTTTTATCAGAGCATTTACGTCCAAGGAATCTCGATAATTAACTTTTGAAAGATAACGAATACCGGTACCGGAAACCTCTTTTTCGTATTCCACAGGGCTGATTGGAATAGAGACCAATCTATGGATTAAACTTTGGAAAGCAGCTTTCTTGTGACTGGTTGGGCAAAAGGATAAACCATTAATTGTGATATCTGTACTAGTCTCATTTCCTATGAATGCCGAAGGTGTGGTATGGTGGCCTTGTGCTATGGATATTTTTAAATCGAAGAAATTAATTTCTTTACCTCCTACTTCTATCGTAAACTCAATAGTTTGGTGTACATTATTTAACGCTGGGAGGAAGTTTTGTAGGATAGACGCTGATAAACTTTCGAATCCAGCAGTGAAGAGGACTAGAGGTCTAATTGTCATTGAAAGTTTGACCCTGTATCTGTGATATTTTTTTTGAATCGGGTTTCATAATTAATTCGAAGTATGACAGTAGTCCAAAAACTTCTTGTTCAATGAATGCGTCTTAGTTGGCATACCTATTAACATGTCAAGTTAGGCTACTAACCAAAGTGTCGATTTGGTAGTAAATTTTACAAGAAATATTTTTCGTCTCTTGACTGTTTCTTCTGTAGCTCATATTTCTTGAGGTCTATCTAAAAAACCAAATTTGGATGGCGCAGAAAATTTTGAGTTGGTGAAATTTCTAATTATGTTGTTTTTGGAACTCAATAACTTCGTATTCGTCAATACAGTAATTGAACTCAAGTTTTCATCCTCTGTATTGTTTACTTCCAGCGACCCAAGTTATGAAGGTTCGAAAAATTGGAGACTAAATGAGTTCGATTTAAAAGGGAACTGAAAGGTTCAATTATATGTGTACGTTTTAATAAATCGAATTCTAATATTCAGTTTCGAAGTGATACTTATTGATTATACATGTTGACAATATTTTAATATCTTTATACTTCATGGGTACCTATGAACTTGCTACGAAATATTATTAAAATTTATTCATTTACGTTGTTGGATCCCGGAAATCATAAATTCATGTTTGAGTCGACCTTTCGAAAGAGAGAGAGAGACGATATTATTTTAAATGGATACCTAACATAAGTGTATCGAATACAAAACTATATAGTGATAACCAGTGAATAGTGATCAAATAAAAACAAAAAATGTGGTTGGAAGGAAATTTTTGAGAAATATTCCATCATTTTGTGTCAAAAATAAATTACGAGCTAAAATTAGCTTCGAGATTACAAAGGAATCTGAAATATCTTCCGTCTATTCGTAATAGTTTGTACTATTCTACAGCGAGAAATCTTGTTAAACCTTCAACTTTAACGACTTCTCAGGAATCCTATATCGTTGTATGTTGAGTTTGAGTACCACGGCCACGTAGCCGTTACCACCAAGGACGAGCTACACCTTAACCGTAACCTTAAATACCGAACCGACTACACCAGACCATGCATCTCCAAATTAATAAACGTAACTAAGGATTATACATTATCTCATCATTAAATTCTGTACTCCATCGTCAACAAATCGCCTTTAGATCGGCCAATTAACCTTCAGCCCCTTCACCAGATTAGATCGACCTCGAAGGTCTTATTTTTAACTACTCGATGGTACGCTAAGTAATCTCTACTGGTTCTCAAAGAATACCAAAAGACACCGACAATTAAATTTCAAACAGTGATTAGCAAAATACTGAATTTTTTTTAAGGTCGACGCTGTAAACCCCCCTCCGATACCAAATTCGTGTACCGAACGTGCGGTGTACGTTTTCGTAAAAAGTGCGGAATTTAGTTGTAGATAAAAAAAAAATAAGAAAAAAAAATCATGCTCGTACTTGTAGAGTGTATGGAATAGAGTAAAAAAAATGAAACCTGCGTATAGTAGAGCGATTATGAAATAAATCATCGAATTTTATTGACCACATTTTTCAAGACAGCCGTCTTGTACTGTATGCACTTTTCATCTGAACGTGGACATAACTGCTCGGAAATCATTAACGAAAAATGAAAAATTTCATTAGATTTCTTAATAGGTTTGGAACGTAAAACAGCACAAATTTAAGACCATTCGGCTCATTACGCTCGGTAAACAAGCGTACACGTGATTACCACCTTACTCACAACCAGTCCTTTGCTAATGAGAACAGATATACCTGAAACAATCCACAACGAGACAAGAACATGGTATACCAAGTACAATAATTCCAAATACTCACGAGTATTATATCTTTAACGATGTTCCCTATTCCTCGATTAACTAATAGAGCGAATCTAGTCAATGGTCCAGGAATGCCACCCGTATCTTCCTCCGGATTATACGGAGAGTTGGTATTTCCACCATTCACATCGTTAGCTTCGGCATTATCTACGGCATCGTCGTCTCTTTCTTCCCTCGGTGCGTTTAGTTCTTCGTCTTTTTCTGGCGTGGTACCACTTCCAGCAATCAGCTGAATTTAAGTATTTAACATACACATTATTATTGCAGCTATGGTCTTTCAACCGAAGAAAAAAAGAAAAGATCTTATTATTCACCTTTATTAAATCGAATACGAAATTCCCAGAGCCACCACTGCTCCCATTTCCGAGTAAGGAGCCTCGTCTGCTTCTAGTAATCAAAGATAACAATCCTCCACGTTTGGTTGTTGATTCGGTTGTTGAACTAGAATTTTCATCGTCAACTGAGCAAAAATACAGAGAGTGATTATTAATATTTATCGGAATGAAACAATTCTCAGGTTGTAACGTCATCAGAGAGATTTTTGACCAAAAATATACTTTATCTGCGAGTAGCAAGGCTATCTAACACTGCATAAGAGAAGGGAACTTGGAAATATTTCTTCACTTCAGTGGGCTGTCCTGATAAACCATGTCAACTCCAAAATCGACTCGCTATTCGACCGAAAGTCGACTTAAAATCGATATCAATTTAATTCCACCCAATTTTGATTGCAAACTGACGAATCTTGCAAGGTGAGAAATGTCAACATGATCCACACAGAGAAAAAGGACAAAATTGGACACTCTAGCTTTGAGAAAAAAAAAAAAGAAAGTCGAAAAGTATAGGAAAATATTGGAAGGTTATCGAAAAAAGTAAACAAGTATCAAAATGATATTTGAGAAGTATGAAACATACACCAAAAATTTTCAATGGATTTGATTTTGAACTAGAGTTTGGTATTGAAAGGCAATTGAACCAAATCTGGTCCTTTAAGACCATCAAGTCTGACAAGATTGAAATCAATCGAAAACGACTGAAATTCGTCTCAAAATCGACTTTTTTTTCACCATCGATTCATCGGCGACGTTGAAATTGAGTGCACTTCCGGTATTATAGATTGAGGTTGACTGAAAATCAACGTCATTTTGGATCGATATACGTCACGCGCATCGGCAAAAGACTTGCAATCGTCGTAGATTTCAAGTGCACCATCTGATGGAGTTTCAGAATCGAGGTCAAAAAAGAGTCGACTCCTGATATCGGATTTTAATGCCGACTAAAATAATGACGTCGAATCAGAGAATGTTTGCACTTTCTGGCTATGAGTAACGAAACCACAAACCGACAGAATGCTACAAGGGGGTGACTGTATATCGTATCGATCAGCTTTAGATTGAGGTCGATTGGAGGTCGACCAATATACCTTACTAGAGAACAACAAATCGACATGAAATACTTAGACCCAAAAGGTATACAGCAGTCGATTTCAGGTTGATAAAAAAATTTTCAGAAATCGACTCAAAATCGACTCCAGATCGACGTCGATTTGACGTGCATTACCAGAGAACTACAAGTCGATTTTGGATCGACTCAACAGACCAGTCGATTTCGGATCGACAAAAAATTTTCCAACGTCGATCAAGAATCAATGTCAAATCGATGATCGGCATGGTCCATCAGAATAGACATGAGATTATGGAGAAGACAGCTGCAAAAAGATGTGCTTTCATCAAGACGGATTAGACGTTTTCATGATCTCCTTTTCTCATGTTACGAAGAAACCCAGGGAGATTTTCAGTAAAAGCAGACACCGCGAGTTCATCGCTAGCATTGCACTTGGAGTACGACTGTTGGTAATTTTCCAGAAGGGAATACGCTATCACTTTGAGTTTGGGTACATTTTCAGAAAATGTCCGCGTCTGTCTGGTTGACCTTGAGCAAATTTCTGACTCAAATCCCTATCGAAGATGGACTTGGAAAAATTATTTGTTACGGAGAATGCGGAGACATCAGGACAGAGACGTCACCAAGGGAACTTGAAAAAGTTTCGAATAAAGAGCGGAGAGTGAGATGACTGACCCGTCCTAGGAATTTGGGGAAATTTCATCCTATCACAGAAGAAAGTGACTTGAACAAATTGTGACCCTAGAAGGGAGAGGAAACCATTGGACTTGTTAAAACCAAACATTATAAATCAGCTCCTGTGAAAGATGATATTTTTACAATAAATATTTCTTCTCTGTAACGAGCAAAATGATGGACTGATGATGACTTACGCGGTGAAAAAGTCGTGTCGGATAGAACATCTGAAACATCTCGACTTTTTCGTACTATCATATTATTTTCTGGAGCTTCACTTACTGATGCTGTACCCGAATCACCGGAGCTCTGAAATAGTAAAAATGGTATTTTAACATTAACCTTTGTGATGAAAAAATCATATTATGTATACAGAACCTTTTTTCAGGACAATTAGAAGATATGTCGCCCAATGTTGAATTTTGAAGCTGATATCACCCAAACTGTCTACCAATCATGATGAAGATGAAAAGAAACAAGAATTTTTCCAAAATGGAAACTGATGATTCTTAAGAAAATATAAGGGAACGAATCTAGCCAGATGATCGAGAAAAAGATGTGAATATCTGGATGAAGAATTCGATCACTCTTTTAGTTAATGAATGAGAAGAAATAGCAAAGTTTTGCGATGAAGGAAGACCAGAGAACTAGAAAAGTTATCAATTAAACGTTTAAGACTTATCTTGACGGAATTTTTCAAATAATAATAATAAGAAACTTGTTTGGAGACAAAGATGAAACAATAAAAATTTTTGTGAGTAAAATCCAAACTAATTATTCCAGTAATTCAGGATAATTTTTGGTACACAATGTAACGTATGAAGCTTTGTAGCATTTGGGATGCGCTGTACCTACAATTCGTCTATTGAAGTAAACTTTTTCCGTCCCGTATTTTGAAAAGACTTGATTGTTGCAAGTTTTTTTGATAACAATTAAATTATGACGAAAGAATCCTCAAGAAAGCTATTTTCTATGAAACAACTTCACGCAAGGTGCAACGTTTCGATACATTTTGGCGTCAATATCAGACACATGAAAGCTATAGAAATTTTCAGACCAAACTCTAAAAAATGCGCAAGCAAGATGTAATTACAATAAATATTTTTAACATAAAAGCCTTAGAGCAACACAAGCTGATCAAATAGGCTAATTTGCAATGATGGTGGACTTTAGCTTAGCTTGAAAACGCATTCTGGAATTCATAACATGATATAGCGATCAAAAGTAAGCGATTTCATTCACTTAGGTAGATAATAATATAGGTATAATCTTAACGAGAAAGGCTTTAACTTTTCCTAAATTAGCTTATGATTAGCTTGTCTTTACGAGAAATTGGTTCAGCCTCAGCCCATCTTTCCCTAGCTCCAGGATAGTTCCTAATATAAGTCGAGAGCATTCGAGATTAGTGATGTGACGTTCTTTTAGCCGTATTCCAAAAACTGGCCTATTGCTCAAGGAGGAGACTGAACCTTATCTCCATGGGTATACGTCAAAATTATATTTTGATCTACTTTTTCTTCAAGGCTGTTATAATATGCCTATTTGTTGAGTCCAAAGCCAACTAACGAACAAAGAGCAAAGTCTCTAATCACAATTGCTGGCAATTAAAGTGAATCTATTTAGGTAATTATGTGTAAAATGAGTAGATTAGGTTGAAGATATACAAAGAAAACTAAATTGCTGGAGATCGCTAGATTGAAAGAGAATGAGCAACTTCACAGAACCAGGAAATAGAGGACACAGAGGAAGGAGGAGTTGTCATAGAAACACTAGATAAAAGGATCAAGGAAGCTATGATGAAAGTAACCGAGGAACTCGCCTGGAGAAGAAGGAGGAAATAGAAACTGAAGGGATGCCCGAGGACATAAGAGAGCTAATTCGCATGAGGACACAAAGTAGGCGCCCTCTATGAAAACTAGGGTGGCCATTTTTTGAAGCTGCTTGAAAAGGGGATGTTACAGAAAATTGTTGAAATCTTAATTTTTTCTTCTTTTAGGTTATTCTATGAATGAAAATAATAAAAAAATGCTCTTACTACTTTTTTGTATTTTTCAATATTGACAAAGATACAGCCCGTTTTAGTTTTATACAGGTTTATGGCAATTTTTGCCGAATCCCCTTTTCGGGCACGACTCTAGCGCACCTACAGTTGTGTCCTCATGCGAATAAAGAGGAGAGAGGCGATAAAAAAGCTGAGACTAAAAGGGAGAAACGACCAAATTGAGCTAAACATTGTATGCAAAATGATCAAATATAGGCTAAGTGTTTTTAACCGTGATGAAGAAAACAAGGAGATACAAAGAATGCTAGGATCACAAGGAGTACAAAATCTATAGGTAGGGGGCTGCAGCTAGGAAGGAAACATGTAACATTTTCGCTGGATAAAAAGGGGAAAAAAGTTTATAATTGAAACGAAATAAATGTTATAGCCACAGAATATTACAGGGAATTATACAAGGAGGAAAAAGGAGCAGCGAGCAGAAAGGCGGAAAACGGTGGAGAACAGGAATAAAAAGTCGAGGCGGGACGTAATAAAGAAACTAAAATCAAATAAAACGAAGGGAGTTGATGGGATTGTAAATGAGCAACTGAAATATGGTGTAAATTATTTAATAAGAAGTTTGACAAAACTGTTCAGTAAAATTTTGGATGTTGGGAGGGTACCAGAGGACTGGAAAGCTTCGGGGATACTACTGATTTACAAAGAAAAGGACAAACACAAAATACAGTAGATGGGAAGGGAAACATACCTAGCATTCATAGATTACACGGAAACGTTTGATGCGATTAATCATGGATAATGCTAAATGTCGTGAAAAGGCAGAGAACCACCAAAGGATATACGGACATTATAGAAGACATTTATAAAAACATCAAAACCAGAATAATAACAGACATGACTGGGGATTACTTCGAGGTAGAAAAAGGCATAAAACAGGGTGATCCTCTATCATCTCTTATTTTATAGCCGCACTGAAGGAAATTTTTAAGCAGCTCAAATGGGATAATAAAGGAGTAAATATAAATGGGCAAAATCTAAATCACCTGAGATTTGCGGACGACATAGTCCTTATAGCAAAAAGCGTGGAGGAATTGAAAGACATTACAAAGGAAGTAGACGAGAAGGGGAAAAAGGCAGGTCTAGGGATAAACATTGAAAAAACGAAGATTCTATCAACTGGAAAAGAGAAGAGAGGGATAGAAATTAATGGACGAATTATTGAGTTGGTAAATGATGTAATATACCTAGGGCATTTAATAAGTATGAGTAGCAGAACAAATAAAGAGATGGATAGGAAGGATCGCCCTGGCCTAGAAGAAATACTGGTCTTTAAAAAGGGTATTCAAAGGTCCATTCAGAATGAATAGCTGTGTATTACCTACTTTGGCATACGGAGCCCAGACCTGGACAACAACAAAGAAATTAGAAGAAAAAATAAGGGTAGCATATAACTCAATTCTGCGGTCAATCACGAATGTCAGAAGAAAAGACAGGATTGGTATAAAGGATATCAAGAAAAAGTTTGAAAGCAGTCGGGAATTCATTCACGAAATAAGGAAAAAAAAGTGGGACTGGGCGGGATGTATCGCTAGAATAAGGGATGAG
Organism: Aspidiotus rigidus; assembly: GCA_035079385.1. Lineage (NCBI taxonomy): Eukaryota > Metazoa > Arthropoda > Insecta > Hemiptera > Diaspididae > Aspidiotus > Aspidiotus rigidus. The sequence goes on along the minus strand of JAVHKY010000004.1, from coordinate 11,267,642 downwards.
AGATGGACCACAAAGATAAAAAACTGGTTTCAGTGGGAAAAAAGAAACAGGGGGTGGCCAAAAAACAAAATGGGAGGATGGAATAACCAACTTTATTAGGAATAAATATTACGAAAGAGTGGCGACGGACAGGATTGAATGGTCGAGGTTGAGCGAGGCTCATGTCCAATATATGGGCCTATAATTGTAATTTAAGTCATAAGTACAACCGTTTTTAATTAATAAAGCCTATTTATTATTATTATTTTTGATATTATACTCAATTGTTACCCTATTGCAGCTAAATTTCTAACCTTTGATCCCAAGAAACTGGAGTTTTCTTATCACGTGGACACAATGTTGTTTTATTTTGAGAAGTGATAAATTTGACATGGATATTTCTCAAGGCTGGGGGTCTTTCTAAAGTATTTGATACGAAAATGGTGTCACGAGCTGGTGACGTCATGAGTCACCGTGACCTATTTTGGGAACTCTGAAAAATTTCGACCGTCCTTTGCTGCTTTGAGACCTGTGTCATCAGCCTTAATTAGTACTACGTTTAACATACTTTGGGTAAATTCCATTTTCTACCGTAGTTTTGATAGAAGCCACCCGTAAATGTGAAGTTAAGAGAACGTGGATGAGCTGAAAACAAAAGACTGTAATCTACTGCAAGATTGGACCTGAAAAATTATTTTCGAGAATATAGGCTTATTAGGCAAAAGAAACAGAAGAAGAAGATGAATACATTACAACTGACCCAGTTCGAGCATTTCAATTACTAATAATGCATGCAAAATTGCAACAAGAAAATTCGATCAAATCTATTCTCTAGCTCCTGATTCATTCATCAGTTATCTATCAGCTTAGTTTCCCGAAAGCAGAGAATGAAGAACATTATGAAAGTGGCGACTAAAAATATTTTCTTCAAATTAGGTCAAAAAGAACACCGATTTGAATATAATTCTTGGCAGTTCACAAGTTCTAATGAATAGGCATTGTTCGTGGTAGAAATGAAGTGACAGTAGGGGTGAATCGTTTAGGGTTTTGAATCAGATACAAAATTTTGATAATGAGTGTTTTTCATGTCCAGGCCTGTAACTACGGGATGGCAAGTAGGGGCAATGTCCCTCTGAAAGTCTTCCCCCTAGGAAAATGAGAATTTCTTGATTCTCAACTTCATACCTCAATACACGACTCTAAAAATTGTGGTACTCCCACGTATATCATTTCCTTTTTTCCCCCATCTTGCCCCCCTTTAAAAAAATCGCTGGGCTTGTTCATATCTTAGAAGAATGAAACAATACAATATTAAAGTAAGTTGTAAAAATTGAGATTGGAAGTGAAACACCAAATACCCGCTGTGCAAAATTTTCTGTGGGAATTTTCCCTACCACCGTAGAAAACTATACTTTGAAAATAATTATATGTCAATTATGCATCAATATTCACCTCCCATTTAAAGACACCAAGAAATTTCGCTTTGATTACAGCAGTGGTCAGGACGCGTTTTGCACAGCGAGCGTAATATCTATGTAAGGGCCTGTGAGCTTACCCCACTGGTCGATGAACTGTCGGTGGAACTGCTATTTGAACTTTTAGCATCAACGCTAGGCGAGTCGGTAGAAGCTACATCTTTCTCGGTAGGTGACTGGGTATCTTCTTCATCGTCCTCTGACGACGGTGCATATGTAGGTAGGGTAATAGAGATTTTTCTGTTGCCGGCGTCATTATCACTCGAACCACCGCCATTTCCATCACCACCACCGCGTAAAATTAGTCGTCCAACAACTCGGAATAATATTCTGGTAATTTGTTGAATTTTTCTATCGAGAATCTATGTACACAAATGAATATTTTGCTATAAGCACAGACGACGAGACGCAAAGAACGCCCACCTCAAGGATATATGAACATGCTAATGCCGGCGAATCAAAATTATGGTCACTTACTTGAGATAAACCTGGAAATAATTGTCTTAAGAAACCGACAGTCCTTTTATTTCTAGTTAACTGATTTTTATCGTCTGTTTTTGGCGTTTCGTTTGGCAACTGAAACAAAAAGAAATGGACCCGTTGAAATATAATACAAAGATGTATTCTACTACAAGAAAAAAATTGTTTCCAGAACGTCTGTCAAATTATATCAAATTTATTTAAAAATTAAGGATTCCGACTTATATATCAATGTCATTTTGTGGATCATTAAATTCGACTTTTCCTCGAACTCATCTCTTCTCTTCTTCCTTGGTGAATGTTCACCTTCAATTTTAGCGGGGAACCCGCTATCCATTTTGTTAGGAGATTACATCCTCAGAAAACGTCCGCGTCCGCGAAGTTAGTAACCTAAGGTTAGGTTAGGTTACGGGACTTAGAAGAATTTCAAGTCTCGAGCTATATATGATAGGAGGGGGACGATTTAGAATAATTTCGAGTCTCGAGCTATATATGAAAGAAGGGGGACTTGGAAGAATTTCGAGTCTCGAGCTATATATGATAGGAGGGGGACTTAGAAGAATTTCAAGTCTCGAGCTATGTATAATAGGGGGGGGGGGGACTTGGAAGAATTTTGACTTTCGAGCTACCGTCCGCCGTCCAACCAAAAACTTAGAAAAATTTTGAGACTCGAGCTATATATGATAGGAGGGGGACTTAGAAGATTTAGAAGAATTTCGAGTCTCGAGCTATATAATTATGATAGGAGGGGGACTTAGAAGAATTTCGAGCCTCGAACTATATATGATAGGAGGGGGACTTGGAAGAATTGTGACTTCCGAGCTATATATGATAGAAGGGGGACTTAGAAGAATTTCGACTCACGAGCTATATATGATAGGAGGGGACGTAGAATGATAATTTCGATTTGAATTATATGACAAGATTATCAGCTCAGTTCCACACCACCTGAGAGGTCGAGTTAACGAATTGCGGGTTCCCCGCTGCCATTGCAACGTCTGCAATGGCTTCTAATTTTTTTCTTTCTCATTTATTTTACGGATATAAGCGTTTCAATCGTGCGAGTGGTCGTAAATTCGGAGTAGACCATTGTGAGACAGTTCTTAGAAATTGGGATAGGAAATATGAAAGACTCAGGGAAAAGTAGGTTGAGCGCGAATAATTAAGGGATTTATTGACCATATTGGAGTTGTTACAAAAGCCCGAGGAAACAAAGTGAGAGAGGCGGATATTCTTAAGAGAAGGAGGCGAAAATATGTGTTGGACGGATATATCAGTATTGGCAAGAAGGAACCTAGAAAAAGATATGAATGAGGGAGGCTAGTGTGATAGATTTTGAGACCGGAGAGGATGACCTCTTCTGGACGTGTACTTCGATTAAAGGGAGTTCATTGTAAGTTCGGTTGAGGATACCAGACCTGATGCTAAGAGCCGAGAATTCGAGATCAATAATGGTTCGAGGGCATAGGCAGGAGCGGGCATAGGGGCAGAAATTTTACGGGAGAGAAGGGAATTTCGAGTCGCAAAGCCAACCGTTTCATGTTCCGAAGGTTGATATGGCCAGGAATCCAGCAGGAGACTGATCTTGAGGTGATGATAAAGTTTTGAATGGATGTGTTGAGGGAAAATATTAGTCGAGTTGCGAGCCTGCATAAGTGGAAGAGATGAGGGAGAATCAGTCGACGGTAGGAACTTGAGCCAAAGGTGTGCGAATTAGGAGACGAGAAATAGAAGAGTATATAATGATCTCCTGATCAGCAGTGAAAATAGAGGTGGTTGATGATTGATCTTGGGAGTTTGCATAACCAGTTTTGGGTCCAGATTTGAATCCTTTGGTGGAGCATCGCTGAATAAGAGGTTGGCCATTGAGGACAGGATGATATAATGAAGAGTATAGGTTTCAATTTGAGAAGGGGAGAAGTACGAATGTGTTGATTGGAAGCTGGGTAAATTGAGTTAGGGATACAAGAAAATTGACGGTGAGTGTTAACAAGAGGTATTTGAAAAGGTGGGGGGTTGACTAAAATTAGACTAGAACGTCTTGCAAAAGAGAATCAATCTCAGTGCCAACGACTGCAGTATGTCCCATAATTGGACCCTTTTTAGCCAAACGCAACCAATCGACATGATAACAATCTCAAGAAATGAAGAAACGTTCCTGTACTATAAGCGGAGGTTTTCCTTTCCCCCAGATCGTTATCACGTCGCTTGGTTGGGTTTGGCTAAAACGGGTCCAATTTCAGGCAAGATTTGATAAAACTGACTGCATGTGAGGGCACCGTGTTCTACTTAAGAGTGGATTAAGTTTTTGTCAATTGTCTGCGATTGCACTTCCTCTCATATCGATCACCTAGCTTTTTCGGTACAGAATCCCCCACCATTCAAACGATGCACAACAACGTGTGTCACGTCATAAAAATTTACACAAATTTTTTCTTGAACATCAATGAGACAATTGCAAAAGAGAATTTCGACACATCGATGACCCGTCTTTGACGTCGCGGATAATTATCTGTTACGAAAAACCGAAAACGAGAACGATTAGATTCAATTTAGGTTGTTTGTCGGTGAAGATCGAGCTTACGATCGTTGTGACATTTCATTTCGAACGAAACCGGTTCGAAGTAACAACGGTAACGATTCGTACCACTAGGTATCGCGTACTTACGCCGAGAAGGCAGCCTAGTGCGCGTAAACGAAAAAATCTTGTTTCTTGCTCAATGTACGTTGAGAACGAAATGTATATAGTTAGGTATTTGTGTATGTCGAAGCTACAAACATATGGTCGAGATAGAAAAAAAATTTGCTGGATCTTCATTCATGCCGAAAGTAGAAGATCGAACATTTATCATATTTTTGCTCGAATAGTAAAGCGTTGTATGATTTAAGCTAATACTTCTGCAGGACCTACAGTCATGCATGAATCAATCCAAAATCTTGTTTTCAGTCATCACACGAAAATTGGATGTTTATTATCCTTGTTTTCTGACCATGCTCAGTATTTATAATTATATTGTTCTTGATCACCAAAATTCAAACAATTTGTTTGGTTTAATCTTCCATTTCTTTTAACATGCATATCAACATCGTCATCCACCACACTTCTGATTTGTGCATAAACTTCGTTTCATTTTACCAAAAACGATGTGTAAACAAATTTCGTAGCGTAACAGGTTCTGACGCTCGCACCGTTTCGTAATCTTATAGAAAAATCTACTCCATAATTCGTGATACGTGTAATTATTGTAGATTTGTGCAAATGAACTGATGAAAAAACACAATCTTTTAATTACCACTGTGTGAGTCTCATCGACACGAAGTGAAATTAATAATCGGTTGCTGGGTGCTTATTTACCGTGGCCGGAACGGAGCGTGTCGCTATGGTACAAAGTATGGTTATTGTACCATTTCGTTGAGGCGGGTCCGACAGCCTTTATCTTCATCCGCTTTATTTCGTCATCTTTTGACAGTCATGCTTCTCGGACCATACCTTGATCAGCTTCTTCTCACAACTTTGGTCCGTCAGGGAAAAACTCATGCTGTGCGAACCTGTTGGATTGATTGCATACCTGATTCGCCGTGAATACGATGCGGTATCGATAGTTGACTCGTCGAGAGGTGATACTAGAATCTATAATAGGGCCGGAAAAGAAATTGTGGAACCAATTTTTGTAGATTTTGAGGTGATTAAAAACGTGGGCCAATGAAACTGACCACTGATAAATTAAAATGGTCGAATTAGCGCTAGTATTAGAAACGCATTCGTTTTGCTAGAATTTCGGATGAGAGCGATGATTGACTAAATGATGCCTACATACTCGACCACTTCGTGAAGCTGGCGATCAAGACTTGAAGGGTCGAATCGATGCGTTTTTGTTGAAAATTACGGTCATTTCGGGCGGTCATCTGCATTTCCTTTCGTATTACTCCTTTGAGTATTTTCTTCACTTGAGGGGTCCTTACATTACGTTCTTGATCCTAATTGATAATGACCTAGATTAAAGGCTTCAAAAGATTTTCACCTCGAAACTCGATAAGTCCTAGCCCCAACTCACGAAATTAGATTTAGACGCTTCTCCCTTTTGGCTTTCTACTTGTGCGAGATTGAATCCTCCGTCCTGTCGAAACCCTTCTCTGGATACTAATGATCGTTTTAAAACATTTTTCCAACTCTCAAAAGTATGTGAAAGCTTCTGCCCAGAACCACAATTTCTCAAGCAGATAGTAATCAGATCCCTACCTCCGTCACCGCGTAGATGGGGTCAGTTTGAAAATTTGTTTGACTACTGGAATCAGGTTATTTAGCTTTTATCTCTATCGACAACACAATTTGCTAGATACCCCCGCTCCTTGAAACGAATTACCTATCAAAAGAAGAAGGAGAAGGCGACGGCGAAGAGATCCCATCAAAATTGTATGTGATGACGTTGAAGAAAAAAAGAAATTAAATTAGCAGAATCTACTGGAAGAGAATGGGGCAAAGATCAGAAAATCCGATCACAGTCAGAGATTTACTCATGAAAGGTGGAAGAAAGGATAAAACTATAATTTTTGAGCGAGAATAAGTTGGTTTATCCTTCTCCAAAGAAAGTTTACTAGCGAATTGAATAAGTGTCTTCTGCTAGCTAGGAAACTGAAAGAAGAGACAAAATTACCCACAGCAACTTGAACGGGAAGATGAGGAGACTATATTCATGACAGCGTTGATCAAATCAAGAGGCTCACTTTGAAACAGCATTGGAAAATAGGGAAGAAGCAGTGACGTACTTGGAAATTTGCTCTAGAGGGAGTCTTCAAAAATTACCAAAGACAAAAATATTTCTACAAATAAAAAAGTGTACCAGTCAGATCATAATTATTCTGATCACAAACATTCTTCTACTTCACTGAGAAGAAGATCTTTACGAAGAGGTATGGGTCGAACCAGAGATTTTCTATTGGAATTCGATGAAGAATAAGAGCAGGAAATGCGACAAAACCAGGATAAGTTTGAGCAAAAGTTTAAAAATGATAGAATTTTATCTACGCCCAGATTACCTTAGATTGGGAAGGAAGCCCCGCGCCAAAAAAACGTGAAGGACGATGCGGTTCGGTAAAAAAAAAATAAGAGACAAAGCGGGAAATCTCCAAGCTCTACTTCCCCTGAACAACAGACTTTCTAATATTATGCACGTTCTTAAAATCCCAGAATGTACTACACTTTATGAGCACATACCTTCTTTGAATGAAGGAAACCCTCTTCTTCAAGCTCTTGATCTACCTCACCTCGCTTCCTCGGATACACATGCTGGGCCTACAACGGCAAACCTAAATTTTCTCATAATCCAACCCAGAAAAATGTATATAATCTGATGTAGACAAATTCCTATAATCTACAGGGTGTCCACTTGTCTGGAAAATCTGGGAAGTCACAGAAAAGTCAGGGAATTTTGTGAGACCTGGAAAAGTCGGGGAAAAGTCAGGGAATTTCTTGAGATACGTCAAAAGAAGTTCGAGCAAAAGAATTTTTCCTCTTTTCTGCTTTTCAGTGGAGGTTATGGTCTGGAAAAACCTGAAAAAGTCTGGGAAAAGTCATGGAAAAGTCAGGGAATTTCATTTCAGAGAAAAAGTGGACACCCCGAATCTAGCCTAGACAAATTCTTTTTAAGCACCGTAAACGAATTTGATCGACTTAACTTGATGATGTCAAAAAGTCATCAAAGTCGGACGCGGACGTTTTCCATAAAACGTAACGTAGCCTATCTTCGGTTGATGGCGTCATCGAGGACGGACACCGACGCTTTCTGAGGATGTTCCCCTTCTACGCAACATAATCTAATTTAACTTAGATTGATGACGTCATCAAAGTTGGACACGGAAGTTTTCTGTGGATGTGCCCTCCCTAAACAAAACAGATAGCGGATGTCTCGTTAATAGCGTAAATCAAGGCAGAGATTTTACACTAAAACAATAAAACGGAGAAAAAGATGCCGTTAAGGAGGAAAATCTACTGCAATAAAGAAGAAGATGAAAAGGGATCTCATAAATCGAATCAAACGAATTCTTCTGCAGAAAAGAATTGAATCGAATCAGCGGAAATTGTTGCACGAGACTTCCGAAAGCAGACGGAAAGAGACAGAAGAATTGGAGAAACTTTCGGTCTAAATCCGTGACATCATCAAGAGGAAAGCGAAGATGTTGACTCTTGACATAATAAAAGATGAGAGTTGGCGAATCTGGAGGAAAGCGTGATTTTATCAGGGGCACTGAAAAATAGTCAATTTAAAGAGCTGAGAAGAGAAAGGAGAATGAAAGGAGTGTGACATCATCGAGGCATAAATTTAGAGGGACTTAGAAGGGAGAGATGGCAGTCCTAAAAAAAAACTAGCAGAGCTCATGGAGAGGAGCAAGGAATCTGTTCTATTTCTTCTGCAAAAGTTCCCCGATTTTCAAAATTTGTCTAGGTCTGAAAATAAGTCCCTGCCTTATGCAGTTCGAAAATCAAAATTTTTTCATGTCTCTCTCCTATAGCGCGGATGCATTTCTTATACCTATATAGCTTAAATTCAATGGTCGAAAATATTCTTACACCTCTTTAGCCATGATTCGAAAGTCGAAAATATTTCTCGTCTCCTACCGTATGATCATTTTTGAAGGGTACGGGGGGGGGGGTGGTAAATGTCCAAACGAAACGATCTGGAAAAACGGTTTTTTCTCAGCGACGAAAAAAATACAGTTGTCCAGATCGGTTCTTCTGGAAAACAACCCTTTTTCCCTTATATCCTTCATTTCAACTCGTAAAACGATTCTTAACCTCGCATTAAAATGGATTTACTTGAAGACACTGACGTCCAATTATTTTATTACACATAATTATAGCACCGACGTTTCGACGACACCGTTGTCTTCATCGGGGTGAAACAAAGAAGACGACGGTGTCGTCGAAACGTCGGTGCTGTAATTATGTGTAATAAAATAATTGGACGTTAGTGCCTTCAAGTAAATCAATTTTAATGTATGAAAAGCGTCCTGTTAAATAAGTTATTTCATTTCTTAATCTGGCATTTTTCTGGAATAATATTAATGTGATAATTGGACACATTGTTTAAAAAAAAATTCCGGCTGCAGAAGTTCGTTTTCAGCTCCCCCCTTCCTCCCATACAACACCTAAAACGGGTTCTGCGTTGAAAAGTGCGACTCATCAACGAATTTAGAATACTAATTCTAACTGAAGAACAGGGGACAAAATGGTCGACTTATTCGAAGGACTTTAAAAAAATTGGGGAATCCGAGGAAGCTTTGCAGCTCCGTGGGAAACAGCTATGTGTAGTTCTATTTTTCTTTCCTTCATGTTTAGGTGTAAGTCTGATCTGGAACGTTCGGATTACACCTTACGCTTGAGAGGACAAAACCGATTGAAATTGTTTTGTGAAATCGAAGGAAAACGCGAGGCTTAAAGTAAGCGAGTTTATCCAAAAAATAAAGATTCTGGCCGAGTAAGAGTGAATATCGATGTGCTGAACGATCTTTATTATGTCTACCATACCTCAGTACATTACGAAGGAACAGTAAATATCATGTCTTGGAGCCTTTCTCTGTACATTATCTGGCCTAGAAAAAGTCCTATAATTCAACTTGTGAGAAATTTATACAAAATCCTTCTATGCAGTATAAACTATCTTTGGTTGATGACGTCATCAAAGTCGAACGCGAAAGTTTCTGGAGGATGATAACCCTCTTCTGTGCCGCGTAACCTTTTTTTTTTTTTTTTTTTTTTTTTTTGGTTCCCTATGTGGAACTTTTTCCGTAAGGCAAGTTTATTATAACGCGAAATATCACATTTCTAGAACTTAGCCTACTGCAGGGAGGTCCCTGCAGAGGGTTTTGACAAGTGTCCTCCCATCCCAAGAACTTGCCTCACAGTGGTCTCTCTCGAGATGGGGACTGGTAATATTCTAAATTTATTTAGCAGAAGTGGTTGTTGGAGTGTCCATCGGTGTGTTGTACTAGATTTCCAAGGGACTTGAGAACTCTTTGTCCAGCAGTCAAGTCCTCTTCCATTCAGTCTTCAGCAGGGAGTTGGAGTGGTTAAATTTCTGGCTTCAGGTATGGAAATGTGGGTTCTCCTTCTTCCAAAGACGGAGAACTGTGGAGCGCATGAATTTGTGCGTGTGCTCTATACTAATGTTCAATTCGAAAGGACGGTCTTGAACAAATCGAAGAAATTCTCCTGCGGTGTTTCAGTCCAAAAGCAACATTCCCAGGCGTCGGTTGTGCGGCGTTTTCTTTTTAGAAGGTATGAGGCGAACACCCCGTGTCCGCTGATAGCCTGCGTGAGCCAGAAGTCCGGTTTGAGGTAAACTTCCAGTCTACTTTTCACGGTTGGTAAGAGGAGGTGGGTCCATGCGCCGTTTTGGTCATTTTTCCATTCCTTTTCCCACTGGTTGTTGCGATGATCTCTCCAGATATTGCACATTTCACGCAGGGTCACAGATGTATCTTCAACAGCTAAGCCGTGATTGGTATATGTCCCCAATGCGGGAAAAGGAGATCTTGGTTGACAAGATATTCAACCGCGCGTTCCGTCAGACGGAGGCGGAGCGGAGGTTCAGCTGCTATGATCCTAGCTTGTAGCCACAGGACATAAGGATATTACATTTCCTTTCGAGTTTTTCAATGATCGAGGAGTATGTCTTTAGTTTGAGGCGGTGATAAAAGACACTACTGCAGTAGTGCAGCAAGCTATATAGGAAACCTTCGATCATAATTTTGCGGGAGGCAAAATTATATCCCTTCGTATTTTTTTAAAAGATCTTCCCTAGTAGTGGGAGCCTCTTGTTGCATTTTTCAATGATGTATTCTAGGTGTTGACGGAAGGTCGACTTCTTGTCAATCATGACTCCTAGAACCTTGATACAGTTTTTGGGCCAAATGATCGTTGACCCAACTCTGTAGTAGAACATTGCTTCACTACCATCATTTGCCCTTTGCCAGAGTGATTTTTGTATCCTTGTAAGGATTTCGGTCTTGTTTAAGCTCAGTTTGAGGCCAATTTCAGTGATCTTCTGGTTCATTTTTGTGATGCAGCTCTCAACTGTAGTCTTGAGTTGTGAGGCAGTGTTGGCTCCTACAGTTATTAGCGTGTCATCAGCGTAGACGGTGGTGTTGGGGTACAGTGGGTAAAGGTACCTGAATCTAACATGATCGCAAGTCCGGGACGCTTCTCCGAAAATTATGACGTCACAAAAGTCGGGGTGCTGTCATTGAACTTGACACGATAACTTAATATTGTTTTTCTTCCCGTTTTCCGATTTTTACCTTTATATTTATTGTAATTTTTCTTAAACTTGGTCAGAGCCCCTTTTCACCTCGAACGCTTACGATCACTTTGAAATTTTTTCGCACGTACAAAGTTGAGTTCCTTCTCTCTTGGAGTTTTGAATGTAACAGAAAACTTGTTCTGTATAGGGATGGAGATCTTTTTGAAAATTTTAGCGTCCTGCCGTTCAACAAAAGCTGACCTTCCCTGATAGGAAAGTTGAGCGTAGGAAGATTTCGACTTTCGGGGCTTAGAAAAATTCAACCATCAGGAGAATTGAACTTCACTCAAGCATCAAAGGGGTTGGAAATCAAACAATTTCGAACATCGAGCTTTATATTACAGAAGAGAGATTAGAGTCCACGCCTCTTTCGAAACTGCAATTTGCATCGGAAGGTGGACGCTTATCTATTTCCCCCCCTCTCCGTTGTAAGGAAGCTACTTAGTATTGAACTAACGCGAAGAAGAAACAACGGAGGTTTTACATAAATGATATGGATTAGAGCGAGAACGTTAATTTCATTTTTCGATTTCGAGATGAAATTCCGAATTTGAAAACAGAAGAGATTATTTGCATGGTCTTTGTCATCGCAGATTTTTCGAAGAGAGTTCAACCTAATTGTTCAGGTTAAGCACGTTCGTGTTGTGACTAAAGAAGTCGATAATGAATACGCGATAGGTGAATCATAAACTTTTTCTCACCCGTATGAAAACAGTTTTTCATTCATAACTCCGAAAATGTATCATGACCATGTATGAACTCTTATTTATTTTTGTAGATTTTTGCTAGACTATGGTTCATGAACCCCCTATGACAGCAAACTGCGAAATCTTTCTCCTTTCGATTAGTATTGTCTGATAGAATAATATTTTCAAAGCTAATAGTTTTTAACGCGTGACTGGTTTCCCAAAAGTATCATCTTTTAAAGAAAAAAAAAATCAATGAAATAAATAAACAAGATTTTCCATGAAATTAATTTTGACCTTCTAGAACATCAGTCTTACTGCAGTCATTTACCTTCGGAAGTGAAATTGAGTCTAATATTTCGATAAGGACAGTTCGTAATTAATGTTTTATGGGAGCATACAATATCGAACGACGTAATTTGACGCGTGAGGTGAAACACTCGAGCAAATGCTCGCGGTTTAAAGCATAGAAATAATTATATTTACGACTATAAAAATACGGTATAAATGGCGTATTTTCATGGCTTATAGAGAAGTAGATTACCTACTATATTATTAGATCTAACAAAACGAGTGTGCCGTTCAGTAGGTCTCATCTGTAGTGTTCGGTAGGCTGTATCATGTACTCGTGGACCGAATTCCCTGCCTCTAGATTGCGCACATATGCCGGCATACCTTCGTAAATGAAGTACCCGGTACTGCAGTAGGCACTTGTTCACGTAGCAAACGTTCAGTCTGTATTGAATTGATCTAAACAGTGCTAGGCATCTGATAAGATAGAATTTTATAAGACATAGAGGCTAGCTCGTTACATAACAATTACGCCATCTATTCCAATGTGTACGTGTAGAAGACACGCGTGTTTGCAGTTTGTCGCATATCAAGCAGCGCAATGCCGCGAACAACTTTCATCGATGAAGGATTCCTTTTGTGCCCGATTTTCGAACTGTGTCGCCCAATAGATATGACATACGTTTATCTAGAATTTCGAGTTTGAAAGTTGCAAATTTAGTGAGGACGCTGGCCTAAAGTAGACCGTGAAATCGAGCTAGCGGGGGCATAGGAAGGCAGACTGCACTTCAAGCTTTTTTTTTTTACGTATTTCATCACATCGATTTGCTCCATTCAAACTCGTGTTTAACCTCCGCGTCACATCAGAAAGAACGCTGTATTTTAGCGTACAAAGTCCAATGTCAAGGTGAAATTCGTGTAGACTGTTATGTGTAGCATATTATGTAACTTCGAGCAGTGAAAAGTCACAAGAAGGTTATTGTACTTCTCGCGTAAAATCCTCGTACGAAATTTTCACGAGTAGGTGGTTTAATTTTTTTATAGAATAGAGCGCTTCATGTGTCCCCCCGACAATTTGGTCTCACGCGTGCGTAATACGGCGAACAAAGTGATCCCAGAGTTGACGAATTCAAATTACTCAAACTATTTCACCCATCGGCGTTAAAGTGTTGCGAATGACTAGCAAAATATAGTGATGCGATGTGAAATACCACATACGACACAATGAATATGAAAAAGCAATTATTAACAGAACTTGTATGCAGCAAAACTACGAGTATTTGGCGTTTCCTTTTTGAGAGTAACAATTTCAATATATACACACGCGGGTTATATTGCGTTAGTACATGGTGTCCTTAGCTCTTATCAATTTACTCGGAACATTCAAGATCGTACGTATGTTGCTCTTTCCAAGTGAATGTAATATTATAGCTAGTCAGGGTAGCTCGACAACACTCGACAAATTTTCAAAAGCGTCTCGGTCGGTTCGTCCCAAGAAAATTTGGAGCTGTCCTCGAGCGTTTTGTCATACAATAACTACACGTTGTATGTGACCGAACAAACCATATAAGTGTAGGACAATCTGAAATATTGCGGTTCTTAATCTATAGGTGGACTACGGTACTTGTCTCTTGTGTCATGTCGTAACACTCTTATAAAATACTGCTATAATGGCGTACACAAAAGGTACTTCCGACTTCTTTCATATTGCTAAAAACGAGCAATTTATACAACTCGACTGTTGCGCTTACCTCATTCGAAGAAAATGCTAACGGATCGTTGGATGATCGTATATCTTTATTGTCAGCGGGATGCGCCTTGACCAGAGTGAGCCACGAAAAAAAGATAAAGGAACAGCACAAAGACAATGCGAGTGTCGATTTCCAGTCCATTTTGAATGCTGAAAAATGAAACAGACTTACTGAATTAGTCATTTGGTGAGAGCGAAGTTTATTATATAGAATTTGATATATTCTTCTTTGGAAAAATATAATTTTTACAACCTTTAGATTCTATGTATACGAGATTCACTATGGAGATGTGATAATTTTATTCACAAATCATCCTTATTTGTGCAGCCCAACGAATTCCCTCTCATCATGAGGAGATACGAGCCGAAGATGTAAAGAGTAGATCATAAAAACAAAAGCTCGTAACTCTTGGAATCTTTGAGGCCCTATCGTGGCGAGTGAACGCTCTTCAATGAGCGTAAATTTCTCAAAAAATTGCTATCTCGCATCTCTTTTTATTTCTCTTATCTGTGTTACGGGAGAGCGATCATGAAGAATGTCCACCGTTCGCCGTCCATTGTCCTTCCTGCAAACTGTGGTTCCCAGGAAAGCGGGGTCTCTGAATTACATCAGGAAAAAATTCCGACCCTCGAGCTGTCTACACATAAGGGAGAGGGGAGCACTTCGGGCGGTAAGCAAAGAGTAAAGATCGCATTTGGACTCTTTTTAGCCAAACCCAACCAAGCGATATGATAACGATCTGGCGAAAAGGAGAATCTCCACTTGTAGTAAAGGAACATTTCTGTAGATTGTCATCATGTTGCTTGGTTGGGTTTGGCTAAATAGGGTCCATGTCATGTCTCTCATCAGTTGTTTGTAAAACTCCAGTGTCGTTCTTGTGAAATCATCAAAAAATATGAAAAAGAAGGCATTTAATCAGACTAGCTCAGGGGTCTATGTTGCGTCCTCCACATTACGAAAAAAACTCATTGGTTCTTTTCAGAGTTGAACGAGGGGTGACAGGGAACCTGTTTTATGGCGGATCTATGACGTCATCAGATTGTCAATGATATCTGTTTGCTTCAGATCATTCTATACCCTGTTCTTCCTTGCTCTTTGCCTTTTTAGCGAGGACACGATTTTTAATAAGAACTTTTCTTCTATGGAAACTGAACTTCTTATTTACGGCTTGAAAGTTAATCTTGAATAACACAAATATATTGCGAAAATTTCAAGTCGATAGTTTGAGCGGTTCTCGAGGTATAAGGGGACATACAAACAAGCAAACAAACTTTTTGCCTTATATAGTCACATGATTGCACATTCTCTCTGCGAGTAGCAAAATCACTAAGCAGCCAGAATTTACAAGGAGATGCTGTACATTGCCTCCAGATCGACGTTGATTCAAGGCTGATTTAAAGTTGATCAGTATACATTCCCAGAAAACTACAAATCGACTGCCAATTAACGCAACAGAGCAGTCAATTTCTGATTAATAAAAAACTTTCGAAAATTTGACTCGAAATTGACTTCAGACTGATGTTGAGTCGAGGTCAATTTTGAGTCGACCCGTATTTTTCCCGAGAACGACATATTGACTTGAAATTGGCGCGGCAGAGCAGTTGATTGCAGAAGTCGGTTCAAAATTGACTGCAGATTTTTCTTTTTTATTATTTCATTTTACGCAAGCTCTTAACTGCACTCGGTGGTGAGTCCATTTCAGATATGTTGAATGTAATTTATTGATTTTAGACAAGAGATGATGGGAGAGGTCATCGGCGAGAGTTTCTTCAATGGATGGTGAAATTTGATAGGTGTGTCGGAGAGAAGCTAAAGATGGAAAGACGAAAATGTGGATGACTGTAAGGGGGTAGGTTTGCATGTGAGCGGAAAAGGTTGGAAAGAAGGTGAGCATGTGTGATTCGCCTCTCACCAATCAGGAGACGTGTAAGGCAGATTTCGTGACGTCGGGATTCTCGTTGTGGTGAAGCTCACGCAAGGAGATTTGATTTTGCCAAAGTGTGATCCATCCGTCCGTAATTTTGAGGGGAAGTGGTGTGAGTGAGATCATTCTCAATGGGAAAAAGACGAGAATTTATTCGTGAAAGTTTTGTGGCAGTTTTGGACACTATTTCGAGCTAACTAGCTTTCGGGTCTCACTCGCGGAATGCTGTATATCAGGCCTATATAATGAAGGCTAAACTTTCTACAGCAGCCGTTGTGTAGCCATAGAGTGTGGCTTCGAACAACTAGAGAATTTTCCTGGGTTGGAGGGGGGCGGGGGTTGGTGTGGACATAAAATTTTAGCCATCGGGACGAGGGGACTCGCAAAACTCGAGAATCTCACTGGGGTTTTGAATGGGATTGGGGGGTACAGAAAAGTCATGAAACATGTCGATAATCGATTATAAAAATCGAAAACCCCCTTTATAAAACAGTTTTTTTGCTTGCTTCAATAAGCTCAGTTATTGAAAGAAACCTAATGAGTTGCAGACAAAATGAGCTGAGAGTTTTTCCTTCTCACCTTACAAATATCATGAAATGTAATCCAGTGTTTTTTTTTTGGTGTGACTGACCAAAAAGAACGTCTGTCCGCGTCCTATCTGAATCGTGATGTCATCATCGGAGACCTGGGAGTTATTTCGTTCAAATCCTTGTATGGGAGGAACTTCGGTGAACTCGGATCACAATCCAGTCGTAGTGGATCGACAAGAAATGATTAAACATAGCAAAGAATATGGAATATAGCGAAAAGGGAAGATCGTCAAGGATGCGAGTATATGAACCAAAATCATTTTCAACCTCTCGATTCTCCAAAAGTTTCGATACTTGAGAAACAATTTTTCTTTTGATTTTATAAACGTAACGGATTTTTAAGTCATTTTTTTCAAACATCCAAATTCTCGAGAACAATTTTCCATCTCGATTTTCGAGTAAGTCTCTTCCTCCCTGCTTATCCATACGTTCGAATTCCTGAAGTTTTTTATTCCTTGTTCTTCCAAACATTCGTATTTTTCCGTGAAGGGTTTCCACTTCCCGATTCACGGATTATTGAAATTTCCATGGGAATCTTCTTTTACGTTTTAATTTTTTAAACACGTTCGGATTATCAAGAAATTGATGAAATGATCTTCAAGCACTTCGTCGTTAGCGCATATAAGAATTCACTCACGCGCGCATCTATGATGAAATTAGGTACACATTTTATTCGCTTCGATATCATCATAAATTCCTGCAAACATACCCTTGATCGACATATGAACCTACAGGCAGAGCGAAATAGCGCAATAATAGCTTTTTTACATGCGTATGAATTCTATTTTCGCTGCCTGCGTAATGTATGTCGATGTGGTATCTCATAATATTTTTCGGGCTTTTTCCGGGATTTTTTGCGGTTTTGAGTTGCTACGTATAACGCGTACAGAAGACCGACAAATCTTTCAGAAATGTTCCAACGATAAAACTGATTTACTGAACGAGCGGAATTTGTGGCATTTTTAAAATATCTATTTTCTCGAAATTAAGCTTACGGACCGGTATCAAGAAATTTCATACAATGTAAGCTATTTTTGTCGTAATATTAATAAATTGTTTTTCAAGAGCATTCAAGGAAATGAAAACTCTGTACCCCACGTCGAAGCTCGACAACAATAGGAAATAAATGAAAGTACGAAATATAACGGGAGGAAATTAACGCGAGATTATTGTACCGAAAGATGAAATAAGAATACGGTACAGGCTAATTTAATGTTTACGCGGAATATTGGCCCTCTTTTTGAGTATTGATGGACAGAATACTCAAGTTTGATTGTTTACTAGTAGGCAGTGAATGAATTAAAAGAGAGTATGACTTTTCAAGAAAAATTCTGAGGTGCAGGCATGGTTTATTGGGGCTCTTCGACATTATGAGTACGTATGAATTGGTGAAATCGTATTGAAAGAAGAAGAAATCTACACAAATGTTTCAAATTTTTACAATGCGGTTCTTATTGATGGAGAGATTCGTCACTTCCTCTCAATAGAAGTCGAAGTTTAAATCTTTTCCAAGTCTCTCCCCTGTAGCATTTAAGGTATTTTTTGAAGGCCCCTAGAAGTGTCACAATCAAGAAGTGAAACGGGGCTGACTTATAGAATCTACCCTGATGACGTCACGATCCGAAACGTGAACAGCTTGTTTTATTCTACGAAGCTCGAAACTAGATCCTATTTTTTGTATAGAAATCGAAGTTCCGATTACTTCCTCTATAAATTTTTTCCCGAGGTTCCTTGCGTTACGTCACTATCAGTACCTATTCCAGGTCCATATCGCCGCCTCCTCTCATTACGATTTTCGTGTCCATAGATTTACTATGTGTAGTTGCTTGTAGAACGGTATTACAGGATTGCATTGAGTTTCAATTATTTATTCTACCCCGTTCTCCAGGATGACTGGTTAAAAGGGCTGAAAATTTTCATTTATGTTGCATGAGTCGCGGGTCGTATTGAGCATAGTTTTTTGCATTGCCCTGGCCTCCAAAGATATTTAACGTGAAGGTTTTCGGGGTTGGTTCTACGTCAAAAATTATCTCCACCTCTTCATATCAACTTTATCTCCCGCAGCTCTCTGAAATAGCCTCATGTGAGAGAGACGGAGTACAAATACCCTTACGTGAGATGTGGGGTTGAAAATATGCTTGATCGCATGTAAAACATCAGTAATGGATTGTATTGACCGCAATATCTTTGTACTGCTTCGTCATCATCAGATATGGGTTGAAATATGAGATGGGTGGCGGAATAGGGGGGAAGTAGGGGAGAATACCCACCCTCACAGAAGAGTGGAAAAACCGAAAATATGCTTGATTTAGCGAAAAAAAAAACTCTGCAATGGCACCGGAACTCGCAAACTTCGCGGTTTTGAGGAAAACGGCTAGACGTATTAGGTCTGATCAAGAATTAGAAATTTTCCGATTCCCTGGCTCCTCATCATCATAGCTCGAGAGTCGTTTGAACCAAATCTGTTCTACCATAAAACTACGAAATTTGTATCTCAATTTTATTTTCAATTCGCGCCCCTGTCCAACTTGTATGTGCCAAAAACTGTCCAATTTGCCGAAATTCTCAAGAATTAAAAATCGTTTAAACTTCCGTATTTTACTTGATTTGAAAGTAAAATTTAACGCTGATTCCGAAGAAAAAACCCGAATGTCTTGAAAGTTGCGATTTGGTGACGTCATAGAGAAGCCCCCACGATATCATGATATGATGACGTCGTAGATTGGTCCCTGTGACGTCGCGATCTGATGACGTCATAAATCAGTTCCTGTGACGTCACGATCTAGTGACATCATAGAACAATCCCTGTTACGTCGCGATCTGATGACGTCATGGATTACTTTCTGTGACGTCACGACCTGATAACATCATAAAACAATCCCTAGCTCGGAAGTCGAAATTCTAACAGGGAACCCATTCTATGGAGGGGAGAGGGGGGGGGCCGTGCACCGTGTGGTGTCCAGAAAAAATCCAAATTGACAAAAATGGTTCAAGTCCAATAACCTCCCCCAATTTCCAGAGGCAAAAATAGTCTAATTCCAAGAAAAGTGGGAATTTTTCCCAAAGCCCCTTTCGATTCAAGGACATTTTTCCGAAAATAATGACGTCACATAAGTTGGACACGATCGCGCCCGTTTTTAGAGAACGCCTCCTCAACAAAACAGATAGCGGGTTCTCCGCTAAAATCAAAATCATCAAACCAAATTTTTGTTCCCCCTCAGAAAAATTTGCTCCACCACCCATGAGGTAAAAGTCACTCAGGAATTGCTGAACCATCCCTTCTGGAGATACGTTCTTGAAACTTGGCTTCATTGTTTGATCGTGTCAGCAGTATTCTATATCGATCTGAGCTTCTTTCGATCACCAGACTACCTCTTTGTGCCTAAGAATATGATTACTATAGATATGGAAATCACGATGAAGAAGGTGATGAAGTTTTTGGGCGTGTGGTTTGACTCAAAGCTAAGCTTTAGGTACCATTTTCTCATGGCAGCGAAAGAGACGGGCAGGGTTGTGACCTACCTAAGACACCTGGGCCGCGGGAAGCAAGAAGAAGAATTAAGATGAGCACCCCTTCGGTGATACTCCTATGATATGATGTCCTAGTATAGGTCGTCTCAATGAAGATGCAGACGGAATAAAGAGGTAATGAAGATCGAACGAAGAGTTGCACTAAGATGCATTAGTGCCTGCCGTACTTTCTCGACGGAGGCTCTTCGCATATCCACCAATTGACCTCTTTGCTGAGAAGAGAGCGATGGTGTTCAAAGCAAAGAAAAGGAGTGAGACTGATTGAGAGACTTTACGGGTAATTCAAAAGGCCAGGCGTTCCTTGCTTGAGAAATGGAAAGCTATAGACTTGCTCAGAGTGAGTTAAGGATATGGACGACCCATGTGTTGATAACCGAGACCATGGTAAGCTGAACTTTCACCTAACGCGGGTCTTAGGCGGCCATCGCTGCTTCAACAAATGTCTTCATGAGACGTAGAGAAAAGTTGAGCAGGCAACAATTCGCATTGTCATCAAGGGCTGGATGATGGACCACAGTAAACCTCATTCGAGTGTGAGTGCGAGCGAGCATAGTCGGTCTCTTCAAAATATTGAGGTCCATGAAACGCTCCCTGCGAGTAGCCTGGTAGCCGCCATGCTAAGTTCCCAAGAAGCATGGAATTAGGAGTCTGCATTTGCGGATGCACAACCAGTATACCGTCCTGCAAGAAAGCGAGTAAACGCAAGAAAGAAGGAGAGACTTCAACAGTGGCTTAATTCCAAGTTGTATAGAGAAATATACTCGAAGAGAGTAACGAAACAATACAAGAACCGCACAATATTATAAACAGACCGAGCGCTTTCGACTAAACAGTCATTCTCACGGTATAGAAAGCGACTGAACCCAACACCAACGAGAACAAGAAACAACGAACGAGGAGGTCATGACTGAACAGCGTTTAATAAGGAACTCGTGACGATAAAGCACTTGGCTAGAGTGAATCAGGTGAAAGTGGACATTGACCTCATGGTCCGTAGGGGACTTACAAGAAAAAGTCTTGACTCAACTACCTCCCTCCCCCGCCAGTTGCATCTTGATAGGCGTAAACGGTGGATTAGGATGCCGTTTTTGGGGAAGTTTTCTTCGGAGGTGAGCCGTGTCCTCCGTCCCTTTGGTTTCCGACCGGCGTTTTATAGTACCAATACGGTGAAGAGCCTCTTGGTCAAGTTAAAGGATCCGATTCCGATGGCCGAGAGGGAGGGTGTTTATAGGGTGGCCTGTGGTGATTGCCCGAGTGTGTACATAGGGATGACTAGCCGTCAATTCAAAATTAGAGTTGATGAACATAGAAAAGCATGGGAAAAAAGAAAAGTAGGGGAGTCGGCGTTTGCCGACCACTTAATCGAATGCGGTCATAGCCTCAAAGAGGGATCCGAAGTTCTCCTCCACAGGGAAAAATCTTATTTTAGGCGCTTGGCTTTGGAAGAAATTGAAATTCATCGTCACCGAAATATTAAAGACATTACCGTGGTGAACAGGTACGTTCCTGAGGAGGGATTGATTGAATTAGTCTATGAGAATGATTCACATTTCGATGACTCGCTGGTTCAGTCATGACCTCCTCGTTCGTTGTTTCTTGTTCTCGTTGGTGTTGGGTTCAGTCGCTTTCTATACCGTGAGAATGACTGTTTAGTCGAAAGCGCTCGGTCTGTTCATAATATTGTGCGGTTCTTGTATTGTTTCGTTACTCTCTTCGAGTATATTTCTCTATGATGGATGACCGTAAAATTAAAAAACGTATTGATTCTCCAAGTTGTATCCTGGGAGCACTGCAACTTGGCGGTTGCTGGGATTTGTCCTAGAAGATTCCTCCAACACTGATGAAGTTATAACCGAAAGGATCGATGCCGGTGGTGGAGGAAACAACCCGCACCCACTCCACAATGGAGTACAGGTGGCTGCACATGCGTCTTATGTGCTCCAGAGTTTCTAATGCTATTCTTTATACGGTATCAATAGCGGAGTGTATGGACCCCTGGTTCTTGTGAGTGTGGTTCAAGAGGCTCCTCTTCCATCGTGAACTCTTGACAAGAACCCAGCTACGGTCTTGGTTGAGAGCTAGTCGAGAGCCCTACGTAAGTTTCAGCCCACTGATAATGCGCTATCTGATTAAAATGAACAAATTGTTCTTTCGTATTATCTCGATGTAATTAGTCGCACGAGAAACTTCGGTATCTCACCCGGAAATATGAAGCAAATAATCAGGGATAATTATGCCGATCGTAACAAGGCGACAAAGTACGAATACAAAAAGTGAAATGAATTCGTATAGTTGTACGATTCTTCGATCAGTATCTGATTTTCAACACGAGCCTACGCCTCATTTGTCCGTTCACACCGACACGTATACTTCGCAAGTCTAAATGTAAGTACGTATACGCATCTGTGCTCGATACTATTTTCCCATGGACTCATTGCTCTGTAGGCTTTTGACAATGACCAAAACAACGACGCGAGTTATTGGTGACACGTTACAAAATAAGAGTCCAACTCGTACAGATGACGTTGACTGCGTTTTTATTATTCTTCAACAGAGAGCAGGCGCTTGTAATAACTTCGCGCAGGAAGTTAATCTAATAGGTAATTGTAGTTTACTCGTGATTAGTTGTGATTACATTTCGAAAGTGAAAGCCGAAGTTGAAACACGAATATTCTATCGCTTACAACGCGTTTGTATACGACTATACGTATTTGTAGTCTACGTACCAAAGATTCTTAAACTCGTTAAACATGACGCGGCGTATGATGTTTTTTCGGTACCGTGGCCGGAAATTTCCCGCGCATTACATGTGTCGTGCATTGAGAGCGAGATGGAGAGTAAATAAGTTACGTAACGTTCGAAAACTGCAGTTAGGAGAAGAGAACGAGAGAGACCTCTTCGTCATCGCAAATCGCAACGTGAAAAGGATAACATTTGGAACTGACTTTGAGAGGAACACTGCGGTCAAGGTTCGTGGATCTGGGGTTGAAGGTCAGGGTCAGTCATGAGCATTGCACGTATAAGTAGTCATCAATCTTATCGGTGTTTCGGAAACTCACATTCAATTACTGTTATCTACCTTGTTTGAAATGAACACGAAATTTGTTTTACTAAATATTCAGCCCGTTTCTTTTTTGTAGGTAAGCCCTTCGCTATTATAAATTTTTTTATCAATCCCCCCCCCCCCTGTTATCCTCAGAATTGAATGGCACACGCTGTTCGGAGAGTCACACGGTTACAACTGGTCGCATATAAACGGAGTGCCAGGTATACGCATTATTTCATGTAAAAATAAAAGGTCTCTTCTCATGGAATTGTTGTTTTCACCGCGTTATATCGACGTCCATCATCAGTGGTACCTGATGTGGCTCACACCAATTTGACTGTACGTAATCTAACCGTCCTCCTATTATATTCGTGACTGATATCATCGTGTAAAGGATTTAAACTGTACAGGCTTTGATCTTTCTCGGATTCAGCTACGCATGTGACTTTGACAAGATTAAACGTTACATTAAGTCGTATTCGAAGATCTGCTCAGTTTTACACGAGGAAGGGAGTTAATCTCAAAACCGCTAGTTTCAATCATATCAAGCACTCGTTGGCTTAAAGCAGTGAAAGTGGTACGGTTGCTGTATTATACTTCGCATAGTAGGTATAATATGACAATTATATATATATATTTTTTTTTCATAAATTGTGCCTTAGATACAATATTACATATCGTATGGCATTTTGTAAATACTACCGTAAACGTGTATATCTGTAAAAAAAAAAACGCCTACAAGCGCTAACCTATCCATTAAAAGAGATACTCGTGCATTGTCTTCTCGAGTGACATTACTTGTTTCTTTTCACATTCTCAATTAAATTTCGTCGATTAATAATTGCTTGGCGGAAGTTTTTGTGCGTCGTTGAATATGAATGGTCGACTATACATAAGCTTACAAACTTCGCGTCGTCATAGAATTATCTTCTGATAAATCTTCGATTGCAATATAGACGAGAGTTTGAATGACCATGCTGTGAATGGAATATCTGTGATTGTATGAACGTGGAATCTCATTCTTGCGGATGAGACAAAAGGAAGAAAAAAGTCTTGAACATTTGCAAAGAGTGCTGTCGTCGATTCGTTTCTGGCACAAATTAATGAAAGATTTATTTGTCTGATAACTTGTAGTGAGTCATCGGAGGTGTAAGAAAACAAGAGAATGAAAAATACTCCGCGTGTCCAAAGTACCAAATTTGCAATTAGAATTAATAACAGGGATGATTCACTGATGAAAAACAGAGAGAGGTTTGAGAGATCAGAAAATTCGTATTGGGCCGAAGTTTTGTTAATGTGCATAATTGAGATTCCCTGTGGTCGTTATCATAATATTGCTAGCCTCGTGGCGACTAGACCTACGGCACTGACTCAGGCTTGTGTTTTGAGAGGTCGTTTTGGTTACTTCACGACCTAGAGGACAGCTTAGGACACCTGCCTGTTGCTTAGTTGGGAGTCAGCAAACGCACGCGCAATTCAATTTTTTGCCAATTCCACTCCGTTCCTGATTTCACAATTCACAAAAAGTCCAAGCTGGATGAGATCAATCCTACCGGTTTGTTTTGTAGAATAAATTCCATCATTTTACATTCTTACTCAGAGTTTAAACCAAAAAAGAATGTCGAAAGAGGGAAACAGATGATGAAACGTCTCGCTTGTACACAAAAATTGTTTACACTAAATGGGCCGAAAATACCCGAATACCGACAATAGGACAGAGACGACAACAAAAGAACGAAAGCCAAATCTGCACCAACTCTCGATTTTGCGGACAAAATGACATCGGGTTTGCTTCAGATGATTCTGCATTTCGCTCTTCTTTGTTCTTTGCCTCTCTTTGCGTCGAATGACGCGTCCACAATCTTTAATAATTGAACCTTTCTTCTTTGGAAACTAAAATGTTTATTTTTATTCCCAAGTAACCCAAATATAGCGCGAAAATTTCAAGTGGATAGGTTATGAGAGGACAAATCGACAAGCAGAAAAACTTCTTGCCCTCTATATTAGGATAATAGCGCATTCTCTCTGCGAGTAGCGAAATCACCAAAATGTTACAAGGAGCTGACTGCTCATCGACTCTAGATTGATTCAAGGTTCAAATCGGCTGATCGTTTACCCGTGCTCCAAGTCTTTCTAGCATTCCGTTTTCCCGATACCTCAACACACGTTCAAAACGTGAAATCAATTGACGACTATCTACTACTCTTACCTACCTTATAACAGATGCAGCTACCAAACCTGGCTGCGAGTATCGATGCAACGCTACCAACATAAAAATTCGTGAGAACAGTAAAGCGTTCTTACATACATTCCCAGAAAACTACTAATCGATTGCTAATTAACGCAACAGAGCAGTCAATTTCAGGTCAGTAAAAAATTTGGAGAAGTCCGCTCAAAATTGCCTAATTAGAGGTCAATTTTGAGTCGACAAGTATACATTTCCCAGCTTGAAATTGACGTAACTGAGCAATTTATTTCAGGTCGACAAAGAGTTGATGAAATTCCAACTTTTGAGCCATATATGACTGTTGAGAAACTTGAATAATAATTTTAACCATCGAGTGACCTTTGGTTCAGTGGAGGACGAGGTCTCTGACGTAGCTTAAGGACTTCGAAAGTTCTCAAAAATGACCATAGCTATCCAAGAGGGAAATGCTCTAACCTGGTTGAGGGTCTCAGAAGGTGTGTGCATATTGACTCCAGATCAACTGCGATTTGAGTTCGATTTGAAATCAACCCGCGTACTTTCCAATAAAAGTGAAACCTACTTAAAACGCTCCCGTTTAATACGATTTCCCGCTTAATGCGCGTTTTTTGCTCGCTCCCTTTATTTTCGAGTCATTTTACATGTAAAACATCATGTCTAATTATACGCTCTTGCATCTCCGGGTAAAACGCTCATCCGCAAATGGTATACGACATTCAAGCACGCACGCAGGATCACGGCGGTCGGACCATACTTTCAGGACAAATTGATTTACCATCCTTGCATCCTCACCATAAATTTTTTTTTTTTAATGTTTATTTGAACTGTCTATAGGACATATTTTGCAAATGAGTGTTGAACCAAAAATGCTTAGAATCCATCGAAACAAACAAATAAGTAGTGCACACATACTTCAATAAGTTGTACACCCTAAACAAAAAACACTGAAAATCCTATGCAACCGACAAATACATAAAGTAAGTGGTGCACACATCCTCATATAAGTGGTGCACTCTAGACCAAAAATACTGGAAATCCTATGAAACCGAAAAATACAGTAAGTAGTGCACACATCCTCATATAAGTTGTGCACTCAAGATCCGAAATACTAGAAATCCTATGAAACGAACAAATACATGAAGTAAGTTGTGCACATATCTTGATACAAGTTGTGCACACAAAATC
This sequence comes from Aspidiotus rigidus, assembly GCA_035079385.1. Lineage (NCBI taxonomy): Eukaryota > Metazoa > Arthropoda > Insecta > Hemiptera > Diaspididae > Aspidiotus > Aspidiotus rigidus. The sequence continues at coordinate 11,241,199 of JAVHKY010000004.1, read as the reverse complement.
AAAACACTCAAAATCCATTGAAACGGACAAATACACCATGTAAGCAGTGCACATATGAGAACATTCAGAACAATGTGCAATCCACATTCAGTTCATTCAAACACGTTATTGGCATGAAAATTTGTACGGTCCCCCAGGAAGCTAAAAACATCTCCATGGGTCAAAGACAAGCGCGGCCGCCCCTCCAAAGTGAAGCAAGCATTACTATTACAATAAAATGAAAGTTTCAACATCTCTTCTGTAGCGTCTCTTCTGTAGCGAAGGTAGCTTGTAGGCAATAAAGTTTTTTTTTTATCCGTGCAATACATTTCATAGGCATGTAATTTTTTTTATCCATGTAATACATTTCTCGACTGACTCCTCCGGGATGGAACAACTGGGAAAACACCTCCATCAACAGTCATACCTCACTCATAGGGAGTTTAAGGTTCACTATGGGGAGGCAGTCTCTGCTGTTAAGCCCATCGTGGCTGGAGTTCCTCACAATAAATGCAGCAAAATTATCTTCTTCTGAAATACGGGTCGTGTGCCGGTCCTGGTGTGCATTTATGGCGTTTGTCATGGTTTCAACGTCGTGTCAGTTTTTTTTTTCTTGGCGGGAGTGGAACTGGCGGTCAATATAATTTTATGAGGCGTGCACTCATATATTTCTTGTAAACAAGTAGTTCACTGCATAGAACGAAGAGATCTGCACGCACATGCACGCAAATTTTGTATTAGCCTATTTTTTCCAAATCCCAAGGTCATCCGCGCGCGTACGCACGCAAATTTTTGAATTAGGGTAGAGATCAGAGTAAAAATATAGAACATGTCAATAATGATTTTCCATAAAGAAGTTATTTGGAAATCGAAGAAATTCTTAGATTTGAAGTTCTTCCATAAATTCGTATTCATAAGACGAGCATGATCTCAAGGAATATGAATTGTAAAATTTTTATCTAACAAAAATTTTCTGTAAATACAGCATTGCATCGGCTATACGAGTAGCATCGCGGAAATAATTTGTAAGCACGCTGAGACTGAAACAGAAGAGGGACGAGTCAATACTTAATCAACTACTGTCTTTGTAAAACCAAGTTTTAGAATCGTGAAGACATGCGTACGCGTGAAGATGCTGGTAGAAAATGAGAAAATTGACTGAAGGCAGTCTAGACCTCTAGCGTATACTATCAGCAACTGATCAATGAACTTCAAGGCAATTTGATGTCACGTTTGAAACGAACAATCTTCCTTCTAATCTCTTATGAAGCAATTTCAAGTGCAGCTGTTAAATAACTATAAATTAGAAGGATTAGCAGCAACCTAGGACGATACTTGTGGCGCTTAAATGGCTTCTGCAAATTCTGCTTCACGCCAAAGGAAGGATGGTCTAAAGTTGTCTAAATAGGCAAGTACATTAAGAGCATGGTCAAGGCTAAAGAAGATTGTGATGTAGCCGGCCGGCTCTTTACCGCTGAAGGAAGTATATAGAACAATAATTTAAAAAAAGAAACAGGTCATCCTTGTTACGTTTCCTTCATTTTTTTTCCCAACTATAACATGCCTATTTGCCGATAATTTGCTTGCAGCAAGCTCTATGGTCATTAGCACGCGATGATGAAGACTCAAGACTGCGAGTGTTTCCGACCGCGATCCCAAAAACGAGTGATGCGATCCGAATGAAAGTCGAAAATATTTTTCAAGGATGACGAATAATATCGACAGCAGCTACGATGCCGAGGTAATTGGATACGGTACTTACATTACAATTACGCAGCGCACTAGAGGTAAGAGCGGCATATAGTGCGTATTCCTCGTTATCACATTTCATATGAATATTGGTGCCCAGTGAGTGCACACTACCCATACACAATAGCGTGCATAATACCGCACAGCAAAACGGAGACACACATACATTTTATGTAAACGTTTACCACTACATGGACGAAAAAGTAATGTTAACGAACGATATGACGTAGACTATATGCCGTATGATGCGTGAATGTATGCGAGTGATGCGATATAAGCAAGGTGCACACATTCATAATGGTACGGGAGGAGATCGTACCGTCGTACATCCAAACGTTACATAAGAACAGACTTGACCGAACCAAACCGGACCAGTTCAGATCTTGTTTTGATATTTCCGAAGGTAAAGTCGAGTACTCATCGTATTCGTGATTCACCGTTAATTACCGCGCTTTCATATAACTTATCCACTCGTTAAATGAGGAGCATGACCTTAAAAATTGTATTTTTTGGATTCGGATGGCAGCCATTCAAATTACGAATCAAGTTGATCCACGTCTACGAAGCGTTCATATCCATCCATATCACGTAGTGCATACGTTTCGACGTGTGCATAATCCTCCTAGTTAGGAGGCATAATCTGTCTTCGAAAAATGTCCTGCTCGATGGTGACACAGCTTACATAAACACAAAACTATATTGGCAACATCGGAGGATGTGCTCTTGACATTTCGAAAAAAAGTTCTCAAGTTGTAAATGAATATTTTCAATTATAACTTAGATATATACGACATGGGTTTTACATAGAGACTCTCTATAGCTACGAAAGGTAATTAATTGTAACACGGAAAGACCGAGCAATGTCGTTAATTGCTTAAGGTGAACTAGTGTCGTTAGCGATCTCCCTCGAGATATCGACCTTTTTCTCATTAGACGACCTCAGTAGTTTCCCGTAATTGTTAGAACCGTCAATAATATGTTGTTCAGCAAAAGTGAGTACCTAGTCGATTCATACCTCTAGAGTATGTTTCTAATACTCGATGAGTATTTTTTATCCATTATTGGTGCGATTGCAACGGCGTGTGACCTGGTGAATCCTGTACGGATTGTGTCATTAAATGTACCACAAAGCTGCTTTCTTTCAGCTTAATTCCGGAAATATATTCTTTGGTCTGTTTTTTCAATACTACGTCAACGAGTTTTAAGATTATTCTGTACAGAGTCCCTTGCTCAACCTGTAGAGAATTTCATTGGGACCACAGAATTGTGCTGAACTAATCTTCTGCCGATTCGGTCGAACGTTTTCTCCCTTTCTATCCAAAATGTAGATAATGCCCTGATTTTGCAGTTGGGTATTTCTCATATTCCAGTTGGTACCGAACCGAGTATTCTTTACGGTAATCTCGTTCTGATCCTGTCCTTTGAAATAGCTGCATTCTTCCTGACATGGTCTTCGTAATGAGGTATCTGCATTTTTATGGATCTTTGTATAGGTTTGTAGGTACTGGTTCCATTTCACTATTAATTGCTCTTCTGGTTCTTTGAAAGACATTATCCTTTGTAGGGCAGCGGGATCAATTTCTGCCCATATAAGAACTCATAAAAAAGTTCTAGTGCTTTTCACAACTGCCAGTTGTCCTTCTCTAGAAACGCAGCAATTCTGACCAGCCTTGCTCAATATTTTGGTCTATTTTTCTTCAAAATTTTCATAAATTTTTTCATGTCGTGAAAATTGAACACAGATTTTCTTCGTTTGGTCGAAAGCTTTATGACATTCTGGAGTCGCCAGGAACGGGATTTCCTTTTCTGTAAAACTTCAATACAAAGGTTTCGCGATTTCAGGAAACTCTTTTATAAATGCGCGGTAGTGGACGTATGAGTCTAGAAAGCCTTTTTAGCCTCAAGGCGATTTTCAGGAATCGGCCGTCTCGAGGCCGTTCGCTAATATACCCAAGGTACTCGACTTTCCTTTGAAACTAGAAATATTTCTCAATGGATGACTTGAATCCGGCTTCTTTCATCTTATTGGACACAATTCGCGAGTGCTTCAAATGTTCTTCTGGGGTCTTATTGAGAGTAATTTGTCATTTATATAAACAAGGGATATCTTCCTGATGGAGCCTCGCAGAAATTGTCCATCAAATGTTCGAATGTGACAGCCTCCGCAGATGAAGTGAACGCAGTCGAGTCTTCTCTTTATCTATTGGATGTATCTCAATTTGCCAGAGGCCGCTCTCCCTTCCCCCTTCTCATCGCGAGTGATCTGAAAATTTAGTCTTTACCTTCTTAGGTGAGTTGGCCCTTGTCAAAATCAACTGTGATATCATCTGTCACCTTAGAATGTGATTATTGACGTCATCAGCAAGTTTCGGAGCTTCAAGTTTCGGCAGGAAACTCGCCATTGCTTTTGCTAAAGTATATTTTTGGGAGGAAGGTCTGCGTTGTGACGTCATTAAAGGACAAACAAATTAATTGCAAGCTTTTAACTCTGTTTAAGGAGAAGGACTTTGAGGAATTTCGAGCTTGTCACAATGTGGGTTGTTCTCGATTATTCGTACTGACGTTATCCTCCTCTTGTGGATCCAACGTCATCATTCTCGTTTAGCTATCCTAGGCTCTTTTGGAAGCTAGTCTCTGAATTACATAGTAATTTTTCTCCTTCTTTTTTCTCATTTTGATAAACTCATGATTGTACCTTTTTGAAACAATTGTCATAAAAATACCTATCTCATCTCTCATTCAGCTTTTTCTTATCCTCCAGGCCCGTAAAATCAATTTCCAAATTTCTTCAACATTTTTTTGACCTCATTCTCAATCACTTTTCCTGGACTTCGCATGTCAAAATTACTTTAAGACCATCACTTGAATTTTTCTAATCTTATCCTGGCGATGGTTGTTATGTCAAGTCAAGACTACAAAGATGTGACTACGTTGACTCTTTCAGGGATAGGGAGATCGTGACTAGAGACTAATATTAGGATCCTCAAAAACATGAGGTGTTGTGATTGCATCTTGACGCATATTGTTGGAAAGTTTGGTGCCAGACGGAGGATCTTTTCCTCGCTTTTCGCGATAACATGAAAAACTCTTACGTACGTATGACGTATCTCTAAATTTTGTATTGAGGCAATAATTTCGTGTGGTCTACTTTGTTTGGGATGCAAACCACTCCGCTTCCTCGTAGTGCATCCTGGATAACGCTGAATGGAGTGGATTTTTTTATATCGTAGTCGATCGCCTACTAGAATAGCATCGAAAATCTTTATTCATGTGCAACTCATGATGCTTCAGTATAAAGTCAGTTTGTTGAATCTGTCTCAAGGGGCGTAATCGAATTGAGTCCCGGGAGTGGGGGGTACCTGTTTTTGATAGCCGAATTGAGTCCCAAAGTGTCGCGGTACATAACCGAATTGAGTCCCGAAGTGTCGGCGGTACTAAGTCTGAGAAGATAGGTGAGTTTGTTCATTTTCCTTCGTCATCTGCTGTCGGCAACTTGATCCCAGCTTTTTACAGTTCATGGATTTGAGTACAACCCTTATGTTCCTCTAGTATTTTGTCTTCTGACGAATAAGACGATTGAAGTTTATGAAACAGTCTTTCGACATATTGTAAATGAAATAATTGATTTCGCCTTGGAGTTTCAACCCTCGGAATTGTTCGGTTCCTTCTACGCTGCATCCCCCAATATTTTCATTCTCATAGGTCTTGAGGTCCAATGCGACATCTATGCCAAAATCATCGACATTCGTAAGTTGAAGAAACGTTTAGGCAGAAAGGAAATGAGAATCATTCGTGAACTCGGGACTTAATTCGGTTGTGTACCACCGACACATGAAGACATTCCCCTTTTTTACTCCCGACACTACGGGACTGAATGCGGCTAGAAAAATATAGTTTGGGACTCGATTCGGCATCGCCCGTCTCAAGATGCAGTCCAATTTCGAGGCTTTTGGTGTGCCATATTTTAGTTCCTATTTCCATCATGTAGAGTCGAGTGACTTGACTCTAGATACGATACCGCTTTCTCATCCCAACAGAGCCAAATTCACGTTACTTTTAGTCTACGAGCTCACTTCCTTTCCTCAGAATCACCCGCTGCTTCCTCTTCAACTGTATCTAGATTAAGTTACGAGTATGTACATCTTATTAAATCTCTCCCTCCTTCGTGGGTATCCAACCCGTAGATATCCGGATATATTTTGCTCTTATTCTGAAGACTGATACAAATAATATTGTCGATTTTTATGCAGGATTCTTCAACCCGTTAACTGCGGAGAGGCGACATGCTCACTCAAATTCCAACTCTTCCCACAGCAAATGAAATTTCGGCCGTCTATCCCTGTCTTTCTCAGCTTGATATTCTCTCAACTGACTCTTTCTCTATTGATTCAACCTGTCCGACATACTTTTCAATGATGAGAATTATATTGTATCTGTTTTTCTTCTTTGGATTTTGGGCTATGTCAATCTCCTGGAGCATGACTAGTTGACCTAGTCACCAAAATTCTTTGACCTAATCCTGTCTGTAACCTAAAACATTGCTATTGTTCTCCAATCCTCGTTTCTTGGCATGACTTTCGATTGAAGAGCACCCCAACAAATTCAGATCTCTCAAAGAGAGCAAGGTCTCTTCGGTTTTCTTGAATAGAAACTCTTGGTATGGAGAAATTATGCTCTAATAGCTCACTCCTCTCTTTTCTCTTATGTTACGTCTACATCTTCATTTGTTAAGAGGTTGGGTTCGAGAAATGTCTGGGATTTATAAAGATATTTGGCCTAAATCTCTGTAGAGTACGGGTAGCGACGGCATTGGAGGACTAAGAAAATTTCTGACTGGAAAGGAAAGAAGATAGCGTGGGAGACCTGCAACGGAAATTCTTCTAACCTCAGATAGGTTCTTTTCTGCTCAGAATAACGATTTTCACAATTGTGTAAATTTCAAAATGCATATTTCTGTTCACTTGTTGAAGAAACTTGAATTAGACGATCGAAATTCAATGACCTTTGGGTTATTCAACATGAAGACCCTCGAGATCCATCAGGATGGGGAGGCATGCTGAGCTCATCATTGCTCTTTGAAAAGGGAAATGATCAAGTTATACTAAAATTTATGTAAGTGTCGACAAAATTTCTTCAAATGTAAACATCGTGATCAGAATACATCATATTCTATGAACGTGAAATCTTTCATAATTTATGAGTATTAAATAATTTGCTCTATTTTAGTGGAAATCAAAATTAATTAAGACCTTGATATTTTCGATCAAGAGGAAAGTATAATATTTTTTTTTCGTGACTAGAAAATGCATTTCAATGCCCGCTTATCGAATGCATTTCTCATACGTGACAACCTAATTACGTATTCCAGTAATATTTTATATGATTTATATGAAAGGTACGTGTAATATGTACTTAGGCTTTTCCCCTCTCTCTCTCTCTCTCTTATTCATGACGAGAAATGAACTTCTCGCGACAACTTTCGGAATCATGAGAATATATAAATAACGATTTATTTCTAAATAAACGTAGGTAACCTAAATATTTTTTTATAGAACGTTCGTCGTTCATAATTTCGTGGGAAGATTTCGTCACCGAACCAATGAAGGGAACAATTACACGATACTAATTGATCCCAATGGTGTAGAATGGAGGCAATGTTAGTACAAGATATATTTCCTGAGTTTCCCACCAGAATATAATGAGCGTGGACAGAGACCGACTCGCTGCTTGGAATCTTACAGGAAAGTTTTTGTCTTATGGAAAACTGCTTTGGCTTGCAATTGCAGACCAAGACCGCTGATGAGTTGATCGAGATGAGAATAGAAAGAATTACGTAAATGAGTTGAATGAGAGGGCTAGGTGACTATGGGTCCACGAGGAATCGATAGACTAAAGATAGGCGGCATTGAAGGACTTTCTCACGGGAAACTTCCGTGGCGTACGTTCATTTTCTGTTCTTCGTTCGTTGGCGTTCTGAGCGCTCCAAGGGTAGTGACCTAATACAGTTCAATAGCTACTTTGGGAAAGGATTGCAGTTGATGTTTCTGGCAGCGTTTTTAATCTCTGGAAAGACGATATTGCATCGATTTTGCTGACAGAGAGTTGACGACTTGAAATGAGTGTGAATAAGTTGAATTAGAGAGCTAGGTGACTGTAGGTGCACAATGGACTGATGGACTGAAGACAGACTGCATTGAGAGACTTTCTGACAAGGATTCTCCATAAGCTCATCTTATTTTCTTGGTTTGTATGTATTCTGATCGCTCCCGAGGGTGTGCGACGAACTGGTGATGAGAGTGCGCTAATAAAGTTCAAGAGGTTCTGCTCTGGAAAATTGAGGACTACAGTTGGTGATTTTGGCGGCGGTTTTGGCGATAATGTGGAAGGCATCGTGTTCTAGAATGTTGATATTGCATACATTCTAGTACATGCAACGAGTTGTCGACTTGATTAAGATGAGAGTGAAAAGAATGACGTAAATGAGTTGAATCATAAAGTTAAGTGACTGAATCAATATCCATAATTAAAAGAAGAAGTGAATTACTCACGAAGAGTAATCACCAGGTACAAAAAAAAAATGCAAAAAACTATGAATACAATGATGCTTTTTGCGTGGACTACTTGACTATGAATCCACGATGGATTGATGGACTAAAGAGAGACGGCATTGAAGGTCTTTCTCTCATGAGGTTTCTATGGCGTAAGCTAATCTTCTTTTCTTCGTTTGTTGGCGTTCTGATAGCTCCCAAGAGTGTACCAAGAACTGGAGAGGTTCTTTTCTAGGTAAGGACTAAAAGATGTTGACAAGTGCGGAAACATAGATAAGGACTGCAAATGATAGTTTTAGCAGTGTTTATGGCAATAAAGTAGAACATGTCTCGCTCTGGACGGTTGATATTGTCTGGATTTTATACACGGAGAGTTGATGACTTGATTGAGATAAGAGTGAAAAGAAAGAGGGTTAAGTGATTATAAATCCACGATGGATTGATGGACCAGAGATAGACTGCATTAAAAGACTTTTTCCGCAGGAGATTTCCATGGAATAAGTTCACTCTCTTCTCTTGGTTTGCTGGCGTTCTCATCGCTCCCAATGGTATGTCAAGAACCGGTGATGAAAGGGCACTAATAGAGTTCAAGGGGTTCTATTCTGGGAAAGGACTACAGTTGATGATTTTAACAGTGTTTTTTTGGCGGGAGTGGAAATAATGATGTGGATGAGTGTAACGCGTGGGTTAGGTGAGTATGGGTGCAGGAGGGCTTGGACGAATGGAATTGAAAAATTTCATGAGCGTCTGTATTAAACAAACCCGACCGCACTGCAGGTGAGTGCAAGCGCGAGTACGGGTGCCCTTGCTGTCCTTTATATTCAACCAAAAACATTTCGCAAATGTTTTGAGAGGACGCCACAGCGAGAACAAAGCACGAGTCCGTGGCAGCCTATGTAATTCAAAATGATTCTACAGCTAGAGCTCTAGAAGAGAAGAGAGGCATGGAAACCGAACTTTTAGATCTGATGAGATTGATTTTAAAGCTATATGGATTTCTATTTAGGAATGACCATACATGCGAAGTCGATGATGAACTCTGAAGATGAAAAGAAGGCTTAGCTTTCTTTAAAGTGCCATGAGCAGAAGTAGGTCCTTCATGAATACAGAGATCATTTATCCTGCGGGAAACTAAGGATCTGAAGGTATTTTCACCGCTTTAATCATGTATATCTGAGTCTGTTAAGTGGTTCTCTTTTGCTATAACAAATTCAAAATAATTTTATACGCACTAACACATACATCGATGAAAATACTTCTGGGTCCTTGAGAAAACTCAAGCACCTTTGGATGCTACTACCACACAAAAGTAACTAAATAAAAGTTGTCATCATCGTGTATCATCTTACGAGTTCCTCTCATTCATTAAAAAATACAAATTGTAATTGAATGCACACTTTCAATTGACTTTATACATTTCTCCTACTTCATCCATTGTTGTACTACCTGAGCAGTTATGGGTCAAAGTTTTGTCCAAGCAACGTTGCCTCAATACTTCGAATATTATTAATTTGCCAAGATTTTATTGGAGCAAAATTTTATAGAATTGTTTCCTAATACACTTTGTACATTGCATTAATGGTTATTATTATCATTATTATTAATTTCATCTCTTGCACTATTCTGAGAATCCCTAAAGCATGTACGAGCATTGTATATAAATAAAGCACGTACTCGTATCTAACTTATAGAAGTAACAATTCGATACCTAGCTACTTCTCTTTTAGATCATAGTGAATAATTGTTACATAACAACCAAACCGGCTGCCGACGCTCATTCCAATGACGTTACCGACGCCGAGTCGTTTAAAATCACACATTATACCGCACTCATATTCTTGTAATGTCAGCAGTTCTTAAGTAGTAAAAGCTGTAATTGTAGATAGTCGCGAGTACTTTACATCGTTATTCAAAATTTAGGCCGTTTACGACTTCCACGATTGTGACGGCGACGAGCGAAGAGGGGTTACCCTTGTGGTACGCAATGTGTAAGGGTTTCTACACCATCACGCAGCACTTCGACGAAGTAGGTGAATGAATGAACTAGTGTGGATTATTAGCGAAATCGACTAATTAAAGATATGTATATGCGTATACGTCTGAGTATTTACGCATTACGCAGATTGTGAGGAAATCTCCTCGTACAAGGAGAAAAAAAAAATCGATGAGCTAGAAACTTTTGAGCTTCGCGCGGCGAAAAAGATCTGCGCCACCTGACTCGTTTGAAAAATATTATAAGACTAATTAGCCAATTAACGCGCTGATAAAAGTTGAATGATGGCGTTCGGAATTTTTATTCATTCGATTACCCGTTTGGAAAGGAAAATGATTAGGTCCAAGGAAATGGAAAGTGGTCGAAGCTGGACGAGCATATCGCGTGAGCGCAGCAGCAACTGCGTTATACTCGCACGAGTGAGAGACGAGCCGCGTACGGTTCACGAGTACCAGTAATTATTTAATGAATGCTCGCAAACGTTTCAAGGTCGCGCTCATCAGCCAGAAAATTTGGGTGTTTACTTACGTCTCGTGAAAAGTTTTCATTTCGTAATAGGAATGCAATTTTTGTCGGCTATTTGTACTTATTTTATAAGCGGAGGAAGGGGGAGGTGATCCTAATGAAACAAATTTTTGGGAGGATATGGTTGTTTGAATGATCTAGATCGCTGAGATGCTGAATTTTCCAACAACCTGAAGGAGACCTTCCATAAACATGATATTGAATAAGTAAACGCATTCGACCATACTCACAATTCATCGTCCGTAAATAAAATTGTTTGAAATGAGAATAGTCTTCGCAAACTGCTAGTTTTGCAGGATTGTTCTCGTGGCTCACTTCGTTTGCTGCTTGCGGGGTTCCTTACTTATTGTAAGCTGGAATTAGGTTCTATAAGGGGGTTTTTGCTTTTGATAATCAATGGTTACAATTTTTATAGTCTCCCTCCTCCAAACGGTCGAAATCCTTCTGAATTACTTCTCAAGTCCGTCGCGACTAGGGGAAGGGCTGGAAGGAATACTGGATATGAAGAATTTGATAATAATTAAAGCTAAAAAAAGAAAAGAAAGTTAGTCAGTGAATTGAATCGAAATCAAAGATAGAAAAAGAAGGAAAAAAGTCGTGAAATTTAGTCGGTTGGTCAATTCGATTACTATTTTTCGACAACAGTTCATCAGTTGGTCGCGTCTTCCCCTCATCAATAGAATAATCTTCGCGAAGTTTTTGCTCTGTCTTCTTATAATTATACAGCTTGAGGTTCGGAACTTATCCAAGTCCATCTCTTCTCAGATAAATAGTTGGATGGTTAGAACTTTTTAGCGTCCACCTCCTCTCCGGGCCTTCCAGCCTCATACATGATTATTGAAAGTTGGAATTTTTCAATGATGCTTACCCTTATAATCGAGATCAAGAGTTCACCTTTTTCTATACTCCCCTTCACCCTCATGTACACAGCTGGACGTTCAAAATTTTTGTGGTACACCTCCAATCTCTATTGCAGGATGCTCGAAAATGTTACAAGTCCTGATTTATATCGCTCGATGGTCTTCTATGGGAAGTATTTTTGAGAATTTTGCCACGGCCCCGATGACCTATCCTGAGCCTGCAGCTGAGACTCGAGATACTCCGGTGTTACGTGTGGTCGATTGCGCGATACGCCAGCGAAACATGGACATATACGAAGGCAACGGTGAAAGAAGTGGAAGCATTCGAGCTCTGGTGCTATAGAAAGATGAACAGGATCAGGTGGACAGAAAAGGTGTCGAATAAGGAGGTATCAAGCCGGATGAACCTCCAAGAAGCAGTGCTGGTCAGGACATCAGAAAATAACGAGAAGAAGTATCTACAAGCACGAGTCAAGGAAGACGAACTTTTTGCCAGGGCAGTACAGAGAAAAATAGTCGGTAAAGCGCCGCGAGGAAGACGAAGAATGAGTCTGTTAAACGATAGCCTGAACGATCCGATTAGATGGACTTTGTAGACTTTGTGCTGTGTAATTTTTAGCTGTATTTGTAGGTTTTGTAACATCGAAGGCAACCTCCGGGTGGAGACGCCAACAAATACATGCATACATCCTAATAAACGAGTTGGACTTGGAAAAATGCCAATTTTTGAGTCATATCGTATAATAAGAGGGAGAGTTAGGGATATTTCTTATTTTGAGCTATCATGATAGAAGACTCAGAGAACTTTAGATTCTTCGTGACTTCAAGTTTGAATTCCATTATCAATACCAAAAACAAATTGACCCATACCAGGTTTCCTGCGTACCTCGCATTCACCTTCGTTGAGGAAACCATCGTTTTTTTCAAGTCCCTAGCTATCTTCTCCTACTCCTGGCATGTAAAGCTCGAAAATTGAAATTCTTTTCAATAATCTTCTCTTATGTATCGATCGAAGCTTGAAAATTTTCTAAATTCTTTTTTTCCTTCATCTATATCTAACTGGATATTAGAAATTTTATCGGGGAAACCCTCCTATGAGGGGAGGACTCCAATTTTGATTTCAATTCCCAATATCAAAACCAATTCGCCCCACAGGATAGGTTCTGCACGTTCCTCATTCAACTTCGTTTAGGAAGCCTTCGTCTTCCCCTCTTCTTTCTTTTCCCGCTTTTTTGGAATGGATTCTGAAAAATTCCAAGGCGGCCCATAGAAAATCGACCGACGAGTTTTTTGGATTTTTTTTTACTCCCTTTCAGAATCGAGCTATATTATATCATGACAGGAGAGAGACATTCGATTCTCCGTCATCAGAACCTAATTTTTCTTATACAATAGGTTGCCTGATTTCTTCATTCAACTTTGTTGAGGAAGGCGTCTTTTTTTTCCGTTCCCTCCTTTCTATTTCCCCTCTTAGATCAAAAATCGAAATTCTTCCAAGTTCTACTCCTCCATAAATAGTTGTAAAGTTGAATGTTTTTCATTCCTCATCGCCCTTTGATGTACAACTGAATAATCGAAATTTCCAATCTTTATTATTAGATCTCGAAAATTTAACATTTTCTGATCTTTGTGGCTCAATGGTCGGAATTTTTCCAAGCTCTTTTTTCCCACTCTTTATCTACATTATAAAACTCAAAGATTTAATTTCTTCTCATTGATTGAAGATTGAAAACCTTCCAAAATCATGCGCCTCACTTCGTATATGTTTCTGGATGCTGGAAATTTTTAGCGGGGAACCCGCTATCCCTTTTGTTGGGGGTACTTCCAGGAATTTTTCGTCCGCGAGCGCGAGCGAGGTTGATGACGTTACGGAGAGGGGAGGGGGGCTTGAAAAAATTTCGACCCTCTAGCCATATATGATAGGAAGGGGACTTAAAAAAATTCCCAGCTCCGAGCTATATATGATGGGAGGGGGACAAGGGACTCGGGCCACCCGCTGCCATTGCAGTCTTGCAATGGCATCTTATTTTTCGCAATCCCTCTTTCTATGCATAAAATACTGGGTGGGGCAAATAATGTTACCACTTAAATGTGATTTGGAATTGGGATAAATCTGTTCTAGCGCAAGTACGCGTTTGTTGTACCTCCATTTTATCTACGATTTAGGCCTGGACCAACCTTTCGCAACAACTTTTCTGAGCCAAGTTATGCGGACCAAAGTGTGCCAAATTTGCCGAGGTTCTCAAAGAATAAAAAATTGCTTCAGCTTTTGATTTTTACTCGATATGCAAGTGAAATTTAGCCCCGATTGCGAGAAACTTGAATGATCCTACAAAATGTCAAAATGAGGAAATTTTGAACTTTTACTTTGGTAATTTCGGCAAATTCGTCAATTTTTGACAAATGACTCGAAAAAGACTTCGAAATGGTTCGGAGCTCAAATTGGAGATGAAATTGGATTACAACTTTCTTACATTTGAAGTGTATAGCATCTAACGTTTCATGTTTTCGAGCTTCAACAGATTTAGCGCAAAATCCCATCCGACTACATGTAGCAATGTTCCCAAACTTCCCTCCCTCCGGCTCTTCATTCATGAAGCTCAGAAATCGAAGTTCCTTCATATATCAATTGAAAATTGGAAATTTTCTGAATCCCCCTCTTCCCATATGTTGCTGGATGTTGAAAAATTTCCTTCGTATCCACCCCTCCCCCTGGATACAATTTTTCCTATCCTGCGTTGTGGATCAAAAATGACAAATTCTTCCAAGTCCCACTCTTCTTAATATGAATAGCTTGAAAACTAAACGTTTTACATATTCCCACCACCCTCATATACCACGCTGGGTACCCGAGATTTTTTTAGCTCCGACCTAGTCTGCATCGCTAGATGCTTAAAAAAATTTCGAGACTTGATCTATATATGGCTCAATGCTCGGAATTGTTATAAGCCCTCCCTTCTGCTTGTCATGTAAAATTTTTTCCATCGATTGAAGATCGAATATTTTTCAAAATCCACCCCCCCCCCCTCCTCATGGATGTATATAGCTCGGTGGTCGGAATTTTTTCCATTCTCTCCTTCCTTCAAAAAGTCAAAGACCAAAATTCCTCCCAGTTCGCCTCCTCTCATAAATAACTAGGAGGTCGAACTTTTTCCAAAATCCCCGCCCTCTTCATTCACGTATTCATCGATAATTTGGCGCGAAGGATCGAGACACCGTGTCTCCTTCTCACCCACTTTCATTCGAGACGAACATGAATTATTAGTCATACACCTGTAGTAGTTGAAAAATAAAAAATTATAATATTGTTTTCATTTTCCGAAAGCAATGCTTTTTCAGAGCGCCGCGAGAAGCAAAATCTTCTCAATTACTCATTCGCTCTATTTATACTACGTCACATGAAGAGTACCAAAAGACGTGTTTATATTCAGCGCTTGAAAACGAGTGCCCTACTTGCCTTCGATAAACCTGTTTGCAATTCTTCATACGCACATTGACATCGATCGTCGCAGATTACGATTGATTTCTTCGTAATGGAATGATTTTAAAGCAATGAAGATACAACAAATGAGGTTTTTAAAAAAATTAATTTTTCATTTCAATGTCCACCAATTTAAGCTCCAAAACTAGAAATTCTTGTCAACTCAAGAGAGGAACATCAATTTAGAATAATTATACTGATCTTTATGAACAGCTTTTGGAATCAAGATTTATACAATTGAAAGTGGTGTGGTTAAGTGGGACTTGACCCCTAGAAATTTGCAAGATCACCGCATAAAACGAAAGAAAAAACAACCTTTCAAGATTGACATCGTTAGCTGACAACTCTACAAAAATCATATGTAAGAAAAAGTAGAATAAAGAAACAATACACGTGGTACTTACAAATCTAACGCGAGTTCTTACATCTGTACGAAAATGATTAGAAACGTCTTTATAATGCATAAATCCTCAGCTACAACATGGGTTCGCGGTACAAAGGTCATTTATGTTCAAAAAAAGAAAATATTAGGACTCTTCTCTTCTGATAAATTCTCAATAAGAGTTCTTCAGACTCAGCAAAGTAATAAGTAAAAGTTTCATTCACTCGGGGAAGGACAACCGTCTCTGAAATACAACAGAAGTTCGACTCTAGGCAGTTTGTCAAATTGTGGAAACCTCAAGGATATTCGTGGTGGTATGGTTGACGTCGAATGGGTGTCCATTCTTACATTCTTTTATCTTTTAAAAACGTGACTAATATAACAAAACATGATCTCACCTAAGGCAATGTGTGTACGTAAATGAATTTGTTGTCAAAAGAATTAGTCTTAATAGCATGTAAACCGACCAGTAGTTATAACTTGCGGGCTTGCGGTGGAATTCTAACCGAAAAGCGTCGACAAATATACTTAATTTATGTACATTTGGGGTGAAAGGAAAATACACCGAAACACGCAATAAAGGATATCAAATAACGTAAATAGACTTTCAATTCTCAGTTTACTCGCTAAATGACGTGGTAGGCTTGCAACCGGTTTGCAGTCATGATATTATAGAGACATCACCATGGAACCGGTCGATGATAATACTTTGGTGCAACAACGTCTTCACGTGTTCATAAATTTCGTTCACCAAATACAATAAACTCATCGCAAAAATACGAGTAGATACAGGATACGAGGCACGTGTCCTAATGAAAGGGAATTCTTAGAGAAGAGGAGAGAGAAACGCAGGAAATCCTAACGTACGATTCTGACTAGGAAATTATTAATGAAGCAAAATAGATTCGTAACCACAATGATCGTATCATGTATAGATATGCAATTTTATATTGTGGCTAGCTTAGAATGCAAAATTTTTTTCATGTTTTATAGCATCGCATGTTCACCCATCCCGCGCTTGTATGTAGTTTACTCGAGTAATCTGTTCTATATGTGTACGCTATTAACATCTTACATAACTAGTCTCGTCTCTGAAAATGGATGCTTTCAACATTATTACAACTACAAAATATTCGCTTCTGCTACAAGTAAGCTGTTAGGTGGCTTTCTTATTGCATGGACAGTTCATTTCGCTTCTGCACCTGGTAATGGCGATCGGTTCGTCATTATCGTCGTTCACCAAAAAGGGTACTGCATGACACGTTATCAGTCATCCCTTCCGATGACTTAACAACACGATAAATAATGAGGCATATTATTATGTACTCCTATGTAGAATGTCGAACAGAATAATTTAGCGACGGCTATTGCGATATTTTTGGCCTATATTTGTTAAATATACGAGATCGAGCTTCGTCGAGGAGGCGAGGAACCCGCGAGGTCCACGTTTTTTTGGAAAAGTCCTTCGAAATGCGACGGGATACGAGTGGCGCGATTTATACGGCAAGATAAAATATTTTTTGTGTTCTGTATGTCATTATCAAATTATCGCTCGTTTCACACGTGATTTCGCGCGGCAAAGTTATCATGTAGCTACAGGTTTCACAAAATATACCGTTGCATGGGTATACAGTAGGTATTCGTAAATACTCCTTACGTTTACATAATAGTTGTAGAACCGGTTGAACGATTATCTAAAAAAAAAAAAATGTTTATTCGTTGCGTCGTCGGCAAAAGTCATCCCGTCTCATTGTATCGCTTTTGAATATTTTTGCTAGGTATCTCTGAAAGTTGAGCGGTGCTTGCAAATTGTTCGCGAAAAATTTGGAAATTTGAAAGTAGCTCGTTCACCTATATGTTAGTTACTCGCATGGCATTGTCGAGTACTTGTACACGTATCGATTGCGAATTCATGGCCAGAAAATATCACCGGAAAAGTAGCATCAACTTTGGGGAGCTTTATTATTATTATTATTATTATTATTATTATCAGCCTTTATTAGTAAATAATAATATATAAAAATACTTATTAATTATAAATATACAAGGCCCTACTTTGGGCGAAGGCCTCCCTCAACCTCGACCACTCTTGTCGGTCGTACACCACTCTATGGTATAGTCTATTGTACCCCAAGAATTTTATTATTTCATCTTCCCACCTTGTTTTTTGCTTTCCCTTCTTCCTACCCTCTTTTAGAAACCAATTTTTCAATTTATATGTCCATTTGTTCCCATCTTGCCTTGCTACATGTCCCGCCCAGTCCCATTTTGCTCTTTTTGCTGCTTTCAAGAAGTCGGTTCCTCCCTTCATTTTTGCTTTTATTGTTTCTATCTTTATTTTGTCTGTTTTTTTGATTTTGAGTATATTTCTTTCCATATTGTTTTGGGTGACTCGAATTTTTCTTTCTTCTTCTTTTGTTAGTGCCCAGGTTTGAGAGCCGTATATTAGGGTAGGCAGCACACAGGTATTCATTACTTGGACTTTTTGTTTTATTGAGAAAGGACCTTTTATTATGTGTTTGAGGGACCAAAATTTATTCCATGCTAGTGCGATTCTTCGTTCTACTTCTCCCTTGTGTCCCTTTTGTAAAGATATTTTTTGTCCCAAGTATATCCCCTTCACTTTCGAAGGCTCATCCTAACCTCCAACTTTTTATCCTCTGTAGCACAATTCCCACAACTTCCAATCTTTAACCGAATCTTTCACCACAATCACAACCAATCCTCCACCAAACATATTCGCCTTCAATTCAATCACATGATCAACAAACCGTTCATAGCACATCCCCTACAACCCATATACACAACCTTCCCCCCTTGGACCTTCCCTCAACCTAAAATACGCCTAGATCTCACAGAAATCCCAAAATCTGACAAACCTGGTTTTACCCAGCATATCAACCAACTACTTCAAGAATACCCTGACCATTCACTTTGCCTCACCGATGGGTCGAAAACATCTACTAAAGCAGCCTACGCATACTCCATCGACGGGGAAATATCTTCTCATCGCATCCGAAATATAGCCTCTATTTCTACAGCCGAACTGATGGCCATTTTTTCCTGCCTTTCCCACCTCTCTCAACTACCCCCAAACGGTAAATTCATTATTCTCACTGACTCACTTTCTTCACTCCACTCCCTTACAGACGCATACAACTCTAACCCTATAATCCAACGCATCTTCCTCACACTACACACTTTAGAAACAATCAACACTCAAATCATCTTCATATGGATCCCTGGACACACCAATTTCCCCGACCACGACGCAGTTGATCAAGCTGCTAAACAAGCTACCTCCCTCAGTCAAATAACTGATAATTCACCCCTACCAACCCTAGATTACAAAAATTACTATCGTTCTCTCATCACACAATCATGGAACACTCTTTGGGAAAATCAAACAAATAATAAACTTCTCAGTATCAAAAAAAAACCGGTTCCTTGGGTATCCTCCATTCAAAACACAAGAAGAGAAGAAGTAATTCTCTCTCGTCTCAGAATTGGTCACACAAAAATTACTCACGCCCACCTCATCAGTCCCTACATCCTAACCCCTCCCTCATGTCCCCACTGTCAAAAAGACAAATTAACAGTGGAACACTTTTTTTCATGCCCCAGACTTTTACCCCTTCGCTCTTCTTCGGATACCCCCTCTTCTCTCACCCAAGCACTCAAAAACAACCAGGACATCATTTCGAATACCCTACATTACCTAAGACAAACTGACTTTTACGCTCACATACATCGACTATACCTCTACAACCTTCTACATACACACAATGTAAACTTTTACACACCATTACCTGAAGCAGTTACACTCGACATTATATTCCATCCTCTTATCCTTCCTCACTTTCCGTTACTCTACCAACTTCCTTAAAACCTCCCTTTCTCAAGTGTTATTTATAATATTCATAACTTTTGTAACGCCGAGCCAATAGCCCTCGCCGAGCCAATAGCCCTCGTGAAGCTCTAGTGCTCGTAAAAATAAAAAAAAATAAAATAAAATAAAAAAAAAAAAAAAAGTATATCACTTCCTCCTCTGTTTCTATTCTTTTTCCGTCTATTTTGATTTCTATTTTCTCTCCCTTTTTTATTAAAATCTTTGTTTTGTTCGGGTTTATTGTTAGTCCTTTCTCTTTTCCTTTTCCATTTAGTTCCTGGATCATCTCGTTAAGTTCTCCTTCTGATGTTGCTATAAGCACTACATCGGCAGCAAATCGTAGGTTGTTCAGGTAGTTTCCATTTACATTTATACCTTTTTTCTCCCATTTCATTTCCCTGAACACACTCTCGAGAGTACTATTGAAGATTAGTGATGACAACGGATCGCCCTGTCTTACTCCTCTTTCTACTTTAAAGTACGTTCCTACTTGGTCTATTTTTATTCGAGCTTTCAGCTTCCCGTACATTTCTTGGATCAGGTGTATATATAATTACTCTCTACTCCTTGTTCATTCAGTGCACTGTACATACTTTCGTGCTTCACGGAGTCAAAAGCCTTGTTGTAATCTATGAATGCTAATATTACTTTCTTATCGTACTCCTCGCTTTTTTGTATGAGTTGTTGTAGTGCAAATAGATGGTCAATTGTTGAAAAGTTGCGTCTAAAACCTGCTTGCTCGTTCGGTTGTTGAGCATCTAGCTCTTTGCTTAGTCTGTTGGCGAGTATTTTAGCAAACATTTTGGCTGGAGTTGACGTTAGGCTGATAGGTCTGTAATTCGTTATATTGTGTTTGTCTCCTTTTTTGTGAAGTATGATTATGTCAGATAGACCCCATTCCGCGGGGGACTTCTCGTATTTTATTATTTCGTTGAAAAGTTTTGTTAGGTATTTGATCATCTCATCGTTACCGTATTTCATGTGTTCGTTGAGTATTCCATCAGGTCCAGGAGCTTTTTCTCTTTTTAGTTTTTTGATACATTCTCTTACTTCTTTCTCAAGGATTTCTGGAATTGACTCGTTTGTATTGTTTGTTTCTGTTTTGTATTTTTTTGTTGATTTTTCTTTATTTTCGTACAGGTTTTTGTAAAATTTAGTCACCAGTTCTATTATACCTTTTCTGTTGTATATCTTCTTACCTTCTTCGTCTTTCAAGTAGGTTATCCACTCTTTCCCCGTCATCAATTCTTTTCTTATCTTTTTTGTGCTACGCGTGTTTTCTAATATTTCTTGAATTATATTATTTTTTATGTCCTCGTTGTATTTGCGCAGCTTTTGCTTAACTACTTTACTAATTAGGTTGAGTTCTATTTTCTCAGTTTTTGTTAGGGGCCACTTTCTTTTTATTGCCTCTCTTTTCCTTCTTAGTTTGTCTATTTCTTCGGGTATTTTTTGGGTATTTTTTGAGTAGGTATTGATTTAGTGGCTGCTTTTATAGAAACTTGAAAAAAGTGAGTAAGAAAGAGAAAGAAGGGAAAGAAAGAAAGATAACATAACAATAGGAAGTATGAATGTCAGAACACTCCTAAGTAACGAAGCACTCTTAGAGCTTGAAAAAGAAATAGAAAACTCCAATATAGACATAGTAGGCTTATCCGAAACAAGAAGAAGAGGTGAGAAGATACAGGAGACAAAAAGCGGAAACATACTCTGTCATATAGGCAACAACGAAAGCACAAAAGGGGTAGGATTTCTCATTAAGAAGCAATGGAAAGAGAAAGTAGTATTATTCAAAGGAATATCAGAAAGACTAGCAATACTAAAACTAGAACTCAACAACAACGTACTGAACTTAATACAGATATACGCACCCACATCCGCATCCACAAACAAGGAA
Organism: Aspidiotus rigidus; assembly: GCA_035079385.1. Lineage (NCBI taxonomy): Eukaryota > Metazoa > Arthropoda > Insecta > Hemiptera > Diaspididae > Aspidiotus > Aspidiotus rigidus. The sequence continues at coordinate 11,219,896 of JAVHKY010000004.1, read as the reverse complement.
AACGAAGAATTCTACCAACTACTAAAAAGGGAAATAACTAAAATAAAAGTAAACGTGAAGAACAAACTAATAACACTAGGAGACTTCAATAGTCAAGTAGGCCAAAGAAATCCGGGTGAAGAAAACATCTACACTTATGGAAAGAGGAATGAGCGAGGTGAAAGCCTGGTACAATTCTGCCAAGAAAACCAACTAAAAATAGTAAATACAATGTTTAAAAAAAGAATAGGCAGAAGATGGACCTGGATTTCACCCAACATGAAGCATAGAAATCAAATAGACTACATATTAACAACAATACTGAACCAAGAAATCACAGATTTCGATGTATTAGGCGGGTTTAAATTCCACTCTGACCACCGAATGATAAAATGTAAAATACAGCTAGAAAAAATAAGACACCAACCCCACAACAAAGAAGTATACAACATAAGAAGAGTTGAGAAGGAACACATATCACAATACTGCAACAAACTGAACGAACTGTTAAACCAAGACAAAGAAACAAACAATGTAGACAGTATGAACAGCAAACTTTGGGGAGTATTCCCCCTCCAATAATTTCGTCTGGTCTACTGATATGAAATTTGCCAATAAAATGAACAAATTAATTCCATTATTTCAGTTTTTAAAAACATACCCTCCTTCCCAATAATTTTTCGAAGTCCTGCATCATGGAAAATGTTGGTAGTCCTCCGCACTTCATTGAGCTTTCCATAAAAATTATTCTCTTTTCGATCCTTTCTATCGATTTCATCTCATGTGTACTGCTCATTAGTGGGCTAACAGGAGTACTTTTGGGTATTACCGTCCTCAAGGCCAAGGACGAACCGAGAGTAACGCATGTGAACATTTGATTCAACAGCGAATGCATGAGACAAGGCATTATCCCTGATTACTTGACTATCAGGCTAGTAGGAAGCGAAGTAGCAGTGAAGCACGCGAAGATACAAACCGAAAGATTGAGAGTAAAGGACGAAATTAATGAAATGTACGAAAATATCACCAAGCTGAATGGTCAACAGTATAAGCAATATTTCCATCTGAACGAATTGCTAGATTTCCGAGAATCTGAAGAAATGGTGTTCAACAGAAGAAAGGGACACACGGGAAATCGATTGGAAGCCCAAATGAAATGAATTGAGAAGAAACTACTGAACTGACCCGAAACAAAGAGGAAGAAAAAAAGAGACGGCGACAACAAAGTGCTATTCTGCTCGAATCAAGAACCCATCAAGCGTCTTTTCGACAGAAAAAGAAGGAATACTTCTAGGAAAGGGTATCAAGTACATCCATCTCGAGAAATTGACACAGTGTAAGCTCAAAATTTTGGCATTAGCAACAAATAAGTAATCAAAACAATGGAATATGACGCGAGACTAGAAGTCCGAACCAGAATTGAGAAAGGAATGTTGGATATCAATGAGAATGTGGGCCGAACTAAAGACAGAAACACAACGGAGAAAGGATACCAAGAGATGAAGAAGAACCAGGCCTCTTCCTCTATATCGTATTGCATACTCGTTTGCCTGATTCTTATCGTAATGGTACTTGCTTTACACTGATCTTATGGCAGGAGAATTAAATATGCAATGATAGCATACCTATTCCCCTGCCATTAGACCAATGTAAATCAAGTACCAGCATCAAATTCACTGTGAAAAAAGGCAATGAGTTGATGAACTCTTGAATCTAATATTCAAACTGGAGAATAACAGGATAGAATTCAAAATGTACGGGAAGCAAACGCACACCGACACCATCATTTCAAGAAACTCCTACCACTATCCCGGACACAAGTTGGCGGCGATTCACAACTACTGCAACCGAGCAATTTCTATCCTGAAGAACAATGAAGATTAGACTAAAGAAATTGAGATAGTAAAGTACACTGCAGCAGCCAAGGGCTACTCCGAAGGTGTGATGGAGAGACTCCTTGGGAAAATGAGAGTAAAGAAGTGAACCCATAATAACACAGTGGGAAGATACTCCAGATTAATACCTTATATTGAAAAGTACCCATAGAAGATGATAAAGGCGTACAGTGATTATGAGGTGATTGTAAACATGTCATAAGAAGCCACGGATGGTGAAGAGAATAATCAACGACTATAAAAAAGAAAAGGACAAGGGGAACTTGCTTGGACTGTACAAGCTCATTTGCAAACAATGCAAATGTATCTACATTGATGGGACTGCCCCTTGAACCGATTTAAAGTCTATTTTGAGTCATAGGCAATGTCGACTCAAAGTCGACTAAAATTCTACCTTAAAACGACATCTTTACCGATAGTCGATTTCAAAGGTAAATCGACTGCATGATGACGTCGATTTGAAGTCGAATGTGCATCGTCGACTTAGGAAACGTTTTGTTCAATTTCAAGTTGACTGCATTTCGACGTCGATTCTTAAGCTACCAAAAATGCGATCAATATGAGTGAAATGTGTACAATTCGTGCTACCGATGTCGACAGCAACAAATGGTCGACTACAATATTTTCATTGTTGACTTGGAATCAACTTGAAATTGAAGTTGATTTTGAGTCGGTTTAATAAGGGCTTAATGTTCACCAAAAATCGACTGTAGGTCGACTCATTGTCGCCGTCGAAATTGAATAGACTTCTGGTCGATAAAAAATTCGAAAAATTCGACTCAGAAGCGACATCGATTTTCAGTCCAGAAAACGACGTCTTGTTTTCGACTCCATCCATAACGACTTGTTTGTCTCTATAACTTCACTACTCTTATATAAGTTACATATTCAGATTACTTGAGGAAGTATTAAACAATATATTTTTGAGAAGCAAGCTCCCGGTCAACGGTTGAGCCATGAAATCGACCTCATATCGACATTGATGTAAAGCAGCGATACTCAACTTTTTTGAGCCGCAATCAACTTTCAAAATTTCCAAATGTTCCGCAATCGACCCCCAAAAAAAAGAAAGGAGGAGGAGAAAACATTATATGATTTATTAAAACTTGTAATGCAAAAATGATAGAAATTGGAGTGGTACTCGTAAATTTTCTAAAAAGATGTGGAATATTTGAGACATTGATTTTTTTTTTGACAATTGCTCGAGAACGCTGGTGATCGACCCGTTGAGGACCGCTGATTGTAGAGTGAACGAAAACTCATAATACTTTAAATCCACATTTTGACGTGAATTCAAAGTATAGGCAGGAAGAATATCATCCATTTAAAATTGACTTCATTTCGACCTCATTTCGGGACGATTGAAATTTTATAATTCATTCTCGATGTCCATTTAGGGTATGTACAAAAATCATTTACTCCAGATCTACTTCTGTCGACGTTGAATCGAATTCACTAAATTCTGTTTGCTCATGATTGACTTGATTTCTACGTTGATTTGCCGTCATTTGTGGTTGATTTTTGGTCGACATATCCCGAAACTATTTTGACAGTAAAATGAAGTCGAATTTGTGTCAACTACTTATTGAAATAATGGGTCGATAGGACGTCGAATTGACATCAGATCGACGTTTATTCGTAGTCGACATGGTTCAACGGGTGGGAGAAAGTTCAACATCAGGCAAGAGAAGAAGATGATGAGAAGGCACCTTATGGCAAACATTGCAATGAAGAATATGTGTAGCACATCAGTTGTGAAGGAATATTTGAAGAGAAAAAAATTCCGGGAACAGATGGTGATCGCAAAGGCAAAGAGGAGAAAAGCCAGACTCCTGAATAATGTAATCTTGTTCGGCAGCAAAATATTATATTATGGTTTGGTGATTGGATGAAAGAGAATTAGATTAGAACCGACCGATCAGGTGACAGCGTACCTGGTAATCAATAGAAACATAGCCCATAGGTTAGAGAGTAAATCACGACACAGTATTTTTGCAGCCAATAAAATCACTGTGTTATACTGAAAATTTCATTGAGAGTTAATTTGTGGAGATTGAAAGGAGTTTGTTGTTTTTGGGAAATATTAAAGTGCACGCGACTAAAATAATATTGAACGGGAAGGACGAGGGCGGAAAAATAATTGAAGGGGGCGTGATGTTAATTGAAATTCCCGCCATCACTGAGCACGACTTTTTAACTGGTCAGAACGAGAAAATGAAAATCCTGTTCTTCTAGCTGTCATGAATGGTGAGACAATAGAAGATTTTGAATTTGTTTTCACGTTATTACATCAATATCTCTTGGAATGGAGTCCCTCCATTCTATTGGCCGATGGCAGTGAAACCATATCCAGGGGTCACATGAACACATGAACGTGTTCGGGGCACCAGCAGTGCGTATCATGTGTTATTTTCATGTCACGGAGAATATCAAGAAGTATCTATGCTCTCTGAGTAAAAATGGTACAGCAGTTCGCATGAAAATAGATATCGAAGCACTTCATCATTGCCAGACGGACGAGATTTTTCGGATAGCTGCGGCATTATTTCTAGAAAAATGGAAGCGAGAAAAGTGTCCGATTGTCATGAAGTTCCTGAAGTATTTTGAACAGCAATGGTTGATCAAGTTTCCTATGTGGTATCTCGGATGTGCACCTGGATGTCCCACAACAAGCAATGGTTTGGAAGGAACGAACGCGTGGATAAAGCGAGGGCACACATTGGGAGAAAGACTTCCAGTTGGACAATTCATGGAGAGTGCCACAAATCTGGTAGAAGACTGGTCACAACGACGCGATCCAACATCAACAAATTGTGTCACCTTTGTTGAAACTCCGTCTGTACCTCTAAAAACATGGACAGCTGCATTTTAATGGGCTATATCCAACCATCCGGTTCTCCAAAGAGACCACAAGGGAGGAACATTATTTTTTGTTTGCTCCTCAACTATAGAACAGCCTTTAACTACAAAACTGCTCAAGAAGTATGAAGGTTTGCAAGGGAAGTGGAGAACGTTCGACTCCTTCAAAACATTCAAGTATAGCCTTTGGGTCATTTATATACACTCTACTCGGATAGGAGAGTCTACTTGCACATGTCCACACTTCTTCAAAGAAGGCGAATGCAAGCATTCCTTAGGCTTGAAAATAAGTTGGTGCAAGTGCCAGAAGAGGCTAAACAAATACCTCTAGGAAGAAAGCGAAAACGTGGTCGTCCATGCTTGGCTAAGAAGACGTTACCAGTGTCCAATAACTTTCTAATAATCTAAATCTAATACTTTGATTCATATTTTTGTAATAAGTTTTACGTTCATTAATAATATTATGCCACTAATTTTTTAATCTTCCGTTTGGTTTTAATTCCGAGTCGTGCATCTTATATTTTTCTTGTGTACTCATTTTTTTTGGCGTCTTACATTAATGAAGTCGTGCAAAAATTTTTCTTCCCTGGAAATCACTACAATTTACCCGTGATTTTCTTTTATTTTCGCGGGCCGATAAATGCATCCCGTTGTTTTTGTTCGAGACAGGATTAAAGACGTGGGAGTAGAGAAATTGAGAGATGGTTGATAAGAAGCCGAAAGATGAGAGAAGGTTTGGCGGTTTCAGCGTATAAGCTGAGTTTGAGACTTATCTGAAAGACTCCTAAAGCCAACCTGAGAGAGTAGGTTTGGATGGTATCCAGCAAAGAAAGGACCGATTTGCTGGTTAGGTTAAGAATCGGAGCTGCATAATCTAGCCGCGAACGAGTAAAGCTCTTGTAACGGAGAAAAAGTTCTTCTTGTAACCTTTGATAATTGGAATCTAATTAATTTAGGGTCGGCCCGGGCACCAACGGCCAACCGTATTTTTTTTTCTTCTTCGGGTCAGTTAGGAGGCTGACGTCACGGTCGAGTGAGTCCTAAACTGTGTAGTCTTGACTCTCGTGTCTTTGCGTGCTCGTATTAGGCGTTTTCTTTTGTTTTGTCTTCGTCGTCAACTTTTTATATCCTTGGGGCTCTGGCCTCGGCAGTGCAAGAGCCCTTATGCATCCGCGAAAAGAAATAAGAAAACCCCCCTTAGCGTCCTAAACATAATTTCACAGGAGCGGTGATTCTAATTTCAAAAGCAGTTTTTGGCGTCATTATGCGATCAGTTTGGCTGAAAATTATGTCAGTTGTAGATTAATTATTCAAGAATACAATTCAATAGCGCTCTTCATATTATTTGCGCGTTAATAGTTTAAAATTCTGAAATTAGTGAAAAAAGTGTCGGAGAATCGCCTAAAAAATTGCATCATAGCTCCATTTTTTGATTCGTGGACCCAAAAAAAAACTGAATTTCATCAAATTCCAAAAATTTTTCCAGAAGTTTCAAATTTTCTCCCAACTTTGAAAACCCCTAAGGCCTACTTATAAATAAATTTTTTGAAATTTTTCCAATACCACCACATAAAAGAGCGGGTTTCAATTATGAAGGATCACTGAAAACCTCAAAAACGATTTTAGGGACGCTAAGGGGGGTTTTCTTGTGAACGGTCACATATTTAAAAAAAAATAATAGAGTTTCCTACCGAAAGGTACGTTGTGACGTCACGACTTTAAATATATACGAGTATTATCTGTGGCACCTAAGATTTTATTTGTGCATAGAATTTTTTAAATTTCTGTTCAGCCTTGGCGAGTTTTATTTTTGCATGGTATTTTCTGAATTCTTATACAACCTTCGAAAAAGTTTCTTCTTTTCGATATCTCATTGTTTTTCTTTTTGGTATGTTCATGATAAATGAATTAACAGATACGGAAATGAAGAGAGAGAGAGAGAGAGAGAGAGAGAGAGAGAGAGAGAGAGAGAGAGAGAGAGAGAGAGAGAGAGAGAGAGAGAGAGAGAGAGAGAGAAACGCAAGAGACCCGTATACTGAGGCGCTTGGCGACTCAGTCTTGTTTTTCATTTCCTTAGGTTGAGAACATGCTGTTATATGCGCAGAATGGAAAATACTTTTTTTTCTGTTGAAAAGGATCATCGATAGCAGGTATAAGTTAAAAAATACCTTTATGATGGTTTATGAGTGATTTTCCAATTCTTGTTAGTGTGTTTCCAATTGTCGTGTTAGCGCATTTCTAAAATTTATCAGCGTATGTAATTTTCTCATTACATAAAGATTTTATTGCTATTTCAGTTGTGTTCTGTTAATCTTTCGAACACCGCCTCTCCTTTTTGAAAGAGGTTCGGAGTATTTATTCTTCCTTGTACATTGTTTGAACAAGAAATACATCACACGTTCCTAAATCTGAACCTTGGCATTGCTTTCTTTGGGTAATGATTTGTAATCGAAAGGAGCATCGTTATCTGAGAAACTTTGGACAAAACAAATCCTGAACTCTTCATATTTCTTGTTTGAACCTCTGTAAAATATCGAAATTTCGTTTGAGAAAGGTTTTGTATGATGTAATTTCAAAAAAGGAAGAGAAAATTTTTCAATTTTGAAAGATTAAGAGCGAGAGAGGTTGTATGAAAATGAAAAATTCACTTTAAAAACATTTTCAAGCAAAAATTTGATATCTTGGATAGTGGTCGAACTTCCGACCTCTCTAACCCTCTTTATTCTTTACATCATTGACTTTCCCAGGTTAAAATTTGAACTCCGCTCAGACGTTCATTGTATCGTTCTCTTTCACCCTCGAAGTTAGGGTAAGGAACGCATTTGACATTCAAAAATTAATAAAACCTACCCTCATAAATACGCTTCATGATGCCAACGTCAAGAGCTCTTCAGTCTTTTCTTATCTCTTTTGATAAGGAATAGTGTTGAAATGAACAAAATAAAACATCTATAAGAAAAAACTGAAACGCTCCTAGCTTGCTCTCCAGTTTAACACTACCTTGACCCATTCAGTCGTCGTCGAACTAGCTCGAGTGTGTCGTTATTCAGTAGATACGTATTTGCAAACACGTATGTAATACTCGAATCTCAGCTAAACAAATCTATATACTACATACTGCATTCTCATCCTTGTTTTTACAAGATCGACGAGTTGGATTCCCTGTTGCAGCACCCACTTGCGCGTAATTAAATTCGATTTCGGCGACGTGTGTATTATCGGTGCGTCAATTTCGAAGAGGAACAATCGTTGTAAAGAAAAAAAATTGAATAATACAAGAATGAAGTTTTCCTTGGCGAGATACTAAGTCGTAAGAATGAGAATGCAAATACGATCGGAAAGAAGTACATACGAATATCGAAAGATGTTTCCAAAGAATATTCGTTCTTACAATTACCGCGAGGGGGGTGCCTATTCATTAATAACCTTCGACTGGTTCAAAATAAGAGAAAGATGGATAGTCGCAAGCCAGTCGACTCTACGCAGCGGGTTGCGGAACAGTAAATTTGTTTAATTTTCAAGACTAAATACCGGAGTGACCGATGGTCATGACGTTAATTTGATGTACTATTCGAACAACTTTCCATATAACTTCGAGGCAATCTAGAGAAATGGCTCTCTTTCAAGAGTGCAAAAGATCTGATTGTCTAAGTCGATTGCTTCAAATAGAAAATGTGAACAAGCAAAAAGTGGCATTATCAACCTTACTTGGACTGATGTTGAGCTAGATTTCAAAACTACAGCTAAGAAAAGATTCCAACTTTTACGAAAGGAAATTTTTTAGCTGTGCCACCGAGTGAGTATTACGGGAATTTTAAAGTTTGATGTGTAATTCACACGTGAGCTGAAAGAGCTAGTTTTAAAGCATTCGTTTTTGACTTTTGAATTGTAAACCTTTTATCTTGTTGGAATTAGAGTGTATCTCCGTTATTTGGATTCGAAATTAACCTTTTTTTTTCGCGCCTTATCCTCAGTGGACTGTTTTAATTCATAACAATCCCTTTTCTTGAAAATATTCTACCTTTACCGGTGTACAATAGGCTATGAAATCGGACATACCTCGATTGAATAAATTATCGATAGTTAATCAAGCCGCTGATTTTGATCGGAACGAAAAAATAAGAAATGTAGAACCATGTATAGCACCTCAATTTATCGAATAAATTGGGCCGAGTGAAAAATCACGTACACATTCACAATCACTCCTGGATCACATTTACTATTTTTCTAAGACGTAAAATACACGACGAAATCGAAACGAACTCACAAATCTTTACGAGACCATCTTATCATTTTCTTTCTGCACATGGACGCGAGATTCAATGATAAGTTTCCATAGCGCGCGCCACAACTTTGTTAATAAAAATATTTACGACGGCGACTACGATTACGAAGCGTATAAGAAACCAGCAATAGTCAGTCGGACGACTACGACGAGTAAAAGTGAGTCTGTGAAGAAAGAGTGAACGTCGTCGCGCCGAGTCTCGTGGAGCTCAGGGTGAGTTAACACGCGGTACGTTGACCGCGAGCTTGATGCAGTTTGATAATGCGTTACGTGGATCTTTGAATGAAGATCACCTCAACAATTTTGAGAGAAATTTCGCAATATAGATAACAAAGAAAAGTTATCCGAGGAAGGATTCCTAAGTATTTTGATGACCTTTTATTCCGGTGCTTCTCCCCTACCCTTTCGATAGACCTTGAATCCTCTGTAGTAGTGTCTCGCAAATTTTTTAAATTCGTTGGAGGATCCTTCACATTTTCAGTTACTATCAAAAAGTCATTTGGAACGACTTCCAGCCCACGAATCGGAAAAATAATATGTGACCTGCGATGAGAAAAGGATGCTCATTGCCCACTGACAGGAACACCATTTCTCTCTGATTAGATATCCAATCAGAGAGAAATGGTGTTCTTGCGCCAATAGGCAATGAGCATCCTTTTCTCATCGCAGGTCACATATCTTGATTGTCTTTTTTTGCGGGATATTGAACTTCGCAGGAGGTTATTAGCTCCGGAAGAAGTATTAGAGTTGAATAGATTTGTTTTAGCATGTCGCGTGGAGAGAATTTGGAGTGTTAGTAATGGATTCTGAGTCGTCGGAGAGGGAAATAAATGAAGATCATGTTTCATGTCTCTAATATTTTAAATATTTTAGTCTAGGCTTCTACCAGGTCAAGTGTTCGTGAGATATTACTCATTTGCCTCCTTACCTTTCTTGGTGTCGTATGAATCTAGTTTGAGAAATATTTTTTGAGCTATCAGCTTGTGTACGGGGCTCACTCGCTTCCTTGGTCTCTCTCGGTTTAGCATAAGTCTGATATAAAATATTTTGGGCTTTCGCGGGGCTCACTTGCTCCGCTCGTTCGCCCCCTTCCCTGCTGTTGTATTAGAATGGTGTGAGAAAATATAAGTCTTGTATGAGAAATATTTTGAGGTATCGCCGTTCGCCCTCTTTCTTGGTCCCTGCCTCGGTTTAGCATAAGTCTGATATAATAAAAATATTTTGGGCTTTCGCCATTCGCTTCTTGCTGTTCTATTAGAATGGTATGAGAAAAATTTTCTGGCGAAGCCAAATAGAAAAAGATCATGTTTCATATCTTTCTCATTCTCAATATACAGCAAGTATTTTAAGCTAATAGCTTTTGGATAGATCACTCGCTCCGCTCGTTCGCCCCCCTCCATGGTCTAGTATGAGTCCCACTTAGGATATTTCAAGTATAATGAGAAAAAGCAGAAGACGCTCACATAAAAGATTTTATTGAAAAAGATACAAATACAAAGAAGACGACGCGTTTCGAACCGACGTGGCGGATCATCTTCAGGTCGAGATTATGTCTAGACAAGAACCACGTACTTACGAGGACAATATTCTAATATTTCAAGCAAATATTTTTTTTGGGGAATAGTCTAGTAGAAGTATCTACTTTAAAATATTTCAAGCTAATAGCTCTTGGGTATAGCTCACTCGCTCCGATCGTTTGCCCCTTTCCTTGGTCTAGTATAAGTCCAGCTTGGAATAATTCAAGCTAATAGCTTTTGGCTTAATCTTGGGTAGCTCCTTGGTCTAGTATAACTCCAGCTCAGAATATTTCAAGCTAATAGCTTTAAGGTATTTCGAGCTTTCAAGCTAATCTTTTGGGTACCTCACTCGCTCCTCTCCTTGGTCAAGTATAAATCCAGTTTAGAATATTTCAAGCTAATAACTTTTTGGGGGCATGGTCTAGTCCTTTATAGAGTATACTGATGTATGCCCGGCTTATATTAGCTAAGTTGATACTTCCCTCTTAGTATAAAGCTAGTATAAAACTATTATAAAGCTAGCATAAAGTTACTACAAAGCTTAAACGAATCCGTTCCTCTAAGTTACGGCTATCTATAATAAACGCGAAAAAGACGAATACTCCGAATGGAGAGTAAACCTTGCAAACCGCAGAAAATACAAAACGACGAGCGCTTTCGGTTCCCATCTTCAAACCTGAAATGAAAGCAACTGACGAACGGAGGAGAAGACCAATGTATTAAGATTGGCTAAACGAGAAATCACGGTGTGAATCATAGACCAGTTCGATGAGGCCATCCTCCGGAATGAACGAGTTGAGTACAGTGATACCGTCAGTGTTGCGATGACGCATTATCTCTGTATACTCGAGGGCGTTGCGCTTTCGGTACAAATTCTCCTTATGGAGGAGCTTTTCGGATCCCTCACGGAAGCTGTGGCCACTGTTTATCAAATGATCAGCAATAGCTGACTCCCCTAAGCGTCCCTTATTCCAAGACTTCAGGTGCTCAGCTACTCTAACTTTCATTTGGCGGTTGGTCTCACCAATATAAAAGCCTCCACAATCCCCACATTCCAACTTATAAACACCACTCCTCTCATCAATGGCTATGGGGTTCTTCAGTCTCACAAACAACCCCTCAACTGTTGTAGGGTTGTAGAACGCGGGTCTGAAGCCAAACGGGCGGAGGGCCCGACCCAATTGGAGGGAGAACTTCCCCAAAAAAGGGAGACTGATCCAACGCAACCGGCGATCACGGATCATGTCTTGGGGGAGGGAGGTGGTGGAATCAAGAATGCTCCTAGTAACTTTCCTCTGAACCATCACGTCAACGTCGACATTGACCCCATTCACTCTAGCCAGGTGTTTTATTGTGAGTACTTCTTTCTTAAAAGCAGACTGACTCAATGGAATACGACTCAGTCTGTGAACTAGGCTATGAAATGCAGCCATCTTGTGAGCAACAGGACCAAACGAACCACCGTGGACTGAAACATCGGTCGTAGTATCTTTCCTGTAAATTCCAAACTCATGGATACCGTCTACAATACAGATTGATAAATCCAAAAAGTTAATTGAAAATACCCCTATTTCCAACGTAAATTTGATAGAAGGGTACCAGGAATTGAGATACCTCAGAAACTCACCAAGGAGATCTGGGTGACCAGTCCAGGTACATAGAACGTCATCAACGTACCTGTGCCAATAGTGAATATGATTAAGTAACACCTGGTTCGAGGAAAAAAGGTCAAGTTCAAACTTAGACATGAAAACTTCGGAGATAAGAGAGCCTAAAGGTGATCCAATAGGGATCCCTACTTCATCAGGGAACTCGAAAACTTTCCCTTCAAATTTACAGTAGTTAGGGGACCAGCAGGTATTCAGAAGATCAAAAAATTTCTGAAGCTCATTGTGAGGAATGTTGGCTCTGACGAGTCGAGCTCACCCATCCGCTGGATAGTTGCCGCCTTGGGAATATTTGGGAACAAACCAACAACATCAAAAGAGCAGATGGTCGTTCCCGGGGGAAGACTTACACCCTTCAGGACATCAGTTAAAGAGGCCGAATTCAAAACTGAATGAGGAGATTCAAAATCAATGCAATTTTTGAACCATTGGTCAAGGAATTTGGCAAGAGGTAAGTGGGGGAGGAGATGGAAGAAACAACGGGTCCCATCAGTCAAAGAAGAAGAAGAAGAAGAAGAAGAAGAAGAAGAAGAAGAAGAAGAAGAAGAAGAAATGCGACAAAAAGTGACAAAATGCGAACACATGCGACAAAATGCGGCAAAATGCGACAAAATGCGAAGGAATGCGACAAAATGCGAAGGAATGCGACAAAATGCGACAAAATGCGGAGAAATGCGACAAAATGCGATGAAATGCGACAAAATGCGAAGGAATGCGACAAAATGCGAAGGAATGCGACGAAATGCAAAGGAATGCAAAGAAATGCGACAAAATGCGATGAAATGCGACAAAATACGACGAAATGCGAATAAATGCGACAAAATGCGACAAAATGCGAAAAAATGCGACAAAATGCGAAGAAACGCGACAAAACGCAAAAAAATGCGACAAAATGCGACAAAATGCGAAGAAATGCGACAAAATGCGAAGAAATGCGACAAAATGCGACAAAATGCAAAGAAATGCGACAAAATGCGACGAAATGCGACAAAACGCGAAGAAACGCGACAAAATGCGACGAAATGCGACAAAATGCGAAGAAATGCGACAAAATGCGAAGAAATGCGACAAAATGCGAAGAAACGCGACAAAATGCGAAGAAACGCGACAAAACGCAAAGAAATGCGACAAAATGCAACAAAATGCGACAAAATGCAAAAAAATGCGACAAAATGCAAAAAAATGCGACAAAATGCGAAGAAACGCCACAAAACGCAAAGAAATGCGACAAAATGCGACAAAATGCGACGAAATGCGACGAAATGCGAAGAAATGCGATGAAATGCGAAGAAATGCGAAGAAATGAGACAAAATGCAACAAAATGCGACGAAATGCGAAAAAATGCGACAAAATGCGAAGAAACGCGACAAAACGCAAAGAAATGCGTCGAAATGCGACGAAATGCGACAAAACGCGACAAAATGCGAAGAAATGCGACAAAATGCGACAAAATGCGACGAAATGCGACAAAATGCGAAGAAATGCGAAATGCGAAGTGGGAAGTGGGAAGTGCGAAGTGTGAAGCGCGATGCGCGATGCGCAATGCGTGCTTCCAAAATGTCGCTAAAAAGAAGAATATTCGACAAAGAGGGAGATTTTAAGAAAGTTTATTGACTAGACTTGACTTTTTGTGCCCGAACTTTGTGAAAATTCCACAAGACATATTTCCATATTTAGATGTAGACTCCCGATTAGAAAGTTTGCTTTTCTAGTAAAAACGAGCCAAAATTAGGCTCAGAAATTTGTCGACACGTAACAGTCGAAGATAGAGGTGTATAATATGTACAAATAATTACAATTACACAAGAAATAAGTATATCGAATATATACGATGAAAACGAAATGAAAACGAACTACGACCATTACGGAAGAATAGCTAAACAAATACTAAAAAATGATAAAAAATAATATCTACTTGTAGAACATTTGTTGTATTTTTCTGACATGGTTTGATAGTGTTGCATTGGCTTCCATGCAATATTGGTACGACGAAGGCTTCTTGAAGTTCTACCTACTGGTAAAGGGTAGCTCATTATCCGTGTTACCATGCAGAGCTTCCACAGTTAAATCTATATTACAAATCATGGTGTCACTTACCCATATTTTAAAAAGACTTCTTTTCAACATTCTAGTGCATAGATATCGAAATCACCTATGTGAAATTCATGATGTTTTGTGAAAACGTCGTATTTCTCTTTTTTGAAATAATTAATACAGATTCCAAGTCTAAAGCATATTTACCAGAAATTTGAATCACAAGTTTTCAGCCCTGAGCTTTTTATTGGTAAAATTTTCTGGATCAAGTATTTGGAAAATAGGTATCTAGTAAATTTTGCCAATTATCTATCAGGAAATCCAAGGTACAACTAAGCAACAATTCTCTTTCCTTTTCAGACAAAACATCTGAAAAACATATGAAAATATTAACCATTGTTCATGGGTGCTTTTATTTGTGAATTGTGATGTAACCGAGAGTACGTGAGGACGCTGCAATTACGAGCACATAAACTAAGTACATGAAATCAAACCCAACAATATATGTCCAAGCGAACAAAAAGTCAAAAAAGGAGGAAAGACGCAACTCTGAATCAAGTACTACACCAAATTAGAAGAAAAACGGTTCATGAAAGTTCACCTACTCTCCGATACATCGAATAATATGATATACTAGCTCAGTCGGAAGAATTTAATCTATCAGAGTCAGATGTGGTGACATCACAGAATGTGAGTGTTACTTACCATCGGTACCCATAGTGATTTCATGTCTGATGCTTCGCAATTTTTCTACGATTTCTCTGGCTCTCTCCTACTCTGAAGAGTCGGCACTCGAAGAGGAATCGTTTAGGATTTTGTTCAAATATCTGCTTTAAAGAAACATTTTCGAAGTTACGAGTATCATCATAATTGAGCACTTATAACTTAGACTTACTCTTGAATCAAAAAATCGAGTAAGCTATCATGGTCAGCTTTTCTCTTCTCCGATTTCCCAAAGTACCTAGGTCTTTACGGCGTCCGAAAGTTTCAGAAAGGAGAAGGTTTGCGATAAAAATTCTCCCGGGATGTGCTCGAGCCAGCGTTCGATCCTGTGGTAACAAGAATTTATGCGTTAAAAACTCTATACAATCAACGATCGCAAAATGACGACGCGTTTTCGCAAAGGTTTGGGCGAAGACGTCTGGCTGTAGAACTCTTGTCACGATTAAAGAAAGAACATAATTACAGACACGTAAAGTTTTGTCTAGGCTGTACGAATCGGCTCGTAATTTACAATGACGGATGATTCATTCTTTCGTCTTATCTTCTCACGACGTTGGGCTCCGTACGATATTCGTCAAGAGAGAGAAATACGAAATTTGTCCACATATTTTTAAAAGATTACGACTCGAAAATTGATTTACCTGCTGCAGCCAGAATACTTCTTTGTTGAGGAGTTGCCATACTTCTTTTCTTCTTGGTTACATTTAAGCTACATTTCTCTGATCTACACAATTTACTAGTCTTAATCAACGTGCGCACGGCAAGATTCGAAAACATTGTCTTGTATTTTCTTGTCTTTACAGTCTTTAATATTTTTATCAAACACATCGGAAAACTCGCCGGTATATGTAGATTTTACCGACTTTTCTAACTAGAAAAGTGAGGTATTACACCCGTAGCAAGGTCAACAGGGGGAGTGGGTAATGAACTTTCTCGACGTTTTAGGGGTCCTAGATCACAACTAGCATAAAAAAAAATTTCAGGTTTCCTTATATATATATATATTTATATATATATAAGATTTTTTTGTCCGCGGAACTCCTCTGAAACTACCCGATGGATTTTTTTGTAACTTGACCATATTGTAGTAGTATATCTGAAGATGTGCACCTGCAATTTTTTTGAAAATCGGATGAGTAGTTCTCGAGAAATTTTCAATTTGTTGAGAAATTTTGCAGTATTTCGAGTACCTTTTTGTCCGCGGAACTCCTCCGAAACTACTCGATGGATTTTTTTGTAACTCGGCCATATTGTAGTATTATATTTGAAGATGTGCACCTGCATTTTTTTTTGAGGATCGGATGAGTAGTTCTCGAGAAATTTTTACTTTTGTTGAAAATTTTTCACTATTACGAGTAGCTTCTTACGAATAGCTGCGAGTAGCTGCTTACGTTAGGAGAAGCGGATTTTCCTATACGTTTACCACTTTCGTTATCAGTACGTGTATTTTGATGAAGAACCTTTCATCATTCGACAGGTTCATTCTTCGTTCGTTCTTTACCAAGGGTTCATTGGATTTTATTTCTGATGAAACCTTTTCGTTCAAATTTAGTACACTTGTATCTCGCTTCCCACAGCCCCTAGAGCGTTGAATTTTGTTTTGTCAAATTTTATTTGTTTTGTTAAATTTATTTTTGAACGGATAGTGGCAATGGCGAGTTGTTCATTTTTCTAGCTATTTTTCATTATTATTAGTCATACTCGATAGTTTTTTTTTTTTTTTTTTTTTATTATTATTTTACGAGCATTATAAACTGCACGAGGGTTATTTGCTCGGCGTTACAATCTTATTTTAGAACATTACTTGAATTAGGTTAAATTAGGTACGTATTGGTGGAATTGAGTGGCGATCGAACGGAATTTGTTGGTGAATTATATGAAGTTGTAGAATTGAGTGGTGCGTAAATAAGTTAGGGTTGAGTCGATGGTTTCGGAGTTGTTGTTTAGTGCTGCATTGATATTGGAAGATATATTTAGGGAGGTTCGAGTGGGTTGCAGGACGGGGCATGAGAAAATAAAATGATCAACTGATAAATTTTCTTGGAGACAGTGAGGGCATGATGGAGGAGCGAGATTAGTGAGAAGATAAGTATGAGTAAGACGAGTGTGGCCTATTCGCAGCCGAGCTAAAATGACCTCCTCTTGCCTTGAATTTCGTTGGGATGAGGACCAAAATGTGGGTTCACGTTTTATTTTTCTTAATTTGTTATTCGACTGATTTTAGTGAAAACCTTGAGTTTGAATGATTAAGTACAATTTTTTAATCTTCATCAAGTGTGCTGATGCGAGACTATACCTGGGTGATTTCACTCTTAATTAATAATTGATTTATTTGTCATTTTTTCATGTATGGGTACATAATTAATAGTGGTTCATAGTTGATTTGAGGTGTCAAAAGAGATGGAAAGATTATTTTCAATTTGGACTGGCTTTTTTGAGTGAGATTTGAGATTAGACTAACGAGTAAACCGGGCTTGGGTGCTATATATTTTTACCGAATTTTCTAGCTAGAAAAGTGAGGTATTTTGTTAATACGTTTGGAATGGTTGAAGCGTGAGGGAAGGAATGAGGGGTTGACTATTGGGTGATTGGTTGCTTCTTTCGTTTCGACATCGATTTTTTTAGTTTTTCGGGATCTCGTTGTAGCTGGATTCCCAGATGAAGAATTTTGGGGTGGAGTGTGCATAGAAAATGGTGATATGATAGCGTGAAGGCAATTTATGAGTGCACGAGAGGAATAGCAGCTCGAGATAGCTTTAAGAGATGCCAGGAATCGGAAGTGATAAAGAATTGAACCACTCATCCTAATATACAGTATACTAGACTAATAATATGCTAAGAATAAGGTATGGGAAAAAATGATTGTAGAGCTCTTTTTTATTAGAAACAACTGTTATAGCCTCGTAGCAGTTTGGACAGGGGGAGGAGGAGTGGTTTTTCTGGAGACGTTTTGTAGGTTTTAGATGACTCTTAGCCTAAATTATAACAAAATTCAGGTTTCCTTATTGGATTATAGGTATCTTTACTCTGTTATCTGTTGATGTGACATCGTAGTGATAGAATTTATAAACTGAGTTTTATTGTTTATTCTACAAATGTTTGACATGATTGACAGGTCATTGGTATTTAATTTAAAGAGAGGGAGTGACTCTCTCAATGTTTCTTGCATTGTGGGAAGAAAAGTCGTGTACTACTCACGCGACTGCGTGAGTGTTTTTTTTTGAAAGTGACTTCTGACGACGTCGAACGAACTGGAAGAAACGGAATCTTGATGAAATGACAATAGTGTTGATTTGGTAGTTTAACCCAAACGAAAAACACTGATGATTTCACTAAATTAGTTCTTTTGCCTAGTCGACCATAGTCAGACCCTTCATAACGGTTCAGAAATCAAAGAAGCCGAAAAGAAGCCAGTTTTTCACTGTCTTCAGCTTCAGCTTCAAGCTATTTCATTATTTCATTAGTAAAAGCAAGGAACTATACTCCGTTTCACAAAAAATATTCCTCTCAATACAAAAAAAAAATAGAAATATATAAGATTAATATTAAATTTAATGGTGGTGAAAAATATTTTAGCATACTTATTCAACTTGTGTTGTTTGAATTAAAAGAAAAAGATAAGGGGAAATATAAAATTCCCAACATAATTCATCAAGAATGTGAGTGAATTTTTATTTCTTATCAAAGAATTTGTTATTATAATGTAAATAAGGTATTTATAAAAATTGGAATCCACTGTCTGAGTGAACTGCGTATATGACTTGATGCTGTCGGTATCTATCATAATATTAAAAATTCCAAGTTTTGACAGAAGCTGTATTCATTTGAGAAGCTTGAATCGAAGGATCAATGTACTGCGTATCAAGTGAACTGAAAGTATACGTTTTCTGGTCAACCGAACCAGTACTAGAGTACGGGGGTGTTCTAGTACCTGGACGAGTGGAAGTCTGATCGTACAATTGTCTTCTGATCGGCCAAATCGGTGCTGGAATGAGGAGATGTGCTTTTCTGACCATAAAGAGAAGCATTGTTGTGAAGTTGTCCAATATTTGATAATGAGGTTGGTTGCTAGTCCCTGATCATTGGAGAGATTCCGTATTGCGAGTTGTCACCCATTTGTGGTGTAAATGAGTTAGGATCTAAGTTAGAATACTGAGGTTGTGTTTGACTCTGTGTGGCCATTCGTTTTTGTGAAAACGAACTCCTGGAGTCAAGATGAAGAGGTGTGCTACCCGGGAGAGTATATTGACCTTACTTAAATGAGTTTTGAGCGCTCATGTTTGGAAGAGCATTATTTGCTGGTTGGAATGACTGCTGACGTTGCATTGGGAACTCAATAGGCGCCCTGGCCTTGAGGTGGCGGCGCGAATTGCTGAAGAGGTGGTTGGAACTGAACGGGGACGTCCGCCAACTGTCCATCTGAGATTGGAGACTTCGGTGGGTAACCATGTTTCAACATGTACGAGACGACCTGTTCGGGTAATTCTAACAACATTTCCCTCGCCAAACCGCTAAAATCTTGGCGCTGTGTATACTCGAGCAATTTCACAAACTGTACGATATCACGACGTTTTAGGGCGTCTCTCTCCAGTTCTCCCAGATCGTGGTCCAATTTTTTCATGTGGACGAATTGTTCATCGCCTAAGCCCACAATGATGATTGAAATTGGTAGGTCAGAGGCTTCTCTTAACACCTGTAGTAAGAAAGTTATGTTCTGCATCAAGGTTAATTAGATGAGTCACCCTCTGACAAAACAATTCATGCAAAACAAAGCCACTTGGAAGTAACGTATTTGAGCTGGATAAGAAAGGTGGTAATGATGCTCACCTAGTGTGACAGAATTTTCATTCTGCGATCTTTTTAGCCTTCTTTGTTAAACAGAATACATTTTATACTTACAGAATTTGCCCGCTCATACGCAGCCGTATTCACATCACTGTCGGTGAATATTGTCAAAATGAAATAATCATTCTGGGATTTTAGATTTTTGACAATTTGAATGGCTTCTTGGAGTGCTAGAGACAAGTCTTGTGCGGGTGCCGGTCGTATTGCGCCTAGAATCCTTCGATAAGCATTTTGAATACCTAGATCAAAATATAATATAATCGATACAAATTAATATCAGTAGGAGATTCACCGAAATATAATGAGACTAAAACCTGTATATTTGAAACACGGAGCCGAGTTCGAATTGAGGTTGAACACTTTTTGTACACCTTCGGGCAGCTGACTTCCGAAACCGATAGCTGTATGCAGGAAACCCCATGTGTAAGGTTCAATTACTGGAATGGATGTTGATAAGGCATATTCGAACACATTCATAACATTCGGTGGAAAATTAGGATTCATAAAGTGTATGGAACCAGGTGTTCGTACATCTTGATTCCTATCTGAAATGTATAATGTACCTATTGTATTCAGTGCTCTCTTGATAAATTGGGGTTTTTAAATTTATCAACGCTGTTTCACTTGTGAAATCAATGGCTACGATGCTGTGCAGATGTAAGCCACCTCTTATGTAACCGCCTAATGAAGGACCTTCCTCGACTCTGATACTAACTTCTATTTGTCCTGCATGGGAGCCCTAAAATGGACAAATTCAAAATTTGACTGATATTCTTGGTATCTACTCCACGTTTGTACACTCATTCTCAAGTTCAGATGTAAATAGAAGAAGTGTCATGATGAATTTAGAAAACTGGTTCATCTACTAACGACGGTGATGGTCTCATTTTCGACCACCAAGAATGGTTTCCCTTCACCCTAATCGTTATCTAACGAAAAGATTCCTCTTCTTTTTCTTAAATTTGGCAGCTACCTTCATCTTGCGAAATTGATAAATAAACGTACTTTGCAAAGAAATTCATGGTATCTTACTGAGACCATGGCAATATGATGAAAAACAGCATTCTGAAATTCACTCATTTCTTGTCTCTGAACGATTCATACTTCCCTTACTCTTTGGCTGGTATGTAGAAAGTTTATAATCGAACATTCTCGTCTTCGTTTTGGGGACACTCATGTCTCACCACTCATCTACAGACTTTCTCTGTACATTAAATTGCATAATTTCGTTTTCCTCTCCCTCTATAGATAGCACACAAGCGCGTGACATTCTTTATTTTCTTAAACGAATCCGTGCCTCTAAGTTACGGCTATCCATAATAAACGCGAAAAAGACGAATACTCCGAAGGGAGAGTAAACTTTGCAAAACGCAGAAAATACAAAACGACGAGCGCTTTTGATTAATAAACCATCTTCAAGCCTGAAATGAAAGCAACTGACGAACGGAGGAGAAGAACAATGTAGTAAGATCAGGTAAACGAGAAATCACGTTGTGAATCATAGACCAGTTCGATCAGGCCATCCTCCGGAATGAACGAGTTGAGTACAGTGATACCGTCAGTGTTGCGATGACGCATTATCTCTATATACTCGAGGGCGATGCGCTTTCGGTACGAATTCTCCGTATGGAGGAGCTTTTCGGATCCCTCACGGAAGCTGTGGCCACTGTTTATCAAATGATCAGCAAAAGCTGACTCCCCTAAGCGTACCTTCTCCCAAGACTTCAGGTGCTCAGCTACTCTAACTTTCATTTGGCGGCTGGTCTCACCACTATAAAAGCCTCCACAATCCCCACATTCCAACTTATAAACACCACTCCTCTCATCAATGGGTATGGGGTCCTTCAGTCTCACAAACAACTCCTTAACTGTTGTAGGGTTGCAGAACGCGGGTCTGAACCCAAACGGGCGGAAGGACCGACCCAATTGGAGGGAGAACTTCCCCAGAAAAGGGAGACTGATCCAACGCAACCGGCGATCACGGATCATGTCTCGGGGGAGGGAGGTGGTGGAATCAAGAATGCTCCTAGTAACTTTCCTCCGAACCATCACGTCAACGTCGACATTGACCCCATTCACTCTAGCCAGGTGTTTTATTGTGAGTACTTCTTTCTTAAAAGCAGACTGACTCAACGGAATACGAGTCAGTCTGTGAACTAGGCTATGAAATGTAGAAATCTTGTGAGCAACAGGACCAAACGAACCACCGTGGACTAAAACATCGGTCGTAGTATTTTTCTTGTAAATTCCAAACTCATGGATATCAATAAATCCAAAAAGTTAATGGAAAATACCCCTATTTCCAACGTAAATTTGATGGGAGGGTACCAGGAATTGAGATACCTCAGAAACTCACCGAGGAGATCTGGGTGACCAGTCCAGGTATATAGAACGTCATCAACGTACCTGTGCCAATAGTGAATATGATTAAGTAACACCTGGTTCGAGGAAAAAAGGTCAAGTTCAAACTTAGACATGAAAACTTCGGAGATAAGAGAGCCTAAAGGTGATCCAATAGGGATCTCTACTTCATCAGGGAACTCGAAAAATTTCTCTTCAAATTTACAGTAGTTAGGGGACCAGCAGGTATTCAGAAGATCGAAAAATTCCTGAAGCTCATTGTGAGGAATGTTGGCTCTGACGAGTAGCTCACCCATCCGCTGGATAGTAGCAGCCTTGGGAATATTCGGGAACAAACCAACAACATCAAAAGAGCAGATGGTCGTTCCCGGGGGAAGACTTACACCCTTCAGGACATCAGTTAAAGAGGCCGAATTCAAAACCGAATGAGGAGATTCAAAATCAATGCGATTTTTGAACCATCGGTCAAGGAATTTGGCAAGGAGGTAGGTAAGTGAGGGGATGAAAGAAACAACGGGTCGCATCGAGGTATTGTTCTTATGCACTTTAGGCAGCCCGTAGAGGAGGGGGGGGGGTTAGGAACAAGAAGGGCTTTTTTCAGAGCAGGAGTCTTGATAATAGCCTCACTCCTGTTGATGACACTCCTAACTTCTTTGACGTGCTTCGGGAAGCTGAAATCCTCACACTCTTTAGCACCACACTGCTGGAGAACCTCGTGGACCTTGGAAGAATAGGCGGATTTCTCCATCGCCACAACAGCATTTCCCTCGCCCGCCTTAGTGACGATTAAATCTCCCTCTTTAATCTTCCTCTTTAAACCTTGAATCACTCCTTCCAATTTATTACTCATGCGGCGAGGGGGTTATTGCGGACTATCTCGGCACAAACTTTCTGGGTATTAAAACCAGGGCCA
The DNA here is from genome assembly GCA_035079385.1 of Aspidiotus rigidus. Lineage (NCBI taxonomy): Eukaryota > Metazoa > Arthropoda > Insecta > Hemiptera > Diaspididae > Aspidiotus > Aspidiotus rigidus. The sequence continues at coordinate 11,196,817 of JAVHKY010000004.1, read as the reverse complement.
ATCTTAACAGCAAGATCCGCAACAACATTAGCCAAGGTTTCATCTTTCTTGAGGGGAGGTAGACTAAATTTCAAACTTTTCTCAGTTCACAGACTGACTCGTATTCCGTTGAGTCAGTCTGTTTTTAAGAAAGAAGTACTCACAATAAAACACCTGGCTAGAGTGAATGGGGTCAATGTCGACGTTGACGTGATGGTTCGGAGGAAAGTTACTAGGAGCATTCTTGATTCCACCACCTCCCTCCCCCGAGACATGATCCGTGATCGCCGGTTGCGTTGGATCAGTCTCCCTTTTCTGGGGAAGTTCTCCCTCCAATTGGGTCGGTCCTTCCGCCCGTTTGGGTTCAGACCCGCGTTCTGCAACCCTACAACAGTTAAGGAGTTGTTTGTGAGACTGAAGGACCCCATACCCATTGATGAGAGGAGTGGTGTTTATAAGTTGGAATGTGGGGATTGTGGAGGCTTTTATATTGGTGAGACCAGCCGCCAAATGAAAGTTAGAGTAGCTGAGCACCTGAAGTCTTGGGAGAAGGGACGCTTAGGGGAGTCAGCTTTTGCTGATCATTTGATAAACAGTGGCCACAGCTTCCGTGAGGGATCCGAAAAGCTCCTCCATAAGGAGAATTCGTACCGAAAGCGCATCGCCCTCGAGTATATAGAGATAATGCGTCATCGCAACACTGACAGTATCACTGTGCTCAACTCGTTCATTCCGGAGGATGGCCGGGGCCTGATCGAACTGGTCTATGATTCATACCGTGATTTCTCGTTTAGCCAATCTTAATACATTGGTCTTTTCCTCCGTTCGTCAGTTGCTTTCATTTCAGGCTTGAAGATGGTTTATTAACCGAAAGCGCTCGTCGTTTTGTATTTTCTGTGGTTTGCAAGGTTTACTCTCCATTCGGAGTATTCGTCTTTTTCGCGCTTTATTTTCTTACTAATCAATTCTCGAAACTCATCTCCTTGCATTTGAAGTTCTATGTCTGTATTCAAGCTCCACGCTGCTTGATGATCCTAGTGGTTCAGCCTGACCTGATGTGGTCTTCGTACCCTTTGAATCGCAAGGTGGTATTGTCAGTTGGAGTCGAAATTCGCGGGTTTAATTCCCACCCGGGCTGCGAAATCGTCATACTTCCTCAACTCGCCTTGCTTATTTGTAGCCTATTATTCCTTCATCCTTCAATCAATTTACAATATTTCAGCTAAACTCGGTATTTGAAGATATCTAGGTACCTAACTAGTCTCCCTATTCTCATTATTTACTTTGTTTTCTTATTTGTTCTAAAACCTCAAGTCTACGAGTATTACCCAGTTTAGGGCGACTTGCTGTGAGGAATAAATATTTGATAATTTATAACTTTTTAATTTACCCTCTTTTTCATATCAAGTAAGTTGTAATTTTTTGTTATGGTTGCATTCGGTTCCTTCGATTTCATATCGATCAGCTGGAGGTTGAATTCTCCAATATATGTTCGCTTTCCGCCATCGTCCCAATCGTAACAAACGAATCTTAGATATTTACTCATATCACAATTACATACACTATTCATCGGCAAAACAAACGACTTCCAAGTAGGATTTTCAGCATCATTAATTATCTTTAAAAACAAATTGATCGAATGAGAGAATGGATTTCTGAGGGTAAAATTATTAGGTATTCGAGATTTCTCACTTCAGTCCTGTGCACCAAAATTTCACCCATTTGAGTATTCGGCTTGAAAATTTCAACGAATGGATCGGAAAATCCATCAAAGTCGTAATCTTTTCTCTTGATGGATGTACCAGCTAAATGAAAATGTATTTTATCTCTGCTGTTTTTCAATGTTTCGAATCTAATCACGAGTTCCGCGGGCTTTTTCGTACTTTTGTTGGATAGGAGTGTTAAAACAGTTGGCTGAAAGATTAGAAGAGGAAAGAACAGAAATTATCAAGTCGCTTCATCGCCTGTTTTCGTTTAATTTAAACGAGAGCTAAATGGCTGTCAGAAAATTTAATGTAATCAGGTTAACGCGAGGGGATACTTTCATACTGATTCCTCCAGTCCTCCGCCCTACCTTCCTCCTCTGAGAAAACCACTTACTTTTTGATTGGAAAATATTTCTTTGAGAGTAGTTTCTGCGGATCCTATTTCGTTAGCGAATTCCTCTTTTTTTGGTTCGACGTCGTATAGTTTGAAAGTGATGGTAAGGTCTGCATCTCTGAACGTATGAGGCAACATCACTTTAGTCCTGAATTCCGGTTCAATACTTTCCCAAAGGATATTAGTTTTCATAAATGGAGTTGTAGGTAGAGGTTCTCCAGTTTGACGAATGAATACCACGCACATCGGGTTTGGTTTGGTGATTAGGCCGCGTTTTGACAACTCTCTGCGAGCGGTAAAGTAATTATTACGATTCTGGAAAGATACTTTCTATTCCATATATTTTCTAACGTATTCTACTTGAGAGCTGAGGAAAAATTCGTGATATAGTCTGACAGTTGGAAGATTGAAAATTATTACCCAAATTACGATGTGAACTATATTTTGGTTTTTGGAGAACTTGTTATAAACCATTCGTACAAAAACCTCTGATCCAGAAACTGGAAGTAATTTCGATTTTTGATCAAAAGCAAAGAATTGTGGGTCTAGAAAATGATCGTCTGATGGGATGAGTAGCAGGACTGAAAAATTTCACATGGAAAGTTGAATAAAAAGTGGAGCTTGAAAGAATTGTGTGGATAGTAAAGTTTGACAAATCTTCAAATTTAAAGGAGGGATTCGATTGAGTTTTGATTTTTTCAAACAATTCTTTATGATTGGGACTTTGAAAATATCGTATTTGAGCAATAATGTATTCTTAGACTGTATATTAAGCCGCGGTGATCTAAAAAATTATTGGTCAAAATTAATAGAAATTCTATGAGTGGACTTGTTGACTATTAGAAGCAGGAGTCGACCGGTTATGTCACAAACTTCTGATTAAGAGCGTAGTTCAAACCTTGTTACTGCCAGACCGAAAATATCTGCAGTATTTTTGACCTTCCTGCTTCCAGGTCAAATTAGTACAGTCACTTATGCATCAGTCAAGGCTGATCTAGACTTCTCCAGCGTTGTTTTACATGGGCGAAAATATCTCATTTTGAACGAGGATGAGACTTATTCTGGTTTTGGACTTACCCGCAGTTTCAGTGTTATTCGACAAAGTAGGTAACGATATGCCTGTAATATTTTTACTTTTGGCTTCAAAATTTAAAAATTGATAAAGTAGATGCGATAGAAAAACATAAAAAGATAACTCGAGAAATACGTGTTAGAAAAGAAGAGTAGTTGCTCGAATGTTTGCTAGAGCTTTCATTAACTTACGTTGTTTTAATTGACAACTCATACACTGGTTGGACATTTAGACGAGAAGCTTTGGCACCCACTGCATCTGCGTACCCTTTCGCCTAATAGAATAAATTCTTATTAATACAAATATTATTAAAATAAGTAAAAAGAAAAAAGATTTTTTTTCCCATATTTGAATTAATCGATGATATTCGATATTTCTTCAATAATTTATCCTTTCATTATCTTGAGGAAAAATGATCAGTTGATTGGCAAACTCATGTCTCTCATGAATGATTTTTAATATTCCTTTTATTCGATATGCAGTGGCGTATTTAGGAGGGGAAGAAGATTCGGGTACAAAGCTTCCCACCATTGAGGAGTGTGCTCTAAAATATCAAAAAATCCAGTTCATATCCCCTTGAAAAAATTTTTTCTCAAACCCCTCACTGCAGGAAAAATTTTCTCATTCACCTTCTTTCGAAAACTCGCACTGGTTCTTTAATGGAGTTTTAAACAAAGAGTGGCAGGGAACCTGTTGTATGGGACACGTGGGATCTAAAAGATGTCATCAAATTGTGACATCACAAGCTTAGTCGTTGGAGCTATTGATGGTAGGAGGAGGACTTGAAAAAATGTCGACCTCCAAGCTATACATGACAGAAGGGGGACTCAGAAATGTATGATAGGAGGGGGACTTAGAAAGGCAACGGCTCCCCTTACGGTATTGAACGAGGAACGCATGGAACCTGTTCTATGGGTTGAAAAATAATACATTATAAGACCCCGCATAAGAAAAGCCCCTGCAAGTAACTAGACATGCAATGCTCTGTACACCAATTGGCTCATCCCCGTGAATGAGCCAGATATGCATGATTCAAACACAATAAATTCCCCCTTCTATCGTATATTACAGGTCGCGAGTCAAAATTTTTCCGTGGGTTCCGCCTATCATGTACCGTACAGCTCGAGAGTGAGAATGTTAACGGGGAACCTGCTCTATGGGGTATTTTTTGAGAAATTCGCCGAGCGCTGAGCGCCGATCGCCGCGCGCCGTTCGGCGAAAAACTTGGAAAAATTCGACTCTCGAGCTACATATTTCTCTCTAAAATAGATGAAAGGTCACTGATGACGTCCTATTTTATACTAGGCTTGACTCATCGAACAGGTTCCTTGCGTTCTTCGTTGAACTTCGTTGAGGAAGCCGTTGTTTTTTCCAAGCCGCCCTTTTATTTTATATAGCTCAGAGGTCAAAGTTTTGAAAGGGAACCTATTCTATGGGGGGGTTGAGAAATTTGCCGTGCACCTGCCGGCAAAAAACTTGGAAAAATGTTGACTCCTATCGCATACAGCATGGAAGATGAAATTTTTCTAAACTTGAAACAATTTCGAACCCTATTGTATACAGCTTGGAGATGAAATTTTTTCAAGTCTCCCTTCGATCATAATACAGCTCGGAGGTCGACATTTTTGCAAGTTCCACTCTCGAGCCATATATGATAGGTGCGGAGGGTCTTAGAAAAATTTTGACTCTCGAGCTGTATATGATAATAGAGAGGCTTTGAAAAACGACGGCTTCCTCAACGAAGTTAAACAAGGAACGCAGGGAACCTGTTTTATGAGCCATATGGGATTTGGTATTGAGAATTCAAGGAAGCCTAGACCTAGATAAAGCTAGTACAAAGAAGACCTACACCTACTATAACATAAGCCTAGTATAATATAGTTTGAGAGTCTAAATTTTTCTCGAATCTCGAGCTATATACGTATGATAGGAGGGGGACTTCGAAAAATTCCTATCATATACGGCTCGATAGTCCAAATTTTAACAGAGAACCTGTTCTATGGGGGGCTTTTCGAGAGATTTGCCGTGCGCCGTTCGCCATCCATTAAAAAACTTGGAAAAGTTTCGACTATCGAGCTATATATATTATGTGTAAATACTGTAAATATTTTTCGGTGAGTAAATGTCCGGCTGTTTAAACTGTAGCATGTATTGGAAGGAGTTTGGATAGATAACGTGTAGTGCGTAGACGTATACACCGTGTTCAACTGCGGATACCTATACTGTGAGAAATAGTTAGGCGTGTTTTTTCGTGCTTAATTCGGTAATATCATTCGGTGTAGCGTAACATTATCTAGATTGCAAATAGCAACCCTTTTATAAAAAAAAAAAAAAAAAAAAAAAAAAATCTAATATAAAACCGTGTAGTGTCAACCGCGTAAAACAACTATTGTAACGAGATGAATAACGACGAGCTTTTCGAGAAGTTCAAACAACTTCACGATTCAGGCTTGAAAAAAATTTCGGAAGAACTGGACAAAACAAGAAAGGAAATACGTCGAAAGAATGAAGAATTCGAGTCAGAACTGGTTCATTTGCAAAGAGAAAACAGCGAACTCAAGCAGAAATTGTCTAATCTGGAGAAGTACACCAGAAAGGATAACATTATTATCAGTGGAATAGATGAAACAGAGAACGAATCCGAAGAAAGCTTAATTGAAAACACGAATAAAATAGCCGATAAACTGGGAGTGAAAATGAACCCTTACGATTACTGCGATATACATCGATTACCAACGAACGACAACACCCGCCCACCACCGGTCATAGTGAGACTAAACAATAGATTCAAGAAAAGGGAACTTATCAAAAAATCGAAGGAATTAAGACTGAAAGATATATATATATAAACTGCCAGCTAACCCCCGAGTTGCAGATATTGAAAATGAGAGCAATCGAGCTTCGTAACAATGGACTAATAAAATACGTATGGGTGACAATCGGCGGTGAAGTAAGAATACGAATAACGGAGGATAGCAGAGCGCTAACGCTGACCAACGAAGAAACCCTGGAGGAAATCGTAAGAAGGGATCACGATACGAAGAAGGGGAGCAGTGAACTAACTACGAGCAGCCAACCAGAAACATCGCACCAGAATCAACCGCTCAACATCAACCACGATCCACGCGACAACCAAAGGCGAACAGAACAACCTAAAGCCAAGTTCAATAAGAAAAAGCAGCAAAACCTGGATAAGTTCTTCGACAGATATCCGATCCGTGAAAACCGTGGACCAACAAATCGCTATAGATCTAGAGAATACTAACAAACAAGTAAAGGTAAGCCGTCGCCTACGCCAAACTCCTCTAAAATTAACATAGTAAAGATAAATAATAGTCATAAAAATATTGTTAGCTATAATAGAAAAGAGAAAGAAATTATAAATGATAGTGTTAGCAACTTAATTAACATGAGTAACGAAGAAAAGGCCCCAATCCGGAATGCGGGCACCGTGGGGCGCTTAGTCCGCTTTAACCCGTCACACTTTTCCACCTTAAGAAGTCGTGTGAGAACCTTCCCCCCCACACAAAAGAACCACATAGACGTAAACACCGAACTGAAAATTATGTACTTAAACTGTCAAGGGCTTGCAAATGAGGAACGCTTGTACGAATTAGAAAATGCTTTAAAAAATGTCAACTACGACATAATAGGCTTATCGGAAGTAAAAAGAAATGGTGAAGGATTTGTCAAGAGAGTAAATAATAATATCTTTTACTTCTATGGTAATACTGCAGGATATAGAGGGGTAGGCTTCTATATCAAAGCACAAATATCGAAAAGAATAAAAGAAATAAAAGGTATTTCAGAGAGAATAGCAGTACTAAGACTGAAAATAGATAATAAAACTAACCTAGCAATAATACAGGTATATGCACCCACATTAGAACAGGAAGAGGAAACAGAAAAATTCTATACCTTATTGGCTAAAACCTACGAAACCGAGAAGGAATATTATACAATTTTGATGGGCGATATGAACGCAAAAGTGGGAAACAACAGTGGGGCAACCAAAAGCATAGGTAAATTTACACTAGGTTCTACCAATAAAAATGGAGAAAAATTGATTAATCTTATGGAAGAATATAACCTCAAACTAACTGCATCATTTTTCAAGAAAAAACCAAAAAGAAAATGGACATGGCGTTCCCCAGACAGTCGAACCCGAAACGAGATAGACCACTTCTTGATAAACGACCTAAGAATTGTTAAAAATATAGACATCCTATCCACATTCGCATTCTCCTCAGACCACCGTATAGGAAGGTGCCTAATAAAAATACCTAAGAGAGCAAGATATAAAAACCACTGTAAAAAGGATGCCCAGAACCAGGTAAAGTATATAATACCAGCACACAAAATAATGGAGGCAAAAGACATATTTGAAAGTGAAATGAGTAAAGGAGATATGAGTGGCAAGAACGTACAAGAAATGTACAATAAGTTAGAGGGAGCCCTAAAGTCAGTACTCAAACAAATAGGATCAAATAAAAATAATATCAAAACGGATGACAAACTGAGTAAGGAAACAAAGGACTTGATAGAGAGGAGAGCAAAGATGAGAATCAGAACATGCAACTCAATAGCGAAGAAAATAGAAATGGTAGAGTTGAACAAACTAATAAGAAAACAAATAAGACAAGATATAAAGGAATACGACAGGGAAATAACTGTAAGCATATTAAAAGAAAGTATGTCTACCAAGAAAGTACGAAAAGCGATAAACCAACAAAGGTATATCCTACCAAAAATAAAGAGAGAGGATGGCTCCCTGACCCACTGTCGCGACGAAATAATTGAAGTAGTGACAAAATTCTATAAGAATCTATACAGCGAAAAAAGAGTAAAAAGCGAAACATATGAGAATGAAAAATGGAAAAAACTCGTAACAAATGAGGATAAAGTCCCAGAACTGATGATGAGTGAGGTCAAAAAAGCAATAAAGAATCTAAAACCCGACAAGATGACGTGCTCAGGAGACTTTGATATAACAACAATAAAGATACTTACTGATATAATTGTAAATCCGCTCACAAATGTACTAAACACAGCCCTTCGGGAAGCATCAATCCCAAAGCAATGGTGTACTTCGGAAATGATAATTCTATTTAAAAAAGGAGACAGAACAGATATAAACAACTACCGTCCTATAAGTCTATCCTCACTTATGTACAAGATCTATATGAAAGTCATTAAGAATAGGATATACAACATACTAGACTTGCAACAAACAAGAGACCAAGCGGGCTTCAGGAAAAATTTCTCGACAGTAGACCACATACTCACCCTAGATCAAATTATAGAAAAAACAAACGAACATAACATGGAAGTACACCTTATGTTTATAGACTTCAATAAAACATTTGACTCGATATCTCATAATAGTGCATGGGAAACGCTTGCCAGCCAGGGCGTCCATAGAGGATACATAGAAGTAATTCATAATGCCTACAGAATATCAAAAACATACATAAAGCTAGACAAAAAAGGAGTGGAATTTAGCATAGAAAAAGGAGTCAAACAGGGCGACCCTTTATCATCGGACATCTTCAATGCAGTCTTAGAATCGATCTTTAGAAACCTAAAGTGGGAGGGGAAAGGTCTCACAATAAATGGAGAATATATAAATAACTTAAGATTTGCAGACGATATTGTGCTAATAGGAACAAACTTGAAGGAAATCAGAGAAATGGCGAACGAGTTAAAATTAGAATGCGAAAAGGTGGGGTTAACCATGAACATGACTAAAACAAAAATAATGTCAAACAGTCAAGAAGTAGAAACTGTGCTAATAGGAGACACACCAGTTGGGGTAGTAACAGAGTACAAGTACTTGGGGAGAATCCTATCATTTGAAAGCCGAATGCAAAAAGAAATAAGAGCAAGAGTGACAAACGCATGGAGAGCATTTTGGGGTCTCAAAGAAATCATGTGCGGAAATATCAACATTAATACCAAAGTAAAAATATTAGAAAGCAACATTATGCCGGTACTGACTTACGGGGCTCAAACTTGGTCAATAACCAATGAACAAACGTCCAGACTAAAAAGAACACAATATGCCATGCTAAGAAAAATTCTACAGATCAAACTCAAAGACAAAATTAAAATATCTGAAATAAAACAAAGAACCCTATCAAAAGACATAGGATATACCTGCAAAAAATTAAAAATGAAGTACGCGGGGCATATGGCTAGAGGCAACAATCAAAAATGGAACTACCTAGCGACAACATGGATCCCCCTAGGAAATAGGAGAAAAAAAGGAAGACCACCAACCAGATGGGTGGACGAAATCTTAAAAACGACTGGTCCCCAATGGACAAGTGTCTCACAAAATAGAAAAAGGTGGAAAAGGGTGACGGAGGCTCATGCCCAGAAATGGGCAGATTAGGCAACGGCTTACCTAATCAGAGTTGTAATAATAATAATAATAATGTATTGGAAACTACTAGGATTATTAGGTGTTCATCAGTCACGTTCGTGTGAAGAGAACATCTATAAATAGTCGCGAGATTTCTTGTTCTTGAAAAGAAAGGAAGGAAAGGTTTTACGACAAACACATGTGCCTAGGTTTAGACGAACTGACTGCACTTTCAACGTTTACCATTGTAATTGAGCGATGATTGTGTCGTTCTACAGTCAACGATCTTCAACGCATGTAAAAAAAATCCTGTATCGGATTGTAAGAAATAGGCTGGCGCGGGTAGCCGGGTCCAGGGACGCGACCGGACGAAAGTACGCGCGATCGAGAAGGGTAGGTTTCAAACTGCTCTATTTATTAGTAAATCAGTTCGGTTAAATCGTGGTCGATCGTCGAAGTTACTAAGCGTCTAATGTTGTATTGTGTCTGTGTTGCGTCGAGGTTTTGTTCGATTTGTAATTAGAAATTAACTTTTTGGAGAAAGTACTCTCATAGGTGGTGACGGAGTATTCGTATACGTGTAGGGTGCTCTTAATAAGTTGAGTCCTACGCGCGTACATTATTGAGCTACTGATATCGTATTGGTGAGTTGGTTCACTGAGCACCATTCTTTTATCGTTATAATATTTAGATTGATGTACGAGTAGGGTACAATAACTATATTCATAGTTACTACTTAACTATAGAGAGCATAAGTTAATTAATTATTGTGGGCTGGCTAGTCAGGGAAGAGTCGGTCTCCCGTTGAGGAGGTTACAGTGACCGAAGGACTGGTCAGGCCGTTGAGACGGCTGTAGTTGGATTTTTCTTATTGAGAACGCACAAGTCCACCAGGGTCGTTTGTATAAACGGACTGATCGAGATATTGACAGTATTTGAGTAAAGATCGCCGGATGAGGCAGTACTTCAGATGGTTATAAATACAGATCGCCGACCGAGGCAGTATTTAAGTACAGATCGCCGATGAGGCAGTATTCGAGCACAGATCGCCGACTGAGGCAGTGTTTGAGTACAGAGCGCCGATCGAGGTAGTACTTTGTTTTGTACATTGTTGCATGCATTGTTTATGGTAGACGTTGGTTAGATTAAGGCCACGTCTGATGGACGTTTTGGCATTAGATAAGGCGCTACCGGATTAAGTAGATGGTAGTTGACGCTGTGGGTGAGCCACATGTAGAGCGTCGGGGGTCTGGCTCACAAATCGTTGGTCAACCTCTGCCTTCGTGGTAGTGGGAGGATCCTGCCTTGATTCGGACTTGTGCAGAAAATGGATATAAAGAGGAGAGATACGTTGGTGGTAGAATCTTCTTGTAATTGTCATTGGTTGGGTCTGAGCACTGTTTGACCACCAACACTCTCATTAGAGTTTTTGCGGATTCTGCTCGTCATATAGTTTAGACTAGCTTATTATTAGCGATGGGAGTAGTGCTCAACCGTTTTTAATTTTACAGGGATCGTTTATGACGTAAAGAACCAATCAGTCACCGTCAGCGCAGGTAATTAGAATCAGTAAGATAAGTCAGTCTAGTTGTCGAAGGTTTAAATTCTGTTCTATTATTGTATTGACGCCTTGCTTTGTACTCCTCTCCCTCTCTCTTACACGAAAAATTAGGTTCACATATATGATAGGAGAGGAACTTGGAAAAAACGACGGCTTCCTTAACAAAGTTAAACGAGGAACGCAGGGAACCTGTTTTATGAGTCAAGTGGGATTTGGTGTTGAAAATTCAAGGAAGCCCAGACCTAGATGAAGCTAGTATAAAGAAGGCCTAGACCTACTGTAAGCCTAGTATAATATAGTTGGAGAGTCTAAATTTTTCTCGAATCTCCAGCTATATATGATAGCTTGAGAGTTGAAATTTTAATAGGGAACCTGTTTTATGGGGGGCTTTTTGGGAAATTTGCCATGCGCCGTCCGCCGTCCAGCAAAAAACTTGGAAAAATTTCGACTCTCGAGCCATATAGGATAGGAGGGGGACTTAGAAAAAACGACGACTTCCTTAACGAAGCTAAAAGAGGAACGAAGGAACCTGTTTTATGAGTCAAATGGGATTTGGTATTGAAAATTCAATGAAGGCTAGACCTAGATAAAGCTAGTCTAAAAAAGGCCTAGACCTACCATAAGCCTAGTACATATAATATAGTTTGAGAGTCTAAATTTCTCTAAGTCCCCCTCCTATCATATATATAGCGTTTTGACTCTGTCCCTCTCCTATCATATGTACCTCGAGAGTCGAAATTTTTTCCAAGTCCCTCTCCTATCATATATGGCTCGAGAGTTGAAATTTTTCCAAGTTTTTTGCCGGACGGCGGACGGCGCACGGCAAATTTCTCAAAAAGCCCCCCATAAAACAGGTTCCCTGTTAAAATTTCAACTCTCGAGCGATATATATGATAGGAGAGGGACTTGGAAAACTTTCGACTCTCGAGCCATATACGATGTCCCTTCCTACCATACATACGAGAATCTCGAGCTACGAGTATATTATACTAGACTCATACTAGGTCTAGGCTTGCTTGAATTCTCAATACCAAAACCAATTTGACTCATAGAACAGGTTCCTTGCGTTCCTCATTCAACATCGTTGAGGAAGCCGGCGGTTTTCCAAGTTTCTCTCCGAACATAATTATACATAATAGCTCGAGAGTAGAAGCTTTTGGCAGGGACGACGAATTTCTCGAAAAACCTCCTATGGACAGGTTCCCTGTTAAAATTTTCGTCCTCCGAGCCACACAGGGTGAGGCCAAAAGATGTTGCGCCAAAGTACATCTAGTCCAAAACTCAAAATATTAGATGAGTGTACTTTATGCCTACAAAATTTGTATCTCAATTTTATCTTGAATTTGCGCCTTTACCCAACTTTATACGACAATTCTGAGCTGAGTTATGGATCAAAACGTGCCAAAAATTGACCTGTTATACTGAGAGAGGGATTTGGAAAAATTTCGAGTTTTGAGCCATATAAGAAAGGAACGTATGAAAATATCGACTATCGAGCCATAAGGTGTATCAGGGCAGAGGGCAGCAGAGTAATACGCCTTTTCACAAATGGAAACTTTTTGGTGATGTTTAGCTCTATTTCAACTGTATTTCTTCACTATAAAGTGGTATCCCAACTCAAGAAAATCTATGTATGACGAAGGATCGTCATCTGTTAGTTTTTATTCGTAAGTGTACCCATTTCAACTTTTTAAAGTACAAATAGATCAAACAGGATTGTTTGGATTCGATCGATTTTAGCGACGAAAATAAATATTTCAAAGTATGTACACTCTTACACGTACGAAGTTTTAGCCACCTACTATATTAGAATTTTCAATCATCTGATAAAGATTAAAATGCAGTGAGGTACATATTTTTTTCGAAAATAATAGCACCAGTAACTTACATTGATGGGTAGGTTTAGTCTTTCTCAATGAACAATAACTATACTTACTGGATCATAATAGTGATTGTAACCACCTTGCATCTGCATACTCGTACTCCCAAAACCCATCATATCCATTTGAGGTTGCTGAATCGCATCATGCATAAATGGTTGTTGAGAACCTTGCTGCTGCTGTTGAAAACCGGGCATCATTTGATGCTGTTGGGAACCTTCTCCTTGATTAGGGTACTGCGGGGGAGGCTGTGTGCCAAATGATTGAGCATTTTCCTGTTGATATTGCGGAGCCTGAGGATTATACTCAGGCGGCCTGAAAAAATATTCGTTGACTTCGAATCATGTTTTCGTCAACACTTGGAATATTCCTTTTCCAATCCAATAACTTCATTTCAAATCGTAGCTGAAAATCGAGTAAAATAAGTGTTTATCGGAAAGATACTTACTGGTTGACGATATTCGATATTAGACTGGCGAGGACGAGTATCCACAGATACGCGATTTCGGACCACGTCATTGTTAGAGTGTTCCAACTAGAATGATGAACTACTTTGTGTCAACGAAGAAGAAGAAAGTTGTAGAATTTTATTTCATAGGGAAATTTGACGTCGTGTGATCAAATGGTTCGGATTAGAAATAGGACGAATACACTCCTCCGTGCCCAAACAAATAAAGTGTATAATATTTTTCTACCAGACTTTTTCGTAGTTTCAAATAACATATTTTCAAACACATATCCCCTACATTACTTTTTAGTAAAAACGCAAAATAGAATTTTGCTCAGATGTTGAAAAAATATTTTACAGAAATTATCAACCCAGAAATTTACTCGATAGAATTTATTGGGAAAGCAATGCTTCTCTTAGCCCTTATATCTCGGTTCGTCTCTTAAATTCCATGTGAAAAATTTTCAGCATTAAAATTATCTCTTGTACTCTTACCTTCAAAGATTGTAGGGTGAATGATGACCTATTTAATACATTTCACTAAATCAGAGATCGCTTAGTTTTAGAGTCAAAGAACAGAAACATGTATCTAGTTATGTACATTAAACGTATGAAAAACGATTCCGAGCTTTCACGTCTTACCCACTATTGGAGCCGGGAAGACGGTCTTATTTATTTAGGGGTGCAGTTCATAGTTTATAATGTCTGCAAAACGAATAATTTCCGCAACGTTCCGAGCGCAAAATTCATTTTGGGGGAGGGGATGGGAATCGCCTTGAGAAAAATACTATGGAAGTAATTACCTACCGCAGTGATGGAGTAGGAATGAGGAGTTATCTGTCAAAAGGGCACCCGATCAATGTAATTCTTATGGAACGGGTGCCCTTTTAACAGGTAACGCCTGAAATATTATTCTTAACGTTTGACCATGTCCTGATAGCCAAATTATGTAAGAACTGGATTTCGATATTCAAATATAAATATTTGTATATGTAATGTCTTCTCTGAATAAACTTCAATTCAAACCAATTACTGTACTTCTAAATTATAGACAATAAAACAATATTTTTGATAATTTAGGTTACTGAGAGAGTGATTCGAGTATGTATTACTTGATTGTTTACCTAATCTGTTCTCCTTATCAATTCCTCTAAGTTTCATTTACATCATAAATTCATAGTTATTGTCAATGTCCATAAATTGCTATTGCCTAGACTTTTTTTTTTTTACTTCTCGCTAGAGAATACCAATGAGATAAATAAATTGCATCGTTTACGTGCTGTAGCGGCTTAACAGTGCATTTATTTTTTAAAAAATATGTAGAGAACTTTTCCATAGGATATTTTACGAAGAATAATATTTTTATTTGAACATTTCCCTCGTAAAATCATTTGTTCACAAGTTAGAGTAAGCAAACAAAAACATTGTACTGCCCTGCACTACCTCTTGGAGAAAAAATTCTCCTCGGAATGCTGAGGAAAGTTGGGAAAAACGCACGAGAGGGTATCTAACAATTTTCCCGAATTTCGCTCCGGTTCCATTTATTGCTTTTTGTGACCTTTAAAATGGATAAATTTATTGGACTACTTCTTCTGTTTTTGTTTTTGTTTTGTTTTGTTCTGTTTCGTTTTTTTTTTAAATTATTAAATTAATGAGCCTTGCAACTACGCCTAGGATTATTGGCTCAGAGTGGGCAGATGGAGAATATAAGGATGAATATGATGGTTTTATGGGAATGAGTAGCTCGGAGGTAGTTCATTGCACTAATGATAATTTCATTATTGTTTTAGAGGGAGTTCGTGATGCAGGAAGAAACAGAAGGGTGTAGCTGGAATTCTCGAAAGCTGGGCAAGAAAAGAGGTGTTGAACGGATAGATTGTCTGCATTGCAGCATAGGCAGAGATACGTGAAGGAGGAGAGTGACGGAACAAGAGAAAAGAGAGGTTAAGACAGGTTTAAGAGATTTTTTTGGTAGATCGGAACTTATTAGAGAATTAAATCGACCAGAAATCATGCTAGGAGAAGAGAATAAGGAAGCAGTAACAAAATTTCTATCAGAGCTAAAGGCGAACGTAGTGACTGCTAAGACGAATGTAAGGGATCGATATTAACCCGGGGGAGTGAAAGAAAAAGTATTAAAGAAAGACCTAAGCCTAGTTTGAGATGAATGCCTAGATGGAATTAAGGTGACCAAAGGGGTGAATAAGGTGGGCTGAGAGCATTTCCAAACATGGGAAGACTTGGGTATTGGGCTGTTGAGGCTCTTAGTTAGCATTGAGTGAAAGAGCGTGGTAACGGTGAGATGAGAAACCTGTCTCAACGCTGGTGGGTAGTGCGCCAAGGGTCAGTAGAAGCTCAAAGATTCAATGGAGTCCAGCAATTTTAAGGTTGTTTTATTGGAGTGAGTATAAATTGAAAAACCCTTCGATAAATTGAGGAAGCTGGTCATAGACAAGTTATGAACCTAAAAATCAGAAAGAGAATGATGATATGTTACATTTAGTCGTAGAGGCATGGGAAATTGGGTCTATCGCAGAATGTTGAAGATGCGCATGAAAAACAATGACGTACTGAAAAAGGCAAATAAGAATACGTAGAATGGTTCTTGAAATAAATAAATCCGGCAAAATTAAAAACTTCACGTACGTAATCAGAGGAGGAGAATTTTAATTACTGCGGCTAATCATCCTGTAAAAAATTGAAGGGGTGCTGGCCTGAAGAAATTGTCGAGGATGAGAAATATCCGGCATACATTTAATCGCACGCCTCAAAAAACTAAATTGACACGCCTATAAAATGTATTACACGGATAAAGAAAATTTACAAGCCTATAAAATGTATTGCACGGATAAAAAAATCTTTATAGTTTACAAGCTACATTCACTACAGAAGAGACGTTGACACTTCTGTTTTATTGTAATTTTAACGCTTGCTTCGCTTTGAAGGGGTGGCCGCGCTTACGTTTTTGACCCATGGGGAGATTTTTGGCTTTCTGGGGGACGGTACAAAATTTCAATCAAATCTGCATGCCAATAACGTGTTTGCGCATAGTGTTTCAAGGAGAACAGGCGAGTACATTCACACTCAGTGAGAAGTGCAGTCACCCTTGTGCGCCACATGCTGTAATGTTCCCGCTTGAATGAAACAAAGGATGTCCATTTACCTTCGAGTTTCATATATTGCTTTGTTAATCGGGCGGTGAGTGGCTTACTGAGATTTGAAGATCCGATGAAGTACTCGTACAACAACCCCTCCTCGTCATCATCCATTTGGAATACTGGTTTGTTCAAGAGAGCCCAATGGTACAACTTTGTCCACTTTTTCAGGGGCATGGAAGGAGTTATCGCAAACGGTACAACATTCACGCACGCAGGATCATGACAGTTGAACCAGTTCCTTACCAACTCGCATACTTTCACAACAAATTAATTTACCATCCTTGCATCCTCACAATTATTTCTTTTTCATTTTTTTTTAAATTTTTATTTGAACTGTCTATAGGACATCCACAAATGAGTATTAAACCAAAAACACTCGAAATCCATTCAAACAAACAAATAAACGAAGTAAGTAGTGCACATATCCTCCAATAAGTTGTGCACTCAGGACCAAAAACACTGGAAATCCTATACAAGCACCCTGTACCAGGCTGGAAGAGGTTCGTGCCTAGTAACTAGACATTAATTGTGAATAAAACGCAATACGAAAACACTCCTCTACTTCCTCACGCAAAAACTACTTTTCTCTAGAATGAATAGGTAATATTATTGTAAAACTTCGTAAAACAATCCACTTATTATGAATCGATATATTGCATCGCAAATCGAAAGATGCGTAAACAATATCTGTGAACGATGATTGGAAGGCTGAAGAAAAGCAATCCGTCACTTTTTATACGTACATACTCCTACCGGTATCGCAAAATCTATATTATTAAAAAATATTTATTCTAATAATACTATTATCTTTCGAGAATTCATTTTATCATGATGTAGGCCTAATTTGAAACTTGGATGACTCGAAACACAATACACACTAGCTACCGATACACCAACCAATAAGTTTCGAAATCGTCATCTACTATCACTCATATTTGTCTGATCAAAATCAATTTCAATAGCTTCTCATTGCTTATGTACTGACCAAAAACAATATAATAATGCGTTCTCAAACTACCAGCCATTCGATAAATGATTCCACAGTTTCTCTCATAAAGTATGTTTTCGTTTCAAACACAGTTCCTCTTTCTTTTTTAAATAATATCCATAGTTTCGTTCGTAAATTCTATCAGCTTTACTATAACTGCACACAATGAACAAATTTAGAATTCGCCAATTTACGAATAATAAGTGTTTCTGTACACTCCTTTCTCGTCTTCTCGATCGGCTGTTTCATCTTCAATCAATTAAAGAAGAAAACAAATATTACTATAGGAACGGGCTATACAGTTCACAAAATAAAAATTTATTCGTTATCATCTGAATAATACAATTCCACTGATACATCAAATTATGCCAACAGCAGTTCTTTGTTTCTACCACCCGTACTGAGTTGAAGATACCTAGACTACATTCATTATGATGCTCACCTCATCATCAACTCACGCCGTCATCTGGTTCCGATGAGGCTGATCTTGAAAAAAAAAAAAAAAAAAAGCGATTGCAATAGGTTCTTTGCTCGAAGAGCGCGAACCTAAAAACAAACATATACACAAAGTAAGTAGTGCACACATCCTCATATAAGTTGTGCACTCAAGATCCAAAACACTGGAATTCCTACAAAATGGACAAATACACGAAGTAAGTAGCGCACACATCTTTATAAAAGTTGTGCCCACAGAATCAAAACACTCAAAATCCATTGAAACAGACAAATACACCATGTAAGTAGTGCGCACATTCCCATATAGTGCACACATGAGAACATGCAGAACAATGTGCAATCCACATTCAATTCATTCAACTATAATATATCAAGTAAGTTAACTCGGTATAGGAAGAAGATAATGGAATGCTTTTGTTGCTGACAAGTCAGTATAAGCCTACACGCCATGACAAGGCAGCATTCCACCATCACCATAAAATATTTCATAAAGACATTACAATATTAATACATATTATTGCAATTAACAAACATAAGTTTTCAAATAATTTACAACGGCTAAGCCCAACCGCTTCTTGAATAAATCTGAGTTCAAGACTATGTGGTACATGCCTTTATAATAACAAACGCCGCGAGAAGAGTCAAAATTAACATCCGCCTGCCACTTGACACGGGCAGCGTGAAAAGCTTCCTGAAGATCGAAAGGAAGCTCCAAAGGGGCCTAAAGATTAGACTCCATCCAGAACCTTGATTGCCAAGAAGGGCCTGCGAAAAGGAAGAGTGGAATACAGGAAGGATCAGAAATGCAAATATTGTCGAAATGGTGAACACTTGAATACAAGTCAAAAATGAAACGCTCGCGGCTATTGCACTGATTCACATAACTACCGCGCACTTCTTCCAAATCATCTTATTCTGACAACAAACCTCAGTATTTGACCAACCAGTGAAGATCTCACAACAATGCTCGAAATCCAATGCATTAACCAACTAACAGGACTCACTCCTCCGGGATGGAACCACTGGGAAAACACCTCCATCAGCAGTCATACCTCACTCATAGGGAGTTTGAGGTTCACTATGAGGAGGCAGTCTCTACTGTCAAGCCCCCTCTGGCTGGAGTTCCTCACAATAAATGCAGAAAAATTATCTTCTTTGAAATACAGGTTGTGTGCCAGTCCTGGCGTGCAATTATGGCGTTGGTCATGGTTTCAACTTCGTGTCATTTTTTTTCCATGGCGGGAGGGGAACTGGTGGTCAATATAATTTTATGAGGCGTGCACTTATATATTCCCCGAAATATTCTACCATGGATTGGTCCAGCGACAGTAGAACAGCTGGTTCAAACTGCTGACACTCGTGAATTATGAGGGAATGAATTGCTAAGCGCAGAAAAGATGCATATACCAATTTAAAAAAAGAAAAAGAATGAATTTGGAGACGGATTAGACTATTGTCGACTTAGAGGAGACGTTCGCGATTACAGCCAGTACGGTGTAATGGGTATTTCAGGCATATGGAGGTCCAGGAAGTTTTGGAGTTGAAAGTGAGACCAAGGAACTAGGTAGAAGATTGAATCTTCATTGTGAAGTTCTGTGGACACAGATCAGAAAGAAGCGCGGTATATCTTTTTTGGAACACCATCACGACTATTTTCTTGTTTGAAATTCGAAATCTTGACTATTTTGGTGATTTTGTCAAGAGTTAGTTGAAGTAGTCTTCCTGCTTTTTGGGGATTATCGGAAATTAGGGAGATTCTAAAGTCATACTAAAAGAGGCATTTGGTAAGGTAGAGGCTTAAGTTGTTTTTTATATATCTTGTAGCAGTTAAGAAGAGAGGAACACTCCGTACTGCCCCCTGGGGGACACCGTTTTGAATGGGTTGGTGGGAAGATTATTGGTTTTGAGTTCTAAGTCATGGAGTAAGAATCAGAGGAGTTTGGATCATTTGCCTCATCTTCATTGTTTTGTGTTTGTGTTTTGATTACTCTCGAAAATGCGCCAATAGTCGAGATAAGTGTTGGAGAAGATTATTTTTCCCTGGTGAGATCAGGAAAAGTAGAAGCTTTGTAGGAACGATTCTTCCTTATTTTATTTTATTATGCTGCTTGAAGTTTGAGCGCGCCAGGTGGCTAGGTCGTTTCTTTCAAATAATAATATTATTAAAATTAATCACTCACCAAGATATTTGTATACCTACAAGGTACAATGGCAATAAATTCATTAGAGGTAGCCACAAATTAATCCCTTCCACAAAAAATATTCATCTCAATAAGTACAAGAAATAAAGAAATAAGATTAATTAAATTACGTGTCTGTAAAATATGTCATTTTATTTGATTATGACTCGTAAAAACATAATCTTCTCTCATTCAACGAAATTGCTATTAATAAAAAATTATTTAACCTGTGTAGTTTAAATTGAAGAAAAAGGATAGATGGAAATGAAAATAAGTGATATCAAATTCTCCAAATTGAATCATCTAGAATAGTATTGTGTTCAAATTGATCAAAATATACGTATCTATTATTGATTATTAATATAGGTAATTTGATACCGTCAGAATAATAGTTTGAAATCCCTTAATGAGTAAACAATAATTGCGAAGAATGAATTTTCATTTCTTATCAAAGAATGGGAATTACTGTAATGCAAATAATATGGAATCGTCACAGCCTTCTGTAAACTGCTTGTACCTTAATGCTGCCGGTATCTATCATAATTATATCATTCTAAGTTTTGACAGAAACTTTATCTATTTGAGCAGGTTGAACCGGAAGATCTACGTACTGGTTATCAGGTGAACTGGAAGTATACGTTTTGTGGTCAACCGAACCAGTACTAGAGTACAGAGATGAAGGTGGTGCATCAGGACCTGTACGAGTGGAAGCTTGATCGTACAATGAAGTCTTCTGATCTACTGAATCGAAACTGGAATAAGGAGATGTACGTTTCTGACCGTAAGGAGAAGGATCGTCGGTAAGTTGTCCAATATTTGATAATGAGGATGGTTGCTGGTCGGTGAAACCTGAACCAAAAGGCGTTGATTGAGATTGATGCATGTCGTAGGGGGAAATATCATTTCCTTGAATCGAACCGGTACTGGAATGAGGAGACGTATTCTTCTGTCCGTAAAGAGAAGGATCGTTAACTTGCCCATTATTTGATAATGAGGGGGGTGGTTGCTGGTCGGTGAAACCTGAACCAAAAGACATAGATTGAGGTTGCTGCATGTCATAGTGCGGAACGTCACTTCCTTGAATCGAACCGGTACTGGAATGAGGAGATGTATTCTTCTGTCCATAAAGAGAAGGATCGTTAACTTGTCCATTATTTGATAATGAGGGTGGTTGCTGGTCAGTGAAACCTGAACCAAAAGGCATAGCTTGTGATTGCTGCGTGCCATAGTGCGAAACATCATTTCCTTGATTTGTCGGCCGGATGTCGGTACCGGATATTGCACCTCGTTGGTCATTTGGTACAGCACCCGGCGGAGGGATTCCATATTGCGAGGCATCACCCATTTGTGGTGTAACTGAGTTAGGATCTAAGTTAGAATATTGAGGTGGTGTTTGACCCTGTGGGGTCATTTGGTTTTGTGAAAACGAGCTCCTGGGGTCGAGATGAGCAGGTGTGCTACCCGGGAAAGTATTTTGACCTTGCATAAATGAGTTTTGAGGAGCATTATTCGTTGGGTGGAAGGACTGCTGATGTTGCATAAGCGAATTATTCCCTGGTTGGAATGACTGCTGGTGTTGCATAAGCGAATTATTCCCTGGTTGGAACGACTGCTGATGTTGCATTTGTGAGTTTGGAGGAGCATTGTTCCCTGGTTGGAATGACTGCTGATGTTGCATAGGAGCTCCATAGCCACCCTGACCTTGAGGTGGCGGTGCAAATTGTTGAGGAGGTGGTTGGAACTGAACCTGAACATTCGCCAACTGTCCGTTTGAGATTGGAGACTTTGGTGTGTAACCACGTTTCAACATGTATGAGACGACCTGTTCGGGTAGTTCTAACAACATTTCCCTCGCCAAACCACTATAATCTTGGCGCTGCGTATACTCAAGCAATTTCACGAACTGTACAATATCACGACGACCTATGGCGGCTCTTTCTAGTTCTCCCAGATCGGCGTCCAGTTTTCTCATTTGGACGAATTGTGCGTCGCCTAAGCCCAGAATGATGATTGAAATTGGCAGGTCAGATGCCTCTTTTAACGCCTACAGTAAGAAAAGTTATGTTACAAACGAAGGTGAAGTTTATGGTTCAGGTTGACCAGATGAGTCACCCTCTTATAGAAAAAACATGCGCTGAATATTTATTTAAATAAAAGACTTCGTTTTCCTGGCTATTTAGAAATGTTCTTGAGCAAGATAAGGAAATCTAGTTTAGATACTAATGAAAATGCAACAAAATTTGTATTCAGTTTCCATCTTCAATTGTTAAAAAGTATACATTTCTACTTACTGAATTTGCACGCTCAAAGGCGACGTTATTCACATCATTTTCGGTGAATATTGTCAAGATGTAGTAATCATCCTGAGTTTTTACATTTTTGGCAACTTGAATAGCTTCTCGAATTGCTAATGACAAGTCTTGTGGGGGTCCCGGTCGTATTGTGCCTAGAATCCCTCGGTAGGCATTTTGAATACCTGTGTCAAAATATAAACTTCTCGATACAAGTTGAAGTCAGTAAGAATTTTACCAAAATATGATGACACTAAAACCTGTGTATTTGAAACACGGTGCCGAGCTCGAATTGAGATTGAACACTTTTTGTACACCTTCAGGTAACTGACTTCCGAAACCGATGGCTTTATGCAGGAAACCCCATGTGTAAGGTTCAATTACTGGAATGGAGGTTAACAAGGCATCCTCGAACACATTCATGACATTGGGCGGAAAATTAGGATTCATAAAGTGAATGGAACCTGGTGCTTGTACGCTTTGATTCATATCTGAATAGTACGTGTATAAAGTATAATGAACAATGCTACCTTAATAAATTAAGATTTTTAAATTCATCAAAGATAAGTCTCACTTGTAAAATCAATAGCTACAATGCTGTGCAGGTGTAAGCCACCTTTAATGAAACCGCCTAATGAAGGACCTTCCTCGATTCTGAGACTAACTTCTATTTGCCCCGTGGGGGAACCCTACAATGGAAAGATTCAAATTTTAAGTGATATTTCTTTTGGTTTGCTCACCGTTTGCAGGCTAATTTAAACGCAAATGTAAATAGTAGAGATATAAAAATTAGTCTTTTACAAGTCTACCTTTTGAAAATTTATTCTTAACTACCAACAATGCTCTCCTCTCACCGAAATCGATGTTTGAAAAAAAATCCCTCTTCGTTTTCCTGACCTCACTTCGTAAACTTGATTGATAAACTCGCTCTGGCCAAATACGTCCCATCCTCCAATAGTATGCGCATCGCGGCAAAAATTTCCTCACTCAAACAATGGCAACATCGTCCTAATCTTCACTCATTTTATTTCTTAGAACAATTCAAACTTCCTCTTCTCTTAGCTTGGCATGTAGAAAGTTCATGTATAATCACACGTTCTCGTCTTCGTTTACCTACTCGTCTCACCACCCATATACACTGTCGTATATTTCATCCTTTCGTCCTCTTCGCCCTCTATAAATAGCACATAAGCACAATTTTTTCTCGTGCCGTTTTTCGTTTTCTTTTCTATCAATTCTCAAAACTCATCTCCTTGCTCTCGAAGTCCTGAGGCCATAGTCTAGCACCCAGCTGCTTGATAATCCTAATGGTCAAGCATGGTCTACTGTGATTTTTATACAATTGCAATCTCATGGTAGAACTTCCATATGATCTAATCTTGTAGCACCTGTCTGGTCGTGTAGCAGTTATCCCACTCGTAATGAAAAGGAGAGGTTGCGAGTTCATTCTCGTTCAGGCTAGGAGATTTTTCGCGAAACTTCCTTTTCCCTCCTTGCTGGTATCATGCCCTCATCATATCAATTACTCCTTTCTTTCTAGAACCAAATATTCAAGGATAGGCCTATCTTATCTTTTTTCCCTAACCTCACATTCACTCTACATTCTCAATTTCGAATCTGCTGGCGACTTCCTGTGAAAGATCAAAAACCAACACCTTGTTTCTGTATTTGATGGAAATATCTGGTGATTTAAAAATATTCACTT
This sequence comes from Aspidiotus rigidus, assembly GCA_035079385.1. Classification (NCBI taxonomy): domain Eukaryota; kingdom Metazoa; phylum Arthropoda; class Insecta; order Hemiptera; family Diaspididae; genus Aspidiotus; species Aspidiotus rigidus. The sequence continues at coordinate 11,172,635 of JAVHKY010000004.1, read as the reverse complement.
TACCCTCTTAGTCGTATCAACTAGACTGTAAGTTTTTGTCTTGGACTCAGTTGGATTATTCGATCTCATTTCGATTAATTTGACGTTGAATTCTCCAATGTATGTACGCTTTCCATCATCATCCCAATCGTAACAAACGAATCTTAGACTTTTATTCATATCACAATTACATGCGCTATTCATCGGTAAAACGAACGATTGCCAAGTAGGGTGGGCAGCATTATCAACTACCTTTAAATATACAAATCGATCGAATTGTAGAGAATAAATTTTTAAGAAAAAAATAAATTATAATGTACCGAGAATTCTCACTTCAGTCCTGTACACCAAAATTTCACCCTTTTGAGCGTTCGGCTTGAAAATTTCAATGAATGGATCGGAATGTCCTCTAAAATCTTTACTCTTTATAGATGAACCGGATAAATTGAAATACATTTTATCCCTGTTGTTCATTAATGTGTCGAACTTAATCACAAGTTCTGGGGCTGAACTCGAACTTTTATTTGATCGGAGTCTTAATACAGTTTGCTGATAGGAAAGAAGAGAAAAGAACAGAGATTATTGAATTGCTCTTGTTTTTATTTAAACGTCACGTCAGCCAAGTGACTGTCAAAAAATATAATTGAAATGACTTAAAAATCGCAAGTTCGGAGTGATAACGAAAGAGTATAGCCGGGTAAAATAGGTGATTTGACCCCTGAGCCGAACTTTAAAAATAGGTGTAGGGAAATGTTTGTAGAGGTAAAAAAAAAAACATTTATACCGTTTATTGGGCCGCATTTCTTCATTTCATCCCAGGATATAAGCCAAATATTAGTTTTATGTTTAAAATTCTAACTCCAGTTATATTGAACGGAATCCATTCATTTTTTGAATGAAAGTTAATAGTCTAGAGAGCAATCCTACAGAGTTTTTTCAGAATTTTTGGAACAATTTTTCGACATGAAATCGCGTTTTTAAATCTTTAAAATAACATTTCCACCCGTGAATTTGAATGTGCGACCACAAAATTTTTATATGTTGAAGAGGACACTGCTATGCATAACTCCACTTTTATATAGAATTTTCTGATTGGTGGAACATTGTTAAAATTGAAGCGATTTGATCCGGGAGATACGCATACCGGTCTTGCGGAGTTACACGACGCGCAACGCTATGCGGCACACAACTCGACGCGCGTTGCATCGTTACTCTACCCGCGAGCCGTCACAGACTCGATACAGTCCCGTCAGTCCCTAACTGTTCAATAGGTAATCTTTTCTCTCTTTAAAAAAAAAAGTTTCATTTCGTATCAGAATATTGACATCGGTTGAATCCTATGTAAAATCATCCGTAGAATTCAAGAAACCATGTCTCCAAATTCTTCAGCGAACGAAAAACTGAGAAAATAGCGAAAAATGAAGAAATAATCATTATTTTATCATAAAGAAAGCAATAACTTCCTGATTTTCATAATTTGCGTCCAGTGTAAGATTAATTCTCACATAAAATCAGCCGTACAGTTCGATAAAAATAATCTTAAAATTCTCCAGTCAACAATAAGTTGAGAAAAGAGCAGAAACTGGAGAAATATTCATTATTTTATCCTGGAGAAAGCGATAACCTTCCCATTTTCAAAGTTCGTGTGCAGTAAAAGATTAACTTTCCGTAGTGTTCGATAAAAATAATCCAAAAATTCTCCAGTCATCGTCACACGAAGGAGACAGCACTAACTGGAGAGAATCAATATTTGGGAAAAGTGGTAAGTTTCTGATTTTAAGAATTCATGTGCTGTACAAAGTTATTTCTGACATAAAATCATCGATGCCGTGCGATTTGATAAAAATAAACAAAAAATTCTCCAGACAATGTAAAACTGAAGAGAAAACAGAAACTGGAGAAAGTCTATAGGAAATTCCAAGTCATCTGGTAAAAGATCGACTGAGGCCCCGTGTATGATCGAGGCAGGTGCTTCCGCGAAAACTCCCGTTGTTTCTTGCCAAGGAGAGAATGATACCGGCGACTTCGTTTTTCATCACATGCTCGCGGTAAGAGAACGATCAAAGCCCCGTGTTCGACAGAGGCAGGCGGATGCGAGAAAATTCTCATACGTTCACGCGAGGGAGGGAGTGATACCGTGAAGCTTGTCTTTCGTTAAAAGCTCGCGATGAGAGATCGAATAGGCCCCGTAATAGGACAGGCAAATTCACAAAAAATCTCGTTGTTTCACGCCAAGGTGACAAGGTTACTCTAAAGTCTGTCTTCGGTCATGAGCTTGGGATTTTTTGTGACTTTGCCCGTCCTATGACGGGGCCTATCTAATCTTACACCGGTTCGCGGGTAGAGTAACGATGCAACGCGCGTCGAGTTGTGTGCCGCATAGCGTTGCGCGTCGTGTAACTCCGCAAGACCGGTATGCGTATCTCCCGGATCAAATCGCTTCAATTTTAACAATGTTCCACCAATCAGAAAATTCTATATAAAAGTGGAGTTATACATAGCAGTGTCCTCTTCAACATATAAAAATTTTGTGGTCGCACATTCAAATTCACGGGTGGAAATGTTATTTTAAAGATTTAAAAACGTGATTTCATGTCGAAAAATTGTTCCAAAAATTCTGAAAAAACTCAGTAGGATTGCTCTCTAGACTATTAACTTTCATTCAAAAAATGAATGGATTCTGTTCAATATAACTGGAGTTAGAATTTTAAACATAAAAAACTAATATTTGGCTTATATCCTGGGATGAAATGAAGAAATGCGGCCCAATAAACGGTATAAATGTTTTTTTTAGCTTTACAAACATTTCCCAACACCTATTTTTGAAATTCGGCTCAGGGGCCAAATAACCTATTTTACCCGGCTATACTCTTTCTTTAGGAATCACGTAAATTTTCCGAAGGAAAAAATATTATACCAACTATATGAAGTAGATATTATTTCAATCTAAGGTAATTAGCTAGTAGAGAAGATATTGTTGCTTCTACTCTTACAAAGAAAATACTCTGTACCTTATTTTGAAAAGAGCTGCATAATAAGATTCTCCTGGAGTTAAATTTCTCAATCTCTGTTGACAGTAAATAAAACTGCACCAGAAAAGAAAGATTCTACTCGAAACTGAAAGAAAACTTTCTGCTTGAACAAATACCGGTACTCTGGTGCAGTCTTGATTGTCAAAATGTTTATGGCAAGGAAATCTTGTATAACTTTTACAGGCGAGCATATTCTCCCGACACAGAAAAGATGTTAAAAACATACTTCTCTTTCCTCACATACCCTGGGAACAGGGCAAATTTTCAATTTTAGAGGAGTTGCTGTAATAGAACGTGAAAAGAATGATCCATCATCATTGTCAATGAATTTACTACGAGGACTGTCTGAAAAGTTCCCGGACGATCATTTGTATGCGCCAATTGGCAACACTGGCAAGGAAACCTATTATCGACCATCAATATTCAAAATTTCACGTTGATTCATGGCATAGTTTCTCATAAATTAATCTTTTGGAGGAATGTCCTTGAGGGTCCGTGACGATTTCATGCCAATGTTTTTATGTAAAAAAGAGGTTGAACAATAAATTATCATCAAATTCCTTGTAAAACCAGGAAAAGGAAAAAAATATTTTATTTGCTGTGTTTGGAGAGTCTACCGAGAAGCTTGCAGCGTTGTACAACGTGTTCAGTCGTTTCAGGGAGGGGCGAGAGTCGGTAACAGCTGTTGCATGTGCTACTAAACCGGTTTATGCATGCGCGCTATCTGTCGTCAACAGTGTGAAGCGGAAACTCGCCGAAAATCGTCGAGAGATGTTGCTAGTAGTATCAGTGGCGGCCACAAAAGCGTTCGACTATGTAATTTTGATTTTTGATGCATGAGTTCAACATAAAGACAACCATGAAGGCTTTTTGGCATGTACAACTATGAGTACGGCCTTTGGTATCAAAGGCTCTTTCGCCCAAAATCAAACACCAGTGCTGGACCACCCCCTGTATTCTCCTGATTTGACTTGTAGGGACTTCTTCCTAATCGACCGACTATGAGATGCAATGGGATGGGAGCATTTGGGCCCTACAGAAGGCATCAAGACGGAATCGTCAAAGGTCCTTACGGATATTCCTCCAAAAAATTAATTTATGACAAACCATGCCATGAATCAACGTGAAATTTTGAATATTGATGGTCGATAAAAATGTTTCAATTAGGTTTCCTTGCCAGTGTTGCCAATTGGCTCATACAAATAATTGTCCGGGAACTTTTTTGACAGTCCTTGTACTTTAGATGAACATCATGCCTTCGAATTTTGGACAATGTAGAAATTTTGATGAGTTGACTTTCAAACACAAGATAATCGTGAGATTGACATGATGTTTTATATGTTTTGTTCCATCGCATATCTTCCGGTTCCGGAGTTTGGAAAATTTTCTTTCGCCTATCCCTTATAATTCTTGAATTTACCCGTCTGCACTGCTCGTCTGCCGTACAAAATCTGGTTGGAATGAATAAATAAAAAAAAAAAAAGTTAAATTGACGTATGTGCGAAAACAACGATCACCGAGACGAGGCGTTCGGATTAATGGCTTGTATGTGTGTTGGTAACAAAGCTTCGTATTCACACACCACTACTATCACAGTCGATTGCATATACGTCAATTTTTTGACATATTTGCAGGACAGACGTGTCCTCGGTCTTGTGCATACGTAGTGGACTAGTACTGGTTTCCAGGGGTGGCATATTCGCGCCACATTTTGTACATTTCAATTTTCAAGGAGCGTCTGTTGACAGAAAGGTTCGCGTTTGTATTCATCACTTGTAAACGTGACTAGCGTGCGTGCGAGTGATACCGTGGGACTTTGAAATATTTTTGTACTTCTGGGACTTAGAAAGTTTTTCATTTCCAATTCTTGGACTTGAAAATATTTTCAACTGTTGGACTTTTTTCAACTGTTGGACTTGGAATTATTTCCAAATTGTGGAACTTTGAAATATTATTTTCAACTGTTGGGCTTGAAATTATTTTTGAATTGTGCGACATTGAAATATTTTCATAAGTGGACTTGTAAAATTTTTCATTTTCAATTCGTGGACTTGGCAATATTTTCAACTGTTGGACTTTGAAATATTTTCAAGTGTTAGAATTATTTTTGAATTTTGCGACTTTGAAATATTTTCATACGTGGACTTGTAAAATTTTTCATTTTCGATTGTTGGACTTGGAAATATTTTCCAATTGTTGGACTTCAAAATATTTTCATCTTGGACTTGTAAAATTTTTCTTTTTTGCTTGTCTCCCATAGTTGAAAATATTTTAGAGTCCAACACTTGAAAATATTTTCAAGTCCGACAGTCAAAAACGAAAAATTTTACAAGTCCAAGAAGTATGAAAGTATTTCAAAGGAAAATAATTCTAAGCCCAAGAAGTACGAAAATATTTTCAAGTCCAACAAACAGTTGAAAATATTTCCAAGTCCAAGAATTGAAAATGAAAAATTGTACAAGCCCAAGAAGTACAAAAATATTTCTAAGTCCCGCGGCATCACTCTTACTCGTCTCTTACTCCGAGTATGGCAGTAAACTGACGCGTTACTACATCCCGGTTACATAAAATAAACTCGCACGCGAGTCACGTTTACAAGTGATGGATCTAAACGCGAACCTTTCTGTCAACAGACGCTCCTAAATTTCATGGCACACTCGATGGAACATTAACGGCAAATTGCTTAATTATAATAGGAAATCAGCAAAACAGGTATTCCAAATAGTACCATTTCTGCTGATCGATTTATATCTGGTGTTGAAACTTTGACTATATAGGGCTTTTCCATGTCGACGCATTGCATACGTATTCTCCTACGTGTATTGAAGTGGTAGTATTTCTAACATTACTCTCATGGGTGTTGCTGGATTGCATACTTATTTTCATTGTGGAGTAGTTTGCCATAAGAGCAATGTTAGAAATACTACCATTTCGATAACACGTAGGAGAATACGTATGCAATGCGTCTACATGGAAAAGCCCTATAAACTATACAAACTAGTAATAGTATGGACTGATACTACGTGCGGTTAACTTGAATTTAACATTCAGGGGAGAAGGCGGGAATAACGCGTAGCATGTAGCCAAAGTCTGCAACCAGATGCACATATCCTCTTTGTAAACTAGCGCCTTACGCAGTTAGATGTAGCATGGATTATGCAACTGATCATACAAATCTTCTTCGTTGTAACCTTCCCTTTGCCTCCTCATCGCGTTGTCGGCTTCAAACTACCCCACCGCGGAAGCCTTGTAATATCAATCCATACTACCACTGGTTTGTAGTTTGTATACTCAAAGTGTTCAAACCGCTCCTTTGCGCTCTGAGGCCATTTTTTCTTTTGTTGGCACATGTAGCACATTTATTTTTTTTTAATTAGTTTATTATCGAGACTTTTATCTGGCAACACTTTGGGTCAAATTCAGTGCAGCCAGGGGTGAGACATTTGTGCCACTTGTGTCACATTTCAATTTTGTGGCGCTTTTTATGCTCTTTTGCTTAAATCTAATAGGAACTCAACAGAAAGGGAATTCTAGGAAGTACCATTTTTGCTGATCGATTTATATCTGATCTTGAAACCGCTCCATTGCGCTCCAACATCACTTTTTCCTGTGATAGTAATGCGGTATATTTATTTTTTTTTAATTGTTACATTATCGATACTTTGAACTACATCTGGTAATATTTTTGGTCAAATTCAGTATTGTCCGGTATGTGGCATTTCAATACTTATGGCACATTAATGGCCCAATGCCGCCCATTACCCAAAATCAGGGCTGCTTAGCCAATTGTATTGGCTAAAAACTTAGCTGAAAGCTAACCCCACAAATTAATTGACTTTGGATATCAGCTAACGGCTAATCTAGTCTCTGGGCTAGCTAACAGCTAGCTAATTTTGGGCCAAAATGGAATGACTAACGGCTAAGAGCTAAAAGCTAACGGCTGGAAGTAGGAGAGGAGGTCACTCGAATGTGGAGGGTGAGGTATGGGGAAGAGAAAATATTAGCTGTTGACATTTCCAATTTGAATATCTAACGTGATTTCATTAGCGAACTAACAGCTAGCTGATTTTGGATGAAAATTGTTCGGCTAACGGCCAATGGCTTCGGCTCAGCTGAGCAGTCGTGCCCAAAATTAATAAAAATCAGTAGAAAAGGTATTCAAGAAAGTATCATTTTTGCTGATCAATGTGTATCTCAGACCGCTCCATTACGCTTTGAGGCTGCTTTTTCTTGTGATAGCACGTGTGGTGCATTATTTTTTTCAAATTGATTCATTATTGAGCCTTTCGTCTGCCAATACTTTGAGGTAAATTCAGTGCTGCCAGGGGTGGGACATTTGTGCTACATGTGATATGTTTTAATTTTCGTAGCACATTTGAGATTTGTGGCGCATTAATGGCACATTGGCTACATTAGGAATTACCTTGAAATTTCGACTTGAATATTCGGAACGTACAAACAACAAAAAGCAACGATCAAGTGACGATCAGTCACCAATCGTTGGCACGTATTTTTCAAAATTTATCATCCTTCGCTTATCAGTAACCAATCACATCATCTTATTCATAACTACTTTTGTTTCTTGTTTGCCTGGTCCAAATGTTGAGATCAGAAACGAGCTTGGTGAGTCTACTCTCAACGCCCTTTATCCCATGAGCTGTGTAGTGGGGAGGAAGAGAAGTGCTTGGCTGTAAGTGAACTTCATCACTTGAACTGGAAAGTTAGAAAGCGAGAGGATACGTCCGCAATGACTGAAAACCACTTACTTTTGGATTAGAAAATATTTGTTTGAGAGTAGTTTCGACCCATCCTATTTCATTAGCTAATTCCGCCACTTTTCCTGTTTCGACGTCATATAATTTGAAAGTGACGGTAAGTTCTGCTGTTCTGAACGTATTTGGCAACACAACTTTGGTCGCGAACTCCGGTTCAACACTTTTTCGAACCACTTCCGTTTTGATGAATGGAGTCAGAGATGGAGATGCTTGAGTTTGCCGAATGAATACTAAGCACATCGGGTTTGGTTTGGTAGTGAAGCTGCGTTTTGACAACTTTCTGCGAGCGATAAAGTAATTATTACGATTTTGGAAAGATACTCTCTATTTTCTAACGTACTCTTCTTGAGAGCTGGAGCCAAATTTATTGAGAGATCAAAACTATTTGCCCAAATTATGACGTGGACTTTATTTTGTTTTTGGAGAACTTGGAAGATTTTGGATAACCGTCCGTGCAAAATCTTTTGATTAAAAACTGGAAGTTTTTGAGCGATTATGGGCTAGAAAATCATCTTGTGGTAAGATGAGTGGAGGGACTGGAAAATTTTACTAAATAGAAAGGAAACTTGGTAGAATTGTAGCGATGATATAGTTTAAAAAGTTTTCAAATTTGGAGGGGCATTTAATTCGGTTTCGATTAGGACTTTGAAAATACCGCTTTTCGAGAAATGCATAATATGAATTCTTAGGAGGAACTTATGACAGGGCTTTCCAGAAAATTATTGGTTGAAATTAACGAAAATTTTAGGAGTGGACATGTGGAATATTAGAAGTAGGAGCCGTGCGGTTGAGTCGCAGACTTGTTATTCAGAGGAATGTGATTCAAACCTCGTCACCGGCATCAGCGGTATTTTCAACTTTCCTGTTTCTTTAGTGTAGTTAAAATTAGTTGGAATCACTTTTGTATTGGTCAGAGCTGCTCTTAACTACCTTAGCGTTGTTACAAGAGGACGGAATTATGAGAAAATTTTAGGAGAAGACTATTTTTCTTCTAGACTTGACTGTAGCTCCATTTTCATTCAAAACCTTGGGTACCGGTATGCGTGAAATATTTTTATTTTCGGTTTCAAACTTTCTAAATTAATTTGATAAAGTAGGATGTGATAGGGAAACATTGAAATAACTTATCGAAAAAAATACTTGTTAAAAAAGAATTAAACGTTTGTTAAAGCTTTCGTCAACTTACGTAGCTTTAATTGACAACTCATATACTGGTTGGACATCCAGACGAGAAGCTTTGGCACCCACTGAATCTGCGTACACTTTTGCCTAGTAGAATAAATTTTCATTAGTACGAATTTTGTCGAAAAAAAAAGAGAATTTGGCCCTATTTTTGTATTTCTTAAACCTTTTTTTCACCATCTTGATTAAAAATGAGCAGTTGATTATGCAACCACCCCACCTCATGGTGGGGCTTAAATCATAGCTGCATAAGTTGAGCTGATTTCTCTTAGGAATAATTTTTAATCTTTCTTTTATTCATGATGCAGTGACGTATTTACGAAGAAGAGGGGATTCGGGGACATAACCTGCCAAAAATTGAGAAATTTAATTTGAATTATCATGAAATCTTCTTCAAAAACACCTCCAGAAAAATTTTTTCGTTCGAACCCTTTGCCGCGGGAAAATTTTCTGGTTCAACCCCCCTCCAACTCTCTGCCAAACTTTTTTGTATTCAACGAATATTTTGTACCTTGAAAGAAAACCGCAGCTGTGTTATTTGGGGAAATCAACCACCGCGCTGTCCGTCGTCCCTCCGGCTATTTGGAATCCCCTGGTGGGTGAAGACAATGACCTCTTTGGAGTTTAAAGGAGAATTTGGAAGATGACCATCGATATTTAGGAGAAAAGAGAGTTCAAAGACGAAAAGAATTTTGAATTCCCAGCTACAAATATATGAACAGCGAATTGCGGTTTTGAAGGGGGTCCAGGTTTCTGATCTAGTTCGGGGATATAGAAAAATGTTCGTAGGTAATACTTTAGTAGATAGATATCTGAGGTGGGTGAGAACTCCGACCCAAATTAGGACTTTGAAAAATCTTCAAAGAGGACCGTAACAATGTAGAGGGAGAGGAACTTTGACCTAATTTGGAAACACGAGCAAATTTCGACTCTCAAACGATGTCTATACGAGAAACGGTATTAGGACAAGTTTCGACTCTTGTCACCGTCCGTTTGGGATAATTGTTGCACCAGGGAGGGAAAAAAGACTCTGATCTAGTTTGGGGAATTTTAGAGACGATATTAAATCAGTATCCGAGAGGGAGGGAGAAGCTCCGATCTAGTGAAAGCCATAGAACATTTTCAAGTCGAGTTAAGTCTATGATGGATCTAGGAAAACTTTTGCCGATGGCCCAAACCAGTAAACCAGTATGTGTGAAGAGGGACTTCGAATGATTTCGACTTCATCGAGCAATCGATCCAGAACGCCTATTGAAACCAAAATCAGTAGTCAAAAATAAAAAATTGAAATAATTATGTAGATTATCAAAATTTCCATCTAACATTCAGGAAGGAGAATAACAGGATAGGATGAAAAATGACACTATTACTACGAGAGACTCTTACTACTGCCCCAGAGACAAGTGAGTGTTGATTCACTTCTGCTTGGGGAACAATGAAGCGAAGAGGAAAATAATCGAGATAGTAAAGCAGATCACAGGAACCAATGGCTACTCTATAAGTGTGGTTGAGGGAAGCGAAGTAGGGAAGCCATGATAGCACACTGAAAAAGTACTCTAGATCAGTGCCTTACATAGTAAAGTACAAAAACAAAGTGATAGAGATGTGCAGTGGTTATTGAGTGAATTTGAGCACATAAACCAACCCAGCCATGGTGAAGATAATGAGCAAAGCGAATGCGTCTACATTGGTGAGACTGGGAGGAAGTTCAACGAGAGGAAAAAGGAGCAAGCAACATTGGCAATAGAGGTTAAGATGTCACTGTTTGGCAAACAATGCAGTGAAGAAAAGCTTGAATTTGAGGTCATACTCGCAGAGAACCGCATGGAAAAAAGAAAACTCTGGGAACAGATGGAGATTTCGAAGGAAAAGCCAGTCTCTTAAACAATGTAGTGAAACATTATCCGGCTTGGATGAGAAAAGATGAACAGAACCGACCAATACGATGACAGCGTTCCACGAGGCCCATAGAAGCACAGCTTATATATTGAAGAGTGAACCAACAACGATGTCGCATTATTGTAACCAATAATATCACAGTGTTGTTAACCTGGGAAGTACTCCTTATAAGCTAACACAAGAATTAGAATTGTACATTTGAGATCCTTTTACTTGCACCTCATCGCTCCTCAGAATGAGTTCCTCTAATTCAGGGTTTTGGAGAAATTTTACCTTGAGCGTAGTATGACGTCATTAGTGATACTTGACCGACTTTAGGGAGAGCTATATGGGCTAAACTAGGCTAAAATCCAGGGCGTGTCCCGGTAGTTCTTTACGTGAATAGAGCATAGACCAGGGTATTTAATGTAGTATGTTCGCTGGCGTCATAAAGTGAGAATCGTTTAGAGACTGGTCCCAGGTGTGAGAGGGTGAAATTTTTAGGCGTGCGATCAGTTTGATCGTACGGAGAGTAACTGACGTGAACCGAGATCCGAATAAAAGTTTCTGATGATTGATGAGAATGTGATATGTGGGTAAGTCTGGTATCTACCAAAGACATATACATGATCCAATGTTTTCTCAAAAAATAGAGAAATTCTTACTACGGATGGTAAGCGCTTGACAAACTTTGACTTTGGGATCCTAAAAAGCCGAATCTGCCTTTGCTGAAACCTCTACTGTCTATGCTGCGTAGTTGCTAGTGCCTTGGAGCTTTCTTTAGTAGGATATATTAGGAGAGCTAGAGAGATGTAACCGTCAATTTGCTCGTATTTCATGTCCGCCATGAGGTATCCGGCAAAAACTGATAGATCTTGACCTCAGAGGGAGATCAAATTGAGCCGTAATATACGATAGGAGGTATACTCAGAAAAATTAAGAATCTTTGAGACTCCACTTCCAAATTCAATTCTCAATCAACCCATGGAACAAGTTCCATGCGTTCCTCCTTTCACTTCGTCGTAAGAAAGCCGTCAAAAAAAAACAAAAAACGAGGAATGCATTACTAGCAATGGCTTTCCTCCTAAGTATAAGATCACTAAAGCCTTGAATCATTGAGCAGCACACTAATCAAAACCCCAGCAATCTGAAGCATGTTTATGTACTAACATGAAACAGGCTCCCTGCGTTCCTCGTTTAACTTTAAGGAAGCCGTCGTTTTCTATATAGCGGAGAGAAGTAAACAATAATATTATTGACTGTTCATCTTTCACAAATGAAAACTTTTCGATGGTGTTTAGCCCCGTTTCAATTGTATTTCTTCATAATAAAGTGAGATTACAGATCAAGAAAATCCAACCACGATGTATCGTCATCTGTCAGCTGTTATCTTGAGTGTACCCATGACAACTTTTTAAAATACAAATAGATTAAACAGAATTGTTTGTGTTTCATCGATTGTATGTGTAGCTATATTATTTTCAATGCGTCTACAGACTCAGACGTACAAAGTTTTAAGAAGCTAAAATGTTAGAATTTTCAATCATCTGATGAAGAAATATTTTTTGAAAGTAAAATCACCATAGCAATGATGGGGGGGGGGGAGAAATTTATTTTCAATCAAGAATAATTATACTTACTGGATCATAATTTTGATTGAAACCACCGCCTTGCATTTGCATACTCTGATTGAAACCACCGCCTTGCATTTGCATACTCGTATTCCCGTAACCCATCATATTCATTTGAGGTTGCTGGATTGCACCTGGCATAAATGGTTGTTGAAAACCTTGTTGTTGTTGGAAACCGGGCATCATTTGATGTTGTTGGTAACCTTGTTGGAAACCTTGTCCTTGGTTGGGATACTGCGGGGGAAGTTGTGTGCCAAATGGTTGACCATACTGTTGAGAGTGCATCTGCATTTGCTGTTGAGGGTGCATCTGCATTTGCGGTTGATATTGCGGAGCCTGCGGATAATACCCAGCTGGCCTGAAAAAATATTTGTAGACTTCGAATTATATTTTCGCCAACATTGGAGAAATTCTTTTGTCCGATGCAATAACTTCATCTCGAATAGTCGAGTGAAATACTTTTTGACCGTGTAAAATCTATCGGAAAAATACTTACTGATTAGCGATATTCGATATCAGACTGGCGATGACGAGTATCCACAGATGCGCGATGTCGGGCCCCGACATTGTTATAAAATACCCTTATTTCAACTAGAATAATCGACTACTTCGTGTCAACGAAGAAGAGGAAAGTTTTGGAATTTTACTTCATAGAAAAATTTGATGTCGTGTGATCAAAAGGGTTCGGATTAGGTATAGACGGGAAGATGACGAATGTACTCTCATACGAGTGAGTATTATCGTTGATGTGCCGAAACAAATAAAATGTATACTTATATCATACCAGACTTTTTCGCAGCTTCAAAGAACAGCTTTTCAAACAAATATATATAAGTATTACTTTTCAGTCCCGACGCAAACGAGAATTTTGCTCAGACGTTGAAAATATTTTACAGAAACCATTAATCTTAGAATTTTCTCGATAGAATCTTTCAAGAAAGAAAAGATCCTCTTGGCACTTATGTCTCGGTTGTCTCTTGGATTTCCAGTGAAAAATTTATCAGCATTAAAATCACTTCTTGTACTCTTAGCTTTGTAAATGGTACCTATGGCAAATTATGACCTATTTAATATATTTCACTAAATCATAGCTGGCTTAGCTTTAGAAAGAGAGCGCAAATACGTATCTAGGTATGTATGTACAATAATCTATGAGAAGCGATTCCAAGCTTTTTCAAGTTTTATTTCCCACAGGAGTCGAGAAGATGGGAGAGCAGTAAATGGAGGGTTGCTTATTAGTTCATAATGACTGCAAAATTTTAGGTCAGTCTTAGAAACGTCTTGAGTGCAAAATTCTTTTCGATGGAGACATGGTGAGTCCTCTCGAGGAAAACACTGTGGAAGGAATTACCTACTGCAGCTATTGATAAAGTACAAATATTTTTGATAATGTTTTTTTTTTTTAAATTTTAATTTACGAGCTACTAGCAGCCTGCCCTGAGGGCTATGAGCCCGGCGAGATTGCGTGAGAGGAAGTTGACTTGTAAAAAGAGGTCATCTGACAGTGCCTCTGTATGGTTGTGAGGGATGGTTAAGGAATTACGGAGTTGGGTCAAGTTGGGGCAGCAGAAGATGTGTTGAACGGATAGGGGGAGGTTCAGATTCGCAATGAGGGCTTGAGAGAGGCATAAGATGAGAGATGAGATGGGTGTGAGTGAGTCTGGTGTGGTCGATTCTGAGACGGGCGATGACTATTTCTTCTTTGCGTGTTGACACATTTGAGAGTCCCATGGGGTGCGAATATATTTAATTTGGGCTAGTTTGTTTGTGTGTGATCTGAGATCAGACCAATGAGTGAACCATGCTTTTGATTGATAAATTTGTTGATGTGTTTGGAGAGATCTGAGCGTGAGGGGAGGAAAGAGCGGTTGACTGATGGGTTATGGGTTGCTAGTTTGACTGCTTTGTCGACATTTACGTTTCCTGGGATACCCTTGTGACCGGGTACCCAGATGAAGAGTAATGGGATGGGAATGGTGTGAAAGGTGGCAATGAGAGTGTGTATACGACTTATGAGTGGGTGGGAGGAAGTGTAGTTGGATATGACGTAAAGTGATGATAGGGAGTCGGAAATGACCAAAAATGGGTTGAGAGGAAGACGGAGCGGTGTCGGTGAGAGACTGTGATGTGACCTATTGAGTATACAAAGCCGGGTTTGTTCTGATATTCAGATCCATTGGTGAAACATAGTGTAGTAGGGTTGTGAAAGTTGTTAAGAATTTTTTTGAACTGTGCCTGGTATTCTTCGGAAGAAGTTGAAAGACAAGGGAGGCGTTTTAGGTCGCGAATGATTTTGGGTGGAATAAAGAGCCAAAGGGAACGATGTGGTTAAGACGATGGAACTTGAAGGGGCGTGCCAATTGGAGTTCTAGGTTGGAACGTAGATTGGTCATGGAATTTTGATTGTGGTGAGGGGGGAATATACGATGGTGGACGGGGATTTGTGGATATTGCAGGACAGTTGTGAGGAAGTTGGTTGTCAGTTTGAGGCGTCGATAATAAAGGGGGGAGCGAGTGTCTGCACAGAGGCTTTCAGCAGGACTGGTTCGGAATGCTCCAGTAGCTATTCTGAGTGAAGAATTTTGGATAGTGTCGAGTAGTTTTAAATGAGAGGCGAGACCTCAAATGGGTGATCCGTAATCGAGGATGGATCGGATAAGCTCTGGTAGAGGTGGAGAAGGATTTTTCGGTTACAACCTTCTTCAGGGTGGGAAAGGAATTTCAGGACATTGAGTGCTCGAATGCATTTTGATTTAGTTAGTTTGATATGGGGGATCCAAGAGTGACAGTTGTGAAAATTGAGGCAAGAACTTTAGTAGTTCTAACTTGTAGGATGGGGTAGTTAGCTATTGTGAGAGGGGGTGATTTAATGGTTTATGATGAGTAGAGCCCGGATTCCTCGGCATTTGTCGAATCATTTCACTACGGGAGAGAAGCTTGAAAATCAGATAAAAGTTCATTTTAGGGGTAGTGGGGCCTGTAAAACAAATTTTATTTTGCCGAAAAATTCCGAAAATGGAATAAATGCTGAAAATGGGGTTTAAATCCGAATAGGGCCGAAAATGACCATTTTGTTAAATATCGTCTAAAATTATAAAATTTTGGAAAAAAATTTACTTAGTTTTGCTGAAAATTTAGCAATTTTGGTGAAAATTGAACAGTTTTTTTGAAAATATTATTTTTTAGTTTAAAGTTGAAAAATTAAAAATTTTGATTGAAAAATCGCCAGGATTTTTTATTGATGAATTTAATCCCAAAAAATTGTTTATTCTGGTCAAAATCACCTAATTTTGGTCGTAAAAATTGAATAATTCTGATCGTAAATTTGTAAAAGCATTGAAAACGCATGTTAAAAAAAATTTTTTTTTCAAATGCCCAGTAATGCAATATTAAAAGCCGAAACTTTTCATTTTCAGCGCCGAAAAATCCGGGCTCTGATGATGAGTTTGGTTTTGGATTAAGAAATGCGGAATCCTTGGAGGAAAAGCCAAGCGTGTATTTTATTGATTGTTTCTTGAAGTATACGATGGTCGCGTGTTTTGTTATTGGAACGTGAATGTATGCTTAGGTCATCAGAGAATAGTATAGGGTTTGAATTGGAAATTTTATGGTTGTTGATGGCGATGAGAGAAAGGGTGCCACTAAGTGGGGGGGGGTGAGGAATACTGATCGCTTACGCGGACTCTAAAAGATCGATTAGTAAGATAATTTTGAAGTAGGAGAGGGAAGGGTCCTCGAAGTCCAAGTTGGTGCAATATCCAGACTCTCGGGAAAACGTTCTCCACGTCAAAAAATATTGAGATGAGGTCCGCTCCCTGAGCACGGGCGTTTTGACCATATTCACATAGCCAAACGCAGCGTTTGCATTATGCCAGATTAGAATCTTGGTATAATAAGATACAAATATTAAGATACCTGTATAATACGTACCTTTTCTCGATAAACTTCAATTCTCACCAATTACCGTACCTCAAAATTATTAAAAGTAGAACATTTCTTAACTTACCTAGGGAGTGATTAGAGTGTGTATTACTTGATAGTTTACCTAATCTGTTCTCATTATCATGCTCTTTTAATCTTCGTTTTCAACATTATGAACATTATAATATTGTCATCGTTCTTAAATTGCTATCGCCTAGATTTTTTTTTTCTTCTCGCTAGAGAATATCAATGAGATAAATAAATTGCATCGTCTGCGTATATTAAAATATTTTTATAATTTAGAAGGTGAAGGTTCATTTTCACGTAAGCAGAGACGAAATATATTTATGCGAACTCAAACTCGTTTGATTCTTGCATCTTCAAATAAATTATTCCATTCGTCGCTCTCGTTTGAGACAGCAGAATCGCCAATATTCTTGTAGTGGTTTTGGAACCTTCAAATTATTTTTTTAAATCTCAGAGAAAGGTGTGTCGTATTCGCGCTAGAGTTTAGGAAGAGATTGTACACCAAATATTAACATATTTCAATTGAGTAGACAGGTTTCTAGGTCACAAATACGGTTTCTTTTGAAACTAAAATTTGAATTTTTATAAGAAGCGGGGAAAATGTAATGCGAAACCAAAAAATTCGGAGAAATATTCGAAGTATCGGATAAGGTATTTGCATTCATCGAGTTACCTTTAGGAAAATTACCATTTTTTGGGGGATTTATTTTCAAATATTGCGCCTATAAGATGCACTCATAATATCTTTTTATTCATCCGATAAACAAATTAATAACATCGAAAAATTGAAGGAAATTCAAAACCACCGTGAATAGGAAGGGAAGATGAGGAGGTTCGAGTATGAAAGATCGACAGATGGATATTACTTATAATTGTTGCTCCTGCCCCCCCCCCACCTTCATTAAACCAACAGGCCTTGCAACTACACTTGGAGTTATCAACTTAAGGTAGGCAGATGGGGACAATAAAGAGAGGAAAGATGTGATGTTGGAGCCGGATGAATAGAAGTGTTAAACGGATAGACCGTCTGCATTGCAGTGCAGGCGGACACGAAGGAGGTGAGAGGCGTAGCAAGAGAAAAGAATGGGTAAGACAAGTTCGTTGAGTAGGGTGGTTTGAAATGGACCATGGAATTTGAGATTTGAGCTTATTGGAGGATGAAACGGACCAGAAATCATGCCAGGAGGAGAGGATGAAGAAGCAGTAACAGGATTCTAGATCATACTAGGGGTAGGGATCAGCTATGGAAGGTGAACGCAAGGACTGCTTTGTGACCAGGCCCACTCACTGCGGCATGTTCCTTAAGGTCGATGTGTCCTGGTTTCTATAGAAAAGTAATGGAGGGTGAGGATCAATAACTTGACGAGTGTATGAGAATGAGGATTCTTTAGACGATAGGATTGGTAGAATGACGGCCTTGGATAGCAAGTTAGGGTGTGTGAGGACCAAGTAATTATGAGTAATATCCATATGTCAATCTGTCCTCATCTTCCCTTCCTACTTCACGGAGGTTTTTAATACCCTTCAGTTTTTCGATTCTATTAATTTAAGCGCATTTTGTAAGCGCAATATTTGAAAATAAATCATTTTTAAAGGTACCAAATACCTTATCTAGGAGAGGAGCCGATGAGAAGGGCGAGGTAATTGTATATAACGGTTAGCTCGGCTGCGAATATGGAGGCGCAGTTTCTCATACAAAAGGATGGAGACTCCATATCCAGTTCTGGGTCCTGATTTTTACCCGTGTGTGTAGCGTAGAAGGTTAGAGTGAAAATTTGGAGAAATGATTTTGTTAATGCGTTGTTTCAATACAGAGAGTCAGCCGTTTTAGAATTTCAGTAATATCGAGCTGACGAATATAAGGGATATGGGTTAACCAAGCAGGAGTATATGAAAAGACAAGAGGTACACCCTGAAGTTTGGGATGAGTGCTTAGATGGGGTTGAAGCGACGAAAGAGGTTGAGTATTGGGCTCTTGATGTCCGAAGTTAGCTGTGAGTGAAAGAGCGAGGAGAAAACCCTACTTTAGAGCTGAGTAGTGCGCCAGGGACCAGTAAAAGCCAGGAAGATTCATTGCCTCGAAGGCCGGTGTCGTATGATAACGTTTCCTTGAGATCGAAGGAAATGGAGTAGAGTTTGAGCAGAAGGCTTCCTCATTTTGGAGGTTTTAAATGAGTTACTTTTCCCTACCCTCTTTGTTGGGGGCATCTGTTGACCTCCGAGCCATATATAATGAGCTTTGAACTTTATATGATAGAAAGATTTGGAAAAATTTCCAGTTTCACGATATGTTTTATAGAAAGGGAATTCAGAAAAATTCATACTTCGAAGCTGTACATGATAGTAGGGGGACTACAAGCAATTTTGACCTTCGAACCTTATATAATTAGAGCAGGACTTGAAAAAATTTCGATCTTTGAGCCACATGTAATGAGCTTCGAGTTATATTGCTGGGAGGCATCTTCAGGAAATTTTCGAGATTGATAACGACGTCATCAAACTAAAATTACAAGACTTGGAAAAATTGTTTACTTGGAACCTGTGTATGATAGTCGCCGGGCGCCGTCCGATAAGTCGTGGGACTTGGAAAAATGTCGACTTCCGAGCTATATATTGTTGGAGGGGAACTTGAAAAATTTTGTTTCCGAGTTATACCTACATTATAGGTGGGGGCTCCGAAAAATTTATATTTTCAAAGAAAGTTCCGCACATGCAAATGGAAGAGCATTCGCCTCTAAGGTTCTATTGCCGAATATAAGCCAAGGGGGGCTGCCTGAATGTTGAACCATTTTTATACTCAATACTTTAATTTGAATGGCTCGTCTCTGACAATTTTACCGCGTCAAACTTCTAATTTTAGGTATTTCTTTTATACCGCGGGACAGGAAACCCACCGTCATTGCAAAATTTGCCATGCCATCTAATTTTTTTTTTTTCTTATGCGATGTTCATGAGTATTCGGCTATTCTGGGTAAAAGATAGTGAATGGTCATATTTTGAGAGGGTAGAAAATTAGATGGAATTTCTAGTTTGAATGGGAAAAAAATAAAGAAAGGGGAAACGAAAGAGAGCACGTAAATGTTGTTCAAATTTGAGATGGAGGATTTGAACATAAATTGATCCAATAAGTCGTAGATGAAAAACCAAGCAATTTTTCACTATCGTCGCAGATTTCTCAACAAGAAAATTTTCCCGAAGAATTTGAGAACAAGCGCATAGGCTAAAATTACGTCACCTGCTGGTACACGTAACATGAGAAAACAATAGAGGAAAAGGGCTGAAAAATTGTTGAAAAAAAAAAATAAAGTTCCAATGACGTCAAGATTAGAATCTTGTGTTGGACATGGGTTTTCTCTATTTTTTTGAGACCTCGATTTAAAATAAATCTGTTCTTTTAAGTTTTGAAGAGTGATCCAAAGAAAGTGATTGTAATCAATAACATTAATTACTGATTTCAAAAACAAGACCTTCGTCTTACCCGCTTCATTTCATCTACATAATCCTTCTACTTCCTCTACTTTAAACATTCTGCGTCTATTTCTACACTTTTAAATCAGCTACTTACTTATTTTCCATATTTCAATACTGTGATATCATTCTTTTATAAACCTTTTTTCATGCAGCTCAAATTATGTCATTACTTTCCTTCTATGTGAGTCAATATCTAGTTAATTTTGTTAATTTAAATTTAATTTCTTTTCTTTCGTTCAATTCGACTTATGTAATTATTATTATTTTTTTAATATTATTCTTTCATATAAGTATTCTTGTATTACGAGCTAATGGCCCTAGTGGAACTTGAATACTCATTTAAAAAAAAAAAAAGATTTTTTTCCCATTTATAGAAAGTGACGCAGCTCGAATTTGAAAAAGGAAGGGCGTAAATATCTTTCAAAAATAAACAATAATTATGAGAAAAATTCATAAATTTTTTAGAAATCATAATACAATTTTTCTAACAAATATTTTTCTTTTTCTCAATATTCAATAATAAATTTTGCATTACAAAATTATAACTCATAAAGACGTAGTTGAAGCCTAATCCTCCTTCTGGCTGTGCCACTAATGAGGAAAAAAAAAAACTTGGTTATTGTTGTGATGGAGGAAGATGCGTTCGCAAATTAGAAGTTGCGGAAATTGGAAATGAAAAAAAAAAAAAAACGAATTGTGATTCCGTTGTTTCAATTTTAGAACTTTTTTTGCTCATAATCTTTCATAAGTTAGACATAGAATATCTGCTAGATGTTAAGTTCACTGGTTATGTGCTTTGAAGGAAATGTTGAATTATCAACATGATGATACTAAGCGAAGAACTTATTTCCAGCAACATAATTTTCTATTCTTTACGATACTCTCAAAACTAAGAAGCTGTACAATGACCTCTTCGTTTTCGACTTTCTCAGTTTATTTTTCAAAATTTTGCTCAACAGCATAAACAAACAAAAAACAAGTTCAACATTATGCATTACGGTCAAGAAAAATAAATACCTATAATTATTGGTAAACGATCTTTTCAGATTTTTTTTTTTTTTCCAACGAAAAATAAGTAGGTAATTATAAAAAAAAGAGTGAAACGAGAAATAAAAGAATTTGGTATGGTGAAAACAATAAAGAATAAATGTTTCATTAAATACAGAATTCAAAATTTGGACGGAGGAGACCATTTATAGGAGCCGTAATAGGCAAAATTGCACTTTCGTAGAAGTTCATTCACTTCTGGTGGTCCTCTGGAGCCGAAGCTGAAACAAATACGATAAATTGAGATTTAATAAACGAAGATTCAAGCACTTTGGTGAATACTGTTCTAAAGAACTGCGCAATAGAAGGAGTATTAAATGGTGCAGAAAAAAGAAAAAATTCATCATTATGAAATAATCCGTTTATCACGTCTTCAGTGGCATGGCCACGGATTACATTCTCTGAGTATTGCACAAGTTTATCTACCTTCGTACGTTAATTGACAAACAAATCACTAAGGACGCAGTATTTCGCATTACTTACGTGTATGGTACAGGAGATATCTTTTTTTCTTCAATTTCTTTCAACGCCGGTGTAAAAATTCTCCAAGCTTCCGATAGTTCGTCGGAGCGAACAAAATGCATTTGACTACCGCAAAATACATCCAGAATCAAACGTTCGTAAGCGTCTGGAAGTTTAATGCCCTAGAAATATGTCAAAGAAGGTACATAAACTTTCTTTCCTAATTTTTACTTCAGATAAAGATAGGTGAGGTGGTAAGAATTTACCTTGTAACGACTACCGTAAGTTAAGTCTAATTCGGTCTCTTCCATATCAAAAGCCAACCCGGGGGATTTGGTCATCATTTTTAGGTAAACCGCCTCGCCAGGCTGCACCCGAATAACGAGCTCGTTACGTTTTGTTCGTCCTTCGAATATATCACCCGGAACGTCTCTATACTGAATCCGAACTTCGGTTTTCTTTTCATTTAGGGCTGCAGAAAATAAAGTACGATTAGAACGATTGAAATGAACATACTGAGCACCTAAATCTTGGGAAGAAATTCGCTAGACGATGCACTCCGAAATTTTTTACATTATGAAGAGCAATTTGAAGTTACTAATGTGTTCTAATAATGTGATCGGACGCGAATCCAGGAAATTAGATAGGTTATTCCAAGAGATGACGGTCGTACGGACGCAAATTCAAAAAATAGGAATGTGAGATCAGTTGAAGGTTGACAAAAACATTGGAGGACTTGTAGGAGTAGAAAAAGAAGAAGAAGAAGAGTAAAGAAAGACAGAATATAAGAAGAGAGGAGGTCGACTTTTTGGATGTCCAGGCAAGATAGGATGAAATTCTGTAGGGGACTTGAAAAAATCTACGCAGGTTGATCATGGATATCCGAGAACTTGAAAGAGAAGAAGAAGAGAAATTATAGGATGGGATTTTTTACTTTCGAAGTATTTTTATGAAGAGTGAAGGGGACTTGGTAAACCTTGAACAGAAGGAGGAGAAAAAATGCTGCGCTGCTTTCAAGTACTCTACGTAATGAAATGATCGACTGAATTCGCCGAGTATAACCTTTGCCGCATTTGAGTATGAAGGGTACGCCGTCCCAACGTTCATTCTTAATATTCAACACAGCCATAGCGTAAGTAGCGGTTATTGAGCCATTCGGCACCGACTTGTCGTCTAAATATCCGAATTTTGCGTCTCCGTCTTTCTCATGATTACCGACGTATTGACCCAAAACCATATTTTCTACAGTAACTGGTGGAATGCATTTCAGAACTTTGACCTGCGAATTAAAATATATTCATTGCCAAATTAGTGTGAGAATCATCTTAGATACAGTCAAAAATAATCCTAGAGAAATATCCATCTGATAGCTGATAGACAAGCCAACAAATTCCGTTCGATCGCCACTCAATTCCACCAATACGTACCTAATCTAACCTAATCTAAGTTCTAAAATAAGATTGTAACGCCGAGCAAATAACCCTCGTGCAGTTTATAGTGCTCGTAAAATAAATAAATAAAAAAAAAAAAAAAAAAAAAAAAAAAAAGGAGTCATTTAACCTCCGAAAGAAAACTACTAGAATTTTAACAAATCAATGATTTTGAAATTATGAATATCCGATTTTTAATAAAAATTCTAATTCTTATTTAATAATAAATAATAATTTTAATATACTAGAAACTGATAATAATAATTAAATCTAAAATTAAATAATAGGTATTATAATAAAATTTATTGAATTAATAATTAATAATAAAGGTCAAGGTGATTTATTAATATATAAAATATACTATTTAATTTTATTAGATTGATGATTTATTTAATTAGAAAAAAAAAATTAGAACTATAATTAAAAGAAATAAATTTAAAATTGTTATTAATAAATGAATTACACTGCTGAACAAGAAAAACTTTTTTGTTTGTAGCAGTCATTTGAATGAGTGTTTCTAGAATAATTTTCAACGTTGAATTCAATGACGTTTCCCGTTTGTGGATAGCACGTCTAGATTTTTCATAATGTTCCTGTTTATTCGCATCGATTTGTCGCATCGATTTGTCGCGAAATGTAAGTTCTCGAGTTTGGATACTGCTACTACTGGTATCGACCGTGAAATTCCGCGGCGAATTGATGTAAATAAACAACGTGCTATCAAAAAAACGGGAACCGGTATTGAATTCAGTGTTGAAAATTACATTAGAAACACTTATTCAAATAAATGCTCATTTTTTCTTGTTCAGTAGTGTTATTAATTAACATTAAATGTGAATTCCTCAATAAATATATTAATCCTCCAATTAAATTAATATTTCTAATTTTATTGATAAGATAATTAATTTTAATTTTAAAAATATAAAAAGATCAACATCAATTTAATTAACAAATTAATTATATAACTTTTTAAATAATTAATCTAAAATTGAATTAAAGATATCAACATTAATATAAAATAAAAATTCATAAAATTAAAATTTAATAAAAATGGAATAGAAATGAAATTAAATAATGAAATATTAGATAGAATTTTTAAATTTTTATTCAATAAATTAATATTATTTAAATAAATAATTTCATACTAATATAATAAATTGATTAATAAAACATTTATAAAAATATAATATATCAGAAAAATTAATGGAATATTAAAATTATATTAAACTGGAATATAAAAAAATTATTATAATATATAAAAATAATCAAAATAATTAAATTTATTCATTCATAATATCTATCTTTACTAATTATTAAAATCATAATAAATAAAATAATTTCATAATAAATAAATAAACTAAATAAACTATCACTAAATAATATAGAAAAACATACTAATCTATTATATAAACCTGTAAGCTCGCGCGCGTGACGCTAAAAAATCGAGTGACGCAAGAAAATCGCGTGCCGAAAATTCGCGTGGCCGAAAATTCAAGTGCCGCTATCTATTGGAAACTCGGTAAATCTGAAGCGCTACCTACGCATCGTTAGGGCGTGGTTAGGGCGGGTCAACCTTACAAACTACGACGCGACCGGTTAACTAGGGGTTAACCTGACCGTTCGAGTAGTTTCTCGCTGACCGTTCGAGTAGTTTCTGGAAGTAGGCTCTCTTCCTTCCGTTTTTTTGACAGTTCTCGAATGCTCTCGAAATGATCCAGCAGTAGCGACGATTGATATAAATAGAAGCGCCTGGCGCGGCGTTGCATCATTTTACGTTAGACTCATACACGCAACAGTTGTTCCATTTGTATCATTCGAAGTTGTATATTTTTCTTTCAAACAGTATGACGGACGGTAGCGTAGAGAATGAGATTCTACATGATGAATTGTCAGGGGATCTCATTAACGCATTTTTTGAAATAGTACGTAAAAATACTAATTTCTGCCCAGTCAATGTGTACTTGATGGGATTATGGGACGACATCAAACCGGCACAGCTCTTTAATGGGAGGCACATTCAAATATTGCCGACCAGACCCACCAAACGTCTGAATGAAATTTCACATTGGGTCACATTTTATTACAATAATGGTATCCTGTATGTCTATGACAGTTGCAATTCTCAACAGATAACATATACACAGAATACATTTTTACATCGGTTGTTTCCCTGTGGTTTTGAGGTGGAATATTGCACTGTGGACAAGCAGACAAATGGTCTAGATTGTGGTGTGTACGCAATTGCCTTCGCAACAGCTATTGCCTTCAATCAAAATCCATGTAACCTTAGATTTGAGCAACATGCTATGCGCCCTCATCTTCTCCAGTTATTCAATACAAAAACATTACATCCATTCCCCAAGTCAGTAAACCTGAGGACGAAACAAAAACATTCGTAATTCCTCGGGTTATATTCAAATTCACAACTGGGAAAAGAGGGCTTGAAATAATTCGTAGGCAGTATCCATTGCGGCTCGCGTATGCCATGACGGTAAATAAATCTCAGGGGCAAACGTTAGATGTAGTTGGCATCGATCTAAGGGAGCATTTATTTTCACACGGTCAACTCTATGTGGCGCTAAGCAGGGCACGAAGAAAGGATAACATTTGCCTCCTGACCAAGAAAGAGAACATTTTGAACAACGATTCAGTAGCCACTCGAAATATAGTACATGACATTTTATTGTCTTGGAAAGAGTAGTAATAATATGCGCCCCATCACATACCTATGGACGGTTAATGTAGGCTGAAAATAAAAGATTAATAATTATGATATTCTTTTATTTACTCCTATTTTTTGACTTTATTCCGGAAGAAGAAGAAAAAAATTTCAACCTCCTCATATACAGAAACGTGAAAGAAAGAGAAAAGGCCAGCGACGGTTCCCTACCTTCACGCGGTGCTGGCCGTTTTCACTGAGAGGGAACCGACCTCCATTGCAGTTTGTAAGAAATTTCAAAACAGCAATCCAACAAAGGGAAACTCAGTTCAAATTATAACTCCACATTGTAAGTCTTACAGAATAGTATGTGCAAGCGAAGCGACGATTCAACAACCTGACTAGATTTGCAAGATCAAAAAGGTATACATTTATCTTAATTCCTTTCCCAATCATAACCGACCTTTTACTTGAAATTTTTACTTCCTCCCCCACTCTTTAATAACTATGTATGATAATTAAAAATATACGTGGCTATGTTTTAGATCCATCGATCACTTTGAACGGGTATTTTAAAAGTTATAATATTTCTATCGTATGCACGGTTTTTATGGGGAATTTAGCCACCCCACTAAAATGTAACAACAACAATAACGAGCGAGCAAAACACGCGAGCAGCTTCGCTGCTCGCGTCTGTTAGGAGCCGCCGGCAGGCCGAGCCGCCAAGGGCCGCCGAAGGCGGCCCGTCAGCGGCTCGTAATCAAATAAAATGACAAATTTTACAGACACGTAATTTAATTAATCTTATTTCTTTATTTCTTGTATTGAGATGAATATTTTTTGTGGAAGGGATTAATTTGTGGCTACCTCTAATGAATTTATTGCCATTGTACCTTGTATACAAATATCTTGGTGAGTGATAAATTTTAATAATATTATTATGTGAAAGAAACGACCTAGCCACCAGGCGCGTTTAAACTTCAAGCAGGATAATAAAATAAAATAAGGAAGAATGGTTTCTATCAAGTTTCTACTCTCCCTGATCTCACCGGGGAAAAATAATCTTCTCCAACCCTTATCTCGACTTTTGGCGCATTTTCGAGAGTAATCAAAACACAAACACCAAACACAAAACAATGAAGATGAGGCAAATGATCCAAACTCCTCTGATTCTTACTCCATGACTTAGAACTCAAGACCAATACTCTTCCCACCAACCAATTCAAAACGGTGACCCCCAGGGAGAAGTACGGGGTGTTCTTCTCTTCTTAACTGCTAAAAGGTATATAAAAAACAACTTCAGCTTCTACCTTACCAAGTGCCTCTTTTAGTATGACTTCAGAATCTCTCTAATTTCCTCCAATCCCCAACAAGCAGGAAGACTACTTCAACTAACTCTTGACCAAATCACCAAAATAGTCAAGATTTCGAATTTCAAACAAGAAAATAGTCGTGATGGTGTTCCAAAAAAGATATACCGCGGTTCTTTCTGATCTGTGTCCACAGAACTTCACAATGAAGATTCAATCTTCTACCTAGTTCCTTGGTCTCACTTCCAACTCCAAAACTTCCTGGACCTCCATATGCCTGAAATACCCATTACACCGTACTGGCTGTAATCGCGAACGTCTCCTCTAAGTCGACAATAGTCTAATCCGTCTCCAAATTCATTCTTTTTCTTTTTTTAAAATTGGTATATGCATCTTTTCTGCGCTTAGCAATTCATTCCCTCATAATTCACGAGTGTCAGCAGTTTGAACCAGCTGTTCTACTGTCGCTGGACCAATCCATGGTAGAATATTTCGGGGAATATATAAGTGCACGCCTCATAAAATTATATTGACCACCAGTTCCCCTCCCGCCATGGAAAAAAATTGACACGAAGTTGAAACCATGACCAACGCCATAATTGCACGCCAGGACTGGCACACAACCTGTATTTCAAAGAAGATAATTTTTCTGCATTTATTGTGAGGAACTCCAGCCAGAGGGGGCTTGACAGTAGAGACTGCCTCCTCATAGTGAACCTCAAACTCCCTATGAGTGAGGTATGACTGCTGATGGAGGTGTTTTCCCAGTTGTTCCATCCCGGAGGAGTGGGTCGTGATAGTTGGTTAATGCATTGGATTTCGAGCATTGTTGTGAGATCTTCACTGGTTGGTCAAATACTGAGGTTTGTTGTCAGAATAAGATGATTTGGAAGAAGTGCGCGGTAGTTATGTGAATCAGTACAATAGCCGCGAGCGTTTCATTTTTGACTTGTATTCAAGTGTTCACCATTTCGACAATATTTGAAGCGAGCGAGCAAAACACGCGAGCAGCTTCGCTGCTCGCGTCTGTTAGGAGCCGCCGGCAGGCCGAGCCGCCAAGGGCCGCCGAAGGCGGCCCATCAGCGGCTCGTATTAAATAAAACCTCTTAGGTACCGAGCGAATTTTTTGATATCCTGTAGAATATAGCTCTGAATTTGAGAAGCCCAATGGTATGAAAAATTATTACACTTTGTGGGTCAAGTTTGTTTTCGCTTTTTTTTGTAAGGTGGTTGGGTCAAGTAGATATGTGATATTTTAAAACTTATTCAAAAGACTGCCAAATATAGATTATTCTTCGGTTGAGATTGAGTAGAAAATATCTATTCCAAGTTTTTTGCGCTCAAGATAATAATCAACCCGTTTTTTTTCTCTCTCTCATCTTTTATATTAAAATAAGTGGTCAATTTTGGAGAAGAAAAAAACCTTCCAAGTAAGTAAGTACGTCTCAACATTTCAAAAGTATTTCAACTTCATCATAATCTGCGAAACATTTTTGATGTTTTGGAAAAAAATTTGCTGTTCAATACTTTTCCCCCTTTTTTGTCTGGCTTTACTGTCTTAATTACCTACTCTCCCTAAGGCCTTTACCCTCTCTTCACTGAAACTGACTAAAGATCCCTCTTTCCCCACATCGTACCGACCCATTGCTCTGACTTCCTTCCTAGTAAACTGTTCCGAAAAATACTAGAAAAACTATTCTCTTCCTTTTAATCTAATAACAACATTTTCCCATATCAATATGGTTCCCTCGAAGGCCGTAACGCTCTCCAAGCCATATCTGACTTGAACCTACAAACTGAGGAGGTCTTTTGCTCTAATTCGAAACTCTACACCGTTTCATCGACCTCAAAAAAGCGTTTATTCCCGTATTTTGCTTCATTACCCACATCTCTTCCAAATTATATGACACTGGCCTCCGAAACAATGCACCCCCATTTCTCCAATACTATATTTCCTTGACAGTTTCATAATGATTGAAATTCAAGACCAATACTCTTCCCACCAACCCATCCGAAATTGTATGGAGTGTTCTTCTCTTCCTAATCGCAATAAGCTGGCACTACCTTCCTAATAACCTCCAACCCCCAACTACTCAGATTTACTTTGGACAAAATCTCCAAAATAGTCCGTATTTCGATTTTCAGACAAGAAAACCAGTTATGGTAGTGTTCCAAAAAAGCTACTCACGTTCTAAAATTCTTCCTTCTCTGTGTCTAAAGAACTTCTCAATTACCATCCAATCCTCTACCCAGTTCCTTGCTCTCACTTTCGACTCCGAAACCTATTATACCCCCCCTTCTTAAACTCTTAGAAGCAAAATTACTGAATTCCTTAAACGTTCTCAAATTCCTATAAAACCCCCGAACCGGTTGTAATCGCAAATTCCTCCTCCAACTCTACAATAGTCTAAGTCGTTCCGAACTTTATTATGGTTTTACAATTTACACCACCTCAAATAGCTAGACATGATTTAATCTTCCGGGATTTGACTGGCTCTTGGTGCACTACTTGCGTACCAACCCTTCACTAGAAGCCAGCCTAACACACTGAAGTAGGCGTTTCTTCTCTTCTTTCTTTCACTCCTTGCTAACTTTTTGACTTCAACACTCCAGCACCCAAATCTTTTCATTGTTTTTCATCTACTCCTCCTTCTTGGTTCGTCTCTATCCTTAACATCCGCCCTGATCTTATTGAAATTCCTGGAGCAGCTGACTCTGCATATAAACAATACATCAACAAAATCATTTGCTCAGAATTTCCTTCCCATCTTCTCTGTTCACGGATGGGTCCAAATCGGGACCCGCAGTCTTCATTCATGATTACACCTCATATTTTCATATCAGAAACTCTATTTTAAATTCACCGCCATCCACCTGCCTCTCTTTAATCCTTACTTTCTACCCAAGACCATTATTTTATCAACACAATCGTCCAACGAACCATCATTCTTATGCACTCAAGCTCTTCATCACCCTCTATCTCTTTTGTGTGAACACCAGAACACATCAACCTCAAGCACCATGAGCCAATGAGACCTGCCGCAAAGCAGTCACTGCGTTCACTATCCGTAACTGATCCTCCCTTTCCTTGTCTGACCTCAAATCCGCTTACTGCTATCCTCCAATAAGCTCTGATCTATTGAAAAATCGTTAATTCATTGGTATACTCCTTCTCGCCCTTCCCAACGAGAAGAAGTGATCCCAACCCGTCTCAAAATAAACCATAACCGTCTTGGCCACTCTTTTTACGTCTCTCACCCCCTTCATATCTATTCTGCAATACCAATGCTGACGATCAACACTTCCTCTTTTGGCGAGCTCTTGAAAACAATCTGCATGACTGTTTTGTCTCTCACTGCATCGCAAGGTCCCTACCAAATAATCATGGGAAAATCTTTAGCACCTCTGATCTTCCAATTTCTAGAACACCATTTAATTCATATTCATCCTTATTGCCTTCATCTGCCATTCAGAGCCTATGACCTCGAGTGTAGTTTCAAGACGTACTAATTTAATGGGGGAGTAAAAAACTGTGACCTATATTTTTTTTAATTTAAGGCTCATCTCTCAGTATTAAAGTTCCTGATGATTTTAGATGGACTGAGAAAGAGGTCGCGAATGTGAAATAATAGTTCTCTTCTGTTCTCTTCATAGAAAAATATACCTTTTCATCACGAATATCTTCCGGATCTACGCTCGCCGGTTTTTCCATCGCGACCAAACTGAGAATCTGCAACAAGTGATTCTGCATAACGTCTCTTATGATTCCGAATTCGTCGAAGTAACCACCACGACCCCATGTACCGATGTCTTCCTTAAACACTATCTGAACACACGCAATACTATCTCTGTTCCACGAAGGAGTAAAGAATCTATTTCCGAACCTAGAGAAAAAAACCATAGATTCTGGAATCCAGGAAATTCAATTTTCCATTTCAATATTGCAGCATATATCCACTTACCTGAGTACCATCAAATTCTGAACCATCTCTTTACCGAGATAATGGTCAATACGATAGATCTGTGTTTCCGAAAATAAACCGGCGAGGTGTTTTGCTAGTTTGTCTGAACTCTCGGCATCTTTTCCGAAAGGCTTTTCAATAATGATACGAGTCCAACCCCTGAAAGAAAAATCGACCAATTTTGTTTTTATTCTACTTTTCCAACTGATAACGGAGCAACTCAGATCAATTTTTCCACTACGAGGGGAGATATAATGGCACTCAATCTTTGTATGAGCTTAAAAAATTTTAATTGATGTACCTATATCTGCAAAACAACGATTATTGGGAGAATGAGGCTTACGCCATTGTCTAATGAAGGCTACGCTAACGTTGTTTTGCAGATACACGGCAAAGCTGATGGCTGCTCTTGCTCTGAATTTTGAGTTTTTGGCGTAGAATGACGTCAATAACGTACAGCGATTTCATCAAAGTACAAAAAGCTATCAGCCAAGGTCAAGGTGTTTGAAAAGAGGTGTTCCCAGTTCGATTGCAAACAAAAACATACGTATTTAAAAGTAGATACATGGAACGTCACACGATTCCGTTTTCACATTGTTTTTAATGGAGATCAGCTAGGGTAGTGAATTGTTGTTCATATTGAGCTGAGTACACCTCTTTCCAAACATCCTGGCCATTAGCAGCTGCAGACCTAATCCTACTTAAAAATTATTCCCATTCTATCTCTCCCAAAGGTATCTTAGAGCAGATCAATGTGAAAATGACAAAAATAATTAAGCAGATATAGCCTTAAGATACCGGTTCGGATAATATGATTGTTAATTTAAGTGATTGTCGGAGGTCGTTTGAAAATTTGGACTGAAATTATCATACCAACACTTACTTTTGGGCTTTACAACATGAACTAATGTGTTCTGCGACAGGTTCGAAAACGCTAGGTGGTAAAGCGAGATAGAAGATACGATTTGCGCCACCGTCCGGTTCCGCTTTCGTTACTTCGCTATTCAAATGTTGAAAATCAGATTCCTGATCATACGATCCAGCAACGTATTTATGACGGGACCAGAATTTCTCGAAAAGTGGTAATTCTTCCTGCTTAACCTAGACAACGAAATATAGATTGCATTATCATTCGATGACACCAATAACAACTCTTGAACTGTTATGAATGACTTACGTCCATATACTGATGCGTTTTTTTTTGAATATCACATAGCGTCAGCTTACTTCGAGCGTAACCATAAAACAACGTGCTGTGCGGAACCAGTCCATCTCTGTAAAGCCACCATAAAGTTGGGTAGATTTTCTTCTTGGCAAGATCACCCTTGGAAGAGAATTTTCGGGCATATGATTAGTTTCATAATAAGTACAAAAATTTAGAGTATGTGCATTTTATACGCTTGAAAGACTAAGACTACTCTAGGAAAAACTGTTACGGTTTTGATGCTGCGACGTCATCAATTACTTTGACCTGATTAAAGGAGAGGGGAAGAAAGGAGAAGACTATGTGGAAAAACGAGTGGAAGCCCAAAAAAACAGATCAAGAAGAAGCTTGCCGAACTGACCCGGAAGAAAGAAGAAAGAAGGGAAGAGCCAGCGAGAGTTGAGCACAAATTTGCTCCCAGAACCGAGAACCTATCAAGCGTCACCTTCACAGAAGAAGAAAGAAGACTGATGGACAAAGGCATCAAGTACGTGCAGCCAGAGAGGCTGAACCAGTGTAGGCTTGAAAGCATGGCCATTAGCTGCGAACAAGTAATCCAAATAATGGAACACGACGTGAGACCAGAAGCCCGGACTAAAATTGGGAAAGTGCTGTTGAATATCAAAGAGGATATGTGCCGAACCTATGACAGAACGCAAGGAATGCAGAGGAAGGTCACAAATCTACAAAAGAAGATCCGACAGAACAACCTGATTTTGACAAAGGCGGACAAGGGCAGCACGGTAGTGGTAATGGAGAAGGAGGACTACACCCAAAAAGTGGAGTCGTACATCGCAGTTAATGGATACCAAGAGCTGGCAAGGGACCCAACACGGAAATACCAAGATGACCTGAAAGCTGTGTTGAAACGGAACAATGTACCCGGCAATGGAAAGACGCTTGAGATGAACCCGGTTGCACCAAAACTCAAGGGGCTTGTAAAACTCCACAAAGCGAACTGTCCGATGAGACCCCTGGTCAACAGCATTCAATCACCATGCTACAAGATAGCAAAGGTCGTAGCCACATTCCTGAAAGAAAACTACCAGTTTGCACCCAGACGGAGTATCAGAAACAACGGAGAGCTGATTGAGCAACTGGACAAGTTGGAAATCAGGAGTAACGACAAGCTGATATCCTTTGATGTGACTAATATGTTAGGTACCATACCGAAGGAGGAACTTCTCGCTCTGCTCAAAAACAACAGATACCATGGGAGCCCCGATGGGTCGAAGTACGCCAACATAGTAGAGGAGATCTTGAGTCAGAATTACTGCCGCTTCAATAACAGGTTCTACAGTCAGGAAAGGGGACTTGCGATGGGATCACCGCTGTCACCAATACTGGCGGAGATATTCATGAATGATATGGAAAACAAGATATTGAAGGGCAGCAAGTTCAGAAACTCAATCAAACACTGGGCCAGATATGTAGATGATATCCTAATCGTGTGGTCAGACACTGATAGACAGGTGGATCTATTCCTTTCAGAAATGAACGCGATGAATGTGAGCATCAAATTCACAGTGGAAAAAGGCAATGAGACCATCAACTATTTGGACCTTACACTCACAATGGAGAACAATAGGATAGAACACAAAATCTACAGGAAGCCGACGCATACTGACACCATCATCCCAAATGACTCCTACCACCACCCCAGGCACAAGTTAGCGGCAATCCAGAACTACTGCTATCGGGCAATTTCTATCCTCAAGAACAACGAAGAGAAGAGGAAAGAGATCGAGATAGTAAAGCAGATCGCAAAAGCCAATGGCTACCGCAGATGTGTGGTGGAGGGAGTCTTTGGGAAAATGGAAACAAAGACAGGAACCAATGATAGCATAGTGAGAAAGTACTCCGGATCGATACCATATATAGGAAAGTACACAAACAAGGTGATAAAGGCGTTCAATGGCTACGATGTGAATGTGGGTATCCAGAATAACCAACCCATGGTGAAGAGAATCAGCAATGACCAGACGGAACAAAAGGACAAGGAAAGCTTGAGCGGAGTGTACAAGCTCAGTTGTGAACAGTGCGAGGGAATTTATATCGGTGAGACTGGGAGAAAGTTTGAGATCAGGAGAAAGGAGCACAAAACGTCGAGGGAGAAAGAAGATGGCAAGTCACTGTTTGGGAAACACTGTAACGAGGAAAACCACGATGGAGAAGGAATATTTGAAGTCATACACGTAGAGGATCGCACAAAGAGAAGAAAACTCTGGGAACAAATGGAGATTGCAAAAGCCAAGAGGAAGAAAGCCTGCCTCTTGAACAATGTAATCACATTTGACAGCGAAAAATTATTCGGCCTGGTGATTGGACGAGAGAAGAAGAACGGAACCAACCAATGAGACGCAGAAATCCAGGTAGCCAATAGAAACGCAGCATTTAGAACAATAGATTAAACCAATCACAAAGCGGTATGTTTTAGCCAATGAGAACACAATGTCATATTATTGTAAGAATAAGTTTTTAAGAAGTGAACCAATCACAACACGGCATTGTTATAGCCAATAAGATCACAGTGTTATACTATAAAAACTCATGGTTAAGGCCTTGTTCTCCAGTTGCGACACAACTGATGATGGGATAACACCCGAAAGTACTCTTGTACAAGCAACTAATAAAGTAGATTTGTACAATTGAAAAACCCTTCTTCTGATTAAAGGATTTGGAATAATTGTACCCAGGGCGTAGTATGACGTCATCAGTGACCTTCACCTGAAGGAGCCTCTATGTATAGAGAGGATGGGAAGTGCTAATTAGTCCAACATACAGGGTATGAGAGTCCTAGTATACTTAGTCCATGGGCCATAATTTTGGTGTCACGAGGGGGGACAAAGCGTCACTTTGAGATATGTTAGTAGGGGTGATACTTGAGATAAAAAATGATGATAGACATCTGAGAAGAGCAGCTTTTAAAATGGCGGCCAATTTCAAAATGGCGGATCGGTCGGGGCAAATTTTCTACTTTTCTTTTCCAATAAAAGAAAATGAGCAGTGTGCTGCAGCCAGCCAAAAGCCGAAAGCCAAATTCAGCCGAATTTCTACTGAAAAGACAGAAGTAGGAAGCTAGCTTTAAGCCCACTTTTGAATGCCGAAAGCTGAATTTAGCCTAATTTTTTTGGCTAGATTTTGGCTTTGGTGTTTACAGTGTTTACACGGCGCGTCACTTCTAAAAACGCTGCTTCTTGCTTCCTGAGAAGCCTCGTGAAAAAGGCCTTTGATAGATCGTCATTTCCTGGCATGTGGCAGTAACATTTCAACATTATTGATTATTTTATCAATTTCAACTTTAATTTCTTCTTGACTTCTTGTACCTCCAACAGAGATCCTTTTCTCATGATCGTGTCCAATTTTTCCATAAAATGAAAAGCCGAAAGCCAGCTGGAAAAAAGCTGAAAGCTAGTTAATTATTTTTGAAACAAGCCAAAGCCAAAGCTATATTTTTCAAGGTCAGAAGTTTAAGCCGAAAGCCGAAGCTGAATCTTTCAGCTGCAGCACACTGAAAATAAGGCCTCAAATAATGCATCCCACTTCCTAGCTCTCAAAAATTAATGTTTTGCAAATATCTTGAAAAATTGGGCATCAATCATGAAAAGTTTCAGATAAAAATGGTCCTCGTGAAATTTGTTATAGAAAATACCATTCAAACTTTGCTATGCGTCCAATTATCAGCTTAAAAAGTTCGTCAAAAGTTGGGAACTTTGTGATAAAGTCAATTTTTCAGCAAACGAATGAAATAAAATTTCAAACAAAAACTATAATTGAAAAATTTTAACTGCAAAATAGATTGCCTAAACTATCTTCCATACTTTGTCGAAAGTTCTGAGCTTTTGGAAGGAAATCGATCGTTCTAGGGTGTCCAATTTGTCACTTTTGACTGTTTCTACAGATCCAGCTACTTTGCACTGGAATTCCAATCAGAATTACTGTCAATGAAATAAACTTACTGAAGCACCTAATATAATCAGAATATGTGGTTTCTCTGCATCCAGGCGGTAATGAGGGGTTTGCGGTGAATGTAAATTTCTTCTGTAGATTTCAAGAGCTTCGGGCGAGCAGTCTGGAACAAAGAAAATCGAATACACGATAAGAACGAGCTGGTATAGAATATAGAAAATATTACGATTTATTAGATTAAGTCCAAACAGTTAGCGATTCCATCTTCTGGAGACTGAAGACGTAACGAAAGTTTTTCTTAGGTACGATTGAAGAACTTTCTTTCTTTTCCTTCTACTTTTTAACGACCTTCCAGCGACACAGGGGCTATTGGACTCGATGTACAAGATTATTTCATTTTAATATTATGTATGGAAAGGTAGCAAGGAAGATGAACTTTTCAGAGATTGATGTTGAGTGTAATTGGTGCGGGCAGTTGGGTTTGTTTAGAAAATGGTTTCATGGTTGTTTTTGAGTGTTTGAGTAAAAGAGGAGAGCGTATTTGTGGAAGAACGGAGAGTTGAGAGTGAGAGAAAAAACTCGGCTCTCTGCGCCTCGCCAGGGAGGCTGCACCCCCTCCCTCCAGTTATTTTACTTTTAGTAAAACTGAATAGGCAAGGTGTGGAACACTCTCTTCTTTTCAATGAGTTTTTTTGTGGAATGAAAAATAAATACTACTACACCAAAAAAAAAAAAAAAAAAAAAAAAAAAATGAACGAAATTAGGTAAGATTTGGAGCCATTTATGATTCTGATTTACCTCGAAATATGTAGCTTCAATTTTTTATTCGAGTTACCAATAAAACATTGTATAATAGAGGATTTAATTTCAGAATATGTGTGATACATTTTTATATGATATTGGTCCAATAGACGACGTCTGATTAGAAAATTTCTGAATTCAGACGCCATCTCTGTATGAAGCATAGTTTACGTTTACTCTCTACAAGTATTTTTTCAAAGGCTGCCGTCATTTTTGATGCAGTTTTTTTCTTCAGAGCTACACACCACACATATCTAGAAAAACAATTTATAACATTGAGCAGACACTTGTAATTAGAATTCTGTTTTGAGAAATTTGTTGGCCTAATTAATAAATCTGCAGCCCAGATAGAATCTGTAGGATTTATGATGATTCGACTAAGGCTAAATTTAACGAGTTCTGAATTTTCTTATGACACTTTTATGAAGTTCGTGAGCTTTGGTCGTTTTTGGTTGATCTTTAAAGGGAACCTGTTCTGTGGGGGTCATTTGAAAATTTTGGCGTGCGCGGCGCGCCGTCCGGCGAAAAACTTACAAAAATTTCGACTCTGGAGCTATATATATGATGGGAGTGAGACTTGGAAGAATTTCTACCTACAAGCTATATATGATAGGAAGGGCTTGGAGGTCAAAATTTTTCCAAGTTCCCCTTCTAACATATATAGCTCGAGAGTCAAAATTTCCAACAGGGAACCTGTTCTGTAGGTTTTTTTTTGAGAAATTTGCCGTGCGCAGTCCGGCGAAAAAGTTGGAAAAATTTTGACTCTTATCGTACATATCTTGGAGGATGGCAAGATTTGAAATATCATGTGATTCGTCGAAAGACTTCGTCCTCCGAGTCCGTTACTACGATACTCGGAATAAGAGTAATGCCGCAGGACTTTGAAATATTTTTGTACTTCTTGGACTTGGAAATATCTTCAATTGTTGGACTTTGAAATACTTTCAAGTGTTGGATTTGTAAAATTTTTCATTTTCAATAATATTTACAAGTATTGGACTTGGAATTATTTTCCAATAGTTGGACTTTGAAATACTTTCAAGTGTTGGACTTGGAATTATTTTCGAATTGTGAGACTTTGAAATATTTTCAACTGTTGGATTTGTAAAATTTTTCATTTTCAATAATAAGTGTTGGTTGGACTTAGAATTATTTTCCAATTGTTGGACTTTGAAATATTTTCGTACTTCTAAGTCCAACAGTTGAAAATAATTTCAAGTCCAACATATGAAAATATTTCAAAGTCCCACAATGTGAAAATAATTCCAAGTCCAACCCTTGAAAATATAATTGAAAACGAAAAATTTCACAAGTCCAACAGTTGAAAATATTTCAAAGTTGAACAATTGGAAAATATTTCAAAGTCCAACAATTGGAAAATAATTTCTAAGTACAACCCTTGAAAATATTATTCAAAACGAAAAATTTTACAAATCCAACAGTTGAAAATATTTCAAAGTCTCACAATTGTAAAATAATTCGAAGTCCAACACTTGAAAATATTATTGAAAACGAAAAATTTTACAAATCCAACAGTTGAAAATATTTCCATGTCTCACAATTAGAAAATATTTCAAAGTCCAACACTTGAAAATATTTCGAAGTCCAACAATTGGAAAATAATTTCCAAGTCCAACCCTTGAAAATATAATTGAAAACGAAAAATTTTACAAATCCAACACTTGAAAATATTTCAAAGTCCAACCCTTGAAAATATTATTGAAAACGAAAAATTTTACAAATCCAACAGTTGAAAATATTTCCATGTCCAAGAAGTATGGAAATATTTCAAAGTCCAACAGTTGAAAATATTTTGAAGTCCCACAATTTGAAAATATTTGAAAGTCCAACACTTGAAAATATTATTGAAAATGAAAAATTTTACAAATCCAACAGTTGAAAATATTTCAAAGTCCCACAATTCGAAAATAATTTCAAGTCCAACATCTGAAAATATTTGAAAGTCCCACAATTTGAAAATATTTCAAAGTCCAACATTTGAAAATATTTCGAAGTCCAACAATTGGAAAATAATTTCCAAGTCCAACCCTTGAAAATATAATTGAAAACGAAAAATTTTACAAATCCAACAGTTGAAAATATTTCAAAGTCTCACTATTCGAAAATAATTCGAAGTCCAACACTTGAAAATATTTCAAAGTCCAACACTTGAAAATATTTCGAAGTACAACCCTTGAAAATATTATTCAATACGAAAAATTTTACAAATCCAACAGTTGAAAATATTTCAAAGTCTCAGAATTCTAAAATAATTCGAAGTCCAACACTTGAAAATATTATTGAAAACGAAAAATTTTACAAATCCAACAGTTGAAAATATTTCCAAGTACAAGAATTGAAAATGAAAAATTTTACAAGTCCAAGAAGTATGAAAATATTTCAAAGTCCCACAATTTGAAAATATTTCAAAGTCCAACAGTTGAAAATATTTCAAAGTCCAACAGTTGAAAATATTTCCAAGTACAAGAATTGAAAATGAAAAATTTTACAAATCCAAGAAGTATGAAAATATTTCAAAGTCCCACAATTTGAAAATATTTCAAAGTCCAACAGTTGAAAATATTTTAAAGTTCAACAATTGGAAAATAATGCTAAATCCAACACTTGAAAATATTATTGAAAACGAAAAATTTTACAAATCCAACAGTTGAAAATATTTCAAAGTCTCACAATTTGAAAATAATTCAAAGTTCAACACTTGGAAATATTATTGAAAACGAAAAATTTTACAAATCCAAAAGTTGAAAATATTTCAAAGTCTCACAATTCGAAAATAATTTCAAGTCCAACATATGAAAATATTTCAAAGTCCAGCAGTTGAAAATATTTCCAAGTACAAGAATTGAAAATGAAAAATTTTACAAGTCCAAGAAGTATGAAAATATTTCAAAGTCTCACAATTTGAAAATAATTCAAAGTTCAACACTTGAAAATATTATTGAAAACGAAAAATTTTACAAATCCAACAGTTGAAAATATTTCGAAGTCCAAGAATTGAAAATGAAAAATTTTACAAGTCTAAGAAGTACAAAAATATTTCAACGTTTCGCGGCATCACTCTTACTCCGAGTATGGCAGTAACGGACTCGGAGAACGAAGTCTTTCGACAAATCACATCATATTTCAAATCTCGCTGGAGGGCGAAATTTTTTCAAGTCCCCCTCCTATCATATTTAGCCCGGAGGTCAAAATTTTTCGAGGCCCCTTTCACTCTCAAGCTACATAAAAATTTCGATCTCCAAGCTATACATGATAGGACGGGGACTTTGGAAAACGACGGCTTCCTTAACGAAGTTAAGCGAGGAACGCAAGGAACCTGTTTTATGAGCAAATTGGATTTTGTATTGAGAATTCAAGCAAGCCTAGACTTAGTATAAAGCTAGTATAAAGAAGACCTAGACCCTGTATAAGCCTAGTATCATATAGTTCGAGAGTCTAAATTTTTCTTGACTCTCGAGCTATATATATGATAGGTGGGGAGATACTTTAAATTTCGACTCTCGAGCTATTCATATATGATAGGTGAAGGGAAAATGTTGACTCTTGAGCTATATTATGATACAAGGAGGACTTGAAAAAATTTCATCCTCCAAGCTATATACAACAGGAGTCAAAATTTTTCCAAGGTTTTTCGCCGGACGGCGCGCGGCAAATTTTTCAAAAAACCCCCCATGAAGCAGGTTTCCTGTTAAAATTTCGACCTCCAAACTATATATGATAGAAGGGGGACTTGGAGAAATTTCGACTCACGAGCAATACATGATAGAAAGAAGACCTACAAAAATTTCTACTTCTGAGCTATATGATAGGAAGGGGACTTGCTTGCTTGAATTCTGAATACCAAAACCAATTTGACTCATACGACAACAGCTTCTCTGCGTTCCTCGTTCAACTTTTTCTTCCTGACCTTAGTTCTATTTTTAAATAAAAATAAGCGGAGTGAGTAAAATTTAGTTTTACACTTGCAAAATAATTTCTTATATTCAAGACACATAATCAGCTAAATATTTCAAACACAAATGACCACAGACAACCTTGTCAGTTGCTTGCTCCTGTTCAGATCTTAAATAAATAAAATTATTACGCTTACCTTGTTGCAAATATTCATGTGTACAAATTATATTATTATCACTATTAAAATTTATACTATCACTTTCCACATTTTTCACAATCTCCTCAAAGTTTTCATAGCAATATAAATCTAAATCAACATAACCGGAAATCTCTTCCATTAATTCATCCATTTTGAAAATTTACTGTATTAATAAATCCTTAGATGAGAGGTTTATCTAATTGGTAATGATAAAAGAATTGTATGTGTGACGTTATAAGCAGAGCTGCATTTCCACAGTACTGAATTACTCATACGAGTTATGTTGCTGTGGTATGAAAGAGCATTAAATTCGGATACGTGAAGAAGGCGCGAAAATTTTAGCGGGAAAAAAAGGCGCGAAATTGATGGCGAAAAAAAAAACGCGCGAAAATTTTAGCGGGAAAAAAAGGCGCGAAATTGATGGCGAAAAAAAACGCGCGAAATTTTAGCGGGAAAAAGTGGGTGTGTAAGAGACTAGATTGGTGTAGCTTCATTCATTTAGAAGTCGTGTTTTTTGAAGTTTCATACTTGTGTACATTATGGTGTTGCGGTAGTCGCGTTTTTTGAAGTTCTATGCTAGCGTTCATTTTTGTGTAGCGTCATTCAGAAGTCGCATTTTTTTCAAGTTTTATACTTATGTTCATTTTTGTAACTTGTAATGTCTAATTCTACTCCTCCACCCTCACCTGCGTCAACTATATCGTCAATATCCACATGCCACTTATACAATCCCACCTCCAGTGGTGTTGTTGATCCCATTCTGACTTATCGAAACAACTAGGAGGAGGTGATCTTTCTCCCTTTCTATCTGTAACAGAATTGGAGAAAGGCAAGTAGACCAAGAAATAAAGACAGAAAAATAGGCCTACCTGGACACGATGAATACAGAGCTGACTTTTTCATAAGATGTTCAGAACCTTCCCCTGAAGGTGTCCTCAAAAATCCCCGCGAATCCTAATGAGGCTTTCCCTTATACAGGGGAAAAAGGTGGGAAAATTGAGTTTTTCGTCAATAACTCGATAACGAGTGATGGTACAAAAAAAAGTTCAAACAAAAATTGTTCTACGCCCAATTTTCTATAAAAAATGTTTTATTACTAGGGCAAGTAAAAATATTTTTTTATCCGTCTGAAATATTTTTTTTAAATCTCAAAATATGTGGAAATATGTGCTAATAAATTTTTCTAAGAAAACGTCATTTTCAGTACAAAAAATTCTAAAAATCATTTAAATAAAAGAAATATTGAAAAAGACTTTGATTGCAGTTGGTGAACACGTGCATGTGCAGGTTGTTGAACAAAAAACTTTGCCTATTATCTCTAAAAATGTCCAAAATTTCACAATAAGTTGCGAGAAATCGAGTCAAAGTTAGCTTTTAGGGAAAACATGGAAAATATGTGAAAATATTTTTTTTTCACAAAATATGTAAAAATATGTGCTGTCGAATTTCAATGGGGTACCCAGGGTATGCTGAAACGGATGATTTTCGAACTATTTATGTCATAGCTAGTAGCGAAAAAAATATGTGAAAAATATTTTTACTTGCCCTATTTATTACTTTTTTTCTAGAAATTGATAGTTTTGTCATTGATATAGCGCGCTACAATTATATCTCTCACTTATGTACGTTTGCGCGTTACACGTAAAAAGAAGTACATTCATGCAAAAAGTATACACGCGTATGCTCCTGTCTTCCTACACGTGTCTCTACGCGTGTCTCTTCCTTATTTGTGTTATTTTTTTATTGTTTCGATGCTTCCTTGTATCGAAATCACTGCCTATATCTATAAACCTTTTGTTCAATGCAGCTCTTACTCACTATACCTACACACTCCTACACATTACGCATACATGACAAAGAAGGTGGGTAGGTGTGACGCGCTCTAGCGGCTTAAATATGAAATTAAACGGAAAAAAACATGGAACATTTTGTAGGAAATTTGGCGTAGAAGAATTTTTATATGAAACTTTTTTTTGTAGGATCACTTGTTATCAAGTTATTGACAAAAAACTAAATTTCCTCCCCTTCACCACCCTGTAAAAAAGAAAGCCCAACGTGGACTCACGGGGATTTTTGAAGACACCGTTAGGAGAGGCTTCCGAACATTTCATGAAAAAATCAGCTCTGTATACTTCGTGTCCAGATAGATGTCTTCCTTTCTTGGTGTAAAGTTCTATACCGCATCAGAAAGATGGTGAAAAGGATCGCTGGTGAGGATAAGGTGCCTTACACAGGAATTCAGCTATATCTGGATAAATGTCGAACATCTCTCCCTAGTAAGTATTTGATTGATCTCCTTTCTATACACGTACAATGAAAGTCTCTGATGCGTTCTATAAGTAGATACAGATATCATTTTATTCCATGCAGTGATTAAGTTGAGAGTTTTTTGGAGGATTCGGTAGGCTCTTTGGGGGTTAGCGGAGCAGATCAGATAGAGATGATCAACGGAAAAAGGACGCTGGGTGAAGGGAGGTTATGTTATGGACTCTGACTATATAGGAGTTCCGTCGTTGAGAAAAGTTTTCAAAATCTTTGAGAGGTGGCCCCGAAGACGAATTTCGTGGTGCTTAGTACAGATAAGATATCTTCAGATCCGAAGGAAAGCTTTCAGGAGGTCGAAGAATAATATCGTATATTTGGGACTGAAGGCAAAAAGAGGTTGCATAGTGTTCCGTCCTTTTCTGTGTTGTACTCACGAATTCAAATAATTATTCGAATATATTTTTCGAATAAGTATTTTCTCTCGCGCGTCAACTGTTCTCTTCATGTTGCTTTCATCCTCGTTCGTAACAAACGCGTACTCTACGCGAACTACCCCCAAATATTTGGAAAGACTTTTACCCCTTCTCTCACGTGATCTCGCCGGGATCGCGTCGAATACACCCTATAAAATAGCCTCCGCGATACGATTTTGTCACTTCGTTGGCCGCTTCGCCTAGCGGCCTCTCCTGCCTTCCTACCGGCTTCTCCGGCTTCTCCCACCTTCTGTCTAGCTTTCCTATCGCTATCTCTCTCTTTCTCGCTTACCTTCTACCACTTCTTCTTCCTCAGCCTCCGGGCTTGTTTGCTGACACTTCTCTTTCGGCTTCACCAGCTTACTCTCCTGCTTTCTTACTAGCTCTCTCGCTTCTCTCCTTACCTTCTTCCTTTTCTCATAACTTCTTTCACAACCTCTTTGGACTGTTCGCCGCGGTGCCCGCGGGTATAGTCTACTCTTACTCGGCTTCCTCAGCTTCCCTCGCTATCTTTCTTCGCTTTTCCTACTCCTTCGGGTTATTCTCCGCGGTATCCGCGGGTTTAGCTTTCGTATCTCACTCCGAACTTCCTCCGCGGTGTCCGCAGGTACAACGACGTATCCTTTTGGTTAGCCTCCGCGGTGTCCGCGGGTATAACAGTGTATCCTCTCGATCAGCCTCCGCGGTGTCCGCGGGACTGATCCGCTCACCTCTCCGAACTTCATTCTGTTGCTCGCCGCCGTGTCCGCGGGTACAACAGAGTATCCTCTTGATTAGCCTCCGCGGTGTCCGCGGGACTGGTCTTCGCGCCTCTTCGATTCCCTCCCTG
Organism: Aspidiotus rigidus; assembly: GCA_035079385.1. NCBI lineage: Eukaryota > Metazoa > Arthropoda > Insecta > Hemiptera > Diaspididae > Aspidiotus > Aspidiotus rigidus. The sequence goes on along the minus strand of JAVHKY010000004.1, from coordinate 11,128,274 downwards.
TTGCTCACCGCGGTGCCCGCGGGTATAACAGCGAACCCTCTCGATTAGCCTCCGCGGTGTCCGCGGGACTAGTTTTCTCTCCCCCCTCAACTTTGTAGCACCGGCCGATCACTCTCTAGCTTTCTTTTCAGTCTTTAATTCCAGTCAACCGTTCTTCTCCCTTTCTCTTTCAATCATTTGCTGTCAAATTACTATCGAAATAAACGTACATTGTTATACACCGAAAGAGACTTTTTCTTTATATAATGTCGCGTAACGCCGATCCTCCGCCCGAGGCGTTCAGGAGCCTTCGGAGCCGACAGGTTCCTATTACCTCTTCATCGTGGCGTACGGACCGCCGTGCGCAACATCTGAAACCATATTGAAAGGGGAAGAGAATGTTGTTTGATCAAGTATTTTGTTGAAGATTTTTTGGAATAATTTGAAAAGAACACTGAAGTGGGCTATAGGGCGGTATGAGGCAGGAAGGAGGGGGTGTGAGTTGGGTTTTAGTATGGGGAGGACGATAACAGTTTTCCAAAAGGTAATGGAGTTTCATAAGGAGAGGAGATAAGAGAGTGAGAACGGTTTTTTTATCATTGTCGAGTGAAAGTCAAATATTGAAGAAAAGAAATACGCACGTTGAAATTTTAAAAATTTTCCTATTCCGTGGAGCAATTTTGGTTTTCCGAACGCTTTCGAGGTCACGCATGGAAGGTGAGGATGAATAATATTTAAACTGGCTGATTATTTGTATCAGTTCTGCCTCATATTCTCGTTTCAATAGATTGGTAGATTTTTTCATGGTAATTTAGGTAAATGGAGCTTGATATTTTCACACTAACTTTATTCTTCGTTTCTTGTCATTTTTCCAACTCCCTTATTTGCTTTTCATACATTCAAAGAGTTGACAAAAAATTTAATTTTATTCTGCCAAAAAAACATGTCGTTAAATTCTGAAATTTCGATACTTCTGGCAAGTTTTTGTGGTACTTTGCAGGCAAGTATCTGTTGGAGGCTCAATCTCCTACCTAATTCTTTTCACATAGACTCCTATACTTATCTCTATATTACTGTTTTGTCGACAGTCTGTGTAATTAAAAAATGAAGCGAGTCCGAGAGAATTAGACACACGAAAATCAATTTCAAAACGGTCATTCTCCGAAGGATTTTCGACTTACTAGTTTCTCGACTCGAATTTACGCTTCCTGCAACGAATTACTCGAACCGGTTCGATTGACAAGTTTATTTGTTTTCGTTTCAGTCGTGGACTCGACGTAAATTTGTGTACGTTCGGTTATTTTTACGTCGTTCGATTTAGGTTTTTAGTCGACGCGTACTTTTTTAACGACAATCGTTATTACACTCAAATTCGAACGTTTAATTGCAGCGTACCCTGCGGATATACTTTTTCTCCTCTTCTTATGTGTGTGTCTTCCTTCTTTTTGGAGATTTGAATAGAATGTGGCGTGGAATTATATTGACGGAACGTGAATGAAACGGTACTTGTAGGTACCAGCGGTTATTCGGTCCGAGAAGAATAGAGGGAACGATTTTTGTGTTCGTCTAACCTTATTTTCTTCTTTATGGAGGAAGAATAGATTATTCCGTGAAGGGCAGGGCACGGGTATGCAGACAGTAAACTGCATTTGTTTGCAAAAAAATATATACGGTGTCAGTTCAAGGTTAGACGGTTTACACGCGTGTGAGCGCTTGCGATCCAATGATGGATTTAGTTTTTGAGTATTACAAAATTTTAAATGATGGCGACCACTAGATTCTCGGTAGTAGCATAAAAACAAATTCAAATTTTATTTTTACAATTCACCGCATATAAATTTATTAATACCGAGCGCTTTCGATGAACGTCATCTTCCGGGTGGACAAAAAGCAACTAGCTCATAAAAGATAAAATATACTCGTATGAACGAGTAAATGATGAACCAAATAAATCATGAATAATAAACACGGTAGTAAAAACTGCAGTAATAGAAAATAACTTACAAAAGGGAGGGAAAGGAACTTAATGAAATAATAATTAGAATTAGAATGAAATAAATTAAAATTAAATTAAAATTAAGGAATAAAAGTCAAGGAACGAGAAAAAGTAAACTAAGGATAAGTCAACGGAGGGAAAATAAGCACGAAGTCAAAGAGTAAAGAAAACTTGAAATTCAGAGGAAATAAAACGTCAAGCAAAACTGGGGGGGGGGGGGGTCATAAAAGAGAAATCTAAACCATAAACAAAAGAAATTAAATAAATGAAGGGACAAAGTCAAAAAATTCAAAATCATAAAGGTCAAAAAATGACTTAATAAATAAATAAAATAAATAAAAAGTCAAATCATTCTGTTTGATCTTCGGGGAGAGGAGGAGGAGGAGGATAAAGATGATCGATAACACCTCGACTAGGACAAGAGTAATTGAGAACATTAAACCCGCGATTTTTATGGCGAATACTCTCTAACGATTCGAAAGCTAAGCGTTTCCTGTGCGATTCCTCCAAATGTAAAATCTTCTCTGATCCTCTTTGGAAGGTGTGTTTCTCTTCAATTAAATGTTTGGCAAATGTACAGTCCTTAGGATATTTTCCTTTCTCAACTGCGTCCAGATGTTCCGCTATTCTAATCTTGAATTGTCGACTTGTTTCTCCTATATATGTAAGACTCCTCATTGTTGTATGATCGCATACTTGTACTATCTACATCTATGACTCGTCTATTCTTGTTGATCATTTAATTCGCCTCTATATCTCTTTCTGGTCTCATCCTGTCTTTCCTTTAGTCCGATTATCCTACTTACATTTCTACGTTCTCACTTATGTTTTGTCGATCGATGCTGTCACTTCTCTCATAAACGACTTCGTTATTGAATTCCCTTGTGAATAAATTGGCATTCAATTAAGTCGTTTAGTGTTTTATTTCGACGATCTTATAAATTCAATAACTCGTCGTTTTTTTTCCCCTTCGTCGCTTTTCGCGCTTCGCTTCTTGCGTAATTCATTTTCTTCACTTTTCGTGTAATTTTCGCTTCTAAACCTTTCATCATGTCGGTCAAAGTTCGCTTTACCTTCTGTGCCGTCGCTTCACTCACCGATCCGAAAACTACAATAGTGCATTTGATTACTATGCAAGTTCTTGGTCAGACGATTACTTATGCTTTTCCGGAGGAATTTCGTGACTTGTCCTTTCATGAGGCTCTAATGCAATTTCCTGCGGCTAAACTCGCAAAGAAAGATCTCAAACCAAGATGGACTCGAAGGGCCTTCAACGTTACTCTCCCGGAGAATTTGGTTAAGCTGTACTTTGATGATGACGAAAACCCTATCTTCAACAATAAAATGCTTGATGATTATAACTTCTCGGATTTGGTCTCTGCCTCATCGTCTTCTTCTTCCATCACTAGTCACCCGTCTAGAAAGGAACCTTCTACTAATCTCGGTGCTGCGCAGATTACATCGTTATCCTCCATTACTAAGAATGCAGTAATTTCTAAATTTGGTTCAAAATCTCACTCTTCGAACGCAGAATCTTGGCTACACATTTTTGAAGGCGAGTGCAAAAGACTTCTCATCGAAGAGGACCGCTACTGGGAAGTTATTCGGCTTTTCTTAGAAGACAGTGCAGAAAAATGGTATTGCACGACCCGTCTATCTAATCCCTCAACTTCATGGGAATTTTGGCGTCAGTCATTTCTTGAAAATTTTGGTTCAAGAGGCCTTTCTGCTGCTCGCTCTGCCTGGAGTTACCGATATATTTCTGGTTTGATGTCGGATTACACACAGAATAAATTGAATCTTTTGGTTTCCTATAATCCGAAGATGACGGAACTAGACAAGATGACTCATTTGGCTCTTGGTCTTCCTCGACACCTTCAAGACAAAATAAATTTTTCCGAAACATCTACTATGGGTAAATTACTCTCCCAGATAAACTCTTTCGACCCGTCTCGCTCCGATTCTACTCGTAATAATGGCTTGTCTCCGTCTCTGAAATCTTTTTGTCCATACTGTAAGAAAAAGGGTTTTGAGAGACTTCACGCTGAAAAAGATTGTTTAACGAAAGCGCGTGACGCTAAATATCGTAACTCAGGTAACTTTAATTTTAATAACAGTGGTAATCAGAAAGATAATTACGTAAAAGCGATTCATTCTTTTAACGTTGACGATCTTAAAAAAGAGATTGATAATATTCAAAAAAACGAGTAACGCCCGCGTTCGTTGTGGTTAACGTAGATTTCGAAAATATTTCTGGATCTGGTCTCTACGACCCAGGTGCTAACGCATCCGCTATCTCTTTCGAAACTTTAAAAAAATTAGAAAATTATAAATATTTTCCTCTTAAAACCACTTATCGTACAACGAGCGGCACGGGCTCAATTTTGGGTATCACTATCCTTACAATTAAAATCATGAATATCTCCGAAAAAGTATTATTATACGTGTTGGATTCTCCTACTTTCGCTTACGATTTCATTATTGCTCTAGATTTGATACCCACTTTCAAGTTAAATCTAGATTGCAATTTAATTCTCACGCAATCTGATAACGTAAATCCTTCGATAAAAATTAACAATCATTTGATAGAAACTAAAAGTAACATAATCTGGAATGATTATTTTTCCGAAGAAAAATTTAATTCAAAAACTTCCCATCTGGAAGGCAATTTTCAGAAAACGATCAGAAAATTAATCCTAAGTAATCATTCTGCCTTCGCTCGTCATAAATTTGATGTCGGCAACGTTACTAAATACGAATGCCCTATTAAACTTTCCAAAGATACCTACATTGCTAAAAAGCCTTATCGCTGTTCTTTTCAAGATCAGGAAGAAATTGAAAAACAATGTTCTGAACTCCTTCGATTTAATATGATTTCTTTGTCGTCATCGCCTTTTGCTTCTCCTGTTACTCTACAATATAAAAAAGACGGTTTGAGTAATATCAAAAGTAAGACTCGTATGTGTGTAGATTTTCGTGAGCTAAATAAGTTAATCATCCCGGAGAGTCACCCCTTTCCGCTGATTGACGACATTTTAGTAAAAACTAGAGACTGTTTGTGGTTTTCCGCGATTGATGTAAATGCCGCATTTCATGCTCTTCCAATTTGCTTCAAGGATAGATACAAATCGGCGTTTATTACTCAACACACTACGAATGGCGCTCCATGCCTTTCGGTTTAAAGAATGCTCCAGCCGTCTTTCAACGTGTTTTATCTTCAATTATAAAATCCCATCAATTGTCCGACTTTTGTGTTAATTATTTGGATGATATATTGGTCTTCTCACGTTCGTTTGAAGATCATGTTAAACATATTCAACTCCTTGTTTCGGCTATTTTTGAAGAAGGCTTTCGCCTCAATTTTGAAAAATGTAATTTTGCTATGTCTTCCATTCGTTACCTTGGTCATATTATAAGCCCGAATTTTGTAAAACCTTTAAACGATAATTTAGTCGCTATCAAAAATTTTCCTCTTCCTTCCTCCCGTCGTAAGATACGTGAATTCCTCGGTAAAGTAAATTTTTATCGAAAATTTATTCCTAATTCCTCAGTTATTCTCGAACCCTTCCATCACCTCCTCCGCAAAAATGTTTCCTTTTCCTGGTCCCCTTCGTGTCAGCGGAGTTTTGATAAAATTAAGGAATTTCTAACTTCGGCTCCTATTCTGGCAATTTTTGACCTACGAGGCCTGTATTCATCTACACTGACGCCAGTGGGGTGGGTATTGGAGCAGTACTTGAGCAGACTCAGGCAGATGGCACTCTCATGCCAGTCGCCTATTTCTCAAAAAAATTGTCCGAAGCGCAAAAGAAAAAGAAAGCGATATATATTGAAAGTCTGGCTGTACGCGAAGCAATTCGTTATTGGCGTTATTGGCTCATTGGACGACACTTCACTGTCTACACTGACCATAAGCCACTTCAAAATCTTAATCTCAAAGCTCGGACTGACGAGGAACTCGGCGATTTAGCTAACGAACTTTTGCAGTTTGACTTTGAGATTCTCTATAATCCCGGTTCCTACAATCACGAAGCTGATTGTCTCTCAAGAAACCCTGTACTAGAATCTACACCCGATCCACCCACTCCTGAACCTATTATTCCTTCTATCTATTTCCTTTCTCACAGCGACATTATCTCGATGCAGTCGAATATTAATAAATCTAGTACCGATATTCTTAAAGAAAATGTAATTTATCGTAACATACGTGGTAAATCACGCATTGTCTTAAATGTAGATACTGGTAAATCGCTTATTGAAAAAGTTCATGACAAATTTGGTCATATTGGTTCGAAACATATGATAGCTATTATTTCTTACGATTTCACTTTCCCTTCCATGTACAGTTTAATTTGTGAATATTGTTCATCATGTGAGGCATGTCTGAAAAACAAGTCTCGTCGCTCTCGCCGTTGTGCTCGCCTTGGTATCCTGGGTCCTCCCACCGCTCCCTTCCAAATTATGTCTCTCGATACTATCGGTGGCTTCACCAAGTATCATCCTTCTTTCCGTTACTTACATCTTCTTGTTGACCATTTTTCCCGGTTTGCCTATATTCTGTGTTCTAAAGGTCAATCCTCGGGAGAGATGATCAAGCTTATTGAATCAGTACAGAAGAACAATCAAATCGATATTCTACTTACTGATCAATACGGTGGATTGTCCTCTAATGACTTTTCCTCATACTGTAAAAATTCCAACATTAGTCATGTTTTCACTGCAGTGGATTCTGCGTTTTCTAATGGTCTGAACGAGAGACTCAACCAAACTCTAGTCAACCGGATTCGCTGTATGAGAAACCAATCATCCTCTTCCTTATCCATAAACTGGTCTACTCTTGCAAAAAAAGTGTGTTCAATTATATAATGATTCTCCTCACTCTGTCACTTCTTTTCCTCCTTCTTATCTTTTAACCGGTCATTTTCCTTCTATTCTTCCTTCATCTCTTTCTTCTCCTTCAGACATTACCAGAGATAGAAAGTTAGCTGTAGAACGCACAATTAAATATCACGAATACAATAAAGCCTTATATGATAAAAATAAGAATGACGTTATGTTTAAAATTGGTGATTATGTACTTGTCGATAACGGCAATAAACTAAACCGTGATAAGCTCGACCCTCTTCGCATAGGTCCGTTTGTAATTTCTCGAAAACTTTCAAATAATATCTTTGAATTAGTTATTAATAATGGCCCTCTGGGCAAACGATTGTACCATGCTTCAAAATTGTTACCATTAGTTTGTAAAAATAATTAATTAATTTCTTCCTTTTTTTTTTCCTTCTCTTTTCCTTTTCCTTCCTTCTTTATTCTTCTTTTCGCTCTTAAATGAGTGGGAAAGGAGATGTAAGACTCCTCATTGTTGTATGATCGCATACTTGTACTATCTACATCTATGACTCGTCTATTCTTGTTGATCATTTAATTCGCCTCTATATCTCTTTCTGGTCTCATCCTGTCTTTCCTTTAGTCCGATTATCCTACTTACATTTCTACGTTCTCACTTATGTTTTGTCGATCGATGCTGTCACTTCTCTCATAAACGACTTCGTTATTGAATTCCCTTGTGAATAAATTGGCATTCAATTAAGTCGTTTAGTGTTTTATTTCGACGATCTTATATATATACCGCTTCACAATCATGGCAGGGTAAGCAATAGACTCCACTTCGCTCCATGAGTGGTACTGGGTCTTTCTGTTTGCTAAATAACGACTTAATGTTGTTGACGGTGTAAAATGCGGGTTCTAGATTGTGTGTCCTAAGGATTTTCCTAAGATGTGAGGAGATTGTCCCTAAGAATGGTACCCTGATCCATCTTTTCTTCTTTTCTTTCCTTTCCCTTGGTAAAGACGTGGTAGAATCCAGAGCTTTCCTTCGAATTTTACGTTTTATCAGAGCATCAACGTCCAAGGAATCTCGATAATTAACTTTTGCAAGATAACGAATGATGGAAACCTCTTTTTTTCGTACTTCACAGGGCTGAGTGGAATAGAGACCAATCTATGGATTAAACTTTGGAAAGCAGCGTTCTTGTGACTGGTTGGGCAAAAGGATAAGCCATTAACTGTGATGTCTGTACTGGTCTCTTTCCCATGAATGCCGAAGGTGTGGTGGCCTTGTGCAATGGATATTTTTAGATCTAAGAAATTAATTTCTTCACCTCCTACTTCTATCGTAAACTCGATGGTTTGGTGTACTTTATTTAACTCTGTGAGGAAATTTTGTAGATCATTGAGTGGTCCTTTCCATAAGCATAACACATCATCTACATAACGATGCCAGTAGACTATATAAATTTTGGGTTGGCAGGCGCGGATCCAGACGATCACTTTGGGAGGGGAAACAATCCAAAAAAAGTTGAAAGGACCTTTTTTTACATTTTCTTCGATACTACAGATTTTTTGTTGTTTTTTTGGTTTTTTGGAGGATTTGGGGGGGGGGGGGGAATTTCCCCCCCCCCCCCCCCCCGTGGATCCGCGCCTGGGTTGGATCTAAAAAACTTCTCTTCAAATTGTTTCATGAATACTTCTGCTAACGTCGATCCTAATGGGGATCCTATTGGGACACCAACTCCGTCTGGAAATATAAATATTTTCCCATCGAACTTGCAAAAATTAGGTCGTAGACACTTCTTTATGAAGTTCATAAGTTCTGTGGTAATAAACGAGGGAACATGAGCTACCTCCAAGCTCTTCTCAGTGTACTTCACTGTTGGTTCGTGTGGTACATTTGGAAACAAACCTTTAACGTCGAATGAGACTAACATGGATCCTTTAGGAGGCTCGATGTGTTTGATTTTCTCCACTAGTTCCAAATTATTTTTCACTGAGTAGATAGATAAATGCTCAATTGTCGACTTAATCCTGATATCTAAGCTCTTAGCCAATTTGTATGTTGGAGAGGAGATGAACGAGACGACAGGTCTCATTGGTGCTCCAGGTTATGAACTTTCGGTAATCCTTATAACCGAGGGGGAGCCGGATTAGGGACTAATACATCTTTCTTCTGGCCTGGGTTTTTAAATATATGCTTGCTTTCGTTAATCACTTCGCGAATCTCTTTGGTGTATTTCGAAAAATTGAATCTTTTTATTTATTTTATTTATTCATTAAGTCATTTTTTGACCTTTATGATTTTGAATTTTTTGACTTTGTCCCTTCATTTATTTAATTTCTTTTGTTTATGGTTTAGATTTCTCTTTTATGACCCCCCCCCCCCCAGTTTTGTTTGACGTTTTATTTCCTCTGAATTTTAAGTTTTCTTTACTCTTTGACTTCGTGTTTATTTTCCCTCCTATGACTTATCCTTAGTTTACTTTTTCTCGTTCCTCGACTTTTATTCCTCAATTTTAATTTAATTTTAATTTTAATTTATTTCATTCTAATTCTAATCATTATTTCATTAAGTTCCTTTCCCTCCCTTTTGTAAGTTCTTTTCTATTACTGCAGTTTTTACTACCGTGTTTATTATTCATGATTTATTTGGTTCATCATTTACTCGTTCATACGAGTATGTTTTATCGTTGCTTTTTGTCCACCCGGAAGATGACGTTCGTCGAAAGCGCTCGGTGTTAATAAATTTATATGCGGTGAAGTGTAAAAATAAAATTTGAATTTGTCATAATGAGCCGTAATTTTATAGAGAAACGTGTTTTAGAGCATAAAAACACTTTCTGATTCACTGACTCAAAAAAAAAGGGCGGCTTCCTTAACAAAGTTGAACGAAGATCGCAGAGAACCTATTCTATGAGTCAAATTGGTTTTGGTAAGGAGAATTCAAAGTCCCTCTGCTATCATATATTATGGCTCAAAATTCGAAATTAAAAATTTTTCTGAGTCCAAATCCTCCAGGTCGTCATTTTTCTAATACCTTTCCTGTCATAAATTATGGCTGGAATATTGAAATTTTCCAAGTCCCCTTTTTATCGTGTTATATTGTGACTTGAAATTCGAAATTTTTTCAAGTCCGCTCCTATCATATATTGAGGCTTGAAAGTCGAAATTTATGGGAGTCCAAATCCTTTATTAGGGTAGGTTAGTTTTCGCTGGATAAGGCACGGCGCACGAGCAAATTTTTCGAAAAACTCTCCATAGAGTAAGTTTCTTCTATTAAAATTGTTCTTCTTGTGAAAAAGATTTATACAAGTCCCTCCCCTGCCACCGAAGTGAATCTGGGAGGTGAAATTAGTGTCTATGTTTTGTGCCTTAGTACCAGAATTTACTCTCGCTTCAAATACATCTGACGCACTTGAAAGCACTCAATGAGGAAGATCTCATATTAAAAAATTTCGTGCTAAAAAATGCTCAACTCTAATTGAATTGGATGTTGTGTTCTCGAAGAAATATAAAATTACTCGTAAATTATCTTTAGAACGCGTAAGAAGTTTTACACGGAGGAAGGCGTGGAAAAACATATTGACATTTGTGTTACTGTGTGTAGGGCCACCAACACTTACATTTCTTATACTGTGTGAATTGTGAGTGTGGAGTTGCTCGTTCAACTATTTTCATTATTTTTCTGGATTTTTTTTTTCTTTCTTCATCTGAACCATCACTTACTATCATGATATAAAATCGTCCGTAAAATTTAATTTCGTAAATACTTTTGCCAAAATTATCTCTCCGTAGATCGCTATCATGATAATATTTCGAATGCGAGAGAAATATTCTCACGCCGAGGTTTATAATATTGCCAGTAAACAACACGTGCTAATTGTTGAATGTTCTGAGGATGATAAACGCTCAATTGAAGATGATAAGATTCATGACGTTGAATGTTTGGATTTGATAAATTTTCTTCCATCTTTAATCATAGGCTGTAATCGTGACGAATATTTTGTAATGGACCGAAAACGTGTTAATTTTTGATATCAAAAAGGAAAGAGTCTGAGTAGTTAGAAAGAGAACGAGGATAAGTTGACTTGAGGTGTGGCGTCGAGAACATTACTGTGAGGAAGGGGGATGGGGTTTTGAATTGAGTGAGCATAATTGCTAGAAGTAGGTGAACTATCGAAAGAGGTAAATTTGAATCAGTGTATTCAAATTTTATACCTCGTTTCACATCGAAAGCTGTCACTATGTTACTCGTTAGAGGATTGATTAAATGAGGAAATCCTGAAGAAGGGGAAACTGTATTGAAGATTTGGTCAAGTTTTGGAGTCGACGCCACGATATACAATCTGACTCTTCTTAAACCAGGTCTACTTTTTCGACATGTCTCATTTCTTGTGGCTGAGTCCACAATTTAACTCATTTTACAACTTTTACCCTATTTCCTCCATTTGCGTCCATGCGTCCGTTCAGAAAAAAAAAACCGTAACACGTTCCTGATCCCAATACACCTTGACCAACATTAAGGACTACCTTGGAACGCGACCTGAATACGGTGGGCGGAGAGGGGAGCTTGAGTATAGCCTTAATCCTCTCGTATGAAACGGCTAACTAGGTCATCCTGTCCTCATCTACCGTTACGGTTTTGTGTCATCAGTGACTCCGAGAGACTTGAAACAATCTAGGCTAAGAATGAGCCCGGAGCTCGTTAACAAGTAAACTATCGATTCGATATGATCGATATAATCAATGGAAGTGTACGAAGCAAGCATACAAAATTCTACACTACGTGTTTCGGGAGGAGACGTGTTAGCTTCTGACCGTTTTTTCTAATTTATTTAACGAGCCATCAAAGAACTCTGAGGGTTACGGGCTCGATATGTAAAATATAATATTATATAATATACTTTTAAAAAAAATAAATAAATAATTATAGAGTGGATAACGATTTACATTTATGAGGATAGACTCGATCAGAATGTTAAAGGAGAGCAAGATGAAGGATTATATGGATGAAATGAAAAGAGTGAGAGGGAGAAAGTGAAGTGTGAGGGAGATGTTGATTTTGAGAGCTTGGGGGAGGGAGGGAAGAAGAAGATCGGGCCATGAGAAAATGTGGTCGACGTTTAGATTGAGTTCGTGAAAATGAGGGCAGGATGCGGCTGATTGAGAGTTTTGGTTGATTAGATGTGAGTGGGAGATTCGAGAATGGCCTATTCATAATCTGGTGATAACGGTGTCTTCACGTTTAGACTTTCAGAAGTAGGTCGACCAGGGGGAAGAAGTCTTCGTTTGAAGGCTGGCTTTTCCAAGGTTCGGTCCAAATATTTAAGATGAGTGAGCAGTAATAATTTTTTTAATTTGCGACAGGGAGAGGAGTGCGATCAATGATAGTAGCGAATGTGGTGACTTGTTTCTGCTTGGCTTCCCACGTTAGGTTCGGGTGGGCCAATGTGGCCGAGTACCCAAATGAATATGATTGAGGTCAGAGTTTAGAGCGTGAAGGAAATTCTTTTTGTGAGAGGGTTTGTAGCATAGGGGTCATCGAGAGAGTAGTGAATCTGTGAGAAAGAGAAATTTGCAATGTGAGAGAAGTTGTGAGAATGAGAAAGATAGGCAAATATTACCATTGAGGCTATGTTACAAACGCGATGGGCGACGTGTATGGGATATTCGTAAACCGTTTTGACATGTTTCATGTCTTTACTGCAAAATTCCCCAAATCCACCCCCCCTCACCAATCCGCCCTCCATGTTTACATGTGGAATACCAACTCCAAAGCCAATCGCACCCAACCATCAACAAATAGACATCGCAATAAAGACATGAAACATGCGTTCTTCATTCATTTGGCTACACCAGAAAATCTTTTGCTTTCGGTTTTTGAGTCGTCAGTGAGACAAAGGGTGTGATCAGGATATTCTGCAATCAGGTTTTTTACGTGGCAGGTGAAGATGCTGTCGTTAAATTTGGAAATTTCTGTGAGACTTGAGCTGATGTTGGGCTGGTTGAGGGTCCAAGATGGAGATGACATAGGTAGAACAGAGTTAACTGTGAAAGCTTCACTGAGAGATTGTTCGAACTGAAGCTAGCAGGATATGTTTGTTTTTGGAAGCTGGAGGAAGGTTATTATTTGGGTTGAAAATGGAATTAAAAATATTCTGGCGGAACCAAATAAATGAAGATAATTTTTAATGTCTTGTTATTGTTTCCAGTTACCAGTCAAGGCAAAATAATTTTACATCAACCAGCTTAAATCTCTTCTCTAGTATAATAAACTACCTAAGTAGCTTTTGAGAACTCATTCGCTCCGCTCTTTCGCCTTCATTCTTGTTATAGTACGAGTATAATGAGCCAACTATTTTGGATTAAGTGAAGGATTCATCACATTTTCTAGGTGGAGTGAGAGGAATATAAACTCGAACTTGGATTCGCATATTTCCAATAGGGGTGCTGGCAAAGACATTAATAAAACTCACGGATTCTTTAACGGAGTTGAACGAAGAGTGGCCGATCAATTCTATGGGGTCTACGGGATCTGAAAAATGTAGATTGTGACGTAACAGACCCCACCCCATCCAATTTATATACGATAGGGGGAGACTAAGAAAAAAAACTGATCCATGACGTCATCAGGTTGTGACGTCATAAGACTGATCTATGACGTCATCAAACTGTGACGTCACAAGCCCCAACTCCTAGCAATCTATGATAGGCGGAGGACTTGGAAGAATTTCGACTTCCGAGCTTTGACGGCCCGGTCGACCGGCGGACGGCTTTCTCCGGAAAACCCCCCAATAAAACAGGCTCCCTGTTGAAAAAAGGAAACCCAGTCCTAAACCTGTGAATTCAATAGCGGACGAAGGCCGAGTGAAGACATCAACCAGTTTGAACCCCCTCCTGACGTCATCATCCTTCCCAAAAACTAGCTTGTGACGTCATCTTTCTTCGTAACATCATTAGTTCGTGAGGTTATGAGCTTAAATTTACCTGTGACGTTATCAACATTGAGGACGTCCATAAATTACGTGAGGTGATTTTTGCAATTTGTCGACCGCCCCCCCCCCGCTAATATATCCTGAGATTTATCTTGACTCCCTTCTCCGTCTCTCTTATCTCACGTAAGATTTTTATAATCCTTTTGACATGTTCCATGTCTTTTCTCTCGCCGGACACCGATTTTGAAACTCGCGAGTACCCCCCCCCCCCCCCGTCAAGAGAAATCTCTACCCCGTGGGTGATTCAGAAATTCGCGAGTACACCAATCGTAATAATAATAATAAATAATTAATTAATTAATAATTAAATAATTAAATAAATAAATAATCAAATAATTAATATAATTAAATAATTAAATAAATAAATAATTAAATAATTAAATAATTAGAAAATCTCTACCCCGTGGGTGATTCAGAAATTCGCGAGTACACCCCGCGTAATAAAAATAAATAATTAATTAATTAATAATTAAATAAATAAATAAATAAATAATATTAAATAATTAAATAAATAAAGGCTGGATAGTCGAAATTTTTCCAAGTCTCCTAGACTTGACTTGTCTCATACCATTCCAATACAACAGCGAGTTCGCGCTACCTCATATTTCTCATAGAAGACTTATACGACGCCAAGATAGGTAAAGGGGTAAACGAATAATATCTCACGAACACTTGACCTAGTATAAGCCTAGACTGAAATATTTCAAGATGACTGATAAAATATAAAAGACATGGAACATGATTTTCATTTATTTGGCTATGCCAGAAAATTTTTTTGTTGTTGAAAATACGGTAATCTGTGCTTGATAGCTCTAGATTCATTAAAAAAACATAATTTTCTGCTATATTTTGAGAAAGAAACATGTTTTTAATGAAATTTAACCCAGTTCGCACTATTTAAGACTGTATTCTAGTAGAAAAAAATTACATGACATTCCTTGAGAACCGCCCTTCATGAGATTTGCTGGGATTATGCTAGCCCCCCCCCCCTCTCTAAATACTCCTTCATTCCTATCTTTCGGAATAGTACATTTCTGGATTAGGTTTTATGCTATATCTAATTTAGGCCTAGGAGGAGAAATTTGCCATGTAAGGGTAGTTGGAAGGGATGAGAAAGATGGGCGACTATTGCCATCAATCCGGCAGTAAATGTAGAAGCTATGTTACAGATGCGATGGGAGACGGTGGATCCATGTATGGAATATGCGTGAGCAGTTTTGTTTTAGTTTTTAGTGAGACAAAGGGTGTGATGAAGATATCCTCGTATCTGTTTTTTTACGTGGGGGGTGAAGGTGCTGTTATTAGATTTTGGGATTTCTATGAGGTTCAAGCGGATGGGGGGCTAAATGAGGGTACCAAGTGGAGATGACTTATAGATAGGTAGAAGGGGTTGATTGTGAAAGCTTCATTGATTGAGTGGTCAAATTAAAGCGGGATATGTTTGTTTCTGGGGACTGGAGGAAGTTTATTGTTTAGGCTCGAGATTGAATTGAAAATGAGAAGATGAAGGAATTGAGAGACAGCTGTTGAGAAGTCTACGAAAGTGGAGAGGAGGTTCGACAGCTTCGGTGCATAAACTGAGTTTGGGACTAGTTCAAAAGGCTTCCATGAGCATCATGAGGGAGGAGGTTTGAATGGTGTCCAATAAAGAGGGTACATATCGGCTAGGTTATAGATTGGAGTTCCATAATCTAGCCGCGGGCGAATAAGGCTTTTGGAAAGATGAAGAAGAAGTTTCTTGTTGCAGCCTTTGGAAGGTGAGAGCTTGTTTCCCAAATATTTACGTAAACGCTGTGGACCAACGCTTAGGTTTAGGCAAACTTTTAAAAAGACTATTACATGAAATAGTTTCTTCGTTGACGAAAAAATATTCCTTAAGGGTAAAAACGTACTACAAATTTATGAGACATGCACTTGATGTGAGAAATTTTCACTGACTCTATCTGAAGCCTCCTGCCTTAGGATACGAATTTGGACCAACTGTCGTGTCTGTGATGTCGGTACTGGAAATAGTTCAAGCACAAAATCTCGATCTTTAAAAAATAATTCGACAGCATTCAGACGCATTCTAAACTACGAACCCCGTATTCTTTCATTCGAACTTGCCGAACAAGGCTGAAAACCGGCTCTCGTTCACGATCTATTTTATGCGCGTTGTATGACGAATTGATGGATGATCTTACACTTCCTGACCTAGCGAGCGAGAATATTAGCCTCTCGAAAGCGCCGACGACCTTGAACCGCTATATAACCACGACAAATTATCGGAACGGTTGGTTCCGATTTGAACTTCATCGGCGATTATTTTATCAGGCAATCTGTCGATAAAACACACGTACGTTTCTTTTTTTTTTCGCGAAGTATACGTTTGTCCTTGCTTTATCCTCTTTGACGTAAGCGATTGCGAGAAAGAAAGCGAGAGAGCAACAACATAATCGAATATCTAATTTGAAATTGTTTCAAAAATTGACCCGCATTAGGACCTATTCGAATTTTCGTACCATTCTCTAACGCGCGAAGTGAACTTCACAATGATGGATCGATCATTAACATAATAATACCTGACAAGTTAAAGCCGTGTAATGTAACCGTATTAACTCGGCTGTAGGCTGCGCTCGTTATCATGGGATAGTATTTATGAAGTGTGCAAAAGAAATCAACAACAAGCTCGAGGGTGTATTTCGAAGGTACATATTTTCTGGGAATGCATTTATCTCTAGCCTTGTTCGCATACACAGTAGGCTACACTGAAATTACGAGGTAGATCGGTTTCTCACCCGTAGGCACTTTTCGCCACAAAGTGTGTGGTACGGAATGGTAAAGCAATTAAAGTTGGAAATGGCTATGTACGCCACGAAAACGAGTCCGATTTATTTTCGGCTTTTATGACGTTGATGGGTTATTCCCTATAACTGATGTGGCAGATTTTAGACACCACCTGAGAGCAACGTCTTCAAGAAGTAACAGGTTTGAATCGAAAGAATTTCCGAATGTACTTTCTGAATACATGTTCAAGTAGCAATTTACACAATGTTACGTGACTGAAAATTTGATAATAACAAACATCACTACCATGGGTATAACAAAAACAAGCGAAGCCTTTCGAGGAGTTGCTCACTCAAAATTGACTGGCATGTCTACTATCAGTGTATTATCGTTATTTTAATTGTTCAAACAAGCCCGATTTCACTCTTACATACTTAATAACGACTCGTTCGTTAATTGATGTAGGTAGGTACTTTACCTCTGATTTTTGACCTCGAATTTGAGAGGGAAGAGGGTGAATGATTAAGTAATTTGCTTACCCTTGCTCGGAATTTGCGTCCCATTTCCGTTAACTCGATGATTGGTAGTTATTTTGGCCATTTTTTAAGATTCCAAACGATAACTTTTCACGCTAGCGCAACCGATGTTGACGCGAACAACGCTTATGTAGATGAAAATCGAGTCTCGGATGCGGAATAACGTACGTTTTTTTACCGCGAAAAATATATTCCCGCAAAATACGCTGCACGAACCTTGGTATTTCAGTCGAGCAAGAACATGTGAGATAAATTATCATGTACTGTGCAACTAAAGCCAGTTCACGAGAACGGAAGGGCGCTGCCGTCTTTCGAATCGGGGAGAGGAAAACACACACGCGGTAATGGCAAATTGACGAGAACACTGAAACTGTGTGTAGGTGTGCTGAGCATTACCGACCTGAAAGGACCCTACAGATCGTGTATTTTACAAACTCGTGCGCGATCAACCGATTTTCGCGATTAAATTGATAAGGTAAGTTGGTAGTGACGCGGTCACAGTGACCCACAAGTCAGCGAAATTCCGATGAGAGGAGGCGAATACCGCGAAAGAACGCCTCGTGTACGTAGCGAGTATGTACGATATGTGACGCTGTTCGCATTTACACATTTTAGCGTAAGTTTGTAGTCGAGTCTCTCGAAGAAGGGTGCAAATATTGGTCCGATTTGAAACTCATTTTAGGCCCTATTTACGAACCGCGCGCATAAAATAACGAACAGGATCGCTTCCTTTCCGTTGGAAACGGTTTTGTACGGTCAAGTATTTTCGCGCACGTTGTTTCTGTTTTTTCTAGAGGTGTGGTATATTTTCGTGATTCTTATCTGGAGTGACATACGTTCAATTTGATGAATCGTATAAAAACTACCCTTCTGTATACTACCCTATATTGGTCTCAATGTCTTCACCTCGCGAGATACATTGATGTCGTTTTAATCTTATTCTTTGCGCACAAATCATTTGTGATTCTATATTGGGTATAATTTCTCGTGTATCTCTTATTATATTTGAGGTAATTAGCTGTATGCCCACCAGTATTTGTCGCTATTTGATCAATGAAGCCTATTATGAGTATAACCTCCTCCATACCTACTAGATTACATTATTGCAATTATCGTATCTACTAATCACATTTTAATTTATGAAGAGCTTCTATACTTTGTATTTCTTTAAAGAACACGTCTCACTTTTAATAGTCCATGGCCCATATGAAAATGCGGTACCTACCATTCGAAGGGACGAAGCAATACTTCGAGATATGTTAGTAGGAGTGATACTTGATATAAAAAACGATGATAGACATCTGAGAAGAGCAGCTTTCCAAAATAGCGGATCGGTCTTCTGGTAAAAGGCGAATAACTCATATGTATGGGTCAAATTTTTTACTTTTCTTTTTCAATAAAAGACAATTAGGCCTCGAATAACATATCCAACTTCCCGTCCCTCACATCCTAATAAATTTTCTGTGGCACGTTCTAGCTCCCTAAAGTCAATGTTTTGCAAATATCTTGAAAAATTGGGCATCAATCATGAAAAGTTTCAGATAAATAAGGTTCCTCGTGGAATTTGTTATAGAAAATACCATTCAAACTTTGCTATGCGTCCAATTATAGTTGGGAAGTCAATTTTTCAGCAATAAATATCTAGAAAATAAAACACGAATGAAATAACATTTCAAACAAAAACCATTAATTGAAAAATGTCAAGTGCAAAATGGATTGCCTAAAGTTTCTTCCAAAGTTTGTCGAAAGTTCTGAGCTTTTGGAAGGAAATCGATTGTTATCAAATATTACAAAAAAATAAGCTGTTCTAATGAGAAAAGTTCCAAACAAAAAATATTTTTCATGAAATTTACTACATCACGGACCATCTGAACTTTGTTGTCAGTCTAGTTATATCTTGAAAAGCTTCCAAAAGTTGTGACCTTCTAGAAAAAATCGTCGATTCGTAGTAAATATTTTGGAGAATTGAGTTTCAATAAGAAAAACTTTCAAACAAAAAAATGTTCTTTTGGACATTGTCTGTAAAATAGACTACTTAAACTTCCTTTTAAAAATTGTCGGAAGTCCTGAGCGTTTGGAAGGAAAGTGATTGTTTGCAAATATCCTCCAAACTAGAGCTTTAATGAGGAAAAGTTTAAATCCAAAAGTGATTCTCACAAAATTCACAACATCTTTATTGTAAAGCAAATGGTCATCATTAGTTGCAGTCAGAAGAATAAAATCTTGATGAGGAATTGTAGCTAATTTGCCGTTTGCCGCCATACGCGTTGATGTTGCTGTAATTTGGGCAAAATTAAATAATATTCAAGCTGTTCATCCGCACATGGCGCTGCAATCTCTTAAAACCACACAAAATAGGTTTTTTGAATATCTGCCAAATATTTATCAATTATTTAATGCAATGAAATGATTGATTGCAAATTATTTTGAATTATTTATTCTAGAACACGATGTAAAATACAAAATATTTGAAAAAATAATCCGATGTTGATAATGAAGTTGATTGAATTGAGTTTACTGAACTAAAAAGAAAAAACATGAGTTTGAATCGAAAAAACTCTAGTTACTAAATGAAATCTTACGGTAGATAATTTTGTCATCAAACACTCATATGTAAAATCTTACAGCAACACCGCCGTATCCTACAAACTCTTATAATCTTACCCTTCCTCATTAGTGATACAATCATTTACTTATTCAGTTTTCCATTATATTAGGAACAAAAAGCCTCTAGATTTTTACTATTGCATTCTGTATAGTGAATACTATATTGCTGCTGTAAGATTTTACATAATATGAATGTTTTCTTACAAAATGATTTAATATTTTGTTTGGTAACTATAGAGTTTTTTTTATTCAAACTCTTGTTTTTTCTTTTTAGTTCGCTTATGATAAAAGTCAATTCAATCAATTTCATGAGCAACAGCTGAGTTGTTTTTTCAAATATTTAATTTGAATTATTTTAGTTGAAATATATCTACGCAAACGATGTGTCCCAAAACATTTTTTTGTTAATAAATTATAATAATTGGACTGATATAAAGAAGGAAACGCTAAATTGGTCCAAAAAGTAACTGCATTATCGAAAAAAAAAAAAAAAAAAAAAGGTTCTAAGTGGTATGGGAAGCGAGATAGAAAAAAGAAAGAAAGAAAGATCCGCGGTCAAACACATACCAAGTGTTGGCAACACCGGAAAAACTTGTGATTTGCAAGTATGGATGAAAAAGTGACAAAAAAGACTACTTTCTTTAAAAAGTGCCTGAAAGTGACTGAAGCCTAAAAAGTGACCAAGTCACTCAGAAGTGACAAACTGGACACCCTAGAACAATTGATTTCCTTCCAAAGCTCAGAACTTTCGACAAAGTTTTTAGGACTTTAGGTAATCAATTTTGCAGTTAAAATTTTTCAATTATAGTTTTTGTTTGAAATTTCATTTCATTCATGTTTGAAGTCAATTTTTCAGCAATAAATATCTAGAAAATCAAACACAAATGAAATCAAATTTCAAACAAAACAAATTTATTGAAAAATTTCAAGTGCAAAATAGATTGCCTAAACTTTCTTCCAAAGCTCTCAGGTTTTGGAAGGAAATCGATTGTTATCAAATATTACAAAAAAATAAGCTGTTCTAATGAGAAAGAGTTTCAAACAAAAAATATTTTTCATGAAATTTACTACATCACAGACCATCTGAACTTTGTTGTCAGTCTAGTTATAATCTTGAAAAGCTTCCAAAAGTTGTGACTTCTAGAAAAAATCGTCGATTCGTAGTAAATATTTTGGAGAATTGAGTTTCAATAAGAAAAACTTTCAAACAAAAAAATGTTCCTTTGGACATTGTCTGTAAAATAGATTACTTAAACTTCCTTTTAAAAAATTGTCGGAAATTCTGAGCGTTTGGAAGGAAAGTGATTGTTTCCAATTAATATCTTTCAAACTCGAGCTTTAATGAGGAAAAGTTTTAACCCAAAAGTGATTCTCACAAAATTCACTACATCTTTATTGTAAAGCTAATGGTCATCATAAAAAGTCTATTGTGGGCTTCAACATTGAAAAAAAATCTATAGGAATCACATTAAATAGTTTTATTCATTTATTTAAAGTATTTTTATTTGTAAGTGATGCTGATAACAATTCAGTGGCCTAGTTGCAGTCAGAGGAATAAAATCTTGATGAGGAATTATACCTAATTTGCCGTTTGCCGCCATACGCGTTGATGTTGCTGTAATTTGGACAAAATTAAATAATATTCAAGCCGTTCATCCGCACATGGCGCTGCAATCTCTTAAAACCACACAAAATAGGTTTTTTGAATATCTGCTAAATATTTATCAATCATTTAATGTAATGAAATGATTTATTGCAAATTATTTTCAATAACCACTTCTGAACAAGGAAAAATGAGCATTCATTTAAATAACTGTTACTAAGGTAATTTTCAACGCTGAATTCAAGCCGTTTATCGTTTTGCGATAGCACGTCTAGATTTTTTACAATGTTGTTGTTTATTTACATCAATTTGCCGCGGAACTTCACGGTCGATACCGGTAGTAGCAGTATCCAAACTCGAGAACGTATTTCGCGACATTCCGCGGCAAATTGATACAAATAAACGAGAACATTATGAAAAATCTAGACGTGCTATCCAGAAACGGGAAACGTCATTGAATTCAGCGTTGAAAATTACTCTAGAAACGCTTATTCAAATAACTGCTACAAACAAAACATTTTTTCTTGTTCAGCAGTGAATTATTTATTCTAGAACACAATATCAAATATTTAAAAAAAGAATCCGGTGTTGCACATGAAGTTGATTGAATTGAGTTTATCATAACTGAACTAAAAAGAAAAAAACATGAATTTGAATCGAAAAAGCTCAAGTTTCTAAATAAAATATTAAATAATTTTGTAATCATACATTCATATGTAAAATTTTACAGCAACACCACCGGTTAGTTTTCCATTATATTAGGAACAAACAGCCTCTAGATTTTTACTATTGCCTTCTATATAAGTGAATACTATATTGCTGCTGTAAGATTTTAAATATGAATGTTTGATTACAAAATGATTTAATATTTTGTTTGATAACTATAGAGTTTTTTTTATTCAAACTCTTGTTTTTTCTTTTTAGTTCACTTATGATAAAAGTCAATTCAATCAACTTCATGAGCAACAGCTGAGTTTTTTTTTTTAATACATAATTTGAATCATTTTTAGTTCAAGTGTATCTATGCAAATGATATATCCCAAAACATTTTTTTGATAATAAATTATAATAATTGGACTGATAAAAAGAAGGAAACGCTCTATTGGTCCAAAAAGTAACTGCATTATCAAAAAAAAAAAAAAAGGCTCTAAGTGGCATGGGAAGCGAGATAGAAAAAAGAAAGAAAGAAAGATCCGCGGTCAAACACATATCAAGTGATGGCAACACCGGAAAAACTTGTCATTTTTAAGTATGGATGAAAAAATGACAAAAGTGACTACTTTCTTTATAAAGTGCCCAAAAGTGACTGAAGCCTAAAAAAGTGACAAACTGGACACCCTAGAACAATCGATTTCCTTCCAAAAGCTCAGAACTTTCGACAAAGTTTGAAAGATAGTTCAGGCAATCTATTTTGCAGTTAAAATTTTTAAATTATAGTTTGAAATTTTATTTCATTTGTTTTTGATTTTTTAGATATTTATTGCCACGGTACATTATAGAGGTATTGACACAACGAAAAATTTCTGTCGCACGAATTGTGTTAATTCATACGGAATTCCGCTACGCTCGCAGCGATCGTTTGAATACCTTCCACACCCCACCTGTGTCGGAACCTTACCGGAGGTACCCTAATATTGACGAAATTTTCGAGGGTTGTAAAAGGTGAAGAAATTCACCTAAGAAGATAATTTTTTTTTAAATAAGTAGAGCATGGTGAGTTGTCTATTCGTACCCGGTTTCAGATTTTTAGGTTAATGCCTGATTCCTCTACGAATTTTAAAAATTGATGAATTTACATTACCTAGTATTCATGTAGTTTTCATGCTTAGTAATACCTTGCAACGCTCCTAGCGTAGATTATATCAACTGACACAACTCAGGCGACAGTAACAAACACGGCTAATATACGTTGGTGTCAATACCTCTATAATGTACCGTGTTTATTGCTGAAAAATTGACTTTTCCCAAAGTTCCCAACTTTCGACGAACTTCTTAAGCTGATAATTGGATGCATAGCAAAGTTTGAATGGTATTTTCTATAACAAATTTCACGAGGAACATTTCTTATCTGAAACTTTTCATGATTGATGACCAATTTTTCATGATATTTGCAAAACATTTATTTTAAAATTTGACCCATACAATATGAGTTATTTGCCTTTTACCAAAAGACCGATCCGGCATTTTGAAATTGGCCGCCATTTTGAAAAGCTGCTCTTCTCAGATGTCTATCATAGTTTTTTATGTCAAGTATCACCCCTACTAACATATCCCAAAGTGACGCTTTGTCCCCCCACGTGGTACCAAAAACCACTATTTTCTATGGCCGTTTTGTAGGGGGCTTTCTCGGTAAAATATTCATGATGTCATACTACGCCCCGTATTTTCTCTCTCTCGAGCTCTAGCGCACTATACATCAAGAGCTGTTGGGCTAGGTAGTTGGGATTATTATAGGCCAACTTATGGAGTAGCAGAAGTCAAAGTTTTTCTGAGTCCCCAAAGTAAACCCTTGTATATTGCATGTGTAGGGAAAGCATAGTATAGGTAACAATATGAGCTAGTTAGCCTGACGTACAGTGTATAAAGCTCATGTACGTTAGACCTAGTATGATGAAGGCTAAAGATGCAGGTCCGAAAGTAGCAGGGTCGGAAATTTAACCAAGTCTCTAAGTGGGTCAAGGTCAATGAAAACGTCATCAAGCGTAACAAAAAACCGAGGCGGTTTTTCCAAAAGCAGTCGCAGTTTCATAGGCATATGAAATGCTAAAACCCCACCCTGTTTTCTTCGAATATTCAAAATCCCCTCCCATGACATACTGTATATGAATGAAAAATGGCTCTCATGTTTGAGGATTCTGTACTTCTGACATACTGTATAGTTTTAAAGCCATAATTTTTTTAAAGTCCTCCTCATACTGTGACACGCAATATAGCTCAAAATATTCAATACACATTACTGACTTCTTTGAACCCGCTTTCTGTTTAGTAAGGGGGTGCCTAAAAAACCGTTGTGACGTCATCAATGACCTAGACCTCGTTCAAGGACTTAAAAAAATTTCGAGCGGCGTAATTGTTGAATAAACGTAGAGAACTGGGTCGTGTTTCATTTGATACCGTGATACATTGTTGGAAACTGGTGTCAAATCATATTTTTCCGTTTTTTAAATTCATCCAGTTAAAAGATCACAAATACTCTTTTCATCTTTTTAAAAAGATCGGATAGGCCGCCCTGCATAGGGGTTGATATAACTGTAAAACTGCAATTGTACAACATGATTGTGTGTGTGCATTTGTTCACCGTTCTTAGAGAAATAATTATGCGTGAAGCGCTCGTTAGTTAACAAGTCTCAATTTTGTTCAATACGCATGAAAAATTACCAGGTAGAATTTTCTGCGACTAATTCAGGTGATAAGTTGAGAATGAATCGTTTATTTTTTTAGTAGTTTATTGTCATTAGGTCAAGAAGTGTGTGTCATTGAACTTGCAGTACGCGGATACACTTGATGAATTGGTTGGGAAGACGTAATTTTTGCATATTCTGTCATTCACAAGTAGAATACATGATAGAAAATTTTAACGTAGGTCGTAAGTCGGAAAAAATTCTTCGAATTATGAAACAGACATCAAATATTTCATCATCGATTCTCGTTTCTTCTATTGTCAGTTATGCAGTTTAAACAATTACCTATTTCAAGAATTTTGAGTCTCTTTCAACGGATTTAAATAAAACTCAACGAAGCATCAAAAAAAAAAAAATTCAATTATTAAAGGAAAAATATTGAAAATTACCGGAAATCTGAATTTTCTTCAATAATATCTAAAGAAATGAAACTTGTGACATGATAAAATTTCCTGATATTTTTTGTTGAAAAAATGTTGGAAAAAAAAAAGATTTTCATGACTCCAGAATTCTTTCTTTTTATTGCGAGAAATTTATCGAGCCATATCGTCTTCTGAAAGATAGATGTTCTTTTTTTCCCTTTTTCTTGAGCAGCGCACGGTCGATTGAAAATTTCAAAACTTTGTAACATCATCACCTTTTCGATTTTAATAATTTTTTAGTCTGAAAATTATGGTAAAGTTTTGATAATTTTCTCGAACATTTACTCTGGTCAGTCTTACACTATGTAAAACAAGAATTCAAGCATACCCTAAGTATATTTCTTTTCTATCGATCGCCAATTATTATTATTTGGGTTGGGTGGAATGAGGACGAAAATACTGTTTTGACAAGTTAATAATGACAGCTCAAAAAATCTTAGTCAAATCAGTCAGCTTTAATTCCCTTCAGAAAATTATTATCCACGAATGATCGACTGTCACTTGAATAAATCATTCTTATAAATAAAAGATTCGGAACTTGTATTTTCTTATCTCAATACTTTAAAAAACGAAAAAAAAAAGGATTTCTATTATCAAAATGAAAACTTAATTTTATTCTTCGTGATATGGAAATGAGGAGCAGGTAACTAGAATTCAATCGTTTTTCTTAGAGCGATTTTTTGAAATTGCCAAAAACATCGAATGTCACTCAAAAAGCGGTAATGTATTATTTTGTATAACTTCATTTAAGAAAATTTGGGGCTTCATTGAAAATATAACAATTCAGACAAGTCCTCACCAATTATCCTTTAATCTACCATAAATCCCTGATATTAGAAACTGAACTTCGGTTATATAATTCCACAGTATTCAACTTGATGTTTTGAGGTCATCGGTCTTCATTTTTTTTTTTATCAAAACGTTTGAAAAAACGTACGAGGTCTTGTAGGTTCCAACAAAGACACTAATTTAAAAATACATACTAAATTTGATGGAAGAGTCCAGAATGACTCCAACATATTTTACTTTTTGAACAAAATATTATTTTGTATTTTCTGTGGCTCTCCAAAATAAGACTTTGGAATAAAATTCTCTATTTCGAAGACTTTTTAATTGAGCGAGAAATTATCTAAAATCAGCTTGCCGGAAGAAGTTCTGTACCAGCAAGCTGGCAAAAAATCGCCGATTCAGTAGGGCTTACGAAAATCTAATGATTGATAACTTAAGCGCATCAGAGTACCGTGAAAGGAAATTAAATGAATAATAATCTTAATAATGCATCAATGGATTACTTTATACTTACCACTCATGTTGTCAAGTATGTACTGTATTGGAATTTCTAATCCACATAATATTGAAATTCATTCATGAGGGAAAATAATTTTTACGCGGAAATGTCAAATGTTGTCCGAAAAAGAGTAACCAACTTGAACGAGTAACTGATAATAACTTATCAGTGATGATCAACTTCAAAACAGTCGCCCGCGAACACTCAGCTGTGAAGAGTTGGGAGAGAGAAGTTCGTTGATCCAGCCCAAATCCAGTAGGCCTAGCTGCAAAAAAAAAAATCGGCATCACCCGTTCTACGTGACGTCGTAGTTTGTTTATGTTGTTGGCCTGTCGACACGGTCTCTGATTGGTTATTAATAGAATGACGCAACCAACTGACGCTTTATCATCACAGTGATCAGCTGTTCCATCCTCAATCTGTTGTTGTTCTTGTTAGGTATTCAAAGTTACTTCTTATCAATTTCAACTTTTGAAGTAGTGTATGGACCCATGAACGATCGACATCAAGAGCATTAATCACTAAACTATTTTTTCGTTTTCACTACAATAATATCGAATGTTTGAAGAAGAAAATTAGGCAAAATGTGACGCCCAGTGGTTATCTATTATGAGTAAAGGCCTCTTCTTTACATTGCAAATACGAAGAATCATTATAAGTGACTGTTAAAACTTGAATAATGCGTTAGTATAGTAACAGAAAAAAGCTATCGAATAGTATTTAACTTATAGATTTAGTCTTCTATCTATATCACAATTAGACCCTCCGCTGAGACAAGAACATTCCCCAAAATTCATATAGTCGAATATTAAAACATACCATCTCGTCATGATCATTAGCAACCTCAAAAATTGTATAGTAAAAACGAATTCACGTTCATCTACTACAATCATCTTTTCAACGTGTTTCAGATGTACTGTACTTCTGGTCCCGCAAATGGCTGAAATTGCTGATCTTAATGGTATTGCTCTACGCTATAATAAAAATTTTAATCATAGATCGGAATAGCGATCAATTCTACAATCATTTTGTAAAGCTGAGAAATTTGAAAATGTGGACATCGTATCGTAGCTCGTACAATGGAATAAGTCAGTATCCCTTCTAATACGTGAAATTTCTCGATCTGAAAAACGTTTTTGCGAGTAATTCGAACTTGTTCAGGTTCACCAAATTTACTGGATGTCGTCGATGTTTTGCCAAATTGCGGTATAGCGCACGTGTGCCCTGATGATACTTTTCCCGCTCATATTCATACTGGCCATCCGAAACTCTGTATCATGGGAAAGTAGTACGTACGTGATTCGTCTGTCGAAAGAAAATACATGCAAAATCTGTAAAATTTTTTCTTCATTTCGTTTTAGTTTAACAAATCACGCAAGTCATGGTGGTCGTGGGCTCAATATAGCGCTTATTGATCCTAGACGACTAATATTAAAAGACTTGGTTACTTTCGACGTGTACGATGAGAACAGCATCGCTATGGAAGTGTGGATTAACTCATCGGTGAAAGAAACTGATATCGTACTAATCTTCACCTACGATGAAGCATCGAGAATGTTGAGAGAGTCTTCAAGGAAGCTTTTCTATAGTTTAGGTGACGTATTCCTAAACGCGTCCGCTTCCTCGAGTTTTTATGCTAAATAATATTAAACTTGTAGGTAGCTCAAAAATTCAAGACCTTCATTTTCGATCGCAATGGTTTATGATTTCACAAAAAGGAATCAAAGGTTTCACACCATTTGAAAAGGTTACCATGCCTCGCGATGGACACTGGGGAGAGCCAATCGATGAACGACTTTGCGTTCCCTGACAAAGTATGGCATTCTAGGATATTAACAGTGGATCTGATAATTGCGATAAATTTCACGCGTTTGCTTTTGCTTATATATTCAGTCGCTCCAATCATGGTGAGTCCTCCGAACACGAGAAGTGCAGTTGATTCAACGAGAACCAAATTTTGCGAAAAGCATAAACATTTAGAAGAAAGGTTTTTCTGTTCTGGTAAAGAATTGATATAACTTTGTCCTAATCTGAATTTGTATATTGGGATGTTGATTGCTTTCTTTCTCACCCACAGGGTTGAAGAAATTTTACAGTATTTCTCCTGTACCTCTATGGGATTATTCTTTGAAAGGAAACGTTATATTTTCCGTACCTATAGCAATTATCGCGGCAGAACCACTCGACAATCTAGATGAGTTAGATTCTTTTTTTATGACGTTGGAATCGTTAAATCAGCAACCCGGGATCGACCCGAATAACGTTTTCGTGTTCCTCAAGAAATCAGCACCCGTAGTTGCGGAAATCGTTCAAATGTATAAATTTCATCTGATAGTTTTGGATTCAGATGAACTTCGGTCGTTTAATGATACCTGTTAGTTAAATTCGTATTCTTACCACCTCTGCTTGTACAAATTACTGATTTGTCTCTTCGATAACTCAATATTCGTATATCCGTAGGTGCTTTAGGCTCAAAAATGGTTGAGAAAGCGATTAAAATGCTGGGTCGAAAAGAGCGTTACGTGATCGTTTTGCACGTGACTGGATTAATATTATCCCCAGACTTCCTATCATTCATGGCGCAGTTGGTGCCAATTGTTGATGCAGATAAATCGATCGTCGGCATTTCAGCGTGGAATCCGAATGGTACTTAGCTTCTTTCTAATAGCGATTGAAATTTCGTAGGAAACTACTTTATTATGCACTATGTTTAAAGGATACTCATCAGTTTCTAATGACGTTCGTTTGATTTACCGAGTCCAACAGTGGCCGGGCGTAGCGTTTTTAACTCGTTCGGATGACTGTAAAGACACTTGTAAAATCGATATGGTGCATTATTGTGCCCCTCGGTTCGTTGATATTGTCACTTTTGGACTATAATTGTACCTAAAAGTGAAGGGATAAGACTTGTTTGTTTTATTTATTTTATTTTAGTGCATCTGTGACCAAAAAAATGCATACGGATCATCACATCTTATTCCCGGACGTGTCGAGAGTTTTATGGAGACCATATTTGGAGGAAATTAAAAATGTTTCAAAAAATTTGAAACGTAGTTTCATTACGATACCGAGAAATACAAATGCGTTCGTACAGTTTCTGTAGCTTGGGGAAGACTTGTGTTTTATAAAAATGAATAAATAATTGATAATTGATTTTCAGGATTTCTCACGTGGTTCTGTACAATACAAGTGTATTGATTAATTCTACGTATTACGAACATATTCAGAATTTGGTTGAAAAAAGTGTCGTCATTCGATTCTCTTCCGAAGAAATTGATACTTGCCTTCTGAATAATTCATTTTCTTCGCGGCTAATCAAAAAATTCGAAACGTAACTTGACCCGTTTGCGCACCTCTTCCAATCTTTCATCGTAACAGCACGATATAATTAGAATTTATTTCTGCACAGACGATTGCTGACGATCTACTATGAAGAAATAGACGAAATGCGCCAAAAATCGTTGAAAAATTTAGCAGAATGTTTTGGAATTTACACGGTGGATTCAATTGGTTTGGGTGGTACTTACTATGGTGTGTTCAGGTGAGCGACAGTCCCCTCCTTATCAAAATTATGAAACTCGACCTTCTTTACGTAAAACTGAGAAATAATTAAATTAATGTAAGAGAAATAAGAAACTTGTTTTCTTCGAGCACAATTTTATTTCGTCGAATCATCGATGCAGTCAGAAATTTGTTTCATTCTTCCTTTTCGGCATTTTGTTTTCGTGCACATGAGCTATAAGTTTTTTTATGGAGTAACTCTCTGCTATTTAATCGTATTTTCAAACACAAATATTATTCTTTCAGATTCACCCTGAGAAAAAGTAAGATCTTTTTGATTAATCAAAACTCTCCTTTCGGACGTGAAATGATATCTGCCAGCGCCTCAACGTGAATGCAACCTGATCTTGAATGAATACCTTTCATTTCCAACCGAGTATTGTCACTAATGACTTTTTTGTGATGCATCTCATAAACAAATTAATAAATCGTTTTCGTTATACGCCTATTTTCTTTGAGGTAAAGACGGATGTTCATGACGGGGAGTAATTGATTGAGGTCAGTAATAGATGAATTCCGCATGGTATCTTTGTTTGATCTTATTGTTCCGCGAATGCTTTCAATTCATTTCTGCCGTTGTGAGACTGATTCCAAGTTCATCGAGAAGCAGGAAGCAAGAATATTTCACAAAACTTTTCTTTATTCCCGCGACTTATAATATTGTATAAAATAATACGTCTCTAGTATTCTTGTTACAATTGTAATTCCGTTTTTAATTTCGAATTTTAAAAATGAGATACAAAAATTCAAAAGACAGGTAACAAAAAGAGAAAATAAAAGTATCATAAAAATACATCGACGTAAAACTTCTAGAATAAGATTATTTTGCTCGATACTCGGCCGAGTTGCCGCAATCGAATGCGAATTACGAACGTATTTAAATACCTCAAGACGTTAAAACGCCAATTATCTAGTGTTTATTCAAACAGCACCCTTCAATCGTAATTACATTGGAAAATAGTCGAAACATTAATATAATGGATCATTTAATTTCTACGGTTTCATACAACGCGGCACGCGAAGAAATTAATGTGATGTTTTAAATTAAAAATAGAAAAATACAAATCCGAAAACCATTTTTCACCGCTATCATTATTTTCAGTTCATCCGAAATACACGTTACACGATCATAAAAATTACAAAATAAAGGAGAGAAATTGACAAAATTATTATTATTTTTTTTTTTTAATTAGAATAATACACGAAGTATAGTCGAAAAATAACGCGAGCCATCTGTCAATACTACGACACAGCAACGATATGAGAGAGAGAAAGAGAGAGCTGTGTGTAACACATGTGCCCTTTTTGTCATGGTGACCACACGAAGGTAAAGTATGCGTAATATTTCGAAATAACGCGTACAATACATGGCAAACTTAGTGATCAATACAATTGCAAGCACCTTTCTAAATCCTTTTTTATATAACGCGTTCAATTTTACATCTTAATGAACTATGTATGGCTGAGCATAACAATGACATTTGCACTTGGCGACAATATGTAGACTTATTTCATGAATTTGTGTTACCTGCCCGTAACACACGAAGAAAAAATGAATAGAATCACAGAAAATACGATGTAATTTAATAAGCCCTCAATTTGTATCGTATGTCGTAAGTAATGCAGCATCCACAGGTTCCATACACGAAGGGCACGTGAAACTGCGCATCAACCAATCATCGATGCATGCCACGTGGTATACGTGCACGCAAGGTAAAAATCTGACTTTTTCTCCAATTTTGAATTCAATCATACAGATAACACATCTAGAAAAAGACAATCAGACTTTTCACCTGAATTCGACCGACTATCACGAGAATTCCCAACACAGGAGATTTTCGAGGAGGAAACTTACTCTTTATTTTTATTAATCGAATCGTCATACGCTAAAATCGGAAGATGCTCTAAGAGGCCCATTCTTCTAGCAATTCTGACTTGCTCCTCCTCCGATAACAGATTCGCAGGTCGTCTATCATTAGGAGTCGGATAGAATACTGGAATTCGATCCTACAACGATACGACCGCAGATGAAAATCATTCAGTTTATATTATTGCGCAATAAATATTCTACTTACTCGATACTGCAGCGAATGTAATGGCTCGTTTAAATTATCGGATTGTCCTTCATTTTCACGTAACAACGATACGTCGTCGTTCGAAGAACCTTTCAAGCAATTGCCCATGATGAGAAAATCTTAATACGACTTGAAACGAAGTGAAACTCTACATTCATATTAGTTTTCCTAATACTTCGCTCATTGTAACGTTAATAGATTTCTACTAGGTAGTAGAAACAGTTAGTGGTTTTCTATGAGACGCTTCTTCAAACTCACGTATTACTAATGATTCACAATCGAGGAGAAAATAACATTTTCAAAGCTGCTGCAAGATCGAAAGCAATATTTATAAAGACTATCAAACCGGAATAGTTGTCACGGGAATGAAAAAATTTATAAAATCCTAAAATCTAATAAGATTCAGACCGAAAACAAAGAGAGACTGGTCAGAACAAAAAGAAAATAAAGAATATTTAGATAAAAATAAAAGAAGAACCTCGCATATGATAGGGAAAGGGGTAAGAAAGTAGTAACCTGCAATAATAATAATAATATCAAAAACGTGAAATCATGACTCGTGATTGCCATAGATATTATCGTTCATACAGAATGTTCAATAATTTTTAGAACATTAAAACTGCTAGACTGCGCTAGTTTCGCAATCGTTATTTTTCGGTTAAAAAAAAATGAGGAGTCTGATACAGACATCAATGTCATTGAAAGCTAAAATTTTCAAGTCAAATGTACAAAAATATAGATGTTAGAAGGAGAATTTGCAAGCTGAAAGAAAAAAATGGAAGGTCAAAAATTGAATATTTTCCAAGTTGTGTTCCGCTATTTTTTTTTTTTTTTCAATTTTGTTTATATTTTGATTTTCATATATAAATTGGTCGAGTTCGTCCATTTCTGTCGTATCAAGTTCATCAATTGACGTACGTATCTGCAAAACAGTGGAGTAAAATTTCTTCTATCATTCATTAAATCATTCTTACGCAATATTAAAAACCTTACTCTCCTATAATTGTGGTTTTCCAGATACCGATACATCATTTCAACTTTGTATAGTAGATTTGTTCAAGACTTGAGAGGTGAGAATCGCTCCTTGGATTGAGTTGAAATTATTGGTACATTTGTACGTTGGTCTCGGATTCAGAGCTATTTATAAATTAAGTAATGGTCATAACTCATTTGGGAAAGAAGATACGTCTACAAATTTTTCTGTTTAACTCAATGGCAGCAAAACCAATTCTACTGATTCTTTCACAATTTCATATACTTGTGTTATCCCTACAAATAGTTGAGCCACGGTACATAATAGAGGTATGGACCCAGCACCAAAATCTTGTCCGCGGATGTGTCGCAGCGCATCAAAATTGCGCTACATTTGTTACAATCTAGGTCTATGTTTCCCACTCTCCACCAGCGCTGTTACATTACTGTAGGTAAATACCAGTGCAAGCGATTTTATTTTCCTAGAAGAATGGTTCTTCGTGAAATGTAGGCCTATAGCTTGTAATAAATTGTTTATTCCAGCCAAGTTTCAGCTTTCTACATTGAGTCATTCCATTTTTATGATTTTTCAAAAATCGCTTATTTCTCATAAGTAGAGCCCGCATTCCGCGGCACTTGTCGAATCATAAACTTGAAAATCAGGTGGAAGTTTATTTTAGGGATATAGTGGAGCTCGAAAAACAAATTTTATCTTGCCAAAATTGCCGATTATAGAATTGATGCCGAAAACAGGTTTTGAGGCCGATTATGGCTGAAAATTGTTGAATATTGTCTAAAATCATAAAATGTCGAACTAAATTTTCTTAGTTTTGCTTAAAATTCAGTAATTTTGGTAAAAATTGGATGTTTTTTTTTTTTTTTTCAAATATTATTTTTACTTCAAAGTTGAAAAATGAAAAATTGCCAAGGTTTTTTATTGATAAGTTTAATCCCCAAAAATTGTTTATTCGTTAAAATCTCGTAATTTTGGTCGTAAGTGAATTTGTGGCCTGTCACGAAGAAATCGACCTTATAAAGGCTCTAGCCGGGTAAGGAGGGGAAAATGGCATTGGTCGAAAAATGTTTCAAATGTCCGTCAAAATGTTGTCCCCAATGAGAAAACTCGAAACCCAAAAAATTGGACCTATCCGCTCACCCACATGTGCTGCAGAGTCATTTTTAGGCCTAAAATCCAAATGGCTGTATCTCAGGCAATAATGATCGCACAGCAATGTAACTTGGGGACATTTGAGTATATGTGAAGTATTTGTTTCAAGAAAAATCATTAAATCATTGATATTTTCCCTAGTTTCTAGCAATAACAAAACTTCAAACTTGAATATTTAGAAAAATGGGGGGGGGAGGAGGCACCTGAGGAAAATCATTCATGTAAAGCGCTATACCCTCTACTACAACATACATTAGTACCAAAGTCCTCGGTAAGGTGGAACCCTCCCAAAAAAATCAATATTAAATAAATTTCTGTGATTTTTCCGTTAATAGCGGGGTGAACTACGACTGCTACCGCAATAGGCCGCGTGAAATCAATAGTCAATGTTCGAGCTAAAAAATACGCACTCCTCCGTGGGATGAAATGGGAATCTAGATAGACCAAAAATATTTTTTTTCAGTATTTCGTTTATCGATTTGGTCAATTATTATGTAAACACATTCACGGATTAGGTGGAGTGCGTTAGATTGAGAAAAATAGTTGAAAAATTATCCAGTCGCTGGAACAGTCTGAAAACAGTAGAGAAGTGAGAAAATCCATTTGTTTACCCTGGAGGTCAGTGAGTTTAGGTATTTCATTCATAAATTCGTTCAATTATAATGTAATCACGTCCACCGAGTTTGAAAAAATGGTCAAAAAATTCTCCAGTTGCTGGAATGGTCTGGAAATGATGAAAAATCGAGAAAATTCAATTTTTTAACCTGGAGGACCGTAATTTTGGGTATTTTGTTCACCAATTGGGTCAATTATAATGTCAACATGTCCGTCGAGTTTGAAAAAATGGTCAAAAAATTCTCCAGTCGCTGGAACAGTCTGGAAATAGCAGAAAATCGAGGAAGTCCACTTTTTGAACATGGAGAGCTGGGATTTTTGGTATTTTGTTTATCAATTACGTCAAATCTTATGTAAATACATCTACCGAGCTGGGAAAAAATAATCAAAAAATTCTCCAGTTCCTGGGATGGATTTCCTTGATTTTCTACTGTTTCCAGACTATTCCAGCCACTGGAGAATTTGTTGAATATTTTTTTCAACTTCGGGGGAGGTATTTACATAATATGATTTGACCTAATTGATAAATAAAATACCAAAAATTACAGCTCTCCATGTTGAAAAAGTGGATTTTCTGGATTTGGTACTATTTCTAGACCGTTCTAGTGACTGGAGAATTTATTGACTACCTTTTTCCAACTCAGCGGATGTGTTTACATACATGAATTGACCTAATTGATTAACAAAATATGAAAAATCGCAAGTTGAAAAAGTGGATTCTCTGGATTTCTTACAATTCCAAAACCGTTCCAGCGACTGGAGAATTTTTTGACTATTTCTTTCTAACTCGGTGGACGTGATTACATTATAATCGAACGAATTTATGAATGAAATACCAAAACTCACTGACCTCCAGGGTACACAAATGGATTTTCTCACTTCTCTACTGTTTTCAGACTGTTCCAGCGACTGGAGAATTTTTCAACTATTTTTCTCAATCTAACGCCACCTAATCCGTGGATGTGTTTACATAAGAATTGACCAAATTGATAAACGAAATATGTACTGAAAAAAAATATTTTTGGTCTATCTAGATTCCCATTTCATCCCACGGAGGAGTGCGTATTCCTCAGCTTGAACATTGACTATTGATTTCACGCGGTCTATTGCGGTAGCAGTCGTAATTCACCCCGCTATTCACGGAAAAATCACAGAAATTTATTTAATATTGATTTTTTTGGGAGTGTTCCACCTTACCGAGGACTTTTGTACTAATGTATGTTGTAGTAGAGGGTATGGCGCTTCACATGAATGATTTTCCTCAGGTGCCTCCTCCCGCCCCCCCCCCCAATTTTTCTAAATATTCGAGTTTGAAGTTTTGTTATTGCTAGAGACTAGGGAAAATATCAATGATTTAATGATTTTTCTTGAAAAAAATGATGTTCACATACACTAAAATGTCCCCATCATTATTCCCTGAGATACAGCCATTTGGATTTTAGGTCTAAGAATGACTCTGCGGCCCACGTGGGTGAGGGGACGGGTCCAATTTTTTGGGTTTCGAGTTTTCTCATTGGGGACAACATTTTGACGGATATCTGAAACATTTTTCGACCAAGGCCATTCTCCCCCTCCTGCCCGGCTAGAGTTTTTATGCAGTAGAGCTACATTTCCGCAGCACTGAATTATTTATACTGGAGAAATGTAGCTGCGGTATGAATCTCATAAGGTCGATTTGTTTGTGATAGGTCACATTTGTAAAAGCACTGAAAACCTATGTTTTTTTCTTTCTTCTTTTTTTTTAATGCCGAAAATGCAGCATTACGTGCCGAAACTCTTCATTTTTAGTGCCGAAAAATCCGAGCTCTGCTCATAAGACTCTGTGGTGAACCCAAAATGTTTAAGACAAAGCACACAGCACGATCTGGGATTTTGATTTGTTAAGAAATAACGACATATTGGGGGACAACTCTATTCAGAATGTATGAATTTAAATTTTCCAACCCCTCTCCGAGCTATTGACCTTCTCTCATCCGAAGAATTATCAATTTTCATTTCCTTAAATATCTTGCGGAATCCATCACAATTTGACTTACATAATTCATAACAAATTTGTTAAACGAGGTAAGGCCTAGTTGCCATCCTCCAACACCCTGTTTATTTTTATTTTTATTTTATTTATTATCATTATTTTTGTTTTTTTTTTCCTTCCAAATTTCTGTAATTTTGTTTTTCTCTTCCTTGTTTTGTAATGTTTCTCTTTTTATTTTTATCTTTATTTTTTTAATTATTTTCACAATAAAGGGTGTATAAAAAAAAGGGTTGGATTACAGCGCATGTGGCCATAGGTACCTCTACTATGTACCGTGGTTCTAACTTTATTATATAAAGTATAACTTTGTAATAAATAAATCATCATAGAGTTATGAATAAAAATTCATATAAAATTCATAATAATAATTTTTTTTAGTAACCCTTAGAAAATTTTTCTATGTAAATGGAGGTTTACAAACATTCTTTAGTTGATGAAGATGAATTTGATTTTCAAAACATAATACTGTGTAACTGAATCTAAAAGAATAAAATAATACTAAATTTATGGTAAATATTATTGCTCATTTGAGTACCTCATCAAGAATTATCGAATCGCAACTCTCTCAGAGTAGAAGAGCTTATAAGGTCATTTCAGACCTACCTGAAAAAGTACCTACGTAATTTTTCTCAATATCTCTGGTAGACTTTTAGCGCTTTATTCATGTTCTAGATTTATTATTTTAAATTTTTTATCGATTTATACCATATTTTCCGTTTTGAAAGTCTATTCGAGCGTAAGTTACATTCAACGGAGAGTTTTACTTTTGTCGAAAACTTTTTTATTTCATTTTCTTTTCCCTCGATTCACATACGAAAATGGTGAAATTGAATGCAATACCTAGCTCGGATAGGTAGTGCACAATGTATAAGTGGTCTACTTGGTGTTCGCCTACGTTGAGAATAGACATGCTGAATATTGAACTGACTTTACGTTCTGTGTACATGAAACGTGATTTAATCCTATTACGTAACTTGTTTATAGATAGTCTAAATGCACGAACAATATGTGTATCGGATAAGGGTGACAGCAATAATTTTTGACCGTGACTTTTTGTGACGTTTCACACGTACAAATGTTCGGTTTTTTTCGTTTTCTTTAATAATGATAATAATTGATGAGTGACTATTTTTTTGTGTAAAAATGTGTTCAAGTATCGATAATATTGTAGTTGAATACCTGTCGACAAAGAAAACTGATATCTGACTACCGTGGAGCTTACTATTTGCAGCAAACATGGTTCACTACTGCTCCATTAAGTCAATGATTGCGGTGAGTTCAACTCTTTTCGCTTGTTGTAGTTAAGATACGTGCAATCGTATCCGACATCTTTCGATTGTGGTCAGACGATGCTACAAAACTCAAAAGTAGCCTACATAGGCTAGTCCAACCGTGAAATGAGTAAATTTGACATGAGTTTACGAAAAATTTATTGATTTGAAGCAGAATTGAAGATATCAGTCTTCCAAGCAATAGAAGTTGACTCACATTATATTCTAGGCCTCAGCTATCGTAGGCAGTATCTTCAAAAAATGAGAATTCTCCAAGGAGGTTTTAATGAAAACTTTCCAGAATAGTACCAGCCCCCCCCCCGGAATTTATTAGACCCACATAATATGCCAAAAGGCCTGCAAGATAACCCATATCTAGATTAATGATTTTTGTAGTTCCTACTCGCTTTAATGAGTCATTCTGTGCTTTTTTTACACACCCAAAGAATCGCATATCATGGTGAGAGTTTAGGGTGACATCATTTTTTCCATAATGATACTGCTATACCGCCCACTTGGCATATATGTGTTAATTAAACTATGGCTTGACTTACAGAATATAACAGGATGGATTGGAAGGTTCTGTTGATCCTACTTATATCAGAATATGTTCGAGAGACAAAAACACATAATAAGTGAGTACATTATCTTCGGTTCAATGAGAAATTTTACCTGGCAAACCTGAAAGCTTCAGACTGTAAGATTCCTCTTTTAAGATACTGTATGGCATTAGAGGTAGTACGCTCATGATGATGCTGTGCAATAATTCTATAACCTTCCCTCGTGTAGGTCATATCGAGAAATAAAAAATCATGGTGTAATAAAAAATAATGAGTCAGATAATGTACTTTTGAATGAAAAAAATTAAAAATCAATAAAAATTATTCATACCTTGAGAAGTTGAAGACTATACCTACTGGAAGTAAATGACCGCTTATATGATAATTTTTTAAGCATTTTTGGACGTCAATAAGTCTCAAAAACAGGGGAACCTTATTCTTCGTTCGAAGTTCCTCAAGGAAACTTGATTGACTCTCGATAAATTGAGGCACGTTCTAGAATATTACGGTAACTGTAGTGTATTCCTTACACACTTTCTTGTCAAATAACACCAAAACCTCATTCTTTGTTTTTTCGCGGACTAATCGTATCGGGGTGAAAGTCAGCTCAGATTTAATTAATTGGAATCAACTTCGATTCCGTAATTTTAAATCATTTTTTCTATGGGTATATACAATCAATCTGAAGATTGAATGAAAATCCAGAAATCCAGTCGTACTTATTTTTGTACTCGTATTTGTAAATTTTTATATTAATATAAACGTTTTTTTTTTCTTTTTTTTTTAAACCATTATACAATTTTAATTTATTATTATGATTACATTAATTTTCTGAACAAAGAAATGTATACTGGTGACGTCTTGTATTTTACGCGTAGGTAATTTAAAAAGAACATAAGGCTAACTAACGTTCAAGTAGGTCTAGGCTGTGGTGTAGGAGTATATATTATTTGATGAACCCTTCCTTGTGGTGTAGTTTCATAGAACAAGGACCGTATCGATATACCATTTAAAGTAACACTATTGAGATCTGATTAATTTTAGCGACACCAGTATTGTAGCCAGTATTTCCCTTTGGCGTGACAGGAAACCTTACAAGAGAGATTTATAATATAGTGAGCGAGCCCGCACTTTAAAACAGTTACAACGTGCATCAACATATCCCAATAGGTTGACATTTCTGTCGTTTCATTTGTAGGGCTAATCGTCGATAAATATTGCTGATGAAGTGATGAATAATCCTAAAATGGTTATAACTCTAAATATTAATCGATTGTTTTCTAGCACCGAATTTAAGCTACATAATTATACCCATATCTGAATCTCCTTGGTATTCCTTAGCTCTACGTCAAAAAAAGCTCATGTAAGTCCTTTACCTCGTGATTGAAGATTTACCTGGGAAAAGAGCATCTATCTTATGTATTTTCTTATGGAAAGGATGCTCTTCTTTTCCTATAGATACGTCCGTATACCGGTTCTAATCGTAATCAACTACGAGTACACATCTTGTATTTAAAAAAACATTTATGACATCTGAAGTATAATAAATAACATTATCGATGAGCTACCACTAGGTATAAATTATAACATCTACTCACTGGTCAAATGTATTCTTTGTAAGAAAATTTTTTATCGGGCCTACATTGAGTGTACTTGTATGAATATATTTTGTAAGTTCAATAGGTGAATCTTATTTCACAAATTTTGCTTGATTCAATGGCCCTAACCAATACGTTTAATTTGGATTAGATTAATGGGTCAACATATGGTTTTTCAGAATGCCTTTCTGTATAATTTTTTCATCAGGAATATCTCACCAAATTGATGTAGATTTGATTCTGATGGATCCACATAATAGCATTTATGGGAATATTTTTTTCACAGGTGTCACACATAAATGGATATTTCAGACCTGGGTCAGAGTGATTATTTTTTTCCACAGACATCACACTTTAATTGACATTTCAGTACTGAATCAAATTCATGGGTCCATGCAAGTCTCCTCAGAGAGTTCTTCCATGTAAAAGCTCTAGCCGGGTAAAAGGGGGAAAATGGCCTTGGTCGAAAAATGTTTCAAATGTCCGTCAAAATGTTGTCCCCAATGAGAAAATTCGAAACCCGAAAAATTGGACCCATCCGCTCACCCACACGGCTGCAGTCATTTTCAGGCCCAAAATCCAAATGGCTGTATCTCAGACAATAATGATCGCACAGCGATGTAACTTGGGGACATTTTAGTATATGTGAACTTTCATCCATAGTATTTTTTTCAAAAAAAATCATTCATATTTTCCCTAGTTTCTAGCAATAACAAAATTTCAAACTCGAATATTTAAAAAAATTGGGAGGGGGGGTGCACCTGGGGAAAATCATTCATTTGAAGCGCCATACCATCTACTACAATATGCATTAGTACCATAGTCCTTAGTGAGGTGGAACATTCCCAAAAAATCAATATTTGATGAACTTCTGTGATTTTTCCATGAATAGCGGGGTGAACTACGACTGCTACTGCAATAGACCGCGTGAAATCAATAGTCAATGTTCGAGCTGACGTCGTTTTTTATCTAGGTCTAGGCTTCCTTGAATTCACAATACCAAATCCCATATGACTCATAAAACAGGTCCCTGCATTCCTCGTTCAACTTCGTTAAGGAAGCCGTCGTTTTTCCAAGTCTTCCTCCTATCATGTATTGCTTGAAATCAAAATTGTTTCAAGTCCTGTAACCTCAGGTTAATGACGTCAAAAACTTTGAATGCGCTTGCGGACGCGGAAATTTCCCGAAGATACCTTCCAACTAAATTGATACCGGCTTCGTCTAAAGTGATGTGGATGAGTTGAACGAGGGGGTGTATGAATTTGCGTACATAAGCGCGTAGGCTTGATCTTGAGAACATTGAAAGAATTTCGACCCATATTGACATGTTTCATGTCTTTCCTCTGACCCCTATTCTCGAAATTTGCGTGTGCGTCCATCCGTGATGACCTTGGGACTTGGAAAAAATTTCGAAATCCTGATTCCTACCCTGATTTTGAAATTTA
The DNA here is from genome assembly GCA_035079385.1 of Aspidiotus rigidus. Classification (NCBI taxonomy): domain Eukaryota; kingdom Metazoa; phylum Arthropoda; class Insecta; order Hemiptera; family Diaspididae; genus Aspidiotus; species Aspidiotus rigidus. Next base: position 11,086,551 of record JAVHKY010000004.1, on the reverse strand, counting down.
TGTGCGTGCGTCCGTCCGTCCGTGCAAATGTTGGAAAAATCTTGTGGCGGAGCCAAATAGAAAAAGATCATGTTAATGATGTACAGCAAGTATTTTGCTGTTCAGTGTCAGTATGGCCGCGTATGGAATACTCAGAATGAATACTATAGAAAAAATCTACTGTAGAACATTTCAAGCTAAGAGCTTTTGGATAGCTGACTCACTCAGCTGACTCACTCTGCTCGTTCGCCCCCCTCCTTGGTGTAGTAAGTCCCGCTTAGAATATTTCAAGCAAATAGTTTTTTGGGGGAATAGTCTGGCCTAGTATAAGTCTACTTCAGAATATTATTTCAAGCTAATAGCTTTTGGGTAGCTCACTCGCTCCGCTCGTTCGCTCCCTTCCTTGGTCGAGTATAAATCCAGTTTAGAATATTTCAAGCTGATAGCTTTTTAGGGACATGGTCTAGTATTACAAAAACTGACTAGCTCCTTTTATACAGTATACTAGAGTATGCGTGGTTTATATTACACTACTGAACAGCCATCCTGTTCCAAGAATTTCATTATATACATTTAGAGTATTTTTCAACGCTGAACACGAATTTGAAGTTCGTTTTTCAATCCGAGCTAAATCTTTTATGGAATGAGTGAAAATCTACTCGTTCATTTGCCGCGTATCGTCGCGGAACGGAACACGAGTTCTTGATATCCGATGATACTACGTTCGTTAAGCGCGCGACGATACGCGGCAAATGAACGAGTAGATTTTCACGTCATTCCATAAAAGATTTAGCTCGGATTGAAAAACGAACTTCAAATTCGTGTTCAGCGTTGAAAAATACTCTAGATGTGTATAATGAAATTCAGGATACAAATATTTTTTTTTTCTTTGTTCAGTAGTGTTAGCTAAGTTGATACTGCCCAAAGTTAGTACAAAGCTAGCATACAAACTGACTGGTGTGAACTCGCGGGATGAACTTGCAGATTTTCGAGGGTGAAGGGAGGGACACCTTCGTCTATAAAGCTAGTATATAAACTGGCCGGTGTGAACTCGCAGATTTTTGAATTACCCACGGAGTAACGAGGATGAAGGGGGGGGAGGCACTCAAGAAATTTCAAATTAGGGGTCATGGAACAGTAAAGACATGAAACAGAGGCCTAGACTTGTTTAGGGCTAGTATAAAGGAGCAGCATAAAGCTATACTAGGAGCACTTGCTGAAGAGTATGCGAGGGCGCATGCGCGGTAAACTCGCAAATTTTTGAACTACCCATGGGGTAGAGATTTGCACGCGAACGCGGGTGAAGGGGGGGCACTCGCAAAATTTCAAATTAGAGGTCAGGGCAGAGTAAAGGCATGAAACATGTCTTCATTGCCCCCATAAGCTATTAGCTTCAAATATTCTAAACTAGACTTATACTAGGCGGTGAGCCCCCAAAAGTTATATTCTAAACTAGACTTATACAAGACAAAGAAGGGGGTGAAAGAGCGAAACGAGTGAACTCCCCATAAGTTATTCGTATATTCCGAACTAGATTTTCTAAACTAGACTTATACTAGACGGATAACGCGAGTGAACCCCTCAAGAGCTATTAGCTTGTCTCTTGTTTGCCCCCCAAAAGCTATTAGCTTGAAATATTGTAAACTAGACTTGCACTAGATCAAGAAGGGGCGAACAAACGGAACAACCTCCTCACATAACACTAAATTATTCGATATTGCGTACTAGACTTCTATTTTAAACTATGATAGACATGAAACATGATTTTTATTCATTTGGCTACACCAGAACATTTTTTAAATTTTTAATTAGTAATTATTACATATTATTCCTTGCACTCCCCGATGGAGGATTAACGCGAGATAGATGGATAACAGTGAGTCTAATGACCTTGGCCTATATTGAAAACCGTAAAGAATATCTATTTTGAAACTCAATGTACACAAGGTAGGAGGAGGCCTCAGCCCCAGTAAACCTAATGACCTTGACCTGGACGCTAACATTATGCGCTAGATTCCATATGATCTTGACCCACGTTTAGGACTTCTAAATCTTTCTTCCTTTGAGGTCGACCTACATGTGGTGGAAGAAGAGGTAGCGCACGCTTCCAGCGTTTCAGCCTTAACTCCTCTTCTTGATTTAGCTTGTATCAAATTTACTACTAAATTCCTCCGTATAACACTCCTCCACTCAATTATATTCGAGCTCTGACCTAGGTCTGAAACTTGAAAAAAAAATCGATCAACACTAATACTGCCCTTTAATAAGAGCCTGCGTAATTTCTTGTTTTGTATTTTGCTTATCTTCATTATTTAACTGTGAAAACTTTTTTGGCGTGTGAAGGGAGTAAGGTAAGGAAAGAAATTCGGGAAAGGGTGGCCCTTCATTTTTATTGTAATGGATGCAGAAAGTACATTTGTGTGTCAATTTGAGATGAATTGAATACTTGAAATCGCCTGTACAACGTGGTTGTGTTGGAGGAAGATTGAGTTGAAAAACGAAAAGGAGGTAGTCCTCTTATATTCACTCTCACACGACGAAGTTATCTATACCTCAGATAAATGAACTTCAGGACTGTTTCTGACTTAACAATTTTAAAAATAGTATCCGTAGCTCAAGAAATGTATTCACTTCCCTGACAGCACCCTCTTAACCTGTTTTAGATTGATTACCGATATCGAGCTCTATTACCGCGTAATTTTACTTGTAGAACGCTAAACTCCTGTACCTTTCAAGATGGAGTGTTGAATTAATATTTTTCAGGCTCTGCACCGTCAACAATTGCGACACTCGCCTAATAAGAAGGCGACACGCCGAGCCGTCCTATCGTCACCGACCGCAATTATCGAAATGCCATACACCATCCAAATGCAATCGCCTTCATAAATATTTGTTACTAGCCACCGGGTCTACATACCAAGATGAACTTAGAGATTGCTCCTTTACCATGTTCCTCAATCAAGAGAGTGATTTGCAAAGTTTTCTATCCGAGGCTGCTCGCGCCGATACAATGGCTATCCTAATCGTACACACCCCCTATCATCAAAAAAGATTGTACATAGATCTCATGGAGGCGATGATCGTACAACTTGGAAATCTATCGTTGTACGCTGATGACCGCCGTAAATATCACGTCCTGAGCGACGCTTGCGATTCTCGGGAAGATAAATGCGAAAATTTGATTAGCCTAACGCCGGTAATCGAACAAAATTTACTGTGGCGTGGGAATTCGCGGGCTGTTTCTTCAACTGCGCTCGACCTGTACGATCCTCGTTGGCTGTCAGATGGGGAGGGTGCCGATTTTAGTCCGTTAGACTTGGCAGACGTGTACCGTTCTTCGACGGATGTTGATACGCAGCTAAGGATGTTGGCGACGGTGCTATGCGCTAGGGATCGACGTCACAACTTATTCTACGAGTACATTCCATTCGCAGTGTGAGTTACTCCAAGTATTTTTCTTCCGTCGTGGTCACGGGTTGACGACTTAATCACGATTCACCAACGACGGTGCTCGGACTGATTGTCGAATTGAACAATTCTTAATTTAAAAAAATTTCAAACTCGTCGATTTCATGAATTGAAATTTTCAGGCACGAAAAAGCTCAAGACAAAGAAATGGGGACGCACGATAACAGTACGCACGGAGAATCGAGGTTAGAATTGTCTGATATCCTTCCGATAAATCCAAAAAAATACGATAAAAACAGGCCGCCAAAACACGAAAATCAACCGACGAGAGTGGATTTTCACATCACCGTTTTGTCTTTAGATTCTATCAACGAAGAATCTATGGTGAGTTTTTGAGTTTGTATTTGATATGTGAAATTACTCATAGTCCTTGAACATACTGTAACGTGACCTTGGGACTTGTAAAAAATCGGGGTTACTCTTGGAAAATTGTCACAAAATTTGTAACAACGCCTTCATTATACTGGTCCTAACACGCATTACGCTGGGCTGTACTAGGACCGACATGCAATATACTAGGGGCTTCTTATATTATATGCAAGGCTAAGCAGCTCATCCTACCCTCCATACTGAGCTTTCTTTATATTAGAGCTAACGTACAATACATTAAGCTTCACTCTCAGGATTTGGCGAGATTTCGACCGCTGCTAAGTTGGCCTCTAATGTACTAGGCCCGTCCTAGGCTGTTCGAGCAAACGAGTGGAGCGAGTGAGCTTGTTAGCCTGAGATACAATGGTGAGTTACTCAGCCTAACATTATACAGTAAATATTGCACCTGTGCAAGGAAAAGCTTGTGAGGGCTAATAAACGAAGAGAATGAGACCGTCAGTTGAATACCAGGTTTATTTTTGGCTTAGAAAATACTGCTGGTGGCGAATGATACTTTAACATCACCATGATCGACGTAACCAACACGTAGAATCGATTGGATGTGATCGTTAAAATCGATATTCGCGAATAAAGGCGAAGGGGCGCCCTCTAGATTTACCAAGACGGGAATTTGAGGAAGCTTGCAAAAAAAGGAAGTGAAAAAAGTCATTAAAAAAATCTAAAATTACATTCATCTGAAAGAAAATTGAAAGGGCAACAAGTTTTATTCTCTGCATTTTGTATTTAAAAAAAAAACAATTTGAAATGGTGGAATTACAATTTTATTAGTATGATGTGCTATGGACCATATTTTTTTGTAACCCCGCTTTAACACAGTCTTATCCCAGTTTACCGTTTGTGTTCAAAACAAAATTAACTCCGTAAGAAATACACAGGACGTTTCGATCATTTGTTGATATTTGAAAACAAAAGAAAAATAAAGAATTACAGATACATTTATGAATACTTCAGAACTTCCAGATTCTAAATATGAACTTTTCTTTTCCTATTTTTTTCTTACATTTAAATAAGAATGTGTGATCGAAACGTTCCCATGCATTTCTTATGGGAATCGATAGTTTGTTTTGAACAAATACAGTAAACTGGGGTAAGTGGTGCTTCACAAATACGGGTGGGGTTGTTCATGTTTTCAGACTGTGCCGACGTCACGCCAACACGGATAATATGGTCCATTTAGAGCAGGGGTGGGCACGGATCGCGAAAATTTGATCCGGATCGCGGATCGCGAATCATCGGTCTTTTGACGGATCGGATCGCGGATCAATCATCGTTCATTGAAAATGATCCGGATCACGGATCACAGATCAGTAACATTTCTTTGCGATCCGACGGATCAATCAACTGCGGATCAGAACATTTGATCCGTGATCGGGGAATCAGTGATCCGTGATCCGCGGATCATTTTTCTGTGATCCGCGAAATTCATTACTCAAATAGAAGGTAAATTTTTTTTCTCTTCCTACATGGAAAATGTGGTTGTTTTGCAACGTGAAAAATTATAAGGCTCTAGAGCTTTTCACTTCAATCTGGAGCAAGAAAAAAAACGCGATCCACGGATCGATGCAAATGATTCGGATCAAATCAACCATAAATGAAAAAATGATCCGGATCAATCGCGGATCATAAAGCGCGGGAAAAATGATCCGAGTACGGATCACGGATCGCCAATTTTTGATCCGTGATCCGTGATCCGCGATCCGATCCGTGCCCGGCCCTGATTTAGAGTGCAAGCGCGAAAGAGTCGCGCTCTACAATTTCAATGGTGTGGAAAAAAACAACCACTATAGAAGTGATCATTTTCTGAACCAAAATGAAAATGGTCTCATCTGAAAGATAATTTAAAGACGGATAAAATTTATTCTTTTCAATTTTTTAATTAATGCTTTTGTTCTCGAAATATTTTGAGATTAGTTAAGACGTGGTTAAATGGGAAATTGCCCATGATCACGTCTCTAGAGAGTCGACGGCAGCGGGCTACCGCTACCAGCACCCCAAGTGGTAGAAAATGTACCACGATCACTTTTTTCGCAGAACAAGTAGCGCTCCTAGCTGGACCTTAATCCGCAAATGATCGATATTAAAATGTAGAAAGTGGAGGGGATACCATGAGAGCAAGAAAAATACAATGAGAGTGACACTATCATTCTGTCTTTCTTGCTCTCATTACATTTGTCCTGCAAACTGATAAAAATGTAAACATTGTAAAAGCCCTTTAGACCATCAGGGAACAGGGTTTTTACACAGACATGTAACAGAAGACAACAATCAAAATGATAACAACCGACAAATTTAATTTAAAAACCATGAAACAAAAAATGAAAATAAATGTCGACAAACGTGAAATTTTTATAAATAATTGCTATCAAAATTTTTTTTAGAAAAGTTTGATAAACAGAACAAAACAAAACGAAAAGGAAAATTTTAGCTTTTGTTTTTTATTCCTTATTTTTGACATTCAAAATTTTCCCTTTGATTTGATTCATTTGACAATTCTAAAATTTTCCTTTTTGTTTTGTTTTGTTTTGTTCTGTTTATTAGACTTTTCTATAAAATTTTGATTGCGATTATTTATAAAAAAATTTCACCTTTGTCGACATTTATTCATTTTTATTTTTTGTTTAGTGGTTCTTAAATTAAATTTGTCGGTTGTTATCATTTGATTGTTGTCTTCTGTTACTTGCCTATGTAAGAACCCTGTTGTCTGATTCCATGGCTCGAGGTAAATATTGAAAGGGAATAAACACCAATTCTTGACAACTTACATGACCTTATTTGGCCTAGTGATGGGCGGTTATCGGTTATTTCAATATATTGGTTGAACGGTTTATTGAAGATCATTGTAACCGGTTAATCGGTTAAGAACCTCCAATGAAACCGATTAAGACAACTATGCGGATTGCTGTTAGTTCTCAAAAAATTCCGCTAGGAGCGCCAAGGTCTCCACTTTTTTGCTCTCAAAATTGCAAAAATTGAAAAAATAGAGAAGCAAGATCGCTTATGTGTTATTGATTAAGAAATATCTTTGTTGATAATTCCTATTTCCTCCGCCTGGTGCTTCAAATTTGTCAAATTATCAATTTAAAATTCAAAATTGTTGAAAAATTTTTAATTTTGGCGGTTAATCGGTTTATGCGCTCTTATTAACCGGTTTTTCAGGTCAACTGTCAATTACAAATAAACCGGTTTTTCGGGTAATTTTACCCAAGAATAAACCGATTAATCGGTCAATACCCGATAACCGCCCATCACTAATTTGGCCTTACACGCATGAATAATAAGAGCTCTCATAATAGAATGATGATGATAATAAAAAAGAAAACAGCCTGCAGCCTGAAGCTTTAGACTTGCGGTTCCCAACAGAAAGGAAGTATAAAAATGCTACTCTAGGTAAATCTGAAGGAGACATGTTGGCCTCTGTGCTGTGTCATGGTAAATTTTTTTTTTCATTTTTTTATTTCCAGACTTACTACGCGGATATTTTTTTAGCTCAAAGCTGGCGTGATCAGCGCCTACGTTTGCCGGAAAGCATGGAAAATTATCGCATTCTTGATGTGGATTGGTTGCACGACATTTGGAAGCCAGATTCCTTTTTCAAGAATGCTAAACACGTTACATTCCACGAGATTAGCGTTCCTAATCATTATTTATGGTTGTATCACGATAAAACGTTATTGTACATGTCTAAGTGAGCATTCAAAAGCTACATACGTCCTATTATCTGCAACATAATTATGTTGTACTTGAATGTAGACTGTAACTTTTCATCAAAAAATAATTTTTCTTGCAGATTAAGTTTGGTTCTCTCTTGTGCCATGAAATTTGAATCTTATCCACACGATACTCAAGTGTGTAACATGATGATAGAAAGTTGTACGTACCATTTAATCTAATCTAGATATTTTAGGAAGGAAACCGGTTTTATTATTTTAGTTTTAAGAGCGTGCGCAATAGTGTTGGGGAAAAACCGATATTTTTTATTATAACCGGTTATACGGTTATTTAGAAACTTGGTAGCCGGTGAACCGGTTACTTTTTCATAAAAATAACCAATTAACCGGTTTAATACAAAAATTTTTTTAACTGATTGACTTTAATTTTTCAGTATCACACACAACGGAAGATTTGATATTCAGGTGGAACTTGACGACTCCGCTGGTAGTGAATGACCAAATAGAGCTTCCACAGCTGGATATAGCTCGTAATCACACTTCTGATTGTACGATTCAATATTCTACGGGTCAGTAATCTCCAAATTGAAATTCATTCTCTATCGTGACCCCATTTATATTCTGGAAAATCAATCGTGTTTGGATTTGGAAGGAGATTTTCCTTATAAAAATGATGGTTTAAATTTTTAAGCTCCTCTCTTGTTATGGCTCAAAACTCGAAATTTTTCCCTAAACCAGCTAAGATTTGTCTCCTTTTCTTTTTTTTTATCGAAATCAGTAGAGCATTAGCCGGCAAGAACCGCCTCCACATTGCACGCTATATTTAAATCAATGGTGTTGACTTCGGGAAGGAAAGCATGATTGTTTTTGAACCCTGTTTGTGAGATGGAAGGCTTTGTCTCCTAAAAACTTCGTCATTCACCGACACAAGTTGGAATAAAATTCATGATTAATTCAATTTTTGAAAAAAGTCTGTTTCTCCCTCCTTCAATAATCTTTCAAATTTATCGCACATTTAGAAAGACTTTCAGAATATTTGTAGAGTATTTCGTGCCAATTCAAATGTGATATTATGATTGACTATGAAATATTTTTTGCGTTCCCTTACCATAGTATTTAATATATTATCATTACCTATATTTATTATTTATTTTATTAAATTTATAAATTAAATGAAAAAATTCTTTAATATTTTCAACTGTTGGACTTGGAATTATTTTCGAATTGTATGACTTTGTGATATTTTTCTTCTTACAGGTAGTTTCACATGTTTGTCGGTCGTTTTTGTGCTGCGAAGACGCTTGGGGTATCACTTATTTCACACTTACATTCCATCAGCCTTAATTGTGGTCATGTCTTGGATTTCATTTTGGATAAAGCCTGAAGCGATTCCAGCACGAATTACGCTTGGAGTGACGTCACTTCTCACTTTGGGTATGTGTAATCAATAATCTGGGCGACGTACATATTCTTTTATATCGTCGTATAATCACAAACCCTTATGAAACGATTAAGATGTAAGTAGGCCTGTACTAATTTCGTAGAGTTAATGACTCTCACCTTTGTACTTGTCTTTCGGAGATTCAGTCACAAATTTAGTACATTATTGAAATGTAACAATTCATGCAATTTTGCCCATGGATTCTTATTGATAAAATTCTTTCATTATTCATTCTTGAAGCTACTCAAAATACACAATCGCAACAATCACTGCCTCCAGTTTCCTATGTAAAAGCCATCGATATTTGGATGTCGTCGTGTTCCATTTTTGTATTTTTATCCTTGATGGAATTTGCTCTCGTGAATATTTATATGGGACCTGTCGCAACAAAACCAATGAAAGGATACTCCGAAGCAGACGTCCGAGTAGAGGATGATCTGAAGGTATATGTTTTAAAGAAATTTTAATCATTAAGTTGAACTTTTTCTGACACAATAATTTTTTCCTGACTTAGTCCCTACGAGGCGGAGACAGATCACCAACGAAAAATGTTCCCGCTGGACCACAATATCCGACTTTTTGTAATGGCAAGGCTATAGCATTGTACATAGATAAATTTTCTAGAATATTTTTTCCTTTTATATTTATTGTTTTGAATATTATTTACTGGACAAGCTACGTAATATTGCAAGAGAAAATCGGTGAGTAAATTGCTTTCTCTCATTTATATTATAGGTACCGGTATAATTATTTGTATTTCTCTTGAGGAACAAATGTGTAGAATTTTAGCCCTCATTTTTTGAAAAATAAAAACTTCAGGAACTGTTCTAAATGATTTAATTGCGATAAAAGTGAAATAGAATTGTTTTGGATATGTTTTTTTCTATAGGGAGGTTGGTGGGGAAAGATGTTTAATAGTAAGTCGTTCTTCAAGTAAATTATGGTTCCGAGAAGTGCAAGAAGCTTCGAGACCCACTTGGAGGACAGAGAGCCAGTTCTATGGGAAAAATTTGGTTTTAATTGAGAATTGAATCGGAATCCTACCTAGTCCTATCCTTTTGAAGGTTGAAATTCTCTCAAGTCCACCACCCCTACATGGCTTGACAAATAGGTACCAGAGAAGCAAAAAAAAAAAAAAAAAAAAAAATGGATGAGTCATTTTCTTATGCGCCTTTGGTTAGTCTTTCCTGGACAACGGATGTTGAACGAAACCATAAAAACAGGTTTCTTTTCAAAATTCTGGCCATCGAACATGTATTAGGGTTCTTAAAGGTGAGACTATTCGTAAAAGTTTCAGCCTGGGGCAGCTTTGTTTAAGTTGCAGGAAAGAGTTTCTGGAGACGTGACCTAAGAATAGAAACGAAGCAAGCAGTAAGCCGCCGCATTGTTCTCACCACACCGCTGTGTGGCTCTGAATGCTGGTCGCCATACAAATCGCAGCTGAAATCGCTTGAGAAATTCCACCAACGGCAGTTGCGGCGTATACTGGGCATTAAATGGTCAGATTTTGAGTCGAATACCCGTATCCTTGAGCGCACGCGTTGCAGATCTATCGAGTACATGCTAATAACGCGTTCCATACTCCACTGGGTGAAGTGTGTAAGAAGAATGGATGACTTAAGATTCTCTAACAGCTGCTGTATGGCGAACTTACAGGCGGTGTCAGACGCAAAGGCGGCACCTGTGTCACACATGTCTTAAATTGGCAAAAATAGACAGAGCATGGGAGGCATCGTGCTAAGACCGAGCCCTCTGGCGCACTCTAGTGAACAGTTCTCCAAAAACGCACCCGGGTCAGATGTACCAATCTTCAAGTGTGACACGTGCGGATGAACTACAATCGCAAGGATCAACCTCATCAATCTCCGCCGCGCTCTTACAAAAAGTTGTGAACCTTTAATTCACTCATCACATGGTAGCTGGACGACGACGATGGCGAATGGAGAAAATGTATTTGAGGAAATGTACAGGAACCTTTTGATCTACTATCAGGACTTGGAAGATTTCAACTTTCAATCTGTATGCAAACGTGAACAGAAATAAGGGAACCTGTCTCATGGGATGAATTTATTACCCTGGAAGCTACTGGTTGTTGGTCAAAACTATTCTATGTCCTCTTCCTATCAAATATGGCTCAAGTCCCCACCTTGACACATTTTTATATCTTTAGGATGAGGTTACAACTTGACTGAACTTATCACCATATTTATGACCCTATGCCTGGGGTCCAGGCATCTCCTGCTGTAGCTAGTTTCTTAAACTGACTATAGAAGAACAAGAAAAAGATAATGGACTAGCAAGAACGAGAGACATCCTCCCTCTAGGCTAGGTTAATCACTTTTTATTATTCTTCTACTGTCAATGTAATCACTTGTGTGGCATGTGCAGCCACCCGTCCTCCGTTGTGGATAGCGTATGCATTAATTTTGTTCCCTCCAACACCGGTATCGACCCTTTTCCGATATAACTTCAATGTTGGAAGAATCTCCTTGGCAGAACCCCCTCTCCTTGGTATCCACCCCGCTGCAGTACCACCAGGAACGCAAACTTTAGCACACACACCAGACATAACTCTGAACTAAGCCGCTGTTGGAGTCTCTTCTCCTTCTTTCTTCATGTCCTATCCTTCATTTTCTTTTTGTAGAGTGTTTATTGTATGGAGATGGTACGGAGGTAGTGAGTAGGCCACAGCATGGTTCTGTATTTGCCTACATCTATTCCGTGTGCATCTTCTTCTTCATAACTGTGTCTGCAGATGCAGATATACCTCGTTTCAGGCTTCTGTGAAATTTAGTATAGAGGGTACCAGACTCCTCGGAGCATGCGCTTCATCAACTTTGATCTCTTGAAGAGACGACTAAGCTTGCTCCACTCACGCTTCCACGCCTGACACTTGAGCTGTGGTCCTTCATCTCATCCTTGATTGTAATGCGAACACACTTCCTCCACAGCTTTCCTTTGTTGAAGTAGCCGCGGCCGTGAAATTTCAGCTGACCATGGTTTCGATATTCCCGCTTTTCATTCCTTAACCAATTGGAGTACTTCACCTGTGAAGTCTCTTGACCAGTGTTTGTTCTCTTCTTTGGTTTGAATACCACCTCTCTCTACTCAGCAAGGAGCTCGACTGGCGGTGACATGCTAATACATAAAGAACTTCCACCGCGGTAGGCGCTAGCACACCTCAGGGGTCTATTCCATCTCCTCTTCAGTTGTCCTTACTGAGGCATTGTATAGGAGGATTGACAGAGCGGTGCTCATCATGACCCTTCTTCTTGCTTCCCTCAACCCTTCTGGGTTTGTAATCAGGCAGAGGTCATTACCCTATCCACCTTGTCTGCCTCCATCGGGAAATGGTGCGAGCCGGGCTCGCAAGAAACGGGATTGTGACGAATCTAAAACTGCCATTTGTACGTCATTTTTCCGTGCTTTTTTTGTAGGTAGTTCTAAATATGACCTGATGTAAAATTATAGATGACGTTTATGATTTCCGTCATTTTGTGACGTCATTACAAAAAGAGAGTTGGAATCGCCAACCCGTCTTCCTTTCTCTATCACAAAAGCATCAATGTAAGTAAATCTGTCTCTTGCACATTGGGTAAAGCTCAGCCTTCAATTGAACAAGGTGTCCAGATATTTAATTACCTTCTTGAATGTAATTTACACACCTGGCAAGCAAGAAGTGAGTGGATTAAACTTCCTTTTCTGTCTTTCCAACGCGCGTCACTGCTTCTAGTGCTACTGTCAATATATAATATGGCCTAATGTACCACACCAAAGAAGAAACCCACGTTCTGGGCTATTTCACATCTCTTTGTCCAATTGTCTTCTACTACCTAGCACTAGCACACTACACTAAGTACATTGATTCCCATGAGTTGAAAAAGAATCATCTCCAGAAGAAAGGGAGCCGAGCGTAGCTCCCCCTGCGCTCCCTTCTTCTTTGTTGTTGCGTCATCTTCTACCGCAATGATCTACAATTTTGCATCTAACTTGATACTCAAAATTCAAAATTCTTTCCAAAACTCTTTCTGACTGGACAAAATTTTTTCAAGTCTCCAAAGTAGGTAAGAACCCGTACCCCTCGTGGAGCGACAATTTGTCAGAAGAACAACAGTCAACAGAAGGCGGATATTTGACCCCAATCCTTCCGCCCGCCTTCTATTTACTGTTGAAAAAATGTTTTTCTGAAAAAAGAGGAAGTAGGCCTAATATTTTAAGTCAAACAATCTCTGATTAGAAGATTGATCATGTGCTTTAAGAAAATATGACTGATTTTCAAAGTTGACTTGAACAGTAATTAGAACCATGAAACCTTTGCCTCACTGAAGGCTTACTGGACTTACATTCGTACATACCTCAATAAGCCAATCGCAGGCTGAACTCACCGAACTCAGTATTTCTGCTGATTTGTCATTGGTTATTGGCTTCAGGTCACATTGTTTTCACTCCTTATCAGGTTAAGGTGATTTCTTATCACTGTTAGCAAGTTTCAGGTTCGTTCTACTTGATTTCTACGTTTTAAAATCGTGTTCGACCGAGAATAAAAAAATTCACTTTTTACTCATGACTTGATCCAGCGTTCTCCATCATAGCTCTTAGATTTGAAGAGCAATATGTCGAAATGAATATATCCGTACCGTAATTAGTTCAACTCTTTTCGCAACTACAAAGTCGCAGACCTAGATTTTCAAGATGAATTCCATAAAAGGACCGTACGTTTCAGGCGTACTTAACGGTCTTCGAAGTGTTCTCGTAGAAATGGCTAAGCTACAGGAATCTGAATGCCGTGCTGCTTGGAATAATTCGATTATCAAAGAAGTGGGCAATTCTTGTAAGAATAATAATTTTCAAAACTGCCCTACTATCGACGCTGATCGAGTGAGTTTACGTTAATTTTATATTATCTTCCGTTCTCATTCATCCATTAAACTCCCACGTACGAAATCCATTTTTGGCTATATACCTAATACGCCCGCAATCAGTTGGAGTAAACAATTTATCCGTTGACTCATCATTGTATGTTTTCTTCGTCACAGATTGAAAAAAGTTTGTCCGAATTTTTCGGCCGTTCTTCTACGGTTGCAGAAGGACTGTCAGCTGTTTTGAAATACTCTCAAGGTACGTGAATGTACTCAACTTATCCTAGTTATATTATTCGTATGATTCAAGTTGAACTTTTTACTCTGAAACTTTAGAAGAACGTCTTCAAAAATACGATCTGGAAATACCGAAAGAATTTACCTTGAACGTAGATCAGGATATTGATACATCGTCTCCTTCCGACCCGAGATTGATCGATCGCACGAAACCTATCATGAGCGAATCAGATGTAGTTTCTCAACATGAAACGCGACTTAAAAAAGAGGTTGCCGCGCATGTAGATGCCAAATCAGGACAAACACTTACACCTCAACGATCGTCGCCTGTCAAAGAAGTGAAAGTAACGTCAGAAGTTTCGAATACTCCGACACCCGTTGTTCGAAAATCAAAAAAATTGCCAGCTGTAAGTCGCTTGACTTTTTGATCTATGATGCACGTTCCGTATCTGTGATCATTATTGTAATTCCAGCTGAGTGAGAAAGCTCGCGAAAGAGCTGTACCGGCGTCCAGAGTGGCAAGAGTTGTCTCATTCGGTACATTAGCAGCGGGTCTTGGATTAGGCACTATTGCCGAGTTCACTAGACGTACCTTCAAATTTTCGGACAAAGTATCTTCTCCGTTGCCTTCAACCAGCGCGTTCATCACTCCCGCTAATGCCGAACGTATTGTTGACACTCTGTGTAAAGTACGAGGTAAGTGTTCTCCTCACGAGATAGACAATATCTAGCGAGTACAATGGTCTCGTTTAGTTTTTGTATCGTTCATTTAAACACTGGAACTCGATGAAGAGCTTCCCAAACATACAACTTAGAAAGCTCACGAAGCTAAATATTTCGTATCTTGATACCGTTGACTATCGTCCTACGCGAGTCGAGATATTTTGAGTTTTCATTTAACTTGATCAGCTCGTACGGTCTTAGTTTGTTATTGATACAAGATAGTTTTCTACAGATGCACGTTCCCTATTTATTTTTTCGTAACTATATCGAATACTCGTGACACAATAACTGAACCTACTTTTGAATAATCTTCTAAGACTATTTTATTGAACTTGGTGCTGTTAATTTGAATAAAATGTTCGATTTTCAAACGTTTTCAGGAGCGGCGTTGAAAATTGGTCAAATATTCAGTATTCAAGATAGTAACGTAATCCCTCCAGAATTTCAACAGATGTTCGAACGAGTTCGACAATCCGCTGATTTTATGCCCTCTTGGCAAATCGAAGTTCGTATGCCGAGAATTGCAATGATTCTCCGCTAATACTTGAGAGAGTTACAAATAACGACTGAATATTTTCACAGAATGTGATGAAGTCCGAGCTTGGAGAGGATTGGAAAAGTAAATTCAGCGTTTTCGATATGAAACCGTTCGCAGCCGCGTCTATCGGTCAAGTTCATCGTGCGACATTACTCGATGGGCGAGAAGTAGCAATCAAGATACAATATCCCGGTGTCGCCAAAGGTATTGAAAGTGATATCGATAATCTAATGTCGGTTTTGAAAATTTGGAATATGTTTCCAGAAGGTAAAGTAAACCCTATAACTAGCCTGCACACGTTCCGCACAAAGCGCATGTACTAAAAAGTGTGTTTTAGGCATGTTTATCGATAATCTGGTCGAAGTAGCCAAGAGAGAACTCGCCTGTGAAGTCGATTATGTGAGGGAAGCCGAATGCACCAAGAATTTCAGAAAGTTACTCGAACCTTATCCAGAGTATTATGTACCAGAAGTGATTGGTTGGTATAATCATTTCTACGCGCGTATTTGTCTTTTTTGAAACAACTTCACAAATACTTCTTTCTTAGACGATCTGTGTACGAAACAAATATTCACCACCGAGCTTATAGAAGGAGTACCTGTAGATAAATGTGTTGATATGGATTTTCAAACCAGATGTCGTATATCTATGTTGATACAGAATTTATTATTGAGAGAAATGTTCGAATTTCGTTATATGCAAACCGATCCAAATTGGTCCAACTTCTTTTATAATGCGGAGTCGAAACAGGTACGCGAATCAATCAAATTAGCGCTGCAATCGAAGGGAGGTTCTAGACTTGTATTTGAAGGAGAAGTGCCTGAACACGAGCATTTTGCTTCTTTCTGGCGAATTCAATCGTCTTACTTGCTTATAATTTATATAATTCATGTCGTTTATCGATTCATAGTTGATTTTGTTGGATTTCGGTGCGACGCGTTCATTCAGTAAAAAATTCATGGATCAGTATATGCACGTAGTGAAAGCAGCTCTTGATGGCGACAGAAATAAAGTCTTATTCCACTCTGAGCAAATGGGATTCCTTACAGGTTACGAATCAAAGGTAATAATATTTTTCTATGAATTGTAACCTCATTTTAATTTTCTTACTGATCTATAATCAGAAAATGGATCCTGTTTTCATATTAAAAAATGTAGAATTCAGTCACTTGATCTGTTGAAAAAATTCTAGTCACTGATAACTGAGGTTCTTTTTCTGCTGTTTGAAATCACCAGTAACTGCTAGAATAATCCACGAAAAAAAAATCATTTTTACAGATCATGAAAGATGCTCACGTCGACGCAGTCATGATAATGGGCGAAGTACTACGAAAAGAGGGTTTTGATTTCGGTGTACAAAATACGACCGATAGAATCCAAGATTTGGTACCGACCATAATTAATCACCGTCTGTGTCCCCCGCCCGAAGAAGTGTATTCGTTGCACCGGAAATTATCGGGTTAGTTTCACAACTACCTTAGGTACTCGTAATTTCATTTTCAGTATTCTAAAAATTTTATATTCTCCTGTAGGTGCGTTCCTACTGTACACAAAACTGAAGGCTAAGCTCTCCTGTTACGATTCGTTCATGAACATTTACAATCATTACAAGTTTGATAAGGATTAAGATTTCAAGCGTTGACCCTTCGTAAAACGTTGCGAGTCTAATACCCAACTTTTATTCGTAGTCAATATTACTACGGTTGATTGTGATAATCTCCTATTTTTAAGGGGCTCGATGCTCAACTAATGGACAATTTTTGTAAATACGTTTTGTTAACCAGTATGAAAATAGTCATTTGTTCAGATTCTTATAGCAATTAAGAAATTTTAGAAAAAAAAGACACTTTAAATTTTTACATGATTAAACAAGATTTAAAAACTTCATCAACCGATGTAATTGTGAAAGATTTAACAATACGACAAAACAAGAATCTTCATCTTACAACGTTTGACAGTAAAATATACAACGCATACAATAACTCAATTATTCAGTCTCACATGACTAACATAAAAGGAACACGACCGGACGAAATTGACCTCATAACGAGTAGTCTTGGATGGCGACGAGCTGCCTTTGATCAGTACATTCCCATAACCAATCAGGTGTAAGAACAGGTAAATTTGCGACATTCTGAAATCGAAATGAGCCTCTAAAAATATTTGCAATTTGTAGTCTTTTTTCAATTTCTGACTTACGTACTTCTTTATACCGATTATCCTCACTGATAATATAATTGGAAGCATCAATATCGCTGACTACTTCCCTAAAATATCGAAATTGGAAATTAATTCTAATCATTACATTCTAAAATTAAAAAAGTGAAAAACAAATACCCCTTAAAGGCCGTTATATAGCGTTCCAAAGCACTGGAAATGTTTTTCTGTAGATCACTTCCTAGATAGATCTTGATTTTTGACAGAAAGTCAGGCAATACTTCTAAATCTATACTTTCGAAATCACGTGGGAGACGAGTGTCGTCATCATCATCATCACTATCAACATCAGTTTCGACCTCGTAGATTTTGTCTTCGGGATCGACCTCGTGATCATCATCTTTGGTATCTTCTTTCCGTTTAGGTTCGTTCTTCTCTTCAGGTGAAGCTTTCTTAGGACTCGGTCTTCTATTGTTCGTTCTTCTACATACGTACGAAGATTTTATGTTTGCATACAACGTTTTGAATGAAGCGAAATAAAAGTACATTGAAATCGAATTATTACTTCGGGGTCGTGGTTGTTTGATTGGGAATTTCCTCGTGTATTTCTTCCTCGTTTCCATACACAGAAGTGTCTGTCTTATCTATTCTGTAACTAAGATAGAAATTGCAAATAGAATAAAATTCAATTTTGATGTTCTAGGACTACCTACTCAACGAACATTTATATTCAACTCACTTTTTACTCAGTAATCTTTTCCTTTGTGAATGACAGTCCTCTATCCAGTCTTTTCGAATGATCCAACCTTTACCACGAACTGTATTCGCTTTAGGTGTATTAGGGAAAGCACATCTGCAAAATTAAATTCGTGTATATTTCTATTTTTCATTTCCCCAAGTTTTGGGGTACCCAACACTACTTACATAAGATGAGTACAACTAGAATCCCAATCAGCTTTGTATTTGGCACCCATACTTAAAGCTTTACTCCTTAAATCGGATCGATAAGGGTTCTGATAACCGCTAATGACAAAAACAACATCTTCTAACAAACGATTGAAAGGTTTTTGCGGTACGTTGGAGACCTTTTGAGCTGGTGGCTTTTTAAGACGAGAATTAGGCGTGTTAGCAGACGCTTTGTTATTTTCTTTGTCTGTCGATACAACTTGGTTGTTCTTATTCTGTAAATTACGACTCAATTTTGGAGATTTTTTCTCAATTTTCTCGTCAGATTGGGGCATCGCTTTAAATATTAACGGGCCTGCGTCACTTGTATCTTTAGAAGGTTTCGTGTCCCGAGGGATTCTGAATGGTGTGTTAGACTCCGCCTCATCGTCAGAATGTGTATCATCGTACAATACCCGTCCGGTAGCATTACGACGTCCATCGGCTCGAAGAGATGGTGCTTCGCCACTGTCTTGACGCGCCTTCTTCGCATCTGTTCAGAACAATTACATAATTCCATTAAATAAAAACGATACCAAAACGACCCATCCAAAGCACTCCAAGCTGGAAAGAATATTATGTTGAAGTAACTTTCATTCTCCACTCCGCAAAGTAAAATTACTATCGTATACCTTTAGCGCCGGGCAATAAATCGCTCAGTCGTTTCAATGTCGGTTCTGAACTCGAGGAAGCACCTCTGATAGCTACAGCAGCTGAAAAAAGTATCGTATTGTACATATTGGTTAACCATCAAAATATAGAGAAATATAAATGAACTTCATGATAGTTACCGGTGCTTGGTGAATCATCCTTTACCTCATTACGTCTGGCAAAAAAGCTTCCAATAGGGACTTGACTAGAATTTTTAGATTCTTGTTTGAGCTTAAATTTCCCTAATAAAGAATTTTGACTAGGAGATGAGATATTCGGTGAATTTTTTTGAGTGGAAGCATCGGGTAATGTGGTAGCGTCATTTTGAGGGTCTTTTGTACGAACTTTGATGAAGGATAGACCATACTGCGTGATTTTATTGAAAGGTTGAGAACAAGTAATCTTCAATCGATCCCAAGATTCATCAGCTGCGGGTTTAGAGAACTCATCTTCTTTGAAGAATCGTACCGCATTTTTGTTTTCTCCTTTTTTGGCTTCGACTGTAGACATCAATAGAGACGTCACTCTCAAAACCTGAAAAACAGGTTCCTTCGTTCACTACATATTCACTAGGACGACGAAAAAGACATCTTTTTAGGGACGGAAAGAGGAGAGAGTTATCACCTCAAATTGATCGGGCACTGCTGATCTGCCGACGAATACTTCAATGAATGCGGAATTTTCGTTACCAATATCGATACTACTGATTCGACAGTTTCTCTCCATTTGAAGAATTACGACTAGTTGTTTTTCGCCTGGTGTCTTGCATCTCCAACTCTTTCCAACTTGTGACTCGAGAAGGTTGTTGGCAGGATATTTCTATCAAAATGAATGTCGATCATTAGGATCGAAGAAGTTGAATTTTACGTCAGGAAAATATGAAAAGAAACTCACTGGGTCCTCGCTATTGCAGCTGATTACGCGAGAGAATTTTACGATAGACATGATACCAAATTAATTCAAAGTTGGTGTCCAAAGTCCGAAATCGAGTAGCACTCCTGCGTGGTAAAAAATACAATCTAGAGGCCAGGATATGGGTTAGAGAACAAAAGTACACTTTTAAGTTAGGTTTTTTCCCTAGTTTTCCAAAATTTAACTCAATACTCTATTTTCCCTCTATTTTTTGATTTCGTGATGTAAATCCACAGACTGATAACTTCGTGAATGATAGTATGTAACTCATGATGACGATTCAACTACTAGCGCTCCTTGCGAATGACTGTCCAAATTTCCTGGGGATTTGACGTCACAAATGATAACACTTACTTCTATAGTCTGTCCGCAAGTAGAATGGGTCACGTAAGCAAACCCGCGACCCGCTTTCATGCAAAAAAAATTGATTACGATGCGAGGAAGCGGTTCGCGGGTTTGTTTACGTGACCCATTCTATTTGCGGACAGACTATAGATTGCTGATTGCTGCTAGCTGTTGCTGGCTCGTGCTTTGCACAACTTTGGCACAATGTATCAATGCAATGCACTTCGCACCAACTTGTGTCTTGCAGCACGGGCAAATAATATACGTCTTGCAGTTTGCACGTGCACACGTCGAGTGTCCGTCCGTGTATTTTATTTTGAAAGTTGGAACCGATATCAAGCAGCACTTACTATTCTTTATATCGTCTATATCGGTAAATTATCGTCAGCTTATCAAGCTTTCTCAGAAATTTTTTATGGCGAAAGATTCTTGGAATTTGCTTGCTCAACTTCCACTTTCTTCATTTTCCCATTCCTTGAAAGTTTTTGAATGCTGTGTACTAATGAAACGACTTCATTCTCAAATATATTAACCATGAAATAATGTTTCAAAAATGCATCAGGAGCAACGTACATCTTCATACAAAAATAACAAACCGGTCTTTCGGTGAGTAATTAATTACCGAGGTTTCGTGTGGAGAGCTGAAAGAAAGTCTAAATGAGTAACACTTCTTTCGTTTCAGACGCGCCAGTGATGGATCATGGCTAATCGTCTTAGTACCGTGGGCATTACTATGCGGAATAAAGCATGTCGACAAAATTTCATCTACCTATTTGACGGTCTCTACAATCGGAGCTGGACTACTGATTTCTTCGGTATGGACAATTTCGACGAGTCTGCAAAGGAATTTTCACTACGACTCGCTACAAATCGCCCTCAATTTTGTATTTTCATCCGCAGTCACGACTGTTCTTCTCATCATGATTCAGAATTTCGGTAATTCAATTGTTATTGATCGAATCAGAATTGCTACGGAGGTGCTGATTTCCTATGAAATTGATATTGTTGTTGTAGGGTTAGTCCAAAGTGCTTGTGCAGCCATACTTTCAATCGGTAGTTATCTTTACGTCTTGAAAACTCTGATATACTTATGTCCGAAGACGTTCACGTACGGAGAAGTTGTAATTGTCAGCCAGTCGCTCATTTTATATCTAGCATTTTTTATTTTGAATACTCTATCGTCGCTCTCTGAACGATCAAATGACTGTGAGAAGATATCGACTTACATTCTACAGGTTTGTCTTTTTTTCTGCTTGAATGCTTGAACTCCACAAAAAACTCATTTCGATTTCATTGTTCCAGTGTGGATACTTCACTGCCTTTATATCTGTAATACTCGCCTACTATTATCGACATCAAATGCAGCAACTCAAAATTTTCGTTAGTGTCGTTAGTTCGTTATTTATTACTTTCGCTGTTTGTCTTCCCTACTTAGTGTTACGAATAAATTCAATATTATGGATATTCAAATTGTTGAGCGATCTCATTTCTGTACGTATTTCACACTCGCCATGAGAATTTTTTCCATCTTTTGTAGTATGTAAATGTATTCATTCATTGCTTTCAGGTCAGTCTGATAGTCTATTGGGTTTTATGCTGCGTGTTTTGCATTTATTGTTTGTGGAAACAAACAGTCGTTAATACACAAGCGTCTTCGGCGAGCAGAAAAAACTTTCATTTTGCAATATTGTTCGTTTTAATACCAGGCCTAGCTTTGAATCCATGCTTGACATACGTAGCGAGTGGTGTCGGTTTCGCTGTTCTGGTTGTAGTGGAAGTGTGTAAACGATCAATTAATTTCAAACGAAGTGATGAGATTATACTAAAGTTCATCTAATTGACAGGTTATTCGTAAATTGCGCATGAGCGAATTTTCGAAAAAATTACAATCCTGTTTCGATGTATTTAAAGATGAAAAAGATGAAGGTTCGTTTGCCTTGACTCCTCTGTGTTTGATGGTGGGTTGTGTTTCACCATTATGGATTTATCCTACTTCGTTCCAAAAAACCATTCCATTTCCAGTACTCTCTGGGATACTATCAATCGCTGTTGGCGATACGGCTGCTAGCATTTGTGGTACCTCATTTGGAAGAATTCGTTGGCCAGGTATAGAAAATGACTACCGAAAAATATTTTGACTTTGGTTAGTTTCTATTTACAATTCCGTCCAAAAACTGACTCACATCGTACGATATTATGAACAAGTAGTTGTACACATTTCCAAGATTTTTTGAATGATTTTATGCCACTATGAAAATAGACGTCCTCTATTCCAAGCCTAGAAAAATTGTCTCTGGAGGAGGGATCTTTCTGGGAAGAAATCAATTTCATTTCATTGCATGCATTATCTTAGGATGTGACAGACTTAGAAAATCTATTGGGGCACCTGCTTTAGTGATGTATATAAACTTCATTTTGGAGGTTTGTGCGAAGTACGGTCTCTTGTGTTGCTTAAAGTTCTTTGAGAAGATATCGAATTCTTCCAAAAACGATTATCATTGTGAACTTTGTTGTAATTTTTCCTTTTTTCTTTTGCAGGTACAGAAAAAACAGTTGAAGGTACTCTTGGTTGTATCGTATCTCAAGTGCTCGTTATTTTGTCTCTCGCGATGTTAGGTTGGTGATTCTACTAATTTGTTTATTCACTTGTGCCACTATTTTATATTATGAACGCCTGACTACTTAAGGACTATAGGAGAGTTTTTTTGTGACCAACACTTTGAAAGTACCGCAAAATTCTGCCAACTGAACTCATAGAACATAATAGGAATCGAGAACAATTCTCCAAGAAATTTGAAGCCTCTAAATTATCGAACGATTCTAGGACGCTATTTTTGCTTATGGGAAATCAAGTGGAAGGGAATTTATCTTACGAGATTTACAATGGTGGTTCGTAGCTAACGTGAATATTCTAGAAGACTATGAAAATCAGCTTTGGTGTACGATAATTTCAGGATCTTAGAATTCATGAGTTATAGAGATCTACTATTGTTCTTTTCTACTGTACTTCTCATAGTCTTGATATTTTTTGATCGGTCTGCACCTTCAAACTATGTTCAGAATCGTTATTATAAATTGTAAACAACAGTGTTATTTACTCAATTTTAATTTGAGAATAATAATGCTCAATTTCTGTGATTAAATTTCTTTCTTTTTGCAGGTATTGTCCAGACGTTGAATACGGTCGCGATTTACCAATCTCTCTTTGTGATAATAATTACCTCCCTAACTGAAGCTATAACTGACCAAATCGATAACCTAGTGTTACCTTTAGTAAGTTACATTTTGTTCATGTTATTTTTTTACTAGCGCTTAAGCTTTATCTGGAAAGAAAAACAATGTTATTTCTTTCCGACGTAGTATCGAATGAAAATACTATTCTTTTTTGTAATCATAATCGGTTTAAGGATTATGCAATATTAATTACAAGAAGAAAAAAAAAAAACACTTCCGAATCGTTTCATTTCCTCTTCTTTATCTTCTCGACATGAAATATACGATAAAGATGGGTTCAGTAATACTTTACTATCACAAATGAATCATGTTACTCGTATTGCAATCACAAATCAACACAAATTCGAAAAAATCGAATACAGTAAATGAATGAACGAAAGGATGTTGTATAACAAGTTTGAGAATATACGCGAACGCGTAGATGAAGACTACGTAAAATTTTAACTAAACGTACATAATATGACACACCGGGCATCGGTAAAGTATTAAGAAGCTATACAATTAAATAACACGAACATTATAGCGATATCATGAATTATGAATTTCATGAAGAATGAATTACTTACGCATTAAAATTAATCGAGATAAAATTTAGGAAAAACAGTGACTTCAATGGGTGACTAAGAGAGGAGAATCTCGAAAGAAAGAAAAAAAAAAGCTATAATGAACGATAAATTTACTCAATGGCTTTTACGTTAATCTCCTGCAGATTTCGTCCGTAAATTCGGAACATTTAGCGGAACCACCTAGATCACCCGTTCGGAATTTACTATCTTTAATCGTATCCAAACAGGAAGTTTGAATAGCGTCAGCGAACGTAGCTAAATTCATATATCGAAGCATCATACAAGCAGATAACAATAAAGCCGTTGGATTTGCCAGATCCTTTCCCGCTATATCTGGAGCAGTGCCGTGTACCTGCAAAGTATGAAAAAAATGATCCGACCTGCGTAAAATCAAAGTTAATGCTTTCAACGCGTCTATCGAACTTACCGATTCGAATAACGCTCCATTAAGGCCGATGTTACCACTGGGCGTTAATCCCAGTCCTCCGACCAAACCAGCGCACATGTCCGATAAAATGTCGCCGTACAAATTGGGCATGACAAGCACGTCGTACAGAGATGGGTCTTGAACCATGGTTAAACAAACGGTGTCTAGATATTTCTCTTCAAATTTAATGTCGGGAAATTGATTCGCAGCGTCTCGACAACACCGAAGAAAGAGACCGTCACTCATTCGCCTGGAAAATTTTTCGAAATAATATTGAGAAACAGCAAATGAGTAAAATAAGCAACGAAAGGAATTCTTACTCACATGATGTTCGCTTTATGAACAGCTGTTACTTTGTGTCTGCCATTTTCACGGGCGTACTTGAATGCAAATTCAGCTACTCGCGTAGACGCTTCCTCGGTAATTAACTTTATAGACTGCACAACACCGTCAACAATTTCATGTTCTATACCAGAATATTCTCCTTCGGTATTCTCTCTGATAGTAACAACGTCGACGTTTTCATACAACGTCGGATAACCTTCTAGGGATAGACAAGGTCTCACGTTCGCGTACAGGTTAAATTCTCTAGAAAACAAACGTTACGTAAGAGAGGAAAGCATGGAATTTCCCAGACATAAGAATTTGCGATAGCTTACTTTCGTAAAGCTAGATTGAGAGAGCGATGGCCTTTTCCTACTGGCGTCATCAACGGTCCTTTCAGTCCGATCTTATTCTTATTCATCGAGTCGATGGCTGATTGCGGGATTCCGAATTTTCCATCCGGTCCTCTTACGGGTGTAACGTCGACAACTTCCCATTCGATAGGAACCTGGAAAATGAGACGTGAAAGCGTGAACCACGTGTTATATGTAATGTGTTCACAAAATAATAGAAGCAGTACTTTAGCCGTTTCGAAGATCTTCTGTACTGCAGCAGATATTTCTGGACCAATTCCATCTCCAGGTATTAAAGTAGCTTTATGTACTTGACTGTAATGTCTGTTGATTGTCTGCTGACACGGAGCCTGTGAATAGGGAAAAAAAAATAGTAGTGTCAAGCTGTGAGGAGAATATTTCCACGTATGAAAAAAGAACTGTTGTAGACTAAGTAGAATAACTCAGATAGAAGGATTGTGAAGCGATAATGATAGAAAAACGAGAGTTTGAATTGAAGCTCTAATTAGCTAACAAGGGTGTTTCTAGTTTTCCGTCATGCCCTCCCAACTCCGTTGAAAACATAATAGTGTTTCGAGTCCTTATTATTAGCAACTTCTACATCGAACTAGATGATTCGGAATTTCGAAAATGGATAAGGCGAGTAAGTAACATTAAGATTTGGGGAAGATTTTTGACTTCTAAATGAAAGAAATCGAAAAATGTGGCACGAAGCCAGTCCCAATCCGCGACCTACACAGAGTGTACAGCTATGCACGTTTGAAAATTGTTATGGAAACTGATTAGTTACTTACGAATCGAGAGATTAGGTACCGTAAAGCCATTCTTATTCATGAAGCAGTAGATAAATTTTTAACAACGTCAATTTTGTTGAGTAACATAAAATTCATTGCTTCACGAAAGGGCAGACCAACAATCTTGTCGTCTGACTGCAAACTGCAATGCAATTTATTATTCCTATCATTGCCATCATATCACGCGGGGTAGCTACGAACGACTGAATCGTATTGAACGATCGATGAACGATCGGTTTCCTGCTTACCTACTTCTTGACTGCACTTTGAAGGAAAGATTTTTCTTTTTTTTCCTCTAAGAAAATAGGCGCGTTTGTAAGTACTCTGTTCACATTAAGGAAGGATAGAAGTTCATACCTCGAGAACGGAACGCTGAAGGTAATTTTAATCTACCGTTCCGTTCTCGAGGTATGAACTTCTATCCTTTCTTAACGTGAACAGAGTATAGAAGATTTAAGTAGGAGTCATTGAAAATAAGATAATCACGATGAAGGTTATTTCCTATTAATTCTTAGCGCCGATTATTGTCTTTACTTAAATGTACTTCATTTTGAACTTACAGGTATTAACGTTTGGATTCGGAGGAAGCGACACTCGAGGTTATGATTTATGAATAACTCAAAAAATACTTTCTTTTCAATTTGAAGTGACTTCTCACTCGTTTCTAATTCTTCAGAAAAAATATGAATGAAGAGAACTTCTGAATGTCGCATCAATATAGTGTAGGTAAGTACTAATTTGATATCAAAAAACAAAAATAATACGTTTAAATCTCATCACAGTTTTCTTTTAAATCATCGCCTTTTTTTGTAATGGATACATAACTAGAGATATTTAGAATAGGTACCTACACATAAATTTACGACCGGTAGGTTACCAAATTTGAAAATTATGATCGAATCAATTTGTATGTTCCGATTCAAATTTAAGATCGAATATTAAAGGGTGAGTTGTATTCTTTTTTTGAATAATTATTTTAGTGATCAACTCTTCATTATGATAGACGTAGATCATTTTACCCTTCGTATTTCCTTTTCGTTCTAATTTTACTCGGTCTTGGTGCTATTTATCTGAATGATGATTATGATTGTAATCTAGTGGGTTCAGATCTTGCCTCATATCACACTGACCTAGATTTATGAATCTCCGATATAATAAACACCTTACGTAAAATTTAAACGTTGTTTTCAATGCGTATCCTGGCGCGAACGTCAATATTGCTATCATTTTGATCATCTCCTACGCAAAATATAGAAAATTGGTATTTTTCTTGAAAGTAAGTTTTGATATTACGATAGATTTAATAATAATAGAAAAGGTAGATTATTAATCCTCATCTATACTCAAATTGGTGTTCAATCTTTATAAAACTAAACAAGATGTTCAAGCTACCTAGGTATAGACTTCGTTTAAAGCCTGAAAAAGTTGAAGGAAATGATGAGAATAGCTTTAATTTTCTCTAAAACCTAAGAGAACATCATAATATGTACATGCGTAAGCAAATTAAAATTAAGGATCAAGAAACGACATTTTTTAGATTTTTCAAAGCTGGTGTCAGAATAGTCTATACTATATGATTCAACAAAGAATTGATTCTCAATTTATTAAAAAAAATTTTTCCGAGTTTTTTTTCTTTTTTTCTTTTTTTTTTTTAAATAAATGTCTTTTAAGAAGAGAATCGTTGGTTAAAGAAAATTAATGAAAGATGGAAACTGGATCGAGCACCAAGTACTTCAATTTATAGAGTAAAAACTTTTGTCAGATGTTTGAATACGAAAAATTAGGTTGAAGTTGAAGACAAGCTATACGTTACTCAAGTTGTTCATTATTGAGCCTGGAAGAATAAGAGTATAAACCTCAGGATGACCAAAAAATCAAAATAAATGTTGAAATATTACAGGATCTCCGTTTCCTCTCAGATTAAAAATATTGTTTTAAAATTAATGTCAATTAATTTCATTGTAATTCCTCTCGCTAATGCTGTAATGATAAAATTAATACAATTGAAGTTTTTATCTAATGACCTACGCTGAGATTTCAAGGTTCTCGTGAAAATTTATCGTACCTTTGTTTTATATTCATTTATCGTCAGTAACTGACGCCTTCGCCCATTTTGGTAGTGACCGCCAAAAAATTTTCGGCTTAGATAGCCTGTATGACGTGCGTCTATCCTCTTCTCCGTCATTCCTGTAAGAAACGTGCCGATAGTGAATTCAAAATCGTATTATTGAGAAATGCGTAGAAATGTCTAGCTAGTGTACAGGATAAAGATTGTTTCGTTTTTCTAGATATCGATGCTCTTGATTAAATTTTCGGGTTACCTGTTGCGTTCTGACGTTTTTCCTAGCCTTTCCCGCTCGTTCTGTAATCGTCTGCGGAAAACTAATGCTCATCTTCACGAACTTAAAAATATGTATGGTATCTTTGTTCTGAGGGTTAGTCGAAAATTTGCCTATTTAGGGGCTCGAAAAAATTTTACACGGGGTGTATTATAACGTCATTAATGAACTTAATGTATTTCAGGAAGACCTAAGTAGGCTAACTCAAGTTCAAAGCGTAGACCAACATGCTATTTATAAGTTTGGTTTATAATGTACTGGATAAGCTAGGCTAGAAGATCGCTCGTTCGCCCGTCAGCCAATTACCTGAACACACCCCTAGTATGAGGCAAACTAGACGTACAATTATACGAGACATATTAGGCTAATAGACCCCGGTGGAGTCTGACAGCTGGTTGTGGGAATCATTCAAGAAACTAGACTAAAGAATTCAGTCTGTCGTATTACGTCATGAAGTGGGCATCTAACGCCCGACGACATGTAGGTACATTATGCAATATTTTTTCTCTCACTTCTTGGTGGGAACAATTCGAAGTCCCCTCTCCTTTCAAAGATGCTACAGCGCATTTTCCCAAATCAAATTTTCTAGAATACCCTTTCTTCCATGAGAACGACAGACCCTCCTTCATATAGCTCCAAGGTCGAATTTTCCCAAGTCCTTGCGTTCAAAGTAGGTAAGAGAGTTCCCGCCTATTCACTGCGATAACTTTTTCCGAAAAGAACTCGCCCCACTCGCTCGAAGATCGAAATTTTCTCAAGTCTCCAAAATAGCTCAGAGGGTTTGTGTACATTTCCTCGAATTCATTTTCCCAAATGACGCTTTCCCGAACAGCCCTCACTCCAAGTTTCTGATAACTCGATGAGTAGAAACTTTCCAAGTCCTCCCCGGTGGTAGCTTATTCTACAAGCAATCGAAGCAGTTGCCTAGAGGGGCAAAATTTCTTAAATAGTGACTTTTTTTAATGGAAGAGGAAAGCCGCTCATTAATCTAGACGGCAGAGAAGAATCCGTCCTTCACCTCCCCCCCCCCCAATTTCTCACGTATAGTTATCTCGATCGCGGGTCTATTTTTCTCTCAGCCTCTTCCCTTATCCAGTATTCAGTAATTATCCTAATACCCCATACCCATGTATAATACTCGAGAGTTGAAATTTTCTTTCAAGTCCTCAAAATATACCATAAAGCTTTTATACATTGCTCCGAGAGAGGCCCGTGTACCTCGGAACACAATTAGCTGGAAGGGCTGCGGGCATTTTTTCAAACCAACCCCGCTTACGAGTGATACTCGAAAAAAAATAATCGATCGTCGAAATCGAAAAGGGAGAACAGGTCTCTTAGCCTCGGGACGTAGTCTGCAAATCTCTTTTCGTTTCATAATGAAAGAAAAGAAAACGTCTAAAAGGGCATAATACGAGCTTCTGCCCTTTCTTAGTGAAAATTGCGCTTATTCATTTCCATCAATACAAAGAGCGTTGGTTCTGCACACATTCATCCTACGTGGAACGAATTGAAGCAAATTATATCTTCAAATTGCCATGAAACGCCTCGTGCTCATATTGTAGAAAAAGAGATCCGTGGGAATGAGAAGAGCTAGACGAAAGGGCGTCAGTTGCCAGGGGTAAAAACGACTGATCCAAAAGGAATTTCAGCGCAATTACAAAGGATTTTCCGATGGTAGGCAGCCGGCGTCACGTCATTTTAAAGGCGGCATTTCTATGATTTTCACTCTCAATACTAACAAAAATTTCAGTTTGAAAAGAAGAGTTTTCTTCACAACACCGAGGGTGATAGAAAGTTTTTGTTTATTAATTTATTCCTGAACTATATAGTTTGAAAGAGCATGAGAGAAGAGCGCTGCATTCCTTAATGAATCCCGAACGATAAGTCTGACGGCACGTCAAAATACGTAGGGTATCAAGATCGCATCCTCGTGTAACGTCTAAACTTGCACACTTTTGTGAAATATCGATTGAAATTCCGCTTATCGCTTTGCGCAGGCGGTACGAGCTTCGAAAACTTTCATCTCCGTAATTTTCGGCGTATTAAACGAATATGATAATGTTTTTGTGAGAAAATAGATTTATACTTTGCCGCGACAGTTCGGAAAATAATTTTTAGAAAAATTTTTAAATCGTATAAAATTGTCTATAATATCGAAGATCGTCGCGAAAAATAATATTTACCGGGTATGTTCTTATCATAGATATGTGAGACAGTCGAAGTACAACAATTGACAATGGAAGAATACGTTGTGAAAACTCATTCACAATTTGGTGAGTAAACTCAATCTTTACGTGCTCGAATTGTTGTTTTACATTTGAATAATCGCTATATCGCTAACTTTCCATACCTTATTTTACATTTATTTCCTACGGTATACTACCAACTGCGGTTTATAAAACGAATTATAATACTGTCGTGAGACTGTTTCTACTAATTCGGTCTCTTCGATTCACAATACGATATTTTACAACGTCGCGGCCTCTTCAGAGGATTAATACAGACATTAATGATGGTCTATTCAGTCATCAAACGAGGAAATGGTGAATATATATGCTTGGGTTCTGAAAAGTTTATTTCGAGAGTAAAAGTACTTATGAACTGTATTGAAGGAGCTGACTATAGAATCGTGAACTTGAAATACAAGTGCATTGTACTCGTATTAGAGTGCAGAAACGTTGAATACGTCGAGTGTCTTGGTGGTATCGAGTTACTGGATTAGATTTCTATAAGTGTATTCCTTTCTTTACGCCCTCAGGCTTTTACCATCCTCTTTGAACAAACAAAATCAGGAAACTATATACAGTTTACCGTACGTAGGTCTGTTAAATAATATTCAGATTATTTGTAAAGAGTTTGTAAGGCTTGAAATAATCTCAATCGTTCAACACCCTCGCTAAGTATATTGTTGAAGTGAAAATATGAATTTTTATGTCAGGGGAATCGTACTTATACCTATGCTCGTATATTTTTAAAAGAAAACATACGAATTGAAAAAAGAAGGTGAAAGGAAGAACTCGTTTTCTAAAATTTCGCAAGTTTCAAGAGGCGAGAGATCGAGATGAGTCAAGATGACTCATTAAGTGGTGACAAACTGAACGGCTGCATATTATTCACATTTTTGAAAAATTAGGCTAAATAATCGTGTTGGTGCTTATGGCAGAGAAGTCAAAAATTTCTTATCATTTTAAAACATTCACAATGAAACAAAAAGGAAAACCTGTCTACGATGTTTTTGATATAAAATTCTTAAAGTAGGTATAGTGTTCTACCAGGCAAAATTGTTATAAAATAAAGGCAGTTTTCTATGGCTGAGGAAATAAGAGAGTATAGCTATGATAACAAAAAGTATTCATATGTTGCATCAAAACCGTTTGAGCCGATTTTTTATACATTTCTATAGCCTACGACGGTAAAGGGGTGAAAAAATGTACAGTATAACACCTCCACCTGCCTTCCATGGTAAACTATGTAAATAATATTTGTAGAAAATTTGATCTTAGTGGTACTATTTTGTCACTCTGAGCGACAAATTTGGTATCAAAAATTACTCAGGATGAACGCTCTGGCAAAAAGTGACAGTCAAAAATTACACTCTGAAGCGTCAGAAATTCTGTTAGTCAATAGTTTTGAAGTATTCTAGTAAATATTTTGTCTCTCTATAGATTTGTGTGTAGAGCAAGAAGAATGAACGCAAGGGACTTGTTTTAGAGGATGTGAACATTTTTACGAGGATGTTATTCATGACCTCAGAAATCTACCCTTTTGTCAAACTAAAAATTTTAAATTTTTCCAGGCCCACAGGCGCGGAAAACAAATGAAATTCATACCTCCACACTTCTTGCACAGCTCATATTATTCACTCTAAGTCTATCTAATTTTGATATTCGCGAATTTGGACTCCAGTAAAAGCGCTAGTGGCAATGTCCAGAATACACTAATAGGTGAATTACCTTGAATATTGGTTTACACAGAAAAAAACACGAGTGTTCTTAACAAAGTTGAACAAGGGATAGCACACCACCTGTATTATGGGACATGTGAGATCTAAAAAATGTAGATTGTAACGTCATAACTGCCATAAGGCTGATTTATGGAATCATCAAATTGTGACTTCACAGGCCCGGACTTTGAAGCTATGTATAACAGGAGGGGAACTTGAAAAAAAGGTTCCATAACGTCATCAGATTGTGACGTCACAAGGCTGATTTTTGACGTTATCAAACTGTGATGTCACACTGCCCATCCCCAAGCTTTATATGATGAGAGTGGGACTTGGTAAATTTTTGAGCTCTGAGTTTTGTTGGCCGGCCAGACGGCGGGCGTTTTTCCAACACCCCCCTCCCCCCCCATAAAATAGGTTCTTTGTTGAACTAGCTCTTGTAATTATCTATTAGAGAAGTTCAAATACAGATTTTTTGTAGAACTTTTCCTTATCTTCATCTTTTTGACCAAGCAAAGCAAATAGTATTTGTTCTGCCGCTAAAGAGCGGACCTTTTGGTCAAATTCGCAAATTCCATAGCTACATTTGTTTTTGAGCCATTTAAGAAACCAAAATGCTTTGAAGTTGCTCCTTTGATACTGGTTTGAAATTCTAAATTTCGCCTGCTTCCTAAAGCCAAAGCCCAACCTTTAGTTTTTGGAAAATAGTTTGTGAAAAAGCACGTTTTTTGAATTTATTTATCTTCTTTGAATTTATTTATCGCGCGTTCTTTGGATTCATTTATTGCGTGTTTTTTGGATTCACTTATCGCGCGTTCTCTGGATTTATTTATCACGCGATCTTTAGATTTATTTATTGCGCGTTCTTTAACTTTATTTATTGCGCGTTCTTTAAATTTATTTATTATGCGTTCTATAGATTTATTTATCGCGCGTTCTTTGAATTTATTTATCGCGCGATCTTTAGATTTATTTACTGCGCATTCTTTGGATTTACTTATTGCGCGTTCTTTAAATTAATTTATTGCGCGTTTTTATTCATTAATAGCGCGTTCTCTGAATTTATTTATTGCGCGTTTTTTGGATTTATTTATTGCGCATTTATTGGATTTATTCATTGTGCGTTCTTTCAATATATTGATTGCGCGTTCTATGAATTTTTTTTATTGTGAGTTCTTTGAATTAATTCATTACGCGTTCTATAGATTTATTCATTGCGCGTTCTTTAGATCTATTTATCGCGCGTTCTTGTAATGTATTCATTGTGCGTTCTTTGGATTTATTCATTGCGCGTTCTTTCAATATATTGATTGCGTATTCTGTGGATTTATTTATTGTGAGTTCTTTGAATTTATTTATCACGCGTTCTATAGATTCATTTATCGCGCGTTCTTTAAATGTATTTATTGCGCATTCTTTAGATTTATTCATTGCGCTTCTCTGGATTTATTCATTGCGCATTCTCTGGATTTATTTATTGCGCGTTTTTCTGATTCATTAATTGCGCGTTCTTTGAATTTATTTATTGCGCATTCATTGGATTTATTCATTGCGCGTTCTTTAAATGTATATTGATTGTGCGTTCTATGAATTTATTTATTGCGAGTTCTTTGAATTTATTTATTACGCGTTCTATAGATTTATTCATTGCGCGCTCTTCAGATCTATTTATCGCGCGTTCTTCGGATTTATTCATTGTGCGTTCTTTGGATTTATTCATTGTGCGTTCTTTCAATATATTGATTGCGCGTTCTATGGATTTATTTATTGCGAGTTCTTTGAATTTATTTATCGCGCATTCTTCGAATCAATTTATTGCGCGTTCTTTTAAATCAATAAATAAATAATAATACAGTTGGTGCATACAGCAAAATGAATTCGCTTTGGTTTGTAGTAGTGTTGGAAACTATCAATAGTATTGATTGGTTTTAGAAAAAAAACAATCAATTGTCAATAGTTTGAAAAACTATCGATAGTTTGAAAATTTTTCCTTTGCTTATCAAAACCACATGGTTGGTGCAAGCTTACAAGTGAAAATAAAAAATGTGCGCCAGTTCAATAAATAAAGGTCAGTCAAGCAATACACAGTATGCAACTGGCATGGCACCAAGTTTTTATGATTTTTTCTAGTCGTGTTCATCATCTGGTAACCCTGAGATGCATTCCTTGCGCATAGATTCCTTGACAGGCTTTTCAAAAAAATTACAATCAGGAGAAAGGTATACCTGTATCCTAAGTGTAGCATAGATAATTTTCTTTTGACATTTTCCATCCAAACTATCAATAGTTGCAATAGTTGCAAGAAAAACTATTGGGACTATCAATAGTATGAAACTATCGACTAGTGTGTAGGGTATTGGATATTTGTTCTTATAATCTTTCACCCTTTTTTTTTTTTTTTTTTTTCTTTCTTTTTTGAAGATTTTTTATTACTTCCAGAATGAATTTTTAATTTATAATTTGCATAAATCATTTATTTTGCTCTCCGGAAGTGAATTAAAAATGATATGAGAATTTACAAATGTGATTCATTTGCATGTACAAGTATGAGTTCTAATTATTATCAGGAATGAGAACCAAAATAAAAAAAATTCCTGATCTTTTTAGATCACAACCTTTTCAAGAAAATACAAGATTGTTTGGGATCCAAATCTTATTTTGGATTCTGCTTTGAATTTTTTTCTTGAATTAAAATTTTTTAGAATATGTATCTTATAATTATACAAGTGGGATAAAGTGAGAATCTTACTAAAGGCGCGCGGAAATTCACCTTTCACTCGCAAAGTCCAGTAATTTTAAAATTGTAACTTTCCATGCTTTCAAAAAAATGTGATTGACATTCTCATTATAAACGGTTGAGTGCTGGTATTTTTAGAGTTCAGAATGAATATTTGTCACCATTTTATATAAATGTCCCAAAGATGATAAAACTTTAAGTAATAAGACTGGCAAATTTTTTTGTTCATTATTTTAGTCGTCCTCATTAGAGATTACTAAATATGATTCTAGACTGAGAAATAAGTCGATCATTTATGAGCCTACGCTCTGTACGAGCACTCTTTCTCTCTCCCTCTCTCTCTCTTACAGTTATAAGGATTGAGCGAGAAAATGATGATGAATAAGCTGACTTACTTGCCATGTCCAAGATTCAATGATTCTTTAAGAAAAGAAGAAAATCATAATCATGGTTGTACTTGTCGAGGGTTGACCTGTAAATATCCGACGTTGAATTCTGCAGAATCACCTTCTCTCACTAATGGTACCGAGTAGTCATTTGTTTTTGTAGCACAACGTTACAAGTTGGTCTTTTTCGCTTGATTTTCACGACGAGATTTAATATACGAGCGCATTAATAATTTCCTGTCTCGTTAATCGGCCGAACGCACACGATTTATTGTAATAAGCTCCCTTCAATTTCGGTTAATAATTCAGAGTTGATAGCCCACGGCTCTCATCACCCGGTTATACTTAATCTGATGTTTATTTTTGGCGTTTCGGTGAGAGGGCGATGATCACTAATTTTGATTCTAATTTCGGGTTGTACGCATGATTGACAAAGATAATGGATGAATGTGTTCTGTATGTTCGCACTTTTATGATATGCATAGCGCGATAATTAAAATCCAGATCTGTTTTTTTTTCCTCTCTCTCTCGTCCATCGAAACGGTACTCGTATACGTAGAGGGTGAAATAGGTGTCTGGTCGTAGTAGGGTCTTTTCTATAGTACTATAAGTTGTTCATTCGCTGCACGATGTAGTACAGGTCTACCCGGATTTATGTGCCATAGGGTTGGTATATGTTTCACTTTCGCTGTATCAGACGGGTAGCTAACGTGTATTCCCCTTTCGATTAGACAGTGGTTGTGTGAGCATACGACAACAGAATATTCAATGTCAAATTTAGCGCGTGCGCTCTGCCACATTCTTAACGTTTAACCCGCGAACCGCTCGATCCGAGTCGCGTACGGTAGAGCACGAGCGCGCCTGATGGCTGCATCCCTTTAAATCACCATCTGTCTGGATGTGGAGTGCGTTTCGCTTTCTTCAGCCGTATCTCACGTAATTGTGCGGAATTCTCATCATAAAAACTCCCTATTATTCTTAAGATTCTTCACTAGTTTTATGCACGTGAATTGTTCTTGTTCGGTCGTCGGCTCGCTTTCTCTATTTTTAGTCGGAGACTTCGTGTGCGGTTTTTATTTTAATTGAAAAGAGATGAAGTTTTTAACCGATGACACCCTGTTTCCTTATCATCCTCGAATGAAACTTCGGTGAATTGCGCGCTCTTCGAGAATATATAGGAACGGAATAGAGCGCGAATCATGGATTTTAGTCCGTATCAATCGGACGAGGAAGTAAGTTTTATAATTTTCTTTATCGAGTTCCAGTTCGTATATCGTGTGTGGAAAGAATTTTGTCGTAAAAACACGTACGTACTATTTTGAAACGTATAGCACGTACTGTTTTGACGATACATTAGCGAGTGTCGATGGCCCCCTCTGCGAGGCCCCACGTGCATTTGTGAACCAAGCATGCGAAAAGAGTTTCGCGTTTTAATGCATGTTAGCGAAAAACGATTGGATCGTGACTCTGAAGATACAGAAAAATCGAAGTTTGAGTAAAAGATACGAGTGCTCGATGACTTCCAAAACTTTAGGAGCAGATAGTTGAGGCCTTCATGTTTTCCAATTCTTGTTCGAAGTTTTCTGTAGATAAGGACCGAAATTTGAGATGAAGGTCTCCCTCGATAGACCAGATCGAGCAAGTATCTCAGTCAAATTTGAGTGAAATATCGACCAAAAATAGACTGAGCGATCGCCCTGATGGAAGGCCGATAATAGACCAACTTTTTCAGTCGATTTACTTCCGCTCTTTCTTACCTTTGTTAGACCAGATCGACACCAACTTGGACGAAATTTTGACGGACAAAATTAGTCGATTTGTAGGTGATGTAGGTACGATAAAATCTATCCTCAGTGATTGACTATATTTCTACCATTTTTGATCCTTAACGACATAAAGTGGTCTCTTTAATATTCCATCAGTGTCAACAGACCACCGTAATTAGATCACTTCTGACGAAAAAGTTTGGTCGATTTCTGGGCAATGTAGACCTGTCGTAGTCTACATTCAAACAATATTGACAAACCACTACAAATAGACCACTTTTGACAAAAAAGATCGGTGATTTTGTGGGCAATAGAGACGGTCTCTAGTTAGGTAATATTAACAGACCACTTTCGACGGGAAAAATTAGTCTACATATCTAGGCCTTCCTCAAGTGAGAGAAGAGAAGAATGAAGATAGTAATCTTGTTAGCAGTGTTATATTGAGACGAGTGCGATTTTGGTCCGCGAGCTTGCAAGAAACATGACAGTTGATGTCTGCCCAGAAATTGACTGGAATTGTTGATCAAAATTGAGTAACTGGGCGCGGCTCACCCGATAATACCTATTTTAGACAGAAAAAGAGAGTAAAAATATTGGTAGATGTTGAGGACAAATCGACTGAAAATGGACCAAGATATGTCCTGAGGATACCTACCCAGAAATTGACTGGAAATGTTGATCGAAATTGAGTGACTGCGGTTCGCACGAGAATAGACCAAAAACAAGAGTAAAAATATCGGTAGATATGTTGAGGACAAATCGACTGAAAATGGACCAAGCTATGTCCTGAGGATATCTGCCCAGGAATCGACTGGAAATTTCGGTCACAATTGAGTGACTATGCGGCTCCATATTTCTTTGCTTTCTTCTTTCTAATTTCAGAGTGGGGAAGTAGTGGTTACTAAATTCGGAGTCATTTAAAATCAAAGATAGAGTTTTAAAAAACAATTGAATCTGAATCGTCCGCGTGAACGAGAAAGGAGTTGTTGAAAAAGGAATGTGCCCACATAAATACGAGTATTCGTACCAATTTATCCTCTCGTTTTAAAAAGACGTGAACTTTCAGTCATGAGTGAGGTTCCATTGTATTGACGACGGAACAAATGTATTTAAGTAAGAACAACAAAATATTTTGTGAGAAATTGAAGACTATGAATGTCGGTTTCATTCTTTCGTTCATTTATAGAATGAATTTTTCGATCCTCTCAGTCCAGGGGTAAGAAAAAAATGAATAAGGATCATCGAAAAATTTTCTTTCGACTCCGTTCTTTTATTGAGACGGGGAAATGGCGCTCTTTATCCGGACTCGGCAATTGACGACATCTTTTGTTTACACAACTCAAATGTTTTAGTCAAGAAAAATAGTGTTTTTGTGACGAAGGAATGGGAAGGGGTGCTTGAATAAATCCCTATACCGAAGTGAGTGAATGTGATTGATTTCTTTATTTCCCAATTGTCTGAAGGAGGACTCGGGTCTTTGGTTAGGGCATATTGTTAATGTTTGACTTATTCAAAAAGGCAGTGGCCATTAGGTCAGCCATCTTCCTATAGAAGAACGCTGGGGATTGGAATAATTCTTGAGAAGTGGGAGTTAGATCAAAAAATTTTTCAACGTGGGTTCGCAAGTTTTCAGTTTAAAAACCTCAATGAGGTTCCTAATTTGAGAGTGGTTTTTTACTATGAATGGAA
Source organism: Aspidiotus rigidus (assembly GCA_035079385.1). Classification (NCBI taxonomy): domain Eukaryota; kingdom Metazoa; phylum Arthropoda; class Insecta; order Hemiptera; family Diaspididae; genus Aspidiotus; species Aspidiotus rigidus. The sequence continues at coordinate 11,047,680 of JAVHKY010000004.1, read as the reverse complement.
AATTGACTTCCATTTTTCTCGATAAATTCTTTTCAAGCACTATGAAAAAATCACCCACTTCCTCTTGATTCTCTTTTCAGTAAAAATATCTTCAAGTCCCCTTGACAACGTCATCCAATAGTGGGTCGCCGTGCCGGTAAAGACATTAGAAACGTCGAAAATCAGTCTTGCTGCAATGGTCGTGCATAATTGAGATCCTTGGCCCCCTATTATATAATTACTAGCTGCTGCGGAACGCTTCTGGTGCACTTAGTGGTTAGGCCAGCGACCCTGACACACGAGCTTGTGCTTTGTACTCGCAAAGTCGCCTGTGCTTCTGCACTCGTCTGAGAGCTCGCAAATGCCTTTGTTACGCATTCTCACAAGATCTTTGAATTCAGATTTTCGCCAATTCCCCTCCTTTCCGAATTCCAAAGTTCACAAAAAGCCAAAGTTATTTATAGGTAGGTCAAGAATTCCATCAGTTTGTTTTGTAGAATAGAACTCATCATTTTATATTCACACTTCAGAGTTCAAACCAAAACAAAATGTTGAGAGAGGAACAGAGGATGAGATGTTTTGCTTTTATGTATGTTTCAGTCTTTAAACATTATTGTATTTCATCCTTCGGCTAAATGGACCAAAAAAACGACAGCCAACTCTGCTCTGTGCTCTCACGGTTGGACAGAATAACACCTAATGGTATCGCGTTTGCTTCAGATGATTCTCTGTCCTGTTCTTTTTTGCTCTTCACCTTCCGTCAAGGACATAATAACTTTTTTTTATGGGAACTAAAATGTTCATTTATCGCTGAGAAGTCATTCCTGGATAATACAAATAAAATCTGAAAGTTTGAAAGCGATTGGCCGGATGGTTCTTGAGATATAGGAGCACAAACAAACAAACAGACAGACAAACTTTTTGCATTGCATATTTAGAGGTCGCTTTGCAAAATGTTGTTGGTTAAATGAGGATTGTATGATAAGCCCATGCTTAAGCTCTGCACTCGCCACTAGCGCATTTTAGAGTTCCCAAATAAATTTGTTTCATATAGGTATTCTACAAAATCATTCAATGCAGTTTCTTGTTGATTCCACTTCACTGTTCTAAATTTCCCAATAATTTCCAAAAAACCAAAGCTAAATAGTTAAATAAATCTCGTCATTTTACACTCTCACTTCAGAGTTCAGACCAAAACAGAATATTGAGAGAGGAACAGATGATGAAACCAGGATGAAATATCTTCCTCGCAGGATTTTATCTTGAAACATTTTTGGGGGTAGAAGCTTTTCACACTTCGAGTTCTTAATGCGGATAGTATAAGCGTTTGCCTGATTTGTTATCAAACTTGTAGTCAAAAAAAAATTCAAGTTTTTATTTTCAAATAATTTTTGTAATTTTGTGAATTATATTTTCATTTTACCATCCCGTTAAAAAGCAAAAATAAAAATTTGCCCAAAACTTCCAAGAATTTTGTCAATTTTTCGATCTGAATTTTCTCATTTTGATAATATGACTACGTGTATGATAAGAAAAATGTAAACAAACGCCATGTGTGAAAGGCTTATGGGCCGGAAATACCGGTATACCGACAATAGAACACAGAATAACAAAAAACGACAGCTTGCATTGCTGCGCATGCGCTAGATAGAATGACACATAATGACAGTAAGGTACTATAGTATGATAGGTATGCTGGACTGATAACACAGAGACGACTTTTAGGCAGAGATGGAAAGTGATTCAATAACGCTATCGCTTTTTGTTTTTTGCTTTTTTGACTTTTGTTTTGCTTTTCGCTTCCAAAAAAGGTATCGCTTTTCGCAAAAAACTTTTCGCTTTTCACTTTTTCACAATTTTCAAAAACAAAGAAGCAAAAAAAAAAACAAAAAAAATATATATATATATATATAGGAACGCAAAAAATGAAAAGCTGTTGCTTTTCGCTTTTTTGACATTTGTTTCGCTTTCTGCTCTCGCTTTTTACTTCCAAAAAAGGTTTTGCTTTTTGCTAAAAACCTTATCGCTCTTCAATAACTTTCCATCTCTGCTTTTAGGCTATAAAAGGTAGGAATATGGCTCGTGTAACGTCACGCGACAACAAATGTAACCAATGGGCAGAGCATTGCAGCCGTATCATACAGCTTAGACTTTCAGCTTAAACTTGGAACCTTGAAAAATACAACTTTGGCTTTGGCTTTTGGCTTTGGAAATACCTAAAAAATACAGCTAACTTTCGGCTTTTGGCTCTAGCTTTCGGCTGTTTTGATGAAACACTCCGGCTTTTGACTTAAAGTTACGACCTTGAAAAATATAGCTTCGGCTTTGGCTTTCAGCTTGTAAAAAAACATGAATAATACAGCTGGCTTTCGGCTTTAGCTTCCGGCTTTTGGCTGGCTGCAATGCTCTGCCAATGGGTACCGACCAGGGATGGAAAGTTCAAGCCGTCAATCGCTGAAGTCGAAGCCTAAGCTGATTTTTGAACAGCTTATAAGCCGCTTAAGCCTAAGCTGTTCTCAATATTCATTAGGCCTAAGCCAAAAACCAGTCATTGAGCAACAGCTTAATGAACTTAATGGATCTTTTTTCTTTCTCCAATCAAAATGATCGCCCTTTTCAAGGGAATCATGATGCAAAGTGCCCATTTCTCTAGATTTATATTTTGAATTAGTTCTACTTGCTTCTACTTTCTGACAGTAGTCATTACTGCAGCCCGCAGCTTCACAGTTTGTTAGCCATGCTCGCTGATTAACGAAAATATTAGGAAGTATAATTATAATAGGTAATGTAAATGTCACGTTTACTGAATTTTCAATCAATATTCAATAGTCGCTCGCTACACATAAACAACAGCTGCTTATTCTTGTAGGAAAAAAGGGAAAACAGAATAAAGAGGGTTTTGGTTTCCGAAAAATGAAAAAACAAGAAAGACAATGAAGGCGTCAGCGTTACGAGCTTTGACTATACATTTAAGTCAAAGGTTACGAGTTGACGACGAGTCGAGTGTGAATGTGATTGATTATAGTTGATTTCATTTTAAAGGGTGAAAAAAATCAATTAAGCTCTAAGCTGTTCGCTGCTAAGCTGTTGAAGTGAGCCAAAAGCTAAGCTGTTTGAATTCGTAGAACAACTTAGAAGCCTAAGTCAAAGTCTAAGCTGTTTGCAAACCGCTATCCATTCCTGGTACCGACGACACTCGTCAGTTCTGCGACGTTACGTGAAACGTGTTTGTACCTTATAACCTAAACGTTGTCTCCATGTTATCAGTCCAGCATACCTATTGTACTATAGTGCCTGAATGACAGAGTATGGCAGCCAGCTGAAAGAAAGCCAAACTCAGCCGAATTTTTACTGATAAGAGTGAAGCTGAAAGCCAGCTCTATTTACAAACGCTGAAAGAAGCCAAATTTTGTCAGCTTTTTTATAGCTTTCCTGATTCCCGCTAGTTAGGGAAATGTACTGCTTGAAGGTTCAAATTCTGAGTTCAACTGCTCCACTCTCTAAGGCCAGATTGGCTTGCCAAAGAATTGACAAAAATGAGAAAGATTGGTTCCGACTCAGTTCAGCTGTTCAGCCATTCAGCATAGAAGCCTGTAGTGCAGTCATCCAATAGAGATGAACGCAAACCGGAGAATGGGTATCTTCCGTTAAAGTGTCAGAGCCCTAATTCTCCTGATCGTTCCACCTGAACTTGCATATTGGTCAGACATCTAAATATATTATAGAAAATTAGTTTATTTGTCTGTCTGTCCTCTTAAATCCGGAGGGCTGATGTCAGGAATAACTATTTAGTTATATATGAGAATTTTAGCTCCCACAAAAGAGAAGTTCTTATTGAAAACTGGATCTTTGCTGTACGCATCACTTCTCGTAAAGGAGGTGGCGCAAAGGAGAACAAGTTAGGGAATCATCTGAAGGGAACGCGATGTTATTACGCAGAGTATTGCAGGCGAAATTTCAGCTTGGCTGTCGGTTTAAACTGACGACCTTGGAAAATTTGGCTTTCAGCTATTGGCTTTTGGAAAAATTCAGCTTGTCTTCGGTTCATTTTATGAGGTCACCAAAAGTACAGAAAGCTACCAGGGGTGACTGTAAATTGACTCTACATGAAAGTCAATTTAAATTCAGACAGCATATATTTTTACAAAAATGAAAACTGTCTGTTAATGAACGCAACAGAGCAGCGATTTACAGATGTGACTTGGGATGAAGAAATCAACCTCATGAGATTTGTGTGGCAGCTGCATTTCTGCAAAACTGACACAAGTAACTGAACGTAACCGAGTGCTACAATGCGAATTTTGTAATGTAGATTTCTTTATCACAAGTCGCAGATTAATACAAAAATTTGGAGAAGCCGAGTCAAAATGAACTTCAGATTGACATTATGTTGAGGTTGATTCGATGTTGACCAGCTCCCCTACATTACTGGACTTGAAATGGACCCATAGCCAATTTTAGAGCAATAAAAAGTTTGAATAAATCGACCTAAAATCATCTTTGATGTGACGTCGATTTCAAAACATATTGACGCAGTTACAACCATGACTTTCCCCCCAAAAAAATACGTAAGTCGCTGTCGGTTGAAAACGTTCCTTTTTGTATTCATTAAATTTTGCGACTCAAGTATTTTTTTTTATTTTTTTATTTTTTGTGTGTGTTCTATATTTTATTGAAATGTGTCGCACCGCTCTGGAACAAATCAAAATTATCATGACTTTGAAATTCTCGGTCAATTTGTCGGCCAAGTTGGCAGTGTTATAGTGGAAGACCTCCTTCACACTTGTATCTTCAATTTTAATCTAACACATTGTAAATTTTTCCAGTCCTTTGGAAACCTTTGTTTCTCAATAGGGCTTGTGAACTACCGCCAAGTGCTGGTGTAGATCGACTTCTATTGACGCAGAAACTTCGGCTTCAAAGAGTGGATCTTCTTCTTTATTTCTACCTCACTGCCTGCACTCTCACGAAAAATTCTAAGAGAGGATGGGATCGTCAGAGTAGCCTCCATATAGATCTGAACTTGAGTTGATTGCTGTAGAACTGCAGTCATGATAACACTTTCCTTGTTACGCAATGGCGACAGTGAATCTTTTAGTATTTCCTCTTGTGGCCACGGTTACATTTACCTGTCAAGGAATTAGCAAACTTCATCTCCCCCTCGCTACTAATAATGCAACTTTCGGGACTATTCTTCTTCTCTGAATCACCCTTGAGATTAATGACATAATTTTGAACATATGGTGAAGAAGTTCCCTTTTTCTTGGAAAACCAAAAAGATGAAACGATCATTGTGAGATTTTGGGTCTGTGTGGAAGTAAAAGCAAAAGAGGGTACCTCTCACGCGATTTACCAATTTCGCGTCTAAAATAGCAAGTGTAGCGTTTTCACTGATTCGTGTAGACACAATTATCCCGATAGATCGTCCAGAACCAATGCATAAGTGGACGTCAACATCACGTTCCACTCGTCACCGTCACGAGGTGCGAAGACTTAGAACGGCGAAGACGAGAGGTTAATGCCGTTGAATCGTTTATAGTTTGTATAAATAATTCTGTATCACCGGCAGTAGCATCCGTGCACACGATTATAATGCAGGTAAATGAGAGGTTTTTTTGTATGCTATCGAAGTGCATTTATTATAATGCTGGCGACAGGCAAGAGGTGGGAGAGCGAGCAGCCAGGTATCCTATTTCTGTCAGCTATACATATACTGCCACTTCCTTCAAGCCTATCCTATTACCGCTCTACCGGATTTGATCAGACAATCGGACACTAAATTCACTTCGAACGTGTGCCTTCTATCTTGTTTTAATGTACTGACTTCTGTGTACTGCACACAAATATACAACAACGTATACTGTAATTGGTTGAAAGTTGAACTATTTCATTGTGTGTACCTATGTCGTTCGGAGATCGCGTAGGCGAAGTGAAAAAAAAACAAGTTGTTAGCTGTCGTTGGAGATTCTTTTTTACAAGTTATTCGGACGCGCAGTTACAATACGATGAATATCGGACTAATAATACAATATATGAAGAGTACTCTTATTTGTATTCGATAAACTCCGGTCTCTTCTCTAGATTCGGCAAAAGAAATTTCGAGTTTTTCGAATCGAATGAACATTTTTTCGTCCAGCTTTATTTGATGAAAAGATAGACGTAAAAGAGGTTGAAGAAGTGACCAGAAAAGAACTTGCGTCGAATTGGTCACGAATTAGGAATTTACGAATTACTTGTGATGTTCGAAGAAAAAGAAAAAACGAATGTGAGAAAATAAAGAAGCGCAATTTTTGCTATTCAAATCGATTCTAACGTGGAAGAAGATTTTTCTTTCGGATATAGTGCGTAATATTTCAGATAGAAATGATACTCCTCTAACGAAAGTGATACGTGTATAAGTTGCCTATTTTGAAAATTTAAGGCGCTCTGAACTTACAAAAATAATAAGGAAACAATGTTACAGAGAACTTATTTTATGGGAAGCATTTTTTTTAATTTTTCTAATAAATAAGAATATTAGAATCAGGTTACGGAGTTTCGGACAATGAGACTTCGACCTGGTAAGATTTCGAAGAATTTCCCTTTTCAAAAAATTGAACTTAACATCTGAGTTGAGAGGACTGGAAAATGTTTAATGATGAGCTGAGAGGTTGAGGAGATGTGAAACATGAAGAAGTTCGGTTTGGAAGTGTCTCTTGGCTAGTTTCGCAGATGGGTCAAATAAATATGATGAGAAGTAAAGCATCAAAAAAACGACGGCTTCCTTAACGAAGTTAAACGAGGGACGCAGTGAACCTGTTTTATGAGTGAAATGGGATTTGGTATTGAAAATTCAAGGAAGCCTAGAGCTAGATGAAGCTAGTATAAAGAAGGCCTAGACCTATACTATAAGCCTAGTATAATATAGTTTGAGAGTCTAAATTTTTCTCGAATCTCCAGCTATATATGATAGCTCGAGAATTGAAATTTTTCCATGTCCATCTTCTATCATATACAGCTCGAGAGTCGAAATTTTTTTCAAATCCCCCTCCTATCATATATAGCACGATAGTCGAAATTTTTTCAAGTCCCCCTCCTATCGTAAATGGCTCGAGAGTCGAAATTTTTTCAAGTCGCCCTCCTATCATATATAGCTCGAGAGTCGTAATTTTTCTAAATCCCTCTCCTATAGAATCAATGCGGTTTCTCAATTTATGACCAGATATACCAGTCATACTCAAGCGAGTAATACAATCGGAGTAATTTACAATAGCCACAGAAATTTAACGACGCCGGAGCGCTTTCGATTAAACAATCATTGTCAACGGGGACTGGAAAGCGACTGAACCAACTCCGGCTGTAAACTAGAAACATACGAGGAAATCAGGATTGAACCAGCGAGTCATCACGACGTGAATCAAACTCGTAAACTAGTTCAATCAACCCTTCATCAGGTATGTACCTGTTGAGCACATTAAGGTCGTCGTTATTTAAATGACGGATTATTTCGATGTGTTCTAACGCTTTTCGCTTCGAATACCCGTTTTCTCTATAGAGGAGAACCTCGGACCCCTCTTTAATGCTATGGCCCCTAGTGATTAGATGGTCCGCATACGCCGATTCACCTATATTCTTCTTGTCCCACGCCTTCCTATGTTCAGCGATTCTAATTTTCAACTGACGGCCTGTCTCGCCAATATAAATTCCGTCACAACCCTTACACTCAACTTTATACACACCACTCCTCTCGGCCAGTTGGATGGGGTCTTTTAGCCTAACCAATAAACTTTTTATGGTATTGGGGTTGTAATACACAGGCCGAAATCCGAAGGGGCGTAGGACACGACTCAATTGAGATGAAAACTGCCCCAAGAACGGAAGCCTTATCCAACGCTCTCTACTGTTTAGGGCCGTATTGCGGGGGAGGGAGGTGGTGGAATCGAGGCATTTTCGAGTAACTTTCCTTTGGACTATAAGGTCAATGTCTAAATTCACTTCATTCACTCTGGCCAAGTGCTTTATAGTTGATACCTCTTTTTGGAAGGCTGACTGATTGAGAGGAATACTAGTCAGTCGCATGGAAAGTTGAGTGTCACCACTAGGTTGAACTTATTGGTCCATTCTAGACTTTCTGGTCTACTGCATCCGGGTGAGTTGGATCTGTTTATTAAGGCTATTAATGTTAAATAGCTAAATTGAAAAGGAAGAAAAATAAGAAACTTTGTTCCAGAAAATTTGAATAACCCCGCTGTCCAGGAAGTGAGACCTGAGGTCAGTGTTATCCAAAACTTCCAACCGCGCATTATAAATTGCAGTCAGGTTGAGTTCAGTTGCGATGAGGTGAATTTATTAGAGAAAGGGTTGAAGTCCGGATTACCCCCTCTTAATAATAGTAATGCTTTGACTAATGTTGTTGCCGACCTCGAGGTGAAAATCGGACCGGGGGTTAATACTCAAAAAAATTGTGCTGCTTTTGTCCGCGATACCCCCCTCCCTCGCATAAACAATTACGCAATTGAGGTGATTAAGGGATTAAAGAGGAGGGTCAGGGAGGAGGGCTTAATCATCACGAAGGCTGACAAAAGTAATGCCATGATTGTCGTGATGGAGAAGTCCTCCTACGTCTCCAAGGTCTATGACGTTCTCGGCCAGTGTGGTGCTAAGGAAAACGACAGTTTCAATTTTCCTAAACGCGTAAAAGAAGTTAAACGTGTGATAAACGACCGTAAATTTATTATTACAACTCCCTCGCTAAAAAGATTGCTCCTGGAGCCCAACCCTGTGCCTCCCCTCTTGTACGGGGTACCAAAAGTCCATAAAAAAGATAACCCGATGCGTCCGGTCGTATCTTTTGTGTCCTCCCCCACCTACGCTCTGGCGAAATTTTTGGACCGATGGTTTAAATCGAGAGTTGACCATGAGTCACCTTACCCTGTGAAAAATTCGGTCTCCTTGGCTGATAGGCTTAAGGATAATATTCTTCCGCTGGGATCGACCCTGTGTTCATTTGATGCGGTCGGCCTGTTCCCCAATATCCCCAGAGCAACCGCCATTCGCCAAGAAGAATTGGGTGAATTTTTCAATCTCCTCAATATTTGTTAGTCTCCCAATTATTGCAAATTCGATAACAAGTTTTTTGAGTTTCCTGAAGAGGTTGGAATACCCATCGGTTCTCCTTTGGGTTCTCTCATTTCGGAGGTCTTTATGTCTAAGTTTGAGCTCGATTTGTTCTCCTCTGGCAGTGCGTATTTAGATCAGATTTATTATTGGCACAGGTATGTCTACGATGTGTTGTGTACGTGAACTGGTCCCCGAGAGCTCCTTTTGGAGTTCCTCCAGTATCTAAATAATCAATATCCTTCTATAAAATTTACTTTAGAAATCGGTGGCGCACCTATTAATTACTTGGATTTGACGATCTGTAATAGAGACGGTATCCATGAATTCGCCATGTACAGGAAAGGTACTGCGACCGATATTACTGTCCACGGCAAATCTTTCTGCCCTGTAGCCCATAAATATGCTGGATTTAACAGCTTAATCCATCGACTGACTAGTATTCCTCTCAATCAGTCAGCCTTCCAAAAAGAGGTATCAACTATAAAGCACTTGGCCAGAGTGAATGAAGTGAATTTAGACATTGACCTTATAGTCCAAAGGAAAGTTACTCGAAAATGCCTCGATTCCACCACCTCCCTCCCCCGCAATACGGCCCTAAACAGTAGAGAGCGTTGGATAAGGCTTCCGTTCTTGGGGCAGTTTTCATCTCAATTGAGTCGTGTCCTACGCCCCTTCGGATGTCGGCCTGTGTATTATAACCCCAATACCATAAAAAGTTTATTGGTTAGGCTAAAAGACCCCATCTAACTGGCCGAGAGGAGTGGTGTGTATAAAGTTGAGTGTAAGGATTGTAACGGAATTTATATCGGCGAGAAAGGCCGTCAGTTGAAAATTAGAATCGCTGAACATAGGAAGGCGTGGGAAAAGAAGAATATAGGTGAATCGGCGTTTGCGGACCATCTAATCACTAGCGGCCATAGCATTAAAGAGGGGTCCGAGGTCCTCCTCTATAGAGAAAACGGGTATTCGAAGCGAAAAGCGTTAGACGACCTTAATGTGCTCAACAGGTACATACCTGATGAAGGGTTGATTGAACTAGTTTACGAGTTTGATTCACGTCGTGATGACTCGCTGGTTCAATCCTGATTTCCTCGTATGTTTCTAGTTTACAGCCGGAGTTGGTTCAGTCGCTTTCCAGTCCCCGTTGACAATGATTGTTTAATCGAAAGCGCTCCGGCGTCGTTAAATTTCTGTGGCTATTGTAAATTACTCCGATTGTATTACTCCCTTGAGTATGACTTCGTCTGGTCCCTCTCCTATCATATATGGCTCGAGAATCGAAATTTTTCCAAGTTTTTTGCTGGACGGCGGACGGCGCACGGCAAATTTCTCAAAAAACCCCCCTTAAAACAGGTTCCCTGTTAAAATCTCGACTCTCGAGCTATATATGATAGGAGGGGGGACTTAGAAAAAATTCGACTCTCGCGCCATATACATATGATAGGAGAGGGACTTAGAAAAAATTTCGAATCTGAAGATATATATGATAGAAGAGGGACTTGGAAAACTTTTGACTCTCGAGCTATATATGATAGGGGACAAATTTTCCCAAGTCTCCCTCCTATCATAAATAGCTCGAGATTTGAGGAAAACTTGGACTTTCAAACTACATTATACTAGGCTTATTTTACGTCTAGGCCTTCTTTATACTAGCTTTATCTAGGTCTAGGCTTCCTTGAATTTTCAATACCAAATCCTATTTCACTCATAAAACAGGTTCCCTGCGTTCCTCGTTTAACTTCGTTAAGGAAGCCGTCGTTATTATATATATAATAGGAGGGGGACTTGGAAAAACTTCAACTATCAAGCTATATATAATAGGAGGGGGACTTGGAAAAATTTCGACTATCATGCTATATATGATAGGGGTGGGGGACTTGAGAAAATTTCGACTATCAAGCTATATATGATAGGAGGGGACTTGGAAAAACTTCGTCTATCAAGCTATATATAATAGGAGGGGGACTTGGAAAAATTTCGACTATTCAGCTCTATATGATAGGAGGGGGACTTGGAAAAACTTCAACTATCAAGCTATATATAATAGGAGGGGGACTTGGAAAAATTTCGACTATCATGCTATATATGATAGGAGGGGGGAGGGGACTTGAGAAAATTTCGACTATCAAGCTATATATGATAGGAGGGGGACTTGGAAAAATTTCGACTATTCAGCTCTATATGATAGGAGGGGGGACTTGGAAAAACGTCAACTATCAAGCTATATATAATAGGAGGGGGACTTGGAAAAATTTCGACTATCATGCTATATATGATAGGGGTGGGGGACTTGAGAAAATTTCGACTATCAAGCTATATATAATAGGAGGGGGACTTGGAAAAATTTCGACTATTCAGCTCTATATGATAGGAGGGGGACTTGGAAAAACTTCAACTATCAAGCTATATATAATAGGAGGGGGACTTGGAAAAATTTCGACTATCATGCTATAAATGATAGGAGGGGGGAGGGGACTTGAGAAAATTTCGACTATCAAGCTATATATGATAGGAGGGGGACTTGGAAAAATTTCGACTATTCAGCTCTATATGATAGGAGGGGGACTTGGAAAAACGTCAACTATCAAGCTATATATAATAGGAGGGGGACTTGGAAAAATTTCGACTATTCAGCTCTATATGATAGGAGGGGGACTTGGAAAAACTTCAACTATCAAGCTATATATAATAGGAGGGGGACTTGGAAAAATTTCGACTATCATGCTATATATGATAGGAGGGGGGAGGGGACTTGAGAAAATTTCGACTATCAAGCTATATATGATAGGAGGGGGACTTGGAAAAATTTCGACTATTCAGCTCTATATGATAGGAGCGGGACTTGGAAAAACGTCAACTATCAAGCTATATATAATAGGAGGGGGACTTGGAAAAATTTCGACTATCATGCTATATATGATAGGGGTCGGGGACTTGAGAAAATTTCGACTATCAAGCTATATATGATAGGGGTCGGGGACTTGAGAGAATTTCGACTATCAAGCTATATATGATAGGAGGGGACTTGGAAAAACTTCGTCTATCAAGCTATAGATAATAGGAGGGGGACTTGGAAAAATGTTTTCGACTCTCGAGCTATATATGATGGGTGTGGGGGAGGGGACTTGAGAAAATTTCGACTATGAAGCTATATATGATAGGAGGGGGACTTGGAAAAATTTCGACTCTCGAGCTATATATGATAGTCCTCTCTCGAGCTATATACGAAAGGGGTGGGGGACTTGGGAAAATTTCGACTATCAAGCTATATATGATAGGAGGGGGGACTTGGAAAAATTTCGACCATTCAGCTATATATGGTAGGAGGGGGACTTTGAAAAACTTCAACTATCAAGCTATATATAATAGGAGGGGGACTTGGAAAAATTTCGACCATCAAGCTATATATGATAGGAGGGGGGGGACTTGGAAAAATGTCGACTATCGAGCTATATATGATGGGGGTGGGGGACTTGGAAAATTTCGACTCTCGAGCTATATATGATGGGGGTGGGGGACTTGGAAAATTTCGACTCTCGAGCTAGGGGGGGGGGGACTTGAAAAAAACTACGGCTTCCTTAACGAAGTTAAACGAGGGACGCAGGGAACCTATCAGATACAGGGGTAGTATTTGTATAGGCCTAATATAGCTTAGTTTGATATACTGCAGGTTAGGCCTATTATGATAAAAGTAGCGATGGTCAAAATGTAGGTCAAGATCACTGATGACAAAAACCGTATCGGTTTTTCGTGGCGATTTCCCTCAGAGGATTGCAGCCAGTTGAATTTTCACCGATAAGAAAGAAGCTGAAAGTTAGCTTTATTTAAATCTTTGTAAGCTAAAAGTCAAAATAAGCTAAATTTTTTCAGTTTTGTTTTTTTTGTTTTTATTCCTGCAAAATAGGAAAATGCACTCCTTGAGTGTTTAAATTTCAAGTTCAACTTCTCCTCTCTGTGGGCCAGACTGACTTTACCTGAGATAAAAAAAGCCAAACAAGTAGAAGCAGCGCCACAAGTGCTGTGAGCGCTGAAGCCTGCGGTTGAGGTCAGTCCAAGGTTCAGTCATCCAATCTAGATTAACACAATTTGGAAAGTATAACAAAGCACTAATTCTCCTGATCGTTTCTTCTACACCTACCCATCCGCATAACATTTTATTAATCAAAAATCAGCCAAATTCAGCTGAAAGTCAACTGAATAAAGCCAGCTGTATTTTTCCGAAAATAGAAAGCCAAAGTTGAAAGCTAAATTTATCAAGGTCGTAAGTTGAAGCCAAAAGCCGAAGCTGAAATTTTCGATTGAATTATTCTGACTTTTTCCCAGGATTATTCCCGGTTGAAAAGGGGACGTCCATAAATTGCGTCAGGCGATTTTTGTAATTTTGTCGACCCCCCTTCCCCCTTGGTGAGATATCGTGAGATTTTCTTTGGACTCCCCCCCCTCTTATCTCCCGTGAGATTTTCCGAAATGTGTATTTTTACTTTAAATACGTTTATCTGCGCTTAATCGCGTTTATCTATTAAAAAAACGCAATTTTCTTGATCACATCTTATACCTATTCAAAAAGGACCAGTTTTTATTAAATTTAAGCCAGTTTAGCAATATTTTCGAATGTATTCGTGTGAGAAAAAAATTCCGTGAGATTTGTCGGCACCCTCTCACGTGAGTTTTGGTGAGACTTGGCTGGACCCCCTCCACCCAAAAAAATGCCTCACGTAATTTATGGACGCCCCCAAACCTTCAAAAATCGTGACGGTATTTCGTTATGGTTTTTCAAAGAATGATCCCAATCTTACGAGTATCAGCATATGAAATGCTAAGAAAAGAGAAAAAATACCTCTCAAACCCTAGTGCTTCTCTTCTTCTCGAAAATAGTGAAAGTAAAAAATTTATGAAAAAATTATTTCGAATAAAGTGTGATATTTCAAGTGTTGTTCTGAAAGGTTTTGGCCCCTCTAACCCTCTCGCTAAGGCACTGGGACGTTGAAATTTTTCCAATTTCTGCGGTCGAAAGAAAGGGAAAAAGAGAAAATGCCTTATATGCATGGCAAAAAATTGTCATATATAACTCCCATAAAACAAATTCCTTGGCGAAATTCTCCTAGGTGACTGTAAGTAACCAAGGAAGGGAGGCTGTGATCTAATTCACGGACATGAAGAAACTCTGACTTCTGCGGGCTAATTTCAGATTAACCTCCCTGGAGGATATTGGTCTATGACCTAGTTCGGAAGCTTTAAAAATTTTCGAATTGCGAGTTGTTTATATGACCAGTTGGTAAATTATAGTTTCGACGAAGGAAGGCGGTTCCAATTTAGTTGATGGACTTGAAAAATTTTTCATCGTGACATACCTAGCTAAGAGAGGCGAGGGCTCCGACCTACTTGAGCTGTAAATGTGAACAGTAAATCGCGTTTCCGAAGAACGAAGACGACCATAAATATCCGAGGGGTTCATGGACTGAAAGCAGGAGAGGGGTACCGCTCAGTTTAGGAACGTTACAAAATTTCGATTTTTGAAAGAGCTTTATAAATCCACAGCGGGGAAAAACATGAAACAATTTGGATTTATGCTGCTATCCGGAAAATAGTAGTTCCAAAAAGACTTCTACCAAGTTTAGGAATTCTGGAGATATTTGAGGGGTGTGATTTTTCGGCCCGACCGAAAATGCGGAAGGAACGACAAAATGATATCCGTTTGCGCCATTTCAAAGTGTGGAACGTCAAAATATACTGTGAACGGGAAATAAAAGTGAAACCCGGGAAAAATGATGATAGAACGACATTCATATATTTTAAAAACGAGGAAAAAAACGGCGAACGCCAAAATGAACATTGATACGCGGATGATTACAATTGTAATTGTGTAGTAGACGAGGTACTGAAGTGGAGGCAGTTGTCAGAAGAGGGATCCCTTGATTCCGACCAATGACGAATTAATTTCCGAATATTATTTAAAAATTGCCCAACTGATAGACGTTCCCGAAGAGTGTAAGAACTTTCAATTACTCCATCTGTCCCCTCAGTACCGTTGTTGACGCCAGGGTAGCCCAACACTGCGTCTTCGAACCACTGTGAGTTCTTCTCCAACCAATTGTCGTTGAAGTACTTTACGAATTGAGACATATGCGACTTCCATTTTTTGAGAAAGTGATTAGATGCGGCACTGAGCGATTATTCACCGCGTATCGATTTTGTTCACAATCATAATCCTCCGAACGTGTGGCGGATACTCGGAGTAAGAGTGATGCCGTGGGACTTTGAAATATTTTCGTACTTCTTGGACTCGTAAAATTTTTCATTTTCAATTCTTGGACTTGGAAATATTTTCAACTGTTTGGAAATATTTTCAAGTGTTGGACTTGGAATTATTTCAACTGTTGGACTTTGACATATTTTCATACTTCTTGGACTTGTAAAATTTTTCATTTTCAATTCTTGGACTTGGAAATATTTTCAACTGTTGGACTTGGAAATATTTTCAAGTGTTGGACTTGGAATTATTTCAACTGTTGGACTTGGAAATATTTTCAGCTATTGGACTTCGAAATATTTTCAAGTGTTGGACTTGGAATTATTTCAACTGTTGGACTTGAAAAATTTTCATTTTCAATAGTATTTTCAACTGTCGGACTTGAAATTATTTTCCAACTGTTGGACTTTGACATATTTTCATACTTCTTGGACTTGTAAAATTTTTCATTTTCAATTTTTGGACTTGGAAATATTTGTTGGACTTGGAAATATCTTCAAGTGTTGGACTTGGAATTATTTCAACTGTTGGACTTTGACATATTTTCATACTTCTTGGACTTGTAAAATTTTTCATTTTCAATTCTTGGACTTGGAAATATTTTCAACTGTTGGACTTGGAAATATTTTCAACTATTGGACTTCGAAATATTTTCAAGTGTTGGACTTGGAATTATTTCAACTGTTGGACTTGAAAAATTTTCATTTTCAATAGTATTTTCAACTGTCGGACTTGAAATTATTTTCCAACTGTTGGACTTTGACATACAGTAAAACCTGTCTATAACGGAACGCGATCGGACTGAGTAATTTTTCCGTTTTAGGTAGGTTTCCGTTTTGTACAGGTGAGCCGTGAAAATGCACAAAATCCGTTCTCCAAGTTGTGAAAAACCTAGGTAATCGTTTAAAATGGATCTAAGTATGTGTAACAACGGAAAAATACATATTTATTCATTATAGTAGGCTTGAGGACTCGTAAGTACAGTACGTACATTGTTAATTACACTTTTATCAGTAGAACAATGTAATGTATGTAAAATCAAGGTTGTAAATATTCTAATAAGTTAGTTTGTTTGAAGGACGAGCGGATAGCATGTTTTTGCACTGCATCTTCAGCTTCTGCTAAATGCGGGAGCAAGCCCGAAATATTCTTCTGTGCGGCAAATATTTGCAGGTTTTTCAAAAGAGAAATTGCTTCGTTCATACTTTGGACTGTGCATTCTTCTGGAGCACTATCGTCGTCAGATTCGTCATCACTTTTATGAACATCAGTATCGAGGAGATCAACCGCATCTGCTATTCCCTCTTCAGTGGCAACAGAATTATATCAGACTATTGTCGAAGCAAAATCTTATCATTTGTACCGATAAGTTAGTATGTATTGTTCGCATCACCTACAAGGATTACAATTGAAATTATTGTAGATATAGGGCTACACATAATGTACAGTACATACATGAATTTTTCCGTTTTACACAATACTAAAGCAGTCTCTATTACATTGTACGGACTGGAAAATGTTTCCGTTTCCGCGTTGTACAGGTTCCGTCTTATGCAGTGCTTTTTATATGGAAATATTGCTCATCGGCATTGGGACTGACGATTTTGTTCGTTGTAGTCAGGTTTCCGTAGTTCACAGGGTCCGTTATAGACAGGTTTTACTGTATTTTCATACTTCTTGGACTTGTAAAATTTTTCATTTTCAATTTTTGGACTTGGAAATATTTTTTGGACTTGGAAATATCTTCAAGTGTTGGACTTGGAATTATTTCAACTGTTGGACTTTGACATATTTTCATACTTCTTGGACTTGTAAAATTTTTCATTTTCAATTCTTGGACTTGGAAATATTTTCAACTGTTGGACTTGGAAATATTTTCAAGTGTTGGACTTGGAATTATTTCAACTGTTGGACTTTGACATATTTTCATACTTCTTGGACTTGTAAAATTTTTCATTTTCAATTCTTGGACTTGGAAATATTTTCAACTGTTGGACTTGGAAATATTTTCAACTATTGGACTTCGAAATATTTTCAAGTGTTGGACTTGGAATTATTTCAACTGTTGGACTTGAAAAATTTTCATTTTCAATAGTATTTTCAACTGTCGGACTTGAAATTATTTTCCAACTGTTGGACTTTGACATATTTTCATACTTCTTGGACTTGTAAAATTTTTCATTTTCAATTTTTGGACTTGGAAATATTTGTTGGACATTGAAATATTTTCAACTGTTGGACTTGGAATTAATTTTCAACTGTTGGACTTTGAAACATTTTCATACTTCTTGGACTTGTAAAATTTTTCATTTTTGATTGTCTCCCACAGTTGAAAATACATATTACAAAGTCCAAGAATTGAAAATGAAAAATTTTACAAGTCCAAGAGTTGAAAATAATTCAAAGTCCCACAAATCAAAAATAATTCCAAGTCCAACAGTTGAAAATATTTCCAAGTCCAAGAATTGAAAATGAATAATTTTACAAGTCCAACAGGTGAAATAATTCCAAGTCCAACAGGTGAAATAATTCCAAGTCCAACAGGTGAAATAATTCCAAGTCCAACAGTTGAAAATATTATTGAAAATGAAAAATTTTACAAGTCCAACAGTTGAAATAATTTTAAGTCTAAGAATTGAAAATGAAAAATTTTACAAGTCCAAGATGTACAAAAATATTTCAAAGTCCCACAATTTGAAAATAATTTCAAGTCCAAAACTTGAAAATATTTCAAAGTCCGACAGTTGAAAATATTTCCAAGTCCAAGAATTGAAAATGAAAAATTTTCCAAGTCCAAGAAATACAAAATATATTTCAAAGTCCCGCGGCATCACTCTTACTCCGAGTATCCGCCATGCGTTTGGAGCAGTTTGGAGGATTATGATTGTGAACGAAATCGGTACTCCATGAATAATCGCCGGCACTGAAAGTTTGGAATTGTCTCTATTTTGACATTATATGACGTACGCATGTTGTCGTCATTTTCAAAATAAAAAGGCGTTTTGTCAAACTTCCATGACAACGAAAATTTGTCGTTCCTTCCTCTTTTTGATGGCGGTCAATTTATTTCTTCCCATACTTGAGGACAAACATAGATATCCGATGAAGGAGGCTTCAATTTGCGAGAGAGTCTTCGAGGAATTTCGATTTCCCAGGTGTTTACTTTGTATATGAATAATGGAACTTGGAAAAATTCCTCTGATGACCTATAGAGGAATTGAGGGAAACGTTGAAATTCGGGCTACAAGTGAATAGTGAAATTCGGAAAAAATTCTTTCTACGCTAATTATGCACAAAAAAACTAAAAAAAAAATTTTACTTTCCTCTTTATTTTTATTTTATTTTTTCTCGTAATTAGAGGCAAATTATGACTCATGGATCGATCTCTTGTGAGGATGGTGTCAGCGTTAATTGGTCCGCAGCCTGTTGTCGGCACCATCCCAAAAAATAAACTACCTTGAATAAATAAATAATTAATGAAGGAGAGCTGCAATTTTCCAACGTGAATTGTGTTCGGAGAGTGATTCAGAATCAGAGCGAGATGTAATCAGGAGGACGTGAGAAAAGTTTCGACTGAAGAGCAGATGGACACATGGCTGACCTATTAGAGAGATTTTGAAAATCATCAGCAGAAGATAGAGGGGAGAATTGAATGTAATTTTCACTTTCATTCATTACTATTTACCAATTGCGCCTCACATTCTGCGATGTCGTAACTTTCAAAATTCTTCATCAATTTTTCGCTAACTTGAATATTATTATTATTGCGGAAAAATACGACTTTGAAATATTTTCTGAATCGGGGTTTCAAATTTCTGGCATTCGAATGAAGAGAGACGAGAGTACAAATAACTGGATTGAGAATTTGAACGAACGCATTTTTCAATCATATTAAGAGAAAAAGGAAGGACAAGATGTAAAATGATAAATTACCACTTTCAAGAAAGTAGCCTCAGAGCATCACTGTAGGGAAGGAGAGCAAATAGAGAGAAGGTTCAAATTACTAAACGCAATTTTTTATTCTTCGATTAAATGAGTGTATGGTATAGAGTTGCTGCACTTGAAACACGTAATTCAACGTGCCGGTATAGACGTTGACATTACATAATGCGAACGGGAACTAATTCGGGTACAGGAAACATATCCGAAATAGAAAGAAAAGTTTCGAGAAATTGGTCGTTATGTCCCAAGGTACCATTAGTGCTACCGGTATGTTTATTGTTTAACATTCGAAATTGTATCATCGGAGTCGTACACGCAATTATTTGTAACGTGCGACCTTCCATTGTCCGATGTAACTTATTTAAAGTGTGACGAAGGGAGAGATTCTAATAGACCGTGGACTTACTTTCCTTTTTTCTGATTGTCGGACGTTAGGATGGATTTGTGACTGTTATTTTGGATACCATCTTTTTCTTTTTTTTCTTCTCTAACTCTCTTCATCGTGAGACAGGATGATCATTAATTAAAGGTAAGATATAGTTATACTTTTCACTTTTCACGTTTATAGTTTTCAAACGTTATAAAAGTAGGTGATCGAAAAGTAAGGTCATTTCATAGCTGTACAGATTTGATTTGAGTTGGGTACCTATTGTGATGCAATTGAAAACTGGAGTAAAAGTGGTTCGAATAAGAGGATGAAAGAATGTCGAACATTTGATACGTGTACGCTCATACGAGCGTGAAATATCCAAGACCGCCGAATTATTATCTAAAACGTAATCGGCCGAAGTTCACAGAATATTTGGGTCTTGAATTCGTCAGAAGTGAGAGTATCGAGAAGTACCGAACTTACGTATCGCAACAGTCAGTAATAGATAGCAGTGTTACAGGAAATGCTGTGAAGGAAAAGGGGAGACTGTAGTTGAAGAAATACTACATTCCTATTTCAAAATTGCGTTGCCTCTTTCTCAAAAATTATTCTTCTCTATCTGATGTTTTCTCTAACTTTGAAGAGACTTGTCCAACGTTATGCAGGAAAAATACCTCATAAGAGATATTAGAATTCGGATTGATCGCTAATTTAAGAAAAAGTTGCATGATCATGTATGAAGTCATTGACGGGCGACCTGTTTTATAGACCCCTAAATCCACTTTCAATCGAAATAATATTTGTAATATAAAATTTCATGAAAAATATTGAGGAGGAAGAGCGTTAATCTCTTTCCTCCCTCAAATCTTGACTACACCACGGATTCTTTATTCGCCGTTCATCCAGCGAGTTGACCTTCTTAAGAGTAGGGTAGAGGTTATCTAGTTTAGGGACTTGGAAAAATTTTGATCAGCCAGATATACGTCACCATTGACGTATCGGAAAATAAATGAAAAAATTATCGGCCTTGTATCAGGGGGGGGGGGGGGGCTAATGTTTTGATCCTGGGTGACTTTAATATACCTTCCTTCAGTCATTCACATCTCAGATGATACCTTTAGTTCCGATCACAGATTAAACGAACTTCTTGAACTCATTCAAATAGCTGGTCTAAAATCTTTTAATACAGTAG
Source organism: Aspidiotus rigidus (assembly GCA_035079385.1). NCBI lineage: Eukaryota > Metazoa > Arthropoda > Insecta > Hemiptera > Diaspididae > Aspidiotus > Aspidiotus rigidus. Next base: position 11,026,848 of record JAVHKY010000004.1, on the reverse strand, counting down.
AAAATTTTCAAAAAAGAACTCTTGACTTGGTACTGAGTAATGTCTCAGTGACAGCGGTCACGCTCGCGGATTCACTTGTTCCTCATGTTGATCGGTATCACCCTCCCCTGGAAATTGTAATATCGCCCTCTACAAGTACGGTCAAAATGAAAACTAAGGAAAGGAGGGATCCTTCAAGTGTGACGGTTATAACCCCAGCTTGGAATTACACCAGAGCTGATTTTCTCGCGCTGTATCGGGGGGTGGAGGGTATAGACTGGGAACCGCTGTACAAAATAGATGATAGTGAAGATGCAGCGAACTACCTACAAGAAAGATTGAATGAGATACTCGAAGAAACGGTTCCTAAGAGAAAATCCAGCAGAAGGTACTCCACTTACCCCACCTGGTTTACGAAAGAGGCTATTATGGCCATAAAACAGAAAGAAAACTGTAGAGCGAAGCTAAAAAAGAGGAACTCTCCGAATGAAGGAGAGCTTCATGAGCGCTATCGAAACCTTAGAAAAACGAGTAAGAGGCTAATAAGAGAATCCTACAGGAGTCATGTACAGGAGGTCGAATCAAAAATAAAAGCAGAGCCAGTATATTTCTGGAAACATATAAACTCAAGAAGGACAAATAACAATAACCCTACTATCATGAAATACATGAATCAAACGATTATACACCCGAACGAAATAACCACTGCTTTTGCGACTCACTTCTCGTCTGTCTTTGGTAACCGTGGTCCCATGGAGGATATAGAGAGCACTGAGGGAATGAGTGACTATAACACCTCGCTGTATGTTGACATCAAGGGGCTCATGGAGGTGGATGTACGTGCTGCAATATAAAAAATGAAACCGAAACGGGGGTTGGGTCCGGATGGAGTGCCGGCCTACGTTTACAAGGCGTGCAAAGACCTCCTGGCGAAACCACTAACACATATTTTCAATATAATTATTAATACAACTACTATACCCCGCTCTTGGATAGTGTCTAAGGTGACCCCACTCCCTAAAGAAAATGAAACCAATGATATTGCTAAACATAGGCCCGTCGCTAGTATCCCCACCCCCATGAAAATATTCGAATCGGCTATATTCAATAAATTATACGAGCAGACCAAGGCAATCATCCCGCCATCTCAGCATGGATTCATGCGGAAAAAATCCGTCTGCACAAACTTACTTGAATTCACGCACCATGTAGCAGAAATCCTGGATCAGCGAGTCTCAGCTCAGGTGGATGTAGTGTACACAGATTTCACAACGGCTTTCGATAAAGTAGACCACAATTTACTTTTAAAGAAATTAAGGGGCATAGGTTTCTCTCGTAGAATGCTACAGCTCTTGAAATCGTACTTATGGGGTAGGAAGCAATATGTACGCTACAAAGGATATGAATCAGCCATGTTTGAGTGTTCCTCGGGGGTACCTCAGGGCTCCAATTTGGGCCCATATTTATTTTTATTATACATACTGGACATTGAAAAGGATTTACAGGGTGCCAATTACTTATTATATGCGGATGATTTGAAACTATATAGAAATATAAGGGACGTAGAAGATATATGTCTACTTCAGAACAACTTAAATGCTCTAGTCAATTGGAGTCGATTGAATAACATCCCCCTAAATGTGAAAAAGTGTAGTATAGTGAGTATGGGTCGGAACAGGAACCTCATTCATAACAATTACACGATTGAAGGCGAGGTACTGAAGAGGGTGGACGATTTAAGGGATTTGGGAGTACAAATTCAAAGTGACCTCCGTTACAATAAGCACATACAAAATAGAGTGTCAATAGCAAATCGCAACATGGGGGTTATAGTGAGACAATCAAAGTTTTTTCGATGTTCTACAACGCTGAAGGTCCTATACTTCGCCCTTGTCAGACCACATTTGGACTTTGCTAATGTTATTTGGCATCCAACAACTGCTTGGCAGAGTGGAATGCTGGAACGGGTGCAAAAGCGGTTTCTAAAATTTTTATACTATAAAGACTTTCATTACTTCGACATAACAATACCCTATACCGAGTTACTCCTGGGTTACGAAACAACCACATTGCAAGTTCGACGAGACCTCAATCTGGTAATGATGCTCCGCGACCTACTCTGTACGCGATTGGATTCACCTTCTCTTCTGGAAAAGATAAACTTTTACGCCCGTCCTAGAAGATATCGTACGCAAACCCTCTTTCAGATCTCCCGATGCCGCACGCTACATTGCCAACTTTCTCCCTTAAATCGTGCCATGACCCTTTATAACACAATAACAAACATAGATCCAACTATAGATATTTTTTTCGACAGTAAAACACACCTTACAGGGAAAATAATAGGGGCATTTACAGAATTATACAACAAAAGCGGCTAGGTAGTATTCATACCTGAACAATAAAAGAAGAGAGAAGAAGGGGTTCATGAAGGGTTAGTACACGGGTTGGTGGGGGTACAGCAAGGCAGGATTATTGTTGCATCCAATTGTTATTATTATTATTATTATTATTATTATTATTATTATTATACTATTATTATTAATACATTTTTTTTTTAACTATCATTAATATTAATATTATATTATTGTCTCTTTTTTTTTTTTTTTTTTTTTTTTAAATTATTACTATTATTATTATTATTATTATTATTATTATTATTTTTATTTTAATAGTGTCGTCCTATTATTGGCATCATGCTGTTGGACGGCACTTTAAATCCATACTTAAAATAAATAAATAAATAAATAAAATGAATAGAAGGAGGAGGTATTGGAAAAATGTCGACTTTCGAGCTGTATAAGCGGGGACTTGCAGAAAACTCGATTCTCAGGTTAGTTAGGGAGGAAAACTTGAGAAACTCTTCACCTTTCAGTTACATATAATATAGAACGAGGGCTTTGTTGTGCTTGTAAAAGATTGTGTTTATCTTAATTGGAATACTGAACTTTTGACTGAATCGTTCAACTGCAAGCTTCAGTGCTGAACCACTGCACCACTTATCATGCTTTTTCTATTTGTTTGTCTTTTTTATCTTTAGCAAAGCCTATCTGACCTAGAGAATGGAGCAGTTTAACTTGAAATTCGAACATTCATGCCGTGTGTTTTCGGGAATCAGAAAATTGAAAAAATTTGGCCCATTTCGGCTTATAAAAGTTTGAATGAAGCTGACTTCGAAAACGAAGTTGAAAGAATTTCAACTTCTCTCTCATAAGTGAAGATTCAGTTGGATTCGGCTTCTGGCTTTCCATTGGTTGCAACTGACTGGGGAAAAACGTCACGAAAAACGGATACGGTTTTTTGTAACGCTTGTTGATCTGGGTGGGAATAATCCTGGGGAAAATTCAGATTATTGCAGCCAAAAAGTTTAGTTTCGGCTTCTGACTTGAACTTACGACCTTGAAAAATTTCACTTTCGGCTTTCTACTTTTGGCTTTCGGAAAAATACAGTTCGTTTTATTTGATCAATGTTACGCAGAAATGTAAGTACAGAAGAAACGATCAGGAAAATTGGTGCCCTGTTATACTTGTAAAAGATATCCATTTTCAAATTGTGTTTATCTTGATTGGATGGTGGAATCTTGGACTGGACTGCTCAACCGCCGGCTTCAGTGCTGAACCATTGCACCATGGTCATCTGATAGGAAGGCCGGAACATGCACCTAAGGACAACGCTGTGCAAATAGGCCAACTTTTTTGAAGGTTCCATTAGAATGTGTGTAAAAATAGGGTCACTTCTGAAAATCATCGTCTTCAAACGTGGCTCAAATTTCAGCTACCATCCTTGTGCGTCTCTCCACTGATTGCAGATTTTTTAGTTCAATGGGTACTTACCCCTTATTAATTTTCTAAATCTCTTTTTCTTATAAGAATACAGACTAAACGCTGTTACGCGTATGCGTAGACTGAAAGAGTGTTAGTGTGTGCTTACAGAACTGAACTCGGAACTACTGATAACAGCCTACTTCATTCTTGCCAAATCTGCACGTTCTGACCTTCTTTTAAGATGGCCATGACTGAACTTGTGCTGCTTTTTCTATTTGTTTGGCTTTTTTTATCTCTGGCAAAGCCAGTCTGGCCTAGTGGCCTAGAGAGTGGAACAGTTGAACTTGAAATTCAAACACTCAAGGAATGTATTTTCCTATTTTGCAGGAATCAGCAAAGCTAAAAACAAAACTGAAAAAACTTGACTTATTTTGGCTTACAAACGTACAAAGGTTACAATGAAGCCGGTTTTCAGCTTCTCCCTTACCAACAGAAATTCAGTTGAACTCGGCTTTTGGCTTTCGGCTTTCAGCTGGCTGCAATACTCCGCAGGTCGAAGTCATTGATCACGTCATAGTTTGATGACGCCACTTTCTTCACTGTAATTTTGTAAGCCTTCTCCCCCTACAGAGAAATTCGGACTAAAAATTATCTATATAGCTCGAATTAATTACCCTTCCCTTTTCAGGATTTGAAGTTAATTTTTCCAAGTCTCCTGATTACGTCAAGATTTGAGTTTGTAATAAATTCCAAAGATCAAAAGGAAACCACGTGAGACAGTAATCAGAAGTACAGTCACCAGCTACTAGCCAACTGCTAGACACCCTGGGCACCGATTAGGATTTACTTCCGGCTGGCTGCAACACAATGGTTTTCCTGTCTGTTTATGAATGTGTGTCGTGAATGTGTGATGTTAAAACTTATGATAAACACACGCTTTTCTCGGCGATGCGCGGTCCATGTATACTATAAGGTCTACGCTTCGGAACGAAACCAGCGATGCCACACTAAGAGTAAGAGAAAAAATTGACTTATTAGGGCAGGAATCAGATTGGTCAAGGAGTCAATTCCTCGAAAATCGTCTCAGCGGATCGATCCGAAAAAAAATTGACCATTTTGTTGTTATCAGTAATGTTTCAAGATGGCTATTTTTCAGATCGATTCGATTTTACGGTGAATCGATCCAAAAAGATTAACACTAAATTGGTGTTATCACTGTTATCAGTAACCTACGAGTACGTCTCGTGGTATCAAATAGTCATCTTTGAATGTTAATTCTATAAAAATTGAGAAGACTAAAAGTCGATTCAGAAAATCGATCTCTTTGTGGTAATACTGAACATTACCAAAACTCATGAGTTCTCTATCGAAGTTGAACGAGGGGGGGGGGGGGGCAGGGAACCTTTGACTATATAATGTATGGACTGAGCTAAGCGCCGCGTAACGCGGCACGACATCTCGTAGGTAAGACAACACGCGTTTGAATATAAGCGGCAACGATCACGTCCTATGAAAATACACGCAAAACGTGGTGCGTGCCGCTTACGCTTATCAGATCTGTGGACGCGTTTTTCGCTCATTTTATACACGTTAGCGCAGTCCATACATTATAAATTATAGTCAAAACAGGGAACCTCTTTTATGGGGCACGTGGGATGTGAAAAATGTTTACCTACCAGGTGACGTCAAAAGGCTAATCTATGACGTGATCAAATTGTGACGTCACAGGCACGGACTTCAAAGCTTTATATTATAGAAGAAAAAGGCGCGGACCCGATAAACCAGATCGACCAAATATCTCAGTTGATTTTGAGTAGATGTTGACCAAAAATAGACTGCGTGGGCGCTCTGATGAGTGACTAATAATAGACCAACTTTTTCGGTCGATTTACTTCCGCTCTTCCCTACCATATGTAGACCACATTTAAACCAACTTAGACAAAATCTTGATGGAAAAATTAGTCGATCTGCAGGTGATGTAGGTACCATAAAATGGTTTATCATCAGTCATTGTCCATACTTCCTCTGCAATTGACTATATTTTGACCTTTTTTTACCAAAAAAACAGTCGATTTCTAGGGAACCCTGACGATATAAAATAGTTTCTCATAGTCAATATTTAATCAGTGTCAACAGACCACCATAATTAGAAAAAGCACTTTTTTTTTTTTTCATTTTTCTGACGAAAAAGATTGGTCGATTTCTGGGCAATGTAGACGACATTAAAATAGTCTGTTGTAGCCTATATTCAAGCGATATTAACGGACCACTACAAATAGACCACTTTTGACAAAGCAGAATAATCAAGTTTGGGCAATAGAGACGCCATAAAACGATCTATAGTTAGGTGATACTATATGACGGGAAAAATCAGTCTATATCTAAGCCTCCCTCAAGTGAGAGAAGAAAAGAATGAAGATAGCAAATCTTGTTAGCGGGATGCGATTTTGGTCTAAAATTACAATCATAATTATTATACCTTCAATTATTTATGGACAATGTTCAGAAATTTGTGGACTGTATCATGGATTCATATCAATTCACATTGAATCAATTAATTTAAATAATTTCTTAAAATGAATCTAAATTTATTATACATTTATTTAAATTTACTTATTATCATTTAATTGATATATTAATAATAATAATAATTATTATTATTATTCTTTATCAATTTAATTTGTGTCAATTTATTATTTAAATTATTTAAAGAAAAAATTATTCTTTAATAATTATTTTTTTTATTTGTCATAAATAAACCTAATAATTTTCTATTAGTTGAATGTAAAATTGAACAAAAAAATGAATATATCATTCTGGTTCAATATGATTACAAGTTTTAAATATTATTTAAAATCATTGAAATTATGAGATAATTTTTATTAATTTTTATTTAAAGGATCAAATATATTCATTAAATAAATTAAATGAAATATGTATAAAAAGTATTTAGTTTCAATTTTTCATAATGATTTTTATATAAATTATTAGAAATGAATATAAATATTTTTATCAAATAAATAATTCTAAAAAAACAAAATTAATGATTTTAATTAAATAAACTATATCAAGAAAATTTAAATAAGATCTTTATTTTTTCAAAATAATATTATATTAGATATTATAAACTTTTAAAATAAATTTAGAATTTAATTTCAAAAAATAAAATTTATATAAAATTGAATTTGAAAAAATATTATTTAGTAATTAATCCTGATGGAATTCCTTACATTGAATATATAAGTCTAATATTTTTATGATTAGTAGAATATGTTAATTCATTAAACAATTTGATTATTAGGAATATTGATTTTTAAATTTCAAATTCTAATTTAGATTTTATTTTAAATAATATCTTTATTTATCTGCGAGTTTGCAAGCAATATGACAATTGATTCATTTCCAAGAAATTGACTGGAAATTTTGGGCAAAATTGAGTGACTACGGTTTGTATGAGAATAGACCGAAAAAAAGAGTAAAAATATTGGTATAGATGTTGAGGACAAGTCGACTGAAAATGGACCAAGATATGTCCTAGGGATATCCGCCGAGAAGTTGACTGGAAATTTTGGTCAAAATTGTGTGGGTGACTATGCGGCTCGCCCCATAATATTCATTTTAAACCAAAAAAGAGAGTAAAAATAATTTATTGGTGGATGTTGAAGAAAAATCTACTCAAAATGGATCAGGGTATCTCCCAAAATATCTGCCCAGAAATCGACTGGAAATCTTACTCAAAATTGAGTAATAAATACAATATCAATTTTAGACTAAGAAACGAGGAAAAATTTCATTCTGTATTGACAATATCACGACCAAAAATGGGTCGAAATGTGTATTCCACATAGTGATCAAAAATAACCAAAAATTATGGTCAAAATTTAGTAGGAATAATATCAGACCAACAATCAACTGAAATGAATAGGCAAAATTTGGTGGATTTATCTCAAATATTTACTAAAAATCAACCACTTTCTGATGGTTCTGATGGTTCCATAATATTCGGTCTCTTTTCAGTCGTAGGACCAAAAACCAACCAATATCGACCATTTAGTGATGGTCGATTTGGTTTATCGGGGATCCACGGGGGAGGGGGAATGCAAAAAATCCCCCCCCCCCAAAAAAAAAAAAAAAAAAAAAAAAAAATTGTAGTATCGAAGAAAATGTAAAAAAAAAAAAAAAAAAGGTCCTTTACACTTTTTTTGGATTATTTCCCCTCCCAAAAGGATCGTCTGGATCCGTGCCTGAGAAGAGACAATTTTCTGCGTGCAAGGATTGATTAATAGGAAGGGCTTGAAGAAAAACTTATCTATGACGTCATGAGATCTTAACGACACAAGGCTGTTGACCCATAAGTCATTAAATTGTGACGTTGCCGACCAAGGCTTCGAAGCTAAACTTAGAAAAAGTTACTTGAAGGGACTATTGTTCAGGCTATATATAACATGATGATACGAGGACTATACCTTGGAAAAACGTTCCGAGTCTTGTGGTGTTTGAAGCGTTGCGTATCTGGCTCACTAAAGGAGCTAAGTCGATTCGTGTATGAAACATTACAGTCCTACTTCATAAGCTGACGATTATTACGTGCAAGGATAATCTCATAGTTGAAGTGCAAAATAACGGCTCTGCCTGCACAGGCTTGAAAATTAAAAAACGAAAGTATATTTTTTGACGTTTCGACCGAAACTTGCGGTCTTCATCGGAAGCGAAATACAAACTCCGTTTAACAATATAATGGCTCGTACCATGAAGGATTATCTTCACTTTAATAAAGGGAATTGACTGGGAAAATTTTTTTTTTTGAGTGATGTGCAGAGACCGGATTTTTCGGCATTTTTGATGGAGATTTTCGGCACTAAAAATTCAGTTTTCGGCATTATTCGACAATAACGAAAAAAGTACCATTTTTTGCATTTTTTGAGTCTTTTAATGCTAAAAATTATACATTTTCCTTCTAAAATTCGGCAAAAACGACGATTTCGGCATTTATCTTTTACTTTTTCGGCATTTTGCCGAGAAATCCGGTCTCTACTGATGTGCTTCGCAAGAGATATTGAAAAATGTTATCGAACATCGAAATCGCCCCCTCCTTTTTTTCGAAATTGGATTCTTCACTAGTCTGAATTGAAGTAATTAATGAAAGAGGTCTCTCGAGTTTTTCTATACTTCCGAGTATAATGTTGGCTCATCTTGAATTCTTCTCTTTAATCTCCTTGAAGATATTTTCCATACCGATCCAATAAGTTACCATGTGTTCGTGAGCGAATCTGAGGATCCGACATATGATTAGCATAAACGCTGTCTAGAGTAGTTGAATTTCAGCTCGAGCTCTTCAATAAAAACTGTAATAATACGACGCCGCAAAAGAGACATCTCCAGTGATTTATCGCGCTATTTGTCGGCGCACATGAGCGAGTACGGCTGAACATGTAGTAAAACAGTTTTAATGAGCGATTTTTAATAAGAAAAAGCCACTTCCTCTTTGAACGTGCATACAGAAATTCTTAAAAGTGTTATATTTAGTCCAAGTATGAGAAAAATACGCGAAGTTCGGAAGAAAAATTGGCTCTCGACTCTATGGCATTCCTCGGCTTGCTTACAATGATTTTAGACACATACACATATATATGTTATGTGTCGCACGCTGCATGCACTGAAACAAAAAAGAAAAAAAAAACGCTGTACCCGAGGTTCCCATGAGTATAGTCTCGAGCGGTGGCGGTGTGGTCATCTTCCCATACGGAAAGTAACTTTAGGAAGATGGAGCGCGGTAATGAACCGAAATATATATTAGCGGACCATATGTCGCTCTTTTGACCAGTCATTATTCTTGTACGTGCATCGGTACGCTACAAGTTCGACGATGATAACTTAGAAAGTGTTCTGGCCTTATATAAAAATATTATCTACGTTTATAGCTCTCACATCCCACCGCGAACGCATTTTGTTGCGCGTATATACGCGGGACGGTATATCTCTGCGATGGTCTTCGTTAAAATCTCGTGCGGTTGGCAGGTGAGGCCCACCTTTCCATTCTTCGATCATTAATGCCGCTTCTGGGTAGCTTAATCTTTTCTTCGTCTCGCGATCCTCAGTCAGTCATAGCGCCAACTTATGAGTCGTGATAACGCGTAATGTGCGTGCGTGTGTGCCCGCGAAATACGACGACGACGACGTACGTTCCGTTCGTGCGGTGCGATCGAATACGGTACGATGTACAGAATTTTTGAGAAACTACCGGTACTACACCGCGAACCTTCGTACCGGTTATTTACGACAAACCGGTACAATGTGTACGATGTTATTTTGCGTCGCGAGTTTCGACTTTGTCAGGCCGAGTAATTAATCGCGAGAACAATTAAGCTATATTATACCGGTTCTCGGAGTTACCGTATACTTCCAAATTGTATCGACGAGATCGCGAGAGTACGGTCAATATCTTGTTCCTTTTTACGGTTTTTCTGTATTCGTACCCGGTAGGATGGGCAAAATCTGCATGGTAAGTACGCTACATACCCCCGGTTATTCTGTGACTGTGACAGTCAATCACTCCTTCGGGGTCAGTATCTAGGGGAGTTACAGACGAGGTTCATGTACAAAGGTCAGAGAGAAATTTTGAAGTGCAGCGTCTCCTTCAATCCCTTGATATGGGCAGAATCTCTATTTTTTCAGGACAAGACGAAAGCTGTTAGAAATTTCTGAGTGAAACTTTTTTTTAACAGGGAACCTGTTTTATGGGGGGCTATTTGAGAAATCTGCCGTGCGCCGTGCGCCGTGCGCCGTCCGCCGTCCAGCGAAAAACTTAGAAAAATTTCGACCCTCGAGCCATATATGATAGGAGAGGGACTTAGAAAAATTTTGACTCTCGAGCTATATATGATAGAAACGGAACTTAGAAAAATTTCGACTCTCGAGCTATATATGATAGGAGGGGGACTTGGAAAAATTTCGACTCTCGAGCTATAGATGATAGAAGGGGGGACTGAGAAAAAATTCGACTCTCGCGCCATATGTGATAGGAGAGGGACTTGGAAAAATTTCGACTCTCGAGCTATATATGATAGGAGGGGGACTTGGAAAAATTTCGACTCTCGAGCTATATATTCCAAATCTAGGCTTCCTTGAATTTTCAATACCAAATCTCATTCGAATCATAAAACAGGTTCCCTGCGTTCCTCGTTTAACTTCGTTAAGGAAGCCGTCATTTTTTCGAACTCTAAATGTCGAAAAATCGAAAAAGAAGAGCAAATTTCTTCACTCTGTCGAAAAAACGACGGCTTCCGTAACGAAGTTGAACGAGAAACGTAGGGAACCTGTTCTATAGGAAAAATTTGACTTTACAACTGAGAATTCAGGTTACAATTTTTCCGAGTCCCTCACCTATACTATAAGGTGGCTCAAAAGTCAACATTTTCCCGAGTCCCTTTGCTATCATATAATTATAACTTGAAAGTTGAAATTTTTTTTTTTCTTTTACACCCTTTATTGTGAAAATAATTAAAAAAAAAAAACAAAAAAAAAATAAAAAATTTTCTTGCATAGCCAAATAAATGAAAATCATGTTCCATGTCTTTTATATTTTATCAGTCATCATGAAATATTTCAGACTAGGCTTCTACTAGATTAAGTGTTCGTGAGATGTTATTCCTTTACCTCTTTACCTATCTTGGCGTCGTATAAGTCTTGTATTCTCGGTTGGTATTGGGTCGATTTATATGAAATTGAGAATAATTGAAGTTTTATATTTGCTGTATGGAATAGGGTTATTTTTTTGATAATCGGATTGATAGAATTAGAGATTTTTCGATTTTAATTTAGAAAAATTCGGAGCGGGGTAAGTTGAACGTCAGTTCGTTAACCATCCGGCGTTAAAGGAATGAATGTTGCTATGGAAAATGAAGAGTGTTACTGACTTGTGCGCGAAAAGTGTTTCTTTCTCAGAAGGGGAGGGGGTTGTAAGTTGTGTATTATCAGTACACGAGATTGAATAAAAAATAATGGTTGGCAAGTTTTGAAAATGAATTTCTATCGGAAAACGACGTCATTATTGCCGTTATTAACGAAAACGACTATAAGTGAAATATAATGTAGGCTAGCCAATAATGAACAAAATGGAAACTAAAAGAAATAGAGATGTACAAAAATAAGATACAAAAGTCGGTTTTGCTTTCGCGCTGCGAAGGCTTTTTTGAGGTATCACCTTTCGTGGGGTGAACTCGCGGGTGCGTAATTTCTTGGTGACACCAGTGCCGGTGAACGCTGTCAATGAAGGATCCACGGAGTTGTTTAATCTGCGCGAGAGTCTCATCACTTATGAAGACCCGGTCGCGAGTGTGCTGCAGATTCCGAAGGATGCAAGAATTTGTATAGTAATGGAGGCATTATGACTGCATCAAATTCAAACGAAAGGAAACGCGAATCGCTCCGCTCGTTCGCCCCCTGTCTCGCTGTTGTATTGGAATGGTATGTGACAATTCAAGTCTAGGGGACTTGGAAAAATTTCGACTATCCAGCCATATATGATAGGAAGAGGGACTTGGAAAACTTTACCTATCTTGACGTCGTATAAGTCTTCTATGAGAAATATGAGGTAGCGCGAACTCGCTCCGCTCGTTCGCCCCCTGTCTCGCTGTTGTATTGGAATGGTGTGAGACAATTCAAGTCTAGGGGACTTGGAAAAATTTCGACTATTCAGCCTTTATTTATTTAATTATTTATTTATTTATTTATTTAATTATGTAATTATTTAATTATTCAATTATTTTATTATTTCATTATTTAATTATTCAATATTATTTATTTATTTATTTATTCATCTATTTATTTATTTATTTATCTATTTATCTATTTATTTATTTATTTATTCATTTATTTATTTATTATTAATTCTTCTACTAGGTCAAGTGTTCGTGAGATATTATTCGTTTACCGCTTTACCTATCTTGGCGTCGTATAAGTCTTGTATGAGAAATATTTTGAGGTAATTATGGGTGTTCTATATTTTGAGGTATCAACTTTCGATGGGGCGAATGAGTGATCTCGCTGTTGTATTGGAATGGTATGAGACAATTCAAGTCTAGGGGGCTTGGAAAAATTTCGACTATCCAGCCATATATGATAGGAAGAGGGACTTAGAAAATTTTCTAATTATTAATTATATTAATTATTTAATTATTTATTTATTTAATTATTTAATTATTTAATTATTTAATTATTTAATTATTTAATTATTTAATTATTTAATTATTTAATTATTTAATTATTTAATTATTTATTTATTTAATTATTTAATTATTTAATTTTAAAAGGGAACCTGTTTTATGGGGGGCTATTTGAGAAATCTGCCGTGCGCCGTGCGCCGTCCGCCGCCCAACGAAAAACTTAGAAAAATTTCGACCCTCGAGCCATATACGATAGAAGGGGGACTTAGAAAAATTTCGACTCTCGAGCCATATATGATAGGAGAGGGACTTAGAAAAATTTCGACTCTCGAGCCATATATGATAGGAGAGGGACTTAGAAGAATTTCGACTCTCGAGCCATATATGATAGAAGGGGGACTTAGAAAAATTTCGACTCTCGAGCCATATATGATAGGAGAGGGACTTAGAAGAATTTCGACTCTCGAGCCATATATGATAGAAGGGGGACTTAGAAAAATTTCGACTATCCAGCCATATATGATAGGAAGAGGGACTTAGAAAATTTTCTAATTATTAATTATATTAATTATTTAATTATTTATTTATTTAATTATTTAATTATTTAATTATTTAATTATTTAATTATTTAATTATTTAATTATTTATTTATTTAATTATTTAATTATTTAATTTTAAAAGGGAACCTGTTTTATGGGGGGCTATTTGAGAAATCTGCCGTGCGCCGTGCGCCGTCCGCCGCCCAACGAAAAACTTAGAAAAATTTCGACCCTCGAGCCATATACGATAGAAGGGGGACTTAGAAAAATTTCGACTCTCGAGCCATATATGATAGGAGAGGGACTTAGAAAAATTTCGACTCTCGAGCCATATATGATAGGAGAGGGACTTAGAAGAATTTCGACTCTCGAGCCATATATGATAGAAGGGGGACTTAGAAAAATTTCGACTCTCGAGCCATATGTGATAGGAGAGGGACTTAGAAAAATTTCGACTCTCGAGCCATATATGATAGGGACTTAGAAAAATTTCGACTCTCGAGCCATATATGATAGAAGGGGGACTTAGAAAAATTTCGACTATTTATTTATTTAATTATTTAATTATTTATTTATTTAATTATTTAATTATTTAATTATTTAATTATTTATTTATTTATTTATTTAATTATTTAATTATTTAATTATTTATTTATTTATTTATTTATTTATTTATTTATTTATTATTGATTATTATTATTACGCGGGGTGTACTCGCGAATTTCTGAATCACCCACTGGGTAGAGATTTCTCTTGAGGGGGGGGGGGAGGGGGGGTGTACTCGCGAGTTTCACAATCGGGGTCTGGCGAGAGAAAAGACATGGAACATGTCAAAATAAACAAAATAAAAAATAAAGATGAAAATAAAAAGAGCAACATTACAAAACAAGGAAGAGAAAAACAAAATTACAAAAATTTAGAAGGAAGATAAAAAAAAAAAAACAGGGTGTTGGAGGATGGCAACTAGGCCTTACCTCGTTTAACAAATTAGTTATGAATTATGTAAGTCAAATTGTTATGGATTCCGGAAGATGTTTAAGGAAATGAAAGATATGAGGGAAAATGGATAATTCTTCGGATGAGAGAAGGTCAATAGCTCGGAGAGGGGTTGGAAAATTTAAATTCATACATTCTGAATAGAGTTTTTGTCTTAAATTTGGTAATTCTGAGCATTCAAAAAAGTAGTGGTTGATGTCGGCTTTTAAAGGGTTATCTGGATGGAAGAAGCATGCGTCAGATTCTATGAGATTTATGCGTTTGAGGTGGACAGGTTTCTGAGTCGCTTTCCTATCATACATTATGGCTCGAAAGTCGAAATTTCCCTTAGTTTTGAAATCAAAATTTTTACTTGACGAGTCCTCTTGCTTTCATATTGATTGATTGATTTATTGGCTTATTTTGTACAAATGTTGCCTTCGACATTCCTACAGTACATATAGGTATTCTCTACTCATACATCTTAAAATTATTACAAAATTGATGTTAACATAATAAATAACATATTATTTAAAAATTTTTTCCGTCCACGTGTTTCCTTGGGCTATGTCGTATCTCCATTATTTCACTAAACATTGAATTCCTTTTTCTGCCGCGAGATGCTTTTCCTGGTATTCTTCCTTGCACCACTGTCCTGAAAGTTTCGTCAACAGCCATTCTGCCTGCGAGGTATTTTTTCTTTCCTTCTTTTATCATTTTTGGTAGTATTCGCTCCTGTAGTCCGACTTTCTTCAAAACCTCCATATTCCTGATCCTGTCTGTCCACTTGATTCGCAAAATCCTTTGGTAGCACCATACCTCAAAGCTCTCGATTTTCTTCTCTGTAGCTTTTGTCAATGTCCATGTCTCCGCGCCATATCTAAAGGTGGACCATACATAGCATTTTAGAATCCTTAGTCGCAAGTTCAGCGCTAGTTTCCTGTCTTTCAAGACTCTTTCCATATTATTGAATGCGTTTTTTGCTGCTCCTATCCTTGCCTTGATTTCATGTTCGTCTCTGCCATCCTGGGTGATTACCGCTCCGAGGTACCTATATTTTTCCACTTGTTCCAGCATGCTACTACCAATTTGTATTTTTATTGGTTTCCGCTCCTTCCCCACTTGCATCGTTTTTGTTTTGGAGACATTTAACCGCATATCTTGTTTCTCACTTTCTGAATTCACGTTTTCGACCATTCTTTGCAGTTCTTGCGGCGGTTTTGCTATTAGTACTCGGTCATCTGCATAGGTAATGCTATTAACCGTTTCTCCGTTTATTTTGAAGCCAGCCTTTTCAAACATTCTATGTTTTGTTACTTCTTCTGCATACAAGTTAAAAAGTCTCGGTGACAGCGGACATCCCTGTCTTACACCTTTTTGAATTCTGCAAGCTGCTTCCTTGTTTTCCTTTCCTAGTTTTATTCCTGCTTTCTGATGCCAGTAGAGATTTCTAATGAAATTGATGTCTTCTTTGTCTATTCTATATTTTTTCATTAGCTCTATCATCTTCTCGTGTTTCACTCATAATCGATGTAACATAAATACACATTCCTGTTCACATCTATTGCCTTCTGCATGATTATTTTTAGCATCGCTATGGCGTCTCGTGTTCCTCGTTGTGCTCGAAACCCATATTGGGTGTCACTCAAGAATCTGTCTATTTTTGCTTCTATTTTTTTATTGATAATAGTGAGTAACAATTTGAGTGTATGACTCATGATGCAGATTGTTCTATAGTCAGAGCATCTCTTCGCCACTGCCTTTTTAGGGATCGGGATGAATGTCGAGACTTTGAAATCTTCGGGAATGTATCCGCTTTTGTATATTTTGTTAACTATTTGTAGAAGTATTCTTGTGCTGTCTTCGGTCAAGTATTTTAGCAGTTCTACTGGTAGATTGTCTTGTCCTACCGCTTTCCCTCGCTTTGCTTTCCCGATAGCGAATTGAAGGTCTTCCATGGTAATGTTTGGCGCTGTATCTGTGTTTTCCTTGTCTTGAGTATCATCTGTTCTTCTATCATCGCCGTACAGCTCTTCTATGTATTCCTTCCATATGGTTTCCAGTTTTTCCTTGTTACTGTGGGTTTCCCCATTTTTATCTTCTATATACATCAGCTTTGTGCTCCTTTTCTTCTGCTGTTTCATCATCCATTTTACTTCGTTATGCATTTCTTTCATTTTATTTTTCTCTTCTAGTTCTTCTATTAATTTGCACTTTCCTTCATACCATCTGATTTTTTCCATTTTACACATCTTCATTATTTCCTCGTGGGCTTTTTTGTATTCTTCGGAGTTTCTATCTTTTATTTCTCTTCTTTTTTCCATCATTTCGAGGATTCCTTTAGTCATCCAGTTCTTCTTCTTTGGTACTTTAGTTTTCTCTGGTTTCACAAACTCTTTTGTTGTTTCCTTTATCGTTTCTTTCCATCGATTCCACATTTCCTCTGTGCCCAAATTAAGATCGATTTTCTTCACCTCTTCTTCTGCCTTTCTTCTAAATTCTTTTGCTACATTTTCTCTCTTGAGTGGACTTAGGCTTATCTTACCTTCAATCCGCTGAGGTTTTTCGCTTATCCGTTTTAATCGTATTCTGCATTTTGCTCTCAATAATCTGTGGTCGCTATTACAGTCTTCGGATGGAAAGGTGTGACAGTTTAATATCGTATTCTTGTATCTTTTGTTAATTAGGATGTAATCTATCTGATTTTAATTCCGCCTCCGGGGCTTTGCCACGTGTATAGCCTTCTGGGGTGCTGTTTGAAGACAGTATTGCAGACTACCATATTTTCCTTCTCCGCGAATTCTATCATTGTGTCTCCTCTATCATTTCTGCCTCCCAATCCAAAGTCTCCTACGGTATCGCCGACCTTCCCTTGACCGATTTTTGCGTTGAAATCTCCCATTGTAACGATGGGACCGTCTTTCCTCACTTTCTTCAGCGCTTCTTCCACCCTTTCATAAAATTCTTCCACTTCTTCGTCTTCTTTGTCACTTGTTGGCGCGTATACCTGTATCACCGTGATTGGTTTCGGTTTTGCGTTTATTTTCACAGCTATCACTCGATCTGATATTGGTTTTACTTCCTCTATCATCTGGCTAAATCTCTTCTTGACCATGATTCCTACTCCGCGTTCGTGTTTCTGACCACCCGCGTACATGAACTCGTATCATATATCGCCCGGAATTCAAAATCTTTCCAAGCTCCCTTCCTGCCCTCGGAAGTTGGATCCAAGTCTTAACCCCATTTGATGGAAGGACAAATCCTAACCTAACGTAACTATAGCAGGCGAAATTGGAAATATCTAGGGAGTTATCCAGCTTAGAGTTATACAGGGATGTAGTTCGGAAATGGAAATTCTTCCAAGTCCTCACCGAACTTGACAGAAAGACAAAACCTAACCTAATCTAATCATAAAAGAAAGACTTGGAAATATTTAGGGAGTTTATCCAGCTTTAAGCTATACAGAGTGAGGTCACAGTTAAATGGGAGTTTGCGCTAAATTCATTCCAGCGCAGACATAATTCAAACCAACGAAATTTGTATCTCAATTTCATCTTCAATTTGCGCCCCTACTCAACTGTCCATGACTTTTCTGAGCCGAGTTGTGGACCAAAATGTGCCAAAAATTGACCAATTTGCGAAGATTTCCGAAAAAAGAAATTGAATATTCACCCACTTTCAAGGTTTATAGGGGTTTTCCTGGTATTTTTTCCGGGTCAACGTTAAATTTTACTTTCAAACCAAGTGAAATATGAAAGTTTGAACAATTTTCAATTTTTGAAAATTTTGGCAAATTGGTCAATTTTTTACACATTTTGGTTCGTAATTGAACCCAGAAAAGTTGTAAAAAGTTAGGTAGAGGTACAAATTGAAGATCGAATTAAGATACAAATTCGTAGATTTGATAAGCGTTGGAATGAATTTAGCGCAAATTTCCATGTAACTGGTAACATTTTTTGGCCTCACTCTGTGTAGAGTAAGAAATTTGACCATTAGACTACTGAATTCGTCTAGAAGAGTCTAAATTTTTCCAAGTCTCCTGTTATCATATGGATTGAAAATTGAAATTTTTCCAAGTACCCATCCGACATTATGATATGGCTCAAAAGTCAAAATTTATCAAAACCAAAAAACTAGCGACCATTACGCCTTCCGCTATAGCTGTTGAGAACCCTCTCTTAATCATCTGTCATAAATTAATTCTCTTCCCCAGCCACGTAGTTGAATTCCTCTATGTAATTATCGTAATCTTTCCTTGAAATCGCGCCCTGATCTTTTTAGGGGGCGTCCATAAATTACGTAAGACGATTTTTGTGATTTTTCGACCCCTCCTCCCCCCTTGGTGAGATATTGTAAGATTTGCCTTAACCCCCTCCCTCTCCCTCTTATCTCGCGTGAGATTTTCTGAAATGTGTATTTTTGCTTTAAATACGTTTATCTGTGCTTAATCGCGTTTATCTTTTAAAAAAACGTAATTTTCTCTATCACATTTTATACCTATGTTTTTATTAAATTTAAGCCAGTTTAGCAATATTTTAGAATGTATTTGTGAGAGAAAAAAATTACGTGAGATTTGTTGGCCTTCCCCCCTCTCCGTCACGTGAGTTTTGGTGAGACTTGGCTGGACCCCCTCCCCCCAAAAATGCCTCACGTAATTTATGGACGCCCCCTTAAGTCCCTCCTCTATAAGCATCTTCCCCGAGAATCATCCCCTCATATCGTCACACTCTCCTGCTCGTGTTTCCTTGTCTTCATAGATTTTTTTGTCATATCCGACTCTCATCATGCTGTCATAGCCTTATCGCTTGTGTCGCATATGCAGCCGCCAGTTTTCCATTGTGGAGTGAGGGTGGGTTTTGTTTGCATTATTTTGTTTCCTCCAACACCGTTATCAACTTTTTCCGCTGTAGCCTTAGTGTTGGAAGAATCTCCTCAATGAACCCCGCTTTTCTTGGCAGCCGCCAAACTGCTGTGCCCCCAGGCATGCAAGTTCTAGCAAACACACCAGACACAACTTAGAAAGGCACTTTTGTGTAAGTTTCATATCCTGACTGGCTGACTACAGATTTTACATGTCTTTAACTTTCCAGAGAAAGGAGTCTTTTGTTCTCTTACAAAAAACCCTATTTTCTTGATCGTTGTTCTACATTAGAGCTCCTCTGATTTTCATTTTCATGGTTGGAAACAATCAAGTTTTTGTTTTTAAAAATAACAAAACAGTGTTTTTTTCGGTTTAAAACGTTTTTTTTTGTTTAGAACATGTTGGAAATCGATATTTTTTCTTCAGAGTTTAAAACAGTGTTTTAAACATGTTTAAAACGGCATTTCTATACAAATTTTGTATATTTTGTTGTAATTACCTAGCGCTTATTGCGGGGTTCTCCAGGTTTTGCCCCTAGACACTCACGCTGTCTTGTGCATGAGTACGCGTGACTTCAAATTCATGACGTGCCGTCCATGTTTGAAAAGCTTTTTTCTCAAATTCCGATGTTTGAAATATGTTTAAAAACGCAATTCAAAACATCACAACCCTGCTCATTTCTATATACCAAGATAGCAATCCAGAGAACAGAGTCTTTTGTACTTCTACAAAAAAACCATTTCTCTTGATCGTTATTTTACAAAATACGTCATTCTGGCATAGCACGGCGGCACATTTAGAATGTTGAAATATGGCACATTTTTGGCCTCCCAGGTTGGCAACGCTGTCCGCAAGGTAAGGGTCTTTCTCCACCTGCGCACAATTTTGCGAACACTGATATCAAGTTGTTAGAGAACGCAATATGAGAAATGGTTTTAATTTCTTTCTGGAAGTTGAAGGGAGACTGGCCAACTTATGCGCCATCGCCGTACCCTGTGAATAGTTTGACCCGATTAAGCAGTCTCACAAAAAATATCGAAATTGAACGCCAGCAGGGTATACGTAGAACAAAGGAGGTCCAGGAAAGGAAGTTCAAGGAGAACTCTATGGTGAAATTCATTTTCTTATAGTGATTATTTAAAGTTTCATGAAGAGAGCGAAGAGGCTTCTCATCATCCACTAGGATGTAGAAGATACCATTCACATATCTGAATCATTGGTGGGTGTTTGCGGCAAAGGTAGTATCAAAAAGAAATACCTCCATCGTATTCATGAACGCCCAAAGTGTTAAGGAGACCGGGGGTCAACCGTCGGTATATCATCCGGTAATCATTACGGAAACTGTCCGCAAACAAACGGAAACAAGACCCTTGGACTCGAAGACAGTATCTGGAGGATGCACATGTACTCTGTTAGTGTACACACCTATGATATCAAATGAGATCAGCCTGGAAAAAGAAGGTAGAGAAGACTGCTCATCGTTCAATTTTTCCACTACGTCATACGAATTCTTCACTCTGATCTAGGAGCGAATTCCGTGGTTTGCATAAACCAGGCTGCTGCAAGGTAACGGCTCAGGTGGTAAGTGAGACTAGCCACAAACGAAACCACCCACCTGATAGAGCGACTTCTTTATGAGTCCTAACTAATCCGTACAACTTAAGTACACATGGAATGTGGATTCATAACTTTAACAGCCTCTCTCATGGCTCTACCGTTGGAACCATCATTCAAATAAGGAACATTTTCATTGTGAAGGCAACTTGTTAGTAGTGGTGACTACTGCACCGCTATGAGAATTACAGACATAATCACTTTACAAAGAGGACCACAGACTCAGCACCTTTGTCCGCTCCGGTAATAACGAGGTCATCATTTTTTACCTTTCCCTTCAATCAACGAATCAGCCAGGCAACTTAGGGACGCCTGATGTGTTTCACCTCAGGAAAATTAAGATGGGAAACGTCGCCAACACCAGCAGCGATGCCAGCCGCTCCAATCGTTTTCGACTAGTCATAGTCCCGACGGGGAGGAGAGAAGACAAATTTCTGACCGTAGGCGAATTGTTGGTCTTCTATATCAGTAAAGTGGATCCCGGACAAATTGACTACGCGTTCACTTAATCGAATGGGGGAACGGTGGCGATATCACTCCGGGTTACAGCTGAATATTCGCTAGCTTCTGGTCCTTACTAGTCTTGAGCTTGAGGGTCAGGGCACTCCGTTCAGTCGATTTTCTCTCCGAGATAGAGAGATTGTAAGCAGTGGTACGGTCGGCAGAGCTTCCGCTGGGTTCAATTTGTTGATAACTTCGTATTATCACTCAATCGCATCGAGTTGCCAACATCCTTTTTCAATTTTTGGCTCAATGCCCGAATGAAAGGAGTTGAATTTAAAAAATTTGTGGGTTCTGAAGCCTCACTGCGACACCGATTTCCTTGGTATTCATAGAGAAAATAACTCATCGTGTTGCTCCCCTTTCTTGGACACTTCACGTTCTAGCCTCATGCTGACGTTATTGTGTCACCACTTTGAAATAATTCTCGTTCCGTAGTTCGCTCGTCACCTTATAAGTGATTGAAATTAAGGAAGTTGTGCATTCAGATGCCACCACCTTCTCATTCTTCTACGCGCCACCATAATCACTACTATCGTTTATTTTGATTTCCTCGATTCGCTCCATTCATTAAGCCAGCGACACCACACGCATACGGTACCCGCATTTATTTTTCTACCCGAATTAGAAAACGTACAAATTCTCTTATATTTAAACGGAATAAGTTTCGTTACATTGCGACATGCACGCACTTTAGATACATTTCCGTTGATCTATTGATCCACTCACCGATAAAGCGTTGCGAAAAATTTCTAGCAGACCATTTTTGTGCTGCACAGGCCGAAATATGTGCCAAAGACCCAATACCTGAGCGTGACGATACGTAAGTTTATAAGCGTCGTCGCGTTGTCGTCGTACATTCTCGTGAAAGTTGTATACCGGCATACGCCGAGTATAGATAATACAATAGCAGATCATTGTGCTCCTACCGGAATGCTAATCGTGAAAGAGACGAAAACTATTGCAGAATATGAAAATAACGTCAATTAATATCGAAGATGATCCGGGTTAATTAGAATTTCTTGTTAGCCTCTTCTGACGCTATCGGATGCGCCTGCCCTATTGATAAATAATTTCAAAAGGGCAAATGAATTATAAATAATATAAAAGGAAAATATGATGTTCATTTCACTTTCCGCTCGTCATCGCGCCGGTATAATACCGGTATTCGTGGATTTTAAATAAAATTTCCCTTTTTTTCGAGTGGCTCCAACGATATGTTCGAACAAAGAGATAACTTACACATCGGTTTGGGTGAAAGAGTCAATCTTTAGACAATCTTCGGAATACGTGAAAAGGTCGTCTCTTCGTAATAAAGTAATAAATCCAGCTAACTCGCCAGTGCGCTGGAGGTGAGATTCGAATCAATAATCTTCGTCAGATTTCCAGTTTTTTTTTTTGTTGTTTTTTTTTTTAATGCGCTTTAATTAGACGTTTTCATCGCTGCTACGACGTACTCGAGTACGCGCGAGCTAATGCGAATAACGTTATTTTGCGGTACAATATTATCGGTACGGGCTAAAAACCTGATATTATGTTATTTATACAATACATGCTCGAAGAATGGCTCTCCACTTCTTCGTCGATAACGCTCGCGGCCATCTGGGTTCACCGGGTGTGTATATAGGAATCGTAAGAATTTCCAAATATAACTTCGTCGAGCATTTCGCGACTATTCCGGCGAAAATATTGAACGTTTTTTGCGAGTTTACGATAAACTTGTCCACATACCTTGAACTTTACTGTGGTAGTTCAGTATGTCGTCAAATAACGGAGCAAATAATTGTCGGAAGACTTGAAGAAATCTTCAAAAGCCAAACGTAAAAAAAAAAAAAAAAACTGCTAATGCAACATTTAAACGTGTGCGTTTTCGAATAAAAAGTAACTATGCGGACCTTTAAATCGAAGTAAATGTGAATTAGTCTTCGGGCTTTTCTGGTCGACCTCAATCACGTTTTTGTTAAACTTCTTCGTTAAGATTGAATTCTAGCTTGTTCCATTCTCTTCCATTGAGGCTCAACTTTCCTATTTTGACTCTCCTCCTCTTCAACACTGTTCTGAGGGGGTTAACGAAAAATTGTCATCGTCGGCCAACCGTTCTGAATCGTTTCACCTGATAGGTAAGTAACTTCAGAAAAGGGAACTCCGTATCTGTTTTATTGGGGAAGAGAGAGGGATCCACGTCCAACCTTTCAGACGTCATTAATACCTTATTTCGAGGTTTGAAGCATTTCGAGCTGCGATTCTCTATAGAGAGGATTCGAGAAAAGTTTGAGCTACGAACTTCCAAAGCCACGAGAATGTCGAACTACATACTTCAATAGAAGTGAAATAATTTTAGGCTACAACTATAGGGTCAGGGGCTGAACATGAGCCAGTACCAGAGGAAAAAGGGTTTTTCAATTGTACAAATTTACTTTATTAGTTGCTTATTCAAGAGTACTTTCGGGTGTTATCCCATCATCAGTTGTGTCGCAACTGGAGAACAAGGCCCTAAACATGAGTTTTTATAGTATAACACTGTGATCTTATTGGCTGTAATAATGCTGTGTTGTGATTGGTTCACTTCTTAGAATCTTATTCTTACAATAATATGACATTGTGTTCTTATTGGCTAAAACATAGGGTAAGCGCGCTAGTTCGCAACGTTCACCCAGTTTGCAACACCACAGGACAAAATGTTGGAAAATAAGAAATGAGTCCATGCCTCGTACCGCCATCTATTTTTGTATGAATCTACTACAGGTTCACTTTCCAGTGAACCATTTTCCTACTATTAGTCTGTGATTTTGTTTGCGTTATCAACAAATGAAAAACGTGTTATCGTGTGACGGACGAATTTGCGCTCTTCCTTATTACCGTACTGGTATTGACCGTAAGGGAAAATCGTTGTGAGAACCTCAATTTAGTATTTTTTTGTGCGGAATTTTCGCAGACATGGTAAGCAGTATCTAAATATTGTGTATAGAATGAGAAATGGATGAATTTTGTTTCAAGTTATATGAAAATAAGTGCGTTGCGAAAGGGGTCATGAAATCTACCAAAATCCAATTTGCAACGTTGATGCGTTGCTAATTGGTTCAGTGAGATGAAAATTGGATCACCATATTGCAACGTCCATAAATTTAATGTTAAATTCAACCTATTTTGTCATTTTTCCTCCGCAACCGTTTGAAACAAAAGCCAAAGGCGCTTGTGCCAGTATATAATTTGTTTTCTGTTTGTGAGTCAAACTTTATTTAGCTTAATTTGTACCTAATTCGGTTCATTTTATTCTCACCTATTTTTATGATTTTTATCTTGTTTATGTAATAAACAATCTAGGTACCTTATTACAGGTCATTATTTTCTTTCTTAGGCATACCTATACTCGCCCAAACTACCTAAATACCTACTTGAAAAAAAAAAAGGCTTAGTAAGTATGTGGCCTCAGATCGCTTCCCGTCGTAATTTTTTTTTCAAATATTTCTCATAGGTAAGCATATTCTGAGAAAATTGCCAGAGGAAATACTTTTATTGGTAGTGGTACCCTTCCTATACAATCCTAAGAGAAGAAAAATTGAATTACTCAACAATTCGTTCCAAAAAAAGCTAAACAATACAAAAAAAATATAGCGTTGCAAACTGGGGTACATGATGTTGCAGAAAGGTGTTGAGAGTTGCTAACTGGTGATTTTCTCTATTTTCAACTATTATTCAATATTTAGTAAATATGGGGCGAAAAAAGAGAACATACTAAAAATGATCATAAAATAGACTTCATAACAAAACCATAGACACATAAATATGTACACTTTTTTATTATTTTGACAATTCTGTGACGTCTAGAAGTGGTGAAAGTCGTTAAGCCGTTGCTAACTAGAGCGCTTACCCTACTGCTTTGTGATTGGTTCAACCTATTGTTCTAAATGCTCTATTGGCTACCTGGATTCCTGCCGTCTCATTGGTTGGTTCCATTCTTCTTCTCTCGTCCAATCACCAGGCCGAATAATTTTTTCCTGTCAAATTTGATTACATTGTTCAAGAGGCAGGCTTTCTTCCTCTTGGCTTTTGCAATCTCCATTTGTACCCAGAGTTTTCTTCTCTTTGTGGGATTCTCTACGTGTATGACTTCAAATATATCCCCTCCATCGTGGTTTTCCTCGTTACAGTGTTTCCCAAACAGTGACTTGCCATCTTCTTTCTCCCTCGACGTTTTGTGCTCCTTTCTCCTGATCTCAAACTTTCTCCCAGTCTCACCGGTATAGATCCCCTCGCACTGTTCACAACTGAGCTTGTACACCCCGCTTAAGCTTTCCTTGTCCTTTTGTTCCGTCTGGTCATTGCTGATTCTCTTCACCATGGGTTGGTTATTCTGGATACCCACATTCACATCGTAGCCATTGAACGCCTTTATCACCTTGTTTGTGTACTTTCCTATATATGGTATCGATCCGGAGTACTTTCTCGCTATGCTATCATGGGTTCCTTTCTTTGTTACCATTTTCCCAAAGACTCCATCCACCACACTTCTGCGGTAGCCATTGGCTTCTGCGATCTGCTTTACTATCTCGATCTCTTTCCTCTTCTCTTCATTGTTCTTGAGGACAGAAATTGCCCGATAGCAGTAGTTCTAGATTGCCGCTAACTTGTGCCTGGGGTGGTGGTAGGAGTCATTTGGAATGATGGTGTCAGTATGCGTCGTTTTCCTGTAGATTTTGTATTCTGTCCTATTGTTCTCCATTGTGAGTGTAAGGGCCAAATAGTTGATGGTCTCATTGCCTTTTTCTACTGTGAATTTGATGCTCTTATTTATCGCGTTCATTTCCGAAAGGAATAGATCCACCTGTCTATCAGTGCCTGTCCATACAATTAGGATATCATCTACATATCTGGCCCAGTGTTTGATCGAGTTTCTGAACTTGCTGCCCTTCAATATCTTGTTTTCCATATCATTCATGAATATCTCCGCCAGTATTGATGACAGCGGTGATCCCATCGCAAGTCCCCTTTCCTGACTGTAGAACCTGCTATTGAAGCGGCAGTAATTTTGGCTCAAGATCTCCTCCACTATGTTGGCGTACTTCGACCCATCGGGGTCCCCATGGTATCTGTTGCTTTTGAGCAGGGTGAGAAGTTCCTCCTTTGGTATGTAACCAAACATATTAGTCACATCAAAGGATATCAGCTTGTCGTTACTCCTGATTTCCAACTTGTCCAGTTGCTCAATCAGCTCTCCGTTGTTTCTGAAACTTCGTCTGGGTGCAAACTCGTAGTTTTCTTTCAGGAATGTGGCTACGATCTTTGCTATCTTGTAGCATGGTGATTGAATGCTGTTGACCAGGGGTCTCATCGGACGGTTCGCTTTGTGGAGTTTTACAAGCCCCTTGAGTTTTGGTGCAACCGGGTTCATCTCAAGCGTCCTTCCATTGCCGGGTACATCGTTCCGTTTCAACACAGCTTTCAGATCATCTTGGTGTTTCCACGTTGGGTCCTTTGCCAGCTCTTGGTATCCATTAACTGCGATGTACGACTCCACTTTTTGGATGTAGTCCTCCTTCTCCATTACTACTACCGTGCTGCCCTTGTCCGCCTTTGTCAAAATCAGGTTTTTCTGTCGGATCTTCTTTTGTAGATTTGTGACCTTCCTCTGCATTACTTGCGTTTGTCATAGGTTCGGCACATATCCTCTTTGATGTCCAACAGCACTTTCCCAATTTTAGTCCGGGCTTCTGGTCTCACGTCGTGTTCCATGGTTTGGATTACTTGTTCGCAGCTAATGGCCATGCTTTCGAGCCTACACTGGTTCAGCCTCTCTGGCTGCACGTACTTGATGCCTTTGTCCAGCAGTCTTCTTTCTTCTTCTGTGAAGTTGACGCTTGATAGGTTCTCGGTTCTGGGAGCAAATTTGTGCTCAACTCTCGCTGTCTCTTCCTTTCTTTCTTCTTTCTTCCGGGTCAGTTCGGAAAGCTTCTTCTTGATCTGTTTTGTTTGGGCTTCCACTCGTTTTTCCACATAGTCTTCTCCTTTCTTCCCCTTTCCTCCTTTTTCGAACATCATTTCTTTGACTTCTTGTGGGTGGAGTAACCTGGACAGATGGAAATATTGTTCATACAGTAGAACATTCAGCCTGGTGACTTTCTTGTAGAGTTCACCAATTTCGTTCTTCACTCTTAATCTTTCAGCTTGCATCTTGGTGCATTTCACTGCTGCACTGTTTCCTGGTAGCCTGATAGTCGCATACTTGGGAATAATGCCTCGTCTCAAGCATTCGTTATTGAACCAAATCTTCACATGTGTCACTCGTAGTTTGACCTTGGTCTTCAGAAACTTAAAAACCTTGTTAACCATGTCTGGTGTGCTATAATGAGTTCCGATAAGAGTACCAGAGGAATGTTCTAGGCTAAGACCCTTTCTGCTCGAACTAACGTACGCATTCAATCACTGTGAGGTCATCAATGGTCTCAACCTAATTTCGGGACTTGAAAAAATTTGGAGTTTCGGTACCTCCGTAGAGAGGGACTTCAGGAAATTTGGAGCCTATGAACCTCTGTAGAGATGGACCCGGAGGAAGATGAAACTCAAGCTCGACTATAACTATGGGGTCTTGAGCTAAATTTCTTTTCTGGACATAAAAGCTAGGCTACTGGGTTCGGGGGAAGTTCCAGCTTAGTCGATTGATTGTCAAAAAAAAAACAAAATATAACTTGGCCTGATGAACCACGTCGATCATTGACGTGAAGTCGATTTTAGACTTTGACCAATAATCTAGCATCTTTGGAACAAACGGAGAATCCCTCAAAGTTATGTGCGTTTCGCAACCTCGTCTATATGGTGAATTGTAATTACATAAAGCTGGACACCCAATCCGCCCTGTGGTGGCCTATTATACGCACCCATCTTACAAACTCGCTAAATTCTTAGCCGGCTGGTTCAAATGTACCACAAACTTTAAAGGCACCAAGACCATCAACGAGCACCCGACTGCCGATCGGCTGGAAGAGGTTTTTGCTAAGCTTCTTGACTTTCTGGCTCGACTCAGCGTTTGACTTCTAAGTGTTTGCTCTTATTCTATAATGTACACCTTTAAGCTTTCAACTTGTCATCCTTCTCTAATTTCTACGTTAAATACGTGAAAAGTAACTGGGCGCTTTAGTGTGCCTGCAGACGTCTCTACTTGGATTTCTGGTATCATTGAATCAAATAACATCTTTTCCCACATCACTACGGCATTTGATTCAAACCTCCAAAATTGAGGAGGGCTTGCTCTCAAATTCAGAACTCTACTACAGAAAGTATTTCCCTCTGTCTCGCGTCACTAGATCTCCTTCAAATTATATGATAATATAAGTTTTCATGACGGGTCCCTATAACGGTCAAAATCCAAGAAGAGGGTGCCCTAGGGAGAAGTACTGAGCAGGGATTCGAGATCGGGTGGGCCACGTGATATCGGAACACTGTCTAATAACAGCAATAGAACTGTTTCCAAAGCGGAATCTAGAAAGTCATCAGTAACTGCATCTATGCAGCGTAGGAGCTAGCAACCAGATCTTTCACACCACCATACCTCGTGGGTCACATGACTTGCTACGTCGGATTCCTGGCACTGAGTATCCTAGTCGCTATAAATAACCAACGAACGAAGTCAAATTTTCTCTTACTCAACGCCTCTTCGTGGATGACTTCAGTATCCCCCTACTAACCTCCAACGCCCAAAGAACAGCAAGATTACTCAAATTAAAATCGCCAAATGGTCGTACATCACCTCTGATTTCGAGAAAACGGTCATGTTAGCGGCCTAAAAAATACTCAAGCTTTACTCCTTCCTTCTCGGCCTCCACAGAACTTCACAGTTACCATCTAATCCTTTGCTAAGTTCCTCGGTCTCATCTCTGACTAGCTCTAGAACCTCCTAAACTATTATATCAAAATTTTAAGAGCAAAATGCTTGAATTTCATGAACTTCCTGAAATCCCCGCACCGATTGTACCCGCGAACTTTTCCCCCAATTCTAGAATAGTCCAATCCGTTCCAAACTTGATCACGGACGAAATTGCTGAACTCATTTCAATCTTCCTGGCCCCTTGGCGCTCTACCTACCAGCTCTGAGGCAGTCGTTCTTCCTCTCTGTTACTGCGCTCCTTCACTCACTGCTGACTTTCCGGCCTCAACTGCCCAACATCCAAATCATCCCATCTTTTTCAAATTCTCTCAGCCTACAGAATTCACCCGCTCTTTCACCCAAATCCCATCTAGGCACCCATCTCAAAGTTAGGCCCTTACTTTTTTTTTCGTCCACTCCCTCTTGGTTTACTTACACCCCTGACACCCCTCTCGATCTTATCTCACTTGATATCTAACACCAACAAAATCATTTCTTCAGAATTTCCTTCCCACCTTCTTTTCTCCATTAACGAGTCCAAATCGGGGCTCAGAACCGAATATTCAGGGTAACACCGCACCTTGCTTCCATATTTACCACCGAACTCACGCTATATTCACCTGTCTTCCTCTCTTCTCCAAAAATCCCTCAATTGGAGGGGAGAAGGGAAGGCTCCGAAAAAATTTGATTTCCAATAGAAAGTTTTGGAAAATACCCTTCCCCCTCCTCTGAGCTGTACAGATCGGAAGGAGGAGGGAAGAAAATTTCGATAAAGGCAACTCGTATCATTAGAAAGTTGAAATCGCGTTCCCTACTGGTTGATACAAAATTGACAAACCTTCCTCGTACGTCTGAACTTGAGACTTAAATAAAATCAGACTCAGAATTTAAGCTCTGACAGGAAACAGAGTTTTCAGAAAGTTTCGAGTTTTGAGCTATTTTGAAAAGGAGGAAATATTGAAAAATTCCAACTCTAAATTGTGAGATTTACTTCCCTATTAAGGTTTAGAAATTGAGAGCCATTATATCCTTTGCAATACTGAGAAGGAACCCACCATGTCCTAGCTCGAGAGTAAAAATCATCCTAAGTCTCTTTCCTCCCACTGCAATCATGTGTAAACGCCAAGGTCCCTCGTTTCTAGGTTCTAAAATTATCACACCATCCGACCAGCTGTCTTCTTTGCTCTTGATCTCAGAGTGAAATCCTCGAGTTTTTACACTGGAACGTTAAAAGATTCGAGTACCTAAAGAGCCGTTGAGGGCGGTAAATTTGTAGCGGTTTTCAACGGATGAATATTTTGTAACTTCGGGGATAAACCGGTTGAAGTAAGCGCAAAATTCATTGTATTTGCGCACGTGCCATCTTAGCATCTATAAAATTAGAACCGTAATTTTATCGCGTGAATTATAGACTACTGACCGAAAAAGTACATGCCGCGCACACTCAAACCATGAAATTCATTTTTCGTTGTAGACTTACGCTTTAACAACTTTTTGAATACTTAATTAGAGTACATAGGCGATTTAAAAAGCCGAAAAATATGTTAACTTCGTTCGTTACACGATGTTTGACTAATACATTTTAAACCCATTAAAACCCTCTTAGGACATGCGTTATTATTTGTCGTAAAATTAATCTGTTGAAATTGTTTTGTTCCAGGCGTCGATATCGAGCATTCTTCCTTCGTGGCAATCAAATTTCGCTGAGCGCGTATCGTCGTTCTTTTCTAGAACCATGCCTACGCAATCGTTCATGAGGAACGGGAAGAAAGGCTGGTGCGGTTGTTTGAAGGTAGGTATCTAATTAGTCCCGTCTATTTACAGTGGGTATCGTAAAAAAACGTATCGTATTTAAGTGTTCCTACGATCACCTTTCTTGTTCGTACGGTATTTACATCGGTCCGGTGCAGTAGAAATCGTGCCTTGTTTCTTCTCTGGTACGCCCACGGTGATTCTATTCGATTTTGTAAATCGGAATAGAATTTCGAGGCAGACCTATCCAAAGATAGAATGTTTCCAAACATTTTTTCTGCTCGATATTTTTGAGACTCCGAAGAGAATTATATGATATTACTATCCCTTACAGTTATCTCCATCTTCTTCCGACTTCTGAATCAAAGACGCATGACGCTAATACTGTGTTATTTTGACGAGCTTCAAAGGTATGTGAGACACAAAAGATCTAAACTGAGTCTGAAATTCTGTGTTGATGAGACAGTGTTAACCAAAAGTCGTAGGGAACTAAAGGATCTTTTCTGACAAAAAGATCAAAATGTCTCCAAGTTCCCCTTCTGATATCTGGATATCTTGGAAAGAGCGAAAGTTTTATATATCACCAGTGGAAGTTGATCAATGTTCTCCCAACACAGCTCGAAAGTACTCAAAACTCGATATTGTTTCGAGTCCTTTTCTTTGTGCATGTAATTTCGCCGTACGAGATAGGTACCGACAAGATGCTGACAAGATAATGACAAGTTAATGACAAGAAGCCGACAAGACACCGACACAATGCTGATAAGACACTGGTGACAAAGTCAACAACAGCACGCTCACAAGACACTAAAAAAGTCAGCTGTCGAGACAACGACAAGTCAATGACAAGATTCTCTCAAGATACTGATATAATGCTGACA
Source organism: Aspidiotus rigidus (assembly GCA_035079385.1). Lineage (NCBI taxonomy): Eukaryota > Metazoa > Arthropoda > Insecta > Hemiptera > Diaspididae > Aspidiotus > Aspidiotus rigidus. The sequence goes on along the minus strand of JAVHKY010000004.1, from coordinate 10,994,956 downwards.
ATACAATGAAAAGACGCTGACAAGATACTGCCCAAAAAGCCTGCAAAGCCTGCAAACTCCAAAAACCCCAAAAAGCCCGCAAATATTGGCAATTTTCCTCGAGTTTAATTCGTATTCCGTTTTTTTTTTTTTTTTTAAATTCATTTAAAATTTCAATCATTTCATATCATCCCAGTAGACATACACTGTGACGCAACTTCAACGCCCAAGACTGGGATTAGGGTGTTTCACCAAAAGATTTTTCACATAAAAAAATTCACCGATTAAGATTCACCTACAGATAATTCACCTGATAGAAGTATTGGTCAAGTTCACTGTGACAAAAGTTCACCGATAAAATTCAATTAGATTTTTATTAATGAAGTTAATTAATCAGTTTAATTCAAGTTTAATAATAATAAAAAATTAATTTAATAATTTTAGGTTTGACATATTTTAATAAAATTAAATTTTATATCATTTTTTATATTTTCAAGTGTTATTTATTTCTATGTTTTAATGAAATTTAATTTTGAAAAAAAATAAATAAAATTAAATAAATTAATTTGAATTAATATAATTTTTAAATAATAATTTTATTAAAATAAAAAATTATTTATTAAAATTTTTAAACAAAATTTTAAATAAATCAATTTATTTAATAAATAAATAATAAAATATAATTTGATTTAATTTAATTAATTTGATTTATAAATATTAATAAAATAAATTTTCTTTATTAAATTATTATTGATTGAAATAATTTTATAAATAAAATTTGGTTTATCAAAGCATCAAATGAAAGTCAAGCTGATTGAAAAAGACAAATTTTGTCATCAGTGTTGATAAACTCAAAAAAGGAAGATGAACTTTCCTGACAGTGAAAAAAAAAACTGACAGGTGAACTTGCCTGTCGGTGATGTGTACATTCTTTCAAAAGGACTTACTCGGTGAAAAATCTTTCGGTGAACTGGTCGGATCCCTCCAAGACTGTTGTGCTGAAATGACCCACCTCCCACCTACTGATGTTGCTAAAAAAAGATTTTCGTGCTTAGGTGCCTACTTAACTACCGACGATGCCAAAAGACCCTCATGTTAAATGGAAAGAAAAATGTTTCTTCACCCAATCCAGATGTCATGAGTCTGAAAAATAATCTTAGAAACCCCTAAAGATTTTTCTATATAGCGCATCTGAGTTTCAAGTAGAATACTGAAAAATTTAGTTGTATTGTAGAAAAGAAGTCAAATAACAAACCTCTCGGTATCATTCCGTATATTGCCTGGAACAAGAAGAATTGTAGGAAGTTTGTCTGGTCCCATTGAAGACGGAGTTGCACTCAATCTGTAGCATAAGCAATTCAGCCTGTTTTCAGGCCAAAAATTAAATAGCTACCAACAGTCACAAGATAATTTTTAATAGTGGATAAAGGCACAGTAAATGCATTAACCAGCCTAAACCTCTTTGTGACGTTATCAACACATATACATATTTTAAGGTAAGTAGCTTTCAGGGATAAATTCATGGTTTGGTAAATATAAACAAATTTAAAAATAAAAAAAAATAAAAAATAAAAAAAGCCAACTATTCTGGGCTAAGTCAAGGATTCTTTGCAAACTTCCCGAAGGGGGGGGGGTTCAACTCAGATTTGGACTCCCAGATTGTCAATAGAGTTGGACAGTATGCCAAGAACGGGGGGAGGGGAGCAAACGCCCCCCCTGCCCGCAGATTTCAGTGGACGGCTAGGAAGCTGATACCGGTGAAGATATTAAAACAAAGAAACCCAGTCCCAAACTTGCAAATTTCCAATAGCGGATAAAATTATCCCGTTCTGCTCTGTTGCGTCGATGAACAGTCGAATTCAATTAGCAAGTCGTACCCGCAGGAAACGCGAACATAGCGCATCCCTCGATCCTTCCTACCCGATCGCCGATTCTCTATGTTTTTCAGGTTGCATAAGTGAACAATTGTAGTCGATTTTTTTATTTTGAGGCCCCATCCCGATAAACCAGATCGACCAATGGTCGATATTGGTTGGTTTTTGGTCGTACGACTGAAAAGAGAAAATATTATGGTACCATCCGAAAATGGTTGATTTTTAGTAAATTTTGATACCTGCTTGATCCATTTTGAGTAGAGTTTTCCTCAACATCCATCAATATTTCTACACTTTTTTGGTTTGAAATGAGTATTATGGGGCGAGCCGCATAATTACTCTTTTAATTTTGACCAAAATTTCCAGTCAATTTCTCGGCAGATATTCCTAAGACATACCTTGGTCCATTTTTAGTCGATTTGTCCACAACGTCTACCAATATTTTTACTCTTTTTTTTTTTTGGTCTATTCTCATGCAAACTGCAGTCACTCAATTTTGCTCAAAATTTCCAGTCGTTTTCTTTTTTCTTTCTTTTTTTTTTTTTTTTTTTAATTTACGAGCTTCACTAGCAGCCTGCCTTCAATTGGAATGAATCAACCGTCATATTTAGAGACCGAATTTTTTGGCATGAATAATGAGAAATTTGGCATTTTTTGGCGCAAAAAAAAAAATACAGAAAAATGAAAAAAAATAAAAATAAAAAAAAACAAAAAGAATGATTGAAAGGTATGCAAAACCAACTCAAGCAGTATTTTTGGGTTGTAACATGTAATTAAATGTTTTTCAAAATTCTCTTAAGTAAAATTGTAACGGCGATCGGTCATGAATTTATGACTCAGCCGATGGTAGTATCTCTCTGTTTTTCTTCGGTATTTTTTCACTTCAGCAATTTCACCACTTTTCGGCATTATTTGGCATTTACACACGTTTTTGGCATTTATTCCCTTTTTGACATTTTTGGGCACAATAAAAATTTTTTCCCAGGCTCCCTAATCCCCGAAACGTACTTGTATTTGGTTTTCATGCTTCCCGCCCTTCAGGAAATGATTTGACAAATGCCATAGAATCCGGTCTCTAGTCATATTGCTTGCAAACTCGCAGATAAATGAAGATATTTAAAATTTAAAAATAAATATTTTTAATAATTTGTTTAATAAATGAAAAAAATATTAGATATATATTTTTAATTTTAGGAATTCCATCAGGATTAATATTAATAAATATAATTTTTTAAATTTTATTTTCTATCAATTTTATTTTATGAAATTAAATTTTAAATTTATTTTAAAAGTTTATATTATAATATTATTTTTAAAACATGAAGATCTTATTTAAATTTTCTTGATACAGTTTATTTATTTAAAATTATTAATTTTGTTTTTTAGAATTATTTATTCAATAAAATATTTTTTATTAATTTTTAATAATTTAGGTACTGTATATAAAAATTATTATAAAAAACTATTAAAAAATTAAAACTAAATAATTGTTTATATCTCATTCAATTTATTTAATATATTTAATTCTTTCAAGAAGAATTAATTATTTAATAATTTCAATGATTTTAAATAATATTTAGAACTTGTAATCAAATTCAACCAAAATGATATTTTTCATTTTTTTGTTCGATTTCACATTCAGTTAATTGAAAAATTGTGCGGGTAAAGCCCTTTTCATTTTTGAAAAAACTATGAAAAAAAAAAAATTGTATATTCATTTTATGGGAAAATTTTTAGGTTTATTTATGACAAATAAAAAAATTATTAAAAAATAGTTTTAAAAAAATTAATTTCATCAATAATAAATTTATAAAGAATAATAAGAATTATTATTATTATATCAATTAAATTATAATAAATTTAAAATTAAAATTGAATAATAATGTAGGAATTTTATAAATTAAATTTAAATAAATAAATATATTTAGATTCATTTTAAGAAATTATTTAAATTATATAAATCCATAATTCTACAAATTTCTGAACATTGCCATAAATGATTGAAGGTATAATAATTAATATTGTAATTTAGACCATAATCGCACTCTTTTCAATATAATCTGGTCCTATCATTCTTTTCTTCTCTCATTTGAGGGAGGCTTAGATATAGACTGGTTTTTCCCGTCGAAAATGGTGGTCTGTTAATATCACCTAACTATAGACCTGTTTATGGCGTCTGTATTGCCCAAAACTTGATTGTTCTGCTTTGTCAAAAGTGGTCTATTTGTAGTGGTCCGTTGATATCGCTTAAATATAGGGCCTTTCCATGTCGGCGCATTGCATACGTATTCTCCTACGTGTTATCGAAATGGTAGTATTTCTAACATTGCTCTTATGGCAAACTACTCCACAATGAAAATGAGTATGCAATCCAGCAACACCCATAAGAGCAATGCTAGAAATACTACCATTTCGATAACACGTAGGAGAATATGTATGCAATGCGCCGACATGGAAAAGCCCTATAGGCTACAACAGACTATTTTATAATCGTCTACATTTCCTAGAAATCGACCAATCTTTTTCGTCAAAAGCTCGGTTGACACTGATTGAATATTGAATATGAGAAACTATTTTATATCATCAAGGTTCCCTAGAAATCGACTGTTTTTTTGGTCAAAAATGGTCAAAATATAGTCAATTGTAGAGGAAGGATGGCCAATGACTGAGGATAGACCATTTTATGGTACCTACATCACCTACAGATCGACTAATTTTTTCATTCAAAATTTTGTCTAAGTTGGTTTAAATGTGGTCTCAATATGGTAGGGAAGAGCGGAAGTAAGTCGTCAAAAAAGTTGGTCTATTATTATTAGTCACTCATCAGAGCACCTTCTCAGTCTATTTTTGGTCAACATTTACTCAAAATCGACTGAGATATTTGGTCGATCTGGTTTATCGAGATAGCGTATAGATAGCTTCGAAACTAAATAGAATACGTCCTCTTCCTGTTTCATGTAGGTAAAGCGAATTTTAAATTCTATCAACTCATCGTAATTAATTAGATTGTAGAGTTAGTTCTTCATCCTTTCTGACCACTGTTCACAATAAACCTCAATTATTTTCATTTGCTTATTATTCCGAAGAGAAGATTCCAGCACGAGACTATCGTGAAGCTAATAGTGTTACATATGGGACACAGAAAATAAGCGTGCTAGAAGACGTTTCACTCATTCTACGATCGTCTTTTCTCACAATGAACTTTACGACCGCCTGGAAACTCTAATGACAGTTATTGTATTCTATAAACGGACAAGTAGAACGGATTTTTATGTTTTAAAAATCTTGACGAAAGTTTTAGAGGAAAATCACGTATCGCGTTCAAAATGTTTCTACTGTGTGGCAACACTAAACCATAATAACTGTTCTTTTTCCGATTGTCGTGTACGTCGTCTTTCTATTCTACAAATACGAGTACGTACCCTTGAACGCGAATTTAATTGCTCGCATTCGAAGCGCACGCTGCACTGCATTTAACTTTAATATAATAATAATGAATCGAGCGCAGAAAAATATTGAAACTTCATGCTTATCTCGAGATGTACGGAAATGCAACCGTACGTACATACAAACTCTTTTCTTCGTTTTATGACTCTCTTCCTTCAAAATACGCATGTAAGTGTCACGGTTTTACTCTCGTCCAGTAGACCTAAGGCAGACAGCTGTGCATCAAACTGTGCGTAAGGTTTATGACAGTAACCCATATCCTCGCTCAAAGAAAAATTGGGGAACCTAGTAGTGTTTATTTTCATCAACGAAGTCAATTGCTTTTAAAAAGCGATAAGAGTTGATGATTCATGAGATAAGCTGGCCCTCATGGTGTTGTCTTTCAAAAGTCTCGTCAATAAAATAGGAGGGGAGAGGGTAAACTTGTGGATAATTTTTTTAATAACATTTAGGTGAAGGACGTATACAAAATTTTGACGACGAAGCCTTGGCTCGTTATTCGGAGTTGGATGTTGTCAGAACTCATGCACACCAGACATGGTTAACGAGGTTTTTAAGTTCCTGAAGACCAAGGTCAAACTACGAGTGATACATGTGAAGATTTGGTTCAATAACGAATGCTTGAGACGAGGCATTATTCCCAAGTATGCGACTATCAGGCTACCAGGAAACAGCGCAGCATTGAAACGCACCAAGATGCAAGCCGAAAGATTGAGAGTGAAGAACGAAATTGGTGAACTCTACAAGAAAGTCACCAGGCTGAATGTTCTACTGTATGAACAATATGTCCATCTGTCCAGGTTACTCCACCCGCAAGAAGTCAAAGAAATGATGTTGGAAAAAGAAGGAAAGGGGAAGAAATGAGAAGACTATGTGGAAAAACGAGTGGAAGCCCAAACAAAACAGATCAAGAAGAAGCTTGCCGAACTGACCCGGAAGAAAGAAGAAAGAAAGGAAGAGACAGCGAGAGTTGAGCACAAATTTGCTCCCAGTACCGAGAACCTATCAAGCGTCACCTTCACAGAAGAAGAAAGAAGACTGCTGGACAAAGGCATCAAGTACGTGCAGCCAGAGAGGCTGGACCAGTGTAGGCTTGAAAGCATGGCCGTTAGCTGCGAACAAGTAATCCAAACCATGGAACACGAAGTGAGACCAGAAGCCCGGACTAAAATTGGGAAAGTGCTGTTGGACATCAAAGAGGATATGTGCCGAACCTATGACAGAACGCAAGTAATGCAGAGGAAGGTCACAAATCTACAAAAGAAGATTTTGACAAAGGCGGACAAGGGCAGCACGGTAGTGGTAATGGAGAAGAAGGACTACACCCAAAAAGTGGAGTCGTACTTCGCAGTTAATGGATACCAAGAGCTGGCAAGGGACCCAACGCAGAAATACCAAGATGACCTGAAAGTTGTGTTGAAACAGAACAATGTACCCAGCAATGGAAGGACACTTGAGATGAACCCGGGTGCACCAAAACTCAAGGGGCTTGTAAAACTCCACAAAGCAAAGCGTCCGATGAGACCCCTGGTCAACAGCATTCAATCACCATGCTACAAGATAGCAAAGATCGTAGCCACATTCCTGAAAGAAAACTACCAGTTTGCATCCAGACGAAGTATCAGAAACAACGGAGAGCTGATTGAGCAACTGGACGAGTTGGAAATCAGAAGTAACGACAAGCTGATATTCTTTGATGTGACTAATATGTTTGGTACCATACCGAAGGAGGAACTTCTCACCCTGCTCAAAATCAACAGATACCATGGGAACCCCGATGGGTCGAAGTACGCCAACATAGCGGAGGAGATCTTGAGCCAGAATTACTGCCGCTTCAATAACAGGTTCTACAGTCAGGAAAGGGGACTTGCGATGGGATCACCGCTGTCACCAATACTGGCGGAGATATTCATGAATGATATGGAAAACAAGATATTGAAGGGCAGCAAGTTCAGAAACTCGATCAAACACTGGGCCAGATATGTAGATGATATCCTAATTGTGTGGTCAGGCACTGACAGACAGGTGGATCTATTCCTTTCAGAAGTGAACGCGATGAATGAGAGCATCAAATTCACAGTAGAAAAAGGCAATGAGACCATCAACTATTTTGACCTTACACTCACAATGGAGAACAATAGGACAGAATACAAAATCTACAGGAAGCCGACGCATACTGACACCATCATTCCGAATGATTCCTACCACCACCCCAGGCACAAGTTAGCGGCAATCCAGAACTACTGCTATCGGGCAATTTCTATCCTCAAGAACAACAAAGAGAAGAGGAAAGAGATCGAGATAGTAAAGCAGATCGCAGAAGCCAATGGCTACCGCAGATGTGTGGTGGAAGGAGTCTGTGGGAAAATGGAAACAAAGAAAGGAACCCATGATAGCATAGTGAGAAAGTACTCCGGATCGATACCATATATAGGAAAGTACACAAACAAGGTGATAAAGGCGTTCAATGGCTACGATGTGAATGTGGGTATCCAGAATAACCAACCCATGGTGAAGGGAATCAGCGATGACCAGACGGAACAAAAGGACAAGGAAAGCTTAAGCGGGGTGTACAAGCTCAGTTGTGAACAGTGCGAGGGGATCTATACCGGTGAGACTGGGAGAAAGTTTGAGATCAGGAGAAAGGAGCACAAAACGTCGAGGGAGAAAGAAGATGGTAAGTCACTGTTTGGGAAACACTGTAACGAGGAAAACCACGATGGAGGGGAAATATTTGAAGTCATACACGTAGAGAATACTCTGGGTACAAATGGAGATTGCAAAAGCCAAGAGGAAGAAAGCCTGCCTCTTGAACAATGTAATCAAATTGGACAGGAAAAAATTATTCGGCCTGGTGATTGGACGAGAGAAGAAGAACGGAACCAACCAATGAGACGGCAGGAATCCAGGTAGCCAATAGAAACGCAGCATTTAGAACAATAGATTGAACCAATCACAAAGCAGTATGTTTTAGCCAATAAGAACACAATGTCATACTATTGTAAGAAAAAGTTTCTAAGAAATGAACCAATCACAACACAGCATTGTTATAGCCAATAAGATCACAGTGTTATACTATAAAAACTCATGGTTAAGGCCTTGTTCTCCAGTTGCGACACAACTGATGATGCTGGGATAACACCCGAAAGTACTCTTGAATAAGCAACTAATAAAGTAGATTTGTACAATTGAAAAACCCTTTTTCAGGAGTTGGATGTGGTAGGTAAAATCGAGTATAGTGAAGAGATACGCGGTAGTCCTGCGACAGCTTGTACGACTCGGTCGAATTTTTCGCCATCACTGATTCCGCTGTGGCTAGGAATCCAGATGATGGCTAAGGCGAGAGGCCATACAGCATACTAGGCTCATACTGAGAAATTGACTTGAACTTGTTTTCAAAGGACAGAAGCCCCTCACAAGAGCTGGAGTCAGTCCTGTAAAGCTTGGAAATCTAATTTTCTCCACGTTCTCTCCCACTACATTTATACAGTTCCAGAGGTGAAATTTTTCTAACTCTGATTAGGTCATGGTCGAAAAATTTTTACAGACGGTGGACGGCGAAAATTCCTCAATAACTCCCTACAAAATGTTGTCCAAGGGTGACATTTTTTCAACTCTAATTAGGTCAAGGTCGAAAAGTTTCTGGAGGAGGAATTTCATGCCTTCAAAAAGTGCCAAAATTTGTAGCGCCCATTTTCGAGATGAGCATTTCGAAAATCTACTTGAATTTCGTCGCAGACAATTGAAATCGGATGTAGTCCCATCTAAATTTATTGGTTTTCCAGATACATAATTCACAAAAACCTTGACCAGTAAAAAGAAATGCTGTCCAGAATGTAAGTTTCATTATCTGCAATATCTCGAATCTTCTCGTCTCTACTGGTGGCGGCGCTTCTACTTTTTTTTCCTTCAACGTGGGACAGGTTGGGTTACGGAACTTTTGCTTTCATTTGGCTAACAAAATGGGTGAGACTCGTAGCAATTTTTTCAATTTTAAAAACCTGAAGCTACCACCCATTTTATTCGTCAGCTTGACCGGTTACTTGATTTTTGAATAGTCGTACCTAATCCTGTGGTTTGTAATTTCAAACAATCTTCCTTTCATGCGAGACTAATCAAATAATTCATCAAATAACTTTGCGAACTTTAAAATAAATAACGATGTGCATGAATTAGGTATGCGAGAAAGGTAAACGAATTCATTAATCCCACAAATTATAAAAAATCAAATCATCATTTTTTTCCTCTCTCTCTCGACAAAAATATGAATGTGAACTCGAGAATTGTGAACTAATTGAGTGAAATCGTAATAAAAGCCTACATGGATTCATTACGTGAGAAACACCATAATCCGCGCCTTATGATCGAGCAATCAGCGAAGAAATGAGGCCGCGTGCCACGAGTTTGCTGCTAAGTATTTCATATCTACCGCGTAATCTCTCGAGTTTGGTCCATTCCGACTGCCGTCTTCTTCAACACGAATGTCAGTCTAATGTCGCATAGTGTGACACACGAATAGATTTTATAATTACGCGACCATTACATAATGCCGTCATTAGAATCTGTACGTTGTTTTTTTTTTTTTCATTTTTATAAATGGAGGAAGTGTTGTTCATACATCATCTGTAATATAATATTAATTACCGAATGTATGTATTTTTCTCAACAGGAAGATGAACCACCTGAGATAACGTATTGTGTCGTGGACAATGCCGGAGCGCTAACCTTACAAACAATGACACCTACTCAGCCGATTCCTCCCGAAGAAGAATTGAACGTAGTTTTTGCTGAATTTCTAGTAAGTAGTGCACTGTGGAAAAATTTGAAGTACAGAATTTGCAACGATTTCGTTACAGAGCTTAGAAAAATTATCCTCAAAAGAGAAGTAGGGAGTTCTTCGTCCAGCAAGTCTTGTAATGAAGATCTGCGTGTTAAGAGGCGTCTATGTTTCTTTTTTTTAAATTTGTCGTGCGCCGTGTAGTATCCGGCGAAAACAGACCTACCCTAATGAAACGACGGTTCCCTGATCCTCGAGGAAGTTAAACGGCAGGGAACCTGTTCTATGGGTCGAATTGGTTTTGGTATTGAAAATTCAATTTGAAATCCTTAGAAGTTCTATTTTTTCGATATTCTTATAATAATAAACGGCTTTATTTCCAGTAAAGGTGACTTACGTGCTACTTATATTTTATCATTCTCCCATCTGCGGGCAAAAACCTCCCCTTGCCCCTCCCAACGGGTTCTGTCCCTTGCATTCCTTTACTATGCAATTCCTGCGTATGTTCTTAATTCATCAATCCAATCTTCTTCTTGGTCGGCGACTCTCTCTTTTATTGTCATACGGAGTCCAGTCCAATAGAATCTTTTCCCACTTGTTTTCAATATGCTTGTGTCAATGTATACTCCGTATATCGACTGAAAGTAAAAATTCTTTTAAATTCCTGTCACTTATAGCTTGAAAGTCGAAATTTTCCAAGTCGAGTCCGTGCAATACATGATCGAAGGGACTTGGTCCATTTTTGCCAGTAATGTTGGACTTGGTCCCTCTCTTATCATATTAGCTCGGAAGTCAAAATTATTCGAGTCTTTCTCCTTTCATAATTATATTATGGCTTGAGAGATCGGAATATTACAAGAGAACCTGTTTTATGGAATTTTTTTTTGGAAAATTTGTTGTCCGACGTCCGGCTAAAATGGACTTGAAAAATTTTGCTTCTTTTCTTAAGCTATATATGATAGGAGAGGAATGATAAGAGGGGGACGTGGATTTATTTATTTATTCATTTATTTAATTAATTAATTTAATTAATTAATTTATCCATTTGTTCATTTATTTTATTTATTCATTCATTCATTTTATTTATTCAATTTATTCAATTTATTTAGTTTCTTTCTTTCTTTCTATATATGTGTGCTCTATCATACATTATATAGATAGAAAGAAAGAAACTAAATAAATAAAATAAATTGAATAAATGAAATGAATAAATAAAGTAAATGAACAAATACATTGAAACATATAAATGAATATTTGAATAAACAAATAAATAAATAAATAAATAAATAAATAAATGAATAAATAAATAAATTAATAAATTAATTAATTAATTAATCAATTAATTAATCAATAAAATAAATTGAATAAATTAAATAAATAAATAAATAAATTAATTAATTATTAATTAATTAATCGATAAAATGAATTGAATAAATTAAATGAATAAATAAATAAATACATAAATGAATCCAAGTCCCCCTCTTATCATTCCTTCCTATAATAGATACATATTTGTCAAAGGGAACATGTTCTATGAGGTGTTTTTTGAAAAAATATCCATCGGATGTCCTTTGAGGTATATAATAATGTATCTATTATAGGAGGGAATGATAAGAGGGGGACTTGGATTTATTTGAGTATTTATTTATGTATTTATTTATTTATTTATTTATTCATTTAATTTATTCAATTTATTTTATTAATATTAATCAATTTATTTTTTGTTCATTTATTTTCTTTATCCATTTATTTATTTATCTATCTATTTATTTATTTATTTATTTATTTAGTTTCTTTCTTTCTTTCTTTCTTTCTTTTTATGTGCTCTATCATATATCTCTCGGTTGTCAAAATTTGTCAACAGGGAACGTGTTCTATAGAGTGTTTTTTGAAAGATTAGCCGTCTAGGCCCATATATATGATGGGTAGGACTTAGAACAATTTTTTCCTCGAAGTCATGAATATTAAGGGAGGGAATTGAAAAATTTTGAATTCTTGTCATAATATACGATAGAAGGAGATTTTGGAAAATTGTTATTTTCTCAATTCAGTTCCACACTGCTCCAGAGGTCGAATTGGTAGTGTGTTTTTTTAATAGTGGTTTCCCCAATAGGCCATAAACCTCATTAGTCATTACTAAAACAAATTCGAGCCATAGAACAGGTTCCCTGCGTTTCTCATTGAACACCGTTAAGGAAGCCTCAATTTCAAGTCCCTTTTCTTCCATAATTATGTAGGTCGAAGGTCGAAATTTTTTGAAGTCCCTCTTCTATTATAAATTATGGCTCAAGAGTCGAAATTTTTCCAAGTCTTATCAAAGCTGTATATGTTAGGAGGGAGACTTAAACCATTTTTGCAAATACTTTTGGACTTGGATCAGTTTTGTTTTGGTTGGGCATCACACAGCGAACGGCGCCGGCAAATTTTTTGAAATAACCGGTTTCCTGTAAGAATTTGAACTTGTAAAAATTTCGACTTCTTGGAAGACTTGGGAATTCGACTTACCAGTCATAGTATATGACGGGAGGGGACTTGGAAAAATGTCAACTTTCGAGCCAATGTTAGGAAAGGGATTTAAAAAAAATGTTTACTTTGAGGCTGTATAGAACTCTTCAGATATCAATTTGAATTTTCAATACCGAAACCAGTTAGACCCTCAGAACAGTTTCCTTGCATTCCTCTCACTTCTTGTTTTCCGGTTAATTTGAACAGGTGATCCATTTTAATGGGAGTTATTTAGCGAAAAATATCCGTCGTCGTCTTCGCAATGCTATACAGTTTCAATTACAGCCAGGGCTATGACCTAGTTATGGGACTTACAGCATGAATGCACTATTTGAGGAGTGCTGGGGACTGCAAATTTTGAATGGAAATCTGATTTATTTGTTTCAATTCTAATTTTAGGAGGAACTGGATTTGACAGCACCAAATAAAACCGCAATGCTGAATCTTCCGAATGAAAAGAAATGGCAAATTTACTGCAGTAGGAAGAAGGTAGGTAGAAAGTATAAAATATAATGAGAATTATCTATCGCATTTTCTTCGCCACTTTTCAACTGTTTTCTTATGTTGTTCACAGGATGTAGAAAATGGAACAGATTTATCGCAAAATCCGGAAAAATACATCGAGAAAGTTCGAACTATGGTAATTTTAATTTTCCAATAATAAAAAGAAAAAACATGCGGGAGCTAACATGTCTCCTCCAGAGACAAGTGCATTTTATATACTGCACTCCGACTTATATTGATTCATGATGACGTCATAGTAACGCTCCCTCCACTAGTATTTCTTAGCTTAGAAGAAGCCTACACATACTATAATTTACAAACTCACTCGCTTGTACGAGAGAGTACTCGTATGCCTAGTATAGTAAAAGTAGGGCAGGCCCAATATAGCCTAGTATAACCTAGTCTGTCTGAGTTTACTGTTCACTAGGCCTGGTATACTAGAGTAGGGAAGATCAGAATTTTTCAATGCTCTAAAGTGAGGTAAGGTTACTGCTGACGTCATCAAGCGTGTAGTATAGCCTAATATAATGTTTGTAAGGCCTGGGAAGGTCGACATTTTTCCAACTCCCTTAAGTAGAATGTGTAGAATATTCTAGGGTAGCACAATTTAAGTCGGTCCATATCTTCAGCTCCCTATGTCGATTCTTGGGGTGGGAGTGCGTGGATTTGTTTGTGCTACATTCATGCTGGATTGTGCCGTACAGTTTTTCGTTTGTGCTGATCTCCTTCCCCTTCAACCTTATGAATCATGCCATGCCTGGCCCTATCCTATTCAATTTTTGGCCTGAAAATAGACTGAATTGTGGACTCTCCATTCTCCTCCAGTACTTTGGGGAGGGGAAGCCAGGAGGCAGGCAGAACCCAATTTCGATGAATGGAATCGTTAATGCTACATTTGTTCTAGTATCCTTGTCTTCCAATCGTTTTTTTCTTTGGAAAGGTTGAGCTCATTGTGAGAGACCGACTAAGTACTGGTATTTGATTGGGCCAGGCCAACTTGCTAAAATTCTTGTCATTCCAGGCGATAGATGGAATGAAAACAAGAAGCTCGTTATCGGTTTTTTGCTCGCGGTGAGAGATTGATTAAAGGCTTGCAATTATCAACGCGGGGAAACATACTAAAATTTTCAAGCGGCGCGGTGGAGGAAATGGAACTGAAGAAATGGTCTCCTATTGTGGACTCGTGACAAGGGATTCACTACAGCCTCGCGTATGATCGAAGCGGGTGAACGTGCTTACCGACAAATTCCCGGTGAGAGATCGATCATGAACGGGGCTGTGGTCGATCTCTAACTGCGAGCACACAACAGATAACAAACTTCTCGGTAACATTCCTTCCATTGCTTGGAACAATGAGAATTTCCCTAGGTTTGCTCGCTTCGGTCGAAGTCAAACTCTTATCGCGAGTCCACAATAGAAAATCCCTTCTCCGGTTCCAATCCCTCCGTCGCTTTAAACAACCGGAATTTCAGCACATTTACGCGGGGCCGAAGTCGAGGCACAATCCAGCACAAACGTAGCACAAACGAATTCACACACTCCCACCTCAAGAATCGAGATGGGATACACCTCAACCAGAGAAAGTAGGTTCGAATAGTGTCTAGCAGAGAGAGGACCGATCGGTGCTCCATAATCTAGCCGCGAGCGAATAAAACTTTTGTAAAGATGGATAAGTTTTTTGTTGGGTGAGAGATAAATTTCAATATATTTAAGGAACGAGTACATTTAACTTGGAGAATTTTGCTGGGGGCGGAGGGGTTCAGTTGAGTTTTTGATCAAAATGTATACCAAGGAGCTTGGCGAAGTTGCGGGAGGGGGTATTTGAGAGTTTAGTAAAGAAAGAGGTGGGAAAGTAGAGATAGGATTTCTTTTTTTGAAGATGACGAAGTAAGTCTTAGATGATGAGAAATTGAAACCATTTGTGGTTGTCCATATAGTAATGGTATTAGGAGTTTTTTGAAGGAGTATGTGGACTCTAAGAGGGTTAGTTGACCGGGTGGAATTGTTATAATTGTCTGCAAAGGGACGTTGAGTGAGAGGGAAATGAACGCATCTATAGTGATAACGTTGATGGCTATTGAAAAGAGGAGGACACTGAAAATTTCCCCTTGAGGGATACCCGTTTACGACTGGAAGAGAGGAGGAAGTGATATTTTGGATTCGTACTAATAATGTTCTATTGTTGAGAAACTTATGCAAAGTGGAAGGGAAATTACCTCGAAGACCGTATTCAGAAAATTTTTTAGCGATGTAACATAGTATCTTCAATGTAGGTCGAAAAACTGAAGGAACAAATTTGATAGCTAACTTTTCCATCTTTCCTAGATATTTTTACAATCGAAAATCCTTTTAAGTCCTCAGAGCTGTGAAATTGCTGATTAGACGTTGTGTGACGATGGTAATACACCATTAATTTCAATCTCGTTGTAGGTAACCAGTTTAACAACGAAGGATGATAATGCCAACCTCAGTGAAAACGATATAGCAAGTCACACCAGGCTTCTGGACTCCTTGAAGACGGCCTTACGGACTCAACCTCATAGTTACGTATTAAGATTTATAGAATTGGACGGTTTAATTTATTTATTGGACGTACTATCCGCAATGAATTACAATATAGTACAAAGTTCTGTGCATACTTCACTAATTGGATGTATCAAAGCGTTGATGAATAACTCGGTAAGAATCTCCGAAACTCCTACGAGTTCGATTTTGAGTCTGTTTTTGACTGCTCAATTGTTTTCAGACTGGAAGAGCGCACGTACTCGCCCATCCTACAGCGATCAAAACAATCGCTCAAAGTCTTCAAACGGAAAACGTTAAAACCAAAGTAGCCGTACTGGAGATTTTGGGCGCTTCTTGTTTGGTTCCGGGTGGTCATAAGAAGGTTCTCGAAGCCATGACGCACTATCAGATCTTCTCCTCCGAACGGACTCGATTTCAAGTACGCGTACCTATTTTTAGCACAATTTTAGAATGGTCGGGAGGAATAGCAACGAAGTAGGGTTGTTTACATATTTATTTATTTTTTTTTACAGGGAATCGTAAATGATCTAGACCGTAGCACGGGACAATACAGGGACGACGTAAGCTTGAAAACGGCGATTATGTCATTCGTGAATGCGGTACTAAGTTACGGTCTCGGTCAAGAAAGTTTCGAGTTCAGATTGCATTTACGTTACGAATTTCTAATGTTGGGTATTAAACCGATTATAAATAAACTTCGCAAGCACGAAAATCAAACGTTAGAGAGGTGATGCTCCGAGATATTTTTTGGATTTTATCCGCTGGTGCGTGTTCATTGTTGCATACTATTAACGAGAATTTTTTCCATTTTTCGTTCAATTCCGCAGGCATTTAGATTTCTTTGAAATGGTCACTCAGGAAGATGAAAAAGAACTAGCGAGGAAATATAGCGTGGTAGGTACTGAAATTATGATACGAACATTCGAGAAAAAAATTCTCGTTATAATTGGCAAACGTTTTATTTTTGTTTTGTATAGGATCAAGTGGATACGAACAGTTCTACCGCTATGTTTAATTTATTACGGTCGAAACTGAGTCATTCTCCGGCGTATCCTCATTTGTTATCGCTTCTTCAGCATTTTCTGTTGCTACCTCGTAAGATATTATTTTTATTATTACCTTTGAATTGATATAGAAATAACAAGGGTTGTAAATTGATTGGAGAGAGAATATTTCCGATTTTTTTTTCCGCTCCTGCTTTATTAGTCACTAACTAAGAATTTGCTTCCCACGATTTATAAATCGAGGTCGAGTTCATGAGAAAGAGTTCAAGGACAATAGCGAAAAATAGAACAAACGTGAAAAGCCTAGAAATATGCAGAAATTTCTCGAACTCTCTGGGAACTTTTTGAACGAGGGAAATGAAAAAAGGGTTGAAATTTAATAGTTCGAATAAAATTATCATTATGTCGTACAAAATATGAGTAATTATGAGAAAAATTTTAAAATCATTTTTTTCCTTTTTTTGCTGAGACTCTTAAATGCAGAGAAACTTGGTATTTTTCATCGAAAAAATTTCCGTTGAAAAAATCAAGACTGAATCTATTGTGTTTTATTATTATTGAGGCACAGAAAAGAAGGGAAGAAGGAACTATCGAAGACTGAACAAAAATTTGAAAAATATTACGCAAAATAAAATTTCGAGTAACAAGAGCTTCAAAATCTTTATATCGGTGACGTCACAAAGTACTTTTCTCCAGTAAATTTTCCCCAGGCCTTCTTACGGTTGTATGATAGCTTTTGGCTTGCCGAGACAAGAGTCCCAAAACGAGACTTTTTCTTCTTCCTTTGTCTTTTAGCTTTTTTTTTTATCGCTTTTTAGGTTGCTCTAAACGATCAAAATTCTCGTAATTTTTAAAACTTTTTTCAATTATTATTTTTTCGTAAATCTAAATAGTTTGATCGAACAAATTTGAATTCTGCTGATGAAATTGTCGTATTTTTCACGGGGTTAAAATTTGTGCGAAAAAATTAGGATGAAAACTTGCGAAAATTTTCATCATCTTGCAATAATTAAGTTGATCATCGTTGATTCAATGGAAGGTTCTCGTCGATCCAAAAAGAATGAGATTTGAAGAAATATTTTGTCCAATCTGTGAAATACACTCTAGGATCGTTCGGTAAAATCATTTTTTTTCCCTGGCTCAAAATTGAATAGTGACGAATAGTAATTTTAGAAATTTTTGTAACGAGAGATTTATTTTAAAAATGTCTCGCAGTCCAAGCAACGTAAGTGTTACAATAAATCAATTCTGAAAAATTAAAGTTTTAAATAAATGACAGCAAGAAAGCAATATTTTCTAAATAGTTTTTTAGGAACATTATTTTTGAATTGATATGCAAAAGAGAAACACAGACTACCTTCACGAATTTCTTTTGAATTAATGTCTAATTTGAGTTTCAGTTTCAAGATTCGTAATAAAACTGATGCCTATATAGCTTATTTTTCTCTCTTGCTCGAATTAAATAAGTCCAATCATGAATGTAATAATAATTTTTCATAATTTGCTGCTTTCTTTATGAAATGAAATTCTTATGAATATTATTACTAAAAAAGAGTTCTACACAGAAAATCACCGAAAACTCATATTTTAGGCCGAAAAATTAACATGATGGATGATCTCCATTTCGAGAGCATTTTTAAAATGCATTTCTTAGTACCCCTTCACCCAAAAAAAAAAAAAAAAAAAAAAAAAAACCGGTGGTTAAAATTATTGACATGTGAATAAATCCTTTCCTTTAAGAAGAGAAAAGAAGTCACACTCATCTTTTATTTATTGAATGAAGAAATATGAAGGCTGTTTTGGATTGAGAGCTGATTTTAGTTTTACCATCAAATACGGTGAAAACAGACTTTCCTTCTTTTTTTTTTTGCATGGATAATACCGTATGGTGAAGATTAAAGAAAATTAAACTTCGTAGATCTCTTTTCGTAAAACTAATTTCAAATCTACAATCAGTAAATCAAACATAAAGAATAATTTTCTGGGAAGTCTTTGACTCGAAAAATTTTTTTTCGAACCACTATAACAAATGATGAAGATTCTGAAATAGGTATTGCACTAATATAATCGCCTCTAACGTCGTCAAAATAATACAATATCATCAAAACACAATGGTCGGCAAGATCGCAATGCTTTAGTATTATTGAGAAATATTGATTCTTTCTGAATTTTTCATATCTATGTTACGCCGAATTCGTGTAATTGCCAAATCCGTGGAATCGGCAGCTTTTTTGCCGAATTCACGGATTCGGCAACGGTTTTGCCGAATTCGTGTACCCAACTTGTTTTCGGGTCTCCTGAATAAGGAACAGCTCCAGAAGGGCGTTAAAAATTGAGTCACAGCATTTGAAAACCGTTTTGCGGATAAACTTGATTATTAAAATTGTTTTAGGAGGTTATCAAACCGTTCGAAGCCTCCTGTACTGAAACAACTTCAGAAAAGGATTTGAGTAGGAGTAAACTTTTACAAAAAACTATTTTGTCTATAATTTGATTAGATATTCTTGGAAAGACTTCATGACCATTGAAATTCTTTTAAAAACACTTGAGAGGGACTAAAATTTGATTAAGAAAGCTTTGAGTTCACGAATTCGGCAATGCCGTTGCCGAATCCGTGAATTTGGCAAAAAAGCTGCCGATTCCACGGATTCGGCAACTACACGAATTCGGCGTAACATCTACATGCCATGAAGGAAGATTCAAGCTAGATTTTCATCATTATTTTTTATTTTGATGATGATTTCTGAGGTTTTTGAAGCAAAACGTGGCTTGAGCTGACGACTTTGAAAAATTCAAACTGAGCAACGCTAGCGTTGCGCTACAGCGGGGAAAAATTGTAAGAGATCCCAAAACTATGGCTGTGAATGAGAGAAATCTGAAAAATTTGAAATAATACTTGGATGAAGCAAATTTAGCTTCTTGAAATCCCATAAAAGATGTCTACAAACGCAATGGGATGACAAAATCTTAAATTCCTACATTCAATTTTTAATTTTCCTTCTTACCAATCCTGGTGGATGTCTGGTTCAAATAGCTTCAGCTTTGTTGTATTGAAGATAACAAAATTTGTGAAGCGTACCATTTTCTACATCTTCTTTTTTTTTTTTTTTTTTTTTTTTTTTTTTTTATTTATTTGTTTAACGACGCATCAAGAACCTGTTTTCATAAAAATTGATTCAGATCGATTTCAATCAAACATCGAATACAAGAATTTAAACTACAAAAAATGAAGGAAATTCCCTATTTCTTGTTTTCATCAATATAATCTTTCTAATTAACCAAAATTCAATGTTTGACATTTAAATTTTCTTCACACGGCTCTCCTGAAATCTTCTAAAACTGCTCCTCCTTCGACTTTATCAACATGGGGATGATCCCTTTCTTATCACTTGCACATACCTAACTTATATTCGGACCGGGCATATTGTAGGATCGCTAGCGTCGTCTATGTAAAATACCTAGAAAGTACTGATAAGCGAACGGTGATTGTGACTTGAAACCAAAGGTGATTTTTAGTTTTTCTTAAATTTCTCCAAAAATAATGAATTTAGGCGTGTACTTGTAAGGAATGAAATTGAAGAGTGGAAAATTTTCTTTCAGATGATCATATTTTTGAGATATTTTAAAAACTTCAAAAATTTTGCGCGATGCTAGCGCTGCCCGGTCCGAATAGTTCCTTACCGTCAATTAAGATTTTTTAGGGCGCGATACTAGCGCTGTCTGCCGAGAGAAAAATCACAACCTGGGAAATTGGACCTTTTTTCCATGAATTATGAATACCTTTCTCTGAATTGTTTTCAAATGAACGTTACATAGAAGAGAATGCTAACAAATGAACCGAGTTTTGTAAAAGCTGGTCAAGCAACATGACAACAATCTATAAAATAAGGTCTATTGTGCAAATACAAGAAATATTTTCCTCCAAAATGTTGTCATGTCGCTTGACCGGCTTTTATAGAACTTGGTTCAAATGACGTCGACTAGCCTGGCTTTTGACTGAATACTGATGATCAAAAATCAAGACAGATCCAGCCCAGTCAGACTTTACTATGAGTCAGAGTCAGACACAACTTCTGATTACAAAATCTAATAGGATGTCGATCATTAAAACTTTTTAGATTTTTTCAAAATCAATTGGAAAATTTCAACAGTCTCTTATTACTTGACCTTCTTTGAAAATTGTCTTAGGTACTGCAAAGTAGATAAGAGACACCAGAACCGTTTCAGTAAGTACATATTATATATTCTCTCAAGAACAGCTGCCGTTCTAATGATTCATGATTCAAAAATAAACTGGAAACTCTCAATCTCAAATCAATTTCTACCATTGTAACTTGTAAGATGTATCTTGCATCTAATAATTTCTTTTTCCGTCTTCACAGTTGATTATTCTTGTCATTCTCAACACTGGCTATTATTTGATCGAATTGTTCAACAAATCATACTACAAACAGAAAACGGGACCGATAACGATTTCCACATAATTGATATAAATGTCAAAGATATTGTTCAGTTGTAAGTTGATCATTCTACTTTGAAAATTTCTTAGCCAGAAACAGTGAAAGTAATAAACTGTAACTTATTTTGACATCAGGTTGGAAAAAGAAGAAGAATTAACGGAAGCTAGACAGAAAGCAGAAGCTTTAGAAAAAGACAATACTGAGTTAACGTCCAAGCTAGCCGCAAAAGAACAAGAACTAGACCGAAAAACGCAGGAAAAAGTAAGTCCTCAGCCTATCATATCAACTTTCTAGTACCTATTTCCTGTAGTTTGATTGATTGCTGAGTACTTATTCAAAATGGTACTGTCCCATTCAACTTTGAACTTTGTTCGATCTCCATTTGAAGAAATTTTTTTTGCAAAGAAGAAAAGAGTGAAGATCAATTTATCTGTAGTTTTATGTAAGAGAGAATTTGGACCCCATAGTTTATTTCTTCCTAGAGACCACCTACCAATATCATCAAAATTTATACTGTGTACGGTTCCAAAGTTTGCATACAATCTATCATTCAAATTTTTATAACTTTCATCCGGGTAACAGGAAGATATCGAAGCGAGTCTACAACGAGTAAAAGAACGACTAGAGAAAGAAACAGCCGCTCATTTGGAAGCGAGACAAAAGATTTCCGAACTAGAGGATCGTCTCAGCGAATTGGAGCACAGAGCTACCTACGAACAAGAAGAACGTAAACGTTTAGAAACATTGTTGAATTGCGGAAGCTTACCGGACGATGCTAAAGTACGCGATTTTTTCAATTCTTTCTTTCGAGGCTTTTTCTTTTCTATTAATCATTTCATCGTATTACAGGTATTGCATTTAACCAACAATGAGCAAACGCCGTCGAAGAAATTGTGTAACGGTTCAGCAACCATAATTACCGCGCCTAAACCCGCTCCTCCGCCGCCACCGCCAGTTCCCGGTCCGCCTGCACCACCTTGTGCTCCCCTACCTCCTCCATCATTGCCTGTGGCTCGTGCAGAAATCAAGAATGTGCCAAAACCTTCGAATCCACTGAAGTCGTTCAACTGGTCTAAACTACCTGAAGCCAAGGTCAACGGTACCGTCTGGACTGAATTGGACGATACAAAATTGTATACCGCACTCGAGTTGGAGAATGTTGATAAATTATTCTGCGCTTATCAAAAGGCTGGTGTGAATGTAAGTAAAAAAATGAAATTAACGAAGTGTAAACTTTCTTTAAACAAGTGAAGCCAAGGTGAACTGACACCAAACTCCATTGATTTCATTCCTTGTTTTTCTCGAACATATAAAATTTCTCATTTTACTACTCCCCTTTAATTCAAAGATTATCCTTTTGTTTTCTTAAATTGAGGGGCTACGAATTTATTTCGTTAACGTAATTGTTTTCTTTTTTAGAATGACGGTTCCGCAGAAGATTTGCGAGTAACTGGGAAGAACAAAACAAAAATTTTATCTGTGATAGATGGCAGAAGAGCTCAAAATTGCACGATTCTACTATCGAAATTAAAGATGTCTGACGAAGAAATTTCAAAGTAAGTCACGAAACTTTATTACCCAGCCTTCAATTATGAATATCAAATTATAACTCCCCTCTTTCCTTTAATGTTCATTAGAGTTATCCTCAGTATGGACTGTGCTGATCAGTTACCTTTAGATATGGTCGAGCAGTTACTGAAGTTCACTCCGACGGCCGAAGAATCCGCCTTGTTAGAAGAACACAACGAAGAAATCGATAATTTGGCCAGAGCGGATAGATTTTTGTACGAAATCTCAAAGTGAGCAACATGAACTTTTTCTAGATATAAAAAAGATGGAGAGTAAACCTACTTACTATCCTCTCATTCAATCAGGATACCTCACTACGAACAAAGAGTTCGCAGCCTTCATTATAAGAAACGTTTCCACACATGGGTATCAGAAATTGAGCCAAGGGTCAAGGCAGTAATGGAAGCATCCAGGGAAGTGGCCAGATCGAGACGATTGAAAAAATTACTGGAAGTCGTGCTAGCTTTAGGAAATTACATGAATCGAGGGGCTAGAGGAAACGCTCTTGGCTTCAGATTATCGTCATTAAATAAATTGGCTGATACCAAATCGAGTACTTCCAAAGGAACTACTTTACTGCATTACCTCGTCGAAATAGTCAACAAAAAGGTACCTACCGTCGAAACTTTTTCTTGAATTCAATTTATGAACAATGATGATATGTAAATAATTTTCATATTTTGTATCTTCAATTTTTAGTACAAAGATATCTTAAAATTGGACGAGGATCTCCGACATGTTAGGCAAGCCTCTAAAGTCAGGTAGGTAAATTTGTCTATCAATTCATCAGGTTTGTAACCTATCTCCTCGAAAAGAAATGAGATTGTGTATCTTTTTCTATCGCAGCATTGCCGAATTAGAGAAAGACATGCAGCAGTTACGGAACAACTTGAAAGAGGTCGAACGTGAAATCGAATTTCATCGTGTGCAACCCTTGATTCCTGGTGATCGATTTTTACCAGTGATGAAAGAATTCCTGACTACAGCCACCTGTCGTTTTTCAGAACTCGAAGATCTGTTCCAAGACATGAAAACCAGAGTGAGTTAGAGTCTTTTTGGTACCCGTTTTAAAACAAAATCGAGCTATATTAATTTTATAAAATTATTACAGTTCGATCGAGCGGTGCGTTTATTCGGAGAAGATAATTCAACGATTCAACCGGACGACTTCTTCGGCATATTCGACACGTTCTTGGTCTCATTCAATGAGGCTAAAGCTGATATTGAGAATTTTCGTAAACGAAGAGTGGAAGAGGAGAAAAGAGCCAAACAAGAAGTCGAAGTACGATTAATAATTGAATACCTATGATTGTAATTATAAGAACCTCTTTCTGGAAACTTTGCCCGCTATCCAGTACTTTCTTACCATCAGATCTGGAGGAAATTCAATTTCTGGGTTATAGATATATTGAAAATTAAATAATCGACTACTGAAGTCGAGAAATCTCTGTAAATGTAGTTGTCTTTCTTCATCTCACTTCAAGATCGAAATTTTATGTACCTCCCTCAAAACAGGGTCCCCGCACTCTTCTCTCATAACTTTATTGGTGAGCTAGTCAGTTTTTTAACTACACCTGTATTGTCAGGAGAGAAGGTCATAATCCCAGGTCTTCCTGTAATCGTAATTGACGGGTGGGAGGCATGAAAGTAGCGCAGGTTTTGAGGACCTCTATATCCTTGGACTTTCGACACTAAAATTCTAAACATGGCTCCGAATTGATATACGAGTACTTACTTCTTTTTCAACAGATGAAAAAGAGGACCATAGATCGCAGGCATATGAAAGACTTGAATCATGCGGTCGTCGGCGCGGAACCCCATTCTCGAAATGGGGCAACTAACGGCAAAATGACCTCCGATAAGGGCGAATTCGACGATCTTATTTCGGCTTTGCGCACTGGAGACGTTTTCGGCGAAGACAGTATGGCTAAAATAAAACGCAGTCGTAGATCGCGACACTCGCCTCCGAAATTTGACAGAGACGACAGTCGAGAACGAATATTGAATCGGCCGTAGAGCGACAATTCCTCAACACGAGGAAACGAATCTCGAATTTCAACGTGCAGGAATTCACCTTTTTTCTTTTTTTTTAAAATCAAATTTTTGCGACAGTTTTAAGAGTGATTTTTTTCTTAGAAATGGAATTCTAAAGTTTGAAATTACTTATAGCGGTAAACTCATCGCGCTCTCCAACTTCAAGCTTTGGTTTTTCTTTTTCTTAGGAAAAGTCACTAGATGTACGCCGCCATTTCTTCTTTGTAGTATGAATACTTTCAAGATCGTAAAAGGAAGAATTTTCTTCCACATCTCTAAACAGAATGCATCACACTGCCACTTCATCGATTAAGAACTTATTTAATTTGCTTCTTTTGTAACTTTATACACCCCCATTCTCGCTTTCATCTGCGTCAAAGCGTCGAAAGAAATACTGCACAAGATTTGGTTGCTTAGTAACAGCTGACATAAGTTTTTTGCATCAATTCAATTTTTTTTATTTCCTTGTGACATTAAATTTATTATTTTTATATTTTTATAATTTATTTACAATTTTATGAAGGTTGTACCAAACGATGTGAAGCAGGGATATTTTCTCTTTACAAAGAGAATGCATAAATTGTAGACTATGTTGATAATTTTTACAGTAATTTTTTTTTTTTTTCTTTTTCAAATGATTTTATGGTACTATCTAGAATCACTAATCTATTATTTATTACCTCGGTTTCCTTTGCCCTCTCATTTTTTTTTTTATTTTTTTCTATAACTCATTTGATGAGTTGTTTTTGAAATGTTTTGTTTGTAGTATAAATCGACGTGTATTTTGTTAATTACTTATTTACGCGAACGTTTTTTAATTATTGTTATCATTATATATTTGGAAAAATTGTAGGACATTGTACTGTAATATTGTATTTTACTTTTATGAAGAAGATGTGCAAGATTGTTGAAGAAACGTGATTACATCATCTATTTTTCTAATTACGTTTTTGGTTTATTGTTTGAAATTTTTTGTCCCGTTGAATTGAGTTTGAAGAAGAAATTTTCAAGCTGACTCCAGTTTCCATCCTTGCAACACTCTTTTATTGTTGAGCCTACCTAACAGCCAACCTTCTCAGGTAAAAATTTTGAACGTGTGTGTTTGTGTGAATAGATACAAGATGGCGGCAGGGAAAACAGGTTTGAACATAATACCAGTATAGCGCCTATATTCTCCTATTGCTCCTGTTAGTTCTTTCCATTGCAAATGAAGGCAAACCAGTTTTGATCTTGTGTGTGCTTGTGTGAGTAAATACAAAATGGCGGCCTGGGATCCATTTTTGAACGTGATACCAGCATAGCACCTATATTCTCCTAATGCTCTTGGAAGTTTTTTCCATTAAAAAGAGGCAAACAATTCCAATTTTTAGAAAGTTAGCTGATTTTACAAGGAAAAATCTACCAGGAGCATTAGGAGAATATAGGTGCTATGCTGGTATCATGTTCAAAAATGGATCCCATGCCGCCATTTTGTATTTACTCACACAAGCACACTCATTTGAAATACTGATTCTTTATTGGGTATTGAGAAAATGGGTGGAGCAACCATCAACAGGAGCACCCATATTGAGTTTTCAGAAGATTTCTTGAATTACTATGGAAAATAGGGTAAAGACCACCAGAAACGTTAGGATAATATAGTTGGTATGCTGGTATCATATGCAAACCTTGTCCCACTGCCGCCATTTTTTACTGACTAACTTAAGCAACCACAAGCGTTTCCAATTTTGTTTCTCAAGTAGGTGGATTCAAAGTGGACTGTGCCACTATTTTTTTTTTTTTCATTACTATAGGTAATTGCTAGAATCTCTTGATTTCAATTCTTGCAAGACCTTCATAAATAAACTTTCATTTGTCTACCATGAAATAATGAGCATATACTTAATCTTTAACATGATACAACTTATATTGTAGGATACAATTACTATAAACGTCATTTTACATTTCTGTAATCATGCACCTTTAATTTCATATTTTTGGATCAGTGCTGTTGGCAGGGATGTGATTGATTCAAAAAAACAATATCCGCAGACAGAATTGCGGTTGAAATTGCTCCATCATCCGCTTGTCTTATTGCAAATTTCTTGGATGTGAGTTTCCAGGATGGTAGATACCAAATTCTTTTCTGGCCACAGGTCCATTGGTTTGTAAGGTCTGATGAATTTCCGGCCAATTTACTTCACAACACAAGCTTCCCCGTGCCTTGGATGCACCTTCTGGTATGAATCTGCAACAATAAACAAACAGAAACGTCAATATTGAGGTAAACAGCAAGATATTAACCCTGTTCCCTTTAGATTCCAAAACTTTCACCTCGAGATAATCGCAAGAATGACTAAATATTTGATGTAAGATTCAGATTCACCTTAGGGCTGGTCTTAGAATTAATACAATTTACAACGGACGTTAAAATTAACCTATAGAGAGTCGGACCTCAATACATAGTCAAAAACTTTTTGCTAGAATGCAAGAGATGAAAATCATATCTTATAAGAAAGGCTTGGCCTTGGCTTGCTTGTCGAGACACAAATTCCAGGTTGGTGGAAAAAGGGTCAAAATTTCGCCACATTGGAAAATTGTTTAAATTTTTAAATTTTAATTCGGTTATCAAGTGGAATTTTACGCTGAATTCGAAAAAAATGCTCACAGAGTTCTTCGAAGCACCAAAAAAAGGTTGAATGGCCCAATAAGGGCTAAAATTTTCCCAAACTGGAAAATCGTTCAAACTTCCAAATTTTAATTCGATTTTCAAGTGGAATTTCGCGCTGAGTCCGACAAAAATCTTTAAAAAATTCTTCGAAGCACCGAAATGGGTTACTGGGCCCAAAAAGAGTCAAAATTTTGCCAAATTGGAAAATTGTTCAAATATTTAAATTTTAATTCGATTTTCAGGTGGAATTTCGCGCTGAGTTCGAAAAAAATGTTTCCAAAATTCTTTGAAGCATCGAAATGGGTTAACGGGCCCAAAAAGGGTCAAAATTTCGACAAATTGGAAAATTGTTTGGATTTTAACATTTTAATTCGATTTTCAAGTGGAATTTCGCGCTGAGTTCGAAAAAAATGTTTTCAAAATTCTTCGAAGCATCGAAATGGGTTAACGGGCCCAAAAAGGGTCAAAATTTCGACAAATTGGAAAATTGTTTGGATTTTAACATTTTAATTCGATTTTCAAGTGGAATTTCGCGCTGAGTTCGAAAAAAATGTTTTCAAAATTCTTCGAAGCATCGAAATGGGTTAATGGGCCAATAAGAGTAAAAATTTTGCCAAATTGGAAAATTGTTCAAATATTTAAATTCTAATTCGATTTTCAGGTGGAATTTCGCGCTGAGTTCGAAAAAAATGTTTCCAAAATTCTTCGAAGCATCGAAATGGGTTAACGGGCCCAAAAAGGGTCAAAATTTCGCCAAATTGGAAAATTGTTTGAATTTTAAAATTTTAATTCGATTTTCAAGTGGAATTTCACGCTGAGTTCGAAAAAAAATACTCACAGAGTTCTTCGAAGCACCAAAAAAGGGTTGAATGGCCTAAAGAGGGCTAAAATTTTCCCAAACTGGAAAATCGTTCAAACTTTCAAATTTTAATTCGATTTTCAAGTGGAATTTCGCGCTGCGTCCGACAAAAATCTTTAAAAAATTCTTCGAAGCACCGAAATGGGTCAATGGGCCCAAAAAGGAGTCAAAATTTTGCCAAATTGGAAAATTGTTCAAATATTTAAATTTTAATTCGATTTTCAGGTGGAATTTCGTGCTGAGTTCGAAAAAAATGTTTCCAAAATTCTTCGAAGCATCGAAATGGGTTAACGGGCCCAAAAAGGGTCAAAATTTCGCCAAATTGGAAAATTGTTTGAATTTTAAAATTTTAATTCGATTTTCAAGTGGAATTTCGCGCTGAGTTCGAAAAAAATGTTTTCAAAATTCTTCGAAGCATCGAAATGGGTTAATGGGCCCAAAAAGGAGTCAAAATTTTGCCAAATTGGAAAATTGTTCAAATATTTAAATTTTAATTCGATTTTCAGGTGGAATTTCGTGCTGAGTTCGAAAAAAATGTTTCCAAAATTCTTCGAAGCATCGAAATGGGTTAACGGGCCCAAAAAGGGTCAAAATTTCGCCAAATTGGAAAATTGTTTGAATTTTAAAATTTTAATTCGATTTTCAAGTGGAATTTCGCGCTGAGTTCGAAAAAAATGTTTTCAAAATTCTTCGAAGCATCGAAATGGGTTAATGGGCCAATAAGAGTAAAAATTTTGCCAAATTGGAAAATTGTTCAAATATTTAAATTTTAATTCGATTTTCAGGTGGAATTTCGCGCTGAGTTCGAAAAAAATGTTTCCAAAATTCTTCGAAGCATCGAAATGGGTTAACGGGCCCAAAAAGGGTCAAAATTTCGCCAAATTGGAAAATTGTTTGAATTTTAAAATTTTAATTCGATTTTCAAGTGGAATTTCACGCTGAGTTCGAAAAAAAATACTCACAGAGTTCTTCGAAGCACCAAAAAAGGGTTGAATGGCCTAAAAAGGGCTAAAATTTTCCCAAACTGGAAAATCGTTCAAACTTTCAAATTTTAATTCGATTTTCAAGTGGAATTCCGCGCTGAGTCCAAAAAAAATGTTTAAATAATACTTCGGAACACCAAAACGGGTTGATGGGCTCGAAGAGAATCAAAATTCCTCCAAGATGAATAATTGCGTAATCTTCAAATGTTGTTTTCAATTCTGGAGTAAATTTTTGCGCCGAGTCCAAAAAAGGTACTGAAATGGCCCTAGATGATCTCCATAATGAAAAATGAAAAATTTTCATTCTGCAGTAAAATTGTTGATTCAGGGGATGGAAGGAATATCGACAAGTTCGTCTTTCGTTCGGATGACAGATCCGAAAGAGGAAATTGCGGAAATTCTCCTCATTTGGGGATTGGCAGGAGACGACAACTTCGTCTTCCGTTGAAGGTTCGCGGTGAGATGTCGACTAGGCAGCGAGAAAAAGTGCGAAAACTCACGTTGTTTTCGGGAAAGAACGCAAAGTTGGTCTTCTGTTGCGTGCTTGCAATGAGAGATCAACTGACGCCCTACCTATGAGCGAAGCGGGCCAAACTGCAAAAGTTCATTGATTCAGGCAATGGGAGGGTACCGCGAATTCGGTCTTGCTCGTGATGAGCGATCAGCTACAGCTCACCGCGAGCTCGTGACAAAAGACCAGCTTCACAGTATCGTTCCTTCCTTCGCGGGAATGTACGAGAATTTTCTCGCATCCGCCTACCTCTATCGAACACGGGGCTTCATCCTTCTCTCACCGCGAGCTCATGACGAAAGACGAGCTTCACAGTATCGTTCCTTCCTCGCGTGAAAGTATGAGGATTTTCTCGGATCCAGTGCCTTATCGAACGTAGGGCCTTCATCGTTCTCTCACGGCAAGCTTAACGAACAACGGTCTCGGGATATCCTTCCCAGCACTGGCTGTGGAAACGAGAATTTTCTTGAATTCAGTGGCCTAGATAGTTCTCTCGTGGCGAGGTCACACTGGAACGCGATCTTCGCGGTATGTTTTTCACCATTGCCTGAAACAACGAGAATTTTCACATACTCACCCAATTAGATCAAACACAGGGCTCCAACTGGTTTCTCACCGCGAGCTCATGGCAGACAACAATCTTCCTAGTACTCTTCCTTACTTTGCGGGTCTCCACGGGAAATTTTTCGGCCTTTATTGAACAGGGGGTCCTACCCGATCTCTCACCGCAAGCTCATAACAGAGGACAATCTTAAGGACATCATTCCCTTCAGCGGGTGAAGTCCCGAGCAATTGCGGGCATTCGTCTGCCTCAATCAAATACTGAACTGTAGCTGATATCTCATCACGAGCAAGACCAAAGTCGCGGTATCATACCTCCCATTGCGGCTGAATCTAGGAGATTTTGCACTGCTTCAAACATAAGTGGGACTTTCATCGCGGGTACGCAACAGAAGACCAAATTAGCGGTATCATACCTTCCTTTGCCTGAAACAACGAGAGTTTTCGCACGTTTTCCCACTCGCGACCAATCTTTTGTTCTCGCGAAGCTCAATTTCTATGAGAACCAAATGAAATTGAAAAGACTAAGCGATTTTCCAAGTTGGTAAAATTGTAATCGTTTTTGGGCACTTGCACACATTTTGGTGCTTCGAAAAATTATTCAACAGTTTTTTTTGACATGTTCCATGTCTTTTCTCTCGCCGGAACCCGATTTTGAAACTCGCGAGTACACCCCCCTCCCCCCCCCCTGTCATGAGAAATCTCTACCCCGTGGGTGATTCAGAAATTCGCGAGT
The DNA here is from genome assembly GCA_035079385.1 of Aspidiotus rigidus. Classification (NCBI taxonomy): domain Eukaryota; kingdom Metazoa; phylum Arthropoda; class Insecta; order Hemiptera; family Diaspididae; genus Aspidiotus; species Aspidiotus rigidus. The sequence continues at coordinate 10,963,977 of JAVHKY010000004.1, read as the reverse complement.
ACACCTCGCGTAATAATAATAAATAATTAATTAATTAATTAATTAATAAATAATTAAATAATTAAATAAATAAATAAATAATAAAATAAATAAATAATTAAATAATTAAATAATTGAATAATTCAATAATTAAATAATTAAATGATTAAATAAATAAAGAATTAAATAATTAATTAATAATTAAATAAATAAATAAATAATTAAATAATTAAATAAATAAATAAATAATTAAATAATTAAATAATAAAATAATTAAATAATTAAATAATTGAATAATTAAATAATTAAATGAATAAATAAATAAATAAATAAATAAATAAATAAATAAATAAATAAATAAATAATATTGAATAATTAAATAATAAAATAATAAAATAATTGAATAATTAAATAATTAAATAATAAAATAATAGAATAATTAAATAATTAAATAATTAAATTATTAAATAATTAAATAATTAAATAATTAAATAATTAAATAAATAATTAAATAATTAATAATTGTATAAATAAAGGCTCAATAGTCGAAATTTTTCCAAGTCCCCTAGACTTGAATTGTCTCACACCATTCCAATACAACAGCGAGTTCGCGCTACCTCATATTTCTCATAGAAGACTTATACGACGCCAAGATAGGTAAAGGGGTAACCGAATAATATCTCACGAACACTTGACCTAATAGAAGCCTAGACTGAAATATTTCATGATGACTGATAAAATATAAAAGACATGGAACATGATTTTCATTTATTTGGCTATGCCAGAAAATTTAATAATACTACAATATGACCAAGTTACATTTTTTATTTCTTTTTCAGGAATTTGAAAATTGTGTACCTACGAAATATAGACGAAAATGCCAGATGGTACTTACCAACGGGTATACTTGAGGTGGTTGATCGACCACCATTGTACGACACAGCGCCTACATTTCCTACATCATGAGCTGCAAATTGTAACGTGTATATAATTTTTACAATTAGTTAAGCACACAATTTTACCCTAGAATTAAGAAAAACTTTGAAGATTAGGCAATTTTTTTCGTTTCGGAGAAATGTTGACCCTTTTTGGTCCCATTAACCAATTTTGGTGTTTCGCAAGATTTCTAGACAATTTTATTCAGATTCAGCGCTAAATTTTGCCTCAGAAACGAAAAAAACTTCGAAAATTAGGCGATTTTATCATTTTGGGGAAATGTTCACTCTTTTTGGGCCCATAAAGCCATTTTGGCGCTTCGCAGAATTTTTTAACAATCTTATTCAGATTTAGCGCTAAATTTTACTCCAGGATCGGGGAACACTTTGCAGATTACACGATTTTTTCAATAGGAAAATTGTCTTTCGATAATTCACAACTTTGGGAACCCCTGCTGTGAAATTACGGCACATTTTGGTCCATAACTCGGCTCAGAAAAGTCGTAGAAACTTCGGATGTGGCTCAAATTAAAGATAAAAGTGAGATAGAAAATTCGTACATTTAAAGTATACGTCTAACGTTTTGCGTTCTCGCGCTACGACAGATTTAGCGCAAACTCCCATTTAACTGGTAACATCTTTCTGCCCCACCCTGTATACCTAGTATAATATACTGCATGAAGTAGCACCAATAGGGAGGGAGCTGGCCAGTATACTGTAGAGACGCCCCAATGTAAATTCCGGAATCAGAGGTAGGGATTAGGTTCGACGTTGAAAAAACTAGTATAACGCTAGTATAATACAAGAAGGGTCCTAGCCTAGTTCAAGTCCACTGTACAGACGCCCAGACGCCCGACGCAAATTCCGGAATCAGGAGTAGGGCTGAGGTTCAACGTAAAAAAACTTCCAAGTCCCAAGGTCATGCGCCCGGACGCACATTTTAAGATTAGGATAGGGGTAGAGAAGGTACATGAACATGTCAAAACTTAAAGTACTTTTCAAGTTACGGCGTTTCTTCTTTTTTTTTTTTTTCAAAATCTGATTGACTAGATCCAAATCTAAGATCTGGTTCCTTTGGGTTCTGGTTCTAGAACCTGAATCTGGGATTTGATTTCTTCCAGTTCTGGTTCTAAAACCCAATTTTGATATCCATTTTTTCCAAGTCCCTTTCATATCATATATAGCTCGAGAGTCGACATTTTTCCAAGTTTTTTGCTGGACGGCACACGGCAAATTTCTCAAAAAGCCCCCCATAAAACAGGTTCCCTGTTAAAATTGTATAGCTGAAGGAGAGTAAACAGTAGAGAGGTGGATAGTGAAGGATATTCAGTGAGTTTAGGCGACTGGCTCTGATGGTCCAGGAGTACTCGGAATCGAATGTACCGCCTCAGAGAATTGAAGGCCGTTCTGGAAGTTCCGGAGGAAAAGGGAAAAAAGAGGGAAGACGTAGGCACCTCTTATGGAGTACAAACTAGGTCGGATTTTCGCTAGAAAAACGAAAGTCACCATAGGAGCCCCACGAGGAAACCACATCGAAGATGACTTGAAGAGGACAAGCAGCTCGTTTGGGATAGTTAGAAGCGAGGCAGACACTGAAACGGTCCACAAGAAGTCGTTTAGAGAAGGGAACGGGGAAACCGTGTATTACATTGCGTTTACGGCAATCAGGAAGAGAGGAACACTCTAGCGGACGCCACTTTGGATAGAGAGGAAAAAAGAGTAGAGGTTATGAGTCTAGACTAATATGGGGCTGTCATGAAGAAAGGATTGGAGAAGGGAGGGTAAGTTGCCGTAATTCAGAGGCAAACGATTCCAGTAAATCGAAGAATATAGCGTAAAGAGGAGAGTTTTTACAGAATGATTCTTCAATGTGGAGGTTGAGCCAAGAGCCGAGTTGACACGGAGATACGATGTTGTTAGGTTCAAGAAACCAGAATAATCTTTTGTTGAGGATGCGATAGGACCCAAGAGATCTTTAGAAGGTTTGGAATTGGGAGAACGAAAGCTAGTTTCCATGCTAAAAAGGTATAAACCTTGGAGTATGATGAAGTTGAAGAATGAACGAAGGTAATGACGGGACTCAATACAATTTTTCAAGTTACGGCCGGCCAGCATACCGAAGGAGAGATACTTGGTAAAGGTTTTTGAGCATGAAAACGTGAATGTTGTCCGAGCCGGGAACGGTTTTCTTGAGGTATGGATGGTGGAGTTGAGTTCAAGCGCGATCAGAAGGAGATTGTAGGAAAGGGAAGTGAGTAGGGGAAAGCTTCGTCTTGGGATTTAAGATTGAGTAAGTGGTTATTGTAGATTGAGTCTGCTGAGAAATAAGGAGAAAGAGGTTCAGAAATAACCTGGGGCAGTTCAATGGTACTCGAGGCAGATTCAAATTTGAGATCTGAGATAGCGTGCGAAATGTGGACTCACCCACTAGCTGCTTTATGTTCTTCCACATAAAGAAGGGGGCGCGGAAATTGAAGTTTTACGATCGACGTATATCAAGATACGCAAATTGGGTTTTCTGTCCACATGACACTGCATCTATTTGGGCTATTAAGGGTGTGCTTTACTCGTAAAAATATGCTCGTTGAACATGGCACCGAAAATCACATTTTACTGTTCGAATTTTCAACGGATTTTTCTGAATAATTGAAATGTTTTCCAGAAAGGTCCAAGCAGGAGCGCTATAGAAGCGGAATTTTGAAATTTTTCTTTATACTCTCTCAATTAAACCATGAAATTGGTAAGAATTCGTCTATATTCTGACGAGAGTGAAATTCTTCTAGAGCCAAAATTCAGGATTCTGTTTCGATAGCGCCTTTCATTGAACCCTTCTGTACAACATTTCCAAAGATCGAAAAAATTTGTCAATTTGTCGGAAGATGGAGCCCTCAGATGTGACCCTGCAAAATCATTCCTCATCATTTGTTACAAGGACTACCTACGCACGCCCAACAAGCGTCGCGTAGTGACCGCTGGCTTACCAAACCTTGCAGGGTTTTTGGGGATGTTTATGCAACTTATCGTACACCGTTTCATAGATTCCGAACAAGTAAAGCACACCCTTAACTTGAAATCGTTGTTATCCAGTTGTCTTACGTTTATGCCAAACTAACGGAGCCCACCTACTTCTGAGGTTACTCCTATCTATAAAGTTCTTAGTTCTTCTCCTTGCCCTTATGCTCAAAAATCAGCCGCAAATTTGCCGTGGTCCGATTTCAAAGTTCGATTTTTACTCGTAGAATTCTAAGTATCTCCATCAAGAATCCTTACTTGAAGGTTGACATTCGATTTCGAGTAGCAGTTGAAATGAATGCAGCACCATTTTCAAACATTTTGAATTCCATTTTGAGCCGAAAGATCATTCCAGCGCGGGTTCCACTAAAAACAATAAAATCATTGTGTCATTATATCCGTACTATGGTAGGTAGTAACTAACATACTTTAAAAGGTCTTTACATATGTACATGTCACGACAATATGATTCAGTCTACAAAATAACATAATTGCTTAGGTCACGCCATGATCAATTTGATAAAAAAAAACTGGAGAAGAAATAAATAGAAATAAACTCATCTACAGAGATGACGATGTTGAATATAATTTTTCGTTTCATGTTTTCGCGTAGTATACCATCTTGGTCTAGATATGTTGAGCCATCAAAATTTGAAATAATCCAGTGAATTATTAATGGCAGTGGCTTACTACAATTCGGTAATTGTTCGAGACGAAAGATGGGAGATGCCGAAATTATCATCGAACTCCAGAATCGAATCAGAAAAAAATGAGTCACTCATAAGATATTATAATCCACCCAGTAAAATTTTTGCGATTGATCGTCGTTCAGCAACCTCATCTTATAAGAAAGGTAAGATAATGTAGAGGGGGTATGAAAATAAAAACCTAGCACATAAAATGAAAAGAAAGGAAAATTCTCGATTTTCGTGATGTACACTGTGTACCTAAGGAATTTAGGTTCCCTGATCAAACTTCTTGGAGAGCGATGATTCTGACCCGCTATTGAGAAATTTCTGAACGTTGATCTTGGATATCCGAGGACTTGAAGGAGAAGTAGAGATGGGAGCGGACTCGGGGAAGAAATTCAGAGTACGTTGTATGAATAGGAAAGAGGACCAGTGCCGTATTTAGCATAATTGCCGCTAGGAGCAGTTGCGTTATCTCATTTTTCTTCTGACCCCTTTCTCTCATTGCCCCTGAATTTGCCGCCCTCAGTCGTTCTCAAATTTTTACTGGGCAACAGACCATTTTAGCCTTATCGTAAATTTAGCACTGTTCCCTGTTTGGAATTATACGACCCCCGCAGGAAAACGGACTTGGAAAAATTTTAAATTGCTGGTACACAATGTACAAACTCAAAAAAAGTTTCAAAAAACCTCACATGAGCCATCATGGGTTACAGGGATGAATGTAAAGTATGTCTGGCTGTACAAAATATGGCTTTGTACAGCCTAGACTAATACTATATGATATTACAAGCGAGTGTGGGTTGCGTGCGTGAATTTAAAGGGGTAAGAATTAAATCTGAACATGATACTTGTACCTTTAGAAAACTTTTTAGTAGTCCCCTCATTATTTTCAAATCATGGTAAACTGTTATCAATCATTGAAATAGGAAAGTCTGAAGGTGAATAATGACATAACGACTAAATATGGCGGTCCATGTCCTCACTCGTTATAATAGGGCTCTAATGGTAGTGCTGATAGATTAAATAGATGTTTGTAGATTAGATAGTAAAGCTGGTAGATTAGATGATAATGTTGATAGCGTGGATGGTAGCACTGGTAGATGAGAAAGAACGTTTATTGTTTAGATAGTAGTGCTAGTAGTGGTAGATTAGATTGTTGTGCTTGCAGATTAGATAGTAATGATGGTATAGGTAATACTGGTAGATTAGATAGGAATATTTGTTGATTAGATAGTAGGGCTGGTAGAGGTAGATTAGATTGTTGTACTTGTAGCCTAGATAGAAATGTTGGTAGAGTACATGGTAGTGCAGATAGATTATATGGATGTTTGTAGGTTAGATAGTAAAGCTGGTATATTACATGATAATATTGGTAGAGTGGATGGCAGCACTTTTGGATGGGAAAAACGTTTATTGATTAGATAGTAGTGCTGATAGTGGTAGGTTAGATAGTTGTGCTTGCAGATTAGATAGTAATGATGGTATAGATAATACTGGTAGATTAGATTGTTGTACTTGTAGATTAGATAGCAATGTTGGTAGAGTAGATGGTAGTGAAGATAGATTATATAGATGTTTGTAGATTAGATAGTAAAGCTGGTATATTATATGATGATATTGGTAGAGTGGATGGTAGCACTGGTGGATGGGAAAAAACGTTCATTGATTAGATAGTGGTGCTAGGAGTGGTAGATTAGATAGGAATGTTTGCTGATCAGATAGTAGGGCTGGTAGTGGTAGATTAGATTGTTGTGCTTGTAGATTAGATAGCAATGTTGGTAGAGTAGATGGTAGTGCAGATAGATTATATAGATGTTTGTAGATTAGATAGTAAAGCTGGTATATTATATGATGATATTGGTAGAGTGGATGGTAGCACTGGTGGATGGGAAAAAACGTTCATTGATTAGATAGTGGTGCTAGGAGTGGTAGATTAGATAGGAATGTTTGCTGATCAGATAGTAGGGCTGGTAGTGGTAGATTAGATTGTTGTGCTTGTAGATTAGATAGCAATGTTGGTAGAGTAGATGGTAGTGCAGATAGATTACATGGATGTTTGTAGATTAGATAGTAACAATTGTATAGGTAATACTGGTAGATTAGATAGGAATGTTTGTTGATTAGATAGTAGGGCTGGTAGTGGTAGATTAGATTGTTGTGCTTGTAGATTAGATAGCAATGTTGGTAGAGTAGATGGTAGTGCAGATAGATTACATGGATGTTTGTAGATTAGATAGTAACAATGGAATAGGTAATACTGGTAGATTAGATAGGAATGTTTGTTGATTAGATAGTAGGGCTGGTAGTGGTAGATTAGATTTTTGTGCTTGTAGATTAGATAGCAATGTTGGTAGAGTAGATGGTAGTGCAGATAGATTACATGGATGTTTGTAGATTAGATAGTAACAATTGTATAGGTAATACTGGTAGATTAGATAGGAATGTTTGTTGATTAGATAGTAGGGCTGGTAGTGGTAGATTAGATTGTTGTGCTTGTAGATTAGATAGCAATGTTGGTAGAGTAGATGGTAGTGCAGATAGATTACATGGATGTTTGTAGATTAGATAGTAACAATGGAATAGGTAATACTGGTAGATTAGATAGGAATGTTTGTTGATTAGATAGTAGGGCTGGTAGTGGTAGATTAGATTGTTGTGCTTGTAGATTAGATAGCAATGTTGGTAGAGTAGATGGTAGTGCAGATAGATTACATGGATGTTTGTAGATTAGATAGTAATGATGGTATAGGTAATACTGGTAGATTAGATAGGAATGTTTGTTGATTAGATAGTAGGGCTCGTAGCGGTAGATTAGATTGTTGTGCTTGTAGATTAGATATTAATGTTAGTATAGTAGACAATAGTGCTGATAAATCAGGTAGCAGCGTTTGTAGATTAGATGGTGGGTTGGTTGATTAGGTAGCAGTTTTTGTAGATTAGAGATAGTAATGTTGGGAGAGTAGATGGGTGGTACTGGCAGATTGGATGAAGGTGTTTGTTGATTAGGTAGTACCTGTAGTACTGGTGGAGGTAGATTAGATTGTTGTGCTTGCAGGTTAGATAGTAATGTTGGTAGAGTAAATGATAATGCTGATAGATTAGATAGCAGGGTTTGTAGAACAGAGATTTGATAGACAGTGAATACTGAAATTTGAAAATAAAAATGTATGCTATTTGCATGTCATTTCCCACAATTTTTCCATACTTTCATTCTTAAAAATTCAACCAAATATAAACAAAGAAGAAGAAAAGGAAGAGAAAAATGATGGAATATGCGATATCAGCATTGTTTTTTTTGGATTGCATACTATATTTCTAAAAAATTGTTGGAAACCTGTTCTATGGGAAATTGTTTGAAAAATTACCGTACGCCATTCGGCAAAAACTGACCTACGACATCATCAGATTGTGACGTCACAGGGTCAATTCAGAAAAATGTCCGAGACCCTTAAAAAAGGTAAGGTCACTGCTGATGCTATCCAGCAGTCGTACCCCTCTTCTTCCGGTCCTGCAGGGAGTCTGCCAAGTTGGAAAAATTCAAATTTGTGACTTCTCGTGACCTTGAAATTTCTTTCCCCGTGACTTCTCAAGATTCTTTTTCAAACTAAAGAATATCATTTTGACGAGTTCAACATACCAGAGTCAAAGAAAAAAAAAAGAACGCTTGAATTTTTATTCCTATATTTCATAATATTTAACTATCCCAGAATTTTCCCCCACTTTCTTTCTTTTTTTCTTTCTTTTTTTTATCAGTTTTTCAAAATAAAAATCCGTTATTTTCCGGGACCTTTAGAAAATTGTGACTTTCCGTGATTTTCCGGGTTTTCTGTCATTGGTAGACACACCAAATTGCACTATACTAATCTTATACTAGGTTTATACTAGGTCTAGTCTTTCTTTATATTTTCAAGTCGTTAAAATAGGTCAAGGTCACTCATGACGTCCTATTTTATACTGGGCTTATACTAGGTCTAGGCCTCCTTTATTTGACTCTTAGAACAGCTATATACAGCCTATGGTAGATTATTAAATGATTGTGTTAGTGGATTAGATAGTAATGTTTGTAAAGTAAATGGTAGTGCTGATAGATTGGATAGAAGTGTTTGTAGATTAGATAGAAGTGTTGATAGAGTTAATGGTAGCGCTGGTAGATTGGATAGCAGTGTTTCTAGATTGAATAGTAGTTTTGGTAGAGTAGTATAGGCTTCATTCTAAGCCTAGTATAAGTCTCATATGCTGTAAATTAGGCCAAGTAGCTTTTTCGGTATAATTTGTTTGTTTATTCTATTTTTGAATTACACATAAGGTTTGAACTGAATTCAAAATTCGTCAAAGTCCAAGGAAAATGTGCGCAGGTGCACGTGCGCGTTCTCAAATTTCGGAAATTGGGCGGGTGGGGAGGTCAGAGCAAAGATATGAAACATGTCGGAAAAAAAAAAGTAAAATAGAATCAAAGTTCAAATCTCCTGCCCATTTCAATTATTAACGTGGCTAGTGAAATCAAACCCCAAACAGTGAAAGAAATGAGCTACAATTTTAACGAAGGACTCTATTTTTTTCAGTATTAGTAATTTTCGACAGTATTCAACCAGAATTGAAAATACTTGTTGCAGACTATGGAACTCGAGCGCGACGATCCATCATCGTTGGCGATATCGACGCAGCTAAAAATATTAAACAACGTTCGGAAAGACAACGGAAACGAAAAAAACGACGTAAACGTCGAAGAAATAAGAACAAAAAGCAGAGAAAAAAGTCGTCCAGATTGCCGATCACACGAGCAACGAGGATGTCTCTCATTTTACTAATCATGTTAATTTTCAGCCTTCTCATGGCCCAGAATATGAGAAATCAATCTTCAGGGAAAGCTTTTGAACCGAAGAGAAATATGAATACAAAACCCGAGACGGCGGCCTAAATACTAGGGCCAAATTTTACATACCAAAGTCCGTCGTTTCATTTTTTTGTTATAATGTTTGCCTGAAGTAAAAACTGTGTCTGTAGTCACGAAGTAAACTGTACTAATTCTGGTGCAGCGTAACGCTGACCTATAGACTATTATTACCTATCATTAAGATTAGTTTATATCACTGATGGGAACATTTTTATTTGGTTCCTCCACGATTATTAATTTGCTATAAAAATTATTTCATACGTTTTGACTTCCCTCGCGTTTTTGACACTCAATATTCACACACACGAGCCAAGTAATAACACAGTTTACCACTAAAAAAGTACTGGACCATCAAACTCCTCCTCCAAACATCTCTAGTACGTCATAGAAGACTGTACTCAAAGAACGAGAACAGCCTTTCTAGCTAATCCACTTTTTGTCCCACAATCGGCGAAAAAATTCCATTGATAAAAATATTCACGTAGGTACTTACATTTACCGGGCACGACAAACACATACGTCCTCCACTTGCGCGTCACATAGCTCAATCGCGAGCGAGCGTACGTCATCTAACGGTACTCAGACGAATGCCATAATTAATGAGGGTTTTAGATCTGTAACAATAAGATTAATTAGGTTCCAGTGCGCGTATACCATGTCAGAGGATACTGTAGTAAGGAGTAATTTACAAGTTTTATCAACACTTCAAGTTGCGGCTTTAGAATAATGACGAGTCAGACGAGCACAGGTATAATTAGACTTCAGAAAATAATACTGTGTCTTCCTTGCGTTCGTTGTCGTCGGAATAAAAAGACAATAAACAATGTCAAGATTATCACATAAAAATGAAAAGTGAAACGCTCCGACATGGCGAGTTGAATAGAGGTAGGCTGCATAAAAATTGGGCTACAAATCGTAAAGAGTTATTGGACTTATATCCGAAAATTCTCTGTTGGCTGGCATGGCGGTCTCCACTCACGAGCGCGGAGAGAGATTTATACTTTATAGTATAAGGCTTTTCCAGCGTTCCATATTGCATACTTATTTGCCTGATTCTTATGAATACGGTGGGCTTTCTAACATTAATCTTATGGGTATTGCTATATTGCATATACTCATCTTTATTCTGGTGTTAATATGCCATCGCGTTTATGTCGCATTTTGCAGACACCGCCCGTTCTCCATAATGGAGTAGGTGCAGGTTGCATATACATTTAATTTAGTTTCCTCCAACACCGGAATCGACCCTTTCGGGTATAACTTCAGTGAGGGAAGAATCTCCTCTGCGAACTCCCTCTTCTACTCGGCAACTGCCAAACTGCAGTGCCCTCCTGGCACGCACAAAAACATAAGAACACTCACAATAACAAACACCACCACAATACAAAAACTGTTGGAGTTTCTTCATCTCCTTCTTTCTTCAGGGAAGATCTTGGTCTTCTTCTTCCTGCAGATCTGGATGTTGATGGTACACAGGTGTTGAGTATGCCGTAGCGTGGTTCTGCATTTGCCTATTCCATTCCTGGTCCATCTTCCTCTTCATGATGGTGGCCGCAAATGCAGATACCTTGTTCCATGCTTCTTCGGAACCTAGCATGGTGGGTACCAGGCTACTCGCTTCATCTACCCCGATCTCTTGAAGAGACCGACTAAGCTCGTCCCGCTCACGCCTCCACGCCTCACACTCAAATAAGGTGTGTTGTGGTCCATCATCCCGCCCTTGGTTACAGTGCGAACACGTTGCCTGCTCAATTTTCCTTAGCTTCTCGTGAAGGTACTTGTTGGAGCAGCCATGGCCGCTTAACACCTGCGTCGGGTGAAATTTCAGCTGACCATGATGTCGATTCATCCACACATCGAGGTCGCATATTAGCACACGGGTTGTCCATGTACCCAGCTCACTCTGGGAAATTCTTGCTTTCCACTTCACAAGCAAAGAGCGCCTGGCTTTCTGCTTGACCCGTAAAGCTTCTTGGTTGGTCGTTGTCTTCTTCTTTGCTTTGAACACCACCGCTCTCTCTTCAGCAAGGAGCTCGATTGGTGGTGAACGTGCTAATACACAGTCGAGACAGTGCGGTAGGCACTAACACACCTCAGCGCAGCTCTTCGTTGGATCTTTACCATCTCTCTTCTTCGGTATGGTATCGTCATGGAGTCAGCCCATACTGGCGCACCATATAGGAGGATCGACAAGGCGGTGCTCATCATGATCCTTCTCCTTGCTTCTCTCGGTCCTCCTAGGTTCCTCATCAGGCGGCTTAGGTATCCAACTACCCGGCCCACCTTTTCCGCTGCCATCAGGAAATGGTGCCTGAAGCTTAGCGTTGAGTCGAACCAGATGCCCAGGTATTTCATTTGCTTCTTGATTCCAATTTCCACACCTCGCAGGCGAAAGGTGGGTGGCTTGAACTTCCGACGGGTCGTGAATAAAATGGCCTCCGTCTTACTTGCTGCTAGTCCAATTCCAGCCGACTCGATCCAACGCGTCACATCCTCTAGGGCCCGATTTACCCTGCTCTCCACCGCTACAGTTATTTCGGCGGTGCATACCACCAGGGTGTCATCCGCATAGCAGATAAGCTTAACCCCCGGTGGCAGCTTCACGTTAAAGATTCCGTTAAATGCGACGCACCACAAAAGCGGCCCAAGGACCGACCCCTGCGGCACCCCACAAGTAACAGGGCGCTTTACTGTACCAGCAGACGTCTCTGCTTGGATTTCACGGCAGCTAAAATAGCTGCTGATCATCCTGAGCAGGTATGCGGGCACTCCTGCGTCCACAAGAGCTTCCAATATCATCTTCCATGGAATTGAATTGAACGCATTTCTTATGTCGAGGCTGACGGCTGCGCAAAACTGACGCATATCAATTGCTGACTCGGCTATCCTCTTCAGCTGGATCCCAGCATCTGATGTGCAGCGTCCAGTTTGAAAACCGTACTGGCTATTAGAGATTATATCTCTTTCCTTCAGATAGCTCTCCAAACGATTGGCTATCACTCTTTCTAGAAGTTTCCCAACATTGTCTAGCAGACAAAGTGGACGATAAGAGGATGGTAGACCAGGTGGTTTATCCTTCTTATCGATCAACGCTAGCCTGGCTTTCTTCCAATACACAGGGAACAGTCCCCCAACAATCGCCGCATTGAATGTATCAACAAGCAGTGCTGGGTCAACTGAATGTATGGCGCTCCAGACTGGATTTGGAATCTCATCCGTGCATGGAGCCTTCCAATACTTACCCCGCAGTCTATTGACTGCTGCATCCACCTCCTCGGTACCTAGGAGGGATATACCATCCTCATCTACTATTGGTAGCATTACCATTGGTGGTGGCTGCTGTGGGAACAAGCCATCAATGATTTGACCCACAACATCCGGCTCCATTCGGCTCATTGCTGAGAGCCCCTTTAGCTTCTTCAGCACTATCTTATAAGGCTTTCCAAACGGGTTGTCATCTGCCATATCACATAGCTCTTGCCATGCAGCATTCATGCTGTCCTTGATGGCATTCTTCAGCCTTTTACAAGCCAGCTGATATTCAGGTGCAACTGCCCGCGCCCCTTAGCGGCCACTACTACGCTGGTATATCCGGCGCTGACAGTTGCACTCTTTTCTTAACTCAGCAATCTTGTTGGTCCACCAGTAAACAGCTCTCTTCTTCTTTGGTGGACCTTGCTTGGGCATGGCTACATCGCAAGCTTTGATGACAGTCTTGATCATCCTTTCTGCTGCCACCTCGGCATTGCCTTCTTGCTCTTCTTCTTGATCCCATGTGAGAGCAAGATAGCTAGCCTTCAAACGGTCGCTATTCAGCTTCCTAACGACCCATTTTCTTACCAGCTTTTGTGGAGCAGCGACCTCAACTCCCCGGCGGATGGAGAAGTTGATATAACGGTGAGCACCTTGTCCAGTACTGCCCAGCCTTCTATTCTTCGGGCTAGGCTCTCTGAGGCAAAGGTGACATCAACAATGGACCCGTATTCTTGATGCACTCGGGTAGGAGTGTTGCCTACATTGACCGTTTCCAGTCGATTGTAAGCAATCCACTCCCCCAGGGCATACCCACGGGTGTCAGTACGGCCAGAGCGCCATTTTTCTGACCGGGCATTAAAATCGCCAGGACAAACTTTCTTCCAATTTGCTCAAGAAGTCCTCAAACTCCGGGAAGGGGCGATTTGGAGAGAAGTAGCAACTGTAGACAACCATGTCGGCCACCTTCACAGCAACATACCCCTCCCCTCTTTCAACCTCTCCCGGAGCAATTGTACTTTCTGGGCAAACACCAATAGCCGCTAAGCCAGTACGATCTGTGTACCATCCTTTTCTTTTTGCAACATTGTGATACTCACTGGCAATTACAATGTGCGTTCCCTTCTCAGCTACAAACTGCCAGAGAAGATCCTGAGACAGTTTGCAGTGCTGAAGGTTGGCCTGCAGAAACTTGAGCGTCCCTGCCATTAGGAGGCTGTTGGTCCTCTTCTGCCGCCTCGAAGTGCAGGCTTCTGGGCAGCGCCCAGGAATCATCGGCTAATCACTATGTGTCCAGTGTCGCGTCCATCAACCTGGCTACACACAGGGCACTTGGGTTGATGCCATAAGATCAATGATAGGAAGCCCACCGTATTGATAAGAATCAGGCAAATAAGTAGGCAACATGGATCGCTGGAAAAGCCTTATAAAGTGAAAATTGATGCACACTTTGATGGTTACGCGATAGGAGCGCTGCAATCGACAAAATTGAAGAAGAATCGGGACAATTTCACCGACTGCATGTTTATTGCAGTACAGTCGATAAAAACACAAAAGAAGTCAAATTATACATTTTCGGTGCAAGTTCTTGATTTTAACGGAAATGTCTCAAGTGTGGTGTCTGAAATAACGTGCTGGAAGTCGAGACCCCTTACTGTATGGCTCACGCAGCTGTGGAATGTTTTTGCCCCTGAGATCAATTTTTCGTTAATATCTCGAGTTCTGTAAAGCCTAGAGAAGAACTTTCCAAGGAAAAAAAGTTCCTCGTAAAATTTCCTACTAGATATTACGTTTCTCGCAAATACACCACAACTCACGGGTCCTTTAACGGAGTTATACGAGGGATGGTGGGTACCTGTTTCTGAAAAATGTAGATTATCCCGCTCATACGCTGTATATAATAGTAGGAGGACTTGGAAAATTAGATTGTGATGTCACAAGACTAATCTAAGACGTCATGAAACTGTGACGTCACATGCCTCGTCTCCGAGCTATTTATGATAGGAGGGGGACTTGGAAAAATTTCGAGATCCAAGCTTTGCCGACCGGTCAGACGACGGTTGGTCCCGTATTCAAACCAATTCGACCCATAGAACAGGTCCCCTTCGTCCTTTTTTTAACTTCGTGAAGGAAGCCGTAATTTTAACAGGGAACCTGTTTTGTTGGGGGGGGGGGTTTCCGGAAAAAAACGTACGCCGTCCACTGCCCGGCCGGCCGGCAATCATTCCAAGTCCCACATAACCTCACATGTCAGCCTTGTGACGTGAAATCACAATCTGATGACGTCGGGGATCAGTTCTAACAGGAAACTTGTTTTATGAGGGGCTTTTTGAGAAATTTGCCGTGCGCCGTCCGCCGTCCAGCAAAACACTTGTAAAAATGTCGACTCTCGAGCTATATATGATAGGAGGGGGACTTGGAAAACTTTTGACTCTCGAGCTATATATGATAGGGGACAAATTTTCCCAAGTCTCCCTCCTATCATAAATAGCTCGAGATTTGAGAATACCAAATCCTATTTGACTCATAAAACAGGTTCCCTGCGTTCCTCGTTTAACTTCGTTAAGGAAGCCGTCGTTTTTTTTATATTTCTATATTTTTCTGTAATTCGATTTCAACAGACGGCAGTGCCGCAAAAATAATATACTTTGATATTTTTATCGACTGTACTATAGAGTTATCTCAACATTAGTCAAGAATAAAGCCATTCAGCGAATTATTCGTAGTTAAAATTTTATGAGAGTAAATTGATTTTGATCAATTAAAGGGGAAGTCTGACGAAGTCAACGTGACATTTTTGCCCGTCAATTCTTCTAAATTTATAAAACGAGAGCAACACAAGTAAGCAAATGTAATATTCCACCTTTCGAGAATGCATTTTGTTCATCTATTTAGAATATTTTATGAAAATCATATTAGAATACATCGTCATGGAAAAATAAAAAAAATTCACTCTACAGGTAATCAAAAATATTTGTAACCTTTATGCGAAATGATATTAAAAGAAAAATGAGGTAGGTATTGTCGTCTCGCCTTTTTAAACCTCGAACACAATTCTAGTCCAACCATCAACCAAGTGAAATATTATTTCGTTTTAATTCGATATTCCGTGGTTGAAACCCACAGTTTAATTCCAAAGCAAATGTTCCGGAAAATATGACTGAATTTCCACCAACATCAATGATCCATAAAAAAAGAATATTGATGAAAAACCGCAAAAAAATCTAGATCTCAGGAGAATGTTTGTTTGAAAATATGAGATATCGAGAATAATGAAACGTGCCGGTAATTATAACATTTAGATTTTTTTTTACAATAATCTACACGATAGATGGGAATACACGCAGAGAAATTGCTACAATCTTGCTTCGCCTAATTCCAATGACGTTAGGCAACTCATAAACCTTAACGGCGCGAGCACAGAAGAATATCGGAATAAATGATTCAAAACTGGAAGTTTATATTATTTTATGCTTCAACGGAAATCTTCTCAATATTGTGCACTACTTACACCTTATCATACTCAATATAAGTTTCAAAGTTTAAATTTGAGAATGCTTATGGAAGGAATAGAGTAGCCTACTTCCTCTTGATTGGAACTTTCCTAAAGCATCTTCGTGAAATTTTCCAATTTTTTATTAAAACTGAGTACGATTCAAATTTAATTTTCTGCACATTGGCCAATTGGGAAAATTACAAAATTGTAGCATGGAAAAGATAATGTGGTCAAGATAGTTGATGTTTTGAAAAATAACAAAACCTGTGAACTCACTGTAGTCCTAGGTATACGCGTTACCTTATTCATAAGCTCTCAATGCACGGAATTCCCTGAAGGATATGCGTTCATAAAACCAACAACGATCATTCTCCTACGTCCAGCTCGGAGTTAATTCTCCTTCTCTCGGCAAAAATTGAAGTTCATTTTCCTAAAAGCGGAAGCCTTTCAATGATATCAAGAATCAAGCTCACAATATAATTCTCTTGTAAGTCTCAGCTACAGAAGATCGGAGATTTAAATTATTTCCCAAGTTCATCTTCCAGTCTCCCTCTCTGAAATAGTAGCCGGATGGTCGAAATTTTTTCGGGTCCCCTTTCCTGAATGAAGCATCCCGGAATCGAAGTCTTCACAAGCCCCAAATTTTTCCAGCTCGAAGATCGCAACTTTTTCAAGTCCCACTCCTCGTGCACAAGGATCGAGAGTCAAAATTGTTCTAAGTAGTTCAAAGCCATGAGTTTTCCATCAGAGGATTAAAAAAACTCGCGGGATCTTTGACGGAGTTGAACGAGGGATGGCAGAGAACCTGTTTTATGGGATACGTGGATCTGAAAAATGTTGACGTACCAGATCTATGACGTCATCAGATTGTAACGTCACAAGGCTGACTTATGACGTCATCAAATTGTGATGGTACAGACACGGACTTCGGGACTAGAATACATTAGAAGGACGTTCTGAGTCTTAGGTTTGAAGTGTTGCATGTCTGACTCATTGAAGTGGCTAAGTCAATTAGTGTATGAAACATTGCAGATCTAGTTATTCAAAGGCGCTATCTTTCAGGCTATACAGGGTGAGGCCAAAAGATGATACCAGTTAAATGGAAGTTTGCGTTAAATCTGTCGTAGCGCAAAAACGCGAAACGTTAGATGTATACTTCAAATCTACAAAAGTCGCATCTCAATTTTATCTTCAATTTGCGCCAAAATACAAAGTTTCTACGACTGTTCTAAGCCGAGTTATGGACCAAAATATGCTGAAATTTTGCTGCAGGGTTTCCCAAAGTGTTTTTATCAAAAGAAAATATGATTCTGTTTTAAAAAATTGCTTGATCTTTGAAATTTTGTACAATTCCGAAGTAAAATTTCGCGCTGAGTCTGAAAAAACAACCCAAATCACCCTACGAAGCTTCAAAATGGATGTACGGGCCCAAAGAGGGTCAAAATTCCCCCAAATAAAAAAATTGTGTGATCTTCGAAAATTTAGTAGAATTCTGAAATAAAATTTCGTGCTGAGTCCGAAAAAATCACCCAAATCACCTTAAGAAGCCTGAATATGGATTTATGGCTCAAAGAGGGTCAAAATTCTCCCAAGTCGGAAAATTGCTCCAACTTTCAAATTTAATCGATTAACTTGTGAAATCACGGTTCGAGTGGAAAGAGTGCTCGCGTGATAATCGAATAGGCCCGCATATGATAATGGTGGGTGGAAGGGCGAAAACTCTCGTTGTTTCAGGCGATGGAGAGCGTGGATCAAGAAGCTTATCTTCTGTTGTGAACTCGCGGTGAAAAATTGGCTATGGTGCCTCTAGCGATGGAAACGGGTAAGAGTGCAATACTCTCGTTGTGCCAGCCGCGAGAATGAATTCTTAGGGTACAGTGCCTCTTAATCTATGAAAGCGGGTAAGTGTGCGATCATTGTTATTGTGCCAGCTGATAGAAGGAATTTTCAGGAAGATCGTCTTCCGTTTTGAACTCGCGGTAAGAAATTGGCTAGTCTCAGGGTGAATGGTTCCAAAAAGGGAAATAAATCCCCAAAGCAAAAAATTGCTCAAACATTCAAACTACTTAATTCCCAAGCGAAATTCAGCGTAGAGTCCTGAAAAAATTATTAAAAAACTCTGGGAAGCAACAAAATGGGTCAATGGGTGCAAAGAAGGATCAACATTTCCTCAAGACGAAAAATTGTTCAGAATTTCAAACATCACTCAATTCTCTAGGAAAATCTAGAGTCAAGTTTTAAAAAAAGGGTCAAAAATTCCGCGAACTCGTCTTCTGTCTTCTTGCACTCACTGTTCGATATTAGCCAGGTTTCCGCGTCCGATCAGAGTGGGCAAGTGCAAGACAGCTAACTCCTCGTTATTCCCAACTGTGAAGGGAATGTTGTCAAGAAGATCGTCCTCCGTTGTTAGCTCGCGATGAGAGATCGACTAAAGTCCCACGTACGATCAGAGCTAGATGAGAATTCCTCGTTATTCCAGGCGATGGCAAGAAAGATACCGAGAAGATCATCCTCTGGTCTAAGTTTGTGGTGAGAGATCGGCTAAAGTGCCCGCTTCGATCATATGTGGTGCTTTAACCGATCTCTCACCACAACCCAACAACGGATGACGATTCTTTCGGTCATAATCTATTCACCGCCTGAAACAACGAGCTACTTCCGTGCACTTGCCCGCCTTAACCATACGCGGGGTTGTAGCCAATCTCTCACCGCGAGCGATCAACAGAGGCCGATCTTCTTGGTAATATTTCATTCTCCACCTGAAACACCGCGCTGCTTTCGTGCACTTGCTCGACTTGACCATACGCGGGGCTGTAGCCAATCTCTCACAGCGAGCGATCAACAGAGGACGATGTTCTCAGTCATATTCCATTTACTGTCCAACACAAGTTACTCACGTGCACTAGCCCGCTTCAACCATACGCGGGCCAGTAGCTGATCTCTCACCGCAAGGACCGACAGAGGACGATCGTCTTGATCATACTTTATTCTCCGCCGGAAACAACGAGCCTCTCATGCGCATTTGCCCGCTTCATTTGCACGCGGGAACCTAGCCAATCTCACTCCACAAGCTCATATTGGAAGACAATCTTCTTTGTAGCACAACCATCTTCTTTTGGAATATCGAGGAATCGTTGTGCATTGGCCCACCCCAATCATACGTAGGGCTTCTCCTGATCTCTCACCGCGAGTGCTGCTCGGTACTGTACCTTCTGTACCTTCCATTGTCGCGAAAACAACGAGTACCTGAATGTTTACCTGCGAGGCATTCACCGACTTTTTTCCGGGAGCATTCAACAGTAGACTAGCTAGCCTTTCGGTCACATTCTCCCTAGAAGCCAACAAAACGAGAATTGGGGCACATTTTCCCCTTTTGATTCAGGTAGGGACTTCAGCCAATCTTTCGCTGCTAGCTATCAACAGAAAAGCTTCTCAGTATTGTTTCCTCCATCCTATGGAACTATGAGAAACTTCACAAATTGCCTTCTTCGATCAAATACATTGCTCTAGCTGATCTTCCATAACCAGAATACAACAGAAGAATTGTTTGCTTAGTTTTGGACACGTTCTTTTTTTTTTCGAAAGCCTTAACAATTTCCTGTTTTGAAGAAATGTTGTCGGAACCATTTGGGTGCTGTTCAGAATCTATATTAATAAAAATACGACCTCCACCTTTCACTCCTTCCTGAACTGTCCGATACAATTTAGCTAAAAAAATAGCTAAAACCGAATATTACGTGTATTCTATTACTATATATTATAAACTATAGATATAAGCGTAAAATGAATTGCCTAGCAAAATAATACTAAAAACTGTGCCCTTTTCCTCACCGCGATTCATACCTAATTTACCCGATACAATTTAGCTAAAAAATAGCTAAAACCGAATATTATACGTGCATTCTATTACTGTAGATTTAAACTATAGATATAAGAGTAAAATGAATTACCTAGCAAATTCGAAGAAAAAAAAAACGATTCAATTCTACATCGAGCATCGAATCTACCTATCTGCGTAAAATGAATTGCTTAGCAAAATAGAAGAAAACAACGATTCAGTCTCACATCGATTACCTCGCCTCTTCCAAACGACCGCACCTCAGACTATAGATGTCCAAATTCTCGATAAAAGGTAGCCAACTTTGTTGGATGTAAGGCAAGAGAAAATGAATTTGACGAAAATTTTCAATGACGCCACACAGTACACACATGTGTTCTATGAACATCAGCGTGAAAATGAATTACTCAATAGCAAATTAAAAGAACTCAATCGCCCTCTGCATCACATATAGGTACCTAATATACCCGATACAATTAAGCTAAAAAATAGCTAAAGCCTAATATTATAACAGTAACGATCTTCTCTTTGCACTTCATACCTCATTTTATCCGATACAATTTAGCACTTCGCAAATTGAAGGATAATTAATTTGCCAAAAAGTTCTGATGACGTCACAATGTCCACATAAATACATAATGATAGAAAGTATCTAATGAAAGAGAGCCAATAGGCAAAACAGAAAATAGTAGTCATACCAAAATATGATGATCCTTATCAATATCAACTTTTTGAATCAAAAATCACTTCAATTGTAAGAAGTAAAATAAGAAAAGCAATTGAAATATTTGGAAAATGGAATTGAGTAACACGGGTAGTTCCGGGAGTTGGAAACTGTGTTGGAAATGATTACACAGGACAGAGGATACGACTGAGATTACATTGTACGAAGTACCTATGTTGATTCTGAAGAGTAGGACAGGAAAAAAGGTGATAGATAGTCGACTATCTTCATAATAAGATTTATATGAAGGTGGAGCATGAAAACCCAGGAGGAGATGAGAGTGGATGAGTTGAGAGTGACCAATTCTAAGTCGAGCAAAGATAACCTCTTTATGGTGGGAATTTCTGTTTGATGAAGCCTGAGGATGGGTTCACTTTTAATGATTCCAAGTCTGTTGCGTTATTTTTTTTAAGTGAGTGATACCGGTAACAAGAAGCTAGGATTAAGAAATAATAACAGTTTTTATGATTGTCAGTAGTTACCAGGTGGGATTGGTAATTTTGGGTGAGCGGGTGAAGTCTTTAGATGCACAATCAGTTTCATCATGTTGAGGGTAACTGATGTGAACTGAGAATTGAATAAAAGATACGTTTTGTACATATGAGTGTAGAAAAGTATGAGCCTAAACCTAATGATAATCTCAACTATAGACACGTCATGTGAGAAATTGAGAAGAATATGTAGGCCTATTCAGGAAAAGTAGGTCTACAAGGACCTGGACAGAGTAAGGATTGTAATGAAGCTTTCAATCAGATTTCTATAATTAAACCAAAAAAAGTTCAATTGAAGGTTGTAATATAAAAAACAATCACGTCTTTAATAAAGTTCAATAAGGAATTCCCACATCCTCTTCTATGGGACGGATTGGTTTTGATATTGAGAATTGAATTCAAAACTGAAGAAGTTCCAAAAAGATAGGAATTAGATTTGATAGAATTTTGAAAATTGAGCTAACTATAGCAGGAGGGACTCGGAAAAATTGAGACTTTCGAGCTCTATTATGATAGATAAGGGGTAGGAAAAATTTTAAATATCAAAGGAGTCAGATTTGGAAACATTTTTAATATCGGGAATCGAGCTATATATGACGGGAGAGGAACTTGGAAAAAATTGAACCATCAGAGGAGTTGAAATTGAAAACGCATTTTGTACATCGATCTATACAATTATGACAAGTGGATAACTTGAAAAAATTTCAACTTTCAAGCTATATTTTTTATGGGAGGAACATGAAAGAATTTTAACTTCCAAGATACGTTGTGTATGACAGGAAAAGGACTTGGAAAAATATCAATTATCGTTCTAGGTAAATGGCGAGATGCCAAAATTTTCAAAAATCCCTCCCCCTATGGAACAGGTTTCCTATTAAACCTCGATTCAGGTTAAGTAGTTGACATCATAAAAAACTGGAGATGGTCTTAACATCATCAGGATTCAACAGAAGAATCCCTATAGAATAGTGAATTACAAAAATCAGGACTCGACGTCAAAAATAACTGTTAGTTGGAGGTGGGTGGACCCAAAGGAATATATTGAGGGTCTTGAGAAATTTTGTTCGGATTAAACTAAATGAAGGAAGGGATTTTCAAAGTCTCAACTTGATCAACTCGAGAATAGAAGGAGGAGTTATTTTATTTCCATGTAAAAAAGAGAGGACATAGAACTAATCATGGCTGAAGATTGGAATGACCGAAAAAAAAAATGATACTGTCAACATATAATACACACACAATTTCAAAAAAAAATTTATATAGAGAAAAAGTGAAAGAGAAAAAGGAAAATGAATGAATTAATCTTAGAATCGAAACGTTTTTCTTCCATTAATTTGTAGATTAAAGGAGGATGACACGTAGAATCAATTATCACCGTATGGATAATTAATTGGAGGAGATGGATGCAGAAAACTGAAAAAGAAGAACAGAAAGAGACGGAAAATGGAAGAATGTGATACTGACAAAGAGAACAATTCGGAAGACTCAGGAAACGATAAAGAAATGAAAAAAAGAAAAAGGTTGTATGGAAGAACAAAACAAGTAAAGAATGAAAGAGTGTAAAATTGAACGAAATTAATTAAGCAGATTGAATTGAACTATGAGATGAAGAGGTACAAAGAAAATAGTGTATCTAAATAAGAAATTCCAAATAATATTAAAGCCCAGAGTTACTCCCTTTGTTTCATGTACCTCACCCAAATTCCTGAATAACAGGATTAAAAGTAGCTATGAGTACTTTGTGTTTGCATAAAAATTTTGAATACATCAGGTCCAAAGAAAAGTTATCTGGAGAATTTCTTTCTTTTTTTTCTTTTTCTTTTTTTTTTTTTTTTTTTTCAATATCTAGAGTATATACATAATATCTAGATAATTTATCGAGGTTATTAAAAATTATTCCTGTTCATATGTTTTCTATAGAAATTTTCTTCACCAATAATTTCTTGACAATTTCTTACTTCTGTTTTGCTAAAAGTGATGGGCAATATGAAAATATATTTGAAAATTTAGATGACACAAATATCAAAAAATGCATAAGATTAAATGAAAAAAATATATAATATCTTTGAATTCCGAAAAAGGAGAAATATCTAAAAATATAAATACGTGGCAACGTGAAAGGCGCGCCGTAGGCGCGCCGTCTTGTCTAATATACTAAAAAGCTAAATGTCCCTTTGCCTCTCATTCCTGATTTGCCCGATACAATTTAGCTAAAAAATAGCTAACGCGTGTATTCTATTACTATATATATGAATTGCCTAGCAAATTATAAGAAAAAATATTCGTGAAATTCTAATGACGTCACAGCGATAATGTTTGAATTAGATGAAACTGAAGGTTAACAGGCAAAATGGAAAATAAAAAATTAATTATTGGTTATTTAAGTGCAAGGATTCATTATCACAAACGTGCTTATCACAAACGTGCGTCAGTAAAAGTTCTCCATTTTCCTGTTATCGCATCCGACGTTAATTATCATACTGTGACAAGTTCTATTCTACTTGATAGTTCTGGAGTTATTGACACTACCAGAATACCTTGACACACTGATTCTCAAATAAATTTTGAATAAAAAGAAGAAAAGTGATCAACGGAGTATCCAAAGGGTACTGGATTTATTTTACACGTTCCTGACACACTGATCCTCAGATAAATTTTGAACGTCATTTACCATTATTGGAAGAGTATAATATATAATCACGAAAAAGTAGGAGCATACTTATTTAAAGTTCAATTCTACTTGATAGTTCTCGAGTTAATTGATAGTTTTTTTTTTTTTTTTTTTCTCTTTATCAAGGTATACACTACTTGAATACACGTTCTTGACACACTGATCCTCAAATAAATTTCGAATAAAAATAAGAAAAGTGATCAACGGAGCATACAAAGGGTATTGGAGAATAAGAATAACTGGAGTGGAGTGAGAAACAAACGAAAAGAACGTGAGGATAGGGAAGATGATTGGAAGAAGAGGTAGCAATCGAGTCAGATGGTGGCACTCAAATTTTAAGGCAGGAGAAAGAAAATGGATATGTATAAGTTGGAGTAATTGAGTACCATAGGTAGTTGCGGGAGTTGGAAACCGTGTTGGGAATGATTACACGGGACAGAGGATGAGACTGAGATTATATTGTGGGAAGTACGTTGATTTTAGAGAGTAGGACAGGAAAAAAGATGATAGATCGTCAGATTATCTGCATAATAAGATTTATATGAAGGTAGAGCATGGAAACCCAGGAGGAGATGAGAATGTTCAAGTTGAGAGTGACCAATTCTATATCGAGTGAAAATAACCTCTTTATGGTGGGAATTTCTGTTCGATGAAGACTGAGGATAGGTTAACTTTTAATGATTCAAGTTTGTTGCAGGGTTGTTTTTTTATGTGAGTGATACAAGAATTAAGCTAGGATTAAGAAATAATGAAAGTTTTTATGGTCGTAAGTACGTAGTTACAAGGTGAGGTCCTTAATTTTGGGTGAAAGGGTGCAGTTTTTATAGGCGCGCAATCAGTTTGATCATATTGAGGGCAACCGATGTGAATTGAGAATCAAATAAAAGATACGTTTTGTACAGATGAGCGTAGAAAAGTGTGAGCTTAAACCTAATCAGAATTCCAACTATAGACACATCATGTGAGAAATTGAGAGGGATGTATTCAGGAAAAGTAGGGGGTACGATTCTAAGAAAAGGGCACAACGAAAGTTGAAAAAGAATATTACCATAAATAATATCAACAAGTATAAAGAGTTTCGGAAAACCCTGAAGAATGGAATAAAAGTAGCGCATAAAACATACCTCAGTTCCCTAGAGGAAGGCTTCAGATGAAATCCATCACATACCTAATTTACCCGATACAATTAAGCTAAAAAATAGCTAAAGCCTAATATTATAACGGTAACGACCTTCTCTTTGCACTTCATACCTCATTTTATCCGATACAATTTAGCACTTTGCAAATTGAAGGATAATTAATTTGGCAAAAAGTTCTAATGACGTCAAAATGTCCACATAATGATGGAAAGTATCTAATGAAGGAGAGCTAATAGGCAAAATAGAAAATAGTAGTCACCAAAATATGATGATCCCTTATCAATATCAACTTTTTGAATCAAAAATCACTTCCATTGTTAGAAGTAGAAGAAGAAAAGCAACTGAAATATTTGGAAAATGGAACTGACTAACACAGGTAGTTGCGAGAGTTGGAAACTGTGTTGGAAATGATTACACAGGTCAGAGGATAATTGAGAAAATACTTTGTAGGAAGTATGTTGATTTTGAAGAGTAGAACAGGAAAAAAGGTGATAGATTCTCAGATTATCTGTATATAAGATAGTAAGGATTGTAATGAAGCTTCCAATCAGATTTCTAGGATTCAACCAAAAGAAGTTCAATTGAAGGATGTAATAGAAAACAATCACATGTTTAATAAAGTTGAATAAGGAATTCCCACATCCTCCTCTATGGGACGGATTGGTTTTGACATTGAGAATTGAATTCAAAATTGGAGGGGTTCCAAAAAGAGGAATTAGATTTGATAAAATTTTTAAAATTAAGCCAACTATAGCAGGAGGGACTCGGAAAAATTGAGACATTTGAGCTCTATTATGATAGATAAGGGATAGGAAAAATTTTCAATATCAAAGGAGTCAGATTTGAAAAGATTTTTAATATTGGGAATGGAGCTATGTATGACAGGAGAGGAACTTGGAAAAAATTGAACCATCAGAGGAGTTGAAATTGAAAACGCATTTTGTACATCGACCTATGCAATTATGACAAGTTGATAACATTAAAAACTTTCAACTCTAAGCTATATTTTTTAAGAGAGGAACATGGAAGAATTTCAACTTCCAAGATATATATATATATATATATATATATATGACAGGAAAAGGACTTGGAAAAATATCAATCATCGTTCTAGGTAAATGATGGCGAGACACCAAAATTTTCAAAAATCCCTCCCCCTATGGAATAGGTTTCCTATTGAACCTTGATTTAGGTTAGGTAGTTGACATCATAAAAAACTGGAGGTGCGCTTAACATCATCAGGATTTAACAGAAGAATTGTTAGAGGGCTTGAGCCCATCTCGTGATCATTCCCCACTAGGGAACAATAGAAAGGGTTAACCCGAGATGATCGGGAATCTACAGAGGCAGCGCGTGAACATGCACGATAGCGTGCACGAATACGACTGACGTACGAGCGTACGCGAGAGCAGCGAGTACTGCTGAACGGTAAGAGAAGGGAACGCGCTGCTAGCCGCGGACGGACACGGCTGTCTATACTACACACTCTAACACTCCCCGCCAGGCGTGGCCGGACCCAAACAGCAACGGTTACTGAACGGAGAGGAGGTTGAGCGGCCTGGGAAAGAACATATCCTGGTGAAACCAGGACCTCAAGGGAAAACGGAGTGCCAAATGTCGGAACTGATCCGAGGCTCATTCTGTAGAGCAAAAAGCTTAAACTCCGAGTGGACTGAAAGAGGAGAAACAATTACACTGAAAGGAAGAGGCATGAAATGCAAGGAACAAAGCCAGAGTTAGTTTACAATTAATTCCAAATGAAAGGAAAGGAAAAGCGACAAAGTCGACCAATAAAGAAAAGTCCCATAAAAATGGAAATCGATGTACTGCAAAAATAATCACCGAGCATAAGCGAGTAAAGAAAGATCCTGTAGAAGGATACGGAATTAATAAGAAAATGTAAGTCAATACTTGACAGAAACTTGATAAAATGGAATAGTCAGCACAAACAATTAAATCCAAATAACATTGCAAAAAATCAATGTGTATAATATGAGCAAGCCGAAAAAGAAAAGAAAAAGGAAACGAATAACATTTCGACTTGACTGCCGAACAAGCAATACAGCTTGAGTCCTCTTCTGAAATCAGAAATACAAGGACAATAATGAGTGATGTGAAAGATCAGAAACCAACTGATCACGGAAGTGAGTGAACCCGGCTTCGGGTAATGCTTTTGTAAACACATCGGCTAAATTATCGACCAAAGGAACTCATAGGAAAACAATAGTATTGTTGCGTACTTCCACGCTGAGATGGTGGAAACAGAGATGAACTGTGTTCTTCAAGGACTTCTGTTTGAGAGACTGGCTAGGTGGATGGTGGATGTGTGATCCACATAAATAATTGGACTAGGTACGTCATAACTTAAGAACTCAAAGAGAGCTTTGAGTGAGACCACTTGTCGGCACGCCAAAGAGGCGGCGACGTACTCAGCTGCGGCTGAAGAGAGATCAACGTGAGTTTGCTTCTTTGTTCTCCGTGAAATTAGGTCATCATAAGCAGGAGGAGTGTATCCTGAAGTTGACCGGGCAGTTCGTATCTAACGAAGCATTTGGGGAACATTTAAGTAGGCTGGAAGATCCTGTATACAGGAGACCTTGGCGTAAGGATACCTCCGAAGTAAAAAAGAATTCGATGGACGAAGGCTTGCCAATCCGACACTGTCGGGTTGGTTTGCGCCCAAGCAGCCGCATTGACTGCAAAGGCAATATCGGGGCGCGTACAATTCATCAAGAAGATGAATGAACCGATAGCTTCCCTGTATTGTGAACAGGTGGTAGAGGAATAAATTCGTCAGGATTTGACTCTCATTTCTTCGAGGCTTCAATGGTCATAATAGAGGTGTCGATTTCGATGGATCAGAGAGAGAACGGCCGAAATTCTCAAGTAATTTGAGGGTATAGGTACTTCGGCTGAGAGAAGAAGAGAGGACGTTCGATCATATTATAAGCAATCTCTATTCCGAGAAACTTGTTCGGAGTACCGAGATCAGGAATTTTGAACTTTGTAGTTAATTCTTGAATAACTTCTCGCATTTTCTTTGATTAGTACCGACAAGGAGGATATCGTCAACATAAAGAACGAGAATGACGACTGAGGATACTCCATTTTTCGTGGATTTCCACTTAAAAATGCACGGCTTGGATACATAAGGCCTAAAGCCCATTTGCTGGAGAGTTGCACAAAATCTTTTGTACCATCTTTTTGGACTTACTTTTAATCCATATGGTGAGCGGAATAATTTCAGAACATGTACTTTAGGGTTTAAATTGTCTACTTCATATCCTTGCGGAAAGAACATATATACTGGTTTATCCAAGATACCAGGAAGAAAAACGACTTTGACATAATTGCTGAATATAATAGCCATGTTTCACGGTGATGGAAAGAACGGCAAGTATATCGCTGATATCAGCGACAGGAGCATATGTTTCCATAATATCATAGGGATTGGGGTCTGTAAAGCCACGAGCGACAAGGCGAGCTCGGAACTTGGAATTACCCTCTAGGTCTTCCTTGAGACGAAAAATCCATGTAGAATCAATTGTTTTAGTTCTTCGAGGAAGAGAGTCTCGAGTAAGAGGGACCCATGTGTGATTTTGCGCCATCGCCTTGAACTCTTCATGATTTGCATCTTTCCACTGGACAGATTGTGGAGAATGAATAGCTTCCCGGGAGCGTGATAAACGCGCATAAAAGCGTTCATACGTCAGTGAGGTATCATCAAAAGAAGATGAAAGAGTGTCTGAGGGGTACTCAGATGAATCTCCCTGAACATGGGAATCAACTGATTTTTGTTGATATAATGGCGTGCAAGTAGAGTGGTAAATGGACGAGAGTCTTGCGCTAAAGGCTGTGAATCATCAGACGCGCATGGGTTGATAATGATCTCCAACACATTGGAGCCGAGGTAAATTGGGTGTAGCTGGATAAGTAGTCCAGATTGTGAACTGGGCAACAGAGGGAGGGTACAGTGCACTAACTTTAGTACTAAGATAATCATAAAGATCATCGAATAAATTGAGTTGCATTTTTAGAGGAGCTCTTTTATGGGTTGCCGGAGTATAATATTGATGTTCAGTTTCTACTGACCTAATTTTCCTCTTTTTTATTGGAGGAGGACGAAACGATTCGTCGTGTTCAAATTCGACATCAGCATCTGCTGCTGAAATAGGTCGTCCAAGTTTTATAGGGTCGCGGAAAGGAGTCTGTGCAAAAAGGGCCATAATGATGGCCGGAGACTTGAGATTCTTTGAAAGTAACATTTGAAACGTTCTGAATTGATCCTGTATCAGGATCTAACAATTAAGCACCATTGGTTGATAAACCGGTGAAAAACTTTCGTTTAGCTCTATCTGTATATTTACCTACTTTCTTGGGCAGAGTTTCATGAGCAACACATCCGAATCTTCGGAGAGTTTTAAGTGAAGGCATTCGTTTGAAAAGAACCGTGCAAGGCATTTAATTATTCACCGCTTTTTGTGGTAAAACATTGTATACGAGAGCGCCGTACGGTACGGCGTTCCATGGCCCAGTCTAATGGACTTTGTAGTACAGTAATAGGGAACCATTTGATCCATCTCCTCAAAGAAACTTTCGAGTCCGACATGCACCTCATTTTGAGTTATTATGGGGAAAATCATATCCATATCTGGAAAAATTGTCTACAATTGCGTAGATACATTCGTCTCTAGAAGGGTACGCCGGTGGTAAGACCGGCTCTAGCACATCGGTATGTATAGGTGCGAGCGGTTGTGGTGCTCGAGTGCGAACTTTGGTAAGTAAGAGCTTTTAGCTTTGGCCAGTTTACAAGGGTGACAATCTCAAATGACAATCTTGGATTGAGTCTGAGATGGTAATGCCTTAAAGTTCAGGCAGCGTCTGCACAAGCTTGCGCATAACTGGTACGCTAGGATGTCCCAACCGATAATGCCACAGACGGGCAAGTTGGCCACTTAATAGACCGGATTTCCTGTTCCTCTAATTTGTTAAGATCATCTAATGAACAATGAGGAATGGAAGTCAGATATTCTTTTAGTTTGGACTGAGTCGTAAAATCATTGGTAAACTCTGAAAAAAATCCGTTTTTCCTCGCTACAGAAGCGACTGCTTGCGAGTCCAACTCTATTGGAACTCGTAGGTTGAAAAACCACAAGGCAGGGAACACAAGTAAAATAGAGCGAATAGACGTCGGAGACAAAGAGTCTTTATGGACGACGTGCACTGAGTGCTTGAAATAAATTACTGGGTATCCTTGATCTACAAAAGGACGAATCGAAAGATTTTCTCGAATATTGTCATAAATATTGAATTCACCCAGATTTAAAATTGTAACACATTTCGGGAGAATATTCAAGTTATCGACTTAATAAATAGGTAGGCAGACATCCTCATTAGGATTTGCAACTGCTATGTTATAAGGAGCGTCGAAAGCTTTAATCAAGTGTAAATGATCGCCTGATGGAAACACAATTTTATTGCAGCCTGACCCTGAACATGCACGAGCAGTAATATAATTTTTACCAGACGAATAGTCAGATTTGAGTGCACTTTTATGACGGCTTCCGCACCTGCGGAGTGACCCATATGCGATGAACTTTATAGGATAAGCTGAAAACGTTTTACCGTCATTATTATCAGTTGAAGCTTTCCGATCTTCGGAATTACTTTTATTCGATCTTTAGATTTAGGAGGAGGATGGTTATTCCTTCGAGAAAGAAAGGAAGAATGACGAGTATTAATTAGAAGAATCATTAAAGTTATTATCATTACGTCTTCGATCATAGCGATTATAGTATCCACCTCGTGCCCATCTCTTTCGTGAGTACTAGGTGCGACGATTGTGCACCAAGAAGAACAGTTATTTGTATTGTTTTGTGGCCGATTATGTGGTCTATTACCATTATTGATATTTTTATTAAATGTGGGTTTCGAATCTCTCGAATTAAACCCCCTTTTTGGTCCTTGCGGTATAAAGGATTGATAAGGTTTTCTTTCTAAATTGCGGCCCTTGGCGTGAGCCATTGAAATAAACAATTCTCAAACATGAGAATGAGGAACTTTTTGTGAATTATTATAAATCAGTTTATATTGATGGGCGTATTGTACTATTGCTGGGATAATCTGCATCACAGATTCTTAAAAGCGACTTGAGACTATTTCATCCGAAAGATTAAACGTACTGTCGCAAATGTCGGAAACTTTTTTTTTTTTTTTAAATCGTAACATACGACTGCGGATTTACTTTAAGGGAGAGATATTGCATATTCATAAGCTCTCTGAGCTCAGTATCGCCTTTCCCGGAATAGCCGGGACGTTTTTGACTCTCTAGAGTCTGCATGACTTCAATTAGATTGATTATATATGCGATATTTTATTCAAGTCACTCACCGAGAGTCGTTGAGCAATTATTTCAGGAAATCTGATTTTATGGAGAGCAAGAATCGTATTATTGTTCGTGGGGGAGGATGATGTGTAATAGCTCTGAAGCCTGCAGGGTATAATATAAATACTGTTTCCAAGTCTCAAAACCAATCCCTTTGCCCAAAACAACATTAGCGGCCAGTTGAGAAAATTTTAAAGTAAGTAAACTATTCTTAAACTCACAGATGGTAATTGGCTGCGGTGCAGCATTTGACGATGCCTGATTACTTGATGGCAAAAAAAATGCCGGAGATGACGTATTCATCGGCTCAACTTGAGCTTGCCCATTCTTGGGCGGTGGAAGAGAATTAGTTGAAATTTTGCAGGAAGAGTCTCATGATTTTCTTAGATAACGAACAACCACGGGTTTTGGGTTGTATCGGCGCTTTAGTAACGGGGGGAGGTGGTGAGTAAGTTGGTATCGATGGTGGCAGTTTCAAAGGCATGCCATCAGACAAAGTTTATAAAGCCTGAATTGCTGTCAAAAATCGAGGAGGCTCTTGCCTCTTTAAAATTTGTTTCACTCTCTCGAGTAAGACATGAAAATGATGAAATAAAGGACTCACCAACTCTTGAAACACCTACCATACCTGTGCCTCAGTCTACTGAGGAGGATTCTGCTCCTCAGACCAATTAGGAGCTGGGGAAGAAAAAGAGTTCATATTAAATTGAGATGTAGATGTGGGAACGTGAGAGAAAGAAGACAAGGAGGTATGTTTTACTTTCAAATTGATTATAACTTTTTACTTTGAGGTTTAATCAAATTTACACTTTCGAAATGCGGAGTATTTTTATGAGCTTTCGCCCTAGAACTCGTAAATACATCTCCGTGCTTCTTATTTTTGCTGGGAGGTGCCTCCTTACAAGAAGGTTTCTCCCGTGACGGATTTCTATTAGACTGGTGATGAATTACGTTTCTTTTCAGCAGAGGCGTGAGAGTTTTCCTGGTGACATTGCACTTTAGGTTGATTAACAGGGTCACTTTCAGGCTTTGTTGTGTCTTTGCGCAAAGCGCTAGGTGCAGTAACCTCAGTAGGCGATGAAATCTGCTCTTTAAAACTTTAAGAATCGGTATAATTCAAAATACTGTCCTCCTCCGCGGAATCATTAAATTTTGAAGGGTCATTCATTTTTCTGCGAATTATTTTACATAATATTATCGATATCACCATCGAAAGTAAATTTTCGACTTCATACACTCTAAAAAGAGAGTGGGGCACTCACTGGGAGACAAGAGACAATTGAGAAGACAATAATCCATTTATAAGCTCCGTGTCGATGTTGAGACGCAATACATTACGATAAATGCAATGTATAAATAAATAAGGACGATAAGAATGAGAAGAAAGTAAGGGAGCGGGAATACGTTCAAGCGAATTGATAACATTTTTAATCGATAGTGGGTCGTTTTTCCAATGATATTTTCAATAAGGATAATTGCAGATGAAAATAAAGGGTAATCACTGATGACTAGAAAGGAGAAATTATAGGGAAGTGATGAACGGATGAAATTGCAAGAGCAATACGCATATTAGGTGCGACAAACAGAGAAATGCCACTGAGAAAGCGGGCACACACACACACACAAAGATAGCAAAATGAAGTGATAAAGACGAACCGAAAATATTGATGTTCGTCTGAGTGGTAAAATATGATAATGCAGCACTATCAATTATAGCACTTTGGACGAAAAGAGGACGAGTTTTCACGAGGTAAAGTACAAGTACGTAAAGACGCACTCAAAAATAACAAACGCCCGTAAGGCGTTATCTCTAATGAGAAAAACAATTCGCAAAAGTTACGACAATATTGAATAAGTCGTTCGGATTTAAGATGCGTCACGATATTTAGGTTACTGGTGAAACATACGAAGGCCATTCACAAAGCGATGAAGCCAGTTGAAGAGTAAAATACTCAACTC
Source organism: Aspidiotus rigidus (assembly GCA_035079385.1). Lineage (NCBI taxonomy): Eukaryota > Metazoa > Arthropoda > Insecta > Hemiptera > Diaspididae > Aspidiotus > Aspidiotus rigidus. Next base: position 10,930,510 of record JAVHKY010000004.1, on the reverse strand, counting down.
GGGAAGGCACAGAAAAGATGACGTAATGTCTTCGACACGTGGTGGAGCTCGTGATTTCCGTGGGTAAGAATTCGGAGAAATAGTAGCGAATGTCAGCAGCTGCTAGGTGATAAAATTTTTAGGTTTTATGAGGCTTGACAAAAGAATATAATCGAACACCATCGAGCTTCGCTGGCTTTTTGTTTTTACGCAGAATTCCGCTGATATCGAGGAGTATGATGTATGCCGCAGATTTGAGGGCAGAGCAGAGAATAGGTGCGGGGTAGATATGGTTGGTCGCGTCAATACTTTTCCATTATTAAAAAGTGATAAGAAACACAGTGGCTGACAGGAAGTCGCCGAAATTCTTGTCTTCAGCAGTTTAGCTGATTGCATGACGAATGCTCTAGAGTAGTATTTTAAGCAGGTTGACGACGCAATATGGACCAACAAAAATATGAAAAAGTAACACGTGCGAGTTACCACCGACCACGCCGATGTATTCGGCACTGCCTTCGAACGATGCAATATGATGAAATAGAATATTTTCGAAGCCCGCGTAAAATCGGGTTGTTCGATTTCAAATATGACGATCTTTCGTCTCATCAATTACTAATCGGAAATAATTTGTCCGTAATAAAGTTCATTCGAAAACGTTCGAAAGCAGATAAAAATGGCATATTCGTGGTATCAAGGTTACTCCCCGCCTTGTTTGTTTCCACGAGAAATCGAATATCGATTATTTATTCGGTTCTTAAATAAATAAACACAACCGAAAGTTGGATCGCACACTTCCAACTTGATTCTCGTCGATAATAAAGTTTTAGATCGGACTCACCAACTTAGAGGATATTCAACCGCTCGTCATAATTGAGATATTGAAGAAGTCCAAGAACAATACCGCTGCTAAGAGCCGAGCACGCGAGTCTCCTTTTCGCTGGTTGAAGTAAATCTTTGCCATTTCCTTCTAAGTGATGTTCCTCATCGTGGCTGAGCATTCGTTGAGAGGCATCGAACCCACGGCAATGACCGGTCTGGGGAGATTGATTGGACTTTTGGTTTCCGGAAAAACTTCAAAGTGACTGACATAGGAGACTTTGTAAAACGGAAAATGGTGCACTTCGAAGAAAGCTAGCTAGTTAAGTAGGTGAATAAAATATTAATTACACCTTGCATGCAGTCTCTTGAGTTCGTTTCTCACATAGCCTCTCCGAAATTGGTGGCCACCGGTGAAGTAGGCTAGGAGAACCGACCTCTTTAGAGAAAAAGACGAAAATCATACGGCCGAAGAGAAATACTCTATTCGAATTTCACATTTCCGTGATAGATACGGAATAAAGGCATAAACCGCAGGTACCATATTCATCATGATAGTATTCGGCGAAATGCAATGTAGTCGGATGCGTTATCATGCCCGATTAATTTTAGTCTTTTATTAGAAGACGAAGTTGAAAGAAATGATCATTTAGCGCTATTAAATATTCCTTCACGTTAGCAAACATGCCAAATTCGTGGATTGGTAGGAACTCATTGTACATGAGTCGGAAAACAATGTACTTATCTGCGAAAGCAGATTTTTTCCAATGTTTTTAAAATAATATGGGAGCGAAGATATTCGATAGCTCCCCGCCAATCGTATGATTTTAGTATTGAATTATTGAGTTCACGTATTATGTGATTAACTCAAATTTAAAGCTGGTAGACCTCACCAAATCGGTCTGCTACCATGTTAGAGGGCTTGAGCCCATCTCGTGATCATTCCCCACTAGGGAACAATAGAAAGGGTTAACCCGAGATGATCGGGAATCTACAGAGGCAGCGCGTGAACATGCACGATAGCGTGCACGAATACGACTGACGTACGAGCGTACGCGAGAGCAGCGAGTACTGCTGAACGGTAAGAGAAGGGAACGCGCTGCTAGCCGCGGACGGACACGGCTGTCTATACTACACACTCTAACAAGAATCCCTAGAGAATAGTGAATTACAAAAATCAGGACTCGATGTCAAGAATAACTGTTAGTTGGAGGTGGGTGGACTCGAAGGAATAAATTTAGGGCCTTGAGAAATTTTTTTCTAATTAAGGTAAATGAAGGAAGGGATTTTCAAAGTCTCAACTAAATCAACTCGAAAATAGGAGGAGTTACATTATTTGCATGTTAAAAAGTGAGGTCAAAGAAATAATCATCGCTGAAAATTGGAACGACTGTAGTAACAAATTATACTGTCAACATATAATACACACAAGATTTCAAAAAAAATCTTATGTAGAAAAAAAGTGAAAGAGAAAAAGGGAAATGAATGAACTAATCTTAGAATCGAAACGTTTTTCTTCCATTAATTTGTAGATTAGAGGATGACACGTAGAATCAATTATCACCATATGGATAATTGGAGGAGATGGATGCAGAGGACTCAAAAAGAAGAATAGGAAGAGAGGGAAAACTGGAAGAGTGTGATACTGAGGCAGAGAACAATTTGGAAGACTCAGGAAACGATAAAGAAGAAAAAAAAAAAAAAGGTTGTATGGAAGAATCCTGTTTATATAGCGCTCTCGAGTAAGATAAAAATTAAAAAACAAAAAACTAGGAGGCGCGCCGTAGGCGCGCCGGACTTGCTAGTCTAATATACTAAAAAGCTAAATGACCCTTTGCCTCTCATTCCTGATTTGCACGATACAATTTAGCTAAAAAATAGCTAACGCGTGTATTCTATTACTATATATATGAATTGCCTAGCAAATTATAAGAAAAAATATTCGTGAAATTCTAATGACGTCACAGCGATAATGTTTGAATTAGATGAAACTGAAGGTTAACAGGCAAAATAGAAAATAGAAAATTAATTATTGGTTATTTAAGTGCAACGATTCATTATCCAGACGTGCTTATCACAAACGTGCGTGTAAAAGTTCTCCATTTTCCTGTTATCGCATCCGACGTCAATTATCACATACTGTGACAAGATTATAATTGTTTATCGTTAAAGTTCTATTCTACTTGATAGTTCTGGAGTTATTGACACTACCAGAATACCTTGACACACTGATTCTCAAATAAATTTTGAATAAAAAGAAGAAAAGTGATCAACGGAGTATCCAAAGGGTACTGGATTTATTTTACACGTTCCTGACACACTGATCCTCAAATAAATTTTGAACATCAATTACCATTATTGGAAGAGTATAATATAATCACGAAAATGTAAGAGCATACTTATTTAAAGTTCAATTCTACTTGATAGTTCTCGAGTATCTAATGAAGGAGAGCCAACAGGTGAAATAGAAAATAGTAGTCATAAAAATATGAGAATCCCTTATCAGTTTCAACTTTTTGAATAAAAATCACTTCAATTGTAAGAAGTAAAAGAAGAAAAGCGATTAAAATATTTGTAAAATGGCATTATGGTTGTATTCTGAAAATAAGAATAACTGGAGTGGAGTGAGAAACAAACAAAAAGAACGTGAGGATAGGGAAGATGATTGGACGAAGAGGTAGCAATCGAGTCAGATGGTAGTACTCAAATTTTAAGGCAGGAGAAAGAAAATGGACATGTATAAGTTGGAGTAATTGAGTACCATAGGTAGTTGCGGGAGTTGGAAACCGTGTTGGGAATGATTACATGGGACAGAGGATGATACTGAGATTATATTGTGGGAAGTACGTTGATTTTGGAGAGTAGGACAGGAAAAAAGATGATAGATCGTCAGATTATCTGCATAATAAGATTTACGAGTGAAGGTAGAGCATGGAAACCCAGGAGAAGATGAGAATGTTCAAGTTGAGAGTGACCAATTCTATATCGAGCGAAAATAACCTCTTTATGGTGGGAATTTCTGTTCAATGAAGACTGAGGATAGGTTAACTTTTAATGATTCCAAGTTTGTTGCAGGGTTGTTTTTTTATGTGAGTGATACAAGAATTAAGCTAGGATTAAGAAATAATGAAAGTTTTTATGGTCGTAAGTACGTAGTTACAAGGTGGGGTCCTTAATTTTGGGTGAAAGGGTGCAGTTTTTAGGCGCGCAATCAGTTTGATCATATTGAGGGCAACCGATGTGAACTGAGAATCAAATAAAAGATACGTTTTATACAGATGAGCGTAGAAAAGTGTGAGCTTAAACCTAATCAGAATTCCAACTATAGACACATCATGTGAGAAATTGAGAGGGATGTATTCAGGAAAAGTAGGGGGTACGATTCTAAGAAAAGGGCACAACGAAAGTTGAAAAAGAATATTACCATAAATAATATCAACAAGTATAAAGAGTTTCGGAAAACCCTGAAGAATGGAATAAAAGTAGCGCATAAAACATACCTCAGTTCCCTAGAGGAAGGCTTCAGATGAAATCCATCACATACCTAATTTACCCGATACAATTAAGCTAAAAAATAGCTAAAGCCTAATATTATAACGGTAACGACCTTCTCTTTGCACTTCATACCTCATTTTATCCGATACAATTTAGCACTTCGCAAATTGAAGGATAATTAATTTGGCAAAAAGTTCTAATGACGTCAAAATGTCCACATAATGATGGAAATTATCTAATGAAGGAGAGCTAATAGGCAAAATAGAAAATAGTAGTCACCAAAATATGATGATCCCTTATCAATATCAACTTTTTGAATCAAAAATCACTTCCATTGTAAGAAGTAGAAGAAGAAAAGCAACTGAAATATTTGGAAAATAGAACTGACTAACACAGATAGTTGCGACTTGCGAGAGTTGGAAACTGTGTTGGAAATGATTACACAGGTCAGAGGATAATTGAGAAAATACTTCGTAGGAAGTATGTTGATTTTGAAGAGTAGGACAGGAAAAAAGGTGATAGATTCTCAAGCTTCCGATCAGATTTCTAGGATTCAACCAAAAGAAGTTCAATTGAAGGCTGTAATAGAAAACAATCACATGTTTAATAAAGTTGAATAAGGAATTCCCAAATCCTCTTCTATGGGACGGATTGGTTTTGATATTGAGAATTGAATTAAAAATTGGAGGGGTTCCAAAAAGAGGAATTAGATTTGATAAAATTTCGAAAATCAAGCCAACTATAGCAGGAGGGACTCGGAAAAATTGAGACATTTGAGCTCTATTATGATAGATAAGGGATAGGAAAAATTTTCAATATCAAAGGAGTCAGATTTGAAAACATTTTTAATATTGGGAATCGAGCTATATATGACAGGAGAGGAACTTGGAAAAAATTGAACCATCATAGGAGTTGAAATTGAAAATGCATTTTGATGTACATCGATCTATGCAATTATGACAAGTGGATAACTTTAAAAAATTTCAACTTCCAAGCTATATTTTTTAAGAGAGGTACATGGAAGAATTTCAACTTCCAAGATATATATATGACAGGAAAAGGACTTGGAAAAATATCAACCATCGTTCTAGGTAAATGATGGCGAGACACCAAAATTTTCAAAAATCCCTCCCCCTATGGAACAGGTTTCCTATTGAACCTCGATTTAGGTTAGGTAGTTGACATCATAAAAAACTGGAGATGCTCTTAACATCATCAGGATTTAACAGAAGAATCCCTAGAGAATAGTGAATTACAAAAATCAGGACTCTATTTCAAGAATAACTGTTAGTTGGAGGTGGGTGGACTCGAAGGAATAAATTGAGGGCCTTGAGAAATTTTGTTCTAATTAAGGTAAATGAAGGAAGGGATTTTCAAAGTCTCAACTAAATCAACTCGAAAATAGGAGGAGTTACATTATTTACATGTAAAAAAGTGAGGTCAAAGAAATAATCATCGCTGAAAATTGGAACGACTGTAGTAACAAATTATACTGTTAACATATAATACACACAAGATTTCAAAAAAAAATCTTATGTAGAAAAAAAGTGAAAGAGAAAAAGGGAAATGAATGAACTAATTTTAGAATCGAAACGTTTTTCTTCCATTAATTTGTAGATTAGAGGATGACACCTAGAATCAATTATCACCATATGGATAATTGGAGGAGATGGATGCAGAGGACTGAAAAAGAAGAATAGGAAGAGAGGGAAAACTGGAAGAGTGTGACACTAAGGCAGAGAACAATTTGGAAGACTCATGAACCGATAAAGAAAGAAAAAAAAAAAAGGTTGTATGGAAGAACAAGTAAAGAATGAAAGAGTGCTAAACTGAATGAAATTAAAAAAGAAGAAAAGCTTGAAAAGAAAACTAAGCAGATTGAATTGAACTATGAGATGAAAAGATACAAAGAAAATAGTGTATCTAACTAAGAAATTCCAAATAATCTTAAACCCCAGAGTCACTCCCTTTGTTTCATGTATCTACCTTACCCAAAACCCTAAATAACAGAATTAAAAGTAGCCATGAGAACTTTGTGTTTGCATAAAAATTTTGAATACAGGTCCAAAAAAAAGTTGTCTGGAGAATTTCTACTTTTTTTTTTTTTCAATATCCAAAATAGAAATATCTAGATAATTTACCGAGATTTTTAAAAATTATTCCTGTTTATATAGGTAGCGCTCTCGAATAAGATAAAAATGAATAAACAAAAAACTAAGAGGCGCGCCGTAGGCGCGCCGGACTTGCTAGTTTTTAAATAATTTTTTCCGGAATCTACACTAAATTTCACCTAAGAAGTGAGTAATCGAGCGATTTTTTTCTTTTGGGAAATTGTTATCCTTTTTGAGCCCATCAACCCATTTTGGTGCTTTTCAAAATGTTTCAATCATATTTTTTCAACTCTACGCTGCGTTTCCTTCGCGTAAGATCAATTTAATTCTTAAAATGCTCAAAATTCATTCAAATACTGTAAAATGAATCATTTTTAGGCACCGTAGCTATTTTTTCACCGTCAGTTTACAACGGACGACGATCTTCCCTGAAAATTCACTCTTTCGATTGACACAACAAAAATGATCACACTCTTGCCCGCTTGCTTTCATCGATAGAGCCACTCTGGCTAATTTTTCATTGCGAGTTTACAACGGAAGACAAGCTTCTTGGTTCCATGCTTTCCCTCATCGTCTGAAACAACGAGTCTTCCAGCAGCTTCAATCATACTGAGGGCCTTCGTCGAACTAAGCTCAATTTCGCATGAGAATCCAATAAAATATGAAAATTTGAGCGAACTTTCAACTTGTGAGTCTCTTGGGACCCTTTCACTGAATTTGGAGCTTTGTTAGATAATTTTCGGGTTATTTTTCCGGACTCAGCGCGAAATTTCACTAGTAAATTGTACAAAATTGTGATGATGAAGCAATTTTTTTGTTTGGGGAAATTTTGAGCCTCTTTGGGCCGTACATCCATTTTCAGGCTTCGTAAGGTGATTTGGGTGACTTTTTCGGACTCAGTACGAAATTTTACTTCAGAATTCTACAAAATTTTCAAAGATCACACAATTTTTTTATTTGGGAGAATTTTGACCCTCTTTGGGCCCTTACATCCATTTTGAAGCTTCTTAGGGTGATTTGGGTGATTTTTTCGAACTCAGCGCAAAATTTTACTGAAGAATTGAATAAAATTAACGATTTTCCAACTTCGGGACATTTTGACCCTTTTTGGGCTCATTAATCCATTTTTGTACTTCGCAGTATTTTGTGACTATTTTTTTCGTTTCCCCCGTAAAATTTCCCTTCAGGAACAGTAATTTAATAATCGGAATGTTTGAAATTCAGCTCAATACTGTAAATTAATTAATTTTCAAGCCCTATTTTGGGAGACCCTGGCAAATTGTTGAATTTTCGGCACATTTTGGTCCATAACTCGGCTCAGAGAAGACGTAGAAACTTCGTATTTGGTGCAAATTGAAAATAAAATTAAGATGCGAATTTCGTAGATTTGAAGTATACATCTAACGTTTCGCGTTTTTGCGCTACGACAGATTTAACACAAACTCCCATTTGACTGGTAACATCTTTTGGCCTCACCCTGTATACACCGACCACCGAATTATACATGATAACAGGGGGACTTCGGAAACCTTCGAGCTCCGAGCTTTGCCAGCCGGCCGGCGGACATTTCCCTCCAATAAAACCGGTCCCCTATTAAAATTCCTCCAAGTCCCACTCTCACAACATACGTGATCGCCATCCTTAAAGATACAACTAGAAAATTGTCGAGAGTATAATGGGGCTGCTGAAAGCACGTAAGATCTAGAGAGAGAGAGAGAGAGAGAGAGAGAGAGAGAGAGAGAGAGAGAGAGAGAGAGAGAGAGAGAGAGAGAGAGAGAGAGAGAGAGAGAGAGAGAGAGAGAGAGAGAGAGAGAGAGAGAGAGAGAGAGAGAGAGAGAGAGAGAGAGAGAGAGAGAGAGTTGGGCAGACAAGAAGACTCGAATGATTCATCTCTTCATTCACATTGAAATTTTACGAGTTCAAACTGATATTAAAATTCGATCTCGGCCAATTATGGTTAGACAAATGACCAAGTTCATTACCACCACGAACGAACAGAAATGCGAAAATAGAATAACACGTTCCGATTACACGCATCTATATTCATATTATACTTCACGCATTGTATGATGTAGTTTATCGTCAAGATGTACTCCATTGATGCAGTTAGGCGCGAAACAAATTACAGTTTTTCAATGGAAATATGTAACGGTTTCCCAGAGTTGTATACATGATAAACGAGTAGGTTAGTCGACATGTTCGAGCATAACTCACACACGAATGGAAAAGTCAATGTATGTATAGACCTAATTCAGCAGGTCATACTGCGCATAGTGCAGCAGGCAGGCACTTCATGAAGGAAATGATCGTACCAGAAAATCATTACTATACAAAAGTATACAAATGATGGCATATTCTCTTGAAGTATTATAGCGATATTGTGCAAGCAATCATACTCGTGATGTGTACCATTATGCTACATATTACACTGACTATGTATGTGTATTTCACGCATTATAACTGACTAAGGTGAATAAACGATAAACTAGCGTCCGATCAGGATATATTTTTCATTCAATATAATCAATTAGCTGTACATTTCTTGTGCGGAAGAGCACGAAGATTTGCTCAATGGAATATAGCTTCAACTGAAATAATCTTCTATCAATTTAGTTCAGTGTATCTCCATGAAATAATTGCGTTGACAATAAAATGTTAAAACATAAACGAAAAAACGAATACTCTAAAGGGAGAGTACTCTCCCTTTAGAGTATTCGTTTTTTCGTTTATGATGGATAGCCGTAACCTTAAGGAACGGATTCGTTTAATTGAGAACGCTTCTGCGGCGTATTTATCGTTCCTTTTTCTGAAATTTCGGAAGCAACGCGCTTCGTTTTCCTCTCATATTTGGTTTCTTCGTCGGTGTTTAGCTTTGCATTTGAGACCTAAGTTCGTTAAATTCCGGTTTTATTCCGATTGTAAGATTACGACTAAGAAACTGGAGAATTATATGAGGGAGAAGTGGATCAGAACGGAGTTGCGAAGATGGTATGGTAAATTTAATATTGCGACTAGATTAAACCTTTTGGTCCATTCGAGACTCTCCGGTGTGCTCCCCCCCCCTTGAGTTTGATTACTTTATGCGGGACGTCAATGAAAAGTGTCGGAAGTTTGAGGTGAAGTTGAAGGAGAGGAAAAATAAGAAGTTGTCCTCCCTAATGAAGGTTAATGAGGATGTGGTTGAGGAAGGGGTGAGTGACGGTGTTGTTGTTCACAAATTCCATCCCCCCTCATAAATAATAGTCAGGTAATGTTTAATAGTGACGAAACAGCCCTCCTTGAGAAAGGTTTGAAATTCAGTCTACCTCCCCTTAAGAATGATGAAACCTTGGCGAATGTTGTTGCGGATCTTGCGGTTAAGATTGGTCCTGGTTATAATACCCAGAAAGTCTGTGCTGATTTGGTCCGTAATAACCCCCTCCCTCGCATGAGCAATAAATTGGGAGGAGTCATTCAGGGTTTAAAGAGGAAGATGAAAGAGGGAGATCTAATCGTCACTAAGACTGACAAGGGCAACGCTGTTGTAGTGATGGAGAGGTCGGCCTGTTCTTCCAAGGTCCATGAAGTCCTACAGCAGTGTGGTGCTAAAGAGAGTGGGGATTTCAGCTTTCCTAAGCACGTTAGAGAAGTTAGGAGTGTCATCAACAGGAGTAAGGCTATTATCAAAACTCCTGCTTTGAAGAAAGCCGTCCTGGTTCCTAACCCCACAACCCCCCTCCTCTACGGGTTGCCCAAAGTGCATAAGAAGAATACCCCGATGCGACCCGTCGTTTCTTTTGTCTCCTCTCCTACCTACCTCCTTGCCAAATTCCTTGACCGTTGGTTCAAAAATCGCATTGATTTTGAATCTCCTCATTCGGTCTTGAATTCGGCCTCTTTAACTGACGTCCTCAAGGATGTAAGCCTTCCCCCAGGAACGACCATCTGCTCGTTTGATGTTGTTGGTTTGTTTCCGAATATTCCTAAGGCTGCTACTATCCAGCGGATGGGTGAGCTACTCATCAGTGCCAACATTCCTCACAATGAGTTTCAGGAATTTTTTGATCTCCTGAATACTTGCTGGTCCCCTAACTTCTGTAAATTTGAAGGGAAATTTTTCGAGTTCCCTGAGGAAGTAGGGATCCCTATTGGATCACCTCTAGGCTCTCTTATCTCCGAAGTTTTCATGTCTAAGTTTGAACTTGACCTCTTTTCCTCGAACCAGGTGTTACTTAATCATATTCACTACTGGCACAGGTACGTTGATGACGTTCTATGTACCTGGACTGGTCACCCAGATCTCCTTGGTGAGTTTCTGAGGTATCTCAATTCCTGGTACCCTTCCATCAAATTTACGTTGGAAATAGGGGTATTTTCCATTAACTTTTTGGATTTATCGATCTCTATTGTAGACGGTATCCACAAGTTTGGAATTTACAGGAAAGATACTACGACCGATGTTTTAGTCCACGGTGGTTCGTTCGGTCCTGTTGCTCATAAGATGGCTGCTTTTCATAGCCTAGTTCACAGACTGACTCGTATTCCGTTGAGTCAATCTGCTTATAAGAAAGAATTACTTACTATAAAACACCTGGCTAGAGCGAATGGAGTCAATGTCGACGTTGACGTGATGGTTCGGAGGAAAGTTACGAGGAGCCTTCTTCATTACACCACCTCCCTCCCCCGAGACACGATCCGTGATCGCCGTTTGCGTTGGATCAGTCTCCCTTTCCTGGGGAATTTCTCCCAGCAATTGGGTCGGGCCCTTCGCCCGTTTGGTTTCAGACCCGCGTTTTACAACCATACCACAGTCAAGAGGTTGTTTGTGAGACTGAAGGATCCCATACCGGTTGATGAGAGGAGTGGTGTTTATAAGATGGAATGTGAGGATTGTGGAGGCTTTTATATTGGTGAGACCAGCCGCCAGATGAAAGTTAGAGTAGCTGAGCACCTGAAGTCTTGGAAGAAGGGACGCTTAGGGGAGTCAGCTTTCGCTGATCATTTGATTAACAGTGGCCACAGTTTCCGCGAGGGATCCGAAAAGCTCCTCCATAAGGAGAATTCCTACCGTAAGCGTATCGCCCTTGAGAATATAGAGATAATGCGTCACCTCAACACTGACGGTATCACTATACTCAACTCGTACATTCCGGAAGATGGCTTGATCGAACAGGTTTATGATTCACACCGTGATTTCTCGTTCGGACGATCTTAATACCTCTTCCTTCTCATTCGTTCGTCAGTTGCTTTCATTTCAGGTCTGAAGATGGTTGTTTAACCGAAAGCGCTCCATTCGTTTTTATTTTCTGCGGTTTGCATTTGTTTACTCTCCCTTTAGAGTATTCGTTTTTTCGTTTATGATGGATAGCCGTAACCTTAAGGAACGGATTCGTTTAAAATGTTAAAACGCTGAAATTATGAATTCATATCTCGTATAGATACGAAACGATAATCCTTCCCTCCCGTCAAAACTTAATCCTATAAATAACCTTGATATTCAAACCCGATTGTCCATGTCCACCGTGGACACCCAGCTTTGACTGAAAATTCACTTCTTTGAAAGTCTTGGTCGAAAATAGGTCGAATTGACCGCACGTGGACGTCGATATCAAGTCGAAGTGGGGTTACATTTCCGCTCATTCACCTCGTCGATTTAGGGTGGATTTTGAGTCGACTCTTCCTAATTTTTAATCAATCTGAAATCGACTGCTTTGTTGGATCGATTTCAAGTCAATTTTCTAGTTCTATTACGGCCGTGGTTTCTAATAGTAACGTGCGCTAGACGTTTTCAAATCGATTTTGAATCAACCTCAATTAGGAGTAGATTTTGAGATGGCTTCAACCAACTTGTCTACCAACCAGAAATCGATACCCGTATGCAAGCTGGCAAACGCTCGCGGGCAACAAAAGAGAGATGCCCGCAGGAAACGAACGTGCATCCACGGCCTGAGGGCGGGCGGACAGTAATAATCCGTAATTTTGTCTTCATAGAAATAATTATACACTAGCGCTATCACATATTTGTTACTGTAATGATGGGTGACCGCGGGCATCGTTTGGAGGCGACGAGCAGTACTTTTTATCTGCCCTGGGGACACAACTTGTGGGAAGCACCAGCACTGCCGTAGTGCCCATCGCCTGTTCGGGTGAAATTTTTTCTTGTGAATGTGAGTAAATGCCAGTTTTAGATGCACGGTCGACCATTATACTGAAAAATTACAAAACTGATTTGAAATTGACCAAACAGTGCAGACAATTTTAAGTCGATGAAAGAATTTTGAGATGTCGACCCAAAATTGACTTTGGATTAACGTTAATTTCAAGACGACTTGAAAGTGAACGAGCAGAGCAATCGATTTTTATCGACATAGACATGAAGTTTATCAAGTCGACTGGTGTAGATTCCCCGACGACTAATAATTGACCGTTGAATCGACGCCACAGAGCTGCGGATTTCAGGTCAACAGGAAAATTTGGAAAAGTCGGCTTGAAATTAACTCCGGATTGACGTCGATTTAAGGTCGACCGACGCACATTACCAGTAAATTACAAATCGACTTGAAATCGACCCAACAGAGTAATCGACTTGAGGTGGCGGTGAAAGAGTTTTGAGAAGTCGACTCGAAATCGAAGTCCATTACCGGAGAACCGAAAATTGACAGTCAGCCGACGCCACCTAGCATTTGAGATCGGCCCCAAAAGGCCAAGAAGTCGTCTGAAAACTGACTCCGGAACAACGCGAGGTCAGTTTAGAGGTTAACTGGCGCACCCAAAGAACCATAAATCGATTTGAAATCGACTCAACAGAGGAGTTGGTTTGAGCTTGATAGAAAAATTTGAAGAAACCGACTTGAAATACGTAGACTTTCGATTGAGGTCAATTCGAGGTTAGTTTCAAATCGATCGGCGCACACTAACAAAAAACTACAAATTTACTTGACTTCGACCTAAACAGAGCGGTCGACTTGAGGTCGCGGTGAAAGAATTTTGAGTAGTCGACTCAAAATCGAAGTCCATTACCGGAGAACTGAAAATGACAGTCAGCCAACACCACAGAGTAATTGAGATCGACCCCAAAAGTACAAGAAGTCGTCTGAAAACTGACTCCGGAACAATGCGACGTCGGTTTAGGGGTCAACTGGCGCACACAAAGAAGGACAAATTGATTCGAAATCGATCCAACAGAGGAGTTGGTTTGAGCTTGATAAGAAAATTTGAAGAACCGACTCGAAATAGACTTTTGATTGACGTCAATTCGAGGAAACAACAAATTCACTTGATTTCGACCTAATTAGAGCAGTCGATTTGAGGTCGCAATGAAAGAATTTGAGGGGGTCGACTCCGGATCGACGTCGATTTAAGGTTGACAGACATATATTACAAATAAATTACAAATCGACTTGAAATCGACTCAACACACCAGTCAATTTCAGGTCGCAATGAAAGGATTTTAAAGAAAACGACTCAAAATCGACATCCATTACCGGAACACTAAAAATTGACCGTCAACTGATACCACAGAGCAATTGAGATCGACCAAAAATTGACTCCAGGGCAACGCAAGAACAATTTAGGGGTCCACATGCGCACATTTCCAAAGAACCAGAAATCGACTTGAAATCAACCCAATAGAGGAGTCGGTTTCAGCTTGATAGAAAACATTGAAGGAACGACTCGAGATTTACGTCAATTCGAGGTCGATTTGAGGTCGCGATGAAAGAATTTTGAGAAGTCGACTCCAAGTCGACTCCAGATCGACGTCAATTTAAGGTCGAGTAACGTACACTACCAGTAAATTACAAATCGACTCAACAAACTAGTCAATTTCAGGTTTAGAGAAAGGATTTTGAGAAGTTGACTTGAAATCGACGTCCATTACTGGAGAACTAAAAATTACCTGTCAACTGACGCCGAGAGCAAATGAGATCGACCAGAAATCGGAGAAATCAACTTGAAAATGATTCCAGATCAACGGTTAACCGGCGCGCATTTTGAATGAACCACAAATCGTCTTGAAAACGACCCAAGAGAGGAGTTAGTTTCAGTTTGACAGAAAAATTTGAAGAAGCCGACTTAAAATAGACTTTCGATCGACGTCATTTCGAGGTTGATTTGAAGTCGATCAGCGCACATTGATTTTGACCGAACAGAGCAGTCAATTTGATGAAAGAATTTTGGGAAGTCGACTCCAGGTCGACGTTGATTCAAGATCGACCGACGTACATTACCAATGAACTACAAATCAACAGAGGGGTTGGTTTCAGCTTGATAGAAAAATTTAAAGAAGCCGACTTGAAATAGACTTTCGATTAACGTCAATTCGAGGTTAATTTGAAGTCGATCACCGCACATTTCCAAAAAACTACAAATTGCCTCGAAATCGACCCAGCAGAGCAGTTGCTTTGAGGTCGCGATGAAAGAATTTCACAAATTTGAGAAGTCGACTCCAGATTGACGTAGATTTTTCATCGACATCAAGTAGACCAGCGTAAATCCCCATGAAACCAAAAATTGACTTTAATTGATCTAGAAAGCAGTCGATTCTGAGTCAATAAAAGAAACCGGAGAAGTCGACTCTGAATCGACCCCACATCGACTTTGTTTCGAGGTCGACCAGCGTTCATCACAAGAAAGCTACAAATTAACTTGAAATCTACCTAGCAGAGAATTTTATTTCAGCTCGGATAAGAAATTTGGATAAGTCGATTCAAAATCAACTTCCATCATCGGAGAAGTACAAATTGACTTAAAATCAACCCAACACAGAGGAGGTGGGTTGAGCTTGATAGAAAAATTTTAAGAAACCAACTTAAAATAGACTTTAGATTGAGGTCAATTCGAGGTTGGTTTCAAGTCGATCGGCGCACACTAACAAAAAACTACAAATTTACTTGATTTCAACCTAAATAGAGCACTCAATTTGAGGTCGCGGTGAAAGAATTTTGTGAAGTGGACTCCGATCGACGTCGATTTAAGGTTGACCGTCCTACATTACCAGTAAATTACAAATCAAGTTAAAATCGACCCAACAGAGCAGTCGATTTGAGGTCGCGGTGAATGGATTTTGAGTAAGCGACTCAAAATCAAAGTCCATTACCGGAGAACCCAAAATTGACAGTCAGCCGACGCCACCTAGCAATTGAGATCGACCTCAAAAGTCCAACAAGTCGTCTGAAAACTGACTCCGGAACAACGCGAGGTCAGTTTAGGGGTTAACTGGCGCACCCAAAGAACCATAAATTGATTTGAAATCAACCCAACAGAGGAGTTGGTTTGAGCTTGATAGAAAAATTTGAAGAAACCGACTTGAAATATTTAGACTTTCGATTGAGGTCAATTCGAGGTTGGTTTCAAATCAATCGGCGCACACCAACAAAAAACTACAAATTTACTTGACTTCGACCTAAACAGAGCGGTCGACTTGAAGTCGCGGTGAAAGAATTTTGAGTAGTCGACTCAAAATCGAAGTTCATTACCGGAGAACCGAAAATTGACAGTCAGCCGACGCCACCCAGCAATTGAGATCGATCCCAAAAGTACAAGAAGTCGTCTGAAAACTGACTCCGGAAAAACGCCCGGTCCGTTTAGGGGTCAACTGGCGCACCCAAAGAACCATAAATCGATTTGAAATCGACGCAACAGAGGAGTTGGTTTGAGCTTGATAGAAAAATGTGAAGAAACCGACTTGAAATAGACTTTTGATTGAAGTCAATTCGAGGTTGGTTTCAAGTCGATCCGCGCACACTAACAAAAAACTACAAATTTAATTGGTTTCAACCTAAACAGAGCAGTCAATTTGAGGTCGCGGTGAAAGAATTTTGAGAAGTGGACTCCGGATCGACGTCGATAGTAATCGACTCAAAATCAAAGTCCATTACCGGAGAACCAAAAATTGAAAGTCAACTGACGCCACCTAGCAATTGAGATCGAACCCAAAAGTCCATTTTTACGAAGAACTTACTAAATTTCTCTCATCTACCCCAAAAAATAGGTGTCCGGCAAATTCTTCGCATGAAAATTCCAAGAATGCAATGGAGGAGAAATTTGAACAGAACAAGAACGCAATGGAGGAGAAACTCGAACGGAACAAGAACGCAATGGAGGAGAAACTCGAACGGAACAAGAATGCAATGGAGGAGAAACTCGAACAAAATAAGGCAGAAATCTTTGATGGGCTAAGAGAGACTATCGATGTTGAGGTTAAACGTCAGATTGAACCAATAGTTGAAGAACTTGACCAAAGATGGAAAATTATGGAACAACGTCTTCAGAGGCTGGAAGGGAATCCAACAGTAAGCATGGTTGTAGATCCGCCAGGCGTTACTTTTTTCAGTTCTGGACCTAATGAAGGAAACATACCAGTTACGGAACCATCAAAGGCCAAAGTCAAAATACCAACATTTGATGGCGAGATCTCTTGGGAACTGTATAAATCACAGTTTGAAATTGCAGCTCAACTCAATGGATGGGATGACAAAGCCAAGGCTGGTAATTTGATTGTCAGCTTGAGAGGAGCTGCACTTCAGCTGTTGTCCAACATTGCCGAGGATGACAAGAAGAATTACCAAAAGTTGGTTGAGGTCCTTGAACAACGCTTTGGTCAAGCTCACTTGGCCCCCATCAGAAGAAGGGAACTGAAATACCGTCGACAGAACCGTGGAGAAAGTCTTCAAGCCTTTTCAAGCGAAATCCTAAAATTAACTCAACAAGCTTACCCAGAAGCTACTGTATCAGCCATTGAACAAACTGCGTCTGAGGCATTTATTGATGGAATTTTTGACTGGGAGGTTCAGAGTCAAGTTCGGATGGCACGTTGCAAAACCTTGAAAGAAGCATTATCCTTTGCCCTGGAAGTAGAAGCTGCAAGAAAGGCGTCCCGTAGACAAGGTTCCACAGTTTTGAAGCAAACAAAGGTTGGACCAACTGGAGACAAACGTCGATGCTACCACTGTGATGAAGAGGGTCACATCAAGCCCAATTGCCCTAAGTGGAAATCTCTGCAGAAGAAGGCGGAAAACTCCAACCTGGAGTTGCCAGGGGCCAACCAACTCCAGGGCCAAGCAGAAGGGCCCAAGAAATAAGGATTTCCAAAATGCGCACTTCGAGTGAGAACGTCTATGTATCTGGATGGAATGATAGCATTGGACGCAATATAGACATGTGCGTGGACTGTGCTGCTACTGGTTCAGTTATCAAGACACAATTGGTCAAGGACATCCCAGGCCTATCCATTAATTGGAGAGAAAAGCACCGCCTCAGGACTGCCATGGGTGAACAAGCTTGGACCAAGGGTACTGTCCAGCTATCCATCAAGATTTCCTCAATGGTAATAACTGGAAAATTCATCCTTGCTGATATCGAGGATGACTGTATTCTGGGCCTGGATTTAATGCGAAAGTATGGGTTGATTATTGATCTGAAGCATGACGTTTTAAGAGGTCCCTGTGGAGATATGCCGCTCTATGAGTTGGAAGCCAAGGATCGTCTCCTCCAGACCAAAGTTGAAGAAGAACTAAGTACTGTAGTCGATGAAGTGAAGAAAGATTTGGATTGTAAAACTATGTCAAGTTTCAATAAATTTTTGGAAGATTACCAGAGCATTTTTGCTAGAGATGAAAATGACTTAGGGAGGACTTCTATAGTTCAACATCGCATAAACACTAGTGACGCGGCTCCAATCAGGCAGCGACCCAGAAGAATGCCGTTTGCCAAGGAAGCAGAGATGAAACGTCAACTGGAAGAGATGCTGAAACCAGGAATTATAGAACCTTCCTCTAGTCCATGGGCTTCGCCAGTAACACTAGCACCAAAGAAAGATGGAACTTTAAGATTCTGCGTTGACTTCCGGAAGCTTAATGATGTTACTGTCAAAGACAGCTATCCCCTGCCAAGAATGGATGATCTTTTTGACATTTTAAGAGGAGCAAGATGGTTTTCAGTAATCGACATGAAGAGTGGCTTTTGGCAAGTAGAGGTGCATCCAGATGATAAAGAGAAGACCGTGTTTTGTACCACTGGAGGATTATGGCAATTTAATGTCATGCCATTCGGTTTATGTAACGCACCAGCCACATTTGAACGCCTTGTGGAAAAGATTTTGAAAGATGTCATTGGAAAAATTTGCCTAGTGTACATGGATGACGTGATTGTCTTCAGCGAGACACCTGAAGAGCACATAGAGCACCTGAGGATTGTTTTCCAAAAATTACAAGAAGCAGGTCTCAAACTTTCCTTAAAGAAGTGCTCACTATTCAAGAAAGAAGTCAGATACTTGGGCCATATTGTTTCAGCTGACGGTTTCAAGACTGACCCAAGGAAAGTAGAAGCAATAACTCAATGGCCGACACCAAAGGATCGTACTGAAGTAAAAAGTTTCTTAAGTCTATGTTCATACTACAGAAGATTTGTAAAGAATTTTGCAAATATTGTGAAACCGTTGAACCGTTTAACTGAAAAAGAACATCCATTCAAATGGACCAGTGAATGTCAAGAGGCCTTCAACGAACTCAAGAAGAGAATGTGCTCCACGCCAGTACTAGCCTATCCAGATCCAACTAAAAGGTTTATTCTTGATACAGATTGCAGTAATTTTGCTATGGGTGCCGTATTGTCGCAAGAATATGAATCAGGGGAGCGAGTCATTGCCTATTTTAGCAAGACCCTGAGCAAGACAGAACAGAATTATTGTGTGACCAGAAAAGAATTACTAGCCGTTATAAAATCAATGAAAAATTTCCACAAGTACCTGTATGGCCAGAAATTCTTGCTACGAACTGATCATGCTGCTTTACAGTGGATAATGAATTTCAAAGAACCAGAAGGGCAGATGGCTAGATGGCTGCAATACCTGCAAACTTATACTTTTGAAATAATCCACCGGAGAAGAAAAAGTCATCAGAATGCTGATTCATTAACAAGAAGACCATGCTCAGAAGACTGTAGTCATTGTTGCAAACAAGAGAAGAAGGAAGTCTCAGTCAAAGCCATACA
Source organism: Aspidiotus rigidus (assembly GCA_035079385.1). Taxonomy (NCBI): domain Eukaryota; kingdom Metazoa; phylum Arthropoda; class Insecta; order Hemiptera; family Diaspididae; genus Aspidiotus; species Aspidiotus rigidus. The sequence continues at coordinate 10,911,140 of JAVHKY010000004.1, read as the reverse complement.
ACTGAGTTCCAATGTGGATATGAAAAATGCTCAACAACAGGATAAAGATATTTCAGTCATCTTAGCCTGGAAGGAGAAAGGTGAACGACCAGTCTGGCAGGATATCAGCTCGCAGTCAGTAAATTTAAAGATTTTATGGTCACAATGGGACTCGCTTCAAGTAGAAAATGGAATTGTTTACCGGATCTGGGAAACAACAGATGGCAGATCACACCGGCGCCAACTACTGATACCTGAAGCGCTTGTTCCGGATGTCTTGAAGAGTGTTCATGATGACGCATCTGGTAGTCATCTTGGAATAACAAAAACATTGGCCAAGATTCGGGAACGGTTTTACTGGTCAGCCTGTAGAAGTGATATAGAGGATTGGATTCAATGTTGCAGAACATGTAATGCCAGTAAGGGGCCCAATACTAGGGGCCGAGCTAAGATGCAAATCTACAATGTGGGATACCCTTTTGAACGGATTGCGGCAGATATCTCAGGACCATTTCCAGAAACTGACCAAGGTAATCGTTATATTCTAGTGGTAGGAGATTATTTCAGCAAATGGATGGATGCTTACCCACTACCAAATTGTGAAGCCGTCACTGTTGCAACAGCGCTGGTGGAAAACTGGATTTCAAGGTTTGGAGTGCCTCTGGAGTTACACTCAGACCAGGGAAGAAACTTTGAATCCCAGGTATTTGGAGAAGTGGCTAAGCTGATGGGATTGAGGAAAACTCGTACAACACCACTCCACCCACAATCTGATGGTATGGTCGAGAGGTTCAACAAAACAATAGACCAATTCCTATCCAAAGTAATTGATAGTGACCAGCGGAATTGGGACAAGCTACTTCCATTGTTCCTGCTAGCCTATCGGTCTTCAATCCATGAGAGCACCAAGGAAACACCTGCAAAAATCATTTTTGGAAGAGAACTTCGATTACCGTGTGATTTAGAGCTGGGCACCCCTCCACAGCCACCTCAAGAAGTCAAGCCATTCACGCAAGAACTGAAGAACCGACTTAAGCAGGTACATGAGCTGGTCAGGGAAACTTTAGAAGTTGCTAGCGACCGGATGAAGGCACGCTATGACATCTGTGCAGATGAAACCAAGTTTGAACCTCAGGATAGGGTGTGGTTCTACAACCCACAGAGAAAGAAAGGGAAGAACCCAAAATTACAGTGCAATTGGGAAGGACCTTGGACAGTCGTGAAGAGAATCAACGATGTCATCTATCGCATCCAACAGGACAGAAGGTTCAAAGTGGTCCACCGGAATAGACTAGCTGTATGGAGTCCGGCGTTTGAACGGGACGTTCAAAACTGAGGAGGGGAAAGTGTGGCGTTCTGCTATGAAGGCGCAAGCACCAAGCTTGCACACGCCGCTAAACTTTTAATAATAGCAGACACCGCAAGGAAGCGTACTTATCGCTTAACTACTTCGCCGAATACGCTTGAACAACCTAGAACGTGCTCGATTGATTGTAAGGATCCTTGCATAACCTGTTTGCCGTTCTAGAAGAAATCTCGAGAATTCCGGAAATAAGGGTGAGACTATAAATAGCCGGCAGCAACCCGATAAAGCGATTCAGTTGTAATCTTAAAAGCGATAGTTAACGTGTTCTCGTTCTTTAACGCGATTGTGTTACAGTTTAACGGTGTTTTAGAAGTGTTGTACTTGCGGTACCAGTAATAAAGCTCGGTTTTCGTAATTGTTCTTTATTATCGGTGTCAAGAGATATTTGGTGACTGGTAGAACGTCACAATATTAAGAAATTAATTTCGAGAACGACGTCAAGTTGATGTAATCTTCAAGTAGGCCTAACTAAACAGCAAAGTTGTTTCTTTCATTTCTGCCAATGCATTATGAAAAAAGTTATTGAAAAAGGGCTGGCTAATGGTGCGTTACAAAACGGATAGTGATTTTGCTCATAGGTTACGTCATTTTGCAACTCAGCATTTGTACGAGTTGATGAAGTGATGGAAGCATTCGACGTCTTATGAGACAATAACGTTGTCCCAGTTGAGGCTCAAGAAGTTCTCAATTACTTTGAGGATACCTGGATCAGCCGGCCTTATCGCAGGGGTAGGCGAGCGCCGAAGTTTCCATTGAAAATGTGGAACCGCAATAAGGCCGCAGTATGCCCAAAATTAATAACTCCGTTGAGGGATGGCACAATGTTTTCGAGTCAATGGTGGAAGCATATCACCCGAATGTCTTCCGATTTATCGAAGCTGTGCAGCGAGAACAGGTCTTGACAGAAGTGAAGTACAAAGAAAAAGTCGCGGGAGAGCCTCCAACAAAGAAAAAAAAAAAATTATCGTGACAACGCAGCTAGATTAAAGCGATTGGTTGAACGTTACAATTCTGGAGACCAAAATGACAAAACTGAATTTGACGAGGAGGGTGATGATCATCCAATTTTGATATACCTGGGAGGAGTAGTTCATAACATTGCTTATTAGTTCCTATTTCTGAACTATTTTTTGTATCATTGTACATTGATGATTTGTACTCGTTTTAATATGCATCACGAAACACATTTTTGTGCGAACAATTTTCATGTTTTCGTTTTTGCGAAGAATTTTCAGGGAATCCAAAAAATACACTCAAACAAGAAACACAAAACCTCTTAAACAATTACCAATCACACACCCACTGCTTCACTGACGGCTCACGACCCAACAACCAGACCGGCTTTGCCTTTTCGATCGACCGTTCAATATTCAAATTCCGCATCTGTGACAGTGCATCTGTCTTCACAGCCGAACTCTTCGCTATCCTCAGATGTCTACAAGAAATATCTACTCTCACTCAGAACAATCAATACTTTATAGTCACTGATTCACTGTCGTCCTTCTTGGGTGTACAAAACATTTTTTCGAATTTTTCGAACAGAGGAAGGTGGACCGCTGGGCGACCATCTGGGAATATGTGACCCACCCCCAACTTCTATACTTGAAAATTAATTTCTTCTTTAATATTTTTATTGGTTCAATAAGATCACGACTTACAAAAGACCGAATTATTCTTCACTCACGAGAGTTATGTATGGTGGCAGCTTACGCGAACAAAAGTGTTACATTATTAGATCGTTTCTAATCATTGTTGCGCTAGAAGAGCATGGCTATATCATACTCTTAAATGGGGAGAGAATATCTGATTCAACACATCAAATATGGCAATAATACGTGTCGTCGAGGTATAGTATAATGATGGTTTAGCCACAGAACCCGTATCCACTTCTTTTTGCTCGCGCGTGCGCGCGCGAGAGCAAACAGCGAAACGACAACGAACTAGATATTAAACTATCTTTTCTAAACAGTATCAGTGGAAAATTTACGGAATGGAATTTTTATACGAGTACTTTATACCCACAGCATATAATACTGATGTAGCTATGGCTGCACCATAATAAGAAAAAGGAAAAAAAAAAAAAACGTGAACAATAACGATATTATGTAGTGTAATAACGAGAAAAAGAAATAAACATCGTTGCATGACAAAGAGGAAGCAGAGGGGATACTCAGTAATCGTCTGATTTCGAAGAAATGGGTATAGCGAAAATATTGTCAACATGAAACTGTATATTACATGTATACACAAAGAAAAAGAGAGATGGCAGTCGTACACCAAGATTTTGGTGGCTATTCAACCCAGACATTGTTTAGGGAAACATATAAAATTGAATTTAAAGCTTTCACCTGGTAGCAATTAATGAAATTGGAACTGAACCGAACTTTGGAGATTGCAATCAATCATACTTCCGCTCCAAAAATTCTGTGTATTATCCTCACCGTCCGACTATTGCGTAATGGAGATTTTCATTGAGCCTCGTTTACGCATTTTGTCCGCGAGTACGAAAGTCACCAAATGAACAGGATATAGAAAGTTCATTAAGCACCGGGGGGTGACTGCACCTCGACTGCAGATCGACTTGACAAATAAGTCAAAATAGAATGGACAAAGCTTGACTCAACACCTACATCATTAACTCAAAATAACACTGGAAATCCTAGGAAACGGGCAAATACACAAAGTAAGTAGTGCACATATCTTGATACAAGTTGTGCACACAAAATCAAAACACTGAAAATCTCTATTGAAGAGGACAAATACACCACCATATAAGTAGTGCACTTATTCCCATATAGTGCACACTTAAGAACATGCAGAACAATGTGCGATTCACATTTAATTCATTCAACTATAATATATCAAGTAAGTAAACCTGATACAGGAAGAAGAAACAGGAAAGAAGACAATGGAATGCTTTGGTTACTGACAAGTTAGCACAAGCCTCAAGGCAGCATTCCAAGTGGAGTTTTTTTTTTTTTTTTATTATCACCATACATTTTATAAAGACATTACAATATTGATACATATTAATGCAATTAACAAATATAAGTTTTCAAATAATTTACAATGGCAAAGCCCAACCGCTTCTTGAATAAATCTGAGTCCAAGACTTCATAATGACAAACGCCGAGAAGAGTCGACATTAACATCCGTCTACCACTTGACATATGCAGCGTGAAAAGGTTCCTGTAGATCGAAAGGAAGCTCCAAATGGGCGTGAAGATTAGACTCCATCAAGAACCTTGATTGCCAAAAAGGGCCTGCGAAAAGGAAGAGTGGAATTGGCAAATCACGGGAAGGATCAGGAGTGCGAATATTGTCAAAACGGCGAACTCTTGAATACAAGTCAATAATGAAACGTCCACGGCTATTGCACTGACCCATATAACTACCGCGCATCCCCTTGGCATCATACTTCTGCCGAATAATCTTATTTTGACAACGAACCGCAGTATTTGACCAACCAGAGAAGATCTCACGACAATGCTTGAAATCCAATGCATTAACCAACTGCCTCGACTGACTCCTTCGGGGTGGAACTGGGAAAACACCTCCATCAACCGTCATACCTCACTCATGAGGAGTTTGAGGTTTATTATGGGGAGGCAGTCTCTACTGTCAAGCCCATCCTGGCTGGAGTTCCTCACAATAAATGCAGCAAAATCATCTTCTTTTGAAATACGGGTCGTGTGCCAGTCCTGGCGTGCAATTATGGCGTTCGTCATGGTTTCAACGTCGTGTCAGTTTTCTTCCATGGCGGAAGGGGAACTGGCGGTCAAAATAATTTTGTGAGGAGTGCACTTATATATTTCCCATTTTTTATTCATGAGATATCTCCAGAATCGGGGGAAAGCTTGTTCGAGGTCGAAGAAGACTGTGTATAGGCTAGATTTAGATAGGCTTGCGTCTTGTATGCAGTATTGTAAGTCAGCTAGGGCATGGTGGGTGCTTCTTTTCTTACGTGAGCCGAACTGATATTCAGAGATGAGGTTATCAGATTCGAGATACCGTACAAGTCTTTTGTTAAGAATTTTCTCGAATATTTTTTCGAGTACACTTGTTAGAGCTATAGGGCGGTAGGAGGAGGCCAAAAGTGGGTCTGATCCTGGTTTAAGTAGTGAGAGGATGATTGCTAGTTTCCACTGCTGGGGATATTGACCTTGTTTGTAAATTTGGTTGTATAATTTAAGGAGATAGTTTATGGAATTTTCGTATAGGTTGTTGAGTATGAATGGATGTATTCTGTCAGGACCTGGTGATGAATTTTTTATGTCTGCCCTGATGGCGATGTTCAGTTCGAGAAGAGTTATGGGTAAATTGTAAGGAGTGTTTGTGTTTTCAGTGGAGAAGTTGACTGGAGAGGCTTCTTCTGCTAATTTTTGAAGTCTGAAAGTTTCATCGTAGTTTTCGTCAGATGAGACCGATTTATACTGGGAGGCGAGAATTTCCGCGATATCAAGGGGGTCAGTCGCAATTTGGTCTTGGTTTTTGATCTGAGTGATGTAGTGTGCTTGTTTCTTCCCCGTTGACCTCGTAATATTGCTCCACAAAGTGGAGTCGGGAACGGGCTTATCTATGGTCGACAAGAATGAGCTCCAGGACCGTTTTTTGCTAGAACGGTGTAGAACTCTCGCTTCTGCTCTTAGTTTTTTATATTGGATGAAATCGGATTGTTGCCGGGATGAGTTATACTTACGAAGGGCTTTCTTACGATTTTTAATAGCTACCAATTAATTTGGGAGCGACCACCGGTGTATTAACTTCTCCATCCGCCGGGAAGTTGAGGTCGCTGCTCAACAAAAGCTGGTAAGAAAATGGGCCGTTAGGAAGCTGAATAGCGACCGTTTGAAGGCTAGCTATCTTGCTCTCACTTGGGATCAAGAAGAAGAGCAAGAAGGCAATGCGGAGGTGGCAGCAGAGAGGATGATCAAGACTGTCACCAAAGCTTGCGATGTAGCCATGCACAGGCAAGGGCAACCAAAGAAGAGGAGGGCCGTTTACTGGTCGACCAACAAGATTGCCGAATCGAGAAAAGAGTGCAACCGTCAGCGCCGGATATACCAGCGTAGTAGTGGCCGCGAAGGGGCGCAGGCGGTTGCACCTGAATACCAGCTGGCTCGTAAAAGGCTGAAGAAGGCCATCAAGAATAGCAAGAGTGCTGCATGGCGAGAGCTATGTGAGATGGCAGATGACGACCCGTTTGGAAAGCCTTATAAGTTAGTGCTGAAGAAGCTAAAAGGCCTCTCAGCAATGAGCCGAATGGAGCCGGATGTTGTGGGTCAAATCATTGATGGCTTGTTCCCACAGCAGCCACCACCAATGGTAACGCTACCAATAGTAGATGAGGATGGTATATCCCTCCTAGGTACCGAGGAGGTGGATGCAGCAGTCAACAGACTGCGGGGTAAGTATTGGAAGGCTCCAAGCCCGGATGAGATTCCAAATCCAGTCTGGAGCGCCATACATTCAGTTGACCCAGCACTGCTTGTTGATACATTCAATGCGGCAATTGTTGGGGGACTACTCCCTGTGCGATGGAAGAAAGCCAGGCTAGCGTTGATCGATAAGAAGGATAAACCACCTGGTCTACCATCCTCTTATCGTCCACTTTGTCTGCTAGACAATGTTGGGAAACTTCTAGAAAGAGTGATAGCCAATCGTTTGGAGAGCTATCTGAAGGAAAGAGATATAATCTCTGATAGCCAGTACGGTTTTTAAACTGGACGCTGCACATCAGATGTTGGGATCCGGCTGAAGAGGATAGCCGAGTCAGCGATTGCTATGCGTCAGTTTTGCGCAGCCGTCAGCGGAAGATGATATTGGAAGCTCTTGTGAACGCAGGAGTGCCCGCATACCTGCTCAGGATGATCAGCAGCCATCTTAGCTGCCGTGAAATCCAAGCAGAGACGTCTGCTGGTACAGTAAAGCGCCCTGTTACTTGTGGGGTGCCGCAGGGGTCGATCCTTGGGCCGCTTTTGTGATGCGTCGCATTTAACCGAATCTTTAAGGTGAAGCTGCCACCGGGGGTTAAGCTTATCTGCTATGCGGATGAAACCCTGGTGGTATGCACCGCCGAAACAACTGTAGCGGTGGAGAGTATGGTAAACCGGGCCCTAGAGGATGTGACGCGTTGGATCGAGTCGGCTGGACTTGAACTAGCAGCAAAGTAAGACGGAGGCCATTTTATTCACGACCCGTCGGAAGTTCAAGCCACCCACCTTTCGCCTGCGAGGTGTGGAAATTGGAATAAAGAAGCAAATGAAATACCTGGGCATCTGGTTCGACTCAACGCTAAGCTTCAGGCACCATTTCCTGATGGCAGCGGAAAAGGTGGGCCGGGTAGTTGGATACCTAAGCCGCCTGATGAGGAACCTAGGAGGACCGAGAGAAGCAAGGAGAAGGATCATGATGAGCACCGCCTTGTCGATCCTCCTATATGGTGCGCCAGTATGGGCTGACTCCATGACGATACCATACCGAAGAAGAGAGATGGTAAAGATCCAATGAAGAGCTGCGCTGAGGTGTGTTAGTGCCTACCGCACTGTCTCGACGGAGGCTCTTTGTGTATTAGCACGTTCACCACCAATCGAGCTCCTTGCTGAGGAGAGAGCGGTGGTGTTCGAAGCGAAGAAGAGAACGACAACCAACCAAGAAGCTTTACGGGTCAAGCAAAAGGCTAGAGAAATCTGGAAGCGGGGAAAAGCAATAATGATACGGAAAGGCAAACTACAACCAAATGACCCTAACGAATATAGACCTATAACCCTTCTTCCAGTGCTGGGGAAAATATACGAACGGTGCCTCACCAACAGACTAACCAAGCTAGTCGGCCCAAATCTCTCCCAGCACAGTATGGTTTTAGAGAGAAAAAATCATGCGAAGACTGCATATATGCCGTATGTAAGAAAATCAAACAGATGCGCAAAGCCTCAAGATTTGTGCTTGCCCTCTCGCTAGACATATCGGGTGCATTTGATAACGTTGAACACCCGCATCTGGTAAGAGCATTGGAGGAGATGGGTATCCCAGAAAGGATGATCCAAACGATGAAATCGTACCTACATAACCGAGAAGTCCAATATGGAGCACAAGTGAAGAGAATACAACGCGGAACCCCTCAGGGCGGGGTAATGAGTGGTCTTTTGTGGAACATCGGATATAATGGGGTTCTGAAATGGCTAGAGAAGAGGTGGGTGTGTCACTTCTGCTATGCAGATGACACACTCATCCTCCTAGCCGACGACGATATCAATGCCCTCCAAGCCCGTGGTAGAAGTGAGATAAAACAAATAGAGAGTTATCTAAAGGAGAAACCGAATCTCATACTCAACACAGGAAAAACAGAAGGCCTCCTACTACAGAGAAGAACAATAGGCCAACGAAAAATAGAGGTACTAGAAATAGACAATGAAATCAAAAGATCAAATGTCCTCAAATATCTTGGAGTATGGCTGGACAATGAGATGTCCTGGGAGCCACACTGCAGAGAAATGGGCCTTAAAGCGATGAGAATCGCGGTAAAAATTGCCGCAATCTGCAGAAATACTTTCGGGTATAGTACGAAAGCGAGAAAAACAATGCTAGAAGGCACCACTGGCGCCTGACTCAAATATGCATCGCTAGCATTTGCTCACCGGATGAAGATCAAATATGTACACCGCCGTATTGACAACGCCCATCGGAGCATGTTACACTGCTATGGCCGGCTGTATCGGGGTGTATCCTACATCCCAGCCTCCATCATATGTGGAGTCAGACCTATCAAATACGACATCGCAGTGCGAGCTATTCTATATGCCAAGAAAAAGAATATTCAACTGATGGATGAGAAAATGCTCATTACACCACCAGCAAAAAAATTAAATAAAGCTACACCTGGAACGGGAAGCAAATCGACTCTGGCAGCTGGAATGGACTACATCAACAAAAGGAAACTGGACAAAGCAGCTACTTCCTAATATAAATACTGAACGCAACCCACCGTGCTTCTGGCTTGGGCAAGGCCTGAGTGGCCATGGCTCTTTTGGCCAGTATCTACGAAGAGAGGACCCACTATGTAGATGCAGGGTGACAAATGAAACCCCTAGCCATGTGTTTAAGGAATGTCAACTATATGAAGAAAACCGCCCTGCTAACCTGGATGGAGACAAACAGGAGACTAGAGACTACCTCATCTCAGTAGTCAAGGATCTCTGGAAGAGAGAAGTTGCAAGTCAACGACGGAACATAGACGCCAGAACACTAATGGACCAACAAGTCAACTAAGAGAGTTGAGCAACCTTACCAGTAAAGTAAAACTAGAAAACAGTACAGTAAATCCAGACAAGCCGAAGAAGCAAAGTAGCCTTAAGCATAAGTCAGTCCACTAGCCTTAAGCATAAGTACTTGTAATAGTTCACACTGCAATAGTAATCCAAAATTAACCTAAACAATAGTCATTTCCAAAGTAGCCTTGAGCTTAAGAAAAACCCACTACTTCCTTCGATATACTTGTAAGTACGTAGGGGAGTAGTGGCTAGTTACAATAGCCCTTAGTCCATACATTCTCTCCGTCCATCACTGAGCACTGCCTTTGTACACTCAGTGATGGACAAATAGGCAAGAAAATTAAAAAAAAAAAAAAAAAAAAAAAAAAAAAAAAAAAAAAAACGGGCCCTAGAGGATGTGACGCGTTGGATCGAGTCGGCTGGACTTGAACTAGCAGCAAAGTAAGACGGAGGCCATTTTATTCACGACCCGTCGGAAGTTCAAGCCACCCACCTTTCGCCTGCAAGGTGTGGAATTTGAAATCAAGAAGCAAATGAAATACCTGGGCATCTGGTTTGACTTAACGCTGGGCTTCAGGAACCATTTCCTGATAGCAGCGGAAAAGGAGGGCCGGGTAGTTGGATACCTTAGCCGCCTTATGAGGAACCTGGGAGGACCGAGAGAAGCAAGGAGAAGGATCATGATGAGCACCGCCTTGTCGATCCTCCTATATGGTGCGCCAGTATGGGCCGACTGCATGAAGATACCATACCGAAGAAGAGAGATGGTAAAGATCCAACGAAGAGCTGCGCTGAGGTGTGTTAGTGCCTACCGCACTGTCTCGACGGAGGCTCTTTGTGTATTAGCACGTTCACCACCAATCGAGCTCCTTGCTGAAGAGAGAGCGGTGGTGTTCGAAGCAAAGAAGAGAACGACGACCAACCAAGAAGCTTTACGGGTCAAGCAGGAGGCCAGGCGCTCCTTGCTTGTAAAGTGGAGAGCAAGAATTGCCCAGAGCGAGCTGGGTACATGGACAACCCGTGTGCTAATACGCGACCTTGATGAGTGGATGAACCGACACCATGGTCAGCTGAACTTTCACCTGACGCAGGTGTTAAGCGGCCATGGCTGCTTCAACAAGTACCTTCACGAGAAGCTAAGGAAAATTGAGCAGGCAACGTGTTTGCACAGTAACCAAGGGCAGGATGATGGACCACAACACACCCTATTTGAGTGTGAGGCGTGGAGGCGTGAGCGGAACGAGCTTAGTCGGTCCCTTCAAGAGATCGGGGTAGATGAAGCGAGTAGCCTGGTACCCACCATGCTAGGTTCTGAAGAAGCATGGAACCAGATGTCTGCATTTGCGGCCACCATCATGAAGAGGAAGGTGGACCAGGAATGGAATAGGCAAATGCAGAACCACGCTATGGCCTACTCAACACCTGTGTACCATCAACATCCAGATCTGCGGGAAGAAGAAGACCAAGATCTTCCCTGAAGAAAGAAGGAGATGAAGAAACTCCAACAGTGACCTACTGTTTTGTGTATTGTGGGGGTGTTTGTTGTTGTGAGTGTTCTTATGTTGAACGAATGAAATACTCAAAATAGTAAAACGAGGAGTAAACTAAACAAAGCCACAGAAATACGATTACACACTGGAGCGCTTTCGATTAATAAACCATTGTCAACAGTGACATGAAAGCAACTGAAACCAATTACCGCTAGGAAGGAGAACATCCGACGAGATCATGACTGAACCAGCGAGTCATCACGATGTGAATCATACTTATAAACTAATTCAATCAATCCCTCATCAGGTATGTGCCTGTTTAGCACATTTAGGCTGTCGTTATTAAGGTGCCGAATAATTTCAATGTGCTCAAGCGCCGTTCGTTTGAAGTACGAGTTCTCTCTGTGGAGGAGGGTCTCGGACCCCTCTTTATAGCAGTGACCACTGGTAATGAGATGGTCCGCAAAAGCCGACTCCCCCAATTTCTTTTTCTCCCAAGCTTTCTTATGCTCGTCAATTCTAATTTTAAGTTGACGGCCAGTCTCGCCTATGTATATCCCTTTACAATCATTACAATTCACCTTGTAGACACCACTTTTTTCGAGCAATGGGATAGGGTCCTTCAATTTGACAAAAAGACTTTTTACAGTATTAAGGTTATAATAAGCTGGTCGGAACCCAAACGGGCGGAGTACGCTACCTAATTTAGAAGAAAACTTCCCCAAGAAGGGGAGCCTTATCCAACGCTTCCTACTCTCCAATGTCGGATTGCGGGGGAGGGAGGTAGTGCAGTCCAGGCATTTCCGAGTCAACTTCCTCCGGACCATGAGGTCAATGTCTATGCTCACCTCATTCACTCTGGCCAAATGCTTTATAGTCGATAGCTCCCTTTGAAAGGCGGTCTGACCATACGGAATACTGGTCAACCGGTGGACAAAGCTATTGAATGCAGCGGATTTATGGGCGACAGGGCAGAATGATCTGCCGTGGACAGTAGTATCGGTCGATGTAACTTTCCTATAGATGGCGAATTCATGGACACCGTCTCTATTGGAGATCGTGAGGTCCAAAAAATTAATAGATGAACCGCCCACTTCCAATGTGAATTTGATGGAAGGATACTGATTATTGATATACTTAAGAAACTCCAAAAGGAGATCTCTGGGACCGGTCCACGCACACAAAACATCATCGACGTACCTGCGCCAATAGTGTATATGACCCAAAAGCACATGGCCAGAGGAAAAAGATCTAGCTCAAATTTTGACATAAATACCTCCGAGATGAGGGATCCCAGAGGAGAGCCAATAGGAATGCCAACCTCCTCAGGAAACTCAAAAAACTTACCCTCAAATTTGCGAAAATTGGGAGACCAGCAGATGTTAAGCAAGTTGAAAAATTCCATCAATTCTTCATGACGGATATTAAATTGTACCAAAAGGGTACCCATATATTGCATAGCAGTGGCTCTAGGAATATTGGGGAATAAGCCGACCACATCGAAAGAGCAAAGGGACGAATCCGGCGGGAAAGTTTCATCCTTCAGCCCATCTGCCAAAGACACCGAATTCTTCACAGAGTAGGGAGACTCGAAATCTATTCTAGATTTAAACCATCGGTCTAGATACTTCGCCAAAGAATAAGTGGGGGAGGACACAAATGAAACGACCGGGCGCATCGGGGTATCCTGTTTGTGAATCTTCGGTAGCCCGTATAATAGAGGAGGCACCGGGTTAGGCTCAAGGAGCAACTTTTTTAGAGCAGGAGTTTTAATAATAAATTCACAATTATTAATGACACGTCTTACTTCTTTTACGTGTTTTGGAAAATTGAAATTAGCATTTTCTTTAGCCCCACATTGGCTGAGAACGTCGTAAACCTTGGAGACGTACGAGGACCTATCCATTACAACAATGGCATTACTTTTGTCAGCCTTTGTAATGGTTAAGCCCTCCTCCCTGACCCTCCTCTTAATCTTCTTAATCACATCAGAAGCAAGGTCATTTATACGAGGGAGGGGGGTATTACGGACGAGAGCAGCACAAGTTTTTTGGGTATTGACCCCAGGCCCAATTTTTATTTCGAGGTCCGCAACTACATTAGCGAGAGTGTCGGCATTATTGAGGGGGGGTAGCCCGAATTTTGAATTCCTATTGGCTCTCCTCTGGGATCCCTCATCTCGGAGGTATTTATGTCAAAATTTGAGCTAGATCTTTTTTCCTCTGGCCATGTGCTTTTGGGTCATATACACTATTGGCGCAGGTACGTCGATGATGTTTTGTGTGCGTGGACCGGTCCCAGAGATCTCCTTTTGGAGTTTCTTAAGTATATCAATAATCAGTATCCTTCCATCAAATTCATATTGGAAGTGGGCGGTTCATCTATTAATTTTTTGGACCTCACGATCTCCAATAGAGACGGTGTCCATGAATTCGCCATCTATAGGAAAGTTACATCGACCGATACTACTGTCCACGGCAGATCATTCTGCCCTGTCGCCCATAAATCCGCTGCATTCAATAGCTTTGTCCACCGGTTGACCAGTATTCCGTATGGTCAGACCGCCTTTCAAAGGGAGCTATCGACTATAAAGCATTTGGCCAGAGTGAATGAGGTGAGCATAGACATTGACCTCATGGTCCGGAGGAAGTTGACTCGGAAATGCCTGGACTGCACTACCTCCCTCCCCCGCAATCCGACATTGGAGAGTAGGAAGCGTTGGATAAGGCTCCCCTTCTTGGGGAAGTTTTCTTCTAAATTAGGTAGCGTACTCCGCCCGTTTGGGTTCCGACCAGCTTATTATAACCTTAATACTGTAAAAAGTCTTTTTGTCAAATTGAAGGACCCTATCCCATTGCTCGAAAAAAGTGGTGTCTACAAGGTGAATTGTAATGATTGTAAAGGGATATACATAGGCGAGACTGGCCGTCAACTTAAAATTAGAATTGACGAGCATAAGAAAGCTTGGGAGAAAAAGAAATTGGGGGAGTCGGCTTTTGCGGACCATCTCATTACCAGTGGTCACTGCTATAAAGAGGGGTCCGAGACCCTCCTCCACAGAGAGAACTCGTACTTCAAACGAACGGCGCTTGAGCACATTGAAATTATTCGGCACCTTAATAACGACAGCCTAAATGTGCTAAACAGGCACATACCTGATGAGGGATTGATTGAATTAGTTTATAAGTATGATTCACATCGTGATGACTCGCTGGTTCAGTCATGATCTCGTCGGATGTTCTCCTTCCTAGCGGTAATTGGTTTCAGTTGCTTTCATGTCACTGTTGACAATGGTTTATTAATCGAAAGCGCTCCAGTGTGTAATCGTATTTCTGTAGCTTTGTTTAGTTTACTCCTCGTTTTACTATTTTGAGTATTTCATTCGTTCAGTATGCTTGGCCATAACTTGCAGGACCGTATAAAATCTATGTTCTTATGTTCTTGTGCGTACCAGGAGGGCACCGCAGCTTGGCGGTTGCCAAAGCAACTTGACAGTTGCCGAGTAGAAGAGGAGGTTCGCTTAGGAGATTCCTCCTTCACTGAAGCTATACCCGAAAGGGTCGATTCCGGTGTTGGAGGAAACAACATTGAATGCATACGCAACCCGCACCTACTTCACTATGGAGGACGGGCGGTGTTTTGCAAATGCAACACAAACGCGAGCTACCAATTAATTGTTTTCTAGAACATCTAAGAAGATTTTTTTTACCAGGAGAAAGATCGATTCCAGAATTGAAGTTTTAAGAACTCCCTTGAAAATTTCTATATAGTCATTTCTGGTCGATCAATAGAGTTACTTTCGTATCTTTTTAAAATGAGTTTCGACTAAAATAAAAATTGCTAAATTGAAGACTTTGAAAAAAAATTTTACCGAACATAATTCACCCAAAATCCATCATATCGTGAATTTTGCAAACTCATACAACACCTTCAATTTTATTGGTTGACTATCTATGCCCTTAATTTCTTAATTTTTTTGTGTACTCGATTTCGTACAAAATCTTGTATCGGACCACAAATGGTCATTTCGCCGACAATATATTCGCAAGTAATCTCTCAATCAATTCTTTATTTAAGTAGGTCCAATGGCTGATCCCAGGCTCATTCTTTTTTCAGTCCGCAAAAAAAAGAAAGAAAAAAAAAACCTAGAGAAACTATGAAACCGTGTTGAGAAGTTAAAGAAAGAAAAAAAAAAAAGACCACGAAAAGATGTGAACTCACGCGAGTAATGAAGAAGGTATTTCCACGGAATATCCGGATTTCTGGGTGGTATCGGTATATGTATAATAAGTATGTAAGACGACGCGGTGCATACGAGTGCGCCGGGAATCGGAAACTCAACGCCAAGACGTGTGCACGTTTAAGGTAGACGACTCGTATACCTCGAAGTACCACGGAGGATCCGACTCCGTCTCCAATATCGACGTCGAACCTATTAACGAAGTAGAGAGAATGCCCACTACCTGAATGCAACTCTCCCTCTCTCGATACGTCATCCAAGAAGTAGGTCATTGTATGCGAAGAGACAAGTTCAAGGCTTTAAAACGGATTTAGAATCCATTTTGAAAGAAATCAACACGAATATTTCACTGCATTCGTCGAATCTCGAAAAAATCTTCCTTATTCTCTGCCAAAAGTTCATCGTTATTCGGTGTGTTTTTTCGTTATCTCTGTTCTAACGCGATTTTATTAATTATATTTCGAAATTTGTGGTGCGGATACATATTTTCAATTAGTGTATTGGTGCATATTAAAATCGAAGAAGCAAAAATTGTTTCCGCGTTTTGCCGTGGGAAAGGTACCGGATACGAATGAGCTTTGATTCCGAACACATTTCAAGTGAGTACATAGAAAATTTTTTTTTGAGTGTATATCATGAAAAAGGGAAGACGCTACTCCTTTTAGATGGTGTATCATGTAGAATTCCAAAAGTGCCCGATGGCGAATTCGTACCTAAGATTTTAAAATAGAGCCAATAATCGGAGTTGTGATTCATCCGAGAGCCGACTGACTGACTACTAACCCAAATAGGTAAAAAAACTGTGTTAATGAACTTGACAGTCATCGACGACGGTTGTACCGCCCGTTAGGTCGTGCAGCAACGTACGATTCTTCGCGCTAGACCGATATAACCGCATTTTAATAGGTTCCTTCAAAGCGAGATCGTTATTTTCGCCTAATTAATTTCTATTACCTTCAGCCGCGGCCAAAATTTAAGATTCACAAAATACGTGCCAACGAGTGCACGAAGTCAATGCTCTTCAGAAAATAAAAAAAAAAAAGTAAGACGAGAACGTCGTCGACGACGACGACGAGACGAGAAATTAATAATTTCTTTTTAAAATTCGCTTCTTCGTGAAATCGCACGCTTCCACACATACATTGTGTATACATGCAGTATACCTTTAGGGCATCACGAGATTCCATTTTGCTCGCATCGACAATCAATCTTTCACCGTTAAATTGGTTCAAATGTTACAGTCTAGACCGGGTCGTTTTTATTAGCGGATATGGCCAACGATGATGATACTGAAACTCGTAGATTTCCATTCACCAAAAGTAATTCGGCGTATCGTAACGATTCATTTAATTAGGTGTAGTATAACCAGAGTGGACGGGTAACTCGTCTCTATAGGAATTTCGGTTTGACGACATATTGTAATTCTGGAGAAAGGTGAAGAGGTTTGATGACACAACTCTCCCAAAAATCTAGTCACCTTGTACTCGTATCTATTTCCCTATAATTAAGCAATTGTATTCTAGGCAAGACACGTTGGCATGACCGGTGGCTGATCTTATCAAACTTTATTCGATACAAACGAAGTAGAAGTTGAAAGTAGGTGGCCAAATTTTCGTGATTTTCAATTCATTTTGTAGCAGTGCGGTGTAAGCAAGCCTGACCTTCTTTACGCGCGAGGTCACTCATGAACTACCGATTATTCATTCGCTAATATACGGACAGCCATGAAATTAATCGTGGTCAAGGTTGAACCATCCATGATACGAAAGTCAATGACCCTCTCTAACAAAAATAATAATGAAAATTAGCGGCCATTGCATATTCAGCAAATGGGAGCGGGAAACTCACCCAATCTCCCCTGTTCTCAATCATCTGTCATTGCGTAGGTCGTTGAAAATTTGGGAAGTTCTGACAGTTTCCTTATTCCTGATATCTCGCTCTGATTCCTCTAAGTCCCTTCTCTGTGATGATTGAAACCAAAAATCGTCCCCTGATGACGTCACACCTGCACTCTTTTCGTCTTTTGACATACTAGCAATTATTTTCAAGTCCCTCCTCTATATCCTTCTAAACCTAGAAGTACATTGATGACATTACATTCTTCTTCAACTTACATTTTTTCTTGACAATCAATTAAGCAAGCTTGAATTCAATTCAGATTGTACGACGTTTTCTCTATTTCTTCATATTGACTAGCAGAGTCGAGGTAAAAGGTAAGAACCTCGGCGGCCCGCTGAAAACTCCTTAGTTACCCTCTCAACAACTTTGATGAACATGGCAGCCAAAATAATTGGAAATCAGATGTACCCGAATGGATTCGCCTATTAGAGGTCGCGCCTATCAAAAAGGCGTACTTACTGGGCTTGCAAGAAGTCTCACCAGTAAGACTGTACTGGCCAAGCAATCGCCAGCGACCATACTGACGGGAAACCAATGGAAATCTTCGAGGCGCAATCTGGTTCCTAAGTAGGAATTTCAAAAACTCATGGTTTCTTTAACAGAGTTGAACAAGGGATGGAAGGGAATCTGTTTTATGTGGGATCTATGACGTCATCAGAGTGTGACGTAACAAAACTGACCAATGACGTCTGCAAATTACGTCACAGTCCCGGACTTTGGAGCTATAAATAATAGGAGGGAACTTGAAAAAAACTGACCTACGACATCATCAGATTGTGACGTCACAAGGCTGACCTATGAAGTCATCAAACTGTGACATCACAGGCTCCAAGGGAGACTTGAACAAGAATTGATCTATGACGTCATCAAATTGTGACGTCACAAGGCTAACTTATGACGTCATCAAACTGTGACGTCAAAGGCACCAAGGGGCACTAAGAAAAAATACTGATCCATGACGTCATCAGATTGTGAAGTCATATGGTTGACCTATGACGTCATCAAACTGTGAGATCACAAGCCTCAAGGGGACTTGGAAAGCAAAAACTTGATGTATGACGTCTTCAGATTGTGACGTCACAAACCTGACCTATTGCATCTGCAAATTATGTCGTCACAGATCTTCGGACTTTGGAGGTATAAATAATAGGAGAGAACTTGGAAAAAAAACTGATCTATGACGTCGTCAGATTGTGACGTCATAAGGCTGACCTACGACGCCATCAAATTATGATATCACAGGCTCCAGGGGGGACTTGAGAAAATTGATCTATGACGTCGTCAGATTGTTACGTCACAAGACTGACTAATGACGTCATCAGATTGTGAAATCACAAGGTTGACCTATGAAGTCATCAAACTGTGACGTCAAAGGCACCGTTCTCTCTTATTATTTATACTTCCAAAATCCGGACCTGTGACGTCACAATTTGCAGATACCATAGGTCAGGTTTGTGACGTCACAATCTGAAGACGTCATACATCAAGTTTTTCCTTTCTAAGTCCTCTTGAGGCTTGTGATCTCACAGTTTGATGACGTCATAGGTCAACCTTGTGACTTCACAATCTGATGACGTCATAGATCAGTATTTTTTCTAAGTGCCAAAAAAACTTATCTATGACGTCGTCAGATTGTGACGTCATAAAGCTGACCTATGACGGCATCAAATTGTGACATCACAGGCTCCAAGGTGGACTTGACAAAAACTGATCTATGACGTCGTCAGATTGTGACGTCATAAATCTGACCTACGACGCCATCAAATTGTAACATCACAGGCTCCAAGGTGGACTTGAAGAAATTGATCTATGACGTCGTCAGATTGTTACGTCACAAGGCTGACTAATGACGTCATCATATTGTGGAATCACAAGGTTGACCTATGACGTCATCAAACTGCGACATCACAGGCTCCAAGGGGGACTTGAAAAAAAATTGATCTATGACGTCGTCAGATTGTAACGTCACAAGGCTGACTTATGACCTCATCAAACTGTGACACCACAGGCCTCAAGGGGGACTTCAACAAAAATTGATCTATGATGTCATCAGATTGTGACGTCAAAGGTACCAAGGGGCACTTGGAAAAAATACTGATCTATGACATCATCAGATTGTGAAGTCACAAGGTTGACCTATGACGTCATCAAACTGTGAGATCACAAGCCTCAGAGGGACTTAGAAAAAAAAACTTGATGTATGACGTCTTCAGATTGTGACGTCACAAACCTGACCTATGGCATTTGCAAATTGTGACGTCAGAGGTCCGGACTTTGAAGGTATAAATAATAGGAGAGAACTTGAAAAAAAAACTGATCTATGACGTCGTCGGATGCTACTTTCACTTAGGTCAGATTTTATATCAACGGATTCAAGATACCGGGCTGCAGGCGCAATATAGAAATCAAGTCGTTCAAAAGATTCGCATTTACATTTGTCTCGGAGGTGAATGTGCCAACCTCTTTCACCATACTTTGTTCTGAATGCCCTTCTGTGCTGTTTTTGACGACTTCAAGGAATATTACATTAATGGCAGGCCAGTACGAGGACAACGGGCAGGTACAGCGCCAAGGTACCCCATTCTTATGAATCCAGTATGACAATGCCTTGAACCATTCAGCATGTTAGATTCAGAATTGTTATTGGGAAGCATCACGCTGCTTGAAGAACTTCAAAAGAAACAAGGATATATGGAAGTGTGAGTAACTGAACTACCGTTGGGCAAGAAAATGAAAGCAGCGCCAGCTTAGAAGTGGAACGATTTGCAGTCACGGATAGAAGCCATTGCGGGTGAATACAAAACTTGGCCGAGAATGTCGTAATCGCAAGCAATTGCCGCAAATGTAAGCATCTTGTAAAGACGTATCTTCCATAGTTTGCTTTTAAGATTAACAAGATTTCATTAGCAAAGAATAGACTTGAATAAATTGGAAAATTTTGTTTTACAGGAATTGGTTTTTAGAAAAATTGACGTTGGAGAAATTTGTAATTAGAGAAAACGGGGTGGAAATCCCCCAGTTCATAATGACAACGAGAGTCTCAACTTGAAAAGACGTCTAAAATCCTCCTCTGGGCTAAGCTTACATCAGTTGTAGCCTAGTTTCTACGCCAAGAGGAGGAATTTACGATAAAACTCCGTCTTTATAGCATGGCTTAAAGGTTCAGAGCACACCCTTTCTCTGGACTCACCTTTATCGGAAAACTCCCGTCTTAATTTCTTTGTGCTCGCGAGGTCTCTTTCATCAATATTACATTCAAGCTCGGAAGCCCTATCGCAATAGGAATTTGAGAAATTTTGAGCTTTAATCCCGGTTTGGAAAGAGAATTAGTTTCGCAGCGAGACATGAAACGTCTCAGGGAGAGGAGGGAGTGACTTCATCAGAGTGTGACAGCATTAGGAGAAGTGTGCAGAGTAGAATGAAAAGCTACAAAGCTTGAAAATGAAATTTTCTCGAGTTCTTTCCTGATATATGAAGCCCGATTAATGATTTTTCCGCACCTTCTCATAATATACGTGTATTTTGAAAGTCTACTATTCATACCTTCAGTCGTAAGGTAAACATTTTGACTTTTTATTCTTGTTAGGAAAATCTGAATTCGGTGCCCAACTTGCGCGAAAATGTCTAGACTGGGGGACATTCTGTAAGGACAGAACAGCGTGGCCAAAATGGCGGCATATTTAATCAGCAACGGCAAGCCGTACCCACAGCTAACATACCAATCGCTTGCGATGTCTACGGGAGGTCAATTAGATTACGGGATTGGGTTGTTTAGCCACATGAGGACAGATGATGGGTAGAAGCTCGATCGGAGATCGGGCAACGACGACACGAGAAGTGGAACTTGAAAAATTCCGACCAAGGAGCTCTAATGGGGCTGGGAAAATGTTGAGCTCCAAGCTCGTACAGAAGAGAGTCTTGGATCTGTAGACGGAAAATTTGAAATGGTTTCGAACTTTTTACCCGACAGAGGGATTCTTTAGTTCGAACTTTAGAGCAGCGTAAACAGACTGCTTTATACAGAAAACAGATTCACGCTTTCCTTAAGACGAAAGATGATTTTCATTTCACTGTAAACCACATCCAAACAGTTTTCTTCACCTTTTCTCCACCCCTGTGACTCCGAACAAACGCTATCTCAAACAATAAATATTCAGTTTGATTGGGAACTTACGTAGAATGTAAAACTAAATGAATTTTTATCGAGCTGAACGTTGTTCACCTCCTCTCTCTGGCAGCATTCGTGACCACACGTATAATTTTGTGATGTGCTCTAAAATTCTGGGCCAGAATTTAAAATCAACACACATTTTGAGAACACCGTCGAAGAGTCAGTACTACTCTCGTCTCCCCATGAACTTCAAACAAGATAGAGATTTTTTACCCATTCGTGACACTTAATAACGGCAAACACTGAACTTGATATATGGTCTTGCCATCATTAGCGCAAAAGAAATGTCAGACGACGACATAATACAGAAAAGTAGCGATGATAGAAACGGTACGGTTATCGACTAGTCCACGAATCTAACGCCAACACAGAGTCGTGGAAACTGTAAAGACCGGTTAACCCGGCGCCAAAATTAGACACACGTCTTGTTTCCGCACTTGACGCAAGATGCGTGTCGGTAAGAATAGGCCCACTCGAAAGACCTATACAGGTAGGCATATTTCCATTCGTTATGACACTGGCGATTTCTAGGTAGCGGATGACATCATTGTGAAAGGGTTCCTTCGGCGCCGAGGG
This sequence comes from Aspidiotus rigidus, assembly GCA_035079385.1. Taxonomy (NCBI): domain Eukaryota; kingdom Metazoa; phylum Arthropoda; class Insecta; order Hemiptera; family Diaspididae; genus Aspidiotus; species Aspidiotus rigidus. The sequence goes on along the minus strand of JAVHKY010000004.1, from coordinate 10,889,149 downwards.
TGGTTTACGACCATCACAATGCGGGGCGAGTTGTAGACCGGACAGTTCCTTCCTAATAGTGCAGTAAAAGTAAATAAGGCGTATTATATCGCTCGGTCGACTCGATTACTCTTTAATAGAGATCGCGTTCTAAAAATATATGAAAAAAATATTTAGAATTCCGAGACCGCAACGAAATCACTTCTCCACCGCTGCCTCGATTACAATACCCATTGGCTTAGCCCCCATTCTATCGATGACCTGTTTATGTGCTGTATGCCATGTGTGGTGTTCACCGATGCTCAGTAGCGTAACCTAACCTGATGTACTCTGCGACGATACGAATGTCGTATTAACGCGAGAGCATTTAAAATGAGAACTTTCACTTCTATTCCCCAGTCGAGTCGAGTGCCCATGAGCCACGTACTTTTCGCCTTTCTTTGCCTTGTCATCCGTGCTACACGTAAACCTATCTGCTCATCCATTCGCACCGATAATGTCTGCGGCTTGTAATTAGCCTTCTATTGACGCACAATCAGTTCGCTGTTTATCATGCAGGATAGTCGCTTTCTGTACTCGAGTGTCAAATCCAGCGCCTGCATTATAAACAGACCTACTGTACAGGAGGATGTCCGTCTGCGTATAACAGTAATACCACTGCTGTACGTAGAGGAAACAGGAAACCGTTCGAACGTGGTTGGAAAAAATGTTACAAATGAATCACAGTCGTATAAATACGTGCGCAAATCAGTCCGCCTAGTGACGTCACGAGATATGCGAAGTTCGTCCCTTCTCGTCGCGTTCGATCTTCCGTGGCCTTAAAAGCGACGACGGTTATGACCTTTATACGCGAAGAAATTCCGTTTCTCTTCCAGGCCTGAAGAATTCGGGTAAAATGCAATTTTTACATAGAAATTCTTTCGAGTCGATGAACAGGTTTGGGTGTTGCTGCGGTTAGACGTTGAATTATAAAGCGACTTAGAACTGATATTATATATCTGTAAATTGACCTACACGCCGGAGCGTAGTCGGCTGTTTCTCTTTAGGGTATGGAACACACGCGAAAGAAAAGTATTGAGGACTTCGGTGAATTCTGTTAAAATTATTGATCTATATAAGATAATTGGAAGGTGGGTAAATTAACCATCTCAAAATTGATACGTGCACGTATGATTCCAAAAAATGAGATTTAAAAAAAAAATTAGAGAAAGCTCGACACATCAGGTTGCGCTCGTTGTTGAAAATTCCAATCGGCTCCTATCCATGGTCCACTTGAATAGAGAATTTTTTGAACAAATTTAATAGAATGCTACAAAAACCTGACGAGAATTGGAGATAAAATGAAGGAAGAGATTGTCACAAGATTTGTCGCAGGAAAAACGTTCAATGGAAAGCATTGAAAGGACAAACTCGCAGCTCACTTTGTTCGTTTGTTCGCGAGTTCTTTTTCATTATTATGTTCATTCAGGCGAGGGGGAGAATGCACGGATTGGAATTCAGCATAATATCATTTAAATATTTTATTCGAGAAGTCGGCATTTTGTTATGTTGAAAATGAAGCAGTTATTGAACTTCGTTCACATCCACCTTAAGAGTAAGTCCTCCTGTCGGTCAGTTCGCCATTATATAACTTGAGATTGAATTTTTTTTCAAAGTCCTTCTCGCAGCTCCAAAATCAACGTTTTTTCCAAGCGTTATGTATAGGTCTCAGAGGTAGAAATTTGTCCAAGCCTCAGAGTCATATATAATTATAGTGATCCAAGTCGACATTTTTATAAGTCGCTAAAATAAGTCGGCTTATATATCCCTACAGCAGACCAAAACCAAGTATACCTTTACGGTCGAAATTTTTCTCAGTCCGTAAAATAGATCAGGACCAACCATATGAAATTTTTCCAAGCAGATCAGAATCTCTGATCCTTCGAGAACCATAATTTAGCCGGGCGAGTAAGTCTTTCATGAGGAAAAGATTCAAGGGACAGGATCATGACTTCGGCTCAGAATCGAAAATTTTCCAAGTCTCACCGGTCATAAAAGTAGCTCTACGAACGAAATTTTTCAAGTCCTCAGTGTCGGAAGCACGACGGACGGCGACAATTTTCACCAGAAGACCAAAAAAATTACTTAATAAAAATTATTGAAATATACATAATAGATACAAAAAAATATATAGTTGTTTCATATAACTTTTATCATTACTTCATAACGAAAACAAATGATGAATAATATGGATCAAACAACATACCAATAGAATGAAAGAAGAGATCCAATGATAATTTAAACGAATGCAGTCATTTTAATCAATTAATGATATAATATTTCATATCAAGTTTAAATTCGCAGATGGTTTTATTGAAAATATTTTCATTATTATATTTTTTAAAATTTGACTTTTAAATTAAAATTAAATTTTTATTTCATATTAATTTTATTTTTTTTTAAATTAATATAATGTGATTTTGAAAGGATAAAGATCTTATTTAAATTTTATAATATTAAAAATATGTTCTCTAAAAAAAAAAAAAAAAAAAAAACTGAATGATATATCAATTTTAAAAAAGTTGGAAATCTATTATTCTAGCCTCCCCCCCCCATCCCCTCCCCATAAAACAGTTTTTTTATTAAGAAAAAAATTGGCGGCTATTGCAACTTCTGCGATGTCAGCGGGGAACTGGTTTCAGTGCGTGACTGAAATTTTTGGAAGTTCTGAAAATTTCCGTCTTCTAAGAAACGATCGTAATTTTCATTGGTATCATCTATTTTTTGTAAGTCCCTCTTTTGCGAGAATTTAAAACAAAAATCATCCTCTGATGACGTCACGCTCTCCTGCTTGTACTTTCTCCTTCTTCAAGTATTTCAAGCGATGTTCAGCTCTGACGATGTTATGCTGTCCTCGTACTTGGAATTTTTCCAAGTCCAACCTCATGGAACTGGTCGGGAGATTGGACATGGGACCAGGGTTGGGGTGGCTAGTGGTGGATATATTATCATTATTGTTTTGTTTTATTTCACTTTACTCTTTTTTTTTTTTAATTATTTATTTTTTTATCTATTATATTATTTTTATTCCTTTTTTTTTTGTTTTTTTCTTTTTCTTTAATAATCCTCTCCTGTCATTAGCCAATCGGCTGTTGAAATATAAATAAATAAATCCTCTTCTGAATACGCACGTACAATGATGACCTCACCTCCTTCTTCAATATGTATTTTTTCTTGAAAATCAAACATCGAGGCTTGAACCTAGTTCTTAGTGTGAGAAAAAGTCTTCACTTGAAAAGTTCTGGCCTAAAATCCTCCTTTGGACCTAGCGTATGTTATTTTTAGTCCAAGTATTATACCTTTAGCTCAAAAATCCATAGTTGTAGCCTGGCTTCGAGGTTCAGCGCTCAATCTTCCTCTGGGCCTACCTCCACAGAAGCTCATCTCCCGATAAAGAGGATCGGAACTCGCCGGAAACTCCATAAGATATATATTGAGCACTGTTGCTCGTTGCTGTTTCCCATTTACCGCAACGTTAATACCAAAATACTAATTCCAACCGCAGCGCTGCGAGCAATTCAAATAACACTGAGAGCGAGGGATAATCCCACCATAGAAATCCAGCAAAGTTTCCGATATAGGTCGCTTAGTGTATTTGCTATTAGAGTCTATGTAACTATATGGAGCCAGGTTTTCCAAACACGAGTAACAAAATTGTAAATATACCTGACTTTTACTGAGAGAGTCACTTTCCACTATTGGACTAAAACGATTGTCACGTAGCGGCTTGGGCGGTTGTCTTCATAACTTCGTTAGCTCTCTATTGCACATCTAAACAAATAAAATGACAAAGATGTTGAGAGATCTACTATACAACATTAATAATATATTTACTTAATTTGTATTCAACGTTTCACGGAAAATAAAAAAGGAATGTGACGTGCCACATCCAGTATGGCCATTATCATCACTTGGGACAAGTTCCCAAAAACTTCAGAAGAACTACAACAATTTATTTGTTGGATACCTCAGTAGATTGATTAAGGAATGACGTTACACTGAATTAGACCTAGTTGTTTTGTCGTATTGGCATGAGCTTGTGAATCTAGATGAGTTCATGGTATCAAAACACGGAGCATGACATCAAGTCGTGTATTTGAATCTTCTCATACCATCAATCTTACGCCAGTTTCACACTTTCTGTAAACGCAGCTGAATGTATTTGAATTCCATCATCCCAACTATAATTTCAGTCACATGCTTCAATGTCGAGGTACGATTGGACATCATGCTATTGCAGTGAACGCACCACTGTAGCGCTCACCAGTAAGTTAGTCACATAACTCACCGTTCACAACTGAGGAGGGTTCTGGCAGAAGGACATCCGTCCCCTAAGAAATACATTGTGCGGACGCCCTTTTGTCAGGTAAGTCCTCGACTACAGGGCTCTTCTCCTACATCATATTGCATACTTTTTTGCCTGATTTTCATTATAGTGATTAGTGGTACTTGCTTTTCATTGGTCTTCTGGCAAGGAAATTGAGTAGCATGGCATATCTATTCCTGTACCATAATATTAATGTAAAGGAAAGTATGTACTATTACAATAAGAATCAGGCAAACAAGTATGCAACATGATATAGTAGAAGAACCCTACACAGACACAGATCTAGAATTTGCCTGTAAGGACTCCACCAGAAGCGCTACTTTCTACGCTACAGGAGTGCAGTGATGCTACATTATAATCCCATATAAATAACACAGGAATGATTTTATTAACGTTCCTTATTACATAATTGATCTATCAATTTTCAAAATTGAGATATATAAAAGTCAGAGTAAAGTCTATTCTAGCAATCTCAAAACTTTTCTAGGTAGGAGGTAGCTTTCCATTTGAGTTTTACAGAAAAAAAAAAAAAAAAAAAAAAAAAAACAGCGAGAATAAAATGTCATTGTCACTCATCATCAAAGCGCCAGAGAAATTCCGCATAGCAGCGCACACTCTTACCTTTATTGGCGATCAACTTCCAACCTAGGCAGTATCTAAAGCATTAGTTTTGAGTTAATGAGCTCGAGAGCGGCAGAGGTTGAAAGCCGTAAGATAAAACTTTAGCTTTCAACCTGAAAAACTTTTAACTTTTGGTATTTTTCCGGCAAAATTCTCGGTCTTTTGGCTTACAACTTTTCTATTAAGAAAAAAAAAAAAAAAAAAAAAAAAAAAATGAATGATACGCTGAACGTCGACTCTCGTACTGACGTTGATCCTAAAAATGAAATGTGTAAAAAATTATGAATACTGATTGCTGAGCAAAGATATTGTTTATTAACAAAAAAAAAAATAGACGACAAAAAATGAAAGAAAAAGCTGAAAGGAAGAGCTAAATAAATAAAACTTTTGGCTTTTTGCTTCGTATCGAAAAAATGTTTTCAACTGTTGATTTTCGGATTTTTAGAGTCAAAATTCTCCAGCTTTCGGCTTAAAACTTTTAGCTTTCAACCCCTGGAAAGCGGGTAAAATGGACAGCCATTTTGTTTGTAACGTACTTTTCAGTTGATGGCTCCTCTATTGACTGTATTTTTTGGAAACAAAAACTCGACGGTGTGGCTAGCGGCTCCGTGTAATTTTTCCATAATAATTGACAACAAGCCACTCGCTGTGCCGTCCAGTGTTCGTTGTACCGTACCAAAAACAAAGTCAGCAGTAGAGAAGCCACCAGCTAAAAAGTAAGTTACAAACAAAATGGATGTCCATTTTACCTGCTTTCAAGCGCCTTAGTTGAGTGCTCGTGATCGCTTTGCTGTATTTTAGGTTTGTTCCGTGAAGAATGGGCGTGTTGCGTCCGCTCTCTTCAGTATTATTCAGCTTTGAAAATACATTGATAGATATTTTGATAACACTGTTTGGCGGTCCAAAGACTTTGGAGCTACTCGAAGCGATCACGAGCATTCAACTGGTATTCAAGATGTTGGTTGCATTTTGTTACATTAGGAGAATAGGCAAGTTAAAAATCTGTATAGTTTGCGCCTGTAGGCTTGTATACGTCACAAACCCAGTTCGTCAGCTATTAGGGTCGAGCATCCGCTTGGAGCGTTATGATCGGAAAAATTGAAAACGAGAGTGGGGCGATTTAAATTTTTCCTTCTGGACGTTCATTGAAAAATCTAGAAATAAGTTGGGAACAAAGCTACTCAACAAAGAATGTTTGAAGCGAAAAGCTTTCTACAAGCCACCTCCATTCATGAAAATTGATTCAGACCAATTTATGGAAACCGCCCACCCATCACTCGCAACGCCCGTGAATCGCCCCGTTTTCAAAGTGCAAGTATTGCAGCTGTCTGGTCCAAAGTAACCTGTTAAGAACGATGACGAGCTGTGTTCCTCCTGAAGTTTGCGATTTATATTTATGAAGTCCAAACATCAGGCCAAGTTCAACGTCGGTTCTCGTTTCCTGCTTTCTAATTGAATCTTACCTCTCATACATATTTGACAAGCTGGCTTAATTATATAAACGGGGCTTTACTCTTAAAACTACCCATCCTCGTCGTCAAAAACATATTGACTCTCAGTTGAATAACATTCAGAGCCATGGTCATCATGAAAGTAAGAAATTTCTCAGAAATCAAACATCGATCAGCAAAAAGGAGTTATTCCCCTTAGACTCGTTGTCCGTCTCCCGAAAAAGTAGAATAACGATGATGACGTCACAATCTAAAATTAGTAAAAGTTCTTTTTTCGGTGCCAAAGAAGCGAAAGTTAGTCATCCCATCAGTACTGAAATATCTATTTCAGGTTGTGACGCCACTCTTCTCCGCGTGACAGACTAGACAATGACTCGGGCAATTTTACCTATGCGACGTCACACTAACTTAGTTCAACTGATGTATGATGACGTCAACAATATTTCTTCATTTTCTGCCGTAACCAAACTGACAATCAGACAAACTGGACCTTGAAAACTGTTAGTGCGAATACGTGAGTCGTAATAACAATTAATGGGCAGAAAAATTAAAATCAGGAAAATCGGAGCTTTGCTAACTGTACGAAAGATATACTATTCTCTTGATTGTGATGAAATTAACGATAGACGTACCTTAAAAATTCCACCGCATAATCAAAGTGTTCCCCTATCATCCAACTTATTTAATGCCGTACTCGAGCGAGCATTCAGAAAACTAGAATGGGAAGACTGTGGAATAAAAATTGATGGAAAGAGACTAAGTAATTTAAGATTTGCTGACGATATTGTAATATTTGGAAATAGCAGAGAGGAAATACAAAAAATGATCCAAGACTTAATTAGAGTTTGTGAGGAGACAGGATTACAAATAAACGAAAGTAAAACAAAATATATGAGTAACCAATGTGGTGAAAATATTCGAATAGAAGAAATGGAAATCGAATCAGTTGACGAATTTACATACCTAGGACGTAACGTATCATTTAGGAAAGGCTTAAACAAAGAACTGCAGATAAGAAAGAAAAAAGCGTGGAAGGGTTTCTGGGCCTTAAAGCAAATATTCAAAGGAAAAATGCCAGTCAATTCCAAAAGCAAAATATTAGAATCGTGTGTAATACCAATACTCACTTATGGTGCACAAACTTGGTCACTAACGAAGGCACAAGCCAAAAGTTTACAGATAACACAAAGAAGCATGGAAAGAAGTACGCTAGGGATCAAAAAGAGGGATAAGATAAGGAACTCGGTAACAAGAGAAAAAACAGGGATTAGAGATATTCTCATAACGATAGGCTTACTGAAGATAAGATACGCGGGACATTTGGCTAGAATGGAAAAGGACACGTGGGCAAAAAGAATTACGGAGTGGATACCTTACGGCAATAAGAGGAGTAGAGGCAGACCAAACACAAGATGGAGAAAGGATATAGAAGCAAAACTGGGAGTATTGTGGGGAAGAGACGCGAAAAATCGGAAAAAATGGGAAAGGGTGGGGGAGACCTATGCCCGGGAGTGGGCGTCCGGTATTGGATAAATTATAATTATCATTGTATATATATTAAGAATTCATGTAAAAATCCTTACTGGAATAAAGGTTATTATTATTATTATTATTATTATTATTATTATTATAATCAAAGTGTACCTAAAAAACGAATATTGGAAGAGGAAAGGCTTACATCGAAAAGTTAGTACGATGATTAAATATTGATTTTCAACAATTTATCAAAGGAATGCTTCATTATGTGAGGATAGGATTTCTCTCAGATCAACAACGTATGGATACACGCTAATTGAACTTTCTTACGACAGATTAATGCTCAGGAGGTACATTTTTGCTGTACTGTTGTGACAATGAAACTGGACCAAATTCTTGCCACTGATAGGTGTACGAGAGCTCGATACGAAAATTTCAATACTTCACGCCCCCCTTTGTGACATCTGTAACGCAGATACGGAAGAGATGAAGATCTTTCATACGGGAAATTTGACGTCGTTAACAAATTGAATCGATTTTTCGTCCCATCAACTAATAATTATGGGAGTGTAACTCAGGCACTCAAATCATAAAGACAGAGAGCTTTTACTTCCTAAACAGACAGGCATCTAGGTAGTAAATTCAAGTTTTCAGATGGCCTGAAATTCTTTCAATTTTTCCTTATTTCAGGTTTTCATTATACTAAACATTCTGACAGCATAGGAGAGGGTTGGAGGGGCTATGTAAGAACTTGAATATGTGACACAAGAAACGATAAGGACAACTCTTGGCTGCTGCGATCTAATGGAAAATTAGAAGAAAATATGCGAGACAAGTCAAAATAAAGACAAATCTTGGTTATAGTGATCCAGTGGAGGCACAGTGCAAGAGCAGCAATACCGAATTTAAAAACTAGAAAATATTATTATGGGACTCCTGAGAGGAATCGATGCTTGAAGAAGACCTAAACTGACGCTACACTCGCGGTTAATGGCGGTCGGTATACTTCACTTTCCGAATTTTCTCGAGAAAAAGTAAGCATTTCTTGGTCGCTGTTATGCGCGTCAATATAATTGTTGCGGGTATTCGATTTTATCTGCCAACAACAGAGATGTAGCTCTTCCATTGTTATACTCGTTGATAATTAGTTGCCAGTAAAAGTAACAGGTGATTCCGCATTCATTATTACTTACATTCACGAAGTGACTTTCTTTTAACAATACCATCGATTGTCTTCTAATTTTTTTTGTAAATACTGAATTGCTAGATCCTAGTCGCGCGTTTTAGCTCAGTATTGTCAAACCGTTCCACATTCTGCGCCTACAATCTTACCTTTATTACGGTGCGTTTTTTTTTTGTTCTTTCGCACTGCAAAAAAATTTTCATACGCCAGATAATTATTCACGTAGCTCAAGAAATCTAGCCGAAGTGTGCAACCTGTCTCATCTTCTTGTGGATACGTGAACGAATTCGTATCGTACACCGCGGTATAGTCTGGAGTCCTACATACAGGCTGCTATATAGCTGTGCCCTGATGTACATGTACGATACGTATACGTGTGAGCTTCATTGCGATGCATGTAATAAGATTTGTTCGCGCTCTCCTCTCGCAACCAGTACCTACCTAACAGTAATAGGTCAATCAATTTTGTATGAAGAACATGTTTCCTAGTAGGTGCCTGGTCTGAACCCTCGACGTACATGTATGAACGGCCTCGGACTAGCGCGATGAGTTTAAAAATGTTTAGTGTAGCACGCGATAACGGTATTTCGACTCAGATCAGCATTGCGCGAGTCGTGTATACCAGAATATAGAGTGTACTTCATATAGGTAACCAGGTAGACTATTATTTTTTCGTTAGAAAGAATCACGCTCCACGAATTCCACACGATGTGCAAGAGTAGCCTGTCCTGGTACTTAATACTGTCAACTTCGGGTTGCAAAGAGCGTCAAAATATTTGGCCGATACCAGCGAGAGCCTATCATCATCCAGTTTTCATCGGTTATGTACAAATGAGCCCTGCTATACATAATGAGCGGTGCATGCATCCTCTCGTCCTACGTCTTCGTGAGTGAGAAAATCGTGTATTTACGTTAGACGTGTAGGTACACTTTCAAAGATAATTCCTCCATCATCGATACGTGCGTATAATTTTTTTTTTTTCTCTTCTTCCATCCAAGCGCAGTACAAACGCGGCTCCAGTGACCTACTATTGGTAATTCGCTCCTGATAGAATGGTTTACTTGTACGTATGGTTGTTACACCGGTATATTGTAATGAATCATCGTGTCTTTCGGGTCGTACTTATTGTTATATCGTTACATATATATTCCGACGCCCATACAAGTTCAAAAAGAAAAAATAATGAAAAGATCAGAGGTTAAGACGTATTACGCTGACGTAGGAAGTGACAGAATTCTTGAAGACGATACCTACAAAAAAAAATCTGATATTCCACCTCGATCCATGCAATTCTTCACGGTCATTTTGCCCACATGTTCGATTTTCATCTGCGATCCTATATCGTAAAATGTTATTATTTATTAGAATATTACGTATCTCAAGAATGTGACCTATCGCATTTGAGACCTGATTCTTTGAAGGCGGATAAGGAAAGAAAGATCTGGATATTTAGCCTGGATACAAATCAGAATGACAGATACGAAGTTAAATGTTCCTTCTACTGTTACTTCCAGCCTACGTGTGCCCATTTTCTGTTCCCTATCATCTCTCAAATATTGATTTTTTGGCAATAGGTTCCAATTATGGCCATATCGATAACAGTCCATGCTACGATAACTTGATCCACCATTTAGAAAAAAGTATTTCCTGAGAATTAACATCATCGATTTTTGACTCGTAAGCCAAAATTCCTCCTTCTGCAACGCACTTTCACAACACTGCTAAGTAGCCCCGGTACATGAGGGCAATTACGTTAGGCCTCGGACATAAGCAAATATAAAACACTATGACGCAAGGGTTAAAATTATGACCTTACTCTTCATTATGAAATACAAAATTCCAAGGGAGGGAGATGAGTTTGGACCTTGCACTTCCACGATTGCCCCAGGACTCACAGGACATAAGCAAATATAAAACACTATGACGCAAGGGTTAAAATTATGACCTTACTCTTCATTATGAAATACAAAATTCCAAGGGAGGGAGATGAGTTTGGACCTTGCACTTCCACGATTGCCCCAGGACTCACAAACGAAAGGACTGAGCCGACGACCTTACCCACAGATCTCTTTAGTCATCTCTAGAAATAACCCGCAGGCAAAACCTGAATAGTATTGATCCATGTCCAGAGTTATATCACAGTCTCTTTCGGATTGAACTATAGTCGCTAGTACCCTTCGGTAGTTTTTACCAGTTCTGAACTTATCGGCCGTATCGAACATAGTACTAAAAATTAAAATTTAGCTCCTATTAAAAAATTAGCAATGACACTGGGGGGGCCGCAAGTTTCGCGGCCCTTAGAAAAACAGCATGCCTTATTTTTGCTTACTTTATGTTCAAGTGAGTAGACGTATTAGATCTCAGAGATGCACGAAACTGATTGAAATTGTTTTGGAGAGTCTTTGGTGGAAGGAGAACACAAGGCTTTGAAGAAAGTGAGTTCACCCTTCGGAAAAAAAAGTTGCTGTCGGGGAGGCTTCAGACTCTCTCTGAACCTGATCTACCCTAAAAAAAATTCCTATAATCAAACCTAGACCAATTTACCTAACTTAGGTTCATGACGTCATCCCCAAGTCCTGTTATCGGTACTCATAATGAGTGAGTGAGGTGTAAGTAGAGCACTAATATTGAAAAAGGGTTTTAATTGTACAAATCTACTTTGTTAGTTGCTTATACAAGAGTACTTTCGGGTGTTATCCCATCATCAGTCGTGTCGCAACTGGAGAACAAGGCCTTAACCATGAGTTTTTATAGTATAACACTGTGATCTTATTAGCTATAACAATGCTGTGTTGTGATTGGTTCACTTCTTAGAAACTTATTCTTAAAATAATATGACATTGTGTTCTTATTGGCTAAAACATACTGCTTTGTGATTCAATCTATTGTTCTAAATGCTGCGTTTCTATTGGCTACCTCAATTCCTGCCGTCTCATTGGTTAGTTCCGTTCTTCTCTCGTCCAATCACCAAGCCGAATAATTTTTCGCTGTCAAGTGTGATTACATTGTTCAAGAGGCAGGCTTTCTTCCTCTTGGTTTTTGCAATCTCCATTTGTTCCCAGAGTTTTCTTCTCTTTGTGCGATTCTCTACGTGTATGATTTCAAATATTCCCTCTCCATTGTGGTTTTCTTCGTTACAGTGTTTCACAAACAGTGACTTGCCATCTTCTTTCTCCCTCGACGTTTTGTGCTCCTTTCTCCTGATCTCAAACTTTCTCCCAGTCTCACCCATATAGATCCCCTCGCACTGTTCACAACTGAGCTTGTACACTCCGCTCAATCTTTCCTTGTCCTTTTGTTCCGTCTGGTCATTGCTGATTCTCTTCACCATGGGTTGGTTATTATGGATACCCACATTCACATCGTAGCCATTGAACGCCTTTATCACCTTGTTTGTGTACTTTCCTATATATGGTATCGATCCGGAGTACTTTCTCACTATGCTATCGTGGGTTCCTTTCTTTGTTTCCATTTTCCCAAAGACTCCCTCCACCACACATCTGCGGTAGCCATTGGCTTCTGCGATCTGCTTTACTATCTCGATCTCTTTCCTCTTCTCTTCGTTGTTCTTGAGGATAGAAATTGTCCGATAGCAGTAGTTCTGGATTGCCGCTAACTTGTGCCTGGGGTGGTGGTAGGAGTCATTTGGACTGATGGTGTCAGTATGCGTCGGCTTCCTGTAGATTTTGTATCCTATCCTATTGTTTTCCATTTTGAGTGTAAGGTCCAAATAGTTGATGGTCTCATTGCCTTTTTCCACTGTGAATTTGATGCTCTCATTCATCGCGTTCATTTCTGAAAGGAATAGATCCACCTGTCTATCAGTGCCTGTCCACACAATTAGGATATCATCTACATATCTGGCCCAGTGTTTGATCGAGTTTCTGAACTTGTTGCCCTTCAATATTGTTTTCCATATCATTCATGAATATCTCCGCCAGTATTAGTGACAGCGGTGATCCCATCGCAAGTCCCCTTTCCTGACTGTAGAACCTGTCATTGAAGCGGCAGTAATTCTGGCTCAAGATCTCCTCCACTATGTTGGCGTACTTCGACCCATCGGGGTTCCCATGGTATCTGTTGCTTTTGAGCAGGGTGAGAAGTTCCTCCTTCGGTATGGTACCAAACATATTAGTCACATCAAAGGATATCAGCTTGTCGTTACTCCTGATTTCCAACTTGTCCAGTTGCTCAATCAGCTCTCCGTTGTTTCTGATACTTCGTCCAGGTGCAAACGCCGCATTTAGAACAATAGGTTGAACCAATCACAAAGCAGTATGTTTTAGCTAATAAGAACACAATGTCATATTATTGTAAGAATAAGTTTCTAAGAAGTGAACCAATCACAACACAGCATTGTTATAGCCAATAAGATCACAGTGTTATACTATAAAAACTCATGGTTAAGGCGTTGTTCTCCAGTTGCGACACAACTGATGATGGGATAACACCCGAAAGTACTCTTGTATAAGCAACTAATAAAGTAGATTTGTACAATTGAAAAACCCTTTTTCAACCCAAGTCCTGTTCTCAAGACCCTTCTCATATATAAGTATAGCTCAATGGTCGAAAATATTTCAAATCTCTGGACATTGTTCCGAAAATGATGACGCCACAAAAGTCGAAAATCTTGAGAGTTGAAATTTTCCAAGTCGCCCTGGTTCAAGTGCGAAAGTCGAACTTTTCTAAGACCCCTTCCCATCATCATAAATACAGCTTGAGAGTTGGAATTTCGACAGGGAACCTGTTCTATGGGGGTTTTTCGACAAATTTCCCGTGCACCGTGTGACGTCCGGCCAAAACAAAAAACTCACGGATTCTTTAATGGAGTCAATCGAAAGGTGGCAGGGAATCCTGTTTTATAGGACACGGGATCTGAAAAATGTCGATTGTGACTTCACAAGGTTGACCTATGACGTTTTCAAATTGTGACGCCACAGCCCCGGACTTCGGTGATAGGAGGGGGACTTGGAAAACTCACGGTTTCTTTAAAGGAGTTGAGTGGGGGACAGGGAATTTGTTTTAAGGGGCACGTGCGATCTGAAAAGTGTTGAAGTACCACACCTATGACGTCATCAAATTGTGAAGTCACAGGCACGGCCAATATAATTGGAGGAGACTTGAAAGAATTCCGACCTCCAAGCTATATATGGTAGGAGGGGAGCTTAGAATACCTTAGAAAAACGTTCTGAGTCTTATAATGTTTGAAGCGTTGCATATTTGGCTCATTGAAGGAACTAAGGGTCAGTTTTACCAAAGTGCTAATCTTCGATTTAGTGCTAATCCTAGCTTAAGTCGCCAAAATCGGGCGCTTTATTGGCTAAATCGGAGCTTAACCTGTCACGTGACTTTGGGCGTTGTTGGTAAAACTGGCCCTCAGTCAATTGGTGTATATATCATTGCATATCTAGTTACTCGAAGGGGCTATCTTTCAGGCCATATACACCGACCATTGAGCTATATACATGATAGGAGATGGACTTACAAAATTTTCGAGCTCCGAGCTTTGCCGGTCAGATGGCGGACGTTTTTTCCGGACCCCTCCCCCCGTGAAGCAGGTTCCCTGTTAAAATGGTTCAAGTCCAACATCATTGGCAAAAATGGTATAAGTCCCCTCTTATTACACATAGCTCAAAGGTTGAACTTCAAAAAATGTCCACTCTTGAACAATAATATGTGATAGGCGGGGACTTTTTCTAAGTCCCTCTCCTACAAGGGACTTGGAAAAATGTCGACTTTTAACTCTATGGCGTCATGATTAGCTGACGTCAAAATGGTCTAAAAATTGAATGACGTTTTATAGGACGCTTTTGAAAGCAATTTAAAATTTTATTTAAAGGCACTGACGTCCAAATTTTAAATAAACATACATTTATTTATTCATTTTCACCGACGTTTCGACGACACCGTCGTCTTCATCGGGGTAAAACAATAAACGTCGGTAAAAATGAATAAAAAATGAGTGTTTTTTCAAAATTGGGACGTCCGAGCCTTTAAATAAAATTTTAAAATGGTCCAAGTTACTACTTCAAGTCCCCCTCCTCTCATATAGCTCGGAGGTGGGACTTGGAAAAATGTCGATTTTCGACCATGGGTGACACGATCGAAGTTTTTAAGAATTTCGACTTTCGACCCTACAACGTCACAATCGAAATTTTTCGGAGTCCTTTGCCATACATATCACTAAAAAGAAGTTCGAAAAATTTTTACTATGACACAACAGACTCAAAAAAATTTCAAATTCTTCAAGATTTCGATATCAATTCTTCAATACTAAAACCAATTCACGCCCTTAGAACAGGTGCTTGCGTTCCTTGTTCAACTTCGTTAAGGAAGCCGTCGTTTTTTTATAGACTTCAGAAAATAGTCTAAAATTGCAAGTCCCCCCTTTCATAATTCCATGTATTGTGTCACTCAAGAGTCAAAATTTTCACAAGTCCTGAAACCTAACCCAACTTATTTTGATGACCTCATCAAAGTCATATGCGTTTGCGGTAGCGGAAATTTCCTGAGAATCTACTCCAACAAAAGAAATAGCGGGGTTGCCTTTAAAAAGATTTCAAGTGTGCAATTCTACTTTATTACTAACTAGCAATGGGATCATCGTTACCACTGGTACTGGCGGAGATATGTAGATGACATCTCAATTGTGTGCTCAGGAGCTATTAGACAGGTGAATCAATTTGTTCTAGAAACAAATGCGATGAATAAAATCATCAAGGCAATGAGACCATCAAGTATTTGGACCTAACTTTCACACTAGAGAACAACAAGATAGAATAAAAAACTAGAGGAAGCCTGCGCACACCGACACCATCATCCCAAACGGCTCCTATCACCTCGTCAGGCCCAAGTTAGCGGCGATTCAGAACTACTGCTATACTGAGCAATTTCTGTCCTGAAGAACAATAAAGACAAGAGGAAAGAGATTGATACAGTGGGCGATTGGGGCAGCTCTTAAAAAAATGGAAGTGAACCTATCATGGCACAGTGAGAAAGTACTTCGGATCATCAGTACATATGTTACCGTCGAAATATAGTGAAATACCATCATTTAATAAATTGACTAGTCATTTTATTGAATGAAACTGCAATTTAGACAAATTATAAAATTACAAATAATATTAATTAAAATGCCTAGATAGTATATAAAATGACTAGGCTCTCAATAAAATGCCAGACGGGCTTTTGACAAATTGTAAAATCATGAAATAAAACTTAGTACATTGTCAAATTAGAAACCAAAGAAGTCACATCCTGTTATTAAGAGAAGAGAAGAAAATACTATTTGTTTAAACAGGATGTGACTTTGTGGCACTTTTTGTTACACAGTAAGCATTTGCGGCGGCATGAACAAGTGTTCCTTTTGCATCCCTTGCTATAATTACAGCGCACAAATCCTTGCCCGTAACCTCCAGCTGCAACGGAATGCTGTGTAGCAGCTCAACGTAAGGAGATCGTGTTCTCTGGTACATCTGCATCATTAATGAACTTCTCCTGGCAAACATAGAATTGAGACATTGCCTTGCGTAAAGCTGCTTTAATTGTCCATTTCTTGTCCCCAACTTAAAGAGTCCATCCTTGGTCAATCGTAGGACGCAGGAAGGCTTTAAACAAGAGTCTAATTTTGCCCTGTCAACATCCGACACCAGTACTCTGACTGTTGCACCTATTGCCGGTAGCGGGAATTTTGCATCCAAATCTCGTTTCATTTTCTTCGCTTGCGGCATGAGTCCCTCTCTTGCTGCAGCTCGTTAGCCTCAATTGAATCCTTCTTTTCAAGAAGAGAGTATCTCTTCTGGGACTTTTATACGAGTTACGCCCTTCTTAAAAAGAAGGGCTCAATTGTTTCCTGCCGAGCACTGAGCACTTGTGCAGCGGGAGTGGGGTTGTCATTGTTATTGTCTTTGTCGCTATCTTTGTCCTCATTGCTACAGTTGCTCATCATATATACATGCCCTGCTGGGCTTCTTCTAGCTCTTCTTCCTGTTCGAGAGTATGACGTAGGTCTGCCGGCAAACTATGTTTAGACATGTACTCGGTCAAAAGTTTACAATTTGCCTAAGCGTGTTGTTGCATTTTATTAAATGTCAGTCATTTAATAAAATGATGCATACTAAGAAAGCTCATTTGACAGTTTTTAAATTGACTAGTCATTTTGTTGAATGACGGATTATACAATTTGACGGTAACACATATATAGGTCAGCGCAGACAGAGAACATGCGTTGTGTTTTGTAACCGTATCTCCTCTGCTAGCGGTCCAGCTCTTCCTCCCTTGCTGAACTTTCTTTGTAGCAGTGTCCCCGGTATTCTTTTGACATGTTCGTATCATATCAACAGTCTGATTCTGATATCATCCACCAGTAAATTTGGAACCTTCCTTGTTTCTCAGATGGTTTCATTTAGGCATCTTTCCAAATTTGACCACCCGGTTGCTCTCCTCGTGAAATCCATTTAGGTTCCTACGAAAAGAATCTTCACTCTTTCCTTCAACGGGGCCAGATGTCACAGCCATACGTGATAGTACTTCGCACAATCAACTGTATTGTACATTTTCTTTTCTTTACTAGTCTGCCGGTCCCACAGAAATGAATTCAACATTGCTGTTGTTGCCTTCCTACCATGAATATTCTGGTCTCTTATATTCTTCTCCACCTGTCTCATCCTGACTTCCAGATACTTTCATTCCTCCCAACTCTTGATGACTTGACTTTCCATCCTTTGATCAATACCCCTCCAATTGTCACTAATACACAGATTTTCGGTTTTCTTTATAATTACCACGAGACCCCACTTTCGGTATTCCTCTATCAGTTTCCGCGCCATATATTCCAGGCTGTCGCTGTCCTGCGCTATTACTACTCGATTATCCACAAACCATAGGCGTTTATACATCGCTTCCATCCGTCAATGGTATTCTTATACCTTTACACTTACTTGTTTTTCCACATTTTTAGCGCTTCTTTTACATATACACTTTTATGTATTTCAAATAATGTTGGAAAGGCACAGCAACCCTGCCTGAGTCTTCTAGTCACTTCAAAGCCAGTTGACAGCGTATTTCTCATCTTAAATGTAAGTGGTAGTGCTATTGTACAACTGCTTCAAGCTTTTGATCAGCACAACGCTCATGTTTGTCTTTTTCTAGCACTTCCCATAGTTTATTCAGCGGGACACTGTAATAGACTTTTCCTAGGTTCGCAAAAAAAAAGGTGGACTACTTGTCCTCCGCTACCGTCTTCTCAAGAGAGGGACTAGGACAAATCTCGACAAAATAGTCAATTCAAATTTGAAAAATCCCCTAATAAAACAGGTTCCCTACTTGCCTCAATTAACACAGTTGATGAGAGACACCTCGCGATCAATCAAATCTTTAGAAATGGAAAATTATCATTTCTTCATTGTGTTATAGGCCATTAATTTCTCCCGATGAACAAAGTCTACTCCAAATCGACTCGCTATCCCAATCAAGAGTCAACCTGAGTCGATTCAGTTCCGTCCAATACCGATCGCAGATCGACCCAAAATGACTGGAAGTCGACTCAAGTCATTGTCGACGACCAGCAATAGGCTATTATTTATAGATTCTTGTCAACTCTCTTTCACAGTCTCTTCGATTGCAATCAAAAGTAGTTTGTAGAGCGACTAAAAAATTTATAATTCAATTTTTGAACATCTGACAGCCCAGAGTAACGGCAGACTCTCAGCAAAGGAGTCAACGAAAATATGTGGTTTCTCATGGCTGCGAGTTTATCAATATTTTCTGAAAATGAACTTCTTTTCTCTTTCTTTATCTTCCAACCAAGATTTCCAGTTTCTTCTCAATGTTTCTTCCAAGAACGACACTATCCGATCTGCGTCAACCATTTCTCATGAACTTAAACGCACACTCGAGCCCTAATTATACGACCCATTTGGAGAAGCTGAATACTTCCTAGTACAATTGTTGAATATAGCTGGACCGCGACTAAGAATTTCCCCTCGCTCACGAAACGACTGTATAAAGATGAGTAGGTACACCGAATAAGAATGACATAATGAGCACCTTAGCGTGAAAAGAATAGCTATTCACCTCAAGGAAGTTGATGTTAGAAAGCGTAGTTTGTCGTTGTGCTACTGTATTCTAGTTTTATGAAACTGGTCGTGTGATATTTTGCAAAGAGCGGAAAATAGGTACGATGTTAGAACTCGAGTGTTTAGCATTTCTAGAAGATTAAGATGAAGATAACCAAGTAGATAAGTCAACAGTCATGAGAAATGACACGAAGAAGAAATTACTTAGAACTATAAAATATGAAAAATTTAATTGACACTAATATAGACTAGGTATTTGGCCAAACTTTTTCGTACAGGTATTAAAAATATTGAATCGGGTTAGCCTGCGTACACTCTTGATCACGCCATCTCTTTTCGTAGGTTTTTTCAGTTCTTCTTCATGTTAGTAGACCGTGAATCGGCAGTTTTTCTCATGTCCTCTTACTTTTCACGCCCCGCTCAGTAACAACTTTAAATCAGTTCTAAACTTAGCGAGCTTTCCTCGACGCTCTCTAGGTCGACTATACACAACATTCTACAGAAAATTGATTGTACCATAATTTAAACGATGAACTAATCGGCTTTCTTATCATTGATTGTTGTTTCAGAATGAATAAACCAAGCTTAGGATGGATGTTTTTAAGCCTATTGACGGGCAGCGCGATTCTCCCTGCTCTCTGTTATCCCAGTTTAAACGAAAATTCTCAACTAGAACCACATATAGTCATGCCCGAAGCTAGAAAATTCGCAGAAAAACCAAACGCGACGAAGAAAGTACCGTCAGTGGAAGATCGTAATGAATTGGACGATCTTCAAACTAACCAATTAGTAAGCTATGATTTTTTTTTTCTTTCAATAATAAAAAATGAGCAGAATTATAGGTTTTCACACAAATATCCTTTTGAAATTTTCAACTTTCAGACAGACAACAACAGCAACGGTTTCGGCTGGGGTGCAATAATACAGACAGTGTTGCAAATACTATTTCCGGGTGGCTCAGCTGGACCGAGTAAATCGGACGCTATCGACACAGATCCGGTAATTACAACTTAAAAACAAAATAAAAATACTTTCATTAAGTTCATTAACAAGCGACCCTCGCAAAAATTAGAGAGAAAAAAAAATCGTGGATTATATGGGCTATACCAGAAATTGCATTTTCTTTAAAATATCTTCTAAACGAGCAGGGAGTCTTCTTACAAAATTCGACAGAAGGTGCCTCTTTGTTTGCTTGCAATCAACAATATTCTGCGCGGAAGCGCGAGGATTTCCTCTCAAATAGCGCTTCCAGACCTTTACTGCTACTTGCATCCACCGCTCAATTCACTCAGCTTGCGATCAACGCTGTGCGCCCTCTGCCGGCCTAATTCTTCCCTCCGTCCTCTCGAATTTCAACTGCGAAAGCACCTAAAATTAAAACCCTATGATGCATCCCTTCACGGCTAACTCCTGTCTCAGATATCCGACTCGACCCAGCTAAATATTCCAAAAACTCGCAGCAATACAAATTTCCGACCCACCAGTTCTGCTTTATCAACTGATTCAAATCTAACCCACTCGATCTAAGGCGTCAGGACCAATCACCGATTGTGAAATTCTACCACCAATTTCACCCCCAAACTGAGCGCCTTATACTCTTGTCTTTCCCATCTCATTCTCCTCACCCCTCAGCTCAATTTTCTACTGTTAACTGATTCACTTTCATCTCACCTAAGTATGCAAATGACTCACTTAATTAATCTCTTGATTAAAAGCATTCATTTACTTGTGCAAACATTATCATCTATTTGAACTCCATCGGGTCACATCAACTTCTTGGAATATGACGCGGATGATTTTACCGTCAAAGATTCTCTTCTCTCCCACGAAAATTTCTGTCCCTGCACTTTCTCCTGTATTGGACGTTAAAACTATTACCGATCCCCAATACTCGACCCCTGGCGGCTTGACTTCTGGAAAACTCAGTACTGGAAGAAACTTACAACAATCAAAGACAAGCCGGTCTCGAGGACTTCCTCTAATCGAACTACCCATCATGAAGAAATCATTCTCACTCCTATCTTTTTCTAAGTCCATTCTTTCCCCCTTCTCACCAATGCTGCCGACATGATAACAATCATCAATTCAACCCCTCTATCCGCCTCTCTTCACGACTTTCATCGGCCCTTGGTAACAATTCCGACACGGTCACCAACTCTCTTGACTGTTTGCAATCCACTTACTTTTACCGGCTTCTCCAAGTCCTCAATACTTTTATATTTTCTCCCCAAATTTTTAAAAACTCTCCACAGTTACCTACCCTAAGCTGGTAATCCTTTTAGAGTAGTCGAAAAGCTTGAGTAAAAAAATCCAACTTATTAGCGAGCCTCAAAAATTACGGTGTGTTGCCCATTTATGGGTAATTGCAAATGACTTCCCCTCCCATAGCCTGGGCTCTACAGATGGATTCAAATCGGGCTCCAAAACTGGCCATGCCTTCTCCATCAATGGTGAAGTCTCACTCTTTTGCATGAAAAACTCGACCTCCATATATTCTGCTGAACCATCTGCTATCCATTCCTGCCTTACTCACCTTACTTTTCTTCCTCAACCCTGTATGTTCCTCCTCCTCCTCCTCCTCCCTCCCTCCCTCCCTCCCTCCCTCCCTCCCTCTCTCTCTCTCTCTCTCTCTCTCTCTCTCTCTCTCTCTCTCTCTCTCTCTCTCTCTCTCTCTCTCTCTCTCTCTCTCTCTCTCTCTCTCTCTCTCTCTCTCTCTCTCTCTCTCTCTCTCTCTCTCTCTCTCTCTCTCTCTCTCTCTCTCTCTCTCTCTCTCTCTCTCTCTCTCTCTCTCTCTCTCTCTCTCTCTCTCTCTCTCTCTCTCTCTCTCTCTCTCTCTCTCTCTCTAAGCCATGCAAAACTTCTACTCTTCCAATCCTATCGTTCAGCGCATTCTCATCTTCCTGCACACCTTCACAACTTTCCTGTCTTCAATTGCTTTCTTCTGGATCCCAGGTCATATCGATCTACCGGCATGCCAAGCTTCACTCTCGTCCCTCTCCGGCCTACGATTTAAAATCTTTCAATCTTTCTGCTGTTCCTAAATCATCTCATCATGGGACAGCCTTTAATCCTCTCATCCATGCATCAAACTTCGTTCAAATAAAAAATCCCCGATCCCCTAACTGGTCCGCGATCCGTTCTTCAAACCGCAAAGAAACAGTCGTAACTCGACTACGGCCACTCCTTCCTACTCCTCGGACTCTCTGCTCCTCCCTCATGCAAACACTGCCAAACTGAAAATTTATCCGTCTCATATTTTTTCACCCGCCCTCCTATCGTAAAAACCGGATATTTACCTCGGTCTCCTCTCAAGCCTCTTCTGCTCTTTCCAACAACTTAGAAATCATCACTAGCACTTCAGACTTCCTCCGATCCACCTACTACTAATTTAATCTTAATATTTCTTCCTTAGCTAATGACCCGTTAAGTAGTTGAATAGCTCGTAAAAAAAAAAAAAAAAAGATGTGAAATATTGAAGTCTTCCGAACAGAAGGACATTTACGATATTTACCAAACTTGTATCAAGATTATCGAATTTTCATTTCACTTACTGTTTCAAAATATTGATTCTTGCGATATTTTTTGAACTCATTAAACCAATAAAATCTTGTTGACAACGCGAACTATGAGCCTCACCACCGAATGATTCTTCTAAAATTCATAACTCAGTGTCTGTACACATCTTATTTCCAAAACAAAGTCTTCTCATTTCCTGAAACAGAATAACATTTTTCAAACTCTTCTACAGCTAAACTGAGAAATTTTCTGAGTTCACATTCCCCTTCAATTGTTATTTTGCGCTTTATTTTTTAAAAGTCATAAATTCAACTAATGACAGACATTTTGATCCTAGTAATTTCTCGTTGGGAAAACCTTTACTTAATCAGTAAATTAATAAATGAATTCAATAAAATATAGTAAGTTTCTTTTTTAAATAGATATAATTATAATTATTACAAAGTCCAATATTTTTCCAAATAATATTATAATATCAATGAGCCAATAAATGCGACATTAGTAGATATTTACGCGTGAAACCTTTTAGACATACGTCGCACACGAATCGATATCTCCGATTAGGATCAGTTTCGTGAACGTACATATGTCTCTTTAAACAACTTTTCTTAGTGTAACTCTTTTTGCATACATTGCACGTAAACGTATTTACCGAAGTACACAGAGGTTCAGACCCATGAAACGATTTGATATGTGTTTCCAGAATTTTCTTCCGCGTAAGAACTTTCTTACAAACATCGCATACAAAGGTACGTTTTGGACTTTGATTTTGATCATGGATCAAAAGGTGTACTTTCAATGATATTTTCTGGTAAAACCCTTGGTACATACACCACATATAAATTTATATTTGTGGTCAGGGTTGGTTTCATGTACCAACAAGTGGGTCTTCAGATAACATTTTCGCGTGAAATGCTTTCCACATGAGTGGCAGATAAAGAAGTCTTTTGAACTAAAATTAGATTCATGAATTAGTGCGTGTCTTCTCAAATTACTTTCATCCGAAAAAGACTTCTTGCAGTCGTTGCACTTGAAGTTTCGCTCAGGTTGACGACGATGAGTTTCTTCAATGAATATCACACGTTTTTTCGAGTCCTGATATTGGATATAGCCTTCTTTCATATACAAATCCACCATATTCAATTATTCTACGACCTCGTTTTCTCAGTAGTCTTATCTGAAAAACAAAAATAATGATGACATAAAAATTGAGATCGAAAAGGAAGATAGTCTTAAGAGTAGGGGAATAAATTTATGAACGATAGCTAGAATTATTTCTCAAAATTCTCTATTAGTCATAATCCCAATTTTATTTTTAGAGAAGTGAGGGGAGTGTGGTACAAAAAAGCAATAGAAAAGAAAGACCAGCAACCTTTATTTTTTCGAATACACGCACTTTTCTCTTTCTAAAAAGGTCTCTACAATAAATTTCATTACAGAGCATTGGCATTTTAAAAAGAAAAACTTCGTCACGGTTCAATCTCTATAAATTACACAACAAACAAGACAATTAGGTTTCAGTTCTCAAAAAACACTTCTGAACTTAATCTCCATGTTTTTAATTTTTTTTTAAAATTACTAATTGGAAAAAAAAAAAACTCAGTTACCAAATAGACAAATTTTTTTTAATGTCATAGAGTTAGTTACAGTTGGCAAGAGTACCCGTTCTGATGTTTATATTGAGTCTTGACGTAGTTGACTCCCATAAGAAAAACATAGGAAGCAAAGTTTTATTGAGTAAATAAAAGTCCATTAGAAATTCATGATTCACAGAATTCTTAGCACTCGTTCATAGGCTTTTAGCAACTAAAAAGTTTCTAATTCACAATTAGTGACACAATAATCTTCTGATGGAAGTTGAAAGGTTTGTAAGCTCCATAAGCAACAATTGATTTACAACTATGACGTCATCACGCAAATTGTTTATATATGATCTGGATATTTAGACCAGGCAGCGCTAGCATCGCGCAAAATTTTTGAATTTTTTAAAATTTCTCAAAAATATGATCATCTGAAAGAAAATTTTCCACTCTTCAATTATGTTCCTTACAAGTACATGCCTAAATTCATCATTTTTGGAGAAATTTAAGAAAAACTAAAAAATTACCTTTGGTTTCAAGTCACGATCACCGTTCGCTTATCAGTACTTTCTAGGTATTTTACATAGGCGACGCTAGCGATCCTACAATATACCCGGTCCGAATTGCGACATTAAAATATTGATAAGAAATCAAGAATCACAAAATGTGAGCACGATTGGAAGGGTACAGATTCCGCTAACGTCATCCAAGCTTGATAAAGGGTATAAGAGTGATGGTTTGCTGTATTCACGAAAATGAAACGGAAGGTGAAGGACAACATTTCATTCATCCTTAGGTACTTTGGTCTCTTTGGAGTGAGGAGTTTTCATTCTCAATACAAGGGTGGCAAAAATTAGGATTCATTCAAGTTCTAAGCCCATATAAGCATCAAGCTGACGTATTGATTGCTGTCTGGTGTTTAGAAATGAAAGTATTATTTGAAAGAAAATTCTATCATCACCTTATCCCCAAATTTTCTTCCTTTGATTTTTTCAAGGGTGACAAACTAAGCGTTTTTCAACTTTAAGCTTGAACTTCTAATTTCAAAATCAATTTTCTCACTCAAATTGGATTAAAACTAGAGTACAGCTCGAAATATTGGGATTCCATAATATTGTTTTGGAGCGCTAGTGTCGGACGGCCTTCGAGGCAACCACAGATAAGAATGATGAGATCATATTCAAGAAAAATATTATCCTTCAGGTTTTGAAAGGTTCGATTGGTTGTTTGATAGCGCATCTAGCATCGAATTAAATAAAGTGAATGACCCAACTGATAAGTAGTATGATGTGTATTAAGAAAACTTTTAGCAAAAAAAATTCGCAAATCCGGATAAGGGGTCTGCCCTCTGGCGTAAAAACAAGCATTATTTGTTGGTAAAAAAGGTGAAGATGTGAGGAAAGTTCTCCAAAAAACTCAAAGTTGAATCCGTCTCATTTGCCTGTATGATTTTTAAAAGTTCCTCACTACTTAATTGATCAATCAATTTTAAAAAGTAAGATAATATACAAAAGTTGGAGCCGAGTCTATTCTAACAATTTCAAAACTCTCCTAGGTGGCTTTCTATTTGAGAAAAAGAGCGAGAAAAAAAATACGTTGTTTAGTCATTGTCACTCATCAGTTATCATCACCTTCGAGTACAAGCTTTGGAGAAATTCCACATAGCAGCGCATAATCCGTCTTTATTGGTGAATGTGTAAGTTTGAATAGCCCAGGTTTCTGTGACGTCAATCAGTAGAGAACTATAGGCTAAATAAACTACCCAACGTTGATCCAACTGACATGTTGACTACCATAAGAATAACATGGGGAACGAAGATCATAACATAAATAATTTGAAATGAAATCTAATTAAAACATCGGACATGTTTCTCAGCGTTTGTTCAACAATCTCAAAATATTAAGGAATTCGTTATGATTGAACAAAAATACAATGATCTTAGCCCCTTGTGTTATTCTTATGGAAGTCAACATGTCAGTTGGATCAACGTTGGGTAGTTTCGCTAGCAGTTATTCACAGTTTGACGACGATTTAACGTCACAGAAACCTGGTCTATTCTTTTCTGTATGAAAGAATATTCAGGGTAGGAGAGTTGACTTTACTTGTATGAGGTAACACCATATTCATATTCTAGCGCATTCTACATATTTGCAAAAAACTTGGAAGGCTCAAAGTACAGCAAATATTCAGCTCATACCTTGTTTTTCAGAAATTGCTTACCTTAAAGGCTTAAAACTTGAATAAAACCTGAGTTCGTCGAGTACAGGATAGGGAACGCTCAATTTCAAAGATATTTATGGGTCAAAGTACATTAGGACCAAGAAAGAAAGATATCTACCCGGACACGAAGAATACAGAGCTGATTTTTCCATGGAATGTTCGGAAGTCTCCCCTAATGGTGTCTTCAAAAATCCCCGCGAATCCAAGTTGGGCCTTCCTTTTTACCGGGGAGGAAAGGGGAGGAAATTGAGTTTTTCATCAATAACTCGACAATGAGTGATCCTACAAAAAAAAGTTTCATATAAAAATTATTCTACGCCCAATTTCCTACAAAAAATATTCTATGACTTTTTCCGTTCAAGTTAATATTTAGGCCGCTAGAGCGCGTCACACCTACCCGCCTTATGTGTAGGAGTGTTATACGCGATTTGTAGGTGTAGTGAGTACAAGCTGCATTGAAGAACGTTGTGAGAATATCATAATCATTCTTTCCAATCTTCATTTTTTTCAGTCAAATATTGATCAACAAATTGAGATAATATGTGCACTGAATCAAAAATATTTATAATGTACTTACCTACGTATACAGGGTGGACCAGAAAGATGTAACCAGTTAAATGCAAGTTTGCGCTAAGTCTGTCGTAGCGCGAAAACGCAAAACGTTAGACGTATAGTTTAAATGTACGAATTTTGTATCTCAATTTTTTCTTTAATTTGAGCCATATTCAAAGTTTCTACGGCTTTTCTGAGCCGAGTTATGGACCAAAAAGTGCCGAAAATTCACCAAATCGCCAGGGTTCCCAAAATAAGGCTTGAAAATTGATAATTTACAGTATTGAGCTGAATTTCGAAAATTTTAATAATTAAATTCTTGTTTCTTAAGTGAATTTGGACGGGGAAAACGAGAAAAATAGTAACAAAACCCTAAGAAGCACCAAAATGGGTTAATAGGCCCACAAAGGGTCAAAATTCCCCCAAGTTGGAAAATCGTTCAAACTTTTGAATAGTAATTCGATTTTTAAGTGGAATTTCGCGCTGAGTCCGAAAAAAATGTTTAAAAAACTCTTCGAAGCACCGACATGGGTCAATGGGCCCAAAAAAGGTCAAAATTTCCCCAAATTGGAAAATTGTTCAAAATTTCAAATTTTAATTCAATTTTCAAGTGGAATTTTGCGCTGAGTCCGAAAAAAATGCTTAAACAGTTCTTCAAAGCACCGAAAAGGGGTTTATGGACCAAAAAAGGGCCAAAATTTTCCTAAATTGGAAAATCGTTCAAACTTTCAAATATTAATTCGATTTTCAAGCGGACTTTCGCGCTGAGTCCGAAAAAAATGCTTAACAAATACTTTGGAGTACCAAAATGGGATGATGGTCTCAAAGAGAATCGAAATTCCTCCAAGATGGAAAGTTGCGTAATCTTCAAAAGTTGTTTTCAATTCTGAAGTAAAATTTAGCGCCGAGTCTGAGTATAATACTGAAATGGTCCTAGATGATCTCCAAAATGAAAAATCAAAAATTTTTCTCATTCTGCAGTAAAATTGTTGATTCAGGGGATGGAAGGAATGTCGACGAGTTCGTCTGCCGTTGAGTACTCGCGGAGTGAGAGATCGACTGGCGTCGGGTGACAGATCCGAAAAAGGAAATTGCGGAAATTCGCCTCATTTGGGGATTGAAGGGAGACAACAATTCATCTTCCGTTGAAGGTTCGCGGTGAGAGATCGACTAGGGCTCTGCGTGTGATCAAAGCGGGAAAAAGTGCGAAAACTCGTTGTTTCAGTCAAAGAACGCATGTTGGTCTTCTGTTGCGTGCTTGCAATGAGAAATCAACTAACGCCCCACCTGTGAACGAAGCGGGCCTAAGTTCAAAAACTCCTTGGTTCAGGCAATATGTGGATACCGCAAATTCGGTCTTGCTCGTGATGAGCGATCAGCTAACTTTGATTGAGGCAGACGAACGCCCGGAATTTCTCGGGGTTTCACCCGGAGGAGGGAATGATACCGTCAAGCTCGACTTTCGTCATGAGCTCGCGGTAAGAGAACGATCAAGACCCCGTATTTGAAAGAGGCAGGTGAATGATCCCTGGGTTCATCGTAGATCGACTTTGGCCCCGTGTATGATCAAGGCGGGTGCTTCCGCAAAAACTCCTGTTGTTTCTTGCCAAGGAGAGTTCCAACAGTTTTTTCTCAACTCAGTACACAATTTTACCTTAGAATCAAAAAAACTTTGAAGGTTAGGCGATTCTTTTCGTTTTGGAGAAATGTTGACCCTTTTTGGTCCCATAAACCTATTCTGGTGCTTTGCAGAACTTTTCAACACTTTTATTCGGATTTAGTGCTAAATTTTATCTCAGTATCGAGAAAAACTTTGAAGGTTGGGCGATTTTATCATTTTAGGGATATTTTGACCTTTTTTGGGCCCATAAAAGCATTTTGGTGCTTCGTAGAATTTTCTAACGATTCAATTCAGATTCAGCGCTAAATTTTATCTCAGAATCGAGAAAAACTTCAAAGATTAGGCGGTTTGATCATTTTGCGGAATTTTTGACCCTTTTTGGGCCCATTAACCCATTTTGGTGCTTCGCAGAATTTTGTAACAATCTTATTCGGATTCAGCGCTAAATTTTACTTCAGAATCGGGGAACACATTGAAGATTACGCGATTCTTTCAATCAGGAAAATTGTTTTTTGATAATACACAACTTTGGGAACCCCTCCTGTAAAATTTCGGCACATTTTGGTCCATAACTCGGCTCTGAAAAGTCGTAGAAACTTCGAATATGGCTCAAATTAAAGATAAAATTGAGACACAAAATTCGTATATTTAAACTATACGTCTAGCGTTTTGCGTTTTCGCGCTACAACAGATTTAGAGCAAACTCCCATTTAACTCAGTAATACGCTCATTCCTCATTGGCAGGTTGCACCGTGAAAAACAAAAGGTTTTAGATATACGCAATGATTTCAACACAAGAAAAAAATAACACAAATAACGAAGAGACACGCGTAGGAAGATAGGAGCGTAAGCGGTATACTTTTTGCTTGCACTTCTTTTTATGTAACGCGCAAACACGCATAAGTGAGAGGTATAATTTTAGCGCGCTGTAACGACAGAACTACCGATTTTTAGGAAAAAAGTAATAGAACATTATTTGTAGGAAATTGGGTGTAGAACAATTTTTATTTGAAACTTTTTTTTTGTAGGATCACTCGTTATCGAGTTATTAACGAAAAACTCAATTTCTCCCCCTTTGCTCCCTTGTAAAAGGGAAAGCCCCATTAGGATTCGCGGGGATTTTCGAGGATACCTTCAGGAAAAGGTTCTGAACATTCCATGAAAAAATCAGCTCCGTATTCATCGTGTCCAGGTAGCCCTATTTTTCTGGCTTCATTTCTTGGTCTACATGAGGATGAACAGAATTCTTTCCAACACCCTGGTTTCATTTTTACAACTATTATAGCAAACCACAATTCTTTCAAAGTTGCAAAAAAAAAAAAAAATTCATTTTACAACAGATTTTATGTTCAAAACATGATTTGAATGATGGTTTTTAATTCCTCGTTCAAAACATAATTTAAATGTTTCAAACGTTGATTATAACTGTTTTAAATCATTCAATCATTGTTTGAGATATATTTTTGGAGTTTTAACTACTCGTATTGTTTCAAACACATCTTGAATATTTTAAAAGTAGTTTAAAAAGAACGTTCTAAATTTTTTTTTAAATACCTTTTCAACTTTTAGTGAAGTATGATAATGAAATTAGGAAAGAAAAAACAAGGTTTTCAATCTTTTTTAGTTTTTTTTTAAGAAAAAAAAAAAAAAAAAAAAAAAAAAAACACGTTTTAAATATATTTTTCTTCAAACCACAATTTTGACTTTTCAGTGGAGTTCAAACACGTTTTAAACATAGTTTGTTCAAAACGTCGCAACCCTCTGTATTCTACAAATGTGACAAGCGATGAGAAAAGGATGCTCATTGCCCATTCGCGCAGGAACACCATTTCTCTCTGATTGGATATCTAATCAGAAAGAAAAGGTGTTCCTGTCAGTGAGCAATGAGCATCCTTTTCTCATCCCAGGTCACAAATATTTTAAATGGGCGACACTAGCGAACCTACAATTTGCACGTGCTCACGATTGCGATTTTCAAAAAATTGTAGAAAAAGAATGGATCATTGTAAAGAGCTGAAACTTGGCTCGAATGAACAATTTTTTACGAGCTATACTACCATATCAAGGAAAGGAATGAATATTACCTCTTAACGAATAAAGGCGGAGTTATGTAAAAATTTGAATGATGCTATGATAAAAGTGAAGTTTACAGACGTAATGAAACGAAGTATATCAACCGCAAAACGCAAACTTTTCGACTCGCACTGATCACTACAAATGAAACACTGATCATACCCGTTATACAGATGTTCAAAAAGAGAAGAAGGCAAACGCCAAAAACTGGTTTTGGAGGGGCGGATGTTCACCGATTTCAAGTTTATTTTGCACCGGGCCCAGGTATCCGCTTGGAACGCTATGTGGCTATTATAAATTTGGTTGTACTTCGGACCAGGGAACCCCTGGCGCGCTACTATCGCCTTCTAATTTTGATACATAAACAAACCAGCATAACAACGTAGATATCGCCTTATTTTTGAGTTGACGGCGTATTGGTCAGATACAGCCGTGTCTGGCCGGTCCAAATAAATATGTAAATACATACTAAAAGACCTAATTACATTGAAAACCTTTTGTAAGCACGGAAACCTCGTACAAAGTTCACGATCAGTCCAAAATTTTTGTTGTTAGTGTGGCTAGCTACATTGCTTCTCATTTTATCTACTACTTTGTTTTCTCGGTTTATTACCATAATAAGTAGATGGGAATTCTCTTTCCTCTTGAATAAAGTTTCATAAATACCAGGATACTTCAAATAGTTGAGAAGCCTCCAAAAATCTTCTGATAATTCTGCGCAGATATAAAAGATACAACCGAGGAGCAATTAACGGGAGGCCAGAAATTTAGAAATATCTGTCAAGCATTATTCTTGAATGTCGAAAAATAATGAAAAATTCATTCGACTTGTGATTAATCAATTAATAATTTTCAGCAACCCAGTCTAACGCAGTCCCCGTGGACCAATTTACTAGCCGTCGGTTTCAAAATTTTGACCGCATTCCTTGGAGGACAAGGAGTTAACGACGGTATTGACAAGGTGGACAATAACAATGGACCCATGAATGTAAGTAATACTAATTTTTGTCATAATATTAACGCGTACACCTTTCGCTTGATACGATAGAAATTGCTATTTTCCTCCGTATCCCATTTTTTGGTCAGCGCCCCCTCTTTTACATCTGTTTGCTTACGTAGGTAAGTTAGGCATTATTTTGTAAGTTTTTACTTTTTCGCTGTCTCTATATTTCTTCTTCTTACATAATGGATGAATAATATAAAATTTCTATATTAAAAATCATTTTTGAAAAAAAAAAAAAAAGTAACAATCTTGTAGAACGGTAGTGTTGTATAATACGGTACGGTATTTTAGTCTTTTGCCAACACTTTACGCGGGTTTCTTAAAGAATTTGAGATTAAAAAAAAAACGCCTGGAACGCAGGCATTTGTCTTACACGCACTTAACAATTTTCCATCCTACAAGGAGTACCAGAGAGTTTTCACGAATTAGCGGTGCATTTGATCGCGATTCTTCAAGCTTATTATCATAAATGAGGGAGATCACCACTGAAACTATAAAATTATTTTGTTTCACCCCCTTACTATTTTTTTTTTTTTTTTTCTTTGGCTAAAGCTTGGCAAGTTGATTTGAAAAGTAAATATAGTTAGCTTCATACTTCCACTCACAGTCAAACGTCGAAAAAATCACGTGGAAAAAAAAAACTTCAAGAATCAGCGTTCTGCGCAACTTTGTATAAGTGGCAGTAAATCGCAACCATACCTCAATAAATTTGTGTACTTCCGTAACCTTTTTATTATTAATCTCTCCAAAGGAAATTAAGACCTAAAAAAAAACTCGAGCTTCAACGCAAAAATTCTGAGTTTTCTTAGCCACGTACCTGATAGAATATGGGAGCTTGTAACTTTCAGAACAAAGTAAGTTTCCAGATTCATCTTCCAGTACTTGTCCGTTTTTCCATCATCATGTAATCTCAACCTGAAAAAAAAGGAAAAACAGAGTTTGTTCAGTATTGAACTCACAGTTTGTGTACTAGATTCTATCAACTAGATCAAACAAAGAATGTAGGACTCCTTCTTTGATAAATGATATTCTACAATACAAACACTGATAACAAATCCAATATTTGGATGGTATTACCATGAATTTGACTCAATCAGGGTGTCCACTTTTTCTCTGAAATAAAATTCCATGACTTTTCCCTGACTTTTTCAGGTTTTTCCAGACCATAATCTCCACTGAAAAGCAAGAGGAAAAACTTCCTAGCTTGAACTTTTTTTGACGAATCTCAAAAAATTCCCTGACTTTGGGTAAAATTCCCAAAATTATTCGACTTTTCTCTGACTTTTCCAGGTCTCACAAAATTCCCTGACTTTTACCTGACTTCCAGATTTTCCAGACAAGTGGATACCCTGTCAATAAATAGATAAAAAATAGTTGTTCCAATCATAAATTTCCAACAGTTTGAAAGTTTGTTGCTCTTCCTTGTTCTAAGGCCCGACCCGACAGACCACTTTGGTCGACAGAATATTGATGTCAACAGAGAATATACAGTCACCCTCTAGTAGCATTCTGTCACTTTGGTCACTTTGAATGTGCAATCATAATTACAACATTGAGAATTGTAATGGCATACATTTAATCGCACGCCTCAAAAAACGAAATTGCCCGCCTATCGATGACACGCCAAGGAAACAAAATTGACACGCCTAAGAAATGTATTACACGGATAAAAACGAAGTAAGTAGTGCACACATCCTCATATAAGTTGTGCACTCGAGATCCAAAACACTAGAAATCCTATGAAACGGACAAATACACAAAGTAAGTAGTGCACACATCTTGATACAAGTTGTGCACACAAAATCAAAACACTGAAAATCTCTATTGAAGAGGACAAATACACCACCATGTAAGTAGTGCACTTATTCCCATATAGTGCACACTTAAGAACATGCAGAACAATGTGCGATTCACATTTAATTCATTCAACTATAATATATCAAGTAAGTAAACCTGATACAGGAAGAAGAAACAGGAAAGAAGACAATGGAATGCTTTGGTTACTGACAAGTTAGCACAAGCCACAAGGCAGCATTCCAAGTGGATTTTATTATTTTTTTTTTACCGTCACCATATAGGTATTTCATAAACACATTACAATAATGATACATATTAATGCAATTAACAAATATAAGTTTTCAAATAATTTACAACGGCTAAGCCCAACCGCTTCTTGAATAAATCTGAGTTCAAGACTATATGGTACCTGCCTTCATAATAACAAATGCCTAGAAGAGTCGAAATTAACATCCGCCTACCACTTGACATGTGCAGCGTGAAAAGTTTCCTGAAGATCGAAAGGAAGCTCCAAATGGGCCTGAAGATTAGACTCCATCAAGAACCTTGATTGCCAAAAAGGGCCTGCGAAAAGGAAGAGTGGAATTGGCAAATCACGGGAAGGATCAGAAGTGCGAATATTGTCAAAACGGCGAACTCTTGAATACAAGTCAATAATGAAACGTCCACGGCTATTGCACTGACCCATATAACTACCGCGCATCCCCTTGGCATCATACTTCTGCCGAATCATCTTATTTTGACGACGAACCGCAGTATTTGACCAACCAGAGAAGATCTCACGACAATGCTCGAAATCCAATGCAATCCAATGCATTAACCAACTGACTCGACTGACTCCTTCGTGGTGGAACAACTGGGAAAACACCTCCATCAACAGTCATATGTACCTCACTCATGAGAAGTTTGAGGTTTATTATGGGGAGGCAGTATCTACTGTCAAGCCCATACTGGCTGGAGTTCCTCACAATAAATGCAGCAAAATTATCTTCTTTTGAAATACGGGTCGTGTGCCAGTCCTGGCGTGCATTTATGGCGTTCGTCATGGATTCAACGTCGTGTCAGTTTTTTTCCATGGCGGGAGGGGAACTGGCCGTCAATATAATTTTATGAGGCGTGCACTTATATATTTCTCAATATCAATCTGTAATAACGAGAGTCGACTCAATTTTGATCTCAATGGTGAGACATCGGTAACTAGAGGTGGTCGATCTGTAGTCATTTTTGGTCACGTTACAGAACTGAATCGACTCTGGACGAGTCGATTTTAAGTTGAAATGGTCCATCAGGAAGATTTGGTGGTAGATTGGTTTTTGACCAATCAGGAGGAAAAATCCAATCACCCCTGTCACCTGAAGGATACTGGACGGATGTCTCTAAACAGAATAACCTCTCTCAAGTGACTCTGTAAAAAGTTTGGGTCAAATAATTTCAAGCCGAATAGTGGAAAGACTTTGCTGGAAACAAAAGACATTTGGAAAAGTATCAAGGTAGAAGCTCCCAACAAGAGGTATAAAATTTTGAAACAGTGGACTTCAAAAAATGTCACCATAAAAGAGATTTGAAAAAGTTTTAAGGTACAGACGTTTTGACGCTCGCAGCTTGCTGAGTGACATGATGAAATTGCGAACCTCAATATTTTGCATACCACGCCACCGAGAATTATTCTAACTTGAGGGTCAATGAAGTTCGGAAGTTATTTAACTGCTTTCTCAAGGAATGTTTTAAATTCACAGCTAGTCTGGCGTTTGCGGGGATGGAGGGCTGATCTCTCCTGAAAGCCCGAGTTAGCTATTGGGAGTTCGCTTCGTATTTTATTTCAGACTATCTTCTCTCACAAGATTCGGCTGTCAAATTGCGGCAAAGGTCAGTAGATTCTGTCAGCTAGACCTCGCCAATGTTAAATGGACCAATCAATTTCCTTCATCCTAAATTCTACAAATATGAAGTCAAATGTTTCAAAAATCATACTTCATTTCTAATTTTTCAAAATAATCTACCGGAATCCGATATTCCGCGCTCGCTCATCAACCAGGTCCTTCCTCGTTTATGATAATAAGATTTGCGAAAACTCTCTCTCTGTTTACAAAAACACTTTTACGGTACCCGTCTTCTCGACGTTAAAATACACTACAAATTAACAAGATCGTAGTTAATGTTCGACACCCAATTCTACATAAGGTTATCCTAACGGTGTAACCTAAAGATCTAGATCATATAGGTAAACTTGCCTACTTGTAACACTTGATAATTATAGTAGATATGCATGAAAAAAAAAAACAAGAAAGAGAAGAATAGAAACTATAGACACGATGCTCGACTCGAACTCTCTTTATTTGTATAGTTTATTTGAGAACAACTAAGTAGAGCTTGCGTGAGAATTTTCTGAATCTATTATGTTAAAAATGAGCCCGCTGGGTCCTATTTGTGTAGTATATCGGCCTGATTGCAAAGACGCACTTTAAAAAGTATCAATTACTGCAGTGATATGTTTAATTATGACCACCTCCGTATAGAAAACTGTCAATCAAGAGCTGGGAGATATCATCGAATTTAAAATGATAGAGCATATATACATATATATAGGCTAAATGAGGTACCCATATCAACATTACGCGGTAATTCTCATATAATATCGATTCCAGACCAGACTGCAGTCTTGGCATAAATTCGTAATAATTAATCGAAAATCTCGAGTTCTTTGATTACCGCGTCGTTCAGATGACACACGATCTTCGAAAATGATATGCGACCTGAATTTTCAAACAGCCGTCGAGAATCGCGGTTACGTTTTCTAAGTATTTAAATTCTAATATTTTTAACGGTTTTGACAATACGTGGCGTAAAATCTTCGTAATTTTTCGTAGGTATTCTTATCTAAAAAAAAAAAAAAAGAGGAATTTATTTCCAAAATCTTCATTTGCATAACTTATACACGCTATTCACACTGAAAATGTACACTCCTTCGGAAAAATATATATATCGACGTCGTCATCTCCAGTTTTTTAAATAAATATCAACGACAGTTAAAGAGAAACTTGAAAAATCACTCTCCCGGCAGCAGAATTAAACTTTCACCGTAGAATATCATTTTCTTTCAAAGTTCCAAACCATTCAGCCTGCTTTGCTTTCGGTAATCTACTCTGAAGTGACTTTCTATAGGTACGCAACGCGCGTTCATGATGTAAATAATTAAAAGATGATGCAATAACAAATTTTCTAGAACTGTTCAAATTACAGTCGACGTCCGGCTTGTGTCCTGTTAGAATTACCGGAATCTTGAAAAAACGGTTGTTAGCGTTCGGAAGAATAAAATTCATTTCGCGTTAAAATTTCATTCGACGTCACCTTTTTTTCTTTAAATTTTTTTCTTACTTGAGATCTTTACAAATAAAAAATATTAAATTTATAGAATTTTTTCTTCTTTCTTTTCAATTAACGAACTTTGCAACTGCATTTAGGGTTATGGGCTGGAGTGGGCGAATGAATCCGACAGTAAGGAGGCATAGAAGTAGATGTGGATACAAGGTAGTTTTTCGTGCTGGTGATTCTCTCATGATTTTTTGAGAGGGGGTTTGTGATGCAGAGCGGAACAGAATGGTGAAGCCAGCAGGGCAAGAGAGGAAATGTTCTATCAGCACTGCAGTATGGCGTAGGCATCTTCTGAACCTGGTTGAAATGACTCTTTCGCGTTGAGAAAAGCGGTTTAGAGTAAACCAAGGATAGGAGATTTTTTAATAGATCGAAGCTTCTTGGAGGATGAGAAGGACCAGAAATCATACCAGGAGGAACGGATGAGAGGGCAGTTCAGAGATCGAGAGGGAGGACAGAGCAATCAATTATGCAAGGTGAATGCAGTGACTGCTTTGCGGCAAGGTCGACTGCATTATCTTATGTCGAGGAAGAATGACTAGCGATGGGATTATTCACTATTATTCCAAACCACAAATTAGCAGCTATTTAGAACTACTGCTACCGAGTAATCTCTGTCCTGAAGGACAATGGGGAGAAGAGGAAAGAAATCGAGACAGTAGCAGATCGTACTAGCCAATGGCTACCCGAAAATGGAAGCAAAGAAGGAAACCCATGGCAGCACAGTAAGAAAGTACTTAGTACCTTGGGAAAGTACACAAATAGGTGGTCAAGGTTTCAATGGTCATGATATGAGTGCGGGCATCCCTAACAGCCCACCCTTGGTGAAGAGAATGAGTACAGATCAGATGGAAGGAAAGAACGAGGGGAACTTCGGTGAAAAATACGAGCTTAGGCGAAGGCATCTACATCGGCGAGACTGGGAGAAAGTTCAACATCGGGAAAAAAGAGCACAAAACATCATGGGAAAAAAAAGTAAGAAGTCACTGTTTGGAATACACTGCAATGAAGAACAGAACAATGGTAAAGGAATATTTGAAGTCATACACGTAGAAAACCACAAACAGGAAAGAAAACTCTCGAAACAGATGGAGTTGGAGGGAAGCCACCTCTTGAACAATTTAATCACGTGATCGGACGAGAGAGAAAGAACGATATCAGCACGCCTGGTGGCCAGCGCATAAATCACAACGCAGTAAATTATTGTAGCCAAAAAGATGACTGCGTTATACTACAAGAACCAATATTAATTGAGGCCTTGTTCTTCAGTAGCGATACAACTGGCGAAGGAATACAACCCAAAAGTACTCTTGTAAGCTAACTAATCAAGTAAAATTGTACTTCTGAGATCTCTTCAATTTCCGGAGCTTTACTAACATCTCATCACACTTAACACAGTTTCCAATGGCAACGTGAGATCTTACTCTGAATAGAGACTGCATATCCGGTCTGAGTTCCGATTCGGACCTGTTCGCCTAACAAAGAAGAGGGCAGTTTTAACAAGATCGAGACAGGCGTTAACCAAGGGGGACTGAATGGAAAAATAGGAAGTTGCGGCTGGAATTTGAGGTGAATGGGTGAATGCCTAGATGGAATTTGAGTGACAGAAGATCTGAGTTTTGTGGGTTGAGAACCTTTTTTTTAGAAGATGGGAAGATTTGGGTATTGGGCTGCTGAGACCAAAAAGTTAGAGTAAGTGAAGGAGCACACCTTCCTTAGAGCTGTAATCAATTTAAAAACGGATTAAACTATTGTAGACTACCAGGAGAAGTTTGCGGTTACAGCCGATGCGGGGGTGCGACAGGTATTTGAGGACGTTCACGGAATTCAGGCGTTTCGGCATCAAGATTTCGAAATGGGGGAGGTCCAGGAAGTCCTGGAGTCGAGAGTGAGATCAACGAACTAGACAGAGGATTGGATGGTCTGTACACGCAGAGAAGGAAGAGGCGTAGGGCATGAGTAATTTTTTTTGAAACATTATCAGCCTGTTTCCATGTCTGAAAGTCGAAATACACTATCAGATGACCATTTGGAGATTTTTTTCAAGGGTTCATAGGATCATCCGTACTTCTCCCTAAGGGCAACGTTCTGGATGAGTCGGTGGAAAGAGCATTAGTCTTGAATTCTAACAATTAGAGACCTGCTAGAAAGGCAGGATTGGGGGAGTTTGGGTTCATTGCCTCCAAGGCCAATACACTTCTCTTGGGGTACACGGTTGTGATGGGTGGTTGGTCTTGAATTCTGACAGGAAGTATTAGAGGAATTCGGGGGAGATGCAGGGCCATCAAACACGGGGAAACGCATCCAGGAGGTCGACGAAAATGGTATCGAGTTTCAAGTTTGAACGGAGGGCTTCCTCAAGTTGGAGGTTCAAGTCAGGAAATCGAAGTCAACGATTAGATGACCATTCGGGGGGGTTTTCAGAAAGAACCTCCGCCGTCTGGCCGGCCGGCAAAGCTCGGAGCTCGAAAATTTCGTAAGTCCCCCACCTATCATATATAGCTTAGGGACGGGGCCTGTGACGTCACAGTTTGATGACGTCATAGGTCAGCTTTTTTCAAGTTCCCCACCTATTACATATAGCTCCAAAATCCGAGCCTGTGTGACGTCACAATCTTTTCAGATCCCACGTGCCCCATAAAACAGGTTCCCTGCTACCCCTCGTTCGACTTCGTTAAAGACCCCGTGAGTTTTCAGATTTCTCGAGGGTCAATTGACGTAGTCCTGCTGTTTGTTGGAGGTTGAGCGTTAATAGGAAGATACTGAAGTCATCCGCAAAAGAGCGTTTGATAAAAGGAAGGCTGACAATGTTGTCAAGTCATTCATAGCAATCAAGAAGAGAGGAACACTCCGTACTTCTCCCTAAGGGCAACGTTTTGGATGAGTCGGTGGAAAGAGTATTAGTCTTGAATTCTAACAGTTAGAGACCTGCCCAAGAGGCAGGATTGGAGGAGTTTGGGTTCATTGCCTCCAAGGCCAATATACTTCACTTGGGGGACACGGTTGTGATGGGTGGTTGGTCTTGAATTCTGACAGGAAGTATTGGAGGAATTCGGGGGAGATGCAGGGCCATCAAACACGGGGAAACGCTTCCAGGAGGTCGATGAAAATGGTATCGAGTTTCAAGTTTGAACGGAGGGCTTCCTCAATTTGGAGGTTCAAGTCAAGAAATCAAAGTGAACGATCAGATGACATTTTAATAAGGAACCTGTTTAAGGGGGGTTCAGAAAGAACCTCCGCCGTCTGGCCGGCCGGCAAAGCTCGGAGCTTGAAAATTTCATAAGTCTCCCACCTATCATATATAGCTTAGGGGCGGGGCCTGTGACGTCACAGTTTGATGACGTCATTGGTCAGCTTTTTTCAAGTTCTGCTCCTATTACATATAGCTCCAAAGTCCGAGCCTGTGTGACGTCACAATCTAGATTTTCTAGATCCCACGTGCCCC
The DNA here is from genome assembly GCA_035079385.1 of Aspidiotus rigidus. Taxonomy (NCBI): domain Eukaryota; kingdom Metazoa; phylum Arthropoda; class Insecta; order Hemiptera; family Diaspididae; genus Aspidiotus; species Aspidiotus rigidus. The sequence continues at coordinate 10,848,816 of JAVHKY010000004.1, read as the reverse complement.
ATAAAACAGGTTTACTGCTACCCCTCGTTCGACTTCGTTAAATAACCCTGGAGTTTTCAGATTTCTCGAGGGTTAATTGACGTAGTCCTGCTGTTTGTTGGAGGTTGAGCGTTAATAGGAAGATGCTGAAGTCATCCGCAAAAGAGCGTTTGATAAAAGGAAGGCTGACAATGATGTCAAGTCATTCATAGCAATCAAGAAGAGAGGAACACTCCGTACTACTCCCTAAGGGCAACGTTTTGGATGAGTCGGTGGAAAGAGTATTAGTCATGAATTCTAACAGTTAGAGACCTGTCAGAAAGGCAGGATTGGGGGAGTTTGAGTTCATTGCCTCCAAGGCCAATATACTTCTCTTGGGGGACACGGTTGTGATGGGTGGTTGGTCTTGAATTCTGACAGGAAGTATTGGAGGAATTCGGGGGAGATGCAGGGCCATCAAACACGGGGAAACACTTCCAGGAGGTCGATGAAAATGGTATCGAGTTTGAAGTTTGAACGGAGGGCTTCCTCAATTTGGAGGTTCAAGTCAGGAAATCGAAGTCAACGATTAGATGACCATTCGGGGGGGTTTTCAGAAAGAACCTCCGCCGTCTGGCTGGCCGGCAAAGCTCGGAGCTCGAAAATTTCATAAGTCCCCCACCTATCATATATAGCTTAGGGGCGGGGCCTGTGACGTCACAGTTTGATGTAGGTCAGCTTTTTTCAAGTTCCCCTCCTATTACATATAGCTCCAAAGTCCGAGCCTGTGTGACGTCACAATCTAGATTTTCTAGATCCGACGTGCCCCATAAAACAGGTTCCCTGCTACCCCTCGTTCGACTTCGTTAAATAACCCGTGAGTTTTCAGATTTCTCGAGGGTTAATTGACGTAGTTCTGCTGTTTGTTGGAGGTTGAGCGTTAATAGGAAGATACTGAAGTCATCCGCAAAAGAGCGTTTGATAAAAGGAAGGCTGACAATGTTGTCAAGTCATTCATAGCAATCAAGAAGAGAGGAACACTCCGTACTTCTCCCTAAGGGCAACGTTTTGGATGAGTCGGTGGAAAGAGTATTAGTCTTGAATTCTAACAGTTAGAGACCTGCCCAAGAGGCAGGATTGGAGGAGTTTGGGTTCATTGTCTCGAAGGCCAATATACTTCTATGGGGGACACGGTTGTGATGGGTGGTGGGGAAGAGTATTGGTCTGGAATTCTAACAGGAAGTATTGGAGGAATTCGGGGGAGATGCAGGGCCATCAAACACGGGGAAACGCTTCCAGGAGGTCGACGAAAATGATATCGAGTTTCAAGTTTGAACGGAGGGCTTCCTCAATTTGGAGGTTCAAGTCAGGAAATCGAGGTCAACGATTAGATGACCATTCGGGGCGGTTTTCAGAAAGAACCTCCGCCGTCTAGCCGGCCGGCAGAGCTCGGAGCTTTGAAATTTCATAAGTCCCCCACCTATCATATAGCTTAAGAGCGGATCCCCTCCTATTATATATAGCTCCAAAGTCCGAGACTGTGTGACGTCACAATCTAGATTTTTTAGATCCCACGTGCCCCATAAAACAGGTTCCCTGCTACCCCTCGTTCGACTCCGTTAAAGAACCCGTGAGTTTTCAGATTTCTGGAGGGTTAATTGACGCGGTCCTGCTGTTCGTTGGGGGTTGAACGTTAATAGGGAGATATCGAAGTCATCCGCAAAAGAGCGTTTGATAAAAGGAAGGCTGGCACTGTTTGTCAAGTCATTCATAGCAATCAAGAAGAGAGGAACACTCAAAGACACCGTTTTGGATGAGTTGGTGGAAAGAGTATTAGTCTTGAATTCCAACATTTAGAGACCTGCCGAAGAGGCAGAATTGGGGGAGTTTAAGTTCATTGCCACGACGGTCAATATCATATAATATGGAGGGGATGTAATGACGTCAGACACGGGGAAACGCTTCCTGGAAATCTAAGCGAATGACGTTGAGTTCTGAGTTTGATTAGAGAGCTTTCTCAATTCGGAGATCCAACCTAACCTTTGCGGAGACTGTATCGATAGCGGAGGGGGGAGGGAGGGGGGTGTTATTTAAATAAATGAACCAGAGTAATTTTTCGTTCATTATTTTTCGGAAAAGTATACCAGACACAAAAGTCAGAGAAATAAGCTGGTAAGATTCGGGGAGGGAGGAATCTTTAGTAGGTTTTGATGGTTCACAACAATGAAAAATTCAAAACAAGTTAACAATGGGAAGGGGGGCACATTCAACAGCAATAGATACGACAAAAAATTGGCTACTTGAAATCGTCAATACAAGTTGAAAAAAATAGATTATCAAAATTTCGAATTGGTTTATCTCTGACTGAAACTGACCTCAAGCTCAAACTGAGGGATGCGTTCTGAGCTTCTTTAAAAGTATAATACCTACTCAGGTTTCAAAATGTCTTCAACATTATTCGGGAATGTAGTGCTGGAAATTGTGTATTTTCCTACGGCGGTCCTATTTTTACTACGAGAAAACAAGATCAAAAATTTTTCCAATTCTTCCATCACATAAAGAGAGTTGAGGATTTTGGTCAATATTAGATATTAATCAAGAGTGAAATAAAAGAATGTCAATTTCAGGCTTAAATTTCCTTCTGTTTTGGGAATCCCAGTTTCTTCACCATATCAAGGTCGAGTGCCATGGTAGTTCCCCATATAGGTCAAGGTCAAGGTCATTTAGCATCACGGACCTTCAAGGTCATTAGGTTCATCAACCTCTTCCGTCTCCTGCTACAGGTAAACTGATAAGGCGCACGGACATATACGAAGGACATATTGAGAGATCACAAGGTGAGGTTTCAGAAATTTTACATGCACGTGTGGATACTTCCCGATAGATGAACGGACAGATTTTATGGATAAACGAGGAAGGAAGGACAAAAGACACTTCACTCAGCTGAAGAGAGTTGATAAGCGCATAGACATGTATGGAACCAACTTCTTGCGCGCGCGGACATTTTCCGGTGTTCGGAAGGGCAATTTTTATAATTGAGAGGTCAAGAAAAATTTTTTCAGAAACATTTCAAAATAACCTCGTTTTTTCATATTATCAAAATTGAAGCTTAGTCGGCAAGGCCTCACGCATCAGCCCGACAATCAGCTTCATCAATTCTCCTAGTCTCCGTTTCCAGTTTCATCACTCCAGATCTACCCTCTAATTTAGTCTCTATTTATCCCACACACATACACTGCAAGTAATTGAAACAGTTTTTTAAAATGCGTTATAACAAACATCAATTAACTTTTGCCCCGTCAGAGGCTCCCACAAAACTTTCGCACAACAACCACCTTTGAACCAACACGAATTTAAATTGTACAGTCAGTCTTGACGACCTACTTAGGCTACACCTATTTGGTACCTGCTACAACAAAAAAATTGAAACAGTACTGAATTGCAGTATATTTTTTTCTTAGTTTTAGCTGTGAATTAATGCTTTAGTATGCACTCTTTAAAATTTGCGATACAGGGAATTTTGATGGCGGTTTTGTCCACGGTGCTGGGTACGAAGGATCCGGATCAGGTCGCCTCAATGGCTAAACAGGCCGGCGAAGTAAGTACACACGTGCACCAGCTTTAATACGCTCGCATTGGCAATTTTTTCGCTTCTTTTTTACTCACAACAAACTAAGCTTCCATCTTCTTGAGCACCCATCTTTTAAATTATACCAAAAATCCACTCAGTTTCAAACCTGAACGTAAATATTTGAACAAACACCTCAAACCACACTTTCTGTACAAAAGTCCGCTCTATATCGGTTCTCTATAGATGCCAACTGAATAGTAATTAGAGAAATCGATTCACGATTTTTTCTCAAAACGCGCAGCTCGCTGCTCAATCGTAGATCCTGGCTCTAAAAATCAAAACGAGAAAAATTTATGCAGGAAAAGAACACTAGAAACTTCTTGATCTGTTGGACTATTTCTAAGATTTTTCTAATTTCTCTTAACATTTTGTATGCTCCTCTTCAATGCTACTTTCCACTAAAGGAACACCCTGGTACGCAATAAATAGTATACTTTATTCAAATGTAGAGTTGATGAGTGGATGCTATTGGTTCAGTGAGCTTTGCTACACGCGGTTCTGGGTAACACACGATACCATCTCACGATAGCCTGTGAAATTCAACGTTTAATCAATGGAACAAAGAAACGCTATAAGCAATCGAGTCTTATCGCGATTTTTCGTTTTCATTCATTTTTCCGGTATTAATTGTTCGTACAACGTGATTGTTTTGTTCCAGTTCATCAACATTGTCATGTCGTTGCTAGACACTTTGAAACAATCATTTAGCCATAGATCGATGCACGCTCGTTCGCTGGGTAAAAAAGATTCTATCTCGGATGCCGCTATGGCTGGTATAACTTTCGTCAAGGTAATTTATCGCATTATCGTAGATTCTAATTCAATTATAGGTATAAATCTGGCTCGCATGAAAGTAAATGCGGATAATACGAACAGAGAGACTTTTAATGGGATATTAAGACGAAAACATCGATTTTCAAATTAAGGCAATAATATCGTACAGGAATTTAGGTGAAAATGGTACCGCACTCGTTCACAATTGCGTTCGAATACGATGCAGAGAAAATTATGAGACCCCTCTTCTTCCACTTCTGTGATATAGAACCAAATACGTAGACAACAGTGAATACCAAACGCACTCGCATATTTTGAAAAAGAATTAAGAGAGGAAAGAAAGCAACTAGGACATATGACTTCAGAGAGGAGAACTACTAAGTATCCTTATGGGAATTACAAACATTGGTTCATAAATGGCTAAGATTCACAAGTGTAAACAACTCCGACGAATCACAAAGACCGTCCATCTGCTGTCAATTCTGAATTATATACAAAGTCGATCAAAAATTGACTTCAAATTGGGTTCTTTTGAAGTCTTGGTCGAGATTGCGTTAATTCTATGTTGACCTCCAGTTCAACTCAATGTCACGCCGAGTTACAGGTTGTCTACTAGATTTCAACAATTAAAATATATATGCTAAATACATGAATACATGCCATTATATATGATTTTACAGGGGTGTCGTGATCTCAGTGCTCCAATAAAGCCAAGCCCCCATCACCATAATCCATAATTTTACACCCTGTTTCCCAGTAACCACCCTTTTTTCCAGAAATTGATTCGAATTTCAACTCTAGAAAAGCCCCTTCCAAAAAAAATCTATTCATTTTGAAGAAAAATATATGTTCTTATCAGGAAATATATGCTATTTATATGCTTATATGCTCATTTTGAAAAATATATTCTATTTATATGATTTATATGCTTGGTAGACAATCTGTAATCTCTCCAGACTTTTCATTGACCAAAGATTATCTGTTTCAAAGCATCAATCAACAATTAACGGGTTCAGAATATTTTCAACCATCAATCTCCACATGTTCATGAAATGGGGATAAATGAGTCCCATGTTTCACTTTCAACAGGAATTCCATAAGGCATACATTTAATCGCACGCCTCAAAAAACGAAATTGCCCGCCTGTCGATAACACGCCAAGGAAACAAAATTGACACGTCTAAGAAATGTATTACACGGATAAAAACGAAGTAAGTAGTGCACACATCCTCATATAAGTTGTGCACTCAAGATCCAAAAACACTAGAAATCCTATGAAACGGACAAGTACACAAAGTAAGTAGTGCACACATCTTGATACAAGTTGTGCACACAAAATCAAAACACTGAAAATCTCTATTGAAGAAGACAAATACACCACCATGTAAGTAGTGCACTTATTCCCATATAGTGCACACTTAAGAACATGCAGAACAGTATGCAATCCACATTTAATTCATTCAACTATGATATATCAAGTAAGTAAACCTGATACAGGAAGAAGAAACAGGAAAGAAGACAATGGAATGCTTTGGTTACTGACAAGTTAGCACAAGCCACAAGGCAGCATTCCAAGTGGATTTTATTATTTTTTTTTTTACCGTCACCATATAGGTATTTCATAAAGACATTACAATATTGATACCTATTAATGCAATTAACAAATATAAGTTTTCAAATAATTTACAACGGCTAAGCCCAACCGCTTCTTGAATAAATCTGAGTTCAAGACTACATGGTACCTGCCTTCATAATGACGAACGCCGAGAAGAGTCGACATTAACATCCATCTACCACTTGACATGTGCAGCGTGAAAAGGTTCCTGTAGATCGAAAGGAAGCTCCAAATGGGCTTGAAGATTAGACTCCATCAAGAACCGTGATTGCCAAAAAGGGCCTGCGAAAAGGAAGAGTGGAATTGGCAAATCACGGGAAGGATCAGAAGTGCGAATATTGTCAAAACGGCGAACTCTTGAATACAAGTCAATAATGAAACGTCCACGGCTACCGCGCATCCCCTTGGCTTCATACTTCTGCCGAATCATCTTAGTTTGACAACGAACCGCAGTATTTGACCAACCAGAGAAGATCTCACGACAATGCTCGAAATCCAATGCATTAACCAACTGATTCGACTGACTGCTTCGGGGTGGAACAACTGGGAAAACACCTCCATCAACAGTCATACCTCACTCATGAGGAGTTTGAGGTTTATTATGGGGAGGCAGTCTCTACTGTCAAGCCCATCCTGGCTGGAGTTCCTCACAATAAATGCAGCAAAATTATCTTCTTTTGAAATACGGGTCGTGTGCCAGTCCTGGCGTGCATTTATGGCGTTCGTCATGGTTTCAACGTCGTGTCAGTTTTTTTCCATGGCGGGAGGGAAACTGGCGGTCAATATAATTTTATGAGGTGTGCACTTACATATTTCCCATTTCATAAAACAGTTTCTCTGTATTCCTCGTTCAACTTTGTTAAAGAATCCATGAATTTTCAATTTTCCTACCTCACTTTCTCAAATCATATATCAGTTGAATAATTTTCCAGTCATTATCCCGAATAAGGAATTTCCCTATGAATATCCCGGTCAATACTGCCGTTACGGAACTTCTCATTTAACATCCGCGTAAGAAATTTCCCTGTCAATATCTTGGTTAAGCAATTTCCGATCAATTAGTTTCCTTGTCAATATTGCCACGAAGGAATTTCCCGATGAACATCCTAGATGAGGAATTACTTGTCAATATCACGATTGGAGAGTTTCCCGATGAGTATCCCGGTTTACCCCGGCCTATATTTCCGTTAAGGATTCTCCCAATCAACATCTCGGTCAAGGAATTTTCCTCTTAATGTCTTGGTTAAGCGATTTCCCTATTGATATCCCGGTCAAAATTGCCGTTAAGGAATTTTCCAATCAACATCTCAATTAAGGAATTCTCTATCAATATCCCATTCGAGAAATTCCCCTCTTAATATGCTAATGCTCTGGTTGAGGAATTTTCCCCGCAATATCATCAATATTTTGGTTGAAGAATTCCCCGGTCCATATCCTACTTGAAGTACGTGACTGTACGCCGACATCAATGAGACGTCAGATTTAATAAACTGATTTTGACCATGGCTGCCTCAAAGAGAGGCTAGAACATGAACAGAACGGCAACGTTGCAGAGGACATAAAGAAATCAGGAATTCTTGAATCATCATTACCCTTGGGCGTCTCTCACAATGATCTTACATTTCAAGGTTCAATAACTACTTATCCCTTCTCAATTTTCTATATCTCCTCTTCCCATAAGAATGAACGCTAGACGTCGTTACGCGTGTGCGTAGGGTAACATAGTGGGAATCTATACTCATGGTACCAAACTAATAATAACCTTTCTAATCAATGCCAAATTTGCATAGTGCGGCTTTCTTTCAAGGTGGCCATGTTTTAACTGACTACTCATCAATTTTGAGTCAACATTTCCAAATACTTGATGGACTTCGAGTCAATTACTGATTGACCTCAAGTCAAGATTGATATCAAGCTAGTGCTCTAAAAATGTAAGCTGGTCAACTTTGAACAATTTTCAAATTGATATCAAAAGTCTTAATTCAAACTTTCTATCATCCTACACCAACATTTTTGACTTTCAACTCTTTTTCAGAGGGTCAAATATTGAGTTCTCCTTGTATCTGCATCAATTTCAGTTTTAAGTAAAGAATCTTTGTTACAAAAAACTTGAGTAAATCTAGCCTGAACAGTAATTGATTGAAAAAATGATCGTGATGCTTGGAGAGGGAAGGAAATATATTTGCGTAGCTTCGGTTTATTACAAAGAGAAAGGACAGTTTGGAATATTCTGTTTATATTATATAGTTACAAAAATTTCTAAATTTCCTTACCCATTTCTTGATTGTGAAAATCGATTACTCTCCATCCATTGATCGCGAAGTTCCGAGAAATTGGCTCCAATGTTTCGTTCAGATTTTCATCTAAAAATAATGGTAAGAAGAAGAAGAAAAAAAAAAGAACAGTTGTTAATAATTGGTAATAATTTAGACAACTTTGAGACGAAATATATTCGTCCAGTTTTGCAGGTGATTCATAGCGATAATATTCATTCAAAAGGGCCATGGGAATATTTTCTATTTGAGATAAATTACGGGGTATTTTGAATTGCCGATCAAAGGGAGAGAGAAAAAAAAAAGATAGTAATGCTGTCCATGAGCAATCGGAATTGGCGCACAAGGTCTGCGTATACTACTTGCAGCAACAACGCGAGAGTGTAAATGGTCAACGTGAACAAAAATGGATTCCTAACAGGCTAGACCAGTTGCCCAACTAATCATTCACAGACAAGTAGAATAACGTCCTTGTCACAATGGAGAAATGGGGATTAGTGCAAGGTAGATGGGGTATGTTGAGAGTTATGTGACACTGACTTCAGTTCTGATAAAACGTTACAGAAAGTATCAGCATCAGTGTCTGCATTAAAATCATACAGGAGCCCCAAGTTGTTTGGCTCGCCATTTCTGCAATGTTAAAAGCTAAATGTGAGCAACGTTATCTTGGTAGATGGGGTTGGGGCGACTTTCTTCATAATAGCGCAATCTATATAAGCAGCAATCTTTACAAGCAACAAGCAACCCGGCAAATTTTGGTTTTATCACCCGCATTGCAGCGATTCGGTTCAAGTAGTGGAGGGTCAAGTTGCGAGTTACGCGTTGCATGTTGCCAAGTTGCCGCTTATGTAGCTTGCGCCACACTTCTTACATAAAACATACAGCGTAGTGCAAATTTTTTGTTCCATCTCAAAAACTATACACTTTCAAGAAAAAAGTAAGAGAACAAAATTCATTTGTGTTTTAATCTCCCATCAAATGAAATCAATTTTGTAATTTATTTCCCAAAAATTCTGGAATCACCATCATCAGACAGGAATTTAAAGACAAACAACTTTGGTTCTCTTCATTTTTTCATAAAAATGCATCCTTTCTGAGATGATGCGAAAATTTTGAATTTTGCCGTATGTTTCTTATAGAAAAGTATGAAGAAAGTTTCCTGAGCACAACACAGTCAGCGGTACTATGCGTAACTCACTAGTTGAACAACTTCCCCCTTTCTATATGAGTATGCATAGTGAGTATTGAGATTAAAGCGCTATAAAAGATTTCCTTGACCAAGTTTAATTTGGATCGGGCAGCCCCCGCGCGCTGCAATCGAGTTGATAATGAAAAAAAGATCTGTGTACATTTGTTTGATGGACGTACAGTGTAAATACAGTATTCTTTGAAAACTTATATTTATTCAGTATGGACCAAATTTTTTGTGATAACACAACATGATGCTCCACTGATAACAAGTTACCCTATTTTACTAAAATGTTCAAAACAAAATAATTTCCACGTGTTATTTCCCATCAGGCATGGCAAACAAGACAAAAACAAAACTTTACTCAACAAAATAAATCATATTTTAGAAACCATAAACGATATAAAAACAAAATTTAGCATATGAAATTGACAAAACAAAAACAAAAAATCTGCGCAACATGAAATTTCACTGAAAAAACATGTTTTTATTTGAAAAAAACATATTTCTATTGGAAGAAAACATGTGAGGAAGTACATGTTTTTATTGAGAAAAATATGTTTTTTCAAACGAATTCTTTTTCGACAATCAAAACACAAACAAACAAAAAATTTGCTGAATCACAAAAAAACTATAACAAAAACAAAAAAATGAAAAAATTGATAAAAACAAAATAAAACAAAATCAAAAATTTTTTTGTTTGCTATGCCTGTTTCCCATAAGAAAGAAGAGATCTTCTAATATTTCAATAACAAAGGAAAAATAAAGAATTAGATGTCCGTATTCATAAACTAAGTAGAAGCTTCTCCCTTTCATTTAAACTTTTGTCATTACAATTTGTAGGAGTTATTCAATTAACAAAGAAGATCTTTCAGCCTCATATAAAAGATATCTTTCTTTTGATCATGTTTGCATGGTAAGGTGGGATTATGCTGTTAACAGGAATGCGGTCTGTAAAAAAATACGGTTCATTGGTTCTAAGAAGTTGGATATTTGTACGGATACGTTTGTTTCCATGACTCTTATGAAAATAATTCATGAATAATAATAGTTCCACGTTAGTTTTACAATGAATTATAAACTCTTGAAAAAATCGGTTTCTCCATATAAACTTATGTACACGCGACGCAGCGATCACTTTTTCAGCAGTGAATTAGTATGCGTATAGTAGTGTGTATGCGAACGTTTTTACTGGTTTTTGGAGGTTGGCGATTGCAGAGCGCCAGTGGCAGCCCGGTTTGAATAAAGATTTTTGGTATGCCCATTCAGACCCAACAGCGCTAGCTTCGCTGATAACGCAACCGGGTACCTAATAGACATTGCGGGTATTGAGGTGAGCAGGCAATAACCGTTTTCATAAAATTTCAATATATTCCAAAACTGATAATTTCATATGAAAGGAAATTTTATGATCAGCAAATGTAGTTCCTTCAATTTTTTCAAAAAATTGCTTGTTTCCAAAGATCGGGACAAATGGAATTTTCTCCTTTTCTCCAGTTCCATTTTCGTGACTACAGCGAACCTAGCGGTTGTAGGGTCCGAATTGACTTGCACTGTCAATAAGTTTTTGCTTTGCTGAATACAATTAAAAGAGGGCGCTTTGGGTCAAGACATGGGAAAACAGGAACCAAACTAAGACGGTATATGGAAGAAAAATGAAAACTTTGGAATAACTGCTGATTCGAGTGAAGTCGAGGGTATTATCGCCTCATTCAATTTGTGGAATTGTGCTTGTGGACTATCTTTCATAGGATATGAAGAGCCCAAATCAGCTTATGAAGTTATTTTGTAATTTTTATATGCTTCTCCTATATACCATCGTAGTTCAATTCTAGTTTTCTATTTTCCTCCGCGAAGTAGCAGTTCAGCATACGCTAGCGCTGTCTGGCCTAAATTAATATCACTCTGATCGTCACTGATTCACCCACAACGATCGTGAAGTCACTCTCAACAACTAGAAGAAAAGAGACGACGTAAATTTCTATCGAGAGTTTTTAAATAGAATTTGAAAACACTCTCATCCTCCTTAATTTCGAAGGTCATTCACAGCTGTAAGCTGCGTAGCTTCATATCTGCATATTTTATAGTATCATAATAGCCTACAACGAGACATTGTGAAATGAGAGGAAGCCTTCTTATAATGGCAAGGTACCTCCATTCCACAGAACAATTCCAAAGGTCACACATCATAGCTGTAAGCTGCGTAACTTCGTGTTTTCCTTCATAATAGTATCAAGAGGATACTATAGTCTACATTGAGACATTGTCAAATGCGGTAAAGAATTTTTACATACCTCGACTTTGTTCTTGAGTTTCTTACCGCGAGCTGGCTTGTCCTTCGCAAACTACGAAATATTTCACTGATCGATTTAACAAAGCGTGTACACGTATGGATAGTCCCATTCTTTATAAGGCGTTATGTTATTGAGTAAGTATTCTAGGTATCTCAATAGAGAAGACCTCTTTCCGAATTCTTATCTTCTTAAGTGGTTTGAACGTCTTCCAACTTGGATTATAAGCATGAATCAAGGGGAGGGGGACTAAAACTACAGAAAACGCACAAACTTCTACCCCTTTCCAGTTCGGATCGAACTTGAAGCGACTGCCCGGCGCGCGATAGGTTGCAGGTTGAAGTCTCTGCGAAAGGAACAGAAATTTGAATGTTCATCATAATCTCATTATTTTCTCTCCTCTCCTTGATTTTTCCAGCCCGTCAATTCAAAATCGAATAATAACAAGCGAGAAACACCTTCTAGTAGTTTGATGAATTTGAATCCTACGGGAGGACAATTTTAAACTTTACTTCAAACTATTGGGACATGTAAATTTGAGTACCTTCAAGGTGAGCTCTTACAAGTACTCGTGAAATTGAGGAAGATAAGATCAATGACAGATATTGATGACCTCATTCTACATCAGAAATTTCACTTCGACGATCCAATGGAAAAGTTCAACTTTGATTACTCGGGAGTTCTAGGACCCTTGACCATTAAGGACGAAAGAATTGTCGTAAATTGAAAAAATCTCGATCACAATCAGGAAGAATTGGACGGAAAATAAATTTTCAACCATTCTAAATATGTAAGGAATGGTACAATCATTCTGATAGTCGAGTCCCATCAAAATCGATAAATTCTCATGTTCCTTCAACAACCCGCCAAACTATTTTTTAGCTTTAGTAAAATAAACTACATCGACGATCCTTTCTACGAAGTCACATCGACGTAGTACCCCCGCCCACCATCTCGAATCAAAATCTACGAATTCACGACGCGACAATTCGAAAGATTCTGGCACGATCTCGAACAGTTATTCTCTTCTCCACGGGTCTCCCTTCTGGAATACAGTTTGTAATTACGACTTGAAACTGCGCGTACGACAGAGCGATTCCACGATCCCGGACGTATACGTCTGACGTTCCTACAGTTTAGTTAGAAAATTTGCAGTACCGTTATTTAATAATCACATGTATTTCGTGTCATTAGAGCTGTAGTTTGAAATAAATAACCGCGACAAGAAAATTGGACCACGATACATAATTGACTGTCCCGCGTTCATACATAAATGCGCCAGTAGCTTATTCATAAGCATCAAGGTACCGTATTGGTTATTTTCCTGACTGAAAAATTAACTTTTGTTACAGGGTTACGTTCGAACGATGAGAGCTCAGAACGACAGCTGTATTCGTAAAATCATATGCGAGGCGAGCAAAGAATGCGCGGATGATCAACCTAATAATGGAATCTATTGTCAATTAGGAACGTAAGTATTCGTCTATTTGTGAATGAAAGGGCTAGACCACCAAATGTGGATACTTCACATTGTTTCTATATTTTCCGTAGATACGCTACCAGTACGATTTTACAAAAGACTTCGTCGATGCCGTACGAAAGTCTGCAAGAGGCAAGTCGTCGGGGACGCTCGGCAAGAAGTTCCGACGAATGCAAACAAGTCTACGTTTGCAACGATAATTAATAGTCATTGTGCAAAACAAAAAACGAAAAAACAAAAAACTTTCCTTATTGACTCGTGTTTAAAGCTACGGATGGATTAGTTTCGTGGTTTGAAAAAAAAAAAAAAAAAAAAAAAAACACGTAATTTTCGTACTTTCGTAATCCCCTCCCCTCGATCGTCCCTTCATTCTTTCATTACTTTATGATTTCATTTTTTTTCTCTTCTTATTCATTATTTATAATTGTATAAGCCTATAAATTACTTGCCTTGTAAATTTTGTACATTCGTTTTTCACTTTATTTATTGATTTCTTTTTTAAATTATTACCTAATTTATTATTTATTTATTTATTTATTTTTCTGTTTGAATGTGAAAAATCTAATTTATTTAAAATAGTACCTAATTTAGAGACCTGTAGAAGGTTATTATGTAAGCTTGCGTAAGTTACACATCATAGACCAGCACTACAATACAATATCTCAGTAGACGAATAAATTAGTTTGAAATTGCGAAGGGCGGTGATCAAGTTCACTCTCGATGAATATCAATCTTAATATCGCCTAGAGAGGGTAAGAAGGACGAAAATTGTATCACATGTACTCAGTGGTAAGTAGCTAGTGGATGCATCAAAAATATCGGCCTACCGGTACGTAATATCGAGATCAAATGACAAAAAAATCCCGCAGCTCACCAGGATTGAGGCGATGCAGAGGGAACCTATTCCGATTTCTCAATTCCGATAATTGATTAGGATCGACCACTTGAAAAGAGGGAGGAACTTTTTTCAAGAACTAGGACCACTGAAATATCAGAAAAAAAGTTATGAATTTTTCAAGTTTGTGAACTAGGTCCATTCGAGACCTCTACCTGATCTGAATGGCTCGTTGGTCTACATTTTTCTGACCCTCTTCTGAAAGCTTGATAGTGATCATTACCGAATTCCAATCTTTGAACCGATTAAATTCACCCTAGTTTTTCATCAATTTTTGTAATATTTCTCATGAGTTTAATCACTAAAATCTTCAACCATATATTACATAGATACGCCATACTGATGAGAACGTCAAGTCAAACAAATTGATTCCGAGGAGTGAGGAAATACTCTTCTTTCTTTTTCTAGCAAAAACAAACCTAAGATCAGCTGATTAAAACAAAATGCCATTTTTCGGCAATTCTGACGCACAATTTCTTCTTCTTCTACATTCTTACCAGTATGGCATGTCTGTCCACAAAATACTTGTATATGGTCGAAGACTAGAATCAACCAAAATCAACTAACAGTGAATATATGATTCAATAAAATATACCATAACAAGTAAATACTTTGTATAGCCTACCTCATAAAATTCCTCATGAAAAATTCATTGGATTCAATTGTACTCTTTTCAACGATCATATTCTATCACTAAAAATAGTGCTTACAACCATAATTCAAAACAAACACCCATTGCTATCAATATAAGCTCTACAATGTTTCACAAGATCATAATATCAGCATAGTAAGCAGATACTTATTAGAACTATTTTATTCTTATGATTATATATCAAGAGCGTTTGACGAACTCAAAAATCAAGCTAGTTTCACAATAACGTATATTTTTTAAAAAACTTCAAGGAGTCTATCATCTTAGAGTTCCAAACAAGCTTTCCTCAAATGAACATCTTTAGGTAACATGTACAGCACTTTTATCAGTATTCTTCGAATATTGTCTCCCGGAATTCAAAACTATCACAAAAGAATTGCCGTACGTATAACTCACCCGATTCACAAGTACAATCAAAATGAAAAGGTAGATACCAGATGAAAACTGAACGAACTATCTTCGGGTGCCACAATACATATATTAGTGTTCAATTCTTTGAAACAAATATTACATGCTGAGAGGCGACCAAACAACACTCAATTCTTCCACTCAATCATATATCTTTTAATACTGATGGCTAATGAAATACTGTTTCAATAAATGTACGGATCAAGATGTTTAAATCATTGGGCAGCTAGTTCCCTCATTTGAGCTTATCTATCCAAACACCTTCGAATTCTTTTGGTTCATGGCGAAAATTTCTCGTCAGCGGATGAACCACGGGCAATATCGCTTGACTAAGGACCTAGCTCGACCACCCTCTCTTAACATGATTCACCTTTGTTCATTACAGTTTCATAGATAAAATTATGATGATTACCAACGTACCTCAGTTTAAATCTCATCTAGCTTATTTCGGCTACCGCGATATCAATGATCATTCTAATTCAAATAGAAGGTGAACAGCACTTGTAAACTTCTTCCTTCTTCGAGTCTTGAATACTGTTCATAACATTTGAGTAGATCTATCTAAAAGGATGCTGAAAGGATGAAGAATTCCTTATCTCCTAACGATCGGAGTGATGATTTCTGATGAATCACGGCCATGGTTGAATCCAAAGGTTAATGACTCACACCTGTATTCTCAAACGTTTTTTTTTTTTTTGTATCTCTAAGTTAGATGTAGATCACAAGGTACCTGAAAGAAACTTTGATTAGTTCTTAATATATTTAAGGGTTTCTAGCACTCTAGCAGGATAAGGAACGTTTGAGAATACGACTGTCGATCTCAGTTTCAAATATAATAGTATAATACCGTTTCAATTATGCAATACGTCCCGAGGTGACTTCCAAACAATCTAGGAGACTAGTTCTCTTTCACGACTGCAAAAGATCTAATTATCCAGATCGTTTTTCATTCGCTTGGACACTTTTTGCATACAGCGCAAACAACTGGGTTGGCTATCATTCTATCAATCACTACAAACGTGCAGGTGTGAAATTCTGCAAAACGGTTGTTAAAATATGGGTGATGTGATGCCACTTTTCCTAATTATAGAAAGCGGTGAATTAGAATCACGGGTGGACCCGGTGGACCAAATTTTCGATGTTGAACATCGATCGATACACCTGATTCGCCGTTTGTACTCTGTTCACATTAAGGAAGGATAGAAATATGACCTTGAGAACGGAACGCTCCGGGTAATTTCAATCTACCGTTCCGTTCTCAAGGTCATATTTCTATCCTTCCTTAACGTGAACAGAGTATAGTACCCAAAATTAATAATTCCCTCCCAACATAATGGCTCCCCGCTCCCATAACCATTGAAATACATATGGAGCAAGGATCTGTACGTCACTAATGAAAAATATTCAATATTTCTAGAGAACGAAATGATAATATTTCGAATTTTATAATCATAAGTAGGTATTTCAAAATCAAATTCTTAATAATTTTTTGTTTTCGATCAGTAACGTCTCAATGATCTTTGCTCCGCATATGTTTCTTATGGGAGCCATTAGGCTCGACGGAAATAAATTTCAGATCTATCAATCGATGTTCAACATCGAAAACTTGGTTCATTAGAATCATTGAATATACGATGAACAAAATGAATATTTTATTAGATGCACTGACGGCTGATTTTGACCATTTTCCACGAAAAAATTAAAATTAGCGTTGAGAGCGTTTTGTTTCACTAATTTGTTGGATATTGATGGAATGAAATTCATTCAAATCTCATTCTGCAATGGATGTTGATAACGTTGAATTTTTCATGAAAAATCTTATGAATAATAATTCTTGAGGGGTGAACTAGTATCGTTGAACGAATGGATTCATGAGAAGTCATAAAACTCAATGAAAAGTAAGGGTTGAGTGATGAGGAATTTAATCAGCTCCAGGATAAAATACTACCGGCACTGACATAGTCGAGATCTATCCAAGTCTCCTTCCCCTCTATAGTCATCTAGCATCACAAATTGTAATAGAGATTTTTGTTTAGCCTCGAAAAAATCACCATATTCCTTTCAAAGCGTTTTTCAATATTGATATCATATATACTTGTACTCGGTAAAAAGAAATCCTAAATTAATGGGATCAGTTTCTAGTTTAAATCGTTTTCTCGGATTGAAATTCTTACGGCCAGCGATTTTAGTACAGTTTTGCCACGGTCATTTAAACTAACCTCTATCAACTGGAAAATGGAACGATTAAGAGTGTTTTTAAAATCTCATTTTGCTGTCGATAGAAAAATCAGGTATGGCGTTGAAGGCCCATCATTATCACATCTCCTAATCAATACTCTGGTCTCGAACTAGGGCTTCCATGAATATTTGGGAATTTGAGACGGAAGAAATTCTTATAGAAGAAGAATAAAGAGACTGGCTCAACGACCAGACAACCAGACTCTTTATTTTTCTTTAATTAATAGTGGTTCCATCACGGTTAAAATTCTTACAAAAAAAAATTCTTGTAGAACTTCTATAAATCGAAGTTCATGAAAAATATAGAAGTTAGAGTTACGAGTGAATTGTGAGAAGTCTGAGGAGTCGCGCTCCAAACTTCATTTCACAAAGAAATTTTCCACCGCAAAAACACGTAGAAAAATTCACAATTTTCTCTGAATGAAGAAAAAATATGGGCAGGGGGATTGTGTTCTATGACGTGAACGCTTCCAATCACCGATTTTATTCTCTGCGACAATCGTTCTTCATATTGGTAGATTCATTCTGAGTTCATATTCTGTTTTCTGATTCCTTTCTTATGAGCACATATTCTCGAAATAGAATTCAAAATTTTCGAAATAATTGACAATTAATGGAAAATTGTATAGTACAATATAATAATTCGTCATACGATGTAACCAAGAATAAATTGACGAGAAAAGATGAAATTAAAAAAAAAGAAAAAAAAACGCTACAATACGAATGGATCCCTTGGGTACCTACTACAATCATATGTAATGAACAAGACGAAAATATCATTTTAAAAAAATAATAATAATGAAAAAAAAAAAGAACAGAAAACAGAAAAAACAGCTTTGTATAAGAAAAGTTCAAGTGTTGTCTCGAAATAAGAACAATTTTTCGTCCAAAAATAGGGTGTATTCCGGTTTTAAATAGTCATGTTATTTTCCTTTATACAATTTCCTCTTTTCTTTTACTAAAACCAGAAAACGACGAAGTGAAAACGATAAACAAACTAATATTTTTCTGTACGGTACATGCTACGTTCATACAAATTTTACAGATCAATCGAGGGCAATTAATCCATAACATATTTTTTATCGCGATTATAATCATGACACATTTTCTGTAAGTTGAATAAGGAATTAACAAACCAATGTGTAACGTGGATCATATTTTTCGCTTACGGATATTCTTAAGTTTGCAATATACGCATTTAAAAGTTTTGTGTAGCAGTGCAAACATTGACAGTGTAAATTTCGTCTTCGAACTGTTTCATAGATCCTAAATCTACCAAGGAAGAAAGGCGGAAAACAAACATGAAAATAATAATTGGAGGAACGTCACGTTTGACTCTCGATTGACCAAAAGCTTCGAAACTGTCGAATTTGTAAAAAAATGAATGAAAAAAAAAACAACTTTTTTAGATATATTTAGTCTGAGTTAATGCATTGCCACCAAAAGTTGGATCCATCATACGTTTCCAATCGGTTTGACCAACTACAAAACCGATTTCTCTCATCTTCTGTTGGGCCATTCTCTCCTCCAGGTCGGCCCACCGAACCTGAAATGAAAATTCCGATTACAAACAAACGAAATGATCTTTTACGTACCCCTCAATTGCGAAATTGAAAACAAACAGGATATTTACCCTCTTCTTTTTTGAAACTGAAGCGTCGCTTGTGGAGCCGGCGTCCAACGAGACGTACCACGAAATGTCCCTCTCTTCGGGAAGTTGAAGCCACTCTTTGAAACTGGTGCTTCTTTTGCGGGTGACTCCGTCGAGGCGGGCTGCAACACACAAAGAAACCACGACGCTCTAGAATTGCATAATTTGTTTTTACCGCGAGTAAATTTTTTGCTTAAATTTTGCAAGACACCAACTACGAATAATCCGCAAAAATTAACCTACCTCACTAGAAAAGTGAAGAGACCTCGCATACATTTATTATACAGATTAATATACATTAACAAGACACTAATACAAGTACTTTACAATGTTTTAAAATACAGTATTATCTTTCTGCTTACAGCTCGAATAGCTTACCTAATTTCTCTTCCGTTTGTTCCATTTTATCCCACTTGCTCTCCATATACGAAGAATATTCCTGTATAGCAACAATTCATCTCGTAATGTGAAATTTTCTACATAATGTTCATCATGCGTTTCTATTCATTTTTACCGTTTTTGTTTTGTTTTTTTTTTTCGCCATGAAATTTATGACTCCTTATTTATTATCTTTTCATCATCTATTCGTTATATTAATCTTTACTTAAAATAAATTACACGAAAATAGGAAGGAGAATAACAAACAAAAACCATTATACGTAACATATTTAATAGGATGATAGAAGAAAAAAAAAATAATGATAAGAAGAAGATGATACAACAAAGAGAATAAAGAAACTAAAATAAACCAATACACTGTAAAAAGGATATTTAATATGTAGAAGTACCGAAATTGGTGTTTTGAACGCAATTATGACTGTTGATTTTAATTTGAAAAGTTGCACTTATGAACAAAGTTTCAGGCACGATCACGAGATTAAGTTTATAAAACTTTCAGATAAAATTTTCAATTAACGATTGGTGATGATTTCTGCCATTTTCTCAACAACATCCTGGCCCATATTTGAACAATTACTAACAAAAATATGGTTTCTCTTCCATCATGACTTTTATAGGAGAAAGTTGCGTAGGAAGAATAATCTTAAACACGTATTAAGCAAAAATATGCTTCATATAGAGGAAAACAACGCTTTGACTACCAAGAAAATGGAAAAATACTCTGGACGAAAAATATTACAACTTTCGCACTCCGCGTGCGCAATTCCAATACAATGAAAATATTTTTGGACATCTTTCTCTTTCTCACAGGCATCATGATCATTTCAACTCTTTAAAGACGTCTTCTTTCAATTTTGTCAACACAGATATCAAAATTTCCTTCATTTTTGGATAAAAATTACAACACTGCTGTCGGAACAATCAAATAACATTCACAAGAAAATATAGAAAAAAAATCGTGGTACTTTCTGTCCCGCTGAGAACAAAAAAGGCCTTTAAAATTAAGATTCTACAATTTCACTGCTCTGCCACCCTCACAACTTGTTAGACAATGCTTCTTTAATTCATTTGAAGAGGGTCATGAAAAAAAGAAGAAGTATCAAGACTAATTACTTCAAGAGTACGGTTATACATATATTAGGGCGTCCTTTCAACTTGCTTCTTGTCCGACTGGTCGCGCCAAAGCCTCTCTCTAGAATTTAAATTCAAATTATTCGGGTCTTCATCATAATGCTTCTCAAGAGAGTTGAAAGCCGATCTATCAACCTCAAGGGGCCAGCATTTTATTCTGAAATATGTTTCTTTTATTCAGGACACCAACGCATAATCGTCAATGTTTGAACATGATACATATTCTACGTAGGAATATTCAAAAATGAAAAAACAAAAAATAATTTACACTGTGATTGTCATGGTGCCGGGTCAAATAAAACTTATATACTATAGTTGATGAGCAATTGTCGAGATCTAAGCAGAACCTCGGTGCGGTTTCAATTTTCTTTCGTGTCATCAAGTAGGTAGTGATTTCAACCAATGTAATCCTAGGGAGGTTGGTGGATTGATTGCACATCCTCATTTCAAAGACGTTTGTTGTAAAATCAATGTTAGAACCACAACCTACTTGATTACACAAAGGATAATTTGGAATACTCGAATTGCTCTTTACAGGTGATCTGGCTCGGGTTCACTAATGGAGCTGATTGAGGGATGCGGAAAACTTGTTCCGGAAAGACAGCCCAATTGATCCACCCAATTACATCAATTTTCTTGATAAGGAAAAAAAATGACACCCTTTTGTCATACTTCATTTTCAATTCATTAAAAAAAATGTAATTTCCTAGATATAGTTTTCAGGGTCATATGAACAACAAACTCCGAGTATTTCTCCTTCAATAGGGTCGGTCAATATCTGGAAATCAAAGAGTAATCAACTTTGCGGACTCACTTGCCCATAAATTACTGCCCAATGCCATTACGCACTTGAAATAGTGTTTTCTTGGACAAGTAAATCACACCAAAGACAACACGCAAATCTGTAATATTGTGTAAATTGCAGAGGGAGAACCAATATCCCATAAAAATTGGTTTAACACTACAAGTAAACTTTACAAGCCATTATTGAAGATAATGTAGGTACATCTGTACCTCCGTCTCTGCTCAATTTTTAATTCTTATGTTGAAAAAAGGATGCACATGCTAACAGGGAGGGAGAACATAACAATTGTTCACAAGGTGTACTCACAAAGTTTGTGACAATAAAAGCACAAGGAATTTTGCTGTTGTACCCAGCTGTTTTAAATGATTTTATAATAATACGAGTAGGTAATATGAACATCAAAATTGCTCTTTTCACATTACTTTTGGCTTTGGAGTGCTAAACCACAGTAGGTTTTTATTGTTCAAAAATTTACGCGTCGATGTCATTATGATGTAGGATGTGGTATTATGTGGCTATGAACATTCTCCATACTCAGAAATTTCATGTTTTGTAAACAAATTTCTGATAGTACATACTTAATATTACATAACAATAATTAAACATTGGAGTTTTATTCATAGTCACTATTTGCCACTTTCAACTTGAGAACTGTCAAGGAAAAATAGGGAAAACATTTTTGTAAACGCGTTTCATGTTTGTCCTATTACAAAAGGTTGAAGCAATAATCAAATAACAAATTATTTCCACCATTGCAGAATCTGTTGTTCAGTCAACGTTCTGTAGCAGAAATCACAAAATTGAGAAGATAATACGTCATAATATTCAACAAATTTTGCGATTACAAAAATTAGTAATTCAATTCATTAAGATACAATGCAAGTGTACATGTCTTAAGGTACCTATCGAGTGTACAAGGCAAAAATGGAAAATTTTCTAAAATAGCAAATTTTGTTGTACTAAATCTTCTGTATTCTTTGAGCATAGCAATTTTTCATTGAAATCATGGAGAAAATATAAATGATAAGTGTTTTCCACGCGACACATCAAAATTATGAGCACATTATTTTTTTAGGAATATTTTCAACGCTGATTTTAATCCTATTCTCCATTTTTTGTAAATATATATTATCAGGTTTTTGAGTAATCACATAAAACCTGAAAAATAGTTACACTTGGATTTCTAATAGATTAATTTTCCTTGACATTACGGCACTGCTACTTATAGGCAAAAGTACCCAGTAAGAAGTCTATCAGCTTCTGCAGCTTCACAAATAGTATAGGAAAAGCCTAGGAACATTTTAATCATTCATTTATACTCGCAAACAAGAATGACCTCTAGAATAAGAAGTGAAAGTTCCAAGCTTCATATTCTACCATTATTCTTAATTTTGAAATATAGAAATATAGATGAATTTGATTGAAGCGTTCTCATGGTGATCAAAATAAATAGGATTTTGGAATTTGATCAAATAGGAGTCAATATGCTGTTGGAGGAAATATGCATATTATTGATAGATATGACGTCACAGGAAAATTGGTCCAATATAGGACAACATAAACAAAATAGTTCTGTCATACAAAATAGAATTGACGTACCATCAAAACCACAATCAAGAGAATAAGGCTTTTGTTATTGCCTCCTAAAGACTAAAGAAAGTCTAATTCCACTGATTGTCTTTTTGTAGACATGTCATTAATTCAACTTTGCTCGGAAGAGCGACTGACATCTGATGGATATTATTCAAACTACAAAAGAATGGTATGTTATTGGGGGAGCGCCACAAGGGGTGGTTATCAATGTTTAAATAAACCTTCAAATGTATGTAAAATATTCATCTTACATTCTCCCCCCAAAACCCAATATTTTCTCAGAAAAACAAATCAGAAAGATTTCCTTTGTGGTATTCTAAAGGTATATCCTAGTAGTGATAAGACTGATAAGAGATTGGGACATTGCTGCTGTACAAACGATATTTGACAAACGTGCACTTACTCAATTGGTTTTTGGAAAAGGACAGAATTTCTAAATATGCTCTCTGGTTATATTCTAAGCTACTTGTAAGTTAAATTCAGAAGTGAATTTTCACAAAAAATTCGATAGTAACCTTTATTTTTGGTACAACATGTTCCCTGATGATACAATAAAATGCACATTTGTCAAAAATTTCATTTCAACAAACGCGCATATTTCTACATTACTTGAAAACAAGAGTGATTTTTTTAAAAAAAAAAGAAAAACAAACACCACCACTACCACTGAATTCAGCATGAAAAATACTTTTAGAATCAACTATTTTCCATCACTTGCTAAGCAAATAATGTTTGACAAACGAGCAGAATCTGGTTTAGTTTGAGAAAAGGTAACAGTGCTTCCTCAAACCATATTCTGAGTTTGTCAAACATTATTTGCCCAACAGCCTGGCGCCCCTACTGCTCTGCTGAGTCCAAATCCAAAATGTTGAGAACATCATCATCATGTTGAGAGCAAAGAATAATTATCAACAGATAGACAAAAATATGAAAATGGAGCTACATACATCAGTAACTATTTCCGAAGGACTTGATTTTCTTTGAACAAGTAAATTGCAATTTTTCTGGAACTATGGTGACAACAACACAATATTTCACAAGATTGCAAAAGATCAATTTGAAAATATTAAATCTTTCTGATATGTAATGAAAGAAGATTTTATATTCTCATTCTAATTTGGTCATCATTTGTTTGCAATATGATAAGGCGTTCAAGAATTCAAGATACATTTCTTAAGATTTTATGGGATCACTCAAAAATCCAATGTATTAGCAAGAAACCAGAAATCAATTTGAATTCAGCATTGAAAATACTCCTAAGACCATCTAAGAAGTAGCATTTAGTAGGATAGTTATTTAGTACCAAGAGTTATTATCAATTTTACCAAACATCTGCACTGATATCAAACAACAGAATAATTAATTGACTTTGAGAAACTGTCAACTTTTTTTCTCACACTGTAACCTGAAAATATCAAAATAAGAATTCTCTTCATCATGAATTCCAAGTCCTTTATAATCTTCATAACTTATTAGAATAACAGGGAAATATATACTGTAATAAGAACATTGGGGGATTTGGATCATTTTGTTTCAATGAACATCATAAGTTGATAATGATAGTGGAAGAATACAGCCTCGCAAGAAATATTTTTGACTCGATACTTTTTTATTGTGTTCCATTCAACTAAATATCTGATCTTAGTATCCTTTGTCAGCAGAACTTTGAATCCGCATATTAAATTAAAAAATGTTGGACTTCAAAAAATCAGCTTCCGCATTCTCCTATCACTATAATATTAAGAATTGCATGCAATAATTCAAATCACGTTTGCTGTGCATTCATAGACCAAATATGAGCGACCAAAATACTCCAAGATTATATACAGTAAGATATTATTATCATACTGTACAATCAAGCCAAATAGGTATCATGAAAATTGAGACTCTTTTGATTTAGTAGTGTACCGGACACAAATAATCAAATAACGCAATTCTGTTTGTATTAAAGCGTTGTAAGGTTTCACCGAATATTTTCAACGTATCCGCGCACCCAACTTGACTTCTCATCCACGCAAAATTCTCCGAATTAGACCATATTCCATCTCTCATGAAATTTGAAGTATCTCACGTACCAGAACGTGTGTTCTTGTTATCACTTCTATATTCTACGGAGATCAAACGCGTGAAGTTCCGCATCATTTCATTCTGATTTCAAATACTCACGAGAAATCTAATACGAGACTCTATACAACTTCTTGAATTAAACTTCTGAATCACACTCGATTAGATAAAGATACATAAATAGGTTGTTGCAAAACCGTGAATTTCACGGTTTTGTGAATTATTCATTTATTTATCTTTATCTAGTACGTGCCATAAAATTGAGACCAACCAATCATACCTAATCAGAATACTGACCAAAATCGAGCACAGTTCTCGAATTACTCAATACTCCCATCAAACTCTCAAAAATAGCCAACGAATTTTACAAATAGCTACACGACTTTCTAAGCAACGTTGGACGTACATCGAAACCACGAAGGAACCGGGAGAAATAACTCCAAATTTACGACGCTCTTCGTTCTCAATTCTTAAGACAATCAAAAGAATGTGAGCTCGATGGAGATCGCGGCAGTTCGATTATTAGCGAGTGAACTATGTATATTTCGGCAGTTTGTGCTTCCCACACCATACGTACAATATTTCAATTATTTCATTCATTTCATCTTTTCTCACATTCAGCAGTTTCGAGAAGGAATTTTAAAACACGACTGCTCAATAGCACAATCCGAAAAAATGTTCATAATTCAATCGCGGGTGACAGTTGCCGAATACAAGGTAATATTTTTCTTCCGGCTTCTGGGAAAACTACACTCGGAAGTAGTCAAATGCATGAGAAATACCGAAGGGATGAAATTGAGAAAGGAAGAAACCAATTTTCATTATTAACTTTGAAAAGGCAACATAAATACATACTTCCTGACACAATTGTACAAGTAGAACTACATATTATAACATCGTATTCGTTACCACGTATTAACTAAACATTAGTACGTACAAAGAAATCAGAATTGAATTCGCATGAGCCACTATGCTGAGGCGATAAGAATAATCATTTTTAACCAAAAGATTAGTACGTTACCTTTAACCCTCCCTGCATCATAAATGAAAGTATAAAGTACGAAATTAAGTCGCGGCAAACAATAAAAATAAAACTCACTTCAGCTTCTTTTTCTGTCGATGGTTCTGTTTTGTCCTCTGTTTTTGAATCATCAGGAGTTTTTGTATCTTCTGGTTCGGAGTCCGCTTTGAAGATATCAATGGTTTCCTTATCACTCTTCGAAACTTGTTCATCGACTGGCTTTTCTTCGGTCTCCACCTGATGTCATAAAGTTTTCGGGTATGAATATACAAATCAAAAGCGAAATTCGTGTTAAAAGATTCTCTAACAACTTGACAAGATTTTGTGACTTGATAATTTACCAAATATTCTAGCGAATACTATTTAGCAGTATTTTCCCTCAATCGTTTCAAAATAATTAGAAGTTTGGTTTTCTGAGTATATTGACGGAAGGGGAAAAGAAACACCCAAGAGTGTAATCATTAAGGAAAAATACGTCTTACGTTACTTTGTCGATAATTTTTACCTCCATCTTTTCTACACTAGTCTTTAATAAGTTCTGAACGTCTAGAACAGTTTGTGAAGACGGTGTAGGTTCCCATTCTTCAATTATTTTCGAAATATCTTCCTCGGAACGATCGTGAATATCCTGCTTTTTACAGACACTCACGTCTCGATCCATTTCGCATACAAACACCTAAAAAATAAGTAGAAAATATACCATTTGAATCGAACTATACGTGGGTAATTGAGAAGTAAGCATAATATTACTAACCTGAAAACCCCTTGACTTAGCAAAATTGTACATTTCGTCGTATTTTTTTAATTTTTCGTTGACAGAATCGACAATGATGAACGGAAAGAAACCGTCTGTAACGTTCTTCTTAAATGACTTTACCAATGAATCTAAATAGCTAGGTTCTGAGTCAGCGTCATATTTGTAATTGATAGCCTGTTAAGATGAAAAGGAAAATTACGTTTTATGTAATTGATTTGCTTTTCGTTACATTTATATATATGTAAGATTTTAAAGCAAAATAAACAGATCTCAGAATATTTGAAATTCTTCAAAATAATGCGATTCATAAATTATTATTAAATATTTCCTGATAAATTATATATTCAAGTTTGAGGTTTTGAAATATTTCCCTGATCTACTCACAGAAGATTCTTTGTCCCCGCTTAAATCCATGTCTTCTATGGCAAAATAGTCGTCCAGAGATAATATTCTCGGAGCATTACCACCCATTTCAACTTCTTTATCCTGAAAATTATGAATCAGGTTGGTTAGCGGGCACGAATGAATGAAAAATGAGAAGATCTTATCGGACAAAACCTACTTTGATCATTTTGGCTGTATAAGTTTTCCCAGAACCAGGTGGTCCTCGCATAATTATTACAATTTTTGTCGGCCGCGCATTACGACCCGGAGGTAATAACAATTCATCAATCAATTTAGTCGGCGGCTTTTCTTCCGGAATCTTCTTTTCTGGCAGCCTATCAAAAATTGTTCACAATTTCACTGATTTTTTATTCTCAACTGCATAGGTCCTCGAATAAACATTCTTTACCAGGATTTGTCTCCATTTCTATCTTTATTCATAGAATCTTTATTTTTGTTATTTAAAGGTTCACGTCTGTCGAGAAGACTCCCCGAAGTATTCGAATTACGTTCGTCGTTCAACTTCTTATTCATGAACGGAGAATTTCTGCTACGTTCTGGCAACGGAGTTTGGCTTGGTCCCGTATCCTTTTCTTCCCATGGATCTGTAACGAAAAATTGAATGAGTCAAGGCCTATTTCGAGTCTCAGTCCATGTCTCGCCAAGCTAATGAATTTCACCAATAGAATATGATTCACTTACCACCTGCCCATACATTATCATCCTTCAATAGGCTCTCCGGTTTCGATACTGTTTCGGTAACTACATCGGACTTAGGAATCAAATCGAATGTATCTAACGTCTTTTTCTTACCGTGACTATAGTCGAATACCCAAATTGGCTCGAACGCAGAATTGTCTGAGGAGAATATCCGTATATAATTTTTGATGAAATTGTCTGTATAAACGATATGCTTGCAAATGCTTACCCTCTGAACTGACGCATACGTGATTGTACTCGAGAATTTGAGATGCAACGAACGGTTCTAACGCCACGGGCTGTTCGATGGGAACAACAGGCTGTTCGACAGGAACAACAGGATGTGCGCCAGGAACAACAGGATATGCGACGGGAGTAAGAGGTTTCTCTTCATGGCCCAACGAAATATTCCTGTACAAATATTGCCGAGCATTTCGAAAGTATATCAATGTTTAATTATGAGAATGATATTGTTGCAAAACGTGTGCGTACTAATTTTCCACTCACTTTTTATCAGCAAAATTTATCGAGTTTGGTGGAGGTTCATTCATAGGCGGTAATCCGTTTTTGATCTCCGATATACTTGCATTTCTTTTACTGTCTATTAGGAAGAAATGAAAACAATAAAATTATTAAACGCAAATCCAATAGAAAGCATACGAAATAAAAATCCAAGTAGCTACCAAAAGGATCCGGTGGTTTCAAAAACGGTGGTTGAACTTTAGGATCGAAAGATTCAAGTGAAGTTATTGGAGGAGGTTGTAATTTATCAAAAGCTTCCGGTGGTTTCATTAAAGGTAAGTCTAAGAGAGAAATTGGCTTAGGAGACTCCTGAAACAGTAACGTCAGAATTTTGTTTAAATGAAAGAGGATTAAGTATTCTTCACATGATTAATAATCTTACCTTTGTGATATTTTTTTCGATATCAAATTTGTTCAACGGTTCTTTCATGTCCGAATTATCTTTTCCAAAAGTTGTACCTTTTCCATACATTGCACCTTTTCCGAATCCTGAATCTTTTCCAAACGGTGCGTTCTTTCCAAATCCTGCGTCTGTTCCAAACGACTTATTATCCTTCCCGAAAGGTCGGTCAAAACCTCGACCACCACCAAATCTGTCGCCTTCGCGATTGAAACCACCGAAATTTGGTCCATCTTTATTGCGATCTTGAAGACTCGGCCGTACATCTTCACGATTATTGAAATCTCTATTATAGTTCCTATCATTGAAGTCTCGATCACCACCTCGATTTCTTCCAAATTGCGGGCCTGAATCGTTTCTGAAATTCTGCCTATTGGAATAATTATTATTGCGATACGAGTTATCTCTTTGGTAATCAGACTTGTTCTGCGAATAATCGTCTTCCGGATCTTCATCACGAAATCTACTATCATCGTATTCGTCTTCAAGATACTTCGCGTATTTGTCGCTGTTGAATGTAAAAGAGGAGTTGCCTCCGAATTTACTTCGATCGTTATTTCGATAGTTCGAATCAGGGGGTTCATTCTTACGATACTGATAATCACCACGATCTCCGTATTCGTTCGGAGGGTATGAAGTTTGATTTTTGAATCTGTCGTTACTGTCCCTCATAGGATTAGGTCGATCAAAAGGCTGATTGCCTTCCCTCATCTGATTATGTCCGAATTGTGCGTTGGATCTATCAAATTGGGTATTACCATCTCTCATCTGATTAGGTCGATCACACGGTGCGATGCCATCTCTTATTTGATTAGGTCGATCAAACTGCGAGAAAGGAACTGTTCTGTTGGAATGACTCATTCGGGAATCGTTATCAAAATTAGGTGGCCCGCCAGGATACGGATATCGGTT
The DNA here is from genome assembly GCA_035079385.1 of Aspidiotus rigidus. Lineage (NCBI taxonomy): Eukaryota > Metazoa > Arthropoda > Insecta > Hemiptera > Diaspididae > Aspidiotus > Aspidiotus rigidus. The sequence continues at coordinate 10,819,074 of JAVHKY010000004.1, read as the reverse complement.
TTCAGCAGTATTAGGACCGTAACTCTGTTGAGCTGGACGGGGAAAGTCAAATGGCTTATCTTCTGACGTATGCAGCGGTTTCGTGATGTCTCGATTATAAGCTGAAAATAATGTAGATGTAGGAGGTATATTCGGAGCAAAATTGGCAGCAGGGTTTTTTTCACTGCCTACGAGATCGAGACCCGGTATAGATTTGGCGCCTGACATCGCTGAGGGCGTCGATAAAAATTCCAAAGATTGGGAATTTTTTTTCGTCGGATCCTATACGAGTTATAAGAAAAACTAGTATCAATTCGACAAAAAAATCGACAGACTACGGGAAAATAAAATACATACATCATCGATAGGTGCACCAAGAGGTGGTGGAGCACTGAGAGAAGGTAAAGCTAATGGCGGTGGCATACTGTACATCGAATAATTGGGTACAAAAGTATTCGCCGCAGGATTTGGTACCATCGGAGAAATCGGAGGATACATCATGTTCGGAGGCGGCATAAATGTGGTGTTCTGCGTTGTCGCTGTTGAACTGTAACCAATTTGTTGCGCAGTGGCTGCAGAACTAGTGGCTAAAGCTGCTTCCTGATAATCAAAATAATCATGAATCCCTAGGCCTATACAATATCTTCTCAACATTTATTTTAATGACCCACTTTCGCAGCGGCTGCCGCTGCCGCAACATCGGCTTCCTTAGCTTCTCGTTTTTTCCTCAATACTTCGCGCTTCTGTAACAATTGTTCGCGGTAACTTTCACATTTTGCTTCGTATTCTTTGTACTGAGTCTGAAACATATTTCGCACTTTTACTATTACGTCATATCAAGGTCTTGGGTTCAGAAAAACTGAGAAATGTAAGCTTTGTACCTTATCAGGATGGTTTACATTCTGTTCTTTCCACTGCAAGAAAGATGCTTCCCAAGATTTGAACTGCTGGTCGAAAGTTTTTTCAGATTCAATCAAACTTTCCAGAGTTTCTTGCTGCACAGAAATGAATAATTTCGCAACATTTCGAGGATTTAAGCACCATTACGTACAACTCAGCTTACCTTGCCTTTACCAGGTTTGGACTTTTTGGCATCTTCATTTAACGAGCCCTCGTGCGGTCGTTTAAGGCTATCGTCCTGCACGAAGTAGAGACCCCAAAAGTTTATTCAAGATGAAAATAAGAATATTATCACCATTATGTTGGTATTCTTACCTTATCGACAGGTGGCAGTGAGTCTGGCGGAGGAGGTTGCGCGGAAGGAGCGCTTGGTGGTAGAGGCGGCACAGCAGGAAATGCACTGGGTACCATCGCCGGAGTCGGTACAGGTCCCTGGTACTGCAACACCACGATCATTTAATCATACGGAAAAAAAATTAAAATGTTAGTCTGTCAATTAATTCAAAACTTACCTTGTCGCCGTATTGTTGCTGCCATTGAGCGTACTGTTGATGCCATTGTTCCCACTGTTGCCATTGTTGTTGAGTGGATTGTGTCTGTTGGGCTCCGTAAACGTTTGGTGGGAATTGGGTATTGATGGGCGCATTGGTTATCGGAGCAGCCGACTGAACCGGAAACGTTGCTGCATTGGTCGCATTTGGAATGGGAGGAAATGTATTCGTGAACGATGCGGCCCCGTAGTTATTCACTGGATTCACTGGAGTACTCCACTGGTTCCATGATGTTTGCATTTTAATCACCTATGACCTGCGAAGAAAATTGACTCATATCTAGAAAATCCGTCGCTGTAAATCATGCTGAATTAGATTATTCACAGAACTAGAACATGTGATCGAAATTGAAGAAATTGAAGTCCATTCTTCAAACCGAAATAGGAGTTTTTCATTGACGGCATTTCGAGCAAGAAGATCAATAAACTATCATATAAATTCGTAGATTCACAATACCTTACGGATATTTCGGAAGTTTTGATCATAGCTTTATAATGAGATCTTCATTAAGAATCATCGGTGGAAAACAATATAAATTACGGTATGTCAATTATTCTAGTTGTAATAATATTGTGACGATAAAACAACAAAATTCGATGAAATACAATTGCCAAACACTCACACAGAGAAAACGAATTACAAACACAAACCCACACGTACGACAACACTAAGACAACACCAGAGACACACAACTTCACTGCACTGCTGCAGAAGCCGCCATTCTGAATGCCTGTTCGGCGAAGATGTTGGGAAGTGAAGGGACTGCACCTGAGACATGCTCGCACGAATGACGTAGCACACCGTGCTCACGAATCACGATCATAATAATTGTGACCTGGGATGAGAAGAGGATGCTCATTGCCCATTGGCGCAAGAACACCATTTCTCTCTAATTGGACTACTAATCAGAGAGAAATGATGTTCCTGTCAGTGGGCAATGAGCATCCTTTTCTCATCGCAGGTCACAAATTATTTTCTTCATCATTTTTTATCCGCTTGGAGCGTGCACGCGAATAAAAAATACTATTATCAGTATCTTTATCATTCACGTCTGCTGATCTGAAACATTCAAGAAAATCGAAAAAACTATTTCATATTTCTACTAATTTATTAAATAATATTGTCCAAACTTCGAATTTATTGTGAGCTTTCATATCAGGAAACGTTTGATTATCCTTTGGTTTGCGATTAATCACTTCCTTCAATCAGCTAAATGGTATATTTAACACGTGGTTTTAAAACCATTACATTCACGAATGGGAATGTACAATGAGCGTTTGAACGGTTTTCTGGAAAACTTTGCTAAATATGGATCGTGAGCCTAATAAACCGATTCCTCCGTATCCAGTCTCTGGTACCCAGTCACAGTTTTTTCCATTTCCTCCATCTTCACCATTTTCTACTGGTTTTTCTACGACTGGTTTCCATATTCCTCCTCCAAATATAACATTCACTTCAGGTGCTCCAAATCCTGGTTTCTGTATTCCTCCTCCAAATATACCTCCGTCAGCAAGCTGCGTTCCAGGTTTTTCTACCTCAAATTTTCACATTCCTCCCCCGAGAGTACCTAGCTTAATCGCTGCAAAACGAAGCACTTTTGATACCACGGACATAGAAACAATCATTGCTGGTAGACGAAATCAAACATCGGCTCAAGAAACAGAAATCGATAAATCTCAGATCCAAGTGAGCAAACCGTGTTTAAATGTGATAGAAATAATTCTTGACCCGTAACATTTGTAATTTTGTAATGTAGGTTCACGAATTCAGTCGACTAATTCGAGATTTTGATCGGTCTTTGAAGAAAATGAAAGAAATGGTCGTTAATGTGAAATCATGCCTCGATGACAAAACTAAAAAAGACTTACGGGACAAAATAAACACTGAGAAAGTAAAGTTTTCCCTATTTTTCAGTACTATTCCAAGTATTGTACTCAGCTCTTTATTTTGCGTTCCTTTTTTACAGGCTCACTTATCAAATTTGAAAGATTCTATTAATTTTTATTTAAGAAATATTCGAATATTGAAGACAAAAATTAGTAAACGCCGTAGAAAAAGAGAGAAAAAATTCAATCATTTTTCACGTTTGACCGCTCACCAGATTGCAGCAGAGCATGTAATTCATTTGCAACGGATTGCTACCGATATCGAACAAGTAATAACACTCAATTATCCATTACACGTAAAGAAATAAAAGATCTCTCTATCAATCTATTCTTATTTGTAGGATGCAAAGCTGAAGAAAGATGCTGATCGTATATTATCGGATGTTCTGCGGAAAAAAAATGAAGCTGGGAATCGTCTTCAGTTATTAAATAGATTAGAAAAATTGCACGCAGCTAGATGTAATTCAACAGGAGTTGACGCAAGAAATTCTGGATTTATTGACGTCATTGGTAAATGAAGCGTGGTGCTTTCATTCAAAACCAAGATATCATTTGAGTTCTATTTAACATTTTTTTTTTATTCCAGCAAAATTGAAGATAATGTGGGAAGCTCAATTGAAAGAATACGCTATGGAGGAGAACGGTTTCAGAACCATGCTAGAAGAGGTAGCCGTGGATCGCAAAAAAGAAAGCAATCAAAAAGAAGATAAAATTATGAGAGAGTGGTTCAAGGCTATTTTTGGAGTTCCCGATCCGCAAACTTTTTCGTCGTATTCGAGTGTCGATGAGTTTGTCAGCATAAGGTACCGGTATTTTGAGTTAACGATTTTTCAGGGCTTCTGATTAGAAAATTCAAGACTTTTCTGTTATGATTTTGTAGACTGAACTGGGACAAACACATTGTCGAAGACTGTGATATAAACTTAAAGATACCAGTAGGTTGGGTCCTACCTCAAGATAGATGTGATAGTGTATGGAAGAAATATATTTGTTGATAAATTCTCACAATTTCGAATAAAATATCAAATTCTTTTTGGTTACTTTAACTTAAAAGTTAATATAAACTGGATCGTCGATGTGAATTTCACCAGGTTCGTATAAACCGAAATGTATTCCAAGTACAGCCTTGTCTCCTTCTAAATCAAGTCCAAACAGTTGTTTAATGGTGCGATATCTAGAAATTTGCATATATTTTTCAATACGTAGTCTAGTCTGTGAGATTACAAAGCAAATCAATAACTTACGATTTTAATGTTTTTAATGGTTCCATATTCTTGTTCGTTAGACCTGTACTAGGATTCACAGTAATAAAAGCGCACCTGAATGTGGATGAACATTATACGTTACGGGTGTTTATTTGAAAAACTATTAGTTGAAGAGAAACACGCTTTACCTACCGAGTACAAGGTTTTATTGCTCTCATAATAACTTTTTCACCAATTCTGATCCATTTCCAACTGTCTTCGGAGTATTTTTCGCACCCTTTTACAATAATGTTAGGTCTAAGATTGCCGTAAAAAAATCCATCTTCTGGTTTTAGTCTTCTATTTACGTCTTCAATTGACGCCGATGAAAGTATCATATAGCTTGTTAGATCTGAATAAATTCCCTGTAATAAAATTTGCAATTTTTAGATTGAAGTCTTATTTTTGCTAGAAATTCTTGATTCCGTTGGAAAATATTACTCCATCAGTCTTTCGCCAGTGTTTATAAATCGATGAAAAACCTTCCACTCTGAGAGTAGTCCCTATTGGATCTGGACGTTGGATGAACTTCTCCTCGTAGTATCCTAAACGATAAATTTCTTTTTCACCGGTGAAAAATTTCGATAACCAAGTGGCTGCTTCATTTCCGCAATCTATCGTATCATATATCACACCACAATGGATCCTATCGATTAAATGAGGGTGAATTTTTATTTATTCTAGATGTGGATAGTACACTTAATCATCACTTACACCTTTGCATGATTTTGAGTTGATATTTCTGACAGTGTTAAAGAGAGATCTTCAACTCCCGGAGCTTTGAATACAACATGATCTGAATCAGTGCTATCAACGCAAATTAGTGTTACAGTCGGCTGTTGAATGAGTTTAATTGCTTTATTATTATATGCGTTGTAAATAACGAACGACCTGAAAGAAGAGCATGGTATTGAGAGAATATCTCAATACATAAATTTGCACCTATCGAATCACTATTACCATGTTGCTACCTGTCTTGAAATAAATACTTTGAATTAAGTAGCGAATTTTTCTCTACTTCACGAAGACCCAATTCATTACATTCAGCCGAGGTAACTTCTTTCAAAGCAGCCGATTTCAAAGGATATAAGATAATTTTTTCAACCGTACCAATTTGTTTCCACTTTCGCGGTATTTCATTCGCTTTAATCTTCTTATAGTAATCGTATAAATACCAAATACCAATACTAAGACTGTATGAAATTAACATGGAAATACTAATTTGTTTTGTAAACGAGGACATCATTTTTGAAACGTAATGGAAAGATTAATGAAAACGAGAAACAAGAGAAAAATGAGGAAATTTTTCATACAAAATACTTGTAACCGTGATAAATATTTCACACTTCACGAGAGTCAACAAGATCGACTGAAAATCGAAAAAAAGACCGCCGTATGAGCAGTTCTCAAAATAAAAATTTTAGAAATTTAGAAATTCGTGGTCATTAAGCCCATATAAAATTGCTAGATGATCTTAGTACATCAAATTCCTTTTTAATTAACTACTTTGAATCGGTGGTCTCACAAAGTACGCAGTACGTATATGAGAAGCTGTGAGCATGAATATGACGCTCATGTTTATGGTGCGAGATATCAGCTGTTATTATCAGATTATTAGAACAAGTTTTGCCCTGGTGATCTCAGAGGAAACGTTGATTATTATAATTTCTTTCGCTTCTTCCATTCATCGTTGTCCGAACTAAAGAAACTACGCTTCTGTCGTTTCATGATAAAAAGCCTATCATAATTTAATTTTCTTATTCATATATATATTTTCTGTCTATAGACAACTTTTAGTTCTCGAATAATTTTCGCTGAGTATTAATTTTTCAGCTACCTACCAGGGATATAATATATATATTTTTTCCCCCTTACTATAGACCACTCGCAATTATTCATTTTTAACATATTATGAGCTTGGATCCCCTTGAGAAATATCATTATTTTGGAAAATATTCACTTCGTTGAGATTTTTCATGGTGCCTTCATCCTTTAGTTCAAAAATTCTGCAGTAGTTCCCCAGCAAACCCGAATCAAATTATGGTTCAAAAATACCGGTATAAGCAGTCATATTGTAGATTCTTCAGTTGAATTTAAAATGGAATCAAAAGGTGTACTCAGTAATATAGTGATCCCATTAAGTACATTTCATGTGGAAAATTGAAAATCAGTTTGTTTCTGTGCTCTACTCTTGCAAAAACTTTTTTTTCCAACATCACAGGCCTAATTTAATTTTGTTGATTCAATTGATAAGTACTTAATTTATTAGATTCGAAATTCTTGTTATAATTTCAGCTGGAAAAGTGAAAAACCCGTAAAATATACTGGTTGGTCAGAAATACCTTTGATTTGAGCTAGTGAAATTAATGATACCATAAATTGTTAATTTACAGAAATGATTGTAGTAAATACAAGAAAAATATTTTTCAGAAGAAATAACTCGTAGCAACGTTGTCCGTATTACAACCATGACTAGGCTACAGCCGGATGCTGAAGATCTTTTGTACGTTTATTCAAGTAAACAGCAATGTTTCTTGGTTAGAGGTAAAATATTGTAAGGAACGTCACATGTAAATATGTCTGAATTAGGTCTGAATACAAAAAATGAGAATGAGTACGTATACCTGCATTGAATTGTGAGATCGATTACCATTCGCTCAGAATTCTTGTAAAACTATCACCGGAACTGTCTATAGTACGTATTATGCTCGAATTATCTTCATGGTCATTCAAAAGTTAGTATGTGTAATGAAATACTCATAATGTAACGTACATATTCTGCGAATAATGCCATTAAAAAACAAAATACTAAAAAATTAGCGTATATGTATGTAGGGGTGCCTATGCATGCGCTTTTCAGGAGAACGCGTCACACAGGGTACCGAACCGAGTTCTGTAAAATAAATGAAGTCTATTGAGATCTTTTCCTCCAACCGTTGTCTTGTCGCTCGGCCGGCTTCTTGAGAACTCAACTGTTATAGGAGACAAAATGATTCGACAATCTACAATGGAATAAGAATTGAGTGTCGATATGAAAAAAACGAGTGAGTTTATTTATTCAGAACATAATCGACGAAATAACAGAAATCGAGATCGCAAGTGATGAACTGGCGTTGGAAAGTGAGTTTAGACACGTAAAAGAAAGTATCGAATACAGCGTTGAATATATAGGAGTCAAAGCAGTTGCTGGGATCCGTATCGATAATTACAAAATTTAAGAACTGGACAAAATACCATATAATTATTTGGCTGATAATTCCGGTAACTAAGAATTAAGTGTACGGTATACTCACTGAAATACATCTGTATGAAAAGAAAATAAGGAGGGGCGGATCTACGGGACGATGAAAAGATGCAGTCAGAAATATCCGACTTTCATCTCTCGCCACGGCTTCAACTTCCCCAATCCCAACCTTGGAGGTATTATCAACTCGTGATATCTCCCCGCATAATGACGTCCTTTGACTTATATATATATATATATATATATATATATATATATATATATACTTTCATGCCGTTACCAATTGTGACGTCATCACCTTCAACTTAGATTACATCATCACCCTCAACTTTGAGATGTACTCACTCTTATGACGTCATTTACCTGTGACATGTCCATCTCTAGAGACTTCATCACCCATAACTGTGAAATTGTATATTTTTATGATGCCGGCCATCAATCTGTGATGTCATCACCTTGAACTTCCCCAATCCCAACCTATTGTGTTATGAACTTGTGATATCTCCCCCCATAGTGACTTCATCCCCAACTTTGACTTATATACACTTTCATGACGTCACCAATCGTTGACATCTTCATGACGTCACCAATCTGTGACGTCATCACCTTCAACTTTGGTTACGTCATCAACCAATAACATTTCCGCCCCTAGTGACGTCATCACCTCCTAACTCAGAGGTGTATACACTCTTTTGACGTCATCGACGTGTGGTATTATCACCCTCAGCCTCAACCTTACTTACCCAAACAACCGATAGGTTGGTCAGAGCTTGAATATTGTTTAAGGCGTTACATTAAGCCAAGCATTCAGGCTAGTGTCCGGCTATTCGCCTCTACCACCTCGCTCACTTTAGCCCTCTTCATATGAGGACGAGCCCAGTTTAAAGCTCTTAAAACATTTACTTACGCTGTGCTTTTAGCCTAGTTTAGCCCCTTCAACAATGTTTCTATACTGATGTAATGTGGGCTGACCTAGTCTAGCGCTTTTAGGCTAGCTCAGGCTATATCCCCAATTTATGTAGTATAGTGTATAATATTAGGCTAAACGTGCATTTTCTTATAAAAAACTTGGTGACGTTATTACTTCCAACTTCATTGACGTCAACAACTCGTGTCATCATCACTCTCAACCCTGAGAGTATAAACTTTTGTGACGTCATCACATATTTCAATTGAAAACATTTTGATAGGTACCCCGCTCAGAAGAGAAATATCCATGTCAAAATGAGCGTGACTTCTTCTACGACGAAATATTTCGGAAAAGGAGAAAAACGCCTCAAAGTCATGTCGTTGACTCCTAGTCCGAATCTGACTCCAAGTTTTAGACTTCCTTCGTGAATTGTACGAAGTGTTCTGAGAGTAGCGGAATCCTGTATCCTTGGCAGAAGTTGCTTTCGAACACCACTTTGTGGATTTCGTAGACCATTAATATATATTTATTCGGATGCAACTGGAACCAGAATTCACTTTCTTTCGATTATTTGTGCGCGTAAATTAAGAACGTTATTCTTCATCAATTTTCGTTTTGTGACTTTTTAGGTGGCGCAGCAATGCAGAGAAAACATCTACGCCATCCAAACGTTGAGAGACTTTCAGTATTTCGAAGACGGAAAAGATTCGGGCTTGAATGTACGAGAGAAAGCGAAACAGTTGGGTATTTTGCTCAAAGATGAAGAACGTTTACGAAATGAACGTGCCAGAGCTCTGAAGGCGAAGGAGCGATTCGCTCAAGCAGCCTCGGCATTCGGCAGCGATATTGCGCCTGTAAGTTAATTTAACGGTCGTAAATGAAAATTCTTCCGTCGTACCTCGACTATTGGTATACCCAGGACTGTAAAGTATGTTTTATTATACCCTTAGTTGTTAAACTTCATAAATTTGCGTTCACAGTTTAGTTATATTATAACTTACGTTAAAAATTCACTCGACACGTTTCCGACTCGTTTCTCAAAATAAAATTCGTACTTTACAGTCCTCGTTAGGTAATATTTTATTTCCGAGATCGTAAAAGCCAATCGTCATTCAGTGGCAATTGGTATAAGTTTTGTTTCGAAGGATTTATCGAGTATAATTGTGTACGTTTCATTTCACGTAATAAGATTTAATGAATGTTTTTGTTTAACACGTATCTGAATAATAATTTTTTTCCTCACGTGTGAATCATCGAGTATTGAAAAACATACATAACCTCATAATTATTTTTCACTATTTGTCAAAAGTAGTAGTGAAAAATGGGATATAGCAGTATCGTCTCATTTACTCAAATGTGGATTTAATGCGGGCACTATTTGCTTTCGAATAGATTATCGGGTGTGCAGAATGATTATTTCCCCAGTTGGAATTTTAAAAGTACTTCTGCGGGGACAAGTTCACGATTTACGGGCTTCTTTTGCGCTTAAGCTTATCTTCGTTTCGCCTCGCTTGTAATATTATTACAGCTATTTGAAACAAAAGGGTTTCAATTTTACAACGGTGTTGCACACATTGTCCTAAAAACTGCAAACACTGGGATTGAGGTGATTGATAGCCCTTACGTAGAATTTACACTATAATTTTTTTTTCCCCTAGTATTACGTGCACTTGCGTGGCGCTTTTCATTTTGTGTTTCTTGCGTATTATTTTTTCGTTTGTTTTTATTTTTTATTCACCTTCAGGACAGAGTTTTCAAACCTGCGAGTCCAGAGAACACAGGTTCAAGGGTGAGTTACGGTCTTTTTTAAATCGATGTATTATTTATACTATCTAGAGTTTAAAAAAGTCACTCCGCATCCTCTACAGAGTACGAAGAAAGCCGACCAGACATGCGAAAATTTCAGACTCCTAATAATTATTTTATACTATCACGAGCACGTTATACGTCGACTCCTTATCGTTTGCTGGCTTTGAGTAAGGGTCAATAATAAATTAGACGAAGAACGTTTTTCTTTTTTCTTCGAAAGATTGAATGAGAAGTTTTTTCTGAAAAGAATTCTATTCTATTCACTTCGAGTTCTGGATACGACCATAAAAATTTGTGTGAAATCCGAGTATCCTTTCTCGATCTTTTTTATGTACGCGTCGGGACTTTTTTTTGAAAAATTGGGCGGATAAAGTTTGAGAAAAGTCAAACATTTTCTGGGTGACAAATTGGGTCTTTTTCTGGAATGAAAAATTGATCGTTTCAATTTTCAATCTATGAATTATTATTTTTCTCCAGCTCTATTCAGTCAGAGTGTGGAAAAGTAATTAGTAAGAGTGGTTATGTTCACAAAAGTGCTAAATTAAGGCGGCCCTCAGTGCTGGCGGAGTGTCTCCCGGTCCCAGGTTCGAACCTGTTCTGACGCTCCTTTTTTAGCACTTCTGAATTTCTTTAATGTGGTGTTTTTCTCTGCGGGCGTTGTTCATTCTTAATTTCTGTTTTTGAACTCTTTTAATTGTTTTAACTTCGTACATTTTTCCTCGCCTTTGTATTTCGACTTCTTATTCATCATTAGGGCATCCATAGTTTTTCTAGATTCGTTCTTAACGCGAATGTTGTTTTTCCATAAAATGTTGTTCGACTACGGTTGAATCTGAATACGAAAGTTCTCGTCCTCTCTTCTTGACGAATAAATGATACGTTCTAGGAGGCGTTCATCCGTACATTTTCATCTGGGGAAAACAGAATTCGGTAGACATATCGCTTTTGAAAGGAAAATTTTATCGATGGTTTGAAAAGCAAAAAGCTTAAATTTATTGGTACATTGCACAGGAAAAGAGCACAAAAATCAAATTCAAGACAATGTCTATAATATGTACATATTTTAGATTATTTTTAACGAGACTGTAGATCTTCGGTGAGTAATAATGAAGACAATACTCTTGTGTAGAAGTATCACAATGCTTCATTCTTGACTGAATAACGTTCGCAAAAACTTTATCTATTGTTTTTTTCTTGTGTAGATTGTTTACGCAAATTGATAATTTTGTTTTCTTTTTCCCTTTCTTTTCAATCGACGAGTAGTTTGTCTTCTCCACTCGACCCATATCTACGGTCTTGAATTTACAATACTTTAGGAAACACTTGCATGCTGCTTTTTAATTGACTATTTTTTGCTTATTATTTCTTGATTTTGTTTTTGTTTTCTTCGCATTCAGCCCATAGTGTTTACTCCTGTAAGTAGTCCAGACAACACTGGTTCAGGGGTGAGTTCTGATTACTTCTACGTTTTTTTTTCTCTCTCTCTCTTTTTTGTGTACTAACATCATAACTTTTAAGTCAGAATTGATCTTAATAAATAGAAAAAAAAAAACTAGTTATTTCTGTTTCACTAGAAGAACTTAATCCAACCCCTCGCACGATTAGGTTATCATTATCTCTATACGTTAGAAGATAAAGTCTTAATGCTTGTACACATTTTGGTTATTCAAGCTAAAACTAAACTCCACACAAGTGCCTCTCGTCATTTTCTAGAAATTTAGATTGCGTCAAACAAATTTCTCAAAAGTATTGTTTCTATTTCTTGCAGACACGAGACTCTTGGAACACGTGTTCGCCGTCAGAAAACAACGCCAAACGTAAGATTAATGAGAAACAAATATTGAATTCGATCGCAATCATATTTGTGCTAGCTAGTAGGGTGATGTTTTGTTTTTTTTTAGCCGAAATTGAATTCGCGCGACCGCAAACTGTCGGAGAAGAAGAATTACAACTGCAGCTTGCGTTGGCTATGTCTCGTGAAGAAGCCGAACAAGAAGAACAGAAGAGAAGGAGCGATGATGTCCGATTACAATTAGCTCTAACCCAAAGCGAAAAAGAATTCAAGTAATTTATCTTCGTTTTCTAATCTGTGTCTTCCTCTCTAATTATCAAAGAATACGATAATGGTGGGAATCGGATCTTTACGGACGCTTATTTTTGTTTTTCTTGCGATGAGAAGTCTAGTTTTTAGACATTCGATCGATTGTCCGTGACGTCACAGCACCGATACCTGCGGTGAGAGTACCCCAAAAAAATCCATCGGCCTCCCAACAGCTCTGCCCTACAAGGTAGAATGGACGTATCTCCAATATAACGATCAGCATGAAGGGTCTCTTGGTAAGAATCTTCAAAATCACGATCAGCTGATAAGACTATTTTGCGCTCAATCAACAACAAGATTGCACAAAACCGCTTGTTTGAAATATTTTCTAGTAGATATCTCAATGGTTGTGATTCATGAACATACACGAATTCAAGATGACAGATTTTAGAAAATATAAATACTTCTGTTCTTATTAATTTTTGGTTCTAATCAACGATAACACTGGTAAAAATTTTTCCGTCCATCTGCATATTTGGATGTATATGCATATTACTGAATTTATTGATGAAAACGTGCCTGTATCATTAAACTATCGTGACCATCGTTTTTCTTGTTGAAAATTGAGTGGATTTAGTTGTCTTCAACTTGGTTAATCGTTCTCTAAAGAGTAAACGATTTTTTCCGTGATCGGTGATTTGTATATACGTCCATTCTTCTTTGTACGGCAGCAGCTTCACAATCAGCATAGGAATAACAGGAACATTTCGATCTTTCATTTATGCATTGAATAAAGAATGAACTTGAATGAAAAAACTATATTTTCATATACAGGAAAGCTTGAAGATTGTGAAAATCAACTTTTTCTTCTTTTCAAAGTACTGGTGAATGATCAAAACGTTACCTTAGTAATAGACCGATTTTCCAGCTACGTCATATCTATCGATAACAGCGGTATTCCGTCCAACAGCATATCGATTCCAATAAGATTACTACAAATATGGGAACGTTTCGATCATTCACCAGTACTTAAAATTGAATAAAAAGTTGATATTCACAATCTTGAAGTTTTCCCGTGTGTGAATATTCTCGACTTTTCTTTCATTTTGAAGTACTGAAAAATGATTGAAATGTTCCTATGTTATCCTTATGGGAATCATCACGATGCTGGAAGCTGATGTTCTTCTTATTGGGTACTTTTGTCCACAGGTATCAGTAGAGCCCTATAATAACAAGTGAGGACATGGGTCGCCATATTTAATCATTACGTCATTATTTATCTTCAGACTTCCCTATTTAGTGACTGATAACAGTTTACCACAATTTGAAAATGATGAAGGAACTACTAAGTAGAATTTGTTTTAGAATACAGGTATCAGTCCCAAAGTAAAATGTAAAACATACCTAGTGCTTTTAAGGGTATGCTCTACCTTTGATGAAATGGTAACTTGGAATACCTCTCAGGAGTCTAATATTGCACAGAATGCGATGAAACTTCGGAGTTTTATTGTTCAAGGTTACAGAAATACCGCTAATTAGTTTACAAGTAGTGTATATTGGAAATTGTAAAAAATAATTATCAATATTACGCGCTCAGAACCAATTAGCGGTATTTCTGTAACCTTAAACAATAAATCTCCAAAGTTTCATCGCATTCTGTGCAATATTAGTCTCCTGAGAGGTATTCCAAGTTACCATTTAATTGAAGGTAGAACATACCCTTAAATGATACAAAATAGTTCTACCAATTGTATTAATTTCTCACCCTATTAGGGAACTGCAAGGATTAATGATGACGTAACGATTAAATATGGCGATCCCTGTCCTCACTCATTATTATAGGGCACTAGTATCAGTGCTGTGATGTCATAGAAAATTGATCTATTGTGTGGAAGTTTATAAGGCGCTTATCAGAGATGTTGCACAAAATTGAAAACAAAAACAAATCACAAAATTAAAGAAATTTTTTGAGCTGAAATAACGAAACAAAATGCAGTAACAAAAACGAAAATAATTCCGTTCCAACAGAAAATTTTGGAAAAACGAAATACCAACACGAAATTGGAGACGTCTGAGCAACATCAGTGCAACAAAAATGAATAACAAAAATGACGAAATTTGTTGGGCTGAAATAAGGAAATGAAATTCAGTAACAAAAACGAAAGTACGGTAATTTCATTTTAACAGAAAATTGCAAGATAACGAAAATAAATAAGCAAAACAAAATTCAAGGAATTTTGTGCATCATCTCTGGCGTTTATTGAAATATCAATCTTATCAATAGATATGACGTCATAGGGAAATAGGTCTTCTTAAATTGTGACGTATGTGCATCGTGATGTGACATATAGGCTTCGACCATATACTGATGGACATGCCATACTGATAAGAAATCGAAAACGAGAAACACCGAAAAGTGGCACTTTGTTATCATCATTAGAATAACACTTCGCGTTTTTTTTTCAATTTCACATTTTTACCAAAATCAACCAAGATTTTCTCGTGATTTTTGCATAATTGTTGTCTACTTGTTAATTTCCGTTAAAAAAAACTGGAAACATCATTTTCTTGCTCGAAATAAGCTCCTAATCAAGGGCCACTTTTCGTCACTTCTCAAAATCGATTTGTTTGGCTTCACGTTCTTATCAGTATGGTGTTGTGCAGACAAACTGCCCCGCCATCGAGTCATCTCGCAGATTTGTTGGAAATCGATCCAAACATTGGACTAGGACCGCAGCCACCTCTAATCGATCCGTGGGGAATGCCTATATCTGCACCGACGACCATGGCTCCGTCTATCCCGCATTCGAGCGTACGTGAACTAACAGTAAGACATGGTCATCTCTTGTAGGGTAAAAAAATAGCAACGCAAACAAAGCGCTGATGTTCACGTAGGTCAGGCATTTCCAACACGCGGCCTTCTTCTACAATTAAACCTAACCTAACAACGTGTGTATTGATAACGAATTTTTTTTTTTTTTTCTAAATCTGCCCCTAAATAGAATGAAGACCGGCCCATAATATCAAATGAGTTTTTTTGAATAGTTGTTTAAAAAGCTGTAATTTTTCTGCTTTTGCTCAAGAAAGTGAGCGTTTTTGTCTGAATAGTGACGTGCTGTAAAATTGAAGCGAGATGAAAAAAGTGAACAGTATTCGGACTGCGCGAGCAACAACAACAAAAGATTTTTCAGTTTCGCAAAATTTCCTAAAAATATATTTC
Source organism: Aspidiotus rigidus (assembly GCA_035079385.1). NCBI lineage: Eukaryota > Metazoa > Arthropoda > Insecta > Hemiptera > Diaspididae > Aspidiotus > Aspidiotus rigidus. The sequence continues at coordinate 10,803,290 of JAVHKY010000004.1, read as the reverse complement.
CCTGAAAGAGAATTTTATGCTCATTAAACTTTGTTCTTTGCGTTTTTTCATTAAATTCAGTATTTATTGAGAAATTTAAGAAAAACTGAAAAACTGTATACTCGAATTGTATTATGATCACTCTTTCCTTATCAGTACTTCTTCATAATTATGTCTCTAATATATAAAGCAGAAAGTTTGTCCGTCTGTCTGTCTGTCTGTCGTCCTGTCCGTTTATAACTCGAGAACTACTGGGCCGATCGCTTTCAAACTTTCAGGATATATTGTCCTCATCCCAGAGCAGCACATAGACTCATAAAAATAAAAATTTGACGGGGAGGTGCTGAGTAATTTCAAAAAAGGGCGAAAACAATGACTTTTTTTCAATATAAAAAAACGTGGTCGTGTAGCTTGCCATGTACCTTAGACCTACGCGCGTTGAGTGGCGCAGTTTCGAGAATTGAATTATTGTGATAACTCGAGTATAACTCATTTTTATGAAAAATTGAAGAGAACAAAAATTGTAGCCCCTGTAATTTCCTTTCGAATGAGCCCGGTTCCAGATTTTTAGGAGGAAATTTTGTGACTACAGTATTCGCTGTACTTCCATACTAAGCAAGTTATTTTATTCACAGTTTTAAAAACACCTACATAAAGGATTTTACATCCGGTATCTCATACAAGAACCAATGTCTAGACACGGTGCGCACTGCGTATGGGCTAGCGGAAATTACCCTTTTTTTTACCTGTTGTCCGTGTGTTTTATTAGGGACTGGCAAAATGTCAATGGATTTGTCTGTATTCTGCTGCGATGAATACAGGCTTCACGCGTTAAGTCAGCTGTCAAGTGAATTAGTGTGTAAAAAATTTAATTTGGTGATTTTATTTTTGTGCGACTCGGAACTTTGATATATTTTTATAAGTATAGTCGCAGTTTTTGGTGTCTATTTTCTTATTTTTGAACTGAATAGTTGTCAATTTTGCAAAACTCTTTCCACTGTTTCTTTTTTAAAAATTCATCTGAACTCCAAGATACCTACAAAACACACATACCTACAAGATACAGATACCTATAAAACACAGATATCTACTCAACACACAGCTAGCGGTCAGGCGCGCCGGAGGCGCGTCGCCAACCGCTAGTATAAATATAATTTTACATGGGCGATGCTAGCGCACCTACAATATGCACACTCCGAATTGCGTTATGAGACCAATGTTAGTGATGAGAATCAGGGAAGCAATATAGAAAAGTGGAAAAGCCCCATAGAGAACAAAGCGCGTTACCGTAATGCTAAGATATCATTTGTAGGAAGCTGCGTTACGTTCTGGTCTCTAGCAGGAGACGACCTTGCTTATGCTTCCAAGTGTGAATACTAACTTATACCTATACGTCTTTTTAAACTTTATAGAACGATCCTTGGAGTGTATCGAGCTCTCCTTCACTGCCGACTCCTTCGTCACAATCAGTTACATCATGCGGTAGTATAGTCGCGTCTGATCCGTGGGCTCCGAACGCCACATCGGGTGCACCGTCATCCCATTCCAGAGTTACAACAGGTTGAGTAGAAAGAATATTTTCAAAAATTTCTTCCAAGTGCAATGAATGAATTTTAACGAACGTTTCTAATGTTTCAGAGGATCCGTGGCGAACAACGTCTCCGAAACACGAAATTGCGTCTCCTGACACGCCGCCCATTCCAAATTTACCAGGTAAGGGTAATGATCCTTGGGCTCCGTTATCAGCAACTCAACCACCGTCCGCTGGGTCTCCGGACGAGGATGAATTCGCCGCCATTAGTAATCGTAATGCGTCGACTCATCCCGGCAGCAGTGGTAAGAAAAAGATCAGTGTCATCGCTTCTTCGTGTTCTATTAGCTTCGTTTGTCATCCAAATTACTTTTTTTTTGTATTACAGGAGCGTGTACAAGCCCTGAAATTTTCGATTTGACTTCTTTGGAGAATGGTTTGACGCAATCTGGTGCCAAAAAGAGTTCCAACTCGACGCAAAATGGTACCAACGGCTTACGGAAAACGCCTCAGAGTTTCCTCGGTGAAAACTCCAGTCTGGTCAATTTGGACAAATTGATAACGACCCCTGCTGTTCCTCCGCTCCCGATAACGGCTCAGAAGTCTAGTAAGTATTGCGGGCATGTTGGGTCCGCTTGCACGATGTAACCCTCTGAAAATATTTCTGTTCTTGTCGCAATAGATACCGCAAACCCATTTGGTGGGTTAACATCGCAAGTTGAAAAACCGACGCCGAATGCGAGCTTATATCCGAATTCGTATAATTCGCGTCCATTGTATCCAGGTGATCCATTCCAACCTGTTCAGTCGCGAAACACAGGTTTACCCCAGCCCTTGATGCCGCAGCCAAATCCCTTCTTATCATAACTAGCGATTACATTATGCGTTATATCTTTCGAATTTAATTACGAAATTAAATCTTCGATTGCATCGACGACTAAAAGATTTTGGAAATCATTTTATAGAATTAAATTCTGTACGGAAAAAAGAGTTTCCTGTTAGAAATGAATAAGTAATTTGCTCGTCCTGACTAAAAGACGTATTTTATGGTTGGAAATTTATGAAAGAAATTACGCACTCGATGTTCGTTATTATAAACCACAAATTAATATTAGAAATAAGAAAAATTTGAAATTGAAAAAACTAACGATTGGATGAGTTGCCAGTAATGTAAATCGTTTTTATAGTTCAAACACAGTGTGTAGAGACGATTACCGGTTGCATAATTTTCTATGGTTGTGCCGCGATCGGTAAATTATTCGCATATATTTTTCTCTTTCGTTTTTTAATTGTTAAATAATTTTATACAAGTATGGAGAGAGTGCGGAACGTGTTTGAATTTTATAACTTTTTTAAAAGTAAGTCATCAATTTTTCTATAATTAATTGATCGTTTTTCCTTTTCCTAATTGTCGTGATGCCTTTCGGTGAGACTTTTTATTCATACATTTGTGTAGTGTAGATTTAATATTAGGCCTATTTTAAATAAAGTAAGTAGTCCTTATTACGGTATCCTTTTAGAGGGTATCTTTTCATCGTTTATCTTGGTTTTCATCTTCACATACGCCATCGCGTGCACTGATGCTCCCAGGTATTCATATTTTTTCCCTTCAATTTTGATAATTTAATTTGCAATTTTTGGAATTATCATTTGAATAAGGTTGAAGAACGTACGATTGGTTCATGTATGAGGCAAGCTTTGAGTTAATTTATTTAATTTTTCTTCTTTATCGCTTTTTTTCAACAACGAATTATAAAAATCATTTTTCATTCCTAATTACGAATTAATATTGATGTAGACCGAAACGAATTATCAGGTTTTCTTTTCTTTTCTTTTTTTTTTTTTTTTGTATTTGAATGTAGTATTACATAGGGTTTATGTATTTATTGATCGTATTATGTTTGTTTATGAATTGCTGTGATTTCTTCTTTTATTTTATTTTTATTGCTTTGGAAGGTTTGTGCGGTAACTGTTTCTTCTTTTCTACTCTTATACGAACAAACAACCACTTCGAATATGTGCGGATAGTTTTTGTATTTACCATTATTTGTAATACACAGGGTATTGGTACGGCAAAAATTCAAACAGAATAATTTAACTCTCGTTAATAAATAAACGCATTATTCTGAATTAACGTTATTTTTTCAATCAAGAACGGGTAACTGGGTATTCAAATTGAAGCGCGTCGTATCGATTTATGGTCGTCTCGATCGTCCGTGTTTGAAAATCGTTTTGAAAGAAGAAAGGTATCGAAGATTCTTTAATGGAGTTTATTAAAGGACGAATAGATATTTAAAATCTTACCGTCTAGAAGAATTATGACAAGAAGTGCTCTTTTCTTGTTTTTCTCGAAATACGGTACCCAATTATTTTAACCAACAAAAATTCGACATTTGATATTCGAAATTTCTCTCGCAGCACTTCTGAAATTTAACTGCATCTCCTCCGACTCTATCAACATAGCGACAATCCGTTACGTATCATTTGCGCTTACCTATTCTATAACGCACAAAAATCCCTCTATCTTGGGGTGACTGCGCCAGTTTGCAACGCACCACCAGTTTGCATCATTTTGTAAAGATTCTTAAAAAATAAGAGAATGAGTAGCTGTGGAATAAAAGCAAAAAAAAAAAAAAAAAATTCAATGTATCCGTTTTAACGTGAACCTACCCTCACGGTATTATCTGTGGTTTTTGTTATCACTTCAACGTTTCAAAGTTCAGTATGCCGTATCCCATGAAAAAATAACTAGATACTTTCGGAAAGCTTGGTGAAGAAATGAGATTTTAGATGGATTATTTAACGTTGGATTATATATTCCTTTGTCATAATGGTAAGTAAGGTATCCAACTTCAAATAAATAATAACGTTTGACCGAAAAAAGGAGAATAATTTCATTTTATTTGGATACGTTGCAAACATTCCATACAGAGCAGTACTTCACCAGTTTGCAACACTTCGTTGCAAACTGGTGATCAAGTGTGCTCCAGTTTGCAATGCACACATTTTATCACCTTATCACTGTTTTAGTCTATTAAGCTGATGGCTAGCTAAAAGTACCTAGGTATTCATTTCTTTTTTATAGGCTATATTCTACAGTTTTGTTGAGAAAATATTGACTTTTCTTATACATCATCAATGATTAAATTAATGAAAAATTATTTTTTATTGGTTCATTACACGAGTGAAAAATTCCATTTAGGCTACTGACTGATAAGAGGTATGACACTAACTGTTCACCTTCATGAAACGAACTGTTTTCGTACCCTAATTGGTGTTAAAGCATTGTTTATAGAAAGCGTTGCAAACTGGTGTCAGGAGTGTTTCAAACTGGTGAACTTGCGTTGCAAACTGGTACATTTGCATTTTTTCGACTTATTTACAAAATTTAGAACATTCAATGCATTAGAATGTTTTTCTTATCAATGTTTTTGAAAAATTACGTCATACAGATTCTAAATATGTATCGTTCATCACATTTGCATGAATACCGAATTTCTGATGGGAAGTTGGAGTGGAAAATTCTCTTAACGCGTTGCAAACTGGCGCAGTCACCCTATATACCGGTAGTTTTTGTCGAGTTTTATGAATTCATATTCGCATTTTTCAAGAAGACGCTAAGGCTCACAAGTCAACATTTTTCTGAAATAATCATCAATATGAAAATCATTCGCTTTGGTTTTATTCAATTTTCACCATTTCACTAGAATATGATTTATAAAAATTTGCCCTTCGACTGAAAAATTCTTACAAATGGACACAGAGTTAGATTTTCGCAGGAGCCCTAAATCAGAACCGCGAAGGTAGTCTACGTAGGCATTCAAAATCGTGAATAATATAATTATGAAAAACAAAGTGCCGATCTATAAGCGATAAACCTATTTTCTAAGTATCGGCGTACAAAATTTCTTACAAAATTTCTTCGTTGGTGCCACTTTTTGTTCGCTCTTGTGTTTCCCATATTTTGCCTGATGACATAGATAAGCCGATTTTACGTAGGTACCTAGCACATGACAAGGAATTCTAGAGATACATTTCTTTGCAAACTACCTCGCACTATTCTTAGTGAAATGCGCATCACGAAAAAGTCACGTTCCTCGTTGAAAAACGAAGAAAAAAAATCGGGTTTCAATGAAGAACCAAATAGACAGTCTACCCTAATAAAAGATGGGACTGGGAACAGGTATGGGTATCGTGTACAGTCTAGATAGGTATTGTGTGCGTATTGTAGTCGCAGAGAATGTATTCTGGTCACCTATAAAAAACTACCCTCGCAATACTTTTTGTTTCCTCTTCACCCTCTTTCTCTTTATATATCCGGGAGATTGTCCTTGACGAACTCCGAACTGTCTTCGACAATTCGGAATCATTATCTTCAAACGACTTTTTTCATCAGTCATTGCAAGAATGCTGTATACGTCCTATTGTTAATGCGAATTGCATTATACGCCTATTATTAAAGCACTATCGCATGAACATTTATGTAAGAGAGATCGTGAATCGAATGGTAGTTGCTTGACCAGAGATCACAATGAGAACCTTATTTTCAACTGCGTGCAGAGTAGCATGGTCTATTCTGGATTATTGCTAGAAAGAAGAAATCAAAATAATAATTATAGTGACTATATAATCATTACTCTAGCAGCTTTTATTAGGGTTTTGAGAAATTATTAATCAATTCAATAACATTGGCGCGTGTTGCGACTTCTGAAAACTTTTCTTTTAAAATATTGCATAGAATCTTCAATCATTGAATTATTAATCGTTCCATTTAGTTCTAAAATTACAACGCTGACACATAACCGAGGATGGGTTGATAATTATTTCTTATAAACAGCATTAAAATGAATTAATTCATGTTTCGAGAAAATTTCAAGACGTTGATATTACGATTACTCAACGAACATGAATAAGCAGGAAAACATACGTTCGAGATGAAGCTTGAACAACAGATACTACCTGATATTTCAAAATGATACAATATAAATAAGGTATGACCAAGATATACGACATTTATTTACATTTTCTATTTACATGAATAAACATCTGAACATTTTTCACTTTTATTCCTTTTTCTTTTCAGACTTCAATTTCTCAATCTCCTGAAACATAAGAACAAACACGATAAGGTTACACAACTCGAATCCATTATCAATTCCTGAGATTCGCATCTAGTCTTACGTTCTCAGAATAAACGTCACTAACAGGTAAGCATTATAAAAGCTACATACTTCACGTAAGGACTGGATCTGCTTCATCTGCTTTTCCATCTCCATTTTCATTTCAGTTATCTCCGTTTTCTCCGTTTCCATCTGTTTTTTCATCTCTTTCTTCTCTTTCTGTAAGTTTCAAACTGATAAATTATTCAATTTTGGTAACACAGAGGCATGTGAAATGTTTACTTACTCTTTCTTCTTTCAGTTGGTCTCGTAAGCTCAGCATTTCAAGACCATAGATGACGAACGGAACGACAGGTAACGTGGTATAATACGTAATCCGAATAAAACGCTCGAATTTTCTCAAATCGTAGTTAGTGAAGTAACTTTGCGTCGAAGTTTTAGCTTTATTTAAAGACGAAATGATCAGTTTCCAGGGCAATGGCATCCGCATGAAGCGGAAGAGACTCTCATAAGAGAGCTGTAAGAGAGAGACAGAGTCGGTGGGAGGAGTTCAACCTTCAACACAGCGTTGAATTTTCATTCTTTTTCTATCAGTGCGGTCATGTTATGCTTATTAAAATTTTGTTAATAATGTAAACATTTTCTTTTTCGTAATATTATTATTCTTTTTTTATCAGCTGCTAATTTCTCGTCGTTCATCGTAAGTAACTTATTTCAATAATTTATTTAATTTTGTCGATTCTAAGAATCAATACTCTTCCAATACTATTACTTTCAGCAAACAACGGATTTGACGACCAATGCAGCGAGCATTAGATGTAATACATACGATTCTACATGGCTCAACTTCCCGCATACACGAACATACAAAACGATTGACGAAATTATGCCGGATTGAAGTATCGGATTCGATATTACCTACAGCAAATCAGTTCTGGTACAGGAACACGTATGTCCATGGTTTGTAATAATTAGTAAGTTATTTCAATAATTCAAAGGATCGATATTCTTTCATCACTTTTAACAAACAAATCGTGCGATACAGACAGTCGTTCGGATTTGATAACCAATGAGATGTAATATCCATTTATGGCCTAAGTGCACGCGTACACGAAATGCAAAATGCTTGACAAAATTATACGAGATGAATGTATCGGGTACGATATTATCAACACGCATAGTTTTAGTACACAAACACGTACGTTCAAGAAGTGTTTCAAAATGTAGGTAGCTCGTAAGCTTACAAAAGTCATTGGTAATTGGCCTGTGATGTAAAGTATTGATTGTAATCCTTGAATTAAAGATGAAAATGCATACCTTGATGCCTACGGTATCAATAGCAAGGAAGAAGATGACGAGCACGTCTACGGCGAAGTTGGAGACACAGAGATGGACGTACATGGTGAGGAAGCCAAATTGAGCAACGCCGTTCATACCACACAAATAAGCACTCTATTGAACTTCACTCAATTGATTTGATAACGATCTGCAGTATTTTTTGTTGACTCGGAACGGCCGAAGGAAAAACATCACACCTTCATATCAATGCGCAGGGGTTGCAATGTCGTTTATAGGAAGTGAGTTTGAAAATATAAAACGTCCAACAAGGAAGCCTTCAATTTCATATTGATCCCTAGTCATGGAGTGTGTTACCGTAGCGCTTCAAGATAGATGATTATTTTACTACTCGGTTTGTGATTTGATAGGATTTCAAACTTATCAAAGAAGATTGATAAAATCGAACGAAGAGATGCCCAACGATCTGCTCGATACGAAGAATCGGAGCCACTATGAAGAATGAAAGGAGCTCGCGAAACAGAAAATATCCAAAAACCCAAGAGTTTGAGAGTGGACAGTAGTTTTCAGGTCGAATTCCAAGACAAAGAAGAAGGAGAATCATTCACCGATGTTTGTGATATCGAGTTTAGGATGAGAGAGACAATCCATCACAAGTCCGAGTAAGAAAAGTGAGAAATTCCAAAATCTCATTACCGTTAACTTATTATTTTTCTTTTTATCATTTACAAGCCGTAAGCCCACAAAATATGATAAAATTTCAAATTATTTTCAAGATTCTTGATATTTATTTATCAATTAGTATTCTTTTAGTTCAATTTCTAATCTAATTCTTTTAATTTCCAATTTTTCAATTTCATGTTTTTTATTGTTGATATTTTGTTTTACACTTTCAATCTAGTTCTTAATATCTTCTCTGATAGATGGGTGCCGGCTTTTTAGAAGATCCTTTGCGCATTCTTTTTTCTGGGTGTATGCTGAAAAATTTGTCATTTTTTGTGGATTGGTGGAGGAGGTAGATAACTTCCTATATAATGATACAATTGTCCAAAAATTTTGAAACTTGTAAATATGTTTGGAACTTCATTACACCCTAAAGAAGTCATTGAAAGCGCATTGTTGTATTTATGCAAATTATTAAGAAAATGAGTCTATTATCCCTTCCGTCTAATAGTTTTTGAAGAAGATCCGGTATTGAGGGCAAATCAGGTAACTTAATCTTACCACCCCTGCAACAGAAATTTTGATTTTCAGTTTCAAATAATTTTGCATCACAAAATGTGCACGTAATTGCCAGATTCCCAATTGAACCCTAATGAATGGACTATTATCGTTCTGACAATCATTTTCCACATTATTTTCTGATGCCAAAATTTTGGAATTGACACGAGCCCTCTTCCCTTTGTTCGTCAATCGCCCTAGATTTGCTTTCTTGCGTTTGGCATTCCAATTAGATTGCAATAAAGTGAGACATCCGTAACTTCGATATTGAATTTTCGAAATTGACGTGAATTGTTTTTCTTTTCTTAGTCCTCACGTTAAATTTGAAATAATGAAAGACAACCACCACTTCTTCATTTAATTGCTAAGCAAAATCTTTATCGTAACCCTACAATATTCGATTACTCACAGTATGGGTATTCAAAACTTCTCCGGTTAAAAAGAACCACTTTCCAAAAATGATTGCCTAGCACATATTAATTTTCGATGAACGTCAACAAAAATGATTGCTTAGCATTTTCAATCAATAAATTAATGAATGATACAGATTTTTCATCTCTTGAATCATTCATGACCCCCCCCCCCCCCCCCGCCGTCAAGCACAAAGATATATACTACACGCCATTTGCCTGATTTCGTAACTTCAAATTTATTACACATAAACCTTCTCCCAGGCAATCTAAAGCAATGGAAACAAATTCCAAGTTCGTAGGTGAAATAGGAATAAAGTTAAATGGATTTGCAATTTTGCAACTTCTCTTTATATAATAGATAGATATGCGTTCTCCAGAAAATGAAAGAGTTGAGTTCCTCCGAATTTTGAATGAAAACATGAGTCATGAAGATCACTTTTATTTTATGTTTCTCGTTTTGGGTTGTGATAGAAAATTTCATGACTGGGTAACTTTTTTGCTAATTTTATTAGATCCCAAGCCTAATCTACAAAACTTGGGTGTTATTCTAAACTATTCACGAATTTTTGCTAAAAAAGAATTTCAGCTTCTTCTTGAAATCTGGCTCAGTGAGAATATTTCTAGTACCATTCAAGGGTCAACAGTCGGTCTCTCTTGATCGCGTTCATTCATCAATTTCAGTTCAACTTATTGAAACTCCTATCTTTGATAGTCTTTGGTATGGATAATGACGAGGATAATTTTTCAACACACACTCCACCTCGTCAGTGGTCGATTTTACTCCTCGCATTTGCGAGTTTTCAACGATTTTGTTTTCTTTTTTATTTCGTCTGTTCAATAATATTTATTTATTGATCGATGCATCTACAACGCTGACAAAATTTTGATGAGCAATTCTAATTGGTTTTTCAGTCCTGCTGAGCTGTTTGCAATGCCAATCAACGACTAAATATTAATTCGTTATTATCCAATTTTTTCAGTTTTGAGTCAACTAATCTTGAAAATTTTATGTTAATTTGATTATTTCATGACGTTAATATCTCATTCTTTTCAATATACGGTAACTGGTTTCTCACCTCAAGTCTTCAGAAGATAACAATACAGATTGTGGTAAAGATTCTTTTTCTTTATTGTTGAGAAATTATGCTGGTTTCAGCCAATCAATTGGAATATCTTCCTCCTTTCTCCAATTTTTATTTGGTACCATTCTTTTGATTATTTAATCACTCGAAAAGGTCTTTTGTATGGTGTTTCAAACGGGCGTTGGACTCTTCCCACTCTTAGGTAAACATGTGTTGCGTCCTCGAGATTTGGATAGCCAAATATTTTTTCTTTCTTTCGCAGATGTTGAGGTACTAGACGTGAATTTTGGAAAACTTGGCAAGTTCCCAAAGCAAGCTCCGCACAAGATATCCCTGAATTGCCTTTAGGGGCGGCGCGAAGTCCCAATAATACAGCAAGTAGCAGTGTCAATCAGTTGGTTTTTCCTTATTCAAGGCTGCATTCGAGAGACAGTGAATTATTATTTCTTGTATTTTATTTGAATTATTTATTGTTTGTATTGTCATTATCTCAATTATTTCAAGTATGAAATCAACCTTTTCAGGACTTCCTAGATCTATGAGGACTAACTTGATGATGACCATACAGTCAGCAATGTCTACCACAAGAAAATTGGTTACAACGCAAGTAGTTCAATGGAAGAGAACGTTGACATTTTGATTGATATTCGTGCCACTATTTCACAGATTATAAACTTATTTTGCATGTACTTCTCTTGTAGTCCAAAATTTCAAGTAAAAATCAAATGAGCCAATAATTGAATAGCATTCCTTATTTTCATTCTCGTCTTTTCTCTCTCAAAAGTTTATTTACTCAGTAAAGTAGGTAGATGAGATTTCCTATGTTGATAGAAACTTGATTGATATGAAGGTAGTTGACAATGAGAGAAGATATGTCTTTACAAGCCGTAATAAGTGAGATGACAAATTTTACAGACACAACAGTAGTTCGCTCCAGTATTATACAATCGATTCCAATTGTAATTTACAGTCGGAATAATATTATTTTCAACTCATGTGGAACAAGAAAACTATGAAAACCCTCTTTTGCTGTCAGCGAGTGCTCAGGGGATATTCATGTGTCACCCCCTCTAACCTTTACAAATTATGTATATTTTATAAATTAAGTCCGAACTTTCAATAGTAATTCCACTGAGGTCTGGTTATGAAGGGGTGCTTGTAAGTTCAGATGAAGGATATACCAAATTGTGGGAAATCTGATCAAAATTTGTGAAATTTAGGGGGGGCATACACAAGCATGTAAAAGTTTAAAAACGTAAAACAATTGAGAACTGAGGCGTGTAGTCCAAATTTTAATACAATGCTAAAGGAATTTTAAAATACACAACACAAATTCTGGGGATATCTTGAAGCCCAGCAATGGCGGAAAGTTATACCTGAAAAGCACTCGCAAATGTAGAAATTGCAGCACAGAATACACGATCAAATAAAATTAAACCAAAATACACACCCCTCAAACTCAATGGGTTGTACATTTGAAGGAATCATCAAAAACTTGTTGACTGGGAGCTCACTGCAAATTTTTTAATTGGAGGGATCTAAAATTACCATACACTTATTTTTCGAGTGTTTTAAAAGAGAAATGATGTCCTTGAAGTCTGGTAGCACTGATTGGCCGGAGACAAAATTGCGTTAGTAGAAAGTTTTTGATGTGGTCCTGACTACCTCAGACATCTTGTGCTCCTAAACTTCCCTCATTCCTCCGTCAGCTTTTACATTAATACCTGTTGTACCATTTTACTTCAATGGCCAGACGGTATCCACCTCATAACTTTGAGCGTTGTTCAGCCACAGCAACAAATTCCTTTAGCCCTTAATGTGCTGGGTTTCGAAAAGTTTTTAAATTTGGAATTTGCGCGTAAAATCTGATAAATGTATCCCTACATAACACGAATATCAAAAAAAAAATAGGAAAAGTCGGTAAAAAATTCACTTCTACCTCTTTAATTTTTGCAGGGACCCTATGTGCCAAAAATGTCACATAGGACATTACGGTTGTTGGGTGTAAAGCATAAATGTCATGTTTTCACAAGCGGAGAAGTAGTTTGTGCTCATTTTATCACACCAAAGAAGATTGTTTTGAAAGTTATAGGAGTTCCTTTCAGAACAATGCCTAAAATTAGTTTTCCCAAGGTATTTTACAAGTTCAATTTTAGTGTCATTCGAACAAAAGTGCTATTTTATTACGAACGGATATTTTTTGGACCTTCTTTGACGCGTGGCGCGATTGACTGGCCGAAGGAGCGGGGTTTAGGTAACCTCTGAAAGTCCCACCACCAACCACCTTTCACCTCCTCATGACCTCCTTATCAAATGGTTTACTTTAAATGTACCTACTGTTGAATCGGAAAATATAACCTGTATTATCACTTGGCTACTCTGACGATAAGAATCAAGAGTATTGTCAATACCGGTACTAAACACTCACGACGGTATTTGCTAAAACTTCATCTGGGAACCAAGAAAAAGGCTGGCAAATAAAGCTTCACGCTATATTAATAACAATATTGAACACTAAAACATGATTTCTTCTAATATCGGCGAATCAGAGGTGAATATAGCTGTAAGTTAGGCGATGAATTTGAAAGCGAACGGAGTTTTTCATATGGAAGGGTGTGGTATTATCTTAAATAAAAACTGTTCTAGGTCCTGGTTTGGACCCATCCGCATAGTAAAGCAAATGGAAGGAAAATTCTGTTGAAATAATTTTGTTGATTTGTCGTTGGTAAGTATATGAAATGAGCTATTTTAGGGATTTCTGTGAGAGCGAGACAAATGTCGAGGATAGGAGTTGGCTGCCAAGGGAGGTGTGCTCATTCTTGTGTCAGGTCGTTTTCTCAAAAAGAAATTTTATGAAAACCCCTGTGCCATTGAGAATATTCAAGAAGAAAAATTCTCTCCCCTCTAAAAAGACGCCGATGCTGCACAGTCGTCGTTACAATGGGCTGGATTTATTGAAATACTCTTCCATCCAAGGAAAAAATTACGGCTTCCTTAACGAAGTTAAACGAGGAACGCAGGGAACCTGTTTTATGATTCGAATGAGATTTGGTATTGAAAATTCAAGGAAGCCTAGATCATACGTATATAGCTCGACAGTCGAAATTTTTCTAAGTCCCTCTCCTATCATATATGGCTCGAGGGTCGAAATTTTTCTAAGTTTTTCGCTGGACGGCGCACGGCGGACGGCGGACGCCAGATTTCTCAAATAGCCCCCCATAAAACAGGTTCCCTGTTAAAATATCGACTCTCGAGCCATATATGATAGGAGGGGGACTTAGAAAAATTTCGACTCTCGAGCTATAGATGATAGGAGGGGAACTTAGAAAAATTTCGACTCTCGAGCTATATATGATAGAAGGGGGACTTGGAAAAATTTCGACTCTCGAGCCATATATGATAGGAGAGGGACTTAGAAAAAGTTCGACTCTCGAGCTATATATGATAGGAGGGGGACTTAAAAAAATTTCGACTCTCGAGCCATATATGATAGGAGAGGGACTTAGAAAAATTTCGACTGTCGAGCTATATACGTATGATCTAGGCTTCCTTGAATTTTCAATACCAAATCTCATTCGAATCATAAAACAGGTTCCCTGCGTTCCTCGTTTAACTTCGTTAAGGAAGCCGTCATTTTTTCTAAGTTTTTCGCTGGACGGCGGACGGCGCACGGTGCACGGCAGATTTCTCAAATAGCCCCCCATAAAACAGGTCCCTGTTAAAAAAATGAGCCGTAAGGGGGCGGGGTTGCAGAAATTTTTTCTTGGGCTCTCTTTTTTTCTACAGAGCTAGTTTGCTATCCATCACGATAAAGTAGGAACCTGTATATATTTCCTCTTTCAGAGAAAACCGCGCTCAGTGAACTCGCTTGAAAAATGATCCCTTCTTTCCTGTTTTAGAGAGTACTTAATTTTGGAAGTAAAACTTTTAACAGGGAACCTGTTTTATGGGGGGCGTTTTGAGAAATTTGCGTCCAGCAAAAAACTTTGAAAAATTTCGACTCTCGAGCTATATATGATAGGAGGGGGACTTGGAAAAATTTCGATTCTCGAGCCATATATGATAGGAGAGGGACATGGAAAAATTTCAATTCTCGAGCTATATGTGATAGGAGGGAGACTTAGAAAAATTTCGACTCTCGAGCTGTATATGATAGGAGGGGGACTTGGAAAAAATGTAGACTCTCGAGCTACCATATATAGCTCGAGATAGACAAATTTAGACTCTCAAACTATATTATACTAGCCTTATAGTAGGTCTAGGCGTTCTTTATACTAGCTTTATCTAGGCCTAGGCTTCCTTGAATTCTCAATACCAATACCCATTTGACTCATAAAACAGGTTCCCTGCGTTCCTCGTTTAACTTCGTTAAGGAAGCCGTCGTTTTTTGTACGCTCGTATGAAGAGCCTGTTCTCTACTATAAAGGGGAACAATTCTATGAGAAATCGTTCCGTGAAAAACGTTTGCCAATCGCTGTCCGTCGAGGATTTTTTCTTTTCCTCTCCTACCCTCCGTGAGACTACGAAAATTTTGACTCTTGTATTATATAAACAAAAATTGTAGAATAATTTTATCTCAAATTTCTACACTTTGATTGCTTTTCACGGATTGGGGAAAGACGTGTTGCTGTATGCGTGTGATCGGTACCTTTTTTTTACCAATCTCATGCCCGCAGCAAGATTGCTCCTTCCGTATTGTGCACATTCTCCGAAAAAGCTATCAGATAACATGCATTCAGCAATCACACGAATTCGGTGTAACAAAAAGAAAACTCGGAATTGATGAAATCGTTCTTTAAATACGCTGCTGAGACGTAAAGAAAAAAAGAATCAATCATTTCTAACTCAAACCAACCAGGTTCTGTACCTCCTGAAGTCGATAAAAAAACTGAATTCTAATACGCATCAGAAAGAAAGACAAAAACCACGAAGGATTGAAGCAAAGAAAATATAACAATCAGTTCCAACCCTACGATAGTGTCTTGCCATAGTACTGGCAAAGCTTTAGTAGGGAGGGACTAGATAGAAATAACCTTTTTATCAGAATAGGTACCTAATTGCGTTCCACAAGTGGAGTGGTCTTACTTACTATCCTGCTCCGACCACTGGTATATATCATATGACATTCCAACCTCAGATGATGAGGAAGGACATCTTTCTGCTGTTCCAACCTATGGCCTCACCACAAATACTGAGCAGTTTCTTGAGGAGACATCTGTCTTCCCCACACTGCCTCCAACCTCTGCCGATTACTACATTGATACATCTTTTTCACGTATAAATGATTGGCTCAAGTATGCGATGGATGCCCACTCACGGGTTAAGCGTTATAACCCAAAAACCACTTGGCGGACACCAAAAATTGACACAATCAAAAAGCTAATCCACCGCACTCAAAGAGTGATTAAGCGAACTCGCAACCATGTAAGAAGGAATCTCTTTCTCACGGTAGAAAGTATTCTTCGCAAAATCTATAGACGAGAGATCCGACATAGTGAGGACACTTCTTGGCTGAAGTTTATCACAACTGGTAAAGCTTGGGGAAAACCCTATAAAACTATCGTCAAGAGTACAAAGAAAGTACCTTTACCACTGTATATCAAAGACACAGAGGGCCAGACCTCCACCAATCTCAACGAAACCATTAAATTTTTCCTTAAAGATAAATATCCCAGAGCCAACATAGGTGCCCACAATGACCTCGGTAATGAACTGGTTAAGATTATTCCTGATCCCAACTGGGCCCCTAATGGTCTTATAAATTACATTAAGAAGCGGAATAACCACACTCACCCGGAATTGATGGAATCCGTTATGGGATTGTCAAAAAATTCTACAAACTTCATGGGGATAAATACTTTGCCCTTATGGTAGAGGCAACCCGGCGTGGCATTTTCCTCCAATGTCATAAGACCGCTGGCCTAACAATCATACCAAAAGATGAGAAATCTCAAGAAACAACTGAAGGTTTTCGACCCATTTCAAAAATTAATTGCATGGGCAAAGTCTTTGAAGGATTTTTAGCCTATGAAATAGAGCAAGAATTCGAAACTAAGAACAACCTTCATCAACGCCAGTTTGGCTTCCACAAAGGAGTTTCCACTGAAGAAGCCATCCGTCTTGTAGACGGCAAAATTCGTAGTACCAGAGAGAGTAAGAAACTTGCAGCTTGCGTCTCAATAGTCATTAAAGGCGCCTTTGATAAAGCCTCTCATACATCCATCATAAGATCCATGAGAAGAAAAGAAATCTGTGAGAATCTTATAGCTACCATCGACAACTATCTGACAAATAAGTCCAGTACTTTCCTTGGTCAGAAACGGAAACTCAATAGGGGTTGCCCCCAGGGATCTGTTCTGGGCCCATTATTATGGAACTTGGCGTACGACCTGGTTCTTCAGGAGATTGACCAACGTGGTGTATAGCAGTGTTGTTACGCAGATGACACTCTGCTCATGATCAAGGCAAAGAGTGCCCCTGAACTAAAGAAGAAGGTTGTCACCCTACTGTCATTCATTGATGGCGAACTAGCCAAACATGACCTCGAAATGAACGTTTCCAAAACTGCCATCCTCATAATAGATGGTCAAAGCTATCGAAATATAGATGCTGCAGAATTGTCTGAAATCAACTTCCGAGGTACAACTATATCCACTAGCCGTAAGATGAAATACCTTGGTGTGATCATTGACGATCGATTACTTTACAACGAACATTGCTCATACATAAGTGTGAAGTGTGAAGCAATAGTTAATAAGTTACGCATTGTTTGCCCAAATATGGAAGGCTACTCCAATAGTGCTCGCCGAATAATGTTTCAAGCCACAGTAGGTGCGCTATGGTGGTATGCATCAACAGTATTTAGTCACAGGCTTTTCATACAGTGCAATCGAAAAAAGATCAAAGCAAGCCATAAAAAAGCCATGGCTTCAACCGCAAGAGCTTACAAAACAGTGGGCTATCTCCCACTAACAATACTCACTTACTGGCCACCGATGGAACTTGAAGTATTGGAACGTTCGATAATATTTGCACACAGAAGAGGGTGGGTAGCCAATGAATATCCCCTTCATCTACCCGAACTCCTCCCGAACCAAGATGTCCATGAAATCCAACTAGAGATCCATAAAGAAATAAGGAGAGTATGGGAGGAGGAGTGGGAAGAATATATCCCCTCCCTTCTTAAAAGCAATATTTTCAAGAGAGCCTCATACCGACAATTGAGGATGCAAGGAATGCTCCAATCTATGAAGATTTCTTCCTCTCTCAAGCGTTAACAGGACATGGCTGTTTTCGCAAGTTTCGCCATACTATTGGTAAAGTGGTTTCTCCATTATGCCCGATGTGCCCCAGTGAAATTGAAGATGCTGTCCACGTTTTCACCAGATGCCCCCGTTTCCATAAGGGCAGACCACCTGGTAACATCTGCCTCGAGACGGGTTGGATCAAGTACATGAAGTCCGTAGTTTGTGAACTCTGGATTGAGGAAAATGGACCACTAAGGAATAGCGCCTCTCACTATCATACCATTCCTAGATAGGCAGGGCACAGAATGGTGTCTCATCTCGCATAATGTGATCAAGATCATTAATGGTTCGTACCAGTGAATACTTTACACGTTGTAAGAAAACAGTGCCTACGTACCTGATGACAACCACACTGACCACCCAAAGTGATTCTCGTCCCATAATCATCTGACCTATTCATTCCAAGTATCAAGGATGGATTCCGGGAAGTAAGCGGCTTCCTGTAACCCTAGCGGTATGTGGGACAGAAATCCTTGAATACTTACCCCTTTCACCATTCACATCTCTTCCCGAATTGTAAGTCACTAAGGGTGAAGAAGATCATACCACATCTACCAGGTCACCTATACCTGTAAGTAAATGTTAAAGCGGACTCGGGTGTTTGACAGTCCTATGCGGACAATCGAGATAATATGACCAACTTATATTTTTTTTCGCGCTGACTCCGAAAAAAAAAATTTTTTTCTGATACACTCCTGAAAAACTTGGTTTTTGCATAAAACCGCACTAGGTGGACAGTCCGTTCAAGACATGATTGAATCTAAGTCCGTCAAAGGCGGCAGTGTTTAATTTCACACATGTCCGCCAAAGATATTACACTATTGTCCGTGTAAGGAAACGGAAATATAGAGTGTAACACTCATTAAAGATGGGAAATCTCGTTCTTTTTTTTCTGTACGTCTAAGTTCATTACAAAACGCCTGTAGGTGTGTCAATCATGTAGTCCGCTTAGTGCCCGACAACGGAGCGATTTACGAATATTATTGATGGGAATGAGATGAAAAAGTAAAAAGGTTAGGATACAAATTTCCATGTGGCTATTTTTCATATTGTTGCTGCTCTTCAAATAATATTGTGCACCAATTTGGAATATAAATCAATTTAAATTATTGTATGAGAAAAGCGTCAAGGAAGCCGAAGGTCCAAGTTTGTCGATACCAGACCAAGACCCTATAGTATGTAGAGTCAATTCTGTTGACAAAATGTTATGGCTCATTTTAATCCACACAAATTAATTGATATATTTGAATGAAATTTACAATTTTATGACTATCTAGCTGAAAACGTGTTTGTAATAATATTTAACAGGCTTATAGGTGATCTATTTTGCAAGAAGGTACTGTGCCATAGCTTGCGCACGACATTCACAGGATACTAACATGGATCATATTACCGTAGAAACCTTCTTCCGACAACCTCAGATCGACTTCAACTTGATGGCTATTCCAATCTTCAATGTCGAAATTTCATCATTATTTAATTACAAATTTCTCAAAAAGCCCCCCATAAAACAGGTTCCCTATTAAAATGGATACCGTTTTATCTCCAGAATCGAAAAGGTATTATGTCCATTTTCTCCTTTTTGTACACCAATTGGCTTAGCCTCTTCAACGACTCATATATGCACAGCTTCAAACACCATAAGTCTCCCTTCTGTCATATATTACAGGTCGTGAGTCAAAATTGTAAATAACTGGGAGGTTGAAATTTTAACAGGAAACCTGTTTTATCGGGAAGGGAAAACGTCCGCCGTCCGACCGGACGGTAAAGCTCGGAGCTTGAAAATTTTCCATGTCACCCTCCTATCATATAGAGCTCGGTGGTCGGTGTATGTAGCCTGAAACGTAGCTCCTTCAAATACATGATAACTCGTATGCAATGCTGCATACACCAATTGACTTAGGCCCTTTTATGCAACGCTTCAAACACCATAATACTTGGAGCGTCCTTCTAAGGTATTCTGAGTCCCCTTCCTACCATATATAGCTCGAGAGTCGACATTTTTCCAAGTGCCCTCTCATCATCATATATTCCAAGTCCCCGCTTTTTATATAACTCAAGCTCTCCGATAATAATATATGTAGCTCCAAATACCAAACCTGTGACATCACAATTCAATGACGTCATATACTTTTTCTCTCCCGCTCTATTGATATAAAAATTTATTTCAATTTTAGTTTTTGATAATTGAGTGCAAAGATCGATTTTAATAAATTAGACGATTACGATTTATGATGATGATCTATTTACTTGATGAGGGTCAAACATTTTCAAGTATCGCAAGATAGCCGACACTTTCAAATTTTTTTAAAGATCATCAACAAGGCTGGAGCTCCCTCTCGATACCAATGACGATCATCTTCGAAAATTGTCTAAGCCTCTGGAAAGTTAGATCGCAGATCGAACTTCCACGTTCCTCGGAAATACAATTTTCTTAACGGGCAGCGTCAGCCGAAATCGTCATAACTTATCGCTCTCATATTGGAATTGTACCAAGTTCTAAAATAGGTCGGCGCTGATAATTGATTGTGGAGATCGCTTTTAATAAATTAGCTTGTTATGATTTAAATTATGATGATCGACTACTTGGTGAAGTCAAACATTCTCCAAGTATCGCAAGTTGGCCGACAATTTCAAACTTATCCATAGACCATAACTAGAGCGAGGCCTCCCCTCCTTCGGATACATGTATGATCACCTTCAAAAACTTTCAAAGTTCCTAAAATTTTTGGATTCACAGCACACAAGAAAAGAGATCGCTGGTCGTTCAAAACGCATCGTATAAATATATACTCGTACTTGTGGAAGTTGAGCGAAAAAGTTTTCTCTTCTCCAAAGTTCCTAAATACGCGATCGGATCGAGCTTCCATATTCCTCGAAAATACAGTTTTTTCTACAGGCAGCGTAAGTCGAAATCCTTATATTATATTATATCAAAATTGTGCCAAGTTCGACTAAACTAGGTTGGAGCTGATAATTTTATGTAAAGATCGATTTTAACGGGGAATTTGTTTTGTCGGCGAATTTGTTGGAAAAAACGTCCGCTGTCCGTCGTCCGGCTGGTCGGCAAGGCTTAGATCTCGAAAATTTTTTTCCAAGTCCACCCCCCCTCCTATTATATGTATAATACAGTTCCAAAGTCCGAGCCTGTGACGACACAATTTGATGACGTCATAGATCTGGTACGTCATCATTTTTCAGATTTCACGTGCTCCATAGAACAGGTTTTTGGCACCGCCTGTTCAACTCCGTTAAAGAACCCGTGAGTTCTTAATAAATTCGACGATCGTGGTTCATGATGATGATCAATTACTTGATAAAGTCAAACATTTTCCAAGTGTCGCGAGGTAGCCGACAATTTCAAATTTATTCAAAGAACTTTAATTTTGGTAGAGTCCCCTCCTGGATAACTATTTGCCTTCGAAAGTCAGATTATATCAAACTAAACCTTCATAACGTCAACTTGAATAGAAATCCTCGTATTAACAAGTCAAAAATTTCTCAAGTTATGAAGTGGAGCTTCTACTCACCGCCGGGACGCCAAGGTTTCCTTCGAAAAATTTTACAAAAACCTAAAGTAAATCAAAGCACCTCTTTTCGTTTGAACTACAATTTTTGAGCTGTTAGAAGAAATAAGCAGAGATTCGTCGGACAAAACCAATAATATTAGGCTGCATTTTGACCACAAAATCACTTATTACAAAAACTCAAGCAAGGGATCGTTGAATTTTTAGTGAGAAGATTAGTAATATCGAAGCTACGGTGGGTATGAAGAAAATTTGAAATACTACTTTTTACAAAGTTTACAAGAAATTTCAATTTTGTACTCGAAATAATTAATCAAGTCCAACTCCGTCCATCATTAAAATCCCCTTTCAAAATTATCACTATTTCAACACATTTTTTCGTGTCAACATGTGGTAATTAATTCAATCATCTAAGCCTGAGGTACAGTCTCATAGGTTTCAATTTCTCATAATAACATTTAACTCGAGGACCAGCCTAAAAACTCTAAAATGACCACCGAATAGAATCACAAAATTACACTAGGTATGAAGAAATATTTTGTTGCCAATCGAAAACTTCATTTTTTGCCTCAGTTCATTGGATTTTTTAATGTTATTATTTTTTAATTCGCGCTATTACTCTAAGGAGCCTTGGCCGTCAACAAACTACGAGTAATTATTGCCGTTGCCCAGGACGCACCACGTGGAGGTGGCTCCTATGCATCCCGAGACACTAAAGATCCTAGCCCTACACTAAAGACAAAAAAAAAGGAATTCCCTATACATAGAAGACTGTGCACGACCACAACAGTCAACCCCGGCTAACGAAGATAAAATCCCAGCGAGGTATATCCGAATGTGGTGCGCTGTACCTACAACTGCAAAAATGAGAGAAGGCGCAGGCACCCACGTCAGTCCGCCACGAATTACGAAGACTGTTTACAACTTCAACGTCTCAGTTACAACCTCAGGTGGTTGCCTCTTCATTGGCGGAGTCAAGTAAACTGAGTTAAACTCATCCTGCGCCCCACCGTGAGCTTATCCGATCGTGGGTGCACTGAATAATCGAAAAGCACAATATCATCACGCGCGCGGTTAATCCGCATTATGCGTTCAATGCACTTCCTGTAAGACCTAACCATCATATAAAGCATAATATGTAGATAGAGTAATAGCGCGAACCAAAAATAAACAACATCTTTAGTCAAAATTTGGAATTGTCGTTCCACCCGGGTTTCAGAATGGAACGGCCGCTACAAACTGACGATGTTTTCAATTTTAATTTTTCAAATTAGGTAGAATAAGTATGATTGAAGGTAGCACGGTATCATCGCGCGCGAGTATATCCGCATCATGCGCTCAATGTACTTCCTGCAATCCACCTACGACAGTGCAAACAAAATTTCTCAACACCGTTGTCAAACTTTGGAGTTGTCGTATCACCCATGTTTCAGAATGGACCGACCGCTACAAAATGACTATGTTTTCAATTTAAATTTGAAATGAAAAAATTTAATTGACCCAAAAAGAGAGAAGAGGTCGTAATTGACCAATACCGGTTGTCCAAACAGGAGTCGTCGTCTTACACACCCATATTTCAGAGTGAAACAGCAACTCCGGAATGACGGTTGGTATACTAATAATTTTGGATGAAAGAAGGTATGATTGATGGTAGCACAATATCATCGCGCGCGAGTATATCCGCATCATACGCTCAATGTACTTCCTGCAATCTACCTATGATAGCGCGAACCAGAAATGAACACCACCACTAATCAAACTTTGGAACTGTCGTGCCACCCGTGTTTCAGAATGGAACGGCCGCTACAAAATTACGATGGTTTCGATATTAATTTTGATCTGAAAGAGGAAACATTAGTAGATTAATTTGAGCCAAAAGGAAAGAGGTCATAATTGACCAGCACCGGTCGACCAAACAGGAGTCGTCGGCTTACACAACCATATTTCAGAGTGCAACGGCCACTCCGGAATGACGGGTGGTGTAATCAAGCCCTCAAAATAATTTCGGCTGAAAGAAAGTACATTTTAATTAGAATTAGGTGTGATTGATGGTAGCACAATATCATCGCGCGCGAGTATATTCGCGTCATGCGCTCGATGGACTTCCTGCAATCCACCTATAATAGCGCGAAAAAAATGAACAACACCTTTTGTCAATATTTGGAGTTGTCGTACCACCCGCATTAATTCAGAATGGAACGGCTGCTACAAAATGACGACGATGTCCCAATTTAAATTTTTATTTGAAATATCAAAATTCCAAAGGCTTGAAAGACGGCGCTATACTAGGCCCTAAAAATAATTTCGGCTGGAAGAAAGTACACATTTTAATTAGAATGTTAGTATCCCAGCATGATTAGTTCAAGCAACACAAATGTACCGGTACACTCGAGTAGATATACAATGTATGTTCTGCGCCACTCGTGCGCCACCCCTATTTTTCTATGCGCCAGAGCCATTTTTTCACCCCTCAAAAAATCATCAAATTTCCCTATTTTTCAAATTGACAATTTAGCTATTTTTAAAGCAAATATCAATCATTTCACACCATTTTTTCTTACTCACTACTCCAAAAAATTTTAAACTTTTGTATCATTTTTGTATCAATTTCATCCATTTTACTCAAAATTCTAGGTGCTCTAATATTGACCCACTCATTCGACATGACGTTTTTCCTATGCGCTAGGCTTATTTTTCACAATTGCACAACTATTAAAATTCAGTGGCGGAACAATTTTCAGAGAGTATGAATATTTACATACTTTTGTATCAATTTCATCTCTTTTTTACCCACTCATTTCCTTATTTACAACTCTTAATTTTTGTATCAATTTTTGATAGAAATTCATACTCTCAAAAATTTTTTAAACATTTGTATACATTTTATATCATTTTGTATCAATTCTAAAGAAATTCAGAGGTTCAAAAATTTTCATACTTTTTCTATCAATTTTATACAATTTGTATCAATTTTAATAGAAAAAAGAAATTCAGAGGATCAAAAATTTTCATATATTTTGTATCAATTTTTATACAATTTGTATCATTTCTAAAAGAAAAAAAGAAATTCAGAGGATTTAAAATTTTCTTACTTTTTGTATCAATTTTTATACAATTTGTATCAATTTTAATAGAAAAATGAAATCTAGAGGTTTAACAATTTTCATACTTTTTGTATCAATTTTTAAACAATTTGTATCAATTTTAATAGAAAAAAGAAATTCAGAAGATTTAAAATTTTCTTACTTTTTGTATCAATTTTTATACAATTTGTATCAATTTTAATAGAAAAAAGAAATCCAGAGGTTTAAAAATTTTCATACTTCTTGTATCAATTTTTATACAATTTGTATCAATTTTAATAGAAAAAAGAAATTCAGAGGTTCAAAAATTTTCATACATTTTATATCAATTTGTATCAATTCTAAAAGAAATTCAGAGATTCAAAAATTCTCATACATTGTGTATCAATTTGTATGCAATTTGTATCAATTCTGAAAGGAATTCAAGGCTTTAAAAATTCAGAGGTTCGAAAATTTTTCATACTTTTTGTATCAATTTGTATACAATTTCATAGAAAAGGAGAGATCAAAAATTTTCATACATTTTGTATCAATTTGTATCAATTATGAAAGATATTTAGAAGTTCAAAAATTTTTTCAAACAATTCATTTCTGGTACTCAAGAATTCAGGGGCTACAGCCATAGCTCCAGACTCCGGCATACAATAAAATAATTGTACAATAACACTCTAAATCCAGTGGCGGAACACTTTCCTCCAATGCTATTACCACCCTGAATTTCTTTATATTTTCACAATTGCACAACTCTTTTTTATAAATCAAGAGGGTTAAATATTTAACCTCCTCAAGACCAATGTCAATTCTTGGGCATAAAATGGTACGAATGTTCAACATTTTCCCAAGCATCCCAGAGTATTTGGTCGTATTTCAAGACAACTCCTGGTTCTTGAGAAATCTCACAAGAATTGTCCCAGAAATTGGCGATCCAATTTTTTCGATATCTTATATAGGAGTAGGTACCTATTATTTGCGTACACTCATACGTATGCTTACCAATATACGCAAACTGAATTTGAAGCGGTATCTTCATCGTAGAATATCACCGCCTTGAATGTGAAGTACAAATTCACTTATAGCTATCACATAAAGATGATCAAATTGAGATTAAGATTAAGATGTACGATATGAGATCAAGCGAAGCGAGACTAAAATGAGCGATTATTTGATGTAATTCGACTTAGCTACGTGAACATAGCATAACAGCACGAGGTGACGCGACGATTATTAAGTTGAAAAGGGATAATTATGCGTACTTGTGAATGCAAGCATGTACGACACCTGTGTGACTATACTCTAATTATTATATTTTCATTGTTCATTCATTATGTCCTTGGTGCATCAAGCAACAATGGTGGAACAGCAGACTCATCGCAGCCAACCAGTTCTGGACCTGAAACGACCGCCTCTCAGAAAGTTTCATCCACACCGTTGCTGCCTCTACCAGGTCCTTCAGATAGCTTTGACAAGATTCGAGACCCGAAGAAACCGAAGCTTTTTATCGACAAAACTTCATTCATACGAAAATTAATTGATGATGAAGAGATGCCTGCTTTAGTTATGATAACGCGGCCGAAGAGATTCGGAAAGACGATCTTTCTCCAAATGCTACGGAACTTCTTCGAA
Source organism: Aspidiotus rigidus (assembly GCA_035079385.1). NCBI lineage: Eukaryota > Metazoa > Arthropoda > Insecta > Hemiptera > Diaspididae > Aspidiotus > Aspidiotus rigidus. The sequence goes on along the minus strand of JAVHKY010000004.1, from coordinate 10,777,108 downwards.
GGTAAAGAAGAAGATTTTGTCGGAACGAACATATTACCGCGGGGAAATGGAGTTGAAGCAGCCGAAAAAGATGGAAAATGGAATCCCGAACCTGTGATCTACATAAACTTCGAAGCCATTAAATTATTAGGTAAAGAGCGGAAACTCATTTTTGAAGAGAAACTTGAAGAGGAGCTGAAGTTTATAGCTCGGAACTGTTTGAATTTTCCCGCAGATATTCTGGTTTCTGAAATTTTCGATATAAAAGCTCTGATTAGGGGTATGAACGAAGCGTCTGGAAAACGCGTCGTCATATTGATCGACAATTACGATGCACCACTGATAAAGCTGACGAACTATCCTCTCGACAGAGACATCGTCCTTGGTATTCTGGAGACGTTTTATCAGCAGATAAGGGATGAGGTCAATCGCATACGATTTGCTTTTGTAGTTGGTCTGAATGTCTTGAATATCGTGGGAAATTCACATGCACGCTTTTATGACCTCACAATGAAGCCGGATTTTATATCTATGCTGGGTGTTAGTGAAGCAGAAATGGACACTAAACTGAAACCATATGTGTTAGAGAGATTTGTACCTGAGAATGAAACCTTGAAGGACAGTAAAGAAATATCAAAGTATCAAGACGAAAAGTATCTTGAAAATAAGGATATGTTCAAGGCGTGGTACGGAGGACATAGATTTGATACACAAGGGGAGTTTATATTGAACCCATCATCCGTATGCGCTTATTGCTTACGAGAAGGAGAATTCAAGGAATACATGGGAAGATCTCAACTTATTTCTCAAATTCGAGAGAGGATGCGCAAGGAGCAAACGACGATGACCGATTACGAATGGATCCCAATCGACCGCCGCCAGTTAGAGTATCAGAATTATGAACTCGAAAACATTCCCTTACCTGTACTCTTAAAATGTACAGGATACCTTTCAATAGTCGAGTACGAACCCATAACCAAGACAGTTTGGTTGGATTATTCAAACGACGAAATTAGAGTGAATTTGGCAAGAGAACTGCCAGACGACCTGATTGCAACTGCACAAAGAAGACGGGACACTCTGATACACTGTATTGAAAGGAATAACTTAGAAAGGTTGATTCATTTCCTGAACCAGCTTAACTACGAAAAACTAAGTGAGCCTTTAAAGAAAGGTCTCCACGAATTTAAATCTACTCATACGATTAAAACAAATTTACAAGCAGCTGGTGTAAAGGTTGACGAGGGTGAGATGTTGATCGCCCTAGACGGATTCTGTAAAGGAGATCTGGATTTTCGAATGGAGACGACAAAAACAGAACACGTTGTTTCCGTCAAATTCAGGAAGAGCGCAATTGAAGCTTTAATACAATTAATTCGCTACATATGTCAAAATCGAAAAGCATTTGAGACAAGAGTCAAGTCACATGTTCATAAGTCTACTTTTTTAGTAGGTATGAATGTTAGAGTAAAAAAAACTAAGGAATATGAAATTGATGAATGGGTATGCGTCCCATATGAAAATTCACAGATACGAGTCGATAAGTTTACGTCCTCAGTAGGCCTGAATCGAGGCACTTTTGAAACTGGTCTGAATCAATCAATAATGTTCGAAAAATTTCTTAAAGATGATGAAAAACAATTACTTGTAAATACTGATAAATTAATTGTTTGGAATACACCTGTTTCTGTAGAAGAAGAACGTATCCTTAGTCCCAAAAATGTCAGACTACAGCTGGCAAATTTCTGGCAAACATCACATTCATCCTTTCCGGCAAAGCTAACAATAAATGATCTCATCAAAATAGTATTTGATATCCAAGCATATCCAGTAAAATCAATCAATCAACAACTCCAGAAGTATGTCAAATCTACAGCCGATCTTGTACCAATCCTCAATGACCTTCATGACTTCATCAAGAACCGAAGTCTAAAGATACGCCTGACAAAAGTCGTCAACAGTTTATCCCCGCCAAAAGAAAACACCTGAAACCACTAATACCAAATCATAAACTAATGTTACAATTCTTACCTACCTTTTATAACAATCAACATTAGTGCAGCTAGCGGTTTGTAAATAAATTGTATTAAAAAAACATAATTTAATCTGTGGTGTAATGTTTTTTCAGTTAGGTGACATAATATTTAGATTACTGATGGAAAGAAAATTGTCAATTTTTTTTAGACTAACCCTCTCTTTGAAAGTTTCATTCCCTTTATACCAAATCTTATTTCCCTTCAATTTATAGTCATCATAGGCACATCTAAGAATAATGACGAAAAATTCATCCACGGCCTGAAAAATGCACTGAAGCAAAAATCAACCGCAAGATCGATCGATTATCCAAATTCTACTATAATTGTTTTTCCTGAGAACAAGTAAACGTGCGATATGATGTTTTTTTTTTCATTTAAGTACATGTTACCTATTGCAGATATTGCGTATGAGAAGCGGAAATTTTTAAAATGAGAATTGGCATTTTTTTGTACTCTCTAAATGGCTCATCAGAAATGGATGGATGGCACTGGAAGACTTACCAAAAGAAATTACAAGGATTATAAATATTTTTGACGGGCGCAACGACTGAAACGTTTGTATACATTTTTTATTTCAATTTACTATCTAGCCAAAGAGAAGAAAATTAAATGTAAAAACGCTAACCAGTTTCAAACTATAGTAAACAGTACGTCATATTCTTCTTCTCTCACATACGTTGTTGCGTACCTATACTCGTTCATAAGTGTTATGACCGCAATGCGTCGTTCCGTCGTGATCATGAGTCTTATGACTGCTGCTAGTACTTCCGCTCATATACCCTACATACCGTACAAGGAACATCATAATTAGGTTCTTCTCAAATAAAAGCTAGGGGTCGGCATACCGCACCCTGTTGAGTATATGAGCGCAACCATAAAAAACGCTGGTACTCATGATGTCAGGTTCAAGGAGTTCTACTAATATACTATCAGTCTTATGGGTGCAACAAGAAAAAACGCGGGTATAATAGAGTATATGAACGCAACGAGGAAAAACGCAGGTTATGAGGTTGAAACTTTTAATGAGAATTCAAAGAATGAAAAGGCATACAATTATAAAAAAATGATGCGAAAATTCGAACTTCATAAAACTCTCCTTTGAAAAAGGTATACGATTATTTTTCTCATTTACTCCATTTCATCCATAAAAATGATAGGAAAATTCGAACTTCATAAACATCAATCAAGCTAGAGGATCGGTATGGAGGACCATGTCTTTTTATCTGATTCATTCGGATTAATTGTTTCCCATTCATCACTTATATCTGGAGGGTTTTCTGGTAAATTATTTTTCAAAACAAAGTTGGATCTCTCTACTGTTCTTTTACTAACCTCATATTTATTATGTTTGAACAATGATGTTCAGTCATAACGTTTTGAAAAAATTATTCTGAATTGAGCAAATTTTTTCAGTCTGGACATATTATGAGACAGGGGGTGCTATTCAGCCAAAATTGAATGCAACAATTTCCCTGGAGGCGCTGAAATGTCATGAAAAAACAAAAGTTATGTGTGAACAATGATGTTAAGTCATAATTTTTCAAACAAATTTTTCTGAATTGAGCAAATTTCTTCAGTCTGGACATATTATGAGGCAGGGGGTTATATCCAGCCAAAATTGTATTCGCAATGATTTTCCTGGAGGAACAATGAGATGACAAGAGGAACGTTATGTTTGAACAATGATGTTCAGTCATAAAGTTTCGAAAAAATTATTCTGAATTGAGAAAATTTCTTCAGTCTGGACATATTATGAGGCAGGAGATTATATCCAGCCAATGTTGTATTCGCAATCATTTTCCTGGAGGAACAATGAGATGACAAGAAGAACGTTATGTTTGAACAATGATGTTCAGTCATAACGTTTCGAAAAAATTATTCTGAATTGAGAAAATTTTTTCAGTCTGGACATATTATGAGACAAGAGGTGGTATTCAGCCAAAATTGAATGCAACAATTTCCCTGGAGGCACTGCAATGACATGAAAAGACCAAAGTTATGTGTGAACGATGATGCTCAGTCATAATATTTCGAAAAAATATTTCTGAATTGAGCAAATTTCTTCAGTCTGGACATATTATGAGGTAGGGGATTTTATCCAGCCAAAATTGTATTCGCAATGATTTTCCTGGAGGAACAATGAGATGACAAGAGGAACGTTATGTTTGAACATTGATGTTCAGTCATAATTTTTTGAAAAAATTATTCTGAATTGAGCAAATTTTTTCAGTCTGGACATATTATGCGACCGGGGATGGTATTCAGCCAAAATTGAATGCAACAAATTCCCTGGAGGCACTGCAATGACATGAAAAGACCAAAGTTATGTTTGAACAATGATGTTCAGTCATAATTTTTTGAAAAAATTATTCTGAATTGAACAAATTTTTTCAGTCTGGACATATTATGCGACAGGGGATGGTATTCAGCCAAAATTGAATGCAACAATTTCCCTGGAGGCACTGCAACGACATGAAAAGACCAAAGTTATGTGTGAACAATGATGTTCAGTCATAATATTTCAAAAAAATTTTTCTGAATTGAGCAGATTTCATCACTCTGGACATATTATGCGACAGGGGGTTGTATCCAGCCAAAATTGTATTCGCAATGATTTTCCTGGAGGAACAATGAGATGACAAGAGGAACGTTATGTTTGAACATTGATGTTCAGTCATAATTTTTTGAAAAAATTATTCTGAATTGAGAAAATTTCTTCAGTCTGGACATATTATGAGGCAGGAGATTATATCCAGCCAATGTTGTATTTGCAATCATTTTCCTGGAGGAACAATGAGATGACAAGAGGAACGTTATGTTTGAACAATGATGTTCAGTCATAACGTTTCGAAAAAATTATTCTGAATTGAGAAAATTTTTTCAGTCTGGACATATTATGAGACAAGAGGTGGTATTCAGCCAAAATTGAATGCAACAATTTCCCTGGAGGCACTGCAATGACATGAAAAGACCAAAGTTATGTGTGAACGATGATGCTCAGTCATAATATTTCGAAAAAATTTTTCTGAATTGAGCAAATTTCTTCAGTCTGGACATATTATGAGGTAGGGGATTTTATCCAGCCAAAATTGTATTCGCAATGATTTTCCTGGAGGAACAATGAGATGACAAGAGGAACGTTATGTTTGAACATTGATGTTCAGTCATAATTTTTTGAAAAAATTATTCTGAATTGAGCAAATTTTTTCAGTCTGGACATATTATGCGACAGGGGATGGTATTCAGCCAAAATTGAATGCAACAAATTCCCTGGAGGCACTGCAATGACATGAAAAGACCAAAGTTATGTTTGAACAATGATGTTCAGTCATAATTTTTTGAAAAAATTATTCTGAATTGAACAAATTTTTTCAGTCTGGACATATTATGCGACAGGGGATGGTATTCAGCCAAAATTGAATGCAACAATTTCCCTGGAGGCACTGCAACGACATGAAAAGACCAAAGTTATGTGTGAACAATGATGTTCAGTCATAATATTTCAAAAAAATTTTTCTGAATTGAGCAGATTTCATCACTCTGGACATATTATGCGACAGGGGGTTGTATCCAGCCAAAATTGTATTCGCAATGATTTTCCTGGAGGAACAATGAGTTGACAAGAGGAACGTTATGTTTGAACAATGATGTTCAGTCATAATTTTTTGAAAAAATTATTCTGAATTGAGCAAATTTTTTCAGTCTGGACATATTATGCGACAGGGGATGGTATTCAGCCAAAATTGAATGCAACAAATTCCCTGGAGGCACTGCAATGACATGAAAAGACCAAAGTTATGTTTGAACAATGATGTTCAGTCATAATTTTTTCAAAAAATTATTCTGAATTGAGCAAATTTTTTAAGTCTGGACATATTATGCGACAGGGGATGGTATTCAGCCAAAATTGAATGCAACAATTTGCCTGGAGGCACTGCAACGACATGAAAAGACCAAAGTTATGTGTGAACAATGATGTTCAGTCATAATATTTCAAAAAAATTTTTCTGAATTGAGCAAATTTCTTCAGTCTGGACATATTATGAGGTAGGGGCTTGTATCCAGCCAAAATTGTATTCGCAATGATTTTCCTGGAGGAACAATAAGATGACAAGAGGAAAGTTATGTTTGAACAATGGTGTTCAGTCATAATTTTTTCAAAAAATTAATCTGAATTGAGCAAATTTTTTCAGTCTGGACATATTATGCGACAGGGGGTGGTATTCAGCCAAAATTGAATGCAACATTTTCCCTGGAGGCACTGCAATGACATGAAAAGACCAAAGTTATGTTTGAACAATGATGTTCAGTCATAATTTTATGAAAAAATTATTCTGAATTGAGCAAATTTCTTCAGTGTGGACATATTATGAGGTAGGGGGTTGTATCCGGCCAAAAATGTATTCGCAATGATTTTCCTGGAGGATCAATAAGATGACAAGAGGAAAGTTATGTTTCAACAATGATGTTCAGTCATAATTTTTTGAAAAATTTATTCTGAATTGAGCAAATTTATTCAGTCTGGACATATTATGAGGTAGGGGGTTGTATCCGGCCAAAAATGTATTCGCAATGATTTTCCTGGAGGATCAATAAGATGACAAGAGGAAAGTTATGTTTCAACAATGATGTTCAGTCATAATTTTTTGAAAAATTTATTCTGAATTGAGCAAATTTATTCAGTCTGGACATATTATGAGGTAGGGGGTTGTATCCAGCCAAAATTGTATTCGTAATGATTTTCCTGGAGGAACAATGAGATGACAAGAGGAACGTTATGTTTCAACAATGATGTTCAGTCATAATTTTTTGAAAAAATTTTCCCAAATTGAGCAGATCTCTTCAGCCAGGACATATAATGAGACAGTGGGTGGTATTCAGTCAAAATTGAATGCAACAATTTACCTGGAGGCACTGCTATGACATGAAAAGACAAAAGTTATGTGTGAACAATCACGTTCAGTTATAAATTTTCGAAAAAATTTTTCTGAATTGAGCAAATTTCTTCAGTCTGGACATATTATGAGACAGGGGGGTATATCCAGCCAAAATTGTATCAGCAATGATCTTCCTGGAGGAACAATGAGATGACAAGAGGATCGTTATGTTTGAACAATGATGTTCAGTCATAATCCATTGAGAAATTTTTTCTGAATTGAGCAGATTTTTTTCAGCCAGGACATATTATGAGGCATGGGGTTATATCCAGCCAAGATTGTATTTGCAATGATTTTCCTGGAGGAACAATGAGATGTCAGGACGAATGTTATGTTTGAACAATGATGTTCAGTCATAACGTTTTGAAAAAATTATTCTGAATTGAGCAAATTTTTTCAGTCTGAACATATTATGAGACAGGGGGTGCTATTCAGCCAAAATTGAATGCAACAATTTCCCTGGAGGCACTGAAATGTCATGAAAAAACAAAAGTTATGTGTGAACAATGATGTTGAGTCATAATTTTTCAAACAAATTTTTCTGAATTGAGCAAATTTCTTCAGTCTGGACATATTATGAGGCAGGGGGTTATTTCCAGCCAAAATTGTATTCGCAATGATTTTCCTGGAGGAACAATGAGATGACAAGAGGAACGTTATGTTTGAACAATGATGTTCAGTCATAACGTTTCGAAAAAATTATTCTGAATTGAGAAAATTTCTTCAGTCTGGATATATTATGAGGCAGGAGATTATATCCAGCCAATGTTGTATTCGCAATGATTTTCCTGGAGGAACAATGAGATGACAAGAGGAACGTTATGTTTGAACAATGATGTTCAGTCATAACGTTTCGAAAAAATTATTCTGAATTGAGAAAATTTTTTCAGTCGGGACATATTATGAGACAGGAGGTGGTATTCAGCCAAAATTGAATGCAACAATTTCCCTGGAGGCACTGCAATGACATGAAAAGACCAAAGTTATGTGTGAACAATGATGTTCAGTCATAATTCATTGAGAAAATTTTTCTGAATTGAGCCAATTTCTTCAGTCTGGACATATTATGAGGTAGGGGGTTGTATCCAGCCAAAATTGTATTCACAATGATTTTCCTGGAGGAACAATGAGATGACAAGAGGAACGTTATGTTTGAACAATGATGTTCAGTCATAATTTTTTGAAAAAATTTTCCCAAATTGAGCAGATTTCTTCAGTCTGGACATATTATGCGACAGGGGATGGTATTCAGCCAAAATTGAATGCAACAAATTCCCTGGAGGCACTGCAATGACATGAAAAGACCAGAGTTATGTTTGAACAATGATGTTCAGTCATAATTTTTTGAAAAAATTATTCTGAATTGTGCAAATTTTTTCAGTCTGGACATATATGCGACAGGGGATGGTATTCAGCCAAAATTGAATGCAACAAATTCCCTGGAGGCACTGCAATGACATGAAAAGACCAAAGTTATGTTTGAACAATGATGTTCAGTCATAATTTTTTGAAAAAATTATTCTGAATTGAGCAAATTTTTTCAGTCTGGACATATTATGCGACAGGGGATGGTATTCAGCCAAAATTGAATGCAACATTTTCCCTGGAGGCACTGCAATGACATGAAAAGACCAAAGTTATGTTTGAACAATGATGTTCAGTCATAATTTTTTGGAAAAATAATTCTGAATTGAGCAAATTTCTTCAGTGTGGACATATTATGAGGTAGGGGGTTGTATCCGGCCAAAAATGTATTCGCAATGATTTTCCTGGAGGATCAAAAAGATGACAAGAGGAAAGTTATGTTTGAACAATGATGTTCAGTCATAATTTTTTGAAAAATTTATTCTGAATTGAGCAAATTTCTTCAGTCTGGACATATTATGAGGTAGGGGGTTGTATCCAGCCAAAATTGTATTCGCAATGATTTTCCTGGAGGAACAATAAGATGACAAGAGGAATGTTATGTTTGAACAATGGTGTTCAGTCATAATTTCTTGAAAAAAATAATCTGAATTGAGCAAATTTTTTCAGTCTGGACATATTATGCGACAGGGGGTGGTATTCAGTCAAAATTGAATGCAACATTTTCCCTGGAGGCACTGCAATGACATGAAAAGACCAAAGTTATGTTTGAACAATGATGTTCAGTCATAATTTTTTGAAAAAATTATTCTGAATTGAGCAAATTTCTTCAGTGTGGACATATTATGAGGTAGGGGGTTGTATCCGGCCAAAAATGTATTCGCAATGATTTTCCTGGAGGATCAATAAGATGACAAGAGGAAAGTTATGTTTCAACAATGATGTTCAGTCATAATTTTCTGAAAAAATTTTCCCAAATTGAGCAGATCTCTTCAGCCAGGACATATAATGAGACAGTGGGTGGTATTCAGTCAAAATTGAATGCAACAATTTACCTGGAGGCACTGCTATGACATGAAAAGACAAAAGTTATGTGTGAACAATCACGTTCAGTCATAAATTTTCGAAAAAATTTTTCTGAATTGAGCAAATTTCTTCAGTCTGGACATATTATGAGGTAGGGGGTTGTATCCAGCCAAAATTGTATTCGCAATGATTTTCCTGGAGGAACAATAAGATGACAAGAAGAAAGTTATGTTTGAACAATTCAGTCATAATTGTTTGAAAAAATTATTCTGAATTGAGCAAATTTTTTCAGTCTGGACATATTATGCGACAGGGGGTGGTATTCAGCCAAAATTGAATGCAACAATTTCCCTGGAGGCACCGCAATGACATGAAAAGACCAAAGGTATGTTTGAACAATGATGTTCAGTCATAATTTTTTGAGAAAATCATTCTAAATTGAGCAAATTTCTTCAGTGTGGACATATTATGAGGTAGGGGGTTGTATCCGGCCAAAAATGTATTCGCAATGATTTTCCTGGAGGAACAATAAGATGACAAGAGGAAAGTTATGTTTGAACAATGATGTTCAGTCATAATATTTCAAAAAAATTTTTCTGAATTGAGCAAATTTCTTCAGTCTGGACATATTATGAGGTAGGGGATTTTATCCAGCCGAAATTGTATTCGCAATGATTTTCCTGGAGGAACAATGAGATGACAAGAGGAACGTTATGTTTGAACAATGATGTTCAGTCATAATTTTTTGAAAAAATTTCCCCAAATTGAGCAGATTTCATCACTCTGGACATATTATGAGGTAGGGGGTTGTATCCAGCCAAAATTGTATTCGCAATGATTTTCCTGGAGGAACAATGAGATGACAAGAGGAACGTTATGTTTGAACATTGATGTTCAGTCATAATTTTTTGAAAAAATTATTCTGAATTGAGCAAATTTTTTCAGTCTGGACATATTATGAGACAGGGGATGGTATTCAGCCAAAATTGAATGCAACAAATTCCCTGGAGGCACTGCAATGACATGAAAAGACCAAAGTTATGTTTGAACAATGATGTTCAGTCATAATTTTTTCAAAACATTATTCTGAATTGTCCAGATTTCATCACTCTGGGCATATTATGAGGTAGGGGGTTGTATCCAGCCAAAAATGTATTCACAATGATTTTCCTGGAGGAACAATGAGATGACAAGAGGAACGTTATGTTTGAACATTGATGTTCAGTCATAATTTTTTGAAAAAATTATTCTGAATTGAACAAATTTTTTCAGTCTGGGCATATTATGAGGCAGTGGGTTATATCCAGCCAAAATTGTATTCGCAATGATTTTCCTGGAGGAACAAAGAGATGTCAAGAGGAATGTCGCTTTAACTGCCGAATTCCTGCATGGACGATTCGAATACATCGCTCTCACCCCTCTGCCGCAGTCCCGTGAACTTTGGCTCGTTAGATAGCCTGTACTTGACTTAGTTGGCACCTTATTAGAACGTACCCGGGAAAATAAGGTCTTATACTAATGTCTATTATTCTGTCGTTATGGGGGCTAGGGAGTAGGGATTAGGAAGTTGTTGTTCTATATAATGTTTCCAAGTCGTCTGCAACAAAAGTGGACTTGAAAAAATACTCTGAAAAATTTTTCAAATAATTTTGTCCATCTACAATGGTAAATTCTCAATTTCGACCAACAATTTTTTTGAGACCCTTGAACTGCCGAATTTCTACATTGACGTTTCAAATATATCGCTCTCACCCCTCTGCAGCAGTTGCCCGGACTTTGGCTCATTAGATAGCCTGTACTTGACCTTAGTTGGCACCTTATTAGAACGTACCCGGGAAAATAAGATCTTACACTATAATGTCTATTATTCAGTCGTTATGGAGGCTAGGGAGTGGGGATTAGGAAGTGGTTGTTCTATATAATGTTTCCAAGTCGTCTGCAACAAAAGTGGCCTTCAAAAAATACTCCGAAATATATTTTGCGAAATTCTCTTCAACTTTCAGGTGAGAATAATCAACATCTACACTGATATATCTTGGTGAATTTTCAGATACTGCCGAAAATTTTTTTCAGTCACTTGAACTGCCAAATTTCTTCATTGACAATTCAAATACATCGCTCTGATCCTCCTGCAGCAGTCGCCCAGACTTCGGCTCATTATAGATATCCCATACTGGACCTTAGTGGGCTCCTTATTAGAAGGTACCTGGGACAATAAGGTCTCAAACTAAGGTCTATTATTCGATCGTTATGGAGGCTAGGGAGTAGGGATTAGATAGTGGTTGTTTTAGATAATACAGTGAACTCCGCTCATTGGAATCGAGTTGGGACCAGAGCAATGTAATTCAATTAACCGAACAATTCTTATAAGCGAAAATGGTAAAAAAAAACTACACTTTTTTCTCAATAATATTGAATCAAACCAATAGCCCTCGTGCAGCTCTAGTGCTTGTAAAAATAAAAAAAAAATGATTGAGATTACAAAATAATATGTTGATTTACCTCAACTAAAAGTAGTAATCAATCTTTTTTACCTAAATTTTTTTTTTTTTTCATTTGTTTTTGGTAGGTACTTACTTGTTAAGCTGATGTTTCTTATTTTTGGTTATTTTTTATCAGTTTAGGTCAATTTCGGTCGTGATTGGTCATTTTTAGGTCGTTATTTTCTCAATTTCGGCCATTAGTTGGTTGTCTCAACGTTTCACGTCGATTTTTGTGGAAATCTCAATTAGATTAAACGGGCTTATAATTACAATGAGCGGTAAATTTTACACCGTAAAGGATAAATCCGTTCCGTTGTAGCCGAATTCAATTCAATTATCCGGATTATTCTACTAAGAGGGATTCCAATAAGCGGAGTTTACTGTATTTCCAAATTGTCTGCTAAAAAATTTTACAAAATTTTGCAATGATTTTGTTCTCAAACGAAGGTGAATATTCGGAATACGAGTAGCCTATCGAGAATCTCGAAGTTAATGATGAGTGAGAATGAATGAACACGGTATTTTCTATTCGCTTGTCTTTCTTGTAAAATTCAAACGGAATGCCACATAAAAGAATTTTTAGTTATTGATACTAATTTTCCACAAGATGCAGCAATGAACACTTTGTTAACAAACTCAATTTTTTGTACAATTATGAACACTCACCTGTTGTGTTATCATTGCATCTCTACTATCCGTACATCAAACCAGCGGAGGATGCAAGTACACATACCTTATGAAAATAAATTTTATAAAATATTATAAAATCTAAATAAATGTCGACCATGGCTGCACTGTGCCCGAAACGATTCCACAAGGTTTCATAAATTTCATTGTTATGAAACTCGCGAAACTGATACTCGGTCGAAATAGGTACGGAATGGAATTATGCCCCAAGCGTCCCCAACTTCCGTTTTGTTCGTGAAAACCACCGTGGTGAAAACAGGAAAGCGGGATAATCTTCTATTTTAAAATTTGATATGAACTTAGATAAGGTCTAAATCGTGATAATTTCAGTCGAAATGATCCAAGCTCGATTTACAGAATCCTATTATCCTATTCTTACTACATGTAGGTAGTAGGTTTCGTACAGTCCTAAAAGATGCTATCAGATGTGACACCAAAAATGTCTCAAAATATTAATAGCAGGATTGTATTTGTGCACAATCGGCATCTGATGCTGTTAAGTTCAAAAATTCCGAATCTTCAAAATCGGGTAAGAAAAGTATCTCAATTTGTAATTATCTTATTTCCTTTTTCTTTATAATAATACTAAATATCATCACAGGCAGCAATGGTTTACCATCTACTAAAAGCGTACAAATTATTAAGCAATATTAGAGTAGTAGACGTCATACCGGCTACTGCTGAAGAATTATGCTCGTTTCATTCAGCGCTGTACGTGAATTTTCTCCAAAAAATATCTAGCGATTATAGCTCTGTCGAGGAAAAAGAGAAAGAATCTGTAGAAGAGTTATTTTCGGAGGAATGTGAACTCTACGGAATAGGTTGGTAATCGCCTTCTGTTGCTTTCCAATTCCTCGTCTCTGTTGTTCATAAAATTTTTTTCTTTTCAAGGTTATGATTGTCCTATTGTGGAACATTTAGCCAATCTAGTAACTCTGGTCGCTGGTAGTTCTATCACTGGAGCTAGAGAATTATGTAAAAAATCAGCTGATATCGTTATCAACTGGTACGGCGGATGGCATCATGCTCAAAGGTAAATTGTACGACCTGGCATTAGATATGAGATCGATGAAAAACTCTTCCTCTCAAAACGATGAACTCATTATTAAATCCTTCTAGAGATATCGCTGAAGGCTTCTGTTACGTTAATGATATCGTATTGGCAATCGAAGAACTAAGAAGTGTTTTTAATCGGATTTTATACATAGATTTAGATGTTCATCATGGTGAGTCGAGTATCTGAACGCACAACACGATATGAGAATTACAACTAACAAATTATGAAAATAATGCACTCTCTTCATAATTTTTCGTCAGGAAATGGAGTTGAGAATGCATTCAATTTTAGTCGTAAAGTATTTACACTTTCGTTTCACAAGTACGAGAGTGGATTTTATCCAGGAACTGGAAGTTTAGACGATATTGGTCAGAACAAAGGAAAATATTACGTTGCCAATGTACCGCTAAAAGAAGGTACTTCCGATAAGATATACTGCTACATGTTTGAAAAGTAATCATATTGATGCACTACTTCACCTGCGATATTATTTCATTTCTTTTTATATTAATACTCGACTTTCTGCAGGATTGCGAGCGAAATTTTCAATGCTTATCAACCAGAAGCTGTGGTTGTGCAGTGTGGAGCCGACAGTCTAACTGGCGATAAACTTGGCGGATTCAACTTAACTTTGAGGTCTTATGGTCACTGTTTGAAGAAAATACTGAGTTGGAAAAAGCCCACGCTTGTATTGGGAGGAGGTAACATCATTATTTTGTAATTTAGAATCACGTTGAATTTTTCGGAATTCAATGATTAACACAGTTGTATTGCAATTTTACAGGAGGTTATCATCAAAGTAACGCCGCTCGTTGTTGGACGTACTTGACGTCAATAATTACTGGTCGTTCGATATCAAATAACGTTCCAGAAAATGAAGTCAGCTCAAATTTCATTACCCTAAATTTCATTCTTATCGTAGTTTTCTTACAATTTATATATTTTTTTAGTATTTTTCGGAATTCGGGCCCGATTTCACGTTGTCAATTTCGCCTAGTAATAGAAAGGATCACAATACGGAAGAGGATCTGAAACGTATATTAAATAAAATTATTCGTAAGTTATTTATGCGATTAATTTATCAAAAAACATTCGAAAGAATTTTTTCTCTAGTTCGACTCATGCTAGAATTTTTTTTTTTCGTCGTAGTTCTCTTTGCAATCACCTTACTCCAACAAAACGGAACGAAATAATTTGATGGAGAAATCCTCGCAAATTTTTCCCAATCGTTCTATAGTTTTTCCTTATAATTACGTTGTAATGTTTAAAGAGCCTACCTTACATGGTTTGGAATTCATTGCGTGTGACAACAGCGGTAGAAAATTAGTAATTTGAAGCAAGATTAACTTATTGCAGCAAATTTAATAGTTTTTTATCTTAATGTGATCGAATTTAAGGATGATTTTATGCGGTCAATTTTGGTGAAATGAAACTTAAGAATTAGAGCGAGTAGGCCTGTGGTTTCATTTTGCGAAACAATTTTATCCAAATTCAATCCAATCGCTTGATTGATTTTACGAATATTTTCAGAGTCGCTATCAATATAGCACTCGACAATTTGAATTACTTTTTATTGATCCACAAATGTGAAGTTGACCTGGTTCATGTCTTCGCTCTACCTCTGATCTTCACTCATTTACTCGCGCTTAATTTTTGGACGTGCACCTGTACTAGCGTCTTTATATCATTGACCTAAAGATACTCCAATCTTTATGTTTATCGATATTATTGTACTCCTCTCAATAGTTTCCTGGATTTGCGTTTGCACGTTATTAACCGTAGGACTTGAGAAAATTTCGACCTCCGATTTATCAATAATACTCTATCTCCCCCCAATAATTCTTGGATAAAAGTCGTACCGGAAAAGTTGAATAAATATCTACATCAGGTCTAAATAGGGAGACTAGAAAATTTCAAAGTCTATCACGGAAGTAGGACTTTCGTGTAACGCGATGTTCGATTTTTATTTGTAAGAAGTTCTTCAACTTATTTACTTGTTTAGTTTTATATCTTCATTCAGACGATGATGAGAGATTCAGAAAACTAATTATAATGAGTAGAGCCCGGATTTTTCGGTAAAATACCGAAAACGTAGATTATAAATACCGAAAGCATCATTTTTACCGAAAACTGGCCATCAATTCATCTAAAATATACCAATATTTACGCAAAATCATGTAAAAATTGGTCATTATTTTCTAAATACCGAATAATACCGAAAATCAAAGTTTTAGTACCGAAAATTAAATTATAAATACCAAAAAATCCGGGCTCTAATAATGAGGAAAGGTGACCTTACGGCTACCTCATGTATAGAGTTAGGATTTCCATATAATGCACTCTTTTTTTTTTTCTTTTTTTTGGTGAGCCGTAGGCCTAATATTAAAAAATCTGGACGATCCATGCATGTAGGAGGCCTCATACGAGATTTAATGTTACCCGTTTTTGCACGTTTGATCTTATTTGCATGTTTTGCGTTTATGGATAAATTTGATACTTCTAAAGGATTCCTTGATGTAAAAATTATTCTACTGGACAATTTTCAAAAATAGAAAAATACTTTATTGTATTAAATTTAACGGCACTGCCATCCACAATTTGGAAGCGAAATAAACCTCACATTTTGTAGGTAACAACATACGTATTTCTTGACTGTTTATTTGGTAAATTTTTAGTATTTTCAGCCGTATCTGGTTGTTCTCCGGTGAAATTAGGTCTTCCTCTGGTCGTATATTTTTTGTTTGCTTGTAATTTTTGTGTGGTCATTTTATGGTCGGTTTCAGGCGCTTGTGGTACATTTTGAACGTTTTTGGTAGATTTTGGTCATTATTTCTTCTTCTGGGTCAATTATAGTCACTTTTGGTCGTTTGTTGAACTTTTCGGTCAATTTTGATCGTGTTTTGGCCGTCCTCGATTATTCTTCGTCATTTTTTGGTCTTGTTCTTGGTTGATTTTGGTCAATTTTGGTCGTTTCCTGTCTTTTTTTTTGTTTGTTATGATAATTTTCTGATCGTGTGTGGTCGTTTTCCATTCCATTCTGCTCCGTTTTCAAGGTTTTTGGATAATTTTGGTCTATTCAGGTCATCTGAAGGTCATTTTCTCTCGATTTTGGTAATTTTCTGTCGTTTTTTGTCCGATTTTGGCCGCTAATTGTCCATTTTGAACGTTGGTCATTTTATACCGTGTTCATCGTTTTGTGGTCAATTCTGGTCGCTTTTTGGTCGATTTTAGTCATTTATTCATCTTTTTATACCTCATGTTCTTAGATTTTTATTGCACATTCTTGATTTTTTTTGAACGTTTTTATTGTATTTTTAGTATTTTTATTACACGTTTGACCAATTTTTACTGCGCGAAAATCTTAACTCCACTTATGTGTAATAATTAAAAAAAAATCAAAAACAATTCAGATTAGGTTCTCTTCTGTAAATTTTCTTTCAAGTTCCCTAATGGTATTTTGCTCTTTCTCCTCTAAAAATTCAGAGAGAATGTTCTTTGTTTAATGTTTCGAAAGATACCCGTGCTGACGTCTATTTTGGGGTCTCTTTGTAAATCACATTTTGATCGTTCAAACTGTTCGGTATTCAATTCATTTCATTGAACTTTTTCAGATGGTGTTCGAGAGAATGTAACTGCTACCTAGTTTTCGTATTATTTACCAATCTGTCGCAAAGTTCCTGTTGTAACCTCGCTGGAGATTTTTCAACCGCGCAAGTAAACGCTATTTACCTACGATTGATTGTCATTGGAATTTTTTTTATGCATAGATTTTCTCTATTTGGAAACTAGATGATATCCCTTTAATTTGTCGAGTTCGATTTAAATTATTTGAATAACTTATCTAAGTAATGGTTACCGTAAGCTTCAAAATAATGTCAGTTCATCGGTTGTGTGTATTTTAAGATATCGTGAAAGAAACGATTGATCGTTCTTCGACGCCGCATTTTTACTGTACTTTTATCACCTATTTATTCGTTTATTTTTGTTTTTTTCCTACAATTTGTTTACAACACCTAAAAATGTAGGCTAATATTGTAAACAAAAATTATCTAAGAATTGTGTAAACTTCGAAGCACTTCACGACGCTATCATGTGTGAAGTTAGATTTTGAATTCTAATTATACTTTTTAATATTTTTTAGATGATAGAGTATAGCAACAATATCGATATTAGAACTCGAGACTCTTAAACTAAGTTCATTTCAAGGGTAAAGACTGATTTAAATTTAGATTATCTAATAATTGTGTCTTCACGATCCTATTTTGTAAAATTTGATTTTCTCTGTCAACATAATATGTAACAAGATCTACGATGAAGCTTCGAATTTTAAAATTAAACTTTTTGATATTATGGTAAGCAACGATTGATACTAAAACTCGAGATCTTACGACTGAGTCATTTTCAAGGATAAAGATTGAGAAGGAAGAGAAAAAAGTCAGTTTTTTTGTCATCACTTGTGTTTCTTTGTTTGTCATTTTTAAAACTCATCTTTATCTTTCGAAACAATTACAGTACTAATGAGTAATGACCATAGCTGATTTCTCGATTCATATAGAGTACAAAAGGACTGGAAAGTTCGACTACAACATTGTAAAGCGTTCTCTGCTCATTCTTCATTCTTTCAAAGCTGTTAGTAGGTACAAATAATGATCAAGAATAGTACCAGGTCGCGTTTCGAATTTTCCTTCAATTTAAAATAAAAACATTGAACAAATCGGTAAAGATCCATTTATTTTTCCAACTTTTCCTCAGAGTCGAAGGTTTAAAAGAATAAAGTCGTGTAGTTTGAGGATACCTTCACTTTCTCGCGCGGCAATTCTAAATTCTAAATTTCAGTACAGATTTTCTTTACCGTTTCTCGTCTCGAAGAGCGTGACTATCCAACATTCGTAACATACATTCTAGCCGAAGACAGGTAATTCGAAATTAACGTTCCACGTTTAAATTTTTTGTATTGTTGTGAGTCGAACAATAAAACAGGTGATGCGAAAAAAAACTTTCTACAAGACGGCAGATGCATGAGGGTATAATAAGTACGAACGCTCGCAGTACTACGACGTGAACAAGTGAAGAACGAAGGTAGGATCAACAGTACTTGGTGCGACGACGAAATCAGAACCAGAACTGATGCTGTTTTTACAAGATATTGGTGGGATCCGTTCGCGTATTAGTGCTCGTAGGAAGGTATGATGGTTCGGGAGCGTATAAATATAAAATAGTTCGTCAACACCGAAAGAGGGGTCAGTCTTGTTCGTTATATCTTTAGTTTGTATATCCCGTCCTGCACTCTTCGGATTTATCTTTAGTGTATCCGTAACATGTGGACGAACTCGTGATATGACTCTGGTTCTGGCTGGCAATGAATCGAGTTTTTTTCTTCTTTTCCTTCTCTCTCTCTCTCTTCTTTATTTTACCGTTTCGAAGTGCTGTCGTACAGCCGCGATACTCGCTGACTTTCTTGTCAGCCTACTATGGGATAGGTATTTCGGTCGCTTGTTCACATTTTCAGTTCGTGCCGAAGGAAAATCCTCTTCTAAAATATTATTAATTTTCGCGTGTAGTGAATTCGTATTCGGTATGTAGTTCGTGTTTTGATTTTACCTACCTCCCCCCCGTATAATGTTGATCTACATGACGCGATTATTCTTACCCTTCTATGTGATACCGTTGTGTTATTATTTTTTGAAGTTTACCTTCGTGCTCTCGGTGATATTCGTCCTCTTAATAGTGTTTTGCTCTACCACGTCCGCGTTCGTCAGAATACCCGAATATTATTTTTTGAAAGCCCAGATTATACCGACGAGGAATTCGGCGAAGGAGAATGGAGGGCTTACCAACATCCACTATACCAATACGTGGGTGTCTTACATCGAAGGAAATTCTTACAAGGTGCAGAAAATTACAGAAAAGTACGGTTACGTGATATTGGACGAGGTAAGTCGTATACATATTTGTTGTTGCTCGTATCTAAGGACTAAAAATACACCCTGCATAGTTAGTGGGGGGTCTGTGGTTGACATCTCGAGATGAGTCTGTTTGGAAAATACCTGGGGAATAAGCGAGTTCGAATCTTATATTAATGTTATATTTATTTTTCGTAGATATTCCCGCGAACCTATCATCTCTACCATCCGAAAATTGAACGAAGATCTTTCAATAAAGAATCCTACTACAGCGACAAACTCAACGCTCATCCAGAGGTAAGCGGGATCGTACAGTAAGATCTAGAATTCCATAACTCGTCCTAACGCCGGCTATATATTTATACCTACTTTTACTCTCCGCTATTTCGAAATTCCACGAAATGATTCGGTTGTCCCGCATGAAGATTAATCTTCGGCGTATGTTTCCTCCCTAATTAAGATAATTCAGTGCGCTTCGTATTCGTGAAAGAGATTCGAGTAGCTAGTTATTGTGCTGGCACAACTCTGTAATCGCGTACACGATCTCTCGAGAGGGGTTTTTCTGATTCGATTAGGCCTTATTTGAAGCGAGTGCGCCTAACTTATTATATGGAAGTCGACTGAGATAAGTTGCGGTGCATTGTACGATCTTGTAATTTAATAAATTATGTTTACCGATGCCTTTGAATGCGGTAATGCGGGCCAAACGTACCATCCTAATTGATTCACGTATTTTTCTCTATACGTTTGAGAATGTTTCTTGATCTGATTAGTGCGATTTCTTTATTTTGTCAAAATGCTAAGCGGCCATTTGTTATAACTCACTAGGCTCGTCGACCACTAGCCTATTTCGTGCATTGACTGCTCGCTCATCAATCATCATTTATTCACGAAATAGGTAGGAAATGGATATTCTTCTTTTCGTATTTTGAATTACCGCATGAATTGAAAGACTTGATATATTACAAGATTGGAGGAAGTTTTAATGTTCTCGTACCATGATTTCCTCTCTGACATCAATAATGGTAGAGATAGGCCCGTGACCAGGGGGCGAGGAGTGTCGAGTCCCCTCTACTGATGAGTGCCCCGAGCTAAAAAAAACATCCCAGTCGAAAAACATCGCTGGTACAAAGAAAAAGGTGAGGAGAATTCACCCTCCAAACTTTCAGTCCCTGGCAACGGACTTGGGTAAAGATCATCTGAAGAAAACAATTTTTTCAGTCGAACTTGAAAAAGAAGGATGAACATTTTTGAAATTCCTACTCTTGGATTGTGTAACTTTTTTCTCATCATGAGAATTTAATTTACGAAAAAATACTCATCCAACGTTTTTTAGTCTTTTTTTTTCTCTCTATTAATAAATCAACAATAGAGGAACTTCATTTAAAAAAATCCAAAAAAGACAGAAATTTTGATTCCAAACAAGAAAATTTATTTTTTATGATGACAATGTTCACATTTAGTATAATTTGAAGGTTTTCATGACCTCATCCTTCTCGTACCTTCCTCTTCTCTATACCCAGAGAAATTCAATGGAAATCTGCTGTGAAAAAATTTACCGTTCAATGTACACTCGACCGTGACGTCATCGGGCGAGGGTGGTCGTGACATACTTGAGAGGCGGAAAAATTTCCACCTCCAAGTTGTGACTTGAAAAAATTCTAAGTTTAGTACTCTCAAAGAAGAAGAACCTGGCAAGTTTTCTCATATTATGGGACCCTAATTTCAATGTGATATAGAAACTCAGTCTCTGTATATTTTAGGATCCAGTTTTTGTATAATTTAGGATTCAGTTTCAGTAGTATAAGCCCCCACTTTCTCTACAATGTAGGGCCTAGTTCTCGTATCATCCAGGGCTCAGGTTTCTAGTAGTATGTACGTGGTATGTGAGATTTGGGTGATCGTCTACCGTAATACAAGTATTTCACAGAGCCAATCTCAACTCAAAAATAGAGAAATCAACTAACATCTGTTAATTGCAGATTTGTTGTATATCAAGTTTGCACTCGGCATCTTACCGACCCATCGCTTTTACCAGTGTTTTGGGCAAACTATTCCAAAAAATAATTAATAAAAAACTCTGGTGGTTTCTGGAACAAAATAACTTGCTATCAACAATACAATATGGCTTCAGAAGAGGTCGAAGCACAATACAAGCTCTTTCAGACCTTCAAAACCAAGTCGAAGAAGCCTTCCTTTCAAAACCCCCTCTATACCCCGAGTTTGGAGACATTACATAAGCCAAAAACTAAACAATTTCGGTCTTAAAGGCAATTTAGCAAAAATTTTACAAAGTTTTTTACAGGATAGATCTATATCAGTTAGACTATAGGATAAATTTTCCTCATCCTACAGAGTCGAAAATGGTGTCCCACAAGGAGAGGTCCTCAGCGTCCTCCTCTTCCTGGCAGCCATAAATGAACTCCCACTCAACGCAGATTACCCAATCTCACAAAGACTGTTCGCGGACGACCATAGCCTCTCCTGAAAGGGCTCATAGACTTTTACAAAAAACACTAGACAATATTTCAACATGGTCGTCGGAACGTAGATTCCAATTTTCCTCCAAAAAAATATTCCTCGTTATCTTCCACAAAAAGAAACCTCTTCCATCTATTCCACCCCTTTTTCTCCAAAACTTCGAAATTAAAATCGCAAATTCAGCAAAATTTCTAGGACTTTTACTTGATCAAAAACTATCATGGGTTACTCATATAAAATTACTAAAAGCCAAATGCCTACGTGCAATAAATGTTCTGAAATACCTCTCCCATCACCGTACAGGATGCAACCGAAAATTACTACTAAATTTATACAAAAGCCTTGTTCGATCTCGGTTGGATTACGGATCCCCTATCTATAATCTAGCTAGCGCGACCACTCTATCGCTACTAGATACAATCCAAACCTCATCGCTTAGACTCGTACTGGGAGCATTCAAAACGAGTCCGAAACGGAGCTTGTGCGCGGAAGCGGCTGAACCGCCTCCCTCTGTGCGTAGAACAATACTCTCCTCAAATCTTCTAATTTCTATATCTCAATTCCCCCATCTTCCGATTCACAAATCCATTTTATCACATAATGATACTAATTCAGTCCCTACACATCAACCACACAAACATATTCTCACTTACTTACATTCCTCACTTTCTCATAGATTCAAAATTCAAATTCTCCCCCCCCCATAATTTCAGCCGTCCCTCCGTGGCTTTTCACCATTCCCAACATTCGACTAGACCTTACAGAAGTTCCTAAAATTGACAAGTCAATCGTCAGGCAAAATATTCTAAAACTAATTGACGCATTCCCCAACCATACCATTTGTCTCACAGATGGCTCTAAACACAAGCAAAAAGTAGGGTACGCGTTCTCCATAAACGAGAAAATATCAATATGTCGTTTACGAAATACCGCGTCAGTCTATACAGCTGAATTAAACAGAATTCTAGCCTGTTTATCTCAAATCTCTCAGCTTCAGCCCGGACAAAAATATCTTTTACTAACGGATTCCCTCTCCTCTCTTCAAGCTATGACTGATCCCTTGTCAAATAATCCTTTGATCCAACATATTTTCAGTACACTTCATACCATTCATTCAATAAACTCTCACCTCACACTGGCTTGGATTCCGGGCCACGTCAATTTTCCACTACATGATGATGTGGATGAAGCAGCTAAAAAGGCTACTTCGCTACCAAAAATTACTGATCCAATTCTGTCACCCGCAAAAGACTTGAAGGTATATCACACTTCATTATCACAAAAAAGGCTCTAGCCGGCCCGGGTAAGGGGGGAAAATGGCCTTGATCGGAAAATGTTTCAAATGTCCGTCAAAATGTTGTCCCCAATGGGAAAACTCGAAATCCAAAAAATTGGACCCATCCGCTCACCCACATGGGCTGCAGAATGATTTTTAGGCCTAAAATCCAAATGGCTATATCTCAGCCAATATTGATCGCACAGCGATGAAACTTGAGGACATTTTAGTATATTATGTGAATAGTATTTTTTTCAAAAAAAACCGTTCATATTTTCCCTAGTTTCTAGCTATAACAAAACTTCAAACTCGAATAAAAAAAAAGTCGGGGGGGAGGCACCTGGGGAAAATCATTCATTTGAAGTGCCATACCCTCTACTATAACATACATGGGTACCATAGTCCTCGGTGAGGTGCAACATTCCCAGAAAAAATCAATATTTAATGAATTTCTGTGATTTTTCCATCAATAGCGGGGTGAACTATGACTGCTACCGCAATAGATCGCGAGAAATCAATGGTCAATGTTCGAGGTGAAAAATACACACTCCTCCATGAGATGAAATGGGAATGTTGATAGACCAAAAATATATTTTTAGTATTTCGTTTATCAATTTGGTCAGTTCTTATGTAAACACGTCCACCGATTAGGTGGAGTATGTTGGACTGAGAAAAATAGTTGAAAAATTCTCCAGTCGCTGGAACAGTCTGAAAATAGAAGAGAAGTGAGAAAATCCACTTTTTCACCCTGGAGGACCGTGAGTTTTGGTATTTCATTCATCAAATAGGTCAGTTCTCACGTAAACATGTTCGCCGAGTTTGAAAAAAATGGTCAAAAAATTCTCTAGTCGCTTTAATGGTCTGGAAATGACAAATAATTGAGAATATCCAATTTTTTACCCTGGGGGACCGCGATTTTTGGTATTTTGTTCATCAATTAGGTCAATTCTTAAGTAAACATGTACGCCAAGTTTGAAAAAAATAGTCAAAAAATTCTCCAGCCGCTGTAATGGTCTGGAAATGACAATAAATCGGGGAAATCCACTTTTTCACCCTGGAGAATCGTGAGTTTTGATATTTCATTCCACAATTCGTTCAATTCTTATGTAAACATGTCCCCTGAGTTTGAAAAAAAGAGTCAAAAAATTCTCCAGTTTCTGGGATGCCCTGGAAATAGTAAAAACTCCAGGTAATCCACTTTTCCAACATGGAAAACCGTGATTTTTCATATTCTGTTTATCAACAAGGTCAATTCTTATGTAAATACATCCGCCGAGTTAGTCAATAAAATCTCCAGTTGCCGGAACGGTCTAGAAATACCAAGTTCAAAAAATCTACTTTTTCAACATGGAGGGCCTTGATTTTTACAGCGAACCTCTTTTATGGGTGGCTATTTGAGAAATCTGCCGTGCGCCGTCCGCCATCCAGCGAAAAACTTAGAAAAATTACGGCTTCCTTAACGAAGTTAAACGAGGAACGCAGGGAACCTGTTTTATGATTCGAATGAGATTTGGTATTGAAAATTCAAGGAAGCCTAGATCATATATAGCTCGACAGTCGAAATTTTTCTAAGTTCCCCTCCTATCATCTATAGCTCGAGAGTCGAAATTTTTTCCAAGTCCCCCTCCTATCATATATAGCTTGAAAGTCGAAATTTTTCTAAGTCCCTCTCCTATCATATATGGCTCGAGGGTCGAAATTTTAACAGGGAACCTGTTTTATGGGGGGCTATTTGAGAAATCTGCCATCCGCCGTCCGCCGTGCGCCGTCCAGCGAAAAACTTAGAAAAATTTCGACCCTCGAGCCATATATGA
Organism: Aspidiotus rigidus; assembly: GCA_035079385.1. Lineage (NCBI taxonomy): Eukaryota > Metazoa > Arthropoda > Insecta > Hemiptera > Diaspididae > Aspidiotus > Aspidiotus rigidus. Next base: position 10,752,064 of record JAVHKY010000004.1, on the reverse strand, counting down.
TAGGAGAGGGACTTAGAAAAATTTCGACTCTCGAGCTATATATGATAGGAGGGGGACTTAGAAAAATTTCGACTCTCGAGCTATATATGATAGAAGGGGGACTTGGAAAAATTTCGACTCTCGAGCCATATATGATAGGAGGGGGACTTAAAAAAATTTCGACTCTCGTTCTATATATGATAGGAGAGGGACTTAGAAAAATGACGGCTTCCTTAACGAAGTTAAACGAGGAACGCAGGGAACCTGTTTTATGATTCGAATGAGATTTGGTATTGAAAATTCAAGGAAGCCTAGATCATATATAGCTCGACAGTCGAAATTTTTCTAAGTCCCTCTCCTATCATATATAGCTCGAGAGTCGAAATTTTTTCCAAGTCCCCCTCCTATCATATATAGCTTGAAAGTCGAAATTTTTCTAAGTCCCTCTCCTATCATATATGGCTCGAGGGTCGAAATTTTAACAGGGAACCTGTTTTATGGGTGGCTATTTGAGAAATCTGCCGTCCGCCGTGCGCCGTCCAGCGAAAAACTTAGAAAAATTTCGACCCTCGAGCCATATAGGATAGGAGAGGGACTTAGAAAAATTTCGACTCTCGAGCTATATATGATAGGAGGGGGACTTAGAAAAATTTCGACTCTCGAGCCATATATGATAGGAGAGGGACTTAGAAAAATTTCGACTCTCGAGCTATATATGATAGAAGGGGGACTTGGAAAAAATTTCGAATCTCGAGCTATAGATGATAGGAGGGGAACTTAGAAAAATTTCGACTCTCGGGCCATATATGATAGGAGAGGGACTTAGAAAAATTTCGACTGTCGAGCTATATATGATCTAGGCTTCCTTGAATTTTCAATACCAAATCTCATTCGAATCATGAAACAGGTTCCCTGCGTTCCTCGTTTAACTTCGTTAAGGAAGCCGTCATTTTTCTAAGTTTTTCGCTGGACGGCGCACGGCGGACGGCGGACGGCAGATTTCTCAAATAGCCCCCCATAAAACAGGTTCCCTGTTAAAATTTCGACCCTCGAGCCATATATGATAGGAGAAGGACTTAGAAAAATTTCGACCCTCGAGCTATATATGATAGAAGGGGGACTTGGAAAAATTTCGACTCTCGAGCTATATATGATAGGAGGGGGACTTGGAAAAATTTCGACTCTCGAGCTATATATGATAGAAGGGGGACTTGGAAAAATTTCGACTCTCGAGCTATATATGATAGGAGGGGGACTTGGAAAAAATTTCGACTCTCGAGCCATATATGATAGGAGAGGGACTTAGAAAAAATTTTGACCCTCGAGCCATATATGATAGGAGGGGGACTTGGAAAAATTTCGACTCTCGAGCCATATATGATAGAAGGGGGACTTAGAAAAATTTCGACTCTCGAGCTATATATGATAGGAGGGGGACTTAGAAAAATTTGGAGTTGGTCTAGGCCTTCCTTTTACTACCTTTCTCCAAATCTAGGCTTCCTTGAATTCTCAATACCAAATCTCATTCGAATCATAAAACAGGTTCCCTGCGTTCCTCGTTTAACTTCGTTAAGGAAGCCGTCATTTTTTCTTTTGGTTTACCTTCTTCAATTTTTTGGTATGTTCTTCATCAATTAGGTCAAATCTTATGTTAATAAGTCTTACAAGTTGGGAAAAAATAGTCAATAAATTCTCCAGTCGCTAGGACGCTCTGGAAATAGTAAAAAACCGATACACACCCACCCGTAAGATTCATTTCCTTTACTTTAAAGTGTTGAATGTTTATTTTTGTTCCCTGAATTCGTAGAGGTACAAACTGTGTTACTGGGAGCCGTGCACTTCCATGAAGTGCAGGAATCTCCTCTCGAGTTGAGGTGGCAATGCTTCAAATATTGGAATTCATTAGCATGACAATACAAAGGAGATGATTGTCTTCTTGTGTCTCGGAAAAGGATTCCTCCACATCATGCGAGTGCACGGCTATCAGTAACACAATTTGTACCGCTGCGACTCGAGGGGGGAAAGTAACACATGAATTATTGTGGCGGGAGTGTATCTATGATTTTTTAATATTTTCAGAGCGTCCTAACGACTGGAGAATTTTTTTTCAATTTTTTTAAAACTCGGCGTAAGTGTTCTTAGAAGAATCGATTATACCAATGAGCGTCTGGAGAATTTATTGAATATTTTTTTCGACATAGGGATGTATTTACTCAAAAATTGACCTTATTGATAAGAAGAATATAAGAATCACGATTCTCCAAGTTGAAATAGCAGATATTTTCAATTTTAAATTTTCAGACTATTCCAGCGACTGAAGAATTTCTAAACTATTTTTTTCAAACTCGGCGGAGGTATTAACATAAGATTTGATCTTTTTGATGAACAACATACTAAAAATCAGGGCTCTCCATGTTGGAAAAGTTGATTTTCTGGATTTAGCACTATTTCTAGATCGTTCCAGCGACTGGAGAATTTGTTGACTATTTTTTATTACCTGGAGTTTTTACTATTTCCAGGGCATCCCAGAAACTGGAGAATTTTTTGACTATTTTTTTCAAACTCAGCGGATATGTTTACATAAGAATTTACCTAATTCATGAACGCAATACCAAAACTCACGGTCCTCCGGGGTAAAAAATTGGATGTTCTCAATTATTTGTCCCTTCCCGACCATTACAGCGGCTGGAGAATTTTTTTACCATTATTTTCAAACTTGGCGTACATGTTTACTTAGGAATTGAACGAATTGATGAATGAAATACCAAAACTCACGATCCTCCAGGGTGAAAAAGTGGATTTTCTCTAATTTTTGTCATTTCCAGAACGTTCCACCGACTAGAGAATTTTTTGACCATTTTTTTCAAACTCGGCGAACATGTTTACGTGAGAAATGACCTATTTGATGAATGAAATACCAAAACTCACGATCCTCCAGGGCGAAAGAGTGGATTTTCTCACTTCTCTTCTATTTTCAGACTGTTCCAGCGACTGGAGAATTTTTCAACTATTTTTCTCAGTCTTACGTACTCCACCTAATCGGTGGACGTGTTTACATAAGAACTGACCAAATTGATAAACGAAATACTAAAAATATATTTTTGGTCTATCAACATTCCCATTTCATCTCATGGAGGAGTGTGTATTTTTCACCTCGAACATTGACCATTGATTTCTCGCGATCTATTGCGGTAGCAGTCATAGTTCACCCCGCTATTGATGGAAAAATCACAGAAATTCATTAAATATTGATTTTTTTGGGAGTGTTGCACCTCACCGAGGACTATGGTACCCATGTATGTTATAGTAGAGGGTATGGCGCTTCAAATGAATGATTTTCCCCAGGTGCCTCCCCCCCGACTTTTTTTTTATTCGAGTTTGAAGTTTTGTTATAGCTAGAAACTAGGGAAAATATGAACGGTTTTTTTTGAAAAAAATACTATTCACATAATATACTAAAATGTCCTCAAGTTTCATCGCTGTGCGATCAATATTGGCTGAGATATAGCCATTTGGATTTTAGGCCTAAAAATCATTCTGCAGCCCATGTGGGTGAGCGGATGGGTCTAATTTTTTGGTGTTCGAGTTTTCTCATTGGGGACAACATTTTGACGGGCATTTGAAACATTTTCCGACTAAGGCCATTTTCCCCCCCTTACCCGGCTAGAGCCTTTGGCACTCACCTTGGGAAAATCAGTCGAATAACAAATTAAGAAAAATAAAACGTGAACCTACATTTTGGTCCTCATCCCAACGAAATTCAAGGCAAGAGGAGGTCATTTTAGCTCGGCTGCGAATAGGCCACACTCGTCTTACTCATACTTATCTTCTCACTAATCTCGCTCCTCCATCATGCCCTCACTGTCTCCAAGAAAATTTATCAGTTTATAATTTTTTCTCATGCCCCGTCCTACAACCCACTCGAACCTCCCTAAAATATCTTCCAATATCAATGCAGCACTAAACAACAACTCCGAAACCATCGACTCAACCCCAACTTATTTACGCACCACTCAATTCTACAACTTCATATAATTCACCAACAAATTCCGTTCGATCGCCACTCAGTTCCACCAATACAGTACCTAATCTAAAGTAATTCAAGTTCTCAAATAAGATTGTAACGCGGAGCAAAAAAAAAAAAAAAAAGCTTGCACTACCCATATTATCTGCAAGTAGTAGAGGCACTAGTAAAATCATAGGTCTTACATCACTGTCTCTTAATAAGGTCAAAGATCAGAGAAAAATGACGGGGTTATTGAAATATTTCATATCTTTTCGCTACCTCTAATTTAATTAAAAATGTGTAGGGTTCAGCTCTCGCCACGGGAGTGCTGAGGTCTCTGGAGTGAAAGCAACTACTTCGGACTCTTGTAATCTGGCTTCTCTGGCGTCGAATAGGAGGAAATGAAGTCATAACCTAACCTTCTCCGTGATCATCGAAAAAGCTCTAGTTTGTATCTTAGGTATTTATTTTTATGATTATAGAACAAGTACTGATTCCCAATAAGTAAATTAAATTTTCACCTCCGGATATATGAATTAAAAATATTTGTACTTCTTTAAAATCGAAATAAGCCGAAAAATAACTGGGCGCTAGAGCGAGCTAACGAATAAGAAGTCAATCGAACACTTTGAATCTGTGGTATTTTTGCAAAGTTGCATTGACCAGTAGAAATGGAGTTACTTCAGAAATATCCTTGCACTTCATTATTTCAGAAAGCAAGTTAGGAGAAAATCCCGAAATCAAAATGAACCCACTTTCACTACTTTTGACGGGAGTAGAAAGTTTCTCCCGACAATCTAATTTCCAAAATATCACAGACGGAAGTTTGTATCCTTCTGTAACGAACCTCTCTTTAATGTGTTGAAAATTAGTTTTGTCGCTCTGAACACACTGATCAAATTCCATATCGGTGAACAGAAATAATATTTTAGGTAGATCTTCTGATTTCAATTTATGCTTGATAGCAGTTGTGAGGATTAATTCAAAGGCCGCGTCAACGTTTGTATTCAACTCCCAATGCATTCTTGACATTCCCGCCAATTTACCTTGTAATGAACTTTCACTAATGTTGTGAAATTGGGGTTTGCCTGAAAAAGTCATACAAACGGATGACCACGGGAATTTAGATAACTGCGCGGTTAGTAAAGTTAACCCTAGAGCTGCATGCATGGGAGTTCCGACCATAGATCCACTCACGTCACAAATAGATAATGCCGATTCGAAAAGACCACCTTTTCCTGACAAACTTTCAACAATAGAAATCCACTGTTTTTCGTAAACCTCTCTAGTTAGATTGTCACTTTCCGTCATTATTTTCTCGACCAATTCGACCGGTTTGAGCGTTGCTCCCGCTACTTTTTTCGCTTTTTTTACAAATGACGAGAATCTTTCTTCGTCGTGTTTGATGAACGACTTCTTATTTTTCATCATGCACTTGCTAGGAACTCTATTATAATCGATCTCGCTCCATTTACCCGGTTGCATCCAAAGCTCGGGAACTTTACAGCTTTCTCTGAGCGGTTTGACGTATTTCTTTTCGCATTCTTTCCGAGCCAAATACGCGAACGCCGATTGACATACCTGTAAACCCTCTTCATCCTTCAAACCTTCTGTAATTTTTTTATAATCCTGCAAAATTTGATGATCTTCGTCCAACAGCTTAGCGGATATACTTGTTTTGATAAGAGAGTACCTGTCGAAATGTCTCTCATCCGTCGGTGACCATTTGGCGCATAAGCTTATGCGATTCGTCTTGTTCGCCTCCAAATATTGTATGTCTTTTTTAAGTTGATCTGCGAACAGTTGGGCGATCTTCAAATGAAATAATCTGTACTTGGGATCACTTTCAAATTTATCTTTACCAAATTGCCAATTCAATTTTTGCATGTCGTCAAAATCCAATGATTTGTTGGACTGTTGACCGAAATATTCGAGCACCTTGTCGGAATAAACTCGCCCTCGTTTATAGGAAGCAATCTTCCTTTTCGAAGGTTTTTGCTTATAGTATTCATGGTCGGGACAGTCGTCAAATTTCAGGTGTTCTCCGACGTGACCGTCGAATAGAATCGTCATCATAATGTGCAAAAGATCCTTCCAATAACCCACTTTAACCACGTATTCTAGATTATTGTACAGAGTGAGGGGATGGTTCTTGTATAACCAATAGAAACAAAACATACTTTGGTATCGTATATTTTTCCCTCCTCTTATGTCTCTCAAATTGGCTATCAATCTGATCGTATCGTCAGGACTGTGCGCCCAACTTTTTTCGAGTAAATTGAGGGTTACTTCCGGGCTCGTCTGTTCCATAATGTGGAAGAAAAAATCCACTACCGGATTTCCGGACGTGCAGTAGGTTTTCGCATTATTTTCGGTCAAAATGACACCTTTTTCGATTTCTTCTTGGCAGGCGTCGATAAATTTTTCAGTTTTGTTGGCGCGGTCATCTCCAGGTTCTTCAGTTTTTGCTTTCTTCGTTTTTTTCGCTTTTTTCGCTTTTTTAGTTTTATTCTTCGTAATAATACCTAAATCTGGGGTTTCGAACAACAAATCAGCTGGTAGATAAAAGTTTATCTTTTCCCCCGGGTTCGATGTCGTTGACGCGGTATCGATCGTCGTAATTTCTTGATCGGGATTCGCAGTCGTACTTGAAACTTTTTTAGCAGCTATCGCGACATCGAACACAGCGCAATAGAATAGCAACAGTACAAAAGTACCAGAGGCTAAAAAATCATTTCTAACCTTCTTTGTGCGACGCTCCTTCATTTTGAACGATTCGTCCGCACTTCTGTACTCGACCCTTCAGGAATGATTCTGATCTGTCGTGGGCTGGGAATTAGGCGTCCATGTCCAAAGCCCAGAAACGTCAAACGGACGATGTGGTAGGATCGAACTTTAAAAGGTACGCGAATAAGAAGCTTTTGCCAATCCACGCATGAATGAATGAAGCACACAGAAGCACTTACTCAATCGCTTTACGTGATTATTGCGTACAGACCATTGCGTTGTACAAATAGATTGCGAGAGCGAGGAGTTTGCAGATAGGGATAACAAAGTTTGATCCCAACTTTCGATAAGATACAGGTTTAAACGCCGCTACTAAAATTTTAAATTGTGTTTTCTGATATCTGGATCTAGGCTAACCGTTTTCACGAACGGAAAAACTAATGAAAAATGACGACCTGAGCTAGAGGACGACCACGGAACCTCGGTACCCTGGCCAAATTCATTCTTGGCAGTGGCGTATTTACGGATGGGGGGGGGGCGGGAGAGAACTTGTCTCCAGCATGGAAAAAAAGAGTATGAAACAGGGTCCTTGTTGAGATTTCGACCTAGAAATACTTCGTGACAAAGATAGGACTTTGAAGAGAGCGGGGAGCCAGTTTCATGGGATTGAAGAAGAGCGTAATGCCATCGGTGCACGACGTCATGACGTTACATCAAAGGGAACCTGTTTTGTTAGGGGGTGTTTTTGAAAAATCTGGCGTCCCGTCGTCCTGCAAAAATTGACCTACCCCAATAAAGAAGTTGATTTTTGAATATGGAGCTATACATGATATTCAACCATCAAAGGGGTTGGATTTAAAAGAATTTCGGAAATCGAACTATATATGATGGGAAGGAGATTTGAAAGTATCTCGACTGCTGTATCGTGCTACTCAATGATCCGGATAAGGTTTCGTCGGCTCTTTGATACGTATATAAGCTCGAAGTCGTAATTCTGACTCCAACCCCTCTCATATTTGAATAACCTTCCCCAAAGCGGGTTCCAGTTGTTCATTGTGATCCTAGCGGGAAGGGTTCTCTACTTTGTTTAAGGTCCCGAGAAAAATTTGAGGAGATAGCTTTTGATTTTAAGCGTTGAATATTGTAGGGGAATGGAGTTACGAGCTTCAAAGGGACAGGAGTTGAAAAAATTTAGACTCACGAGCATTAACGAATAAGATGACTTACAAATTTCGAGGTCCTACCTAGCAGAAATAGTATGTTTCTATACACGTGAATTAAAGTGAAAATTTGCTAAACGACTGCGAAATTTTACGAACCGAGTCAAAGACGAGGTGAGTAAACGCACGAGTAGCGAATTTTCACTTTAATCGTTTGTATCAGGAAGATATTTTTCTCAAAAAATGATGGTAAAGATCGCTAACCGTGGGTAAAATCGCACTTTACCGTCATGTGTTGAGAAAAGTACTTTTTCCGTCTTTTTTTTTCTTTCTGTGGACCTTGGCACGTGGAAAAATTACGAAAGTTCCAGTTTTCCTAATGATCGAGTAACGGCATCGAGAAATCATTCAATAAAACAGACTCCCTGCTTGTCTCAACTAACGTACGACAATTTACACGGAGGAGGGTAAGATCTCAGCATTATAGAAGAAACGAATTCAGAGAATTGACAAAAAATTTTGACTTTCGGAAACGATAGAGGAAGGAAGCCTCATTGATAAATATGGAAAAATTTGAAACATCGACTTGTAAACTGACATTTGTATTATTTGTATTGCACGTTTTGGCCCTAGTGACGTGTTGAGAAAATTTTGGACGTAGTGGAGGGGGGATTGTTGTACAAAAAATTTTTCTCGAGGAAGTTTTGAACAAGAGCAAATTTTTCAGTTCTAGGGGGGGTGGGGGAGTTTGTCCTCAGGTACCTTCCCCCGTAAATATACGCCTTGTCTGACTCATTTTAAGTACAAACTGGAAGGTCTCGCTCTTAAAAAGCTGCCTTCGTTAAGTTCGTTAATCGAGAAAAACAGAAACTCATGTTTGCGATTATAATTTATGAGAATTCGAAATCGCAATAATTCTCATTATACTTTCGATAAAAATGAATGGAAATTACAAACGATTCACGTGGGAGCCTACAAGATGTAGTCTAACAGTAGGCCTGCTCTTGCCTCAGTTTACAGCTTATTTCAACAGCAGATTCGTCTCCAATCTAAAACATCTTTCATATTCTTTCAATGAAAAGCTGCTCAACGTTAGAAATAAGCGTAGAGCTTTCCACAGGGACATTTTCATGGGCGATTATTTGATCGTCTTGTAAAAGTCTCATGGGGGAAAATGTATAGTGAGCCTCTAACCTAGTTTCATAGCAGTTCTTTCCCTCGGATAAACCCTTTAAGTTCGTGGAAACTGTTCTACTACTGAGAGTCACCAACCTTATATGTAATGAAGGTCTTATCATGCCTGTCTCTCTTCGTTCTGATCGCCCACTTTTCATATACTGTAGTCTCATGGTACTTCAAAAGAGATTTCCAGTCTTTACCCCGAGGTCGTGCGCCATTTATCGATCCGTAATATTGCTTACCGCTTAGTCCTGCATTTTTGTCCTTCCCAACTGCTCATATCCTACTGTCTTCTGAAGGATTCCCCCTTCCTTCTTGTCCACTTATGAACCACTACATGTAACTTCATCAAATAAATATTTTAATAAATTTTCAAGAATCTAACCCCTTCTCCGACTTAAATTTTTCCGGAAAAAATTTCGTTGGAAAAATACAACGTAAAAAAACAATAATTCCCTTGAAGTGTATAAGATTATCAACTTTATTGGCTTTAATGATGTAATTTACGGTAGATTATATCTTCTTGCGATAAGAGAGAAACCGGAGAACGAAGCTGATTAGTGGAAAATAATAAGAAAACGCAAAATATACCGTGAGCTGATTCATATCAGATTCATTAAATAAAAAGAACTATACAAAAATGTCCAATTTTTCGTGTTTAACTTGAATTTAACGCCAAAAGGTTGAATTCTGTTACAAAACTCCCAGCTCAACTCATTTGATGAGGAACCTACATTGTTGTCAAGTTTATTTTAATGGTCAAATTGATAGATCGATTTCTCGTCAGATCGATGTTGACTCAAGAGTCGATACGATTTATCGCGTGAGAGAGCAAGCTCTGAGGAAAATCGATAATCGTTTTATTTAACGAGCCTTACTCATAAAACAACCTTGAGGGTTATGGGCTCGATTTGTAAGAGGATTACAATATGATGAAAGATGTAAGCTTGTGATTTTCAAAAATGGTAACGATTTAGATACTTGGAGATAGCCTCAGTGTTTAGAGGAGAGGAAAGTGAAGGATTATACGGAAGGAATAAAAAGAGTGAGTTGTTTCGTAGGACTTGCAAAAGGGAAGAAGAGACATAAAGTGAAGAATGGAGGAATCAATACAGTTATCCATAATCAAGAAAGATACTCAAAGAAGTAACAGAAGCAAATACAAAGAATACAATAAATTATAACTCATCGAGCGCTTTCGGCTAAACAGCCATTCTCGGGGTACAGAATGTGACTGAACCCAACACACCCCGAAGGAGGTCATGATTAAACCATCAGCGAATCTTCAAAATGCGAATTAGTGAGGCGATGTATTAAACTATTGAAAGTAGCTATTTTGTGGGCCACGGAACAAAGGACGACCCGTGGTTAGCAATATCGGTCGATGAACCTTTGCGGTGAATACCGAATTCATGAACATCGTCAATGACGGAGATGCTCAAGCCCCAAAAAGTTTATAGAGGAGCCACCAACTTCAAGTGTAAATTTTATGGAAGGGTATAGGCTGTTTAAATAAGCGAGAAACTAACTAAGGAGTTCTGCAGGACCATTCCACGCGCACAAAATGTCGTCAACGTACTTGTGCCAATAATAGACGTGACTGAAGGACACCCGACCAGAGGAGAATCGGTCATGCTCGAAGAGAACCAATAGGGATCCCCATCTCCTCGGGGAACTCGAAGAATTTCCCATCGAATTTACAGAAGTCAGACGGCCAGCCGACGTTCAAAAGGTCGAAAAATTCACCGAATTCTCATGAGAGGCATCAGAAGTCGCTGAATGGAGGAGTCTTGGGAATGTTGGGAAATAGCCGAACAATATCAAAGGAGTATAAAATTGATCCCAGAAGAAGGCATATGTCCTCCCAATTTGTCATCCACTGGGAGCCCACCGATCTAACAATTTGACGAGGGAGTAGAGGAGAGAAAAAACACGGGATATTTTCTTTATGCACTTGAGGCAACCCATAAAGGAGGGGAGGAACAGGATTAGGTTCTAAAACAGCTTTCTTTGTTGAAAAGCTCTTGATGATGACTTTACTACCATTAGTAAGACACATAGCCTCTTTGAAAAAATTTGGAAAATTGAATAGGGCACTCTCCACAGCCCCACATTGGCCAAGCACACTCCTAAACTTCGAAGATATAGGACGACTTCTCCATAACTATGACGGCATTACCTTCGTCAACCTTTGTAATCTTCCTCAAGCCTTTGGTCATATCACTCCCAGCATTACTTATGCTGGAGAGGCGAGTGCACACTAGGGCCGTTCTTCTTCGTTAGCTCTGCCACAGAGTCTCCTGATTTTTAAGAGGTGGTAGGCCAAATTTCAGGCCTTTCTCCAGCAGGGTCAATTCGTCACTATTGAACTCCGTTTTACTGTGATGTATGATGCACGGCTGGAATTGCTGGAAGATACATTGTCAGCACGATCTATTCCGCCAGCCCTGTCCTTTGAGCTCAGAAATGAGGTAAGTTTCCGATTTTTCCTTTCCCTTGATTTTAGCTCAAAAGCACGAGAATGAAACGGTGTCTTCTTGTTTAAAATCTCTGAAAACAATTGACTATGGGATACGAGTCTTTTTAATACGAAGGAGTTTGCTGGAAGGTTGACTTTTCCAAAGTTCGCTCCAAATATTTGAAATGAGTGAGCGGAAATGATTTTTGCAGTCTGTGACGGGGAAGGGAGTGCGATTAGTGCGACAGTAGCGGAAGTGATGGCTTGTTTTGCTGCTTGGTCTACCACGTCATGATCGTGCGCGCCAATGAAGCTGGGTATCCACGAATTCTTTGTGTGAGAGAGTGTAGAAAAGAACGTGAGTCTATGAGGAGGAGAAATTTGCCATGTGAGGGAAGTTGAGAGAGATATGAAAGACAGACGAATCACTGCCATTAATTCGGCAGTAAATATGGAGGCTATGTCACAGATCCGAAGGGAGACGATGGATCCATGTATTAAATATGTGTAGGTCAGTTTTTTAGCGATTACCGACGCAAAGGCTGTGATTAGGATACTCTTTTATCAGGTATCTTACGTGAGTGGTGAAGGTGCTATGTTAGATTTGGGGATTTCTGTGAGATTAGAGCGAATAGTGGTCTGAGTGAGGGTCCAGGTAGAGACGACGTATAAATTGGTAGGAGGGGGTTAACTATGCGTCAAAGGTTCATTGAGAGAGTCGAGTGTTCGAATTGAAGCAAGTTATGTTTAAAAAAGTTTTCTAAATGTACAAATCTACTTTATTACCTAGTTGCTTTTACAAGAGTACTTTTGGGTGTTAATGCCATCATCAGTTGTGTCACAAGTGGAGAACAAGGCCTTAAACATGAGTTTTTATAGTATAACACTGTGATCTTATTGGCTATATCAATACTGTGTTGTGATTGGTTCACTCTTAGAAACTTATTCTTACAATAATATGACATTTTTTCTTATTGGCTAAAATATACTGCTTAGTGATTGGTTCAATCTATTGGCCTAAGTACTGCGTTTCTATTGGCTATCTGGTTTCCTGCCGTCTCATTGGTTGGTTCTGTTCTTCTTCTCTTGTCCAATCACCAGGCCGAATAATTTTTCGCTGTCAAACGTGATTACATTGCTCAAGAGGCAGGCTTTCTTCCTCTTTGCTTTGGCAATCTCCATTTGTTCCTAGAGTTTTCTTCTCTTTGTGCGATTCTCTACATGTATGACTTCAAATATTCCTTCTCCATCATGGTGTTCTTTGTTACAGTGTTTACCAAACAGTGACTGCCATCTCCTTTCTCCCTCGACTTTTTGTGCTCTTTTTCCCTGATCTCAAACTTTCTTCCAGTCTCACCGACGTAGATGCCCTCGCACTGACTGCTCACAACTGAGCTTGTACACTCCGCTCAAGCTTCCCTTGTCCCTTTCTTCCGTCTGGACATTGCTGATTCTCTTCATTATGGGTTGTTATTCTGGATACCCACATTTACATTGTAACCATTGAACGCCTTTATCACCTTGTTTGTGTACTTCCCTATATATGGTATCGATCCGGAATACTTTCTCACTATGCCATCATGGGTTCCCTTCTTTGTTTCCATCTTCCCGCAGACTCCATCCATCCTGCCTCTATGGTAGCCATTGGCTTCTGCGATCTGCTTTACTATCTCGATCTCTTTCCTCTTCTCTTCGTTGTTCTTGAAGGCAGAAATTGCTCGATAGCAGTAGTTCTGGATTGCCGCTAACTTGTGCCTGGGGTGGTGGTAGGATTCACTTGGGATGATGGTGTCTGTATGCGTCGGCTTTCTGTAGATTTTGTATTCTATCCTGTTGTTCTCCAGTCAGAGTGTAAGGTCCAAATAGTCGATATCTCATTGCCTTTTTCCACTGTGAATTTGATGCTCTCATTCATCGTGTTCATTTCCAAAAGGAATAGGTTCACCTGTCTCATCAGTGCCTGACCACACAATTAGGATATCATCTACATACCTGGCCCAGTGTTTGATCGTGTTTTTAAACTTGCTACCCTTCAATACCTTGTTTTCCATGTCATTCATGATGTTAGTATTGGAGACAGCGGTGATTCCATCGATCCCATCGCAAGTCCCCTTTCCTGACTGTAAAACCTGTTATTAAAGCGGCAGTAGATCTGGCTCAAGATCTCTTCCACTATGTTGGCGTACTTTGGCCCATCGTGGTTCCCATGGTATCTGTTGTTTTTGAGAAGTTACTCCTTCGGTATGGTACCAAACATGTTTGCCACGTCAAAGGATATCAGCTTATCGCTACTCTTGATTTCCAACTTGTCCAGTTGCTCAATCAGCTCTCCGTTGTTGCTGATGCTTCATCTGAGTGCAAACTGGTAGTTTTCTTTCAAGAATGTGGCTACAATCATCGCTATCTTGTTGCATGGTGATTGAATGCTGTTGACCAGGGGTCTCATCGGGCGGTTCGCTTTGTGGAGTTTTACAAGCCCCTTGAGTTTTGGTGCAGCCGGGTTCATCTGAAGCGTCCTTCCATTTCCGAGTAGATTGTTCCTTTTCAACACAGCTTTCAGGTCATCTTGGTATTTCTATGTCGTCTTTGGGAACTGGAGGAAGGTTATTGTTTGGGTTGAAGATGAAATCAAAAATGAGGAGATGAAGGAATCAAGAAGCAGTTGATGAGAAGCTAGAGGTTAGAGTGAGTCTCCTCGGCAGCTTTGGCGCATAAACTGGGTTTGGTATTTGTTCGAAAGGCTTCCGAGACCATCTGGTGCTACTATATAGTGTGCGGTATTTTTCGAAAACTCGACGGATGAAGTCTACGGGTAAAATGAAGGCGGTCTACCGCATATGGTAAGAAGAGACACCGACGAGTGTTGGCAGGGGAAGACCTTGCAGAGTTGGATAACAGAAATGAGGAGGTTGTTAATGGCCGGAACCATGGCTCACAAATCGTAGATCCTTGGGTATTCGGCCTAAAACTGAGGACCGACTGCAGGTATTTTTGGATGCATTGCCGAAAGAAACAACTCTTGTCCCAATTATTAAACCCGAAGGTGCGCCCCGTTTCGTCACTCATTTGGACGAATGACCGCCTCACGCCCCTGGGATTTGAGCTCAAGAATGTGAACCGTCAGACCAATTCTATCGATCGGGACAGCAGCGCTCACATCTGGGCAGTCGAAAGGCCTTGGCTCAATGCAACTGCCGCTAGTTGACGAGAGCTTCGTCAAAATAAAGCCAGATCCACAATTCACAAACTATAAAGTTACAAAATTCTTGATAAAACCAAAAGTGGTTTAGGGGCTTTACGTACTGGACGGGAGGCAGGAGGAGTTTATATTTTGGATTCGTACAAATAGTGTTCTATTTTTGAGAAAACTATGTAAGATGGAAGGGAGGTTGCTTCGAGGACCGTATTTACAAAGTTTTTTATCGATGTAGTATCTGGAGGTCGAAAAATATGGAGTCAAGAGATGATGCGTTCGTTGCGGATTGGAGGTCAGAAAGGGCCTGAACAGTGCTGCGTCCCTATAATATTAGAAATGCAAGAAAATATCGTCTGATTCTGATCTTAAGGAGCAATTTTATTTGGAATTTTTCTCACCAAAAGTCATTTCTTGGAAATCGGTCGGAAATGTTCAGTGCGAAGTTGAAGGAATGGAAGTTCCAAGAGGTTGTTGTTAATATATTTCCGAACGTTTTTCAAAAAAGTTCCGTCTATTACCTAACATATTTTATACTTTAGCGTTTCTTCATTGTCGTGACTGATAGTCTCTTCCTGCGTGTACAGTACCCATTCTTATTTTTGCTAGTCACTTTCCTAGGTACGTAATAACCATTTGATGATGCAATCACGTTCGGAAGCGTTTCTAAAAATCGTTGATGGATTCATTTGAATACTTTAACTTCATTTTTTATCGAAAAATATAATGACGTCGATGAGTCAGGGGTACATTTGCATTATCGATACATTACAAGAAACTATTGAGAGTACGTAGTCGCTTATTGTTCTACCGGTTCAATAAAGTTCATGGAAAAGCATAATGCGCAAATGATTCACAAGGCTCACACCGTCGTCCCAATGAATAACGTGATTAACCCTAACGCCACCGGATAATTTATTTTAAAAAAAGTGCGAATGATGACATTGTAGTAGTCGAGTTTGGGGTTCATACAACGAATTGATTCAATTATTGAGACGATGATTCCCATTTCTCGAGTGCATAAATAATCGATTTCTTAAAACACTGACATAACGTTATAAAAGTTGGTATAGGACAGGTTATTTTTAGTAGTTTGCTGATGGAAAAAAACAAGAATAAAATAAACATTCTAACGCAGGTGGCCTTCAAATGGAATACTTTTTAATTGGCGAGCGATTGAAATTGCGAACAATTTCCTACTAATTTACTTCTTCGATGAGGGCGATTGATTTTTAATGCGTTGTATGCGCGGATCCTCGCAATCGTCTTCATAATTTGCTGCACAGAAATGTGACTCGTTCGTATAATGTAGATGAGTTCTGCAGAATTGTGAATTTTCCCATTTTGACAATCATTTACTGACAGAAAATGCCAATGCAAATTTGTTGCTGTGAACTTAAAACTGCCAGAACGTATCGGTATTTCAATATTGGAATTACCGCGCTCGCAATCTAATGCGGTATATTTATCATTTCTTTCACAAGACTGATACTGCTTGACTGTATTTCTATCCGAATGTTGGTAAAAGGTGACCTGTTTCCAATTCGATAAAATTCATAATAGAGTGTGTTTACGTTTTACGCCACGTCAGATGCCGGGTATTTTGTTGATTAGGCGGTACTGAAGATAGAAAACGTACAGATGTGACGTCATTTTGCGAGATATAAAAACGAAGAAAAGAAATATTGACTATGGAATGACATTCTTCGGACAAATCTGGAAGTCCTAGATTAATGTTATCCTGAGAAAATTTTAGGTACATAATAGGCCTATATATTTTAGGCTTCTATGATTTTTTTTCTGTCCGCGGATCTCCTCCAAAATTACTGAATAGATTTTTTCGAGACTTAAGCAAGTTATAGTCTCATATCTGAAGATGTGCACCTGCAATTTTTTCAAGCATCGGATGAACTTAATTCATGCTAATTCATCAATCCGTGGGTGAATCGTGAAAAATGATAGATGTAACTTTCATTGACGATTTTGGACTTGGAAAAATTTCGACTTTTTAGGGGACTTGAAAAAATTTCGAGTCTTGAGCCATAATATACTATGATAGGAGGAGGACTTACAAAAAAAAATTAGATGCCATTGCAGAACTGCAATGGCAGCGGAGAACCCGCTGTCCTGAGTCCCCTAGAGCCTGAAGTTTTTCCAAGTCCATAAAATCATGACGTGACAACTTGAACGCGTTGCAATTTCAAGGAAGCCGTCGTATTTCCAAGTCTCCCTCCTATCATATATAGCTCGGAGGTCGAAATCTTTCTAAGTCCTCCTCCTATCATATAGCTCGGAGGTAGGAATTTTTCCAAGTCCCCTTCCTGTCATATACGGATAGAGGGTCGAAATTTTTCCAAGTCCCCCTCCTATCATATACGGATACAGGGTCGAAATTCTTCCAATTCGACCTCCCTCTCCGTGACGTCATCAACCTCGCTCGCGGACGATAATTTCCTGGAAGTACCCCCAACAAAAGAGAAAATTATGAGTTTCAAGCTGTAGTATGGGGGCTTGGGAGAAACGTTGACTTTCGAGGATAGGAGAACTTGAAGGGATTTCGACTCTTGAGACATAATATATGATAGAAAGGGGACTTGGAAAAATTTTACTTTTAGGTTACATACACTCTAATACGAGGGACTCATAAAAACGTGACTCTTCAAGATTTCAAGTTGAATTCTTAATACCAAAACCAATTCAACCTACAGAACAGGTTCCCCGCGTTCCTCATTCAAAGGCTCTGGCCGGGTAAGGGGGGAATGACCTTGGTCGAAAAATGTTTCAAATATGCGTCAAAATGTTGTCCCCAATGAGAAAACTCGAAACCCAAAACATTGGACTCATCCGCTCACCCACATGGGCTGAAGAGTCATTTTCAGGCCTACAATCCAAATGGCTGTATCTCAGACAATAATGATCGCACAGCAATGTAACTTGGGGACGTTTTAGTATATGTGAACGTTTATCCATGGTATCTTTTTCAAAAAAAAATCATTCATATTTCCCCTAGTTTCTAGCAATAACAAAACTTCAAACTCGAATGTTAAGAAAAAATTGAGGGGGGAGGCACCAGGGGAAAATCATTCATTTGAAACGCCAAAGCATCTACTACCACATGAATTAGTGCCATAGTCCTCGGTGAGGTGGAACATTCCCAAAAGAATCAATATTTTATGAATTTCTGTGATTTTTCCATCAATAGCGGGGTGAACTACGACTGCTACCGCAGTAGACCGCGTGAAATCAATAGTGAATGTTCGAGCTGAAAGATAGGCACTCCTCCGTGGGATGAATTGGCAAAATATATTTTCGGTATTTCGTTTATCGATTTGGTCAGTTCTTATGTAAACACATCCACGGATTAGGTGGAGTATGTAAGATTGAGAAAAATAGTTTAAAAATTCTCCAGTCGCTGGAACAGTCTAAAAACAGTTGAGAAGTCAGAAAATTCACTTTTTCATCCCGGAGGACAGTAAGTTTTGGTATTTCATTCATGAATTAGGTCTATTATAATGTAAACACGTTCGTCGAGTTCGAAAAAAAATGGTCAAAGAATTCTCCAGGCGCTGGAACGTTCTGGAAATGAGAAAAATCGAGAAAATCCATTTTTTCAACCTGGAGGACCGTGAATTTTGGTATTTTATTCATCAATTAGGTCGATTATAATGTAAACACGTCCACCAAGTTTTTCCAACTCGGCGGATGTGTTGACATAAGAATTGACCTAATTAATTAGCGAAATATGAAAAATTGCAGTTCTGTAAGTTGAAAAAGTGGATTCTCTGGATTTCTTACAATTTCAAAACCGTTCCAGCGACTGGAAAATTTATTGACTATGTTTTTTTCAACTTGGCGGATGTATTTACATAAGATTTGAACTAATTGATAAATGAAATACCAAAAATCACGGTCCTCCAGGTTGAAAAACTGGATTTTCTTGATTATTTGTCATCTCCAGAACGTTTAAGCGGCTGAAGGATTGTTTGATTATTTTTTTCGAACTCGACGGACACGTTTACACAAAAATTGACCTAATAGATGAACGAAATACCAAAACTTACGGTCCTCAAGGTTGAAAAAATGGATTTTCTCGATTATTTGTCACTTCCAGAACGTTCAGGCGACTGGAGAATTTTGGGACTATTTTTTTCGAACTCGGTGGAAGTGTTTACATTATAATCGACCTAATTCATGAATGAAATACCAAAACTCATTGCTCTCCCAGGTGAAAAAGTGGATTTTCTGATTTCTCTACTGTTTTAAGACTGTTCCAGCGACTGGAGAATTTTTCAACTACAGTCGAACCGCTGGGGCCGAGTAAATTAGTTCGATTTATCTATGGTTTGTTTTATAAAGCATTCTATTTTTGGAGGTGACAGTTCGATTTAGCAAAAATTCGATTCATCAAGGGCGGAATTCTATTTCAGTATGAAAACGCAAAAATTTGGAACAAACAATATGTGATAATACAGAATTTAACTTATCAATTGTAGATTCACACCTCAACGAACGTTCGATTTGTAAAGGCTTTTCGATTACAACGTACGAAAAATAAAGGTTTTACTTTCCATCATGAGATGCATAGTCGAAACGTTCGATTTGTAGAAGTTTTTCCAATACAACGTACGAACTATAGGGGGTTTTTTTCCCTCAAAGCTGGCTCTAAAAAATTCGATTTATCTAAACTTTGTTTTGTTTATAAAGGTAAAAATACATGCATTTTGGTATTTTGGGACCAGGACTTGAACATTTGTTCGAAATATCCTAAAATTCGGTTTATCGATGTTCGACTTAGCAAAGTTCGACTGTATTTATCTCAATCTAAAGCACTCCGCCTAATCCGTGCATGTGTTTACATAAGAACTGACCAAATCGATAAACGAAATACTGATTCATCCCACAGGGGAGTGCGTATCTTTCAGCTCGAACATTGACTACTGATTTCACGCGGTCTACTGCGGTAGCAGTCGTAGTTCACCCCGCTATTGATGGAACAGAAATTCATAAAATAATATTGATTCTTTTGGGAATGTTCCACCCCACAGAGGACCATGGCACTAATTCATGTTGTAGTAGATGCTTTGGCGCTTCAAATGAATGATTTTCCCCAGGTGCCTCCCCCCCTCGATTTTTTCTTAATATTCGTGTTTGAAGTTTTGGTATTTGCTAGAAACTAGGGGAAATATTAATGATTTTTTTGAAAAAAAGACCATGGATGAACGTTCACATATACTAAAATGTCCAGAAGTTACATTGCTGTGCGATCATTATTGCGTGAGATACAGCCATTATGATGTTAGGCCTAAAATTGACGCTGCAGCCCATGTAGGTGAGCGGATGGGTCCAATTTTTCGGGTTTCGAGTTTTCTCATTGGGAACAACATTTTGACGGACATTTGAAGCATTTTTCGACCAAGACCAAATTCCCCCCTTACCCGGCTAGAGCCTTTCTTAAGGAAGCCATCGTTGTTTTTCTTTCCTTTCTTCAACTTATGAACTTGTGCTATTGAAGGATGAGTTCTCTTTTTCTAAAAAAATCAGTCACTGTTCACTTCGTTACCATTATGAGCTTAAGCGTTCAAATAAACTATTGATCCCACCATAAAATTAGGTACCATACACTCCAAGTAATTTTATTTAATGTCATCAGTGTTATTTTGATTTTCATCATATCTACCTTCTTGCGATATCAGCGTATGAGCTACAGTTTCAAAAGTACATACGAGTATATATGTGTAACATCGAGTCTCACGCTTTTCTCACTACCCATTAATGGAGTAATGTACTTATAAAATGTGTCGTTTATCATTTCCAGGTGTTGTACGTTGAACAGCAATTAACAAAACGTCGAACAAAAAGAGATTTTATCTTACTGCCATTTCCGTCGTCGAAGTCAAGAGCCATGAATACGCGTACGGGCGAGACGAATGACGCTAAGCTTTTAAAGAACGTTAATTCTCGCCCCGAATTACTTTCAAGAAGTACTTTCGCCAAAAATGATCCGAGATGGCCCGACATGTGGTATTTGGTATGTTATTGAACTTTGTATTGCAACGTTTCTGCTCTTCCATTATACGCGTACTTTTCATTACGAATAGTATATGGTATAATTTTACGATTGTAATATGTGGATTCTTATATTATGTAGCTCGGTATGTGATAATATTTCAGAATCGTGGAGACGAAAAAGATATGAATGTTCGTGGCGCTTGGGAAGACGGTTATTCTGGTTTGGGTATCGTCGTTACCATTTTAGATGATGGTCTCGAGAAAGATCATCCCGATTTAGTGGTTAATTACGTAAGTTCTATCGCCTTATTTATGTTTCGTGCACTACAGCGTCTATCGAGAATATGATGGAGGGAGGTATCGAAAATATTTTTCTACAAAATCCTCTTTCTTTAATTGTTTACGACTTTTTATAAAGATATAAAAACCATTTTATAGTAGGCTTTCTCTTTCAAAATTACTGAGCTATCTCTCAATGGTACCCGCTTACCTTACGAGCTAAAATTTTTCCTACCCTCTTCCTTCTCTTATAATCTCCAATGGTCGAAATCGTTCACATGCCTCCTGAAATATTCGTGTAACATATAAGTCGAAATTTGTCGAAGTATATCATAGCCCCTCCCCCGTCGAGACCTCAATTCCCTCCCTCTCTTTATACAGTCTAAATTGTTCGAAGTCTCTCTTCCGATGTATAATTTATTGTCCTCGAAAGTACGAATTTTTCAAAGTCTACCATAAGTCAACGCCCCCCCCCCCCAAGACCACTATTCTCCCTCTCTTCCTTCATACATAACTCAATGATTGAGATTTTCGGTGATAGGAATGAATCCTTCAAAATTTATTTTAGGGTCGGCTCGCGTCGTGAAAGCCGACCCTGTTGCAATCTCTTTTTAGGGTCGAGCTTCGTCGCACTGAGTCGCTAACGCGTTACTCGACGACATGACAGTCCACCGCACACTCTTACCTTGTTGGTTGATTATATTTTGTATTGTTACTTGTCAGTAGGACTCTGAGGAAGAATGATATATAATGGACAGTCCTGCTGTCTCGAATTAGGCCTCTTGCTTATGGCTGCATCACATTTATTTTTCTGTCCCTGGCCACCTTAAAGGAAGGCTGGAACATGCACAGAAAGGCAACACTGTGCAAGTAGGCCGACTTCTTTAAAGGTTCCATAAAATAGGGACACTTTGAAAAATCAATCAGAAATTCTTTTATCACATCGTCAAATGTGGTTCAAATTTAGCTATTATCCTTGTGTGTGTCTCGCAATAATTTCAAATTTTTAGTTTCAATAGATACTTATCCCTTATTAATTTTTTGAATCTCTTTTTCTCATAAGAATGCACGCCAAGCGCAGTTACACGCATGTGTGGGTTGGTAATAGTGTTGGTGTTTACTTATGGAACTGAAATATAAATAAAAGCATATTTCATCATTAATGGCGTAGAAATAAATTACGATCACCTAACATAAGAAAAAAAATTTTAATCCCAAAATGCACTGCACGTGCTTTGTGCAGACTGTGCGGCACATCATCAGGAATATGTGTAGTGCATTTTGAGATAGAAATTTTTCAATTAAAAAAAAATTTTCTTATGTTACAGAATTGTAATTCATTTCTACGCTATTAATTATGTCTTGTAGCTTCGAAGAAACTATCCAATCATTGCCAAATCTGCATGTTCTGTACTTTGATGACGTCATTGTATGTGGATGACGTCATTCTATTTCAAGAACACAGAATATGAATACAAGTGCAGTCATCGGTTGAAGACTTAATCCTAGACAACATGACTCTTCATTAAATCTCCCTTCTTTAGTGTCTGATTGTTAGTTGTTGTCATAGGAATGTTGGACTATTTATGAGCAAATCTTGACGGCAGTAGAATTTTGCATACTTAATATTTAAGATGTTCTTGTTTTATTTTTAGACTGTCGAATTGTTATTTACAATTGCTATACAGTGGAAACTCTATATAATGAACCCCTATATAACGAATTCCTCTATATTACGAATTTTTCCTCGGTCCCTCCCCCTTCAATGAATTTTACATGTTAAAAAATCTCTTTATAACGAACAATTCACTCTATATAACGAATTTTCTACAGAAATCTTGTTTCCAAAAAAATGTCGGTTTCTGGCCTGAATTCAAACTTTTTTCTAAAAATTCTGATTCTTTGGTAAACATTTGAATATTTTCTCCAGAAAATTTGAATTTTGACGCATATTTTAACATTTCCTTCTAACAATGTCAACTTTCAGGTGAAATTTGAAAATTTTTATCATTCAAAGTGTGGAACTTCGCAAAAATAAGAAAAAAAATGAATTTCTTTTTAACGAATTTTCTATATAACGAATTTTTTTTGTGGTCCTTCAGATTCGTTATATAGAGTTTCCACTGTATTTATATTGCAATGTATTTTTTTTTTTTTTTTGATTCTTCAGTCTTTACTTTGAGTTATCAAATATCCTTCTACATACTTTGGATTTGTTTGTTATTGTTCAGTTCCTCTGCGCTGGGTAGTCTTGGCTTGGTTTGAGAGTGCAGTTGTTGGTATTAATAAGGATAGAAGTGATAGTAAAATATGAATTTATTGTTATTGGTGTTGGAGTATTATGAATGAAAAAAGCACATGTTGGAACAACATGAATGGATGAGGACTATCATTTCAACATAACATTGATCTAGTGTGATATAAATAAGTGTTGTTGTGGCTCCTGGAACAGAGTAAGTGCGTGATAGTATTGTGCTGCAAATGTTCAGGGCAGCGTCTGTATAGAGATTCATAGAAATGTAAGAGAGTTCAATTTAGGAAGTACATGCTAGAAGAATGATGGTGAATTATGAGTAGGTACAAATTGCAAAAAAATTACAGGGACGTGATTGGTTTTGAAGCTTATTGCGGTTTGTGGATCAATTGTGGTGTGTTTTGAGCAATCCAAAGAGTGATGGATTGCGGATCCTTTGTGAACTGACATGTCATATAGACTGAATAATAAGAATCTGATTCTAGTGGAAGGCTACTACAATGATGATACTCTTACATTAGAGCAAATATGTCCCGGTATAATGTGAGGCAGTATAGGAGTAGAAACGGTAAGACAAAATCTCAATAATGACTCAATAACGATTGACAGAAAAAAAAAAAAAAGGAATGAGAATAAAGACTATTGAAGGTCCAACAACGTCATTGGTATCTATCTGAATTATCTGATTGGTTGATTCGAATGTTCTACAAGCTTGTGAGTAGGGAAATGATTTATGTAATCGCAGCTCATACACTAGGGAAACAAATGCTACTAATGTAAATCACATATCGCCGAATTGCGATATACCTGATTTATTATCCTAGATTCCATCTGTTTTTGGTTCTGAGTCCAGAGTTGACTAAGACTAGTAGAAATAGAGTGAGATTCTTATAATGAAAAAAAAAAAAAAAGAAATGATAAATAGATGAAAATATGCGATAAACACATTAGCCAACCTTCCTAACACCTCGTGTTTTTTTTCTTTGTTAACGAACTACGCCGTCAGCAGTAGGCAACCAGCCATCCAGCCATCAAGTTTGAAGCAATTTAGAGAAGTAGTCTTCTACCATAACAAAAAAATAAATATTTCTGAGAGTTTCTTTGTCGTTGAATACGCTTTGCATGAAATGGTTCCTTGGTTCCAACTACATAAGGAGTAAGGAAAACAGTTGGAAGAGAAAAAATAGCCGTTAGTAGGCCTAATTTCATTGGCCAAAAGCCTGTGCTAAATGCTTTGATTCTATTAGAAGTTCAATGGCCAGCTAATTTTGATCAAAAATCCCTCGACTAGCGGCTAATAGCTAAAAGCTTCGGCTTAACTAAGCTGTAAGAGTGGATTCACCGATTGGGTGAAGATTGGGGCACTATATGTCTAGTTGGGAACAGATTATACTCTCATACGGTTGGAGGAATAGTTTACAATCGCATCCTGGCCTAGGGTGAGATAGGTATTTCAGAATGTTAGTGACGTCCAATTATTTTGTTTCAAGTGGTTTTAAGCGCGGGGGTCTCAGAGAATTTTTTTATTGAAAAGAAGTCCTAGGAATTTATAAGAATTAAGAGAAACCTCAAAGGAGTCGAGGTATTTTCGGAAGATTACAAGTCTAGTACTTCCCGCGGAGAATTTGAAGCCTTGGTCCGAAAGCCATGAGTGTATCCTAGCCTAGGTTAGGATAAATATTTGAGAATGTTAGTGACATCGAAATATTTTATTTCAAGTGACTTAATGCGGAGGCTTCTCAGAGAGTTTTTTTTATCGAAAAGAAGTCCCAGGAATTTATGAGGATTAAGAGAACCTCAAAAAAGGAGTCAAATTGGAGAACGACGGTATTTTCGGTAGATTACAAGTCGCGTACCTCTCGTGGATAATTGGAAGCCATGGCCTGAAAGCCATGTTTATTTAAAGTTGGTTGGAGTAGTTGCGACTCTTCGTGAGGGTTCGAGGACTGAAGAGGGATGGAGTAACCGTTAGCGAAAAAGCGTTATGCTGTAAAAAGAAAAGCGCGATATAAAATGATGTCATTGATAGCTATTAGAAAGAGTAGGGCGCTCCAGACTTTTCTTGGCGAGACGCCATTATGGATGATTTGTGACCTGATTTCAAGAGAGGGACCGGAGCGTCCATATATCAATCTGGAGATATGGGTCTTCCTGCGTCTCCAGGCAGACTCTTATCTCCGGATTAATACGAGGACGCTCACGTCCCTTTCTTGAAATCAGGTCACATTTGGTAAGAGAAGGGATGCTTTTAAATCCTCTGTCATACAAGAAATATCGAAGTAGTTTAGGAATATTTGGAGTCCTAAGAGTTGTAATTTCTGGACTTGTGTACTCAGGGAAAAGCTCGTTGCCTGAGGTAAAAAAAAAAAAAACACAGTCTAGAGCGAAGAATTAGCGTTCTTACATCGTTAATTCATTGTCCGAGATCTATTAAGGCATTTGACCCTTCCAGAAGCTGTACCGAGGGTTAGAAAGTTTTATCATTTGATTGAAAATAGTACAAAAATGTTTTGTTCAGTATTTTTTAGAATAGTTTTCCCAGAACGCCAGTTAGTGTTATGTCCCTTAAAGTAGGATTGAATTGAATATGAGAGGAGGTAGGTATATAACAAAGTTGGGCTGCATATTTTCGAGCATAGAGGCGTGAATATTGTCTGGTCCGCGAGATACGTTTCTAGAGTAGGCTAGTTGAAGGCAGTTTAGTCAGTGGATTCGTGATTTGCGATGTAATCCGGAGTCTTTTGGAAGTACTTCAAAGAGCATCTTTTCTAAAATATTTCCAACTATACTCATGTGAGTTAGAAGGATGAGATGAATCATTTTTATAGTAGGACTGTTTTCTTTTTTTCGGAGGAGGGAGATAAATTCACTGAAGAAAAATTCTTATAGGCGAATTCGAGAGAATTTCCCATAAGCCTTTACAACATTTCAATATTTTTTATTTTCACAATTAATCGCTGCAGTTGACGTCAAGTTCTTTTTTTTCTCGTATGCTGGTATACCTTATGCTAAAACTACACTCCAGTATTCGCGACCCTGAATATCATTTCCAAACCCTACTCTCCTGTCTACCGTCTAGCCTTTTGTTTTGCTGTACAGTGCACTTGACAATTCTTTTTTTCTTCTTCTTCTACTCATTGTTTGTGATCGCTTGTAGAGGCACGGAATGTCGCCTATATACCGTGATATTTAGAGATGGTTGTTGAAAAGGTCGAAACCGTAACTAATTCTATTTTACCTGACCCATTCGTTGTCTCCCTTCAAGGCCGTTTACCTAAGGAAGGCCGCACTGTGTGATTATTGTTCTTGTTTACGATAGGGTTTATATCAGATAATAAAATACGAGTGCATTTTACACGGAATGGTACGGCGGGAATTGAAGATCGAAACCACGTGAGAATTTTCTAGAATTTCTTCTCGACGATGACTCGATAAGAAGTGAGCACGATGAAGACTAGAGATAATTTTCGGTTGTCCAAAAATTCTCAAGAGTAGAGACCCAAAAACGTTTTCGATTGCAAGAAAATAGTTCAAAAATATCTGGGGTAGGGTGTTGGCGGAATATAAGTACTTAAAAGACATCCTGACGATCTCTCTTGGGAGAATTTACTTCAGTTGAGCTACAAATACGGAAAAAATTTCGAAAAAGTTGCCGAAAATTGAACTTACAAAAATTTCTGGTACCCACACCCAGGTAGACGTCGAGCTACTAATTAATTTAGATCGAAAGAGGACCTGAAAATCTTTCGATTATTGGACTATATGAATTGGGAAGAGGGTGAATTCTGGTCCCGAGGAGGTGAGACTCTGGTTCGTGACTATCGTTCTGTAAATGAGGAGGGAACGACTTAGAGAAGTCCCGACTATACTTAGGGCAGGTGACCTGAAGAAATTCCATCTTTCAAGCTATTCATAGAATGAGGGCGACTTGAAATAATTTCGACCTAATAGCCTAATCGAGAACCAAAATCGGAAAATCCTCCATGAAGGAAACTCGACCCCGCAAGTTGCAAACGAAGTGAGCAGCGGGCTTTTTTGCTTGTAAGGGGATTCTTTATACGTGAGATGCGAAAAATTTCTAGCGAGGAACAAGCCTTTACTTTTGTTTGGGGGTATACTTCAGGAAGACCACTTAATAAGAGACTTCGATAAATTTCGAGTCACGAATAGGAGAAAAACTTGGAAGAACCTTGATTCGAAGGAAAAGGGGATACTTGGCTGACTTATTTGAAGAATTAAGAACGAGCTATGCAGGGGAAGGAGACAGGTGCTGCATATCCCTGAGCCGTTGGACTACAAAAAGCTTAGACAGGGCAGTTTCTCGCTCGCAATTCTCCGTTCAATTTCCCTAGATACGATCAGATACTGTTCAATTTTATTCAATCTTTTCCCTATCATCTATTTTATCGCGAAGCTGCAGATTAATACATCAACGTAGCTATTAAAAAGAAAAAAAAATAATCACTAAGTGTATAAAATACGCTTTTCTATCAATATTTGAAAGTCGTTAAGAGTTGAATTGTAAACTTTCATGAACTCCTTTTTACATCGTAGGATCCTCAAGCAAGTTACGACATCAATGGACACGATGAGGACCCTATGCCTCGATATGACTCACAGAATTCCAACAGACATGGTACCAGATGCGCTGGAGAAGTTGCGGCGGCAGCTAACAACAATAGATGTTCGGTTGGGGTCGCATTCAGAGCAAGTATCGGTGGTAAGATATCAAATTTTAAAAGTTAATATCAATACTCGCTGACGAAAGAACAATTCAAAATATTAGTACCATTGTCAATGAACAGGCATTAGGATGTTGGACGGCGATGTGACTGATGCAGTCGAGGCTCGTTCATTGAGTTTGAATACGCAACATATCGATATCTATAGCGCCTCGTGGGGCCCTGATGATGACGGAAAAACAGTGGACGGCCCGGGAGAACTAGCTATGCGTGCCTTTATCGAAGGTGTGACAAAAGTAAGTCAATCAAGAAATTCAAGACTTATTTTCAAATAGTCTTTTTTTTCCTAAGTTTTGTTCTCCTCATAGGGTCGTGGAGGCAAAGGATCGATTTTTGTATGGGCTTCCGGAAATGGTGGACGAGACCACGATAATTGTAATTGCGACGGTTACACCAATGCGGTGTACACTCTTTCGGTGAGCAGTGCAACAGAGAATGGTACTGTACCTTGGTACTCCGAAATTTGTTCATCAACTTTAGCATCAACGTACAGTAGTGGAGCAAATGGGGAAGCACAGGTCGGTTTATTACAATACAATCAACCGAGTCGGTAAACGTAATAACTGCTCACGTATTCGGGCAAATTTCAGGTCACCACTACCGACCTTCATCACGGTTGTACCGGTAATCACACGGGAACTTCGGCGTCCGCCCCTTTAGCCGCGGGTATCTGCGCTCTGGCTTTAGAAGCGAATACCGAATTAACTTGGAGAGATATGCAGCACATTGTTATCCATACAGCTCGCCCAAAAGGATTGATAGCGCTGGATTGGAATGTTAATGGAGTCGGTAGACCAGGTAATCATTCATTCATACAAAATTTTTCTTTTCATCTGTCTTTCTTTGTGGTTAGTCGTTAAACATTCTAAATTCGTGTGTTGTTTTAGTGAGCCATTCGTTCGGATACGGCTTGATGGATGCCACGGGTATGGTGAAGTTGGCGAAAAGGTGGAAAACAGTTGGCCCTCAACGAACATACGAAACGAATGAATCTATTGAAAATGTGTACGTATTCATTAGTATTATATTGTGCACTCATACATCCGCGAAAAAGCATTAATATTCCAATGAGCTACCTTCGAAAAAAGTGTCATAATTAGGTCAAGTTAATGTAGTTAGACAGTCGACATTTTTTCAGAAATTTACAATTATTTGAGGAATGCTAAAAATGCATTCGAAGTAACTGCATAATTTACGAACGCTGTATCACATGAAGTTTCGGATGAAATTTAGTTTGTTGGGATCTCTTCGGTTATAAAGAGGATTTTTTTTTGTTGTATCTTCTGTTCGTAGCTCAAAAAAAATTCCACAGAAAAATTGCGTAATGTTTACGGAGTTTTATTTGTCAATAAGAGAAAAATCTCTCTTTGAAGACGTAACTTTCTTCTAACCATAAAACTCTCTGTAAATTAGTCATTGACTCTCAAACATTTCTAAGTCAAGATCTAGATCAGGAAACCAAATAAAATTCGACTTATTTCATTTTCTTGAATGATTTGAAAAAATAAAAGTAAGAAAGCTGTTTTAGTTCTTTTATTTTATCATGCAGTTTGAAAATCCAATTGAATAACTTTCATCGGAAAATTTATTCAGCTGACATTGCCATCAGAAAATATAAGTATTTTAAAAAAAAAAAAAAAGGAAAAAGGAATTACTCGGGAATCCACATATTTCTTCATCAAAGTGAAATAACATATTACAAATGCATAAAAGACGAAAAAGTAACAAATGATTTTTTTAAAATAAGTCTTACGCGTACTCTGGTATTTTCTGATGCGCAGTGCCAGCTAAATAAATTCTTTTAATAATAATAAATTTTCATAATCCATCATAACAAGCTTCTCGATGATTTTTTATTTCTCTCAACTTTCAAATAATGTTTTTAAGAATTTACTATTTCCCATTGGTCAGGAAAAATTGCCCTAACGATCGTCCGAAACATACTCTGATAACTTACTTGTTCGTAAATATGTGAAAGAAAAAAAGTTTGTCTTCAACACGAAAATATTTATTTATATAGCTTAAATTTCTTATGTGTATCATGAAATCAGAACGTCCTGCCGAAATCGAGACCAATAAATAATGTTTTTAAAAATTTAGGATTTCCTCTCAATAAACCAGCCATCAAAAATTGTCGTTGAAAACTGAATTTTAGGCCTATGTGTTGAATACCCTGCTGCTCGTTCGAAAAATGTGAGAAGAAAAGAGTCTATCTTCAACTCAAAAGTGTCCTCAAAGCTTAATTTCTTTTGTGTATCATGGAATCTAAACATCCGGCCGAAATCAAAAGCCAGAAAGATTCTCTAATACGATAATGAATATTAATCGTTATAATTTTATACTTACTGAGTAATAAATTCCGAAAAAGGTACTCACTATTAAGACATGGATACGCGATGATTCATGAGGCTGGGTTTTTTGTACTCTCGTTATTCGATTAGAGTTGTACATCATTACCGTTTGATAATGGTCGTCAGATATGAAAACGTAATCCATCATAATTGAGATTATTTCGAACTGTCGATTGCTCATTGAAGTTCCTGTTCTTACAAAGTCAAGCTAATTTAATGAATCACTAGCACTGAAAACAAACAAATAAAACAAAAAAAATACTGAATTCATTGTTGCATCTTGACTCGTTTGAAATTTTGCAAAATTTTTTGGCAATGAGTAAGAATGGTATTTTCTGAAAAAGTAACTTTTTACTCGAAAAAATTTAGTCTATCAGCAAGTTCCACATCTATAAATTAATCTTGTACTAAAAAGTTGTGTCCTTTTTCAAAGTAAATTAATGTGGCAAATTATTCGAAATTATCTTCCACTACCTACGTTTTCCTGAGAGATGGGTGTAACATCAACGGATGACGCAGCGCCCATTAAAAAATTTTGTGTAAAATCACTGATTAATACTGACATAAATTTCATCCGATAAGTTCGTAACTAATACACGCTCAGAACGTACGAAAGTTTTGGATTATACTTAGATAGATGAGGAAGACACTGTTTAAGCAAACTCCGAACTAATTGAGAAACTTAAATATACACTTTTGGAAAAGTCAAAAATAAATCGAATCAACATGAGAATAATTGATGAAAAAATACTGTTTAAATAAACCGAATTAGGCCTACATCGATCTTCTCTCACATGAATAAGGATTCATGGAGATTCATTCTTGAAAGTAATTTAATAACCTAGGGTAGGAACAAAAGCTCTTCTGAAAACAACCGAACCTAATAGGCAAACGAAAAATATAGTGAAGCGTTTTTAAGTTCAATGTTGCAGGGATGATTGATTCATTGGGGAACCGTATCCAATCAATTAGATCACTAGTTAGCTCTTACTGTTCTTTAAATTGAATCAGAGACAATGTGTAGATTGGTTTTTCTCTCTTTGAGGAAGGGAAGATACACATATAATTTATTATACGGCGTGGGTAAACCAGCTGGTTCCACTAGTAAACAAAATATCGTCTTCAACTCGCGGGTCAAGTGGCGTTTCAACTCGTTGCGTTCCCGAAAGTCCGACAAGCGCCGTGACAAAACCTTCCCAACTTGTTTGAACGTCACTTCACCCGTTCATACCGAGTACAATAAATAACTAACTCGTATTGTTTTTTTGTTTTCAAAAGTATAAACTTCATTTTTTGCAATCAGAGAAGGTGTTTCATGAAGGTTATTCGGGAAAAAACTTCTTTCGTTCGTGCGGCAAACCGTGATGCTGAGGAAGCGAGGGTTTTGACCGAGTTTGAGCACTGAAATTTTCGAAAGTAATGATGGTAAAAATTCATAACAGCTGTACAGTAAACTCCATCATTTGTATAATGCGACATCACGTTCTATATCGTTTGCTCATATGACTCGTTAAATCATTATAACTCACCTTTTGGATACAGTTACATCGTTAGATCGTTTGCCCTTTCGATTCCGTTTCGATTATTGTGTACTTATTTCCCTCATTTAAAGAACTACTTATCCAAGTGCCTTACAAAGTTGAATTGACGTATCTACATTTTGCAAAACCGAAATTAGAAGGAAAAAGCTTTCGACTAGAAGTCTCATCCCGCTGATGGTCGTGTTGCATTAACATCAAATTTAACTTTGACCTAGGTCCTCACTTTGACGACAGATAACAAAATGAGTAACTGATAACATACTGGTAAATTAGCGTGGCTTGGCCGCTTGCCCCCAAAGCTCCACCACTCATGGCTTCCGAGCTTGTTCCGAGTGTATTAGAATTTATGAGATACTCTAAAATACACTTCCACACATTCGAGCCACAATATTTCAAAATCACATCAGCTTGAAGCCACACTCATCACGGTTAAATCAGCAGCAGCAACCAGCATGTTTGTTGCTTGTTGCGCTCCATGTAAAAGGACCTCATCAGTGACCAATGATCATTGGTCATACACTCTCGCAGTCAGCAACTACTCACTATAATGTGACGTCACAAGAAACCGGCCGTAAAAACACAATAATTCAGAACAGTCATGAGTGACGTCACGCTGAGTCCATGTGTCGCGGCCTGCGGACGCCCCTCCTTCAAATCTGAACCACTGACTTCTCTATCTCTTTTCTGGGAGGCGTTCGTCCTTCCGGAAAAAGAGATAGAGAATAAGATCAACCCCTTGTACCCCTTAATCAAGGCGCTCTCAAATCTCAACATTTTTACTGTAGCAGCGAACTGCTAAAGCTTGTTTTAAGGGGTCGATTTTAAAAAAGTTACTCAAACAAGCTAGATATAGACTTACCTAAAAGCAAATTAAAAGAGCTACAACTTTTGTTCTTTGCATTTTTCGCAAAAAATGATTATTTCGAGTGGTGAAAGGTTAATCGATTTTATTAACCCTGCGCCCTACCTGCTTTACACCGACAACAACGACACTTACGGTGGTTAAGATACAAATTGCATAATATCATTATAGGAGGTGATGCAATTATAATTCCCACTTACATGATCACATCTATCCATTTTGAATTGCATGTTAAATTACTTCATTTTGTTTCTTTGACGTCAATTATTTGATCATTACATGTCGCGTGCGGAATAAGTAATGAAGAACGTAATTTATGATTCGGTTGATAATTTTCAAGTTGATTGTTTTGACAATGTCGCTGCTCTCGAGTACATTATCCTTCAAGAAAAGCTTGATGGATGCAATTTCAGATTGATCTTCGATCACAAGATGGACCAAGTTTCATTCGGAAGTAGGAATATGTTACTCACCAACGATTTTTGTGGATTCTATCGAATTAAAGATTTTCTTGTCGAAAAAGTGAAGAAAATTTCTACGCTCGACAAATTGAAGGGTAATAATTTCATCATATTTGGCGAATTGGTTGGTTATAATAAGAAAGGTGTACCTATAATGCCAAGATATGAATACGATTTTGGAGAAAAAACAATTAAATTTTTCGCCTACGATATTTTAATTTTAGACCAAGATAATACATTCGTAGAAGGTGGCAAGACAATCGGTTTGAAATATGAAAACTTTTTATACGTGCAAGATTGGTTGAAAATCGCTGATTTTGAGGTGATTCCTTATGAAATTGTAAAAGCAGAGCACTACTCGTACGACAGAATAAAAGAATTTAAATCAGACTTGTTTAACCATGCTGATCTAAACAGGATGGAGGGTTATATTATGCGCGTGAAATTCAGAAATAACGATAACTATAAAAGACTCAAGTTGAAGCCGGTTAATTTGCCAGAACTTGCTACGGCGATAAAAGTACCGTTTGCGCCTGAGAATTCAAAACGGAGGAAACAAATAGTCGTCGACGATAAATTTTTAGATTACATTTCAAAGGTACCATATTTGGATGATGAAATGAAATTGAGACCTGAATTTATCAACGTATGTTTGGAAGAGTACCAGAAAGAAACCAACGCTTCAACAAAAGAAGATTTCATCGTATTTTATAAATCAATTTGTGAATATTGTTATAAAAAACCCAATTTTACTAAATTATTCGATAAGTTTAATGCGATAATTTCGTAGAAATAATTTTTCATAATTAATGTGAAAATATAATTTTAAAATTTACCAAAATTCTCTCACATCTTACTTATAGTCCTATTCAGCTGAAGAATGATTTTCACAGAATTTTTGTATCTTTTCTTTTATTTAATTATTAATATTACCGATGATTGTTTCAAAATTAATTGGAATTATTAGATATCTTGGTTGAGTACTCATGAATACAATAATTATGAAAAATAACTATTACCCATGACGTACCTATACCGTATCTCGAAATATTGATAATGAAATACAGTTTTGCTTTTGTGAGCTTCTGTTATCTGATGACTGTTTTGAAAATTGAAAGATGAACTCAATTTCCATCTAAGGAACAAACTTTAAAATATTTTTGGAAGAAAGAAGTGACCTCTAAAAAATAATCCTCTTATCATAGAACACAATTTTGAATTTCACGCCATTAGAGCCTTTTCGAGTGTATATATTAATATATTGTCAGCATTTTGTTGATCAGTCAATGCAAACGCATGCGCAGTAAGACAACCCGGGAGGTTGAGAGCAAAGATGCTTGGTTTCACATAGTAAAAACTTGATGCCATGTTTTTAATGTTCTAAAAAAATTTTATTATCATCATCCTCTATTGTTTTTGTCAATCACATTCAATCACTCTGTCAGCACTCTGTTTTTCATGAGCTTCTACAAAGTAAAACTAAGGACTAGTAAAACTCAACCAACAGTGAATTAAATAAACAGATTTGAATCTCTCAAACTAACGAGCATCTTTCTGCCTCATCTAAAAAATATCTTTCTACAGATTGTATTTTTGATCGGGTTTTATAGTAAGTAAGGTTGGGACGATTGAATCATGAGCAAAAATTCCAAATACTTTATGTCAGTTCAATCACTCCCTTCCAGTAACCTAAGATATAAATAAAGTATACACTAACAATAACCCACTCAAAAAACTCTTTTTCTTTTCTTTTTTATAGTCTTGTACCATATAATAATACCAAAACTGTCAGACTATTTGTGGTCCAATCAAATAAGATCAACTATCTGGAGCATGTACAAGTACGTGTATTAATTTACGTTTTCAAATTTTATTAAATTTATTAACAAGGAATCCAAAACAGATTTTTAATCTGCCCTTGAGCAAACAGCATCAAATATGTAACTACGGGGGTAATTCAAAATTTGTGCTGAAATGTCGAGTGTTGCAGTCACAGGAAGGAAAATTAAAGGGGATGACCCCCACCTCGCCTTGAACTCCTATTGTTATATGGCCGGTAACTTGTATGTGAGTGAAATTGATTACATTGATTGAAGGATTAAAATTATACAATTTAGATCCAGTCCCAGGTGGTGCACTAAATAATCCCAAGTGGTGCGGCTCGTGCCCTAACTTATAGATACCTAATTAACGTATTTGCCGTTGTTTACAGGTTCGCATAACGTTGAATGCTCGAAAACGAGGCGACGTAAAATTGATATTAATCTCACCCAGTGGTACAAGATCGGTCTTATTAACACCCAGACCTCGCGATAATTCGAAAGAAGGATTTCAGAACTGGCCGTTCATGACAGTTCACTGTTGGGGCGAACATCCTCTCGGTGTTTGGAAACTACAGGTTTACAACCAAGGAAGACTTCATGGTTTGTTCGGATTATTAAATGTTGAATCATAGGTTTGACTTCTACCTCCAATTGACTAATCCGAGCTGTATCTCCGTCCTTAGTATCTTTGCTCAAATGGTCTTTAATACTCTACGGAACTGAACACAATTCATTCGAAGGGGAAAGGAAGTCGAAAAATACGCCGACGCATTTCAAAGATAAAAACGATTTACTCGAAGAAGCAGCCAAGTACGATGACGAAGACCAGAATGTGAGCATCAACGATATCAAAATGGCGTCTCTAGATTCTGCGCAGAATTCGACTGGTACAAGTGGTTGCAGAAAGCCAATGGAGACAACTATGAAAAGTTTGATTCGGTGGTCAATGTTCGGGATCGTTGTCTTATTTGCTCTGTGATTATACTTATAAAGGCTCTCTTCATGGAGCTAGAGTATCACGTTTGACTACAACCTATACGTACAAAAGCCCCTCTCAAGTTGAGGTATCTTACTATTGTTTTTAACGGTGATAGTAGGCCTACTGTGTTAGTTACCAATTATTTTCTTGAACGGAGAGGTTGAATCCGAGTAATAAGGCGGAATGGTTTGTAGATATATCAATCTTGCGTATTGGCGAACAACGAAAATTTCTGTATTTTTTCTATTTTATTTCATGGGAAAAATATTTTTATGGTTGTTCATATCACAGGATTCATGACAAGTTGGCAGAGAATCAGGATTGCTAACTGAGCTTTAACTGTGTGATAAGCAGCCAGATGTGCTGTAGAACTGATAAAAGCTCAATTTAGTCGTCTATTTTAAATATCAGAAGCATTGTATGCAGTTGTTGAGGGAATAATGTTCGAAGTGATGAGGACCCAGTATTTCATTCAGCTATGGCAATCAACTCAATATACAGCTGCTTGTTCGTCTCCTTTATAATCAAAGGTTAATTGATTACTGTTCACCAAAGTTGGAAATTACCAGAATTTAAATTTAAAATTTATGTAGAAAATCTTCATGGTTCATAGAAAATGATCGCTTAGGTATTGACTTGAGGTCAGGAAAAGCGTCTAAGTGTTCCGAGTGTTTCAACATAGAATGTTAACAACAATATGTTAATTTTAACTTTCAATTCAAGCAAATCTTCTAGTCATGTTAATAATGCTTGCTAAATTTTCGTAACTATTGTGAAGTCTAAATAGAGAATGAAAAATCCAAAAATTCTTTATGAGAGGAGGTTCAAATGACTGAAGAGAAGTTATCGTGGTTTACATTCCCTAATTTACCCATCATATGTTGACAGGTTTCTCAGCATTTATTCGATTAAAAATTGTCAATTTATTTTTAATACTTATGTTTGTGTATTGAAACCACGCAGAACCGAAAAATAATAAAGTATGTTTCCAATAAAGTTTGAAATTTAATTTTGCAGTTTCAACGAAAATAGGCCTAGTACCTATTCGAACAGACCGCCTGAGGACAATTTCTTTGTATTATTTTTATTCGCTTGTTATATCTTACGTTTTAAACTAAAATAGAGTAAAAGCATTTGATAAACATTTTTGGATGAGAATGCAATTTAAAAAGAATCAAAAGATAGTGACATATCCCTTGAACGACCGAGAAATAAATTTACATACAATAGGAAATCATTTTTAACGCGTAAATTAAATTATATTTTCTAATTATATTTTTGGGATGGAAAATACGAGGTAAACTGAAAGTACGTATTTTAAGAAATCTCTCATTTACGATCAAGGAGGACAAATATTTAAAAAATAACACTCGCCTCGTGAAATTCACTTTGGAGTCAGGGAGATCTGCAAAAACTTTCTCTTAGTCCCCAAATAAACAAAATTTGTTTAGATTTCTCTCCCTTGTTCTTAAGTATGGTTTTCAGGGGCTGGTAGATGAAAATCCGCACGTAAGTATTCAAGTTAACAAGTTTTTGTGTCTGGTTGAGTGTCGTATTTTCATTTACCTATTTGATTTTAATGAACATTTGCTTTCTATATCTATCCGATATGCTCAGAATGTAAAATAAGTACATAGGGAAGTTACTAATAAAATTATATAAATTGTTCGTCCGGTTATTCATTAATAAAAAACACGAAATCTCATCGTGTTTTTTCTTCCGTCAATATTTCGAATATGCAGCTTTTATAGAAAGAAGTGTGGGCACAGCGCTTATTGTGCAAACTATCTCAATATCTGACCCCTCATTATTGTCAGAATTTGTCGTACCCAGACGTACGCATCGAACGATTTTAAGATTATCTACTCCAGTTCCTTCAGCCATTAAGCCCTCATTAAGCAGAACTTCGCTAAATTGTATTTTTTCTCCTTTTTTTCACCTCCAAAGTAGAACAGATAGTTGTTTTTACGTTGCGACAGCTTATTTTCGTTCCAAAGGTTCAACGTCGTCAGAAAACATAACGCAAACATTTACTCGTTTCCGGTTGTTGTTTTACGTAGTACAAAGGCCTTTGGTACTTTTTGAGCTTTGAAATCTGGCGCAGATCTCGTTTGTCGTGAGTAGAGTACTCATGTATGGTTGGCGCACTCGACTTTTCTCTGTCGTGCGACCTACGTTTTTCAACATTTTCCAATACTTCTAATATAAAAAAAAATGCAAAATTTCTACTCTTATTTTCAAAATTCTTTCTCTGCTATTATGTCCCAGATGATGTACCGTATCCAAATGTAATCTGTAAAGCAAATTATGAATTCTTCTTTCGACTGGGTCTAGTGTACATACTATACTTTTCTCTCTCTTTTTCGGATAAATTTAGCATCTACAGACCAAAAACGGATTCGTAAATGGGGCATGTTTTTTTGACATAATATTTTTAGAAATTTTTCAACCCCACCTTACCATACAAGTTGAACTACGACACGATCCGTGGAAAGGTATCTTTTATATGAGGCTCAGAGATTCTTGCTATTTATTTAATCAACTGTTTAGCAAATTTTGACGGTAAACGCTTGTAAGAAAGAGAGAAGCTAATTTACGGATGTACCCATCGAAATCTTTAGTTTTTCTTTGTTTTTGAAATATTTAAGGAACTCTCTTCTCTTATGGAAAATGACTTGCAAAAATTTTTTGTCTAGAACCTAGTATCCGTAGGTAAGGTGGGGTAATGCTGTTATCAGCAGTGATTGGGCAGAAAAACACGCCCCCTTGAATAGTCGAATCTTCAACGGGTATGCCTATGAAAGGGAGGTGAACTCATTTTTCTCTTTTTGGAGCGCACCCGAGGGGAGGAGGGTTCAGTTTCGACCAGTAGACCTCGTAATCGTTTCCTTTTGATGAGAAGGTAGACATCGACAGTTAATTTGTTGATCCTGGCGATGCGTTCGATGTTGACAACTTCAGACTCCAAGGCTTGACTTGAAAGAGGAAGTGAGAGGAGCCTATGAATCGCAATGATTGGCTTAGATCCGATCGAAACCGGTCGCATGCCCCCGAACTCCTGACTTATCCCTCACAATCACATAGAGGCACTATCAAACGACTCTCCATTTGTCCTCAACATCTTTTAATTCTTCCAACAATCCTTTTTCCACATCTACACTTTTCAAAACCACTGAGCTCATAGCACTGTGACATTCCCTTGGTAACTCGTTAATAGACCGATTCCACAGTGACGTCACGACACTGATAACAGTGATCACTGAGCAAGGAATACACGCATATGTGTTCGATATTATTCGATACCACAATTGTTGGTTCAATTGCCTTATCGATTCTCATAAGAATACACAGGGAACGTTTCGATCACACATTGATATCCCAAAATAAGAAATAAATAAGGAACCAAAGGTTCATATTTAGAATCCAGAAGTTCTAGAGTATTCAAAAATGTATCGTTGTTTCCTTGTTTATTTCTCGTTTTAATGTATTAATGAATGATCGAAACGTTCTCCATGTATTCTTATGAGATCTTGAATGATGGCTGACCCAAAGCCAGCAGCAGAGAACAAGCAGTCGACCAGAAGTAAAGATTTTGACGTCACGTGGAATCGGTCTATTGAAAAAAAAATTAAATGAAAATAAAAAATGAAATAATTTTTATCTCTGCCTCCAAGTAATCATTGCGCTTAAAGTCTATCTTCATAACTCCAATTTATTCTATATAAATCGTTCTTTCAATAAGACTCACATATATTCTCATCATCTCTCGCCTCTCTACTCATAATTCATTCTTGATCATCTCCGATTTCCGAGCATCATTCTATGTTATTTTTAGCTGCTCTTCTCTTAATCCAATCATAATTTGTATTCATAAAAACTCAAAAGAGTTATGCAACAGCAATCGCCCCACCCCATTTTGCAAGCATGGGAACAAGAACAAAGCGTCATTATACGCCCCACCTTAGACCGGAGTGTTTCAAAAGAATTTGCGATATTGAAATTAAAGTCTTATTGAACACTAATTTGTGTATTTCGCGTAGTCTCATGTTGTTGCCACAGAATCAGTCACCCAGACTCACACACACACATACACGCTTCTCATCCCTCATCTTATGTTTCTTTCATGCTCTCATTCCCTCTCCCGCATCTGAACTCAATAACAACACCAAGCTTATAGCCTTAATGACAGGCTCTTATTAGCTCATTAATTGAAAAAAAATTAAAAGAAAAAAATAAAATAAAACATGAAAGATTATACGCAAAGCATTGCTCACCAATACAACAGCATATCCTTACGTAAAATTCATTCACGAGAAACTCAACAGGAACGAGCAAATCTGTCACACAAATAAAACCATTTGATCACTCAAAAAAATCTGAAATTTTTTTAATGACGTGGCGATGATCTATGACCTCTAAAACGTCGAGAAAGTTCATTTCCCCCTCTTTCTAGCACAACTGTGACGGGTGTAGTACATACTCGCTTTTCTATACGAAAAGTCGGTACAAGTTAGAGGTTAGTATGAGTGAACTGTAGAGTAGAAGGGCTATGTGAGAGGCTCATTTGTTATGCTCCGATGAAGTAATTTCAAAACAGAACTTTTAAGATCTTTGACTTCCTCATCAGCTATACGTAGTTTGTAATTTTTCGCAGTTTTGACCATAAGACCGGTTTCCTGCTTTTCCTTCGCTAATTAATAAATGAAATATGTACTCTTCTCAGTTATATGTTTCATCTAATTGATTATTGCTACTGATAATTTGTAGAAAGCTCAAGCGCGATTCCTGTCTTATGTGTATCGGTACAGTGAACAAACTTTTAAAATATTTAGCAGATTTTCTCGCAAATCTGGCGTATTCCCGCGTGATAATCCTCATATTCAGAGAAATAATCTCTGTTTATTCGCTATTCACTAGCTTGACAAAAGTTTATAACATGAATGTAGCGAACTTGGTGAAATGTGTGCTCCAACAGTATAGGTGGGCAAAACCTCTAAAAAAAAAGAATGAAGAAGCATTAATGGAAACACCACCATAAAACGCGATAAAAAAACGATAAAAACTCGAATTAAAAAATAGGGTGAAAACCACCGGACTCGCTATATAGAGCGGTACATTTTTACAGTTCCACATGTTTAGAAAAATCATTTTTAAAATTCGTTAATACTCAATTTCATATGAAAAGAGAGAGCGACGTTCTCTATTCTTTGTTCGTATTTTTTTGTAAACTTCGACACGTGATTCCAGAATCTATTCCCCCTTTTTGTATTCTGTGAAGAGAGCGCCTGGTCGAGTCAAAGTGTTGTACAAATTAGACACAATTTTGTGACACGATGAGGGCTGAGTCTGAAGCTTGGTGGAAGACAGGGTAAAACCCTCTCTCCAGAATGATTTTCTTGTTCAACCCCGCCCCCCTCCTTGAGATGAAAGTTTTCGGGCTACATCACCGCCGACGCATACACACACCTACACAAAAAGAATCAAAATCTCTCTGTCCTCGTCGCTTAATACAGTAGAAATCGGATTTAACGATGGCCAAAAGGAATGACATATCGTTAAATCCAATAGATGATTATTTGGGCTTATTATATGCTAAAATTGATTACATAACCTATTCAAAATGTATAAAGACATCCCTGAAAGCTCCATAACATATATTAAATGGAAGAGTTGATGAAAAAAAAGAAAAAAAAAAAGCTGTATTTTACATACTTTGCCGCCAATCAGAAAAAAAAATTTCATCAAAGACTTACATAATGAAATATTGAATCAGTCTAAAATGAAAATTGAAGGAAAAGAAACGCCACAACCTGTGAAGTCACCGCGCGCTGTCGCTGCGGCTCTTCTGTCCAAGAAAACGTGAAATTCCAAAGAAGAATATCTTCTATTACAGTGGAAACTCTATAATATAACGAACCCCTATGTATAACGAATTCCTCTATATTACGAATTTTTCCTCGGTCCCTCCCCCTTCAATGAATTTTACATGTTAAAAAATCTCTTTATAACGAACAATTCACTCTATATAACGAATTTTCTACAGAAATCTTGTCATTTTTTCCAAAAAAAATGTCGATTTCTGGCCTGAATTCAAACTTTTTTCTGAAAATTCTGATTCTTTGGTAAACATTTGAATATTTTCTCCAGAAAATTTGAATTTTGACGAATGTTTCAACATTTCCTTCTAACAATGTCAACTTTCAGGTGAAATTTGAAAATTTTTATCATTCAAAATGTGGAACTTCGCAAAAATAAGACAAAAAAATGAATTTCTTTTTAACGAATTTTCTATTATAACGAATTTTTTTTGTGGTCCCTTCAGATTCGTTATATAGAGTTTCCACTGTATTTAAATCACTTACAGAATTGTGTCCTTTCCACTTCCTTTCATCGCCGTTCTTAATATGAGACAATGCATTTCCTTCTAATTCAACCCCTTAAAGATTTTTGTTCATTTCCCCCCCCCCCCCTCTTTCTATTTAGTTGACCTCTCTTCAGTTTAGTTTACAACCAAGCTATAGTCTGTATTCATACAATAGACCAAGCAGTAATAAAACAGAGAATGTGTTTAAACATTTTGAACTATGCAGTTATAAGGGAAAAAAAGCAAAAAATAATTTTTTTTGCTTTCTAAATCGTTAATCAGGATCATTTAGCCCGTCATTTTTGTTTGTGGGGACAACAAAAGCTATCCTTAATTCCGATACATCGTTGAAAGCAATATATCGTAATAACCAATATTTTATAATATTGTGGCTTATGTAAATTGGCCGGGACTCGCCGTTTGCATCGTTGAAAACGATATCGCAGTAAGCGGTAACGTTATTCGAAATTTCTACCGTAAATCTACCCAAAAATATCAAAACGAATTATAGAATTGAATGTTGGACTGGTAGCTACAGCTTCATCAAATTTTTTGACGATAAGAAAGATATTGCAATCGATGATTCTAATCTTTTCGAAGAAGCACTTGAAATGAATCTTGCAGATCAGTTTGCATTTCGGAGGTATTACGAGTGCAATGTATTTGTATTTGTCTCAAAGAAAAGTTTGAATCATATTAAAAAAAAAATATGAGAACTCCTACCGTGATAATTTTCATCTGTGGTAGTATTAGTGGTATTTTGATATTCCGCGTAATTCGACGTTCTGGATACGATGTGCTCGAAACAATAAAAGATGTTACCGGTATGTACCTATCAATTACTGCTAAAAATTGAAAAACGGCTATAGGCCTACGAGTAACTTATACCAATTTTGAATACTCCAGCAGCGTCGAATAACCTTTTGCAGCGGGGTAAACTCATCGACACTTCGGCGCTTTTTTACATTATTTTCAAACATGTTAGAAATTTTTTTCGAATTATCGGTGCCTTTTGACGCCTTTTCTGGATCGGCTCCTGAAGCCTGAGCGTGCCAAGCTCACTGCTTAATCTGGCACTGTACTCAAGGTAGAGTCTCGAACAGAGAATGGTATTAATAACTAATTCGTCATGTGTTACATAAAAAAAAAAAAAAAATTAGAAGCCATTGCAGACGTTGCAATGGCAGCGGGGAACCCACAATTCCTTAACTCGACCTCTCAGGTGGTGTGGAACTGAGTTGATAATCTTGTCATATAATTCAAATCGAAATTATCATTCTACATTCCCTCCTATCATATATAGCTCGAGAGTCGAAATTCTTCTAAGTCCCCCTTCTATCATATATAGCTCGGAAGTCACAATTCTTCCAAGTACCCCTCCTATCATATATAGCTCGAGACTCGAAATTCTTCTAATCTAAGTCCCCCTCCTATCATATATATAGCTCGAGTCTCAAAATTCTTCCAAGTTTTTGGTTGGACGGTAGCTCGAAAGTCAAAATTCTTCCAAGTCCCCCCCCCCCCCTTATTATATATAGCTCGAGACTTGAAATTCTTCTAAGTCCCCCTACCATCATATATAGCTCGAGACTCGAAATTCTTCTAAGTCCCCCTCCTTTCATATATAGCTCGAGACTCGAAATTCTTCCAAGTCCCCTTCCTATCATATATAGCTCGAGACTCGAAATTCTTCTAAGTCCCGTAACCTAACCTAACCTGCGCACGCGGACGCGGACGTGAACGTTTTCTGAGGATGTAATCTCCTAACAAAATGGATAGCGGGTTCCCCGCTAAAAAAAAACAAGATATATCGATAAAACATCATTGGTTT
Organism: Aspidiotus rigidus; assembly: GCA_035079385.1. Lineage (NCBI taxonomy): Eukaryota > Metazoa > Arthropoda > Insecta > Hemiptera > Diaspididae > Aspidiotus > Aspidiotus rigidus. The sequence goes on along the minus strand of JAVHKY010000004.1, from coordinate 10,707,866 downwards.
CCTTGTGCTTTGTATTAGTAAATTGATTTTTTTATTATTATTTCTCTAGGACCACGCAGTGAACTCTTTTCATCGTCTGAAATCATCAGTCTTCACGACAAAACACCTGAAGAGCTGATAGAAATTTTCCGAGAGAAGCTGTATGTAACGAGCGATTCAAATCAGAATTATAAAGTAGGTCCAGCTGGTGTTATACCTACAAGAATACATTTTCCGAGTGCACTCAAACGAGCGAACCTCTCCTCCGATGCCACTCTACATCCTCAACCCAGTTTTCTCAACCTCCAATCTACACCTCTGCACTCTGCTCGCAAATCTCCCTCCTCAATGATGTAGGTAATTGAAAGTCTTGTATCGATGAACCTTTAAAAATACTAGGTATTTCATCAGAATTTTGAACAGCTCCGGTATGCATATATTCTATCCACGATACCATCACCTCCTTTGGGAAACTACACCTCGATATTCACTGCTAAACTGATTGCCATCTATTCATATATTTCTTAGCCCGGTACATCCCAAATTTCTACCATTGACTGATCCCTTTTCATCTCTCTTGGCTGTGCGGAGCCTCCTATCGTTCAACGAACCCGCGTACCTCTCCACCCTCTACCATCTATCTCAAAATAAACCGGATCAACCATCACTTTGTCGCTAGAGATTCTTTCTCTTTATCTCCGGTACTCATCCGTTGCCCATAAACTTTCCCTGATTCTCACCACTTGGTACGAGTTCTGGAACACATAGCGCTCTAATGAATTCAAAGCTATTAAAAAGGTAGCGGTCCTCGGACTTCCTCTAATCGGATTTCCCGTCCAGAAAAAATTATCATCTTCCCCCTTAGAAATGGTCACACTCGCCTCACTTCCAGGTCTATTCTCTTCCCTCATACCACTACTGCTAGAATGGCGAGTAGTTGACCGTAATTCTTTTTGTATACCCTACTCTTAAGAATCAGCTTCTCTCACTCTGTTTCCTCACTTCTTACATCTGCTCTCTGTAACAACTTCGAAACAATCACAAACTCCTTCAACTTCTTAGCTTCATTTTTATAATTTTTTTTTTTTTTTTTTTTTTCGAAGGAGATGCTCCAATTTCTTTGCGCAAAGATGGTCATAAAGATTCATCATGATGAAGTGTTTTCTTTACTAGAAGAAGCTTTGGAGAGGAGAGAGATGGAAGGACCCAATTATTTCGAGTCGGTGGATATTCGAAAACGTCTTCTGAAAGTCAACGTGAGTAAACATGATTTTGCCCAAGGCATGGCAAAACTACATATGCTGCTCCAAGAATACGATCAAACTAAGGTGGCGCAAATTTTAATGTATTTTCATGAAGACAAATACTTTTCGGTGAAAGAAATGCTTTCACGCGCATCTGAAGACGATTTATTTTCAAAGGCGCTAGCACATGTTGTAAATGAGTTTTTAAAAGCAATCACAAACACCCATATTCAATGGAAGTGGGTGAATAAAGAAAAAAATACAGTCTTTCCATTGGTAACCACGGACAGTTGCAAGGTGCCTCACATCTGACTTACCGTTCCAGATATGAATTGTTAATGGTTTCTGGAGTCTTTTAAATTATATCATTTAGAAGTAATATAAAATTTATGAACTTTTTCAACGTTTTATCAAAAAAGCAAAAATGTTCAGCGAAATTGTGTTACAAATTTTCTAGAGATAACTCTTTCATATAGACTTCAAGGCAGTGCATATTTAAGGGGTTGGAGTCTACCTTCTCCCCCCCCCGGAGGACCTCCAAAAACCTGTAGAATCATTAATTTTCAATTAAAAAAGAAAAACAGAAAAATCGGCACTTAATATCACTATTTATTTCTTGTACGAGACCGACGTTTCGTCGCATCACGCGACTTCATCAGTCTCGACCCTGATGAAGTCGCGTGATGCGACGAAACGTCGGTCTCGTACAAGAAATAAATAGTGATATTAAGTGCCGATTTTTCTGTTTTTCTTTTTTAATTATTAAATAAATATCACGAGTAAATCTCTTTTTCCATTAATTTTCAATTAACCAGTAAGATTTTTTTTTGCATGATGAAAATTTTGTCTTCAAAAATTTTTGGACTCCCTCTCCCCAGAGAGAATTTCTAAACACGCCACTGCTTCAAGGATTTGATTTTAAAACAAAATATACCTAGTAACCTGGTCGATTGTTTAAATTCCGTATGCGGAAAGTGCCCAACGTCCCTAGAAAGTTGACTTAGCCAAGAATTTTCGGAAAAAAGTTCTCAAGTTTACATTTGTTTATGAGAAGTGATGAACATGGCCTACATCCTTGCAGCTGTACGTTGAATATCTACTTCAGCCAAAAACTTGAAAAAGGTTTGACTGTCATTTTCAAAAGAGTGGACATGTTTGGCTAAGTAGCTGAATCTAATGAAGCAATTGAATGAAATGCATTGACAGCACAGTTTAATACCATAAAATTTATAGCAGAAGGTTTGTCTGCGATGTATTCCGCTTCACCCATCAATTTAAAGTTTTTCCCACACTTGTGTTATTCAAAAATAACATATTTTAAGCTATCGTAAATAAAAATTTTAGCCTTCATAGAGAAAAAGTTTTTATTAAAAATTATGTCTTTCCTGTACGCAACACTTGACGTAAAAGAAGGCGAAGAGCAAAGAGGAACAGGATATAGAATTATTCTGCAAAAGCAATATTATTTGTATCATTCTGTTCAGCGCATGCGCAATGACGCAATTTGGAGAGTACATTGGAAGAGAGTCCTAGAGTAGAGTGTTGTTTTTTGTGGTCGTCTTTGTCCTATCGTCGTATTTGAGTATTTTCGGCCCATTTACCCAAACGGTGAAGTACAAAATATTTGGTACAAGCAAGACGTTTCATCCTCTTTCAATATTTTGTTTTGGTTTGAATTTTAAAGTAAGAGTGTAAAAAAACAAAATGGTAGAGTTCTTAATCTCAGCCAGTTTTGACTTTTTGTGAATTTGTGAAATTTGGGGCAGAGTAGAATTAGCGGAAAACCAAATTTAAAGATTTCATGAGAATTTGAACACAAAACGAATATATTTGCGAGCTCTCATCTGCGCCGCAGGTTAGTGCAATTAAACCACGGTAAGTTACTCTCCTCATTCATGCAACCTCTAAAAACACGAGCCTGTGTCAGCGCCGCAGGGCTAGTAGCCTAGCACGCTCGAACGGCTGATATAAATAATATAAAGCTGAGCTTGTCTCAACTGAACAGTCACTAAGAAGCAGTAAAAAAGAACCAATAGCTAAGCCTTGCTTGGCCTATTACACTCCATTCAAAGTAAGAGTGCTACGGATTTTTGAAGGGGCGATGCGAGAGTACGAGTTTTTAAACGTGTGTTGCTGGTTTGCATAGTAACTTTCTTACTTTAAACAGAGCTCAGGTGTATATAGGCTATATAACTTATAAAGTAGCAAAGTTTCAGACTAACTCCCTAAAGTAAATCAAGGTCACTCACTCGCCCAATATACTTAACTCTGGAACTGCATATTCGGTCTAGGGTAGTGGAAGAGCCCACTAAACCTTATGTTAGGTTTAGTATAGAAAATGCCTAGCATAGAAACTGGTGGTTTAACAATTTTTTAGTCTGAACTTGGTGAGTAATTAAAGAAGTATAATTGGCCTCGGTGAATTGTCAAAGCAGCCTTGTTGAGGACTTGGTGAAAATCTGTGGTTGGACTTAACGAATTTTGTCTGTCGAGTAGTTGATGAAATTGATGAATTTTGTGTTGCCAAGTAGGGGGACATGATGAATTCTGCAAGATGAGAAGTCTGACGGTAAATTCTACCAGCTCCCTTCCCCCCACAAAAAAATTAGGATTACCAGGCGAAACACAGTTTGTAAAATCCTTTCTAACGATACCTATGCATAATTCTAAATTGACAAAAAATAAACTTGATTAAGTTCTGCCATTATGACCACGTCAATATAATATATTATATTAACAAATAAAGTCATTTCACCATTAGGCCAACATATTTTCAGAACAACTCCAGGCAAAAAAAAATAAATTGAATTGTGAATCAACCTTACATTCACCTTTCTTTTACTAGTTCGTACGTTTGTTCATCAAGTTACCTTATTCTAACATTTAAATTAAAAAGCACCCTTAATTAGGTAGACTTCTAGTACCTACCTAATATTTTTACAATTCCAAAAAAATTTGCAAGATTTGTCGATGCGAAAATTAAAAAAAAACGAGAGTAGAAGAAATTTGAAAAAAGTAGAGCTAATGTTGGAAAATTTGCAACAGGTAAGAGTTTCTCATAATACTTGTACAGCGTAAATCTGTCCAGACCTTCGACGCGCGCGATTGCAGTACGTAGGTAGGTCAAACATCGGCGTCGATTCGAAAATCACTCTTCAAAAAGCTAGATGGCTGTAGTAGAATACCGTAGCTCTCTATAAAGAAGCCGAACCGCACACTGTCTGTTACAAAATCGGTCAAAAGCCGCACGTTCGTATTCGTCGCGCCATTCATATTTTCGCACGTACAGGTAGTATGCAAATATTTTAATTTTAAAAATTTTGATAGAATATTTCTTAGGTACTACTTTTACATTGTTGAAATTCAAGGATAATATTAAGAAAGAGAGAAAAAAAAAAAAAAAAAGAAATCAAAATAAGTATTTTAGACAAAAAATGTCAGTTTTTCCGCGATATTTCATTGTTTCTAATTAGCTCATTTTTTGCTATTTTGATGCTGTCGTCATAATTTTTGTATAGGTGAAGTTAAGTGCAAGTGATAAAAAATTCTCAATGTTTCCGAAGAATCCTTTTTATCTGCATAGTCTCAACTTTAATGCAGATATTTTGACCATCAAGAATTGCAAATTACAAATGATTCTTCTGACAGAAATATGTTTCTCTAAATACACTTTACGCAAATGAATAGAGGGTTTGAATTTCGGTTAGGTATAATAATGTCACAAATTTTCTTTGTAGGTAGTTCCTTGTCGAGAATTTTTTTTTCGCGAGATCACAAATTATTAAACGATGTCTCGCACAAGTAACTACCTACAGATACATTTCTCCAAATCTAATAACTTACTTTCAAGAGACTCTAATGGGATTTTCCATTTGCTGAAGGTTTTTAGTGTTTAATTGGAATATATTCAAAATGGTAGGTAATATAAGAAAACTCTCTTATGACTTTGATAGTTTTAAAAAGAATAAAGGATAGAAAATTTATTGCTTTATCTCTCTCTCTCTCTTTCCTATATGCAAGAGAAAAGCTTTGCACTACCTCTCAAAATGAGAACTCGATTTTCAATTTATTTCGAAGATTCAGGAGAATTTTTGATTTCCTGAACAAATGAAGTTTTCGGTAAGAATTCTCTAATCGTGAGAAACGTTCGGTTGTTTATTTAGTTCATGAATAAAAGAAATACATCCCTTAAAATTGACTGATAAGACGATCTTGGAGAAAAATTTGGGTATAGAAAAATTCAGTCTTCGTTGTTATTTTTGAATTCTAGAAGTATAGTTCCTTATGTAAATATTTTTACATCTTAAAAATGAATTATCTATCAAAGGTTAATGTAAGAACCCACGCCTATATAATTGCTCTCACTAGGCATAAGCATTCGCGAATTTTCATCTCTCGAGCAGCTACCTACTCTTTCTAAAATTATTTTCAATCTTCATTCCGTCTCGTTTCTCCGCCACGTTTGAGGTTAGAGTCCCCTCTTCTTTTTGACGATTGTAGAGGTTCTTCAGTCATTTTAACGAAGGGGATGGTAGACTAAAAATTCAGTTTCTTTCTTTCAAATACCACAATTTTTAATAATATCTCGTTCTTGCTATCCCCCATCATCATGCAAAGTAAGATACTACTTTCTATCTCATTTTTTATTTTTATGCTCATCCTGTCAAGTGTAAGTTTATCTATATTTTTTCGTCTACTTATTACTCATAAAGTCCTAAATAAATATTCTGTCCATTCTAAAATTTTCTCGGGCTCTAGACGATTTGAGGAAAATCTTTTCTCCTCTTTTTTGGTTTTTTGGTCCATTATTTACAAAATTGATTATCTTCATCGAAAATTTTTCCATTTTTTTTTCCATTCAAGATTTTCATTTGTATTTTTCTCTTATCATCTGGAAATACGAGTTGTTGGTCGAAAAAACCATAATTATTATTCATTATATTTACATTAACTATAATAATTATTATACCTTGGTACATACACTACAAAAATTATTATATGGTGTAGAATATGGAACAGTGAATATCTCATCAAGTCTCTTTTCAAACTTGTCACCTAGCTATTTCTATGTACCAAGGTCGAAAACATTTCAAGCCTCTAGATATTTATCTGAAAATGATGACGTCACAGAAGTCGACCGCGAGTGATGGGCGGTCATTGGTTATTTCCAAATAGCGGTTAAACGGTCATTCAAAGATCATTGTACCGGTCAACCCGTTAAAAATTGCTAAACAAATCCATAATTGTGAATAATATTATTCAAATCGCTTGTAGTTCTCAACAAATTCCGCTAGGAGCGCTAAGGTCTTCCACTTTTTTACTCTCAAAAACGCAATTTAAAATTTTGGCAGGTAAGCGGTTTTTGTACCATAAGAACCGGTTTCTTGGTTTGACCGTTAATCAAAAATAAACTGGTATTTAGGGAACTGACCGGTTAATAGGTGAATAACTGATAACCGCCCATTCCTAAACGCGTACCTGCTTGCGGATACTTTCTGAGGATACCTCCTGCCCATCACTAATGCGTATCTGCTCGCGGATACCTACTGAGGACACCTCCTCAACAAAATAGATAGTGGGTTTCCTACATTAGAAAAGAAAGAAAGAAATAAAAAAAAAACTTCTTCACAGTTTCAGAACCTAAACCAACTTGCTTAAAATACTCCATCCCCCTTACTATTTCACACATTCTATTATCTTGCCCATGTTAGAAACATAACCCTTCCAACCACTCGAACTCCCATTGCTCAATAAACACTAATCTCTCCTCCCATTCCCACACTCTACCAACCTACTGCATCAAATTTAATTACAAACACCGCGCACGTAGCCTAAGCAGTTGTACATGGCGCGGTATGCAAATCTCAATCAAATAAATAATTACTTAAAGGCGATTGACAAGATTAATAAAAATGATCTTATTTAGTGTTTTGTCTGTAAAAGTGGCACTGTGTACACCAGTGGTTCTTAACCTATGGTCCGCGAGACTTCTGAAAAAATAAGATGAAATAAAGCAAAAATTTCCGAACTATTGAATTACAACGAAATTGGAAATGTGGAGAAGGAAAATCAAACAATTTTTGTGGTGCACTTCATAAAAGAAGTTAATTTTCGAATAGAAAAAATTTTAAGGGTCCGCAGAAACTTTTGTACCTTCAAAGTGGTCCGCCAATTAAAAAAGGTTAAGAACCACTGGTGTACACAGAAAAACGTCAGGTGTGCCGCAAAATTTTGATCAAGAACATGAATCAATACAAACTAAAAAAAGAATAGCCAATTTTTATATTTACTCAAAAAAGTACCTCACCATGAGCACTATCTGACCAATGTGTTCCAATCTTTGAATGACGTCAGTTCCAGTTATAATTAATTACTTAAACTTTAGTGCTAACCTGCACTCAATGTCATAAAAATGAAGAACTTTCTGCAACTTGGCCAAAAGTACAGATTATATTTTATGTTCCCTCACGGAATTAGAAGAGGCCAGAGCTGGTTTTCAGTAAATATAATGCAAGAAACATCCAGACACTTTTGCGTATATTGGCAAATTTTCTCGAGTCCCGGCGGAAGGTCGATCAAAGCTCTTGTTTCCCGGAACCGCAGTATAGAAAAGGAGGGGTGAGGCCTCATAAGCCATCTTGTAGGCCAAAAATTCTGAAATTAGGAGGAGAAAATCAGTAAAGACGCGAAAATTTCAAAACGCATAAAAATTTTTGATACAATTTGGAGTCCTGGAAATGTTATGCCGTAGTAATAGGTATCGTCTTATATGGAGAGATGTGCCGCGATGTAAGAAAGGTTGAGAAACACTGGTCTATAATAATTCAGTTGAAAATATTTTGAATTTTTAATAACGTCATTTTTATTGATCGATTAAACCGTTTTATAAATCGCAGTGGAGCAGTCGATGATTCCAATATCAATTTTTATTAGGGCTAAAAGAAGAACAGAAATTCTACAGAAAAGATGCCTAAGACGTTTAAATTAAAGAATAGATCATTTTGATGTAAGGGTATTGAATAATTTAGTGAATGATAATTCTTGGGAGGATCTCTTCCTAATTAAAGTTCTTAAAGACAATTCTTTTGTTTGCCATTAAAAAAAACATAGGTACCGTAGTTTACGAAGTAGAAAAAATATTCGGCAATCATACTGAATAGATCGCAAATTTGTTTTTCTCTTCTCTCTCCTATGTATCATCATACATTCATATTTGTAATATTCAACCTGCATTTTTCCTTGTTCCTGATATGCATTTGTGCTATAAGAATGAAGAAGTGAATGAAAAAAGAACATTCTGTTTCTACAAGATCAACTATAAAAAATGTCTGCACCACCAATCTACAAAACTCACATTGATAGCTCACAATACTTTAACATAAGTGCTCAATAGTATTGTACCACACCATCCTCTCAATCCACAAGCAAGGTTTCAAAAGAAACTGCAGTGGAGTTTAAAATGCTTCTGATTAGGTATAGATCTTTTTTAAAATTCTTATTCAACTAATGAATTTCTACAACACTCTAATAGTTACTGTAGAGATTAATGTAAGGGCCAGATTATAAGAATAAATACAATGTAATTTTTAATAGGTACAATTAGCTGCCAAAAGTTTTATTTTCATCAATATTGTTAGACGTCGATTGAACGTTTCTACACAGCATATTAATTTCATCTTGATTTTTCTTCAAACAATTGATTTTTTTCCTTTCCAAAGATCAGGAGTAAGAGTTCTATAAAAAATTTAAATCTTCAAGTTTTTGTTTCATCTACAAAACCAATTTTCCACAAACCATCCATGTTCTTCTCTTCTCAAGAAATTAGGATATCTAAAATCAATTTCCATTTATTGTTTAGAAATGGATCTACATTTTTTCTCTCTCTCTTTCTGGGAGGAGAGGCAAGGAACACAAACATATACGGGTAAAGGCAAAAGAACAATGTACAATTTAGTGATTTTTTACTTACACCTTGAAAGAATTAAAAGCAATCACATTTTGAATTTCAAAACATCCTATTTCACAGTACGATGTATCAAACAAAGATAATTCTTCAAATTTCTTAGTTTTATAATTACAACTTAGATATGTTAAGGAATAACGAGCAAAAACTAACAAATGATTTTCATGGCATATCATTTTAAGACCAGTAGGTGAATTTGCCCACTTTGTATCTGCAAAGTTCACACCATGATTGTTTTTCAGTTCCATTGTTTCCCAATTCCTCGCAGTTATATCAAAGACTCTAAATGTTTCACCATCATAAACATAGATTTTGCCATCTAAAAGACAACTTTGTGGTGGTTTGTAGTAATAATCGATTGATGGTACAGCACATTCCCATGGTCTTGAATCATTTTTCTTTGGTTCATATAATTTTGATAAGCATAACCATCTTGGAGAGCGACAGTCATAAACTTGGACATATTCTTTTGAAACTTTTTTCTTAGGATCCACACCTTCAATCAAGTATAGTAAATTATCTTCGGCAACAAAGTCAGATTTAATCACCTCTGTTTCCGGTTTAGGTATCTGGGACCATGTATCAGCCGCAGTATCATAACAGTGAATGTTCATATCAATATCGATAGGATACATATAAATACGGCCGTTATCTGTTACACATGTTTTTGTTAGAGATTGATGCAAAGGAATTCCGGGATGAGTCAATTCCTTGTATTTATCTGAAGATAGATCAATCGAACTATAGGCGCGAAATTTTTCTGGATTCAAATAGTAAATCAGCTCAGACTTCTTTGAGGTGGCAAGTATGGGATATTCTTGACTGGAAAATGTACTTGAAATAACCCAGTCAAATTTCAGTGCTTCATGTTCTATTGTTGATGAAGTGCTGGGTAGGCAACTTTGTTCTCCTGTTTCACCATGATTATAAGATTCTTTTGAGGAAAAAACATTGAAGACACTTTCATCGCTGTGGTCATTTATCAATTTGACATAAACATGAATTGATGGCGTGATAGCCGACGGTGGTTCTTGAAATGAAATTGGTAGAGCGTTGTCATCGTTACCGAACTTGTAATTTGATGGGAATGCGCCCAAAAGAAGTGTCTTCAGAGTTCCTACAGTAGTTTCTGGAACTTCACTGGTTTCTGACTCCGTTGGCGTTTTATAGTCAATTTTGAATTCTTTCAACCAGAATTCAATGCAATCCGAAGTGATTTTATCAAAATCAACCATTTCAATCAATTTTTGGAAGAACTTTTGTCTTTCTTCGTTCTTGTAGATCACCCATCGAACAATAGCGTCCAGAAGGAAATTCTCGCTGCTGAAATGCACCGAGGACAAACGATAAGTATCGAGTACCAATTTTAAACAATCGTAAGCCGTTTCTGAAAAAAAAACCTTCTGCACAAAATCTTTAAAGTATAATACGATGTATCTACTTAAAGTTTCCATCATGAGATAGTCATTCATGCCACAGGCTAGATGAAATATTTCAAGTGCATTGATCGATGAAAATGATGATGCATTTCTCAAAATGTATTCCACGCACATGTGCTTAACAGTCTGCAGTCGTAAAAAATCGCTCGAACGAAGTAATCCATAAACATTATCCTCAGTAAGAACAGGTTCTCGACCCAAGTAAATCATTTCCAATATAATTTGAAAAGATACTGCATCAATATCACAAAGTGTGACAGTTTCGTCTCGAGAACTCTCCTTGAAGTTTCCCTCAAACATGGAATCGAAAAATTCACACACAGACGCCAGGACCACACGATGACATCGAAATACTTTTTCTTCCACTCGAATGGTTACGTCGCAATATTTACCATTTAGCCGAAATTTATCCAATCCCATATACGTCAACTTCCAAGTTCCTGTATCCTATAACAAGTTGAAAAATATTCAGTTAATCATAAAATTACAGTTCCGCGCTACATTAGAATCGGATAAATATAAAATATTATTCTGTGTAAACCGCAGGAGTCTCGAGTTTCTCGAATTTAGCTATGATTGCGATATCTGTCCGGAAGAAAATACGATCCTCATCACGATCGAATTTTCGATGCTTTATCCGATCTAAATATTATTCCTGTTCGATCATGATGCTTCGACATATGAGTAGATAATGAAAATAGAAATCGTTCGATTGCTATAATCACGAAGAAAAGTCTCTCAGCTAGATAATCGAGCTGTATGATTCAAACCGTACATAACAAGTAACGCAATGTCTCAGTATCTTACTTTTCTTCTAAGAGAGGACGTAGTAGAAATCAATTCAAGCAAATCAATGTCGGACTTTTTAGTGCTCAGAACATAAAATTTGGAGTTAATGGTGTCGAAAGACTTAGTCTTCGCTAGAACTGAGGTCGATAAATCATCATTAATACGGTGAATAATGCTTTATCGAGTGAAATGAAAAATTATACAATAAGTACAAATCTACTGGGTAACCATCTGCTGAATAGAGAACCAGTATCCCGCCGGAAGGAAATGAAAGGATTAGTTTTTTTTGGTAAATCCGCCTTCTTGATCTATACAGTGATTTGAAGTATTCAAATGCGTGATGAAACATGAAAACTAAGCAGGAGAAAGTCATCATGATGTCGCTCGGACGCCTTTCAATGAGATTTCCAGGACTTACCTTCGCATCTACTGATGGAAATCCTGCGAACGGACGACAGAAAGAACACACCATTATGAAATAAAAACGATACAAAATGAATTCAAGAAAATGAGAAGCTCGATTATAGAATACAAAGAAAATAATTAATAATTATTACCGGCGTAACGAAAAACTCACTCTGTGTTTGTATTCTTATCACACGCACGCTGTTAAAGGAAAGTTGAATGAAATAGCATGGACGTGACGTCATTATTAAGTTTCTTCAACTTCAATTTGTATCATCAGGTTGGGTCGCGGTCGGGCCGGCCATCCGCTAGGAGCGTTACGATCGGCAAAATTAAAATCGGGAGCATGGCAATTGGCACGTTTCCATTGTTTCCAATATAAATGTACAGAGAGTTATGTCAAAATAACTTGGGAACAAAGCAATTTAGGAGAAAAATGAAGGGAATAAAACTTGTAGAGCGTAAAATTTCCCACAAATCATCTTCCCTGATAAAAATTGATTTGGATCAATATTTAAGGAAACTTTCCGCATATCACCAGCACTACCCATAAATTTTAGATCGCGATACTAACGCTGTCCGGCCCAAACAAACTGTATCTTTTGGACAAATTGTTGCGAGTGTCTGAACCCTGATATGGCGGAATACTCGTGAAGCTTTGTTTTACATAATGCTGGGTACTCTTCTCCGAATTGTGTTGAAATGAACGTTCCCGACCACGGCCTACTCTATACGAGGCCGGAAGGTAGCGATATCACAACGTTGCATTTCAAAATCAGTTGATAACTATAGATTTACATGGACTTTTATGATGGGAAAAAACGAATAATTCAAATATTTTTCAATAAAACGGGATTTTGGAAAAAATGAACGGAATATAATTTGAAGATCAAACGATTTTCCATTTTTCAAGCCCTATTTTAGTAAAATTGGTGCAGTACACAAGAAGTTATCACCGTTTGAAAATTAAAAGTCAGATAGAGTAGAAAGTGCAGTACAGTTTGCGGTACCCCGCACGGATGAACATGAACCGCCCCAAAACGTCACTGATAAGGATCCACTGCGCGCTATTATCACTTTACACATTCCGGCCTTGTATAGAGAGGGCCGTGTCTCAATTTGCAAATTGAGGTCACAGCAGGGAAAGTGTGTGACCAGAGCCGTTTTACCCATGTAATTGTAAAATGTGACTAGGTTGTATACATTCAGAATGCAGAGAACAGAGGACACATTTTAGCGTTGAACTAGTAGCTTCTAGGTGACACAGGAGGAATTTTTAAGTAAGCTGAGTCGCAGGTGTGACTTGAGATACTTATTACAGTCACATTTTGGTTTGTGACCATGGAATGGCATATTTGTGACCTTCTTATGACAACTATTTCCTCCCTTTTAGAATCATTTCTGTAAGTCATTTGCTTTATTATCTTCATCCCATGACGCCACCTCCTCTACATCCCGCTGAATGGGGTGAAGGCAGCAAAGTAGATAAGCTGTTAATTCATTACTAATGCTGAGGTTCTGTATTGTCACAAAGATGCAAAAGGGTTCCTCCCATGAGAGCATATAGTGACATTATGTTGAATCTCAAGGTCACACATCGAAGAAACACTGTACCTATTCAGTAGTTGGGTTCCTCAGATGTGACCATATTGTGCCACCGACTCTACCCAGTCAGTGGCAGTTGAATTTCATAAAAAGTGAGCGTGTTTGATATGGTCGTCATATTAGGATTTGAATGTGTCGTGCTATTTTCCCTTTATGTGGCGCGTTGTGTCTGAGTTACCTTAATGTGTCGGGGTCACAGCAAATATTTTGCATGTCGGATTGGATATACGTTGTATATTCAAAACACGATCCAAAAACGCTGATATCGGTGGAGGGAATGCTTGTAACGGAAAACTAGTCCCTATATGATAATTGAATTGTTCATTGAAAACCCGCCTTGAAAACACCTGTTTACATCTCAATTCTTAATTAGCCGTATTGACCTTAAAGAAAATGGAATTTTTTCCTGATAGTTGGTTTGGGTCGCTATCCATTTGCTTTAAAATGCTTGTCTACTACATATTGACGACATCATTGGAATCTAGAACGAATGTGACTCTGACCTAGAATAGTTTCTCGCCAAAATGAACCAATTCCACATCCCCAAGAAATCCACCTTGAAGATCGGAAATATTCCTTAAGCTTTGTGACCTGGACCTTCTCTTCAAACTTGTCTTTGGGTCATGCAAGACCAATTATAAGACGACACACAACTTGACGAAGTAACTAGAAGTTTTATTATTTCGATCATCTTTAGTTTGCATCTATTATTTCTCGTTGCTTCTCCTTATTGTTATACACTTCGCATGCTTATTCGCTACCCCAGCAGTCCTACGGAGTAGTTCTCCTCTCTCCCCTTTTTGCATTTGATGTTGTACGAATCGGTGACCCGCTCCTACGACTGAACACTCGTGAGTATTCTCATAAGTATCTCTATCGCTAATGAGCTAGTTGCACTCCGGCTCGGGTGGGGAAGTTGTTAATTGCGAGAGATATTCACTGTACAAGAGCCGAATAATTCGTATTGTTGATGAAAATTCACCCGTCATGTCGTGTCGATGCACAGTAGACTCCCAACCGTAAGGTAGGGTAAGTCAAGTTTTCAGGGTATAAGGAGCTAAGACAATAATATTTATACCCGTAACAATGCTTATACATCACACAAGTTTTCCTTATTACACTTTCATCAAAGAAGTCGATTTTTGCTGACGGCATTCTTGTCAGAAATATTCCCAAATATTCGCGTTTATGGATGTAAGTACGTCAATTCGGGGATAGGTATGCCGACAAGGCGACAAAAGGAAAATTACGTGTACTTATTCATTTGTATACTTTCGCAAATAATAGAGCACACACGCACATAGGAAAATCATACTCGCGCTTGAACTTTCGCTTCGGGTTAGAAGTTTCTCAGTACATTTCGTCCGCTTAATTTTGGTTCTTCCTTCATCATTAGCTTTTAGGTTGATAATGTTTGAGGGCACAGTGATACAAGAAAATGATATATTCAGCTGTAGGAGTATCTACGAAATACAGATCGTGAAATTAGTACCCATTTCCTAGTTTTACGAAGTTTACCTGAAATAACTGTGCTTTTATCGAATAAATTTATCTTTTCAAACCCAGCATTTTTTCAAAATTGCTAACACGTAAATCGAGGTTGTTTTTCTCAATCTTCCTGGACGCCGATGGCACAACTGTCACGTAATCGACTACAAGATATTTATTTCATCGATAAGTAAGTAGTGGGTCTCGTTTAGGCTTCGACGGAACGAAAATTCATCTTATTATTACAGTCTGATGAAATCACAACATTCTGATCGAGTTTCAGAATTTTTAATATTTTTCATGAATACCTAAAAGTGATTCAAGTTAATTCAAGATTTAACACCGATAGAGACTCGTTGTCCCGTTTTTCAGCGATGAGGATAGAAATGCGACGGAAATGAGTTGGAAAGACAACAATAATGACGTTAGAAAATACTTAGTTTTTTTTTTTTTTCGTTTTTGGGAAAAGAGGACAGTGAGTACAATATTATAGGAATGAGTTTCCTCAAGCCTCGTTTGGTTAGATAATGGATAAAAAAGTAGGTACTTGTGGAACAAAGAGGTTCTCCACTTCTGTGAAGTAAGTAAGGATTTTAATTTATTGCTTTTTCGCGGTACACGAGTAATGCGAAAAGAGCCTACCCCCTCATAATCGTGCGCATATTCCATGAATATTTTAGATCGATTTTATTTTCAACTATTTCAAACAAATCGTAATTTTGTACCCCTAAATTTTTCCTCGTGATAACTTTCCATAGTTAGAATTTTTTTCCAAGTTAAAAATAATGTTCAATTTTCTAATCAAGTCCTGCATTTTTCATATTTTTTCCTTCAAAATAAGTTATGCTCGAAATCAAAATTGAAAAACATAAATCGCCGTACGCCGTGTGCCGTCCGGCAAAAAACTTGAAAAAATGTCAACTCTCGAGCTATATGGGAGAGGAACTTGGAAAAATTTCGACTCTCGAGCTAAATATGATAGGAGGGGGACTTGAAAAAATGTCGACTCTCGACCTATATATTTCGAAGTCCCTAAAATAGGTCCAGGTCACTGATGACGTCCTGTTTCTAAGTCCCCGTCCTATCATAATATTATAACTCGGAGGTTGAAATATATAGCTCGGGAGTCAAGACTCTCGAACTATTAATAATACACTAGGCTTAGAGTAGGTACGTCCAGGCTTCTTGAATCCTCAATACCGAATCCAATTTGACTCATAAAACAGGTTCCCTGTGTTCCTCGTTTAACTGATTTAAGGAAGCCGTCGTTCTGCTACTCTTCTTGTTCTGACATGTTTCCTGAAGTTTCCTGAATCCTAGTTCCTAATTCCAAAATTTGCGAGTTCGAACACCCCCAACGAGTTGTCTACCCCCTCCCCCTCCTAGAGAATTTAAATTTAAACCTTGAAGAGTCTTATGTTTTTCTGGGTCCCTTGTATCATGGTGTATATGGCCTGAAAGTAAACATTTTTCCAAGTTCCTTCCCATCATTTAGTCCTCCTCCTATCATATATCAGCTCAAAATTCAGAATTTCCTTCAAGGTCCAAATACTTCCAAATTTTTCCAAGTCCTCTTCGTATCATCTATTACGGCTCGAGACTCGTATTTTTTCCAAGTGCCCCTTCTGTCACATATTATGGCTCGAGAGTCTAAATTTGTCCAAGTCCCCCCAAAATTCGAAATTTTTCCCAGTCCAAATTCCTTATTAGGGTAAGCCAGTTTTCGCCGGGCAACACATGGCGCATGGCGTACTGCACATTCTTCGAAAAACTCCTCATAGAAAGGTTTGTGGTTAAAATATCTCCCCTGAAGTTTACTTGCTTGGGCCCCCCTCACCCGTCGGAAGGGAACCCTAGACAAGATTCACAAGACCTGAATCCTAGCCCCAATTTCAAAATTTGCGAGTTCATACCACCCCCGCGAGTTGCCCGTCTCACCTCCTAATACTCCTTATACTGTATCCTTTCTCTTCATTTATAATAAATTGTGACGTTATCAGCCGTGACACCGAGGTCCCCTCCAACTATGCCGTCATCAGTTGGTGGCGCCATCATCTGTGACCAGTGACCAGGAGCCTAATTCTGAAATCTGCGAGTTGAATCCCCTTCCCCTCATGCTTATGATCTATATAAATGATTTAGCATAAATTTTAATTCAAAAATTAAATTTAAAAAATTTTATGAAAATTTTTTTAATCAAAAGATCTACAAATTTAAATATTATATGAAATATTGGATCATTAATTATTATTAATTATATCAATTCAAATTTTCATTGGATTTTTTATTTCAATAAATCATTTTTCATATTCAATTGACATATTTATATATTCATGTATAATTTTTTATAATTTGAATTATGGATGAATATTTCGTTTTCTTCCATAGAAATTCAACATCAATAATCTTATTTTAATATTTTTACACAATCATATTACGTAGATTAATTTATAAAAATTTTATAAATTTTTAAATTTGATATTCTGGATTATTTATAATGATTTTATTAATAATAATTTATTTTCTTGGCCACTCTCTTGTTTGAAGACAAATATCTTATTGAGCAAGAATACTTATTACTA
This sequence comes from Aspidiotus rigidus, assembly GCA_035079385.1. Classification (NCBI taxonomy): domain Eukaryota; kingdom Metazoa; phylum Arthropoda; class Insecta; order Hemiptera; family Diaspididae; genus Aspidiotus; species Aspidiotus rigidus. Next base: position 10,690,372 of record JAVHKY010000004.1, on the reverse strand, counting down.
ATTTTCTTGCTGTTGTTCCATTAATTGGTAATAAATTGATATATTTAATTTGAGGTAAGTAATCGATTTATTAACAATATTTTAATTAATCGATTTTTTTCAATTAATTTTATTTCAGCCATTATAATTTTTATACTTTCAATCATTCATTTGATTATTTTACATATTAACAAATCATCAAATCCTTTAAATTTAAATAATATATTGATCAAATTAATTTAAACCCTTTATTTATATTTAAAGATATATTGATATTATTATTATTCTTATATATTTTTTAATAATCAATATAATTATTCCATTAAAAATAAATAACCCAGATAATTTTAATCAGATGATAATATTTAAAACTTCCAACCATATTGAACCAGAATGATATTTTTTATTTTCTTATTCAATTTTACGTTCAATTAATAACAAATTATTAGGTCTATTTATAACATTAAAATCTATTATTCTTTTATTTTTTTTTAACAAATTTAAATAAATCAAAAATTTTGAGTAATAAATTTATTTTAATTAGAAAAATTTTTATATATATTATTTTAATTATATTAATAATTTTAATTTCTTTTATTGGTTCTAAACCATCTAAAGAACCTTATATTATAACTGTAAATCAATTAATAATTATTCATTTTCTAATATTTATTTTAATTTATATTAATAAATTAATTATTAGTAAAATTATTAAATAAAAATGATAAAAATATAAATAATAAATGTAAAAATACAAAAAAAAAAAAAATTGTTTTCATATATTTATTATTAAATCATAAAGAAATCGAATAATAAATATCCGAATTCAAAAAAATAATAATCAAATGAGACGCGCTCAGCAAAACCATATATTATGTCGCGAATTTTTTTTGTCGGATCTTGATTGTTTTTTTTCGAGGAGTTAATCAACTTTTAGACAAAAAAAAGGTAGGTCGCCACGATGAAAGTTTGCTGCAGCACGAGCATTTTAAGTTGCAAAGAACGAGAAAAATTTTTTGCATTTTTTTTTGTTTTTTGGCTGTTGTAAGAAATTTTATTTTGCGACATAATATATGGTTTTGCTGAGCGCGCCTCAAATTATTAAATTAAAGATTTCTATAAAATTATTTTAAAAAAATATAAAAATTGTTAAATAAATAAAATAAATTATATCTAAATATTCAAATATAAATTAAATTATAAATTTAAATGATCTTAATTCTAAATTAAATCCAGAAATAGGTTCAGACTCACTTTCACAAAAATCAAATGGAAGTCGTAATAATTCTATTAATAAAATTATTGATCATATAAAAATAAAAATAAAATATTTATATATTTTTGATAAATGATAAATATAACAATATTCAATTTAAATATCATGAAAATGAAAAATAATAATATTATAATTAATAATATATCATAAGATAAAAACTGAATAATAGCCCGAATAAAACTAATTTGTACATATATAGATTTTTGTACTAATAAATAAAGAATTAAGAATAATAATTTAATTATTATAAATAATATAATAATAATAAAAAAATTATTATTTCTTAATAATCAATAATCAAAATTGATTCAATATTCAAAAATATTAATTAATTATTAAAATTAAAATTAAATATTCTCATACTGCTACATGTTAGTCCTCGTTGCATCAAGGCTAATAAGAGGCCTAGTAGTACTCGTAGTATCGCTTAGATTACTGTATAGCCCAGTATAATGGAGGCTACGGAGTAGCACCCAAATTCTGAAATCTCAAAGTATGACATCATCATCCGTGACCCGGAGGCCTAATATAAAGGGGGGGACTCGAACAGTCTTACTATTAGACCTAGGGTAACGGAGACTTGGGAGGCATACGAGCGTAATGAGTGATCCCGAGAATAGTAGAGAGTATGAAGAAAAGAGAGAGAGAGAGAGAGGGAGAGAGAGAGAGAGAGAGAGAGAGAGAGAGAGAGAGAGAGAGAGAGAGAGAGAGAGAGAGAGAGAGAGAGAGAGAGAGAGAGAGAGAGAGAGAGAGAGAGAGAGAGAGAGAGAGAGAGAGAGAGAGAGAGAGAGAGAGAGAGAGAGAGAGAGAGAGAGAGAGAGAGAGAGAGAGAGAGAGAGAGAGAGAGAGAGAGAGAGAGAGAGAGAGAGAGAGAGAGAGAGAGAGAGAGAGAGAGAGAGAGAGAGAGAGAGAGAGAGAGAGAGAGAGAGAGAGAGAGAGAGAGAGAGAGAGAGAGAGAGAGAGAGAGAGAGAGCAAAGCTGCGCTGATGACGTCACAGGCAGCCTTCATGGATGGTTAGGAACTACCGACCTCGCGTGAGCTAGATAGATTAACTTACAGCTCACTACGCCTACATTAACCCAAGGATTTTTTCAATTATTTTCTTTTAACGCAAGTGAGCCTTTTGTACGCCAACTAGGCCATGATCTCATCACAGATGTAGCCTTGAAATATAAATGAGGTCACTTATTAGTAAATATGAAACATGACCTCTATTCATTTGGCTCTGCAAGGAAATCTCTCTCTTTCTTATCTCCTATCTCTATTTTCTCTAATGTGCTGTTGCTTTTCCTCTCACAGTCTCTTTATGATGCTACAAAAGTAGTATACGATGTCAAGGTTATTATAATCCAGCCGCTCTGGTCCTTCTTCCACTGTTAAAAATTTGATTCTTATTCCTCATCATTCGATTTGGAACGATCGAAAACAGTTAATGAATAATAATTCTTTGACAAAATATTTCCCCTCAAGTTGAAAATACAGAGTCGCGAAATAAGAATTTCTGCATTTCCGAAAAATAGCCTTTCATAATGAGTAGAAAATAAAGACAAAATCGAAATTGACATTTTGCGTAGAAAGGTGCTATCCTTCTAACAAACTTGTCGGCTCGAAGCTGCGAGGTTTCCGCAGACTGATGAATTTAACGAGAAATTACCGCTTAATTTGTGCTTTCGCGTTAGAATCTCGTAATACGAAAACAAATTGACAAGTCTCCATCAAAATTACCAACATGAGGCTATTAGTAAAAAAGTAGAGGTAAAATGTGACTACCTGTCCAAAACACTTTGTCATTTTCTCATCCGTCGTACACACATATACTCCATAGCTTTTAAATCGCTAATATAAAACCTTCGCGCGAAACTCGTTTCAGAAATTGAACGAAAATAATGTAGAAAAAGACGCGCCCCGTTATCATCTCGTATTTTCAAACTTTTTCGCGCTCCGGTGTCCTTCGTCAATTTTAACAAATTATTTTCAATTACACGAGTGGGCTATTTTGTATTGTACTTCTACACGTATACGAGTAGGTGCAGATCCGAAAACCGCTGATAATTTACATTGTGTCAAAGAAAAATGAAACTAGATTCTGGCACGTAAAAACTTTCATAATGAGAGGCTTTTACATCAGGTTGTTCGACTTTTGTTTAGAACTTTTCGCCAACTGAAACACCCCACGAACTGTTTGCACTATTATCCGCAGATCAAATATAATAAAACAGTCGTGAACTTATTCTAGTTCGTTTCGAATTACAACGACTCACTAATTTTGTACTTCGCGGCACTCATCAACTCTATATATCCAGTATATTTGCTTCACGACTCAAGGACGGCTTTTGCTGACGTGGTATTTTATTTTCATGTAAGAAATTCTTTAACTAATAATTTTCCTTTGCTGAAATTGAACTTTTCAGACCAGTCTCTAAGAATTTGATACGTACCTATTCGAGGTTGTTAAGGTTCAAATTTTAGACCTTCCCTCTTTTGTTGAACTTACAGCAGGAAGATACTCTGCGTTGATTTTTGCCTAAAGTTAAAATGCTTTAAAGCGTAGAATATCAGTAAAAAAATTGAAAAACTTTTCGCGGGTGCTCAAATTCTGAGAGGGAGAAAAAAAATCGATCAAGCTGAGAGCTCTTATATGAAAGAGGAAGAAGAAGCAGTGCCGCAAAGCAGCCCTCACTTCACCTTCCATAACTGATCTCTCATCCTCCCTTTTGTATTATTCAAAATCCTAATACTGCTCCTTCGCGTGCTTTCCTCTTGGCATGATTTCTGGTCCTCTTTATTCTCCAACAAGCTCCGATGAATTAAAAAGTCTCGAATCCTTGGTCTATCTTAAATGGCTCTATCCAATGCGAAAAAGTCATCTTAACCCGTCTCAGAATAGACTATACCAATCTCACCCACTCTTTTCTCTTTTCACGCATTTCACCTCCATCATGCTTATACTGCAATGCTGATAAAACACTTCCTCTCTCGCTTAGCTTTGAAAACATCCCGCTTCACCATTTTGATTCTCCCTAAATCAAAGACTCCTTCTCAAACAACGATGAACTACCTGCGGTCCACATATTGCTACAGCACCCTCTAATTAATTCTTTTAATCTCCCTTTTCCCTTACAGACGTAGAAATGCCTGTAAACCTGCTCAGGATGATCAGCAAATATCTCAGCTGTCGAGAAATCAAAGTAAAGACGTCTGCTGGTACACTGAGTCGCCCAGTGACTTGTGGTTTGCTGCAGGGGTCAGTCTTTGGGCCGTTCTTGTTGTGAGTCGCATCTAACGTGAGCTTCGAGGAAAAGCTACCACCAGGCGTGCTTATTTGCTCAGGCTGGTGTGTTGCCAAAATCCCAGCCGGTAAAGCTCTGTTCGAAGTCCCCCTCCTATTACATATGTAAACTGTAAAACGCAATATTCGCAGAAACCTCGTTTCACAGATTCGAGACTCGAAATAACTACCGCAATGAGAGACATGAGATTATTATTATGCCTAGTAATCTGTATAATCTGTTCTGTATCTCAGTACGTACGGTACGATTATGATTATGTTGTATCAAACTTACCATCTAACGCCTGTTAAATTTTTGTGATAGGCGGTTAGATAAGCATTTGCCTGAGTGTGGGCAGAAAAAGGAATTCCCATAAGACCCTGTACAACTTTGAACTTGAATAACTGAACGAAAATTGATTCTATTAGGCTAAAATTTTCACATAAATTTTTTAATAACATTCTTAATCGGTAGCGAAAAGTATTTGGCAATTTTAAATTATTTAAAATATACCTGCCATAAGACGCGTGTTAAACAGTAATGTATCCTGCACCGCTCTCACGTAACGCTTGCGCCTGCGACGCTCACAGATACTTTGACGAGTCTGGTGTCTTTTGTAGGTATTTAGTTCTATATCTGTGTACGATACAGGACAGTAAACATCTCTTAAAGCCTCTCTCTGATCTTCTGATTTAATCATTGTAGCTCCAAAGTCCGCGGTTGTAACGTCACAATTTGATGACATCATAGATCAGCCTTGTAACGTCACAATATATGTTTTTCAGATGCCACGTGCCCTATAAAACAGGTTTTCTACCACCCCTCGTTCAACTCCGTTAAAGAACGTGTGACTTTTTTTCAAGAGTAGATCCAATCTTACAAGCCTAGAAAATGCTAAAATTTCTCCTTGAATCCGCCACAGGCTGAAACAACTGCAGCAGTGAAGAGCTGGTTACACCTGGCCGTACAGGGCGTGACGCGTTAGATTTAGACCAAATTGGCCCGACTAGAACTTACAGTAAAAAAGACAGAAGGCATATTATTCACGACCCGTCAAAAGTTCAGTCCACCCACCTAACGCCTGAAAGGTGTGGAAACCACGATCAAGAAAGTAATGAAGTATCTGGATATCTGGTTTGACTTAAAGCTGGGCTTCAGGCGCACCGTTTTCTGGTGACAACGAAAAAGGTGAGAGGGGTAGTGACCTGATGCCTAAGCCGTCTAATGGCAAACCTGTGGGGGCAGAGGGAAGCAAGAAGAAAACCCAGGGCCGAGCCGAGGTGTGATAGTGCCTACCGCACTGTCTGCATGAAACTCAGAACTTTGGACGAACATTGACAGAAACTTGAAACTGTCTGTCTTTTAGAAAATTTCACAAGGATAATTTTTTGTGTTAAAATATTTTTGATAGGAGCTCGATTTTTCGAGATATTCGCAAAAAAATTGATTTTTTCTTAAAAATTCTCAACTGTGGACGAAATTTTTCAACTCGTAGTGAGACTTACAGTAAAGTTCAAACAAACTACATAATTGGAAATTTGAAGAAGAACATTTTTTGTTCAAAACTTTTTTGATTGGAGCCGGATTTTTTGAGATATTTGAAAAAATCATTCTCCTTCCGAAAGCTCAGAACTTTGGATGAACTTCGATAGAAACTTGAAACCTTTAGACGAAATTTTCCAGCTCGTAATGGGACTTACAGTGCAGTATATTTTTGATAGACTAACTCACAGGAAATTTGATGAGGAACATTTTTTGTATGAAACTTTTTTCGATTGCAGCCCAATTTTCGAGATATTCGCAAAAACTTGCTTTTTCTCGTAACCTCTCAGCTTTGAATGAACTTTTTAAGCTGATGATTTGACTCATAGTAAAGTGTTTCTGAAGTCTATAGCCGGGTTTCAATGGGGCATCGGCGCCCACGCCAAATATCATATTCATCATTGGAAAATGTTTGTTGATATTAAAAACAATTTTTAAAAAGAATTTCAGATTTCCATCCCCTATGTATCCTCAAATATGGCCAAATAAATATTATTTTCTTTAAAAATTCATATCTCAGGGAGTTTCAATCCGATTTTTTTGAATTTTGGTGAAATGGAAAGTATTTTTTGAGGCAAATCAACTAATACTTTTTTTGGAATTTTCCAATCAATATTTCATGCAAAATTGCCCATTTGTGAACGGTAGAATGATTTTAAGTCATAGGCCGGAGAAGGAGAGCGATCATTGATTGAGGGGAGAAGCAAGGCTTGCTTAGCAGCCATGTCCAAGGGTATTTCATGGATGGCTTGGAGAGAGGAGAGGGAGTCAGAGAGCAGGAGGAATTTACAGGGTTGAGGGAGAAGAGTGAGGTGAGTAAGGCAGGTATAGATGGCAGATAGTTTAGCAGAATATATGGAGGTCAAGTTTTTCAAACGAAAGTGTGAGATTTCACCATTGATGGAGAAGGCGTAGCCAGTTTTAGGGCCTAATTTGGAACCCTCTGTAAAGCACAGGTTGTGGTTTTGGAAGTTTGTAAGTCGTTATCAATTATGTCGCAATCATTGAAGACATACCTGATACTCGTGTCGAACAATATTCACGTTTCCAAATTCTCCTTATTCGTGAATGATTTGAATATGTATCAATTTTGATATGTATATCTTGGATAAAGGCAGTGATTAAGCCATCTATGAAGAGCGACGGGATGAAATGTATCTCAAATATCTTTGGAAATATTTTAGAGGGATTATAGGAGTGCTCAAAAATTTTTTTATCAGAGATAGTTGTATTTTTGTTAGTAAAAATCGGGAAAAAATTAGTTATTGTCAATTTTCGTTATGATGCACCACTTGAGGAAATAGGGTTTTTTTTTTTTCAAATAGATATTAATTCAATACATGATATATACATTTTTTTTCAGAATTGCAGTCTGAAAAGAACCTGGAAAGTGAGCGTCAAAAAAGACTAAAATGGACAATTTGGCAAGAAATATTGACTAGAAAATTCCAACAAATTATCAGTTGATTTGCCTCAAAAAATACTTTCCATTTCATCAAAGTTCAAAAAAACCGGATAAAAACTCTCTGAAATATGAATTTTTAAAGAAAATAATATTTCCTTGGCCATATTTGAGGATATATAGGGGATAAAAATCTGAAATTCTTTTTAAAAATTGTTTTTAATATCAACAAACATTTCCCAATGCATGTATTATGATATTTGGCCTGGGGGCCGGTGCCCCACTCAAACCCGGCTAGGCTATACTCTTTCATGAATTAAAAAAAACTAAAAACTAAAAAATAAAATTTAAAAAAATAAGAAAAAATGAAAAATAGATAAAAAATAAAAAAAGAACTAAGATAATTTTTATATTAAATGCGAATAAGTTCTCAATCGATGAGCTGAATCATTTCTGTAGATGATGATTTTCAATAGTTCCAAAATTTGTCATATATTCGGTTTGTTTTCGAGGAATAAGGATATGGAACAGAGCTTTGTGAATCATTTATCGTATCTCCCTCTAAGTTTGAGGTATCTGTCCTGACTCGCATTTCAAATGAGCGATTTTAAATCTTCTTACACTGACCATGAAAATTTGTTTACCCAGTTTTTGAAACAAAAGGAAAATGTTACGATCTGATTCCATGAATGAACTCAAGTACCTAGTTGATAAGGGCTGCGAGCTGAATTTCACTCAATCATTGCCTTTTTCTTTTTTAAGCATGAATGAAAGTTCATATCCTCGAATTCAACGTTTTTACTTCATCGGTAATAAAATCTCACGTTGAAAAATTAAGGGAAGAAAACTATGTAAAAATCAAAATATTATCTTAATTTTTATTACACAGTTCTTTTAAAAATGAGGAATAAATACAGTAACCAAATGCTCCTATCGTCATAACATCGTCAATATGAAAGGAATATAATTAATTGAGTATCGTAGAGTATTGAAACAAAAGGGATTCTGTGTTTCAGATATCATCCACTTGATCTAAAAAAATCAATGATACAGGGTTGAGGGGTTTGAATTGTAAAAAAAGTATTTATTTATTCTTATGTTCCAAAAAATATTATGTTCATCATGCAGATAGTAAAAATAAATAATAAGAGAATTAATTGTGGAAATATTTTTTCTCGCCATCTATAGAGAATAGCTTGACTTTTTCTAGGTAAGGATTGTCGAGATCCTTTTTTTTAAAAAAACTTTTTTCAAGTCCCTAAACTGAGGAACTATACACAGCTTTGGCCAACAGATACTTTTTGGCTGTTTTACTCTTAGTTTACAGCTACTAACGCTGCAGTGAAAAATTGATAAACTAACGGAAAACTAGCAAAGATCATCACTTGGGAATATGCATGTATAAATTAAATCAAGATCATCTAGCTGGACGCGGGCAATTTTCTGAGGATGCACTTCTTTACATCCCCTGCTAAACAACTACGATTATATCAAAAATAATCGCTTCCATAAAATTGATTCTCTATTCGATCTTTACAGGGGCGGATTCACCCGAGTGACAAAGAAAGAAAGAAAAAAAAAAAAGAATAGTACTTTTTCGTCTTTCGCTTTTCAAAACTCCGCCCAAAATCGTCTTCTAAATCCGAAACTGAAATGAGTATAACTTATACTAACTGAGAATCAGCAGTTTAGTAGCTCGTAAAATATATTATGTATACAAGAAAAAATATATTCTGAGAAAAAATAACCTATTTCCAGATGAGCCACCGCACACTATCCGAATATTTTTCGAAAAGATCGCTTCAAACAAGTATTGCTTGCTGCCTAAGGTATCGAACTCCTTTCCATTTTCATATTAAGACTTTGGTTTCATGTTTCATACTCTGTGAACCTACAGTTCGTATTTTACCTCACCGGAAATTTGTCTCCTCAGAATTTTTTTCAGACATCCGCGGGCTACCACCTATCTTACGAATAAACAGTAGTATTTTTTTATAGACGTACCTAAATTAATGAGAAATGATTTCGTTATTGTTGCAGATAATATGGTCCAAAAATCTTTCACCGCTACCATTTTGACCTTATTTTTCACAATCACTACATCTTTAGCAGATGACAGAGAAAATCCACTGAAAGGAGACAATCCATTGGGAAGCAGACTCGATAAATCAGTACTTGTAAGTATGTACACATAGGAACCTGCGATGCTTGATAAGGCAACTCTTCATTCACCCGCGAAGATAATTCGGTGAACTGCTTTCTTTGAGATACGAATGAAAAACAGAACGCGGTTCTTTTTTAATACGGTACTCGAGGTACTATCTACGAGTATTTTTTATTTTTAGTTTTAAAAACAGTAATAAAAAGATGGAAAATGACGAGTGTGTTTAGAAGCGTTAAGGTACGTGACCGGCTTAAGTTAGTAGGATATGAAGTGCGTATACTTACACCGATGAATTTTGAGAGACGGTGGAGCATAGCGAGATTATATTTCGCGCATAACGGCACAATACAAAGTTATGAGGAAACCTATAACGTATTTTCAATCAATTTTAAACGAATTTCCATTTTCAGGCCAGGGACGGAGAACAATTTACGCAAAAAGTGAATCCGCAATTTGTAGAGAATTTGGTTCTCAGGTTGTTCAGACAAAGGGAGCTCACCAAGTTGAAAAACCTAATGATGGAGCGTCAAGGAATGAACGATATTCGAGAAATAGAGAGGGACGGTGACGATCCTCTGCTGCAGTTGATTTCGGATTGGATGCGTAAAGAAGAGATGAAACGTAAACGTGCTCATCGTAAGTATCTCGACAGCATTCTCAAACACCCACAGGGTCTCTCAAGAGGAAGCAATTTGGGTAGAAAGGACCCTTCTCAACAGTAAGGCCAAAATATGAGAAAAACCATTGAGGTTTCATTTACTCAAATTTTTGAAAGTTTTCTACGTCGGTATACCGGTATGTTTTCAAAATTGAAAATTATTTAAAAAATTGTCGTTTCTATTACATGATTTTTAGCAGGGAACCTGTTATATGTTTTTTTTGAGAGGGAAATCTGCCGTGCGCCCTGTGCCATTCAACAAAAAACTTGAAAAAATTTCGACCCTCGAGCCATATGTGATAGAAGGTGGCCTCAGGAAAATTTTGAATCTCGAGCTGTATGATAAAAGAGGGACTTGAAATAACTTCGACCTACGAGCTATTTTGACTCTCGACCTGTATAACATGATAGGAGGGGGACTTGGAAAAATTTAAGTCCCTCTCCTATCATACTATATAGCTCGAGAGTCAAGAAAAATGTAGACTCTCGAACTATATTATACTAGGCTTATAGTAGGTCTAGGCCTTCTTTATACTAGCTTTATACTAGGTCTAGGCTTCTTGAATTCTCAATACCAAATCCATTTTGACTCATAAAACAGGTTCCCTGCGTTCCTCGGAAGCCATCGTTTTTTATTGTTGCAGAGCATAGAAATGAAAATGGTTTGCATTTTTATCTGCAGCTAACTTTCGGCTAGAGTATAATTCATACTGAGGAGAGGGGATTTTTTCTGAAAATACTTAGTCCTAATATTTCAGCCAGGATATAGTTGTTTTATAGTCCTAGGAGCTAATTCTAGGGACCCAGCGTAGAAGTTCCTCAAATCACACCATTTCCACAAAAATGGAGCTTGTACACCTATCAGTTTACACAGATTTTTAGGGAGTGAAATTTGATCATTGATTAGGTATAGGTGATGAGCGATTTCTGATATAATCTCAATTAAAAATTCAATAAACAAAAATCGTAGTTTTTCCCCATTAAATGAGGGACCGTGTTTGTTTTTACTTATAATGGTTATGTCGAATATTTTGTAGATCGTGCACTTTGTCATTTCAAAATTTGCAATATGGGTACCAAACGAAGTGATACATGGGATGTATGGCCGAACGACAACGAAGCGACTCTCTTATCAAGCCTATAGACTATGCGTATTTATGTAAATAATATCAATATTATGCTACCATCTAACACTTGATCACATACACGATTATTTTTGTTACTATTGGATTTTGTTTCCCATTTGTACTTGTGAAGAATGAGGATAGACCGCCAGCTAGATTTCAGATTAAAATAAAAAAACTCAAATATTTCAAAGCGAGAAATGAAGGAATTTTGAATTAATGCTGGTACTGGAAATATTAATGGTGAAATGAGCCCACTGACCATGTTCCATAGAAGACGTAAACTTACCGGTGGTGATTGTGATGCAGTTCTCTAGAGTTGATTTGGGACCAACAGTGGTGTAGTTATATATAAATTTTGGGGAAAGGTTTGATCAGCACTGTATATCTTTTGGGATGAGGTTTACTCTTGCAAAAACCTTTACAATCACCGCGTCACGCTTCCCGTTCATAATTCTCTGATTATGACGTTATTGATAACATTGTCCTACTGTAGTTATTCAAAATCCTCAAGATTTATATATACAGTTCAATACTCTAATGGAGTTCACTTTTGCAAAACTGTCATGCTTATTGTGACACGTTTACCAACACTTATATCTGACACATAAAATTCAAACATTTCAAAGTAAAGGATAGATAAAGAAAATCTTTCATTTATATCTCCTATTAACAAGTAACTCACATATATTATAAACACATCAGATCTCTATAGTAATATCAGGGTGACTTTTAAATAAGTCCTACTGCACAGGTAAAAAATCTTAGTCGCATATTAGATACATACAGCATAATTTTTATGACATCTAGGTTACATCGATGAGTTACTATATAAACTGTACTCACTCTTGGAATGTATTCTCTGAAATGAAATTTTTAATATCTACAGTATAAAGATAGAATTATGCTTCTCCTGCTTAGAATGTAGAGTGAATTCTTCGAATGATTAAGATAAGATTTGTCGATCAATATTTGTATCATCACATTGTGCAATATTATGGTTTATTTTTTTATTTTTTTATTTTTTTTTTATTTTATTTTTACGAGCACTAGAGCTTCACGAGGGCTATTGGCTCGGCGTTACAAAAGTTATGAATATTATAAATAACACATGAGAAAGGGAGGTTTTAAGGAAGTTGGTAGAGTAACGGAAAGTGAGGAAGGATAAGAGGATGGAATATAATGTCGAGTGTAACTGCTTCAGGTAATGGTGTGTAAAAGTTTACAATGTGTGTATGTAGAAGGTTGTAGAGGTATAGTCGATGTATGTGTTCAGATGTGAGCGTAAAAGTCAGTTTGTCTTAGGTAATGTAGGGTATTCGAAATGATGTCCTGGTTGTTAATGGAACTGAACAGCCATGTGAATCCCTTTCCACAAATGCGACATTTAAATTGATAACGATATTCTAGATCCGTGTCAGATTCATGGGTCATAATAATATGTGTTTTTAAATCGCTTTTCTGGGAACATTTTTTTCACTAAATTGATATCTTAGATCTGAGTCAGATTTGTGGTTCATAATATGCGTTTTCATATTGTTTTTGTGTATAAATCTTTTTCCACAAATATCACACCTGAATTCATATCTTCGATCTGGGTCGGATTTGTGGTTCATAATATGGGTTTTCATATTGTTTTTGTGTATAAATTTTTTTCCACAAATATCACACACAAATTGATATCTCAGAGCTGGATCAGATTCATGGATCAACATATGCATCCTCAGATTGACTTTCCATGTAAACTTTTTTCCACAAGTATTACACTCCAATGGATATTTCAGATCCGGGTCAGATTCATGGGTCATGATATGGTTTTTCACACGATCTTTCCTTGTAAATCTTTTTCTACAAACATCACACTTAAATTTATATCTCAGATCTGGATCAGATTCATGGATCAACATATGCAGCCTCAGACTGACTTTCCATGTAAATCTTTTTCCACAAATACCACACCAAAATTGATATTTCAGATCCGGGTCAGATTCGTGGCTCAATATATGTTTTGTCAGACTGGCTTTCCATTTAAATTTTTCTCCACAAGGATCACATTTGAATCGAAATTTCAGGTCTGGGTTAGATTCATGGGTCATAATAATATGTGTTTTCATATTGTTTTTATATGTAAAATTTTTTCCACAAATGTCGCATTTGAATTGATATCTTAGATTCAGGTCAGAATCATGGGTCACAATAATATGTGTTTTTAAATTGCATTTCTGTGAAAAAATTTTTCCACAAACATCACACTTAAATTGATATCTCAGATCTTGGTCAGATTCATGAATCAACATATGATTTGTCAGAAAGTTTTTCTGTGTAAATTTTTCTCCACAAATAGAACAATTAAATTGATACTTCAAATCTGTGTCAGATTCGTGGTCCAACATATGCTTTTTCATATTGCCTTTCCATGCATATTTTTTTCCACAAACACCACACTTGAATTTATACTTCAGATCTAGGTCAGATTCATGGATTATCTTATGTTTTTTTATTTGTCTTTTCCATGTAAATCTTTTTCCACAAATATCACAATTAAAAGGATATTTTAGTTCTGGGTCAGACTCATGGATGAACATATGCTCTCTCAGACTAGCTTTCTGTACAAATTGTTTATTACAAATATCACACTTGAACTGATATTTCACATCCGGGTCAGATTCATGGGTCAAGATATGATTCTTCAGTTGGTCTTTCGAGGCAAATATTTTTTTACAAATGTCACACTTGAATGGATATCTCAAATTCGGGTCAGATTCATGGGTTATAATATGTCTGTTCACACAGCTTTGCTTCGAATATCCTTTTCCACAAATATCACACTTGAATTTATACCTCATATCTGAGTTAGATTTGTGGTTCAACATATGCTTTCTCAGACTGACTTTGCAGGTAAATTTTTTTCCACAAATATCACACTTGCTTTGGTATCTCAGATCTGGGTCACATTTGTGGATTAACATAATATGGTTCTTCAAAACATATTTCTCTGTATATTTTCTTCCACAAAAGTCACTCGAATTGGTTTCTCAGATGTGGGTTAGTTTCATGAATCGACATATGCCTCTTCAGATGGTTTTTTTGGGTAAATTTTTTTCCACAAATGTCACATTTGAATGGATATTTCAAATTCGGGTCAGATTCATGGATTGTATTTTGATGTCTCTTCATACCTTCTTTCCGTGTAAATCTTTTTCCACAAATATCACACTTAAATTGAAACTTCAAATCCGGGTCAGATTCATGAACCAACATATGTCCCTTTACCAGGGTTTTCTTCGTATATTTTTTCCCACAAATATCACACTTGAATGGATATTTCAGACCCGGGTCAGATTCATGGGTTGTAATATGCCTTTTCACATCGCTTTTCAATGTAAATCTTTTTCCACAAATATCACACTTGAATTTATATCTCAGATCTGGGTCAGATTCATGAATCAACATATGCCTTATTAAAGGGCTCTTCCGCATACATTTTTTTCCACAAATATCACACTTAAATTGATATGTTTGGTCTGGGTCAGAGTTGTGGGTCGAAATATGTGTTTCCAGATTGTATTTTGAGGTAAATTTTTTTCCACAAATGTCACATTTGAATGGATATTTCAGGTTCGGGTCAGTTTCATGGATTATAATACGTCTCTTCATACTGCTTCTATGTGTAAATCTTTTTCCGCAAATATCACACTTAAATTGAAACTTCAGATCCGGGTCAGATTTATGAATCAACATATGCCCCTTTACCAGGTATTTGTGCGTATATTTTTTCCCACAAATATCACACTCGAATGGATATTTCAGACCCGGGTCAGATTCATGGGTTCTAATATGCCTTTTCACATTGCTTTTCAATGTAAATCTTTTTTCACAAATGTCACACTTAAATTGATATGTTTGGTCTGGGTGAGATTTTTGGGTCGAAATATGTGTCTCTAGATTGTATTTTGAGGTAAATTTTTCTCGACAAATATCAGATTCAGATGGATGTTTCTTATCCGGATCTTTCTTTGTAAACATATTTGCCTGTTTCGACTAACTTAAGATGAGAATCCAATTGTGAACAACATTAGTAGATCAACTAGGTACAATCTTCGGTTAAGAACTTTTCCAAAGACAATCTCCAGCGTGTATAAATCCTTGATGGTGCACCTCAATGAAGGAGAGATTGAAATGAAATGAATAACCATTTCATTCTATTTCCAACCTAAAGCAATAAGTGACCAGCAATAAGTATTAGTTTATATGAGAGCTAGGCAAAGTTTCAGGATAAGAGCACAGTCTCATAATAAGAGTTAAGATAATGTGATAATTCAAGGAAGGTAAAATTTAAGCACGTATCCCAGAATTTGAATTCAAGTATAGGTAGATACTTAGGTACGTTTATGAAAAAAGTTTCAATTTATTACTTATTTACATTAGCCAACGTGAATTCTGGAATTTGTTTTAAAAAAAAAAAAGAATATTAAATTTCAAATTAACCTAAAAATGTACAACTGTGTGAGTACTTAAGTTCTTCAGATAGACTACGTTATAGCCCTGATTAATATTATTACAGTAAATACCTATTCACCGAGGTGCCTATGTACTTTCTTATACATAGGTTCTCAAGTAGTTATTTCAAAATCATAATTCCCATTAATTCAGAATTTCTAAGCCAAGAGAAGGCTTAAGTGAAAAAATAAATTCAAATTTGAGAAACATGCCAACATTGAGAAACTGCGGGCCTTAGTATCAAGATATAATTTTGTTCTTACTAAAGACAACCATCCAAATATGTAAGGTGAACTTAAAGGACTTGTATGAGTTCAAGACCCGTGTTGTTGTCACATTGAAGAAAAATATGAATTTTCAACTTGCTTTAATTTTTCTCATCAACTAATCTAATCCACAGATTTTAAAACGAGAAAAAGCGATACAGTATTCAACACGACCAGTTTTGAACCATGTCAGGTTCATCATCCTAGGTGTAATTGTTCGGAGAGTTATAATAGATACAATATTTTAGAAGTAACTACAGTAGTTACAAAGGGTAAAATCATTATGTATTTATGATCTCATTTAACACGTTCAATTACTCTTTAGCTATACAGTGGGAGACTTTAATTTCTTCGAGTTTACTCAATAGCCTACTCTCTTCAACGTCAGAAGGGAGATGTCATCCTTTTCGTACAAACGGTGATCGCTGTTTTTCCATGCTAGTGAGTGTTCTTGAACGCGGTAATGTAAAGACCGTTCAGTTTGACCAATGTAGACCGCATCGCAGTCACCTCACTCAAGTTTATATACAACACTGTGATTATACGAAGGTACAGATGGTCTTTGACTCTCGATAATATGAACCTTAAATCATTGGCAGTGAAAATGCGACGCGATATCCACTTTTCCATATAGAGTTGAGGCGATCTTGAAAGGTTGTTTTATGATAAATTTCTTTTTTTTTTTTTCCATAAACATTATTCACACCCTCTGTACTGTGAACACATAGCGACTATTTTCTCGTTGAATCATAAAGTTTGCAAACCATGGGAGAGGAAGAAAAAAATAGAGAGAAGAAAACAAAACTGGTGCGACTTCCGATACGGAATGCGACATATGCACCAGGGGAGTGAAGTAATCGTCAGCACTTGTGCATTTTTTGCCCTCGATTTGCAGATCTTCGCACTTATCGCAAAACGATCACTTCCCTCCCTTAATGCATATAACTCCATTACAGAAACGGTTTCATTCATTACCTCTTTGATACTTGAACTTGTTGACAAAATTTATAATAATATGCAAGCAGAAACGATTGTCCTTTGGACGGAACCCTTATATGCACCGAACCCAAGTCGGTAATTTCTTAAAGTTCGACGATCCCTCTTCAGCTGTCAAACTACTCTATCTAAACTGTTACCCTATTTATTCTCTGATCTCTACCCCTCCTTGAGCGGCCCTCTCCATCACTTCAATATTTTCTTTCATCCTCAACGCTTATCCTGTATGTTCTTTGATTGATACCACACCTTGAGAAATTTTCTCACTTCCACACCCACACACATTTACTCTCACCTGACTCGTGACTCTACAGTCGGCATTGTAACACAGAACTGTATTCATCAACCAATCTGTAAACTTATTCATAATCGTCAAGACCCGACTCGCGACTTGTCCCTGTGACACCTCACTCATCCAAAAATTAATTTATCTGCAAAAGATCAAATCCCGTTAGGTACTGATCATATTCCCACCTGATATCAAGTAGTAACCACCCACTCAACACTTTTCTACCCATCCGACTCTCCTCTCTTCCATTCGCTAGTCAGTATGCACGTCAAAAACTCAACAAAATCATCTGTTCTTCTTTAATGATAAACCATAAAACTCTCTTCTGCCCGTCAATATATTCGCTTTTTTAGTAAATCAAGCCTCCGGTACACAATAATCTAGTCTTACTCTCGGCCTCTGCGTTGAAGCTGGTACCCCACCCCTAAATTCCGCTTCCTTACTCGCACTGCCAATTTTCTTGCCCAATTCACTCAGCTTCCAATCTACAAACCCGCACTCCACCGACATCATTTTCTTCTCCTCCCTCTTGAATCCGAACTATTCAAACACCTCCAATTGAACCATCTACATCCCATCATATCACTCACTTCACCATAGCTAACCCCTACCCGATATCCGACTCGATCTAGGTGATAATTTCCAAACTCACAACACTATATTATACCGACAGCTCATTAGAAACATTATCTCCATACCAATTTTCCAAGTCACCAGCCCTACTTTACTGACGGATCTAAATTTGAACCCAAAACTGGATACGCATACTCGATCCGAGGAGTGATAATCAGTCAGTCGTTGATTGAAACACTCTGCCTCCATTTTTACTATCAAACAAAATACCATAAGGCAAGGTAAGTGGAAACCACATGGCCTTAAGGATGGAATGAATCTTCTCAAATTGTAGTATCTGTGTATGTGGGCTTGCGATAAGTTGTTAATAATATTAATCTGAAGATCGAAAAATGTGATAATTTTTCATCCTGTTTCCAAAGTGAATTCAATATTGTTTTGGTAGTTGTTGAAAATGATAAGGAAAAATTGAAAAATATGCGGTAGATGTTCTACATGCATAATACGTCGTCTACATATCTTCACTAGCATGGAAAAATTAAAAATTTGAGCTTTCTGTATTTGCTGACCACCTCATAGCGTGCAATTACCTTTTTGACAAAAAGGACGACATCTCCCTTCTTCATAACGTCAAAAAGAAATAGCTATTGAGTAAACTCAAAGAAACTGAAATCTCCAGCATAACGTTAACAAAAAATTGCACGTGTTGAATGGGATCATAGATACCAACTTTTCTGTAATGTCATCATATTTTATTTATTTATTTATTAGAGCTATCATACTTAGGTACTTCAAAAATATTGAATTCATTAGGGCCTATTCATCTCTGATCAGTTAGGCTTGATGATGTAACACGGTTAAAAATCAGAAGAATTTTGACATAATGGCTATGCGTGTCTTGTATCAATCTATCAACACCATTTTTCCTCTTTCGATAAGGTTTCCATTATGGCTTGCAACATGGAATGATTTTTCATTAATCCACATCAGATTACCATCAGACTCGGAGCGTTATTATCTTAGATGAAATTCAAACTTCCACTTTTCAAAAATCGTCACACTACAGTATCGCAAGTTGCTTTTAAGGGCGTGCTTTATCTAGCCACTAACACGTATAAAACACACTGCACTGCACTGTATAGAAAGCCGCAGTACCTACAACCAACCTGCAACACATTGTGGGAAAATATTCTGGAATACTGATTACGGCTTCAAATTAGCTCCAAATCTTAAGAAGTTTGGAAAGCACTAGGTAAAATATGACTTTGTCAAGACTGAAAAATTAGTTTATGATCGTTAGTTTTGTTCTTTGTGTGCCCTACAATCAAAATTGAAGAAATTGATAACTTGCATTTGTTATCAGTACCAAGGAGTATGTTTTCTCACGATAGAATCGCAAAACTAAAAATGATTCATTATGAACCAATTTGCAGTGTTCTCAGAACATTTGACTTCAAGTCTACAAAGTTTCATCAACTTTGATGTGGATTTCAAGTTGTAATTAGTATTCTTGGTCACCTCTTTTTATTTTTGCGGTAGTGTGTATCTTTGTGTTTATGTAAAGCACGACCTTAATGTACAAAAATAATCAATGGTACAAATTAAATGAGCACCGGTAATCTATGTAAGAGGTTAGCAGTAAAGTTGGTCGGTAGAAATAAATTAAGAATGCTTACCAACTGCGCAGCAAATTTGAAACACGAAAAAAGATTCAAGCCATCCGTTATCAATCAAATCTCTGGAGAACTTCTGTGATGAAAAACTTGTACTTCTAGAGAAATTGAAATTACATATTGCATTTTACCTGTATCGACTCCCTTATAGACCAAATATTAGATAACTAACAGGAAAAATGAACTAGAATTTCCCATCAGACAATGTGAAAGAATCATTCAAGAACAGTTTGGACTAAGCAAGTAAACATTAAGCTAGAAGAATCAGGAGCGTCTGTTGACAGCACGGTTGACAGAAAGGTTCGCGTTTGGATCCATCACTTGTAAACGTGACTCGCGTGCGAGTTTATTTCATGTAACCGGGATGGGGTAACGCGTCAGTTTACTGCCATACTCGGAGTAAGAGTGATGCCACGGGACTTCAAAATATTTTACTTCTTAGACTTGTAACATTTTTCACTTTTGATTGTCGGACTTGGAAATATTTTCAAGTGTTGGACTCTGAAATATTTGGAGACAATCAAAAATGAAAAATTTTACAAGTCCAAAAAGTATGAAAGCATTTCAAAGGAAAATAATTCCAAGTTTAAGCAGTATGAAAATATTTTCAAGTCCAACAGTTGAAAATATTTCCAAGCCCAAGAATTGAAAATGAAAAATTTTACAAATCCACTTATAAAAATATTTCAATGTCACACAATTCAAAAATAATTCCAAGTACAACACTTGAAAATATTTCAAAGTTCAACAGTTGAAAATATTTCCAAGCCCAAGAATTGAAAATGAAAAATTTTACTAATCCACTTATGAAAATATTTCAATGTCGCACAATTCAAAAATAATTCCAAGTCCAACAGTTGAAAATAATATTTCAAAGTTCAACAATTTGAAAATAATTCCAAGTCCAACAGTTGAAAATATTTCAAAGTCCAAGAATTGGAAACGAAAAACTTTACAAGTCCAAGAAGTACAAAAATATTTTAAAGTCCCACCCTCCCACGGCATCACTCGCATCACTCGCACGCACGCTAGTCACGTTTACAAGTGATGGATCCAAACGCAAACCTTTCTGTCAACCCCAGGTATTGACACTATCCAAAAATTGTGTCTCACAAAGTCTGGTAGTGAACAAGGAATTCCGCTAGGTTTGCAACGATCTTGGTCTCCGGTTAGCGCATCCTTCCTCACCCCGCTAGTAGCACGGCTTTACCGTAGGTACCCTAGTATTGCTGAATTTTTCAAAGATTATAAAACATCGAGAAATGTACCTAGAAAAATGAATATTTTTGAATATTATAGAGTTTAATAAAATTTAATTTTTCGGCCAAGTCCGAGCTCTTTACGTTAATTCCTGATTTTTTTACAATTTTTTGAAAAGCAGTGAGTTGCCATAAGACTCGAGTATACTATTGAAACGAGACTGACAACGCGCTCTACAAATACGTTGCGGAACAACCAGAGAACGACGGATAGTTGTTTTCATGGTGAAGATATGCGAGTGTCAATACCTCTATAATGTACAGCGCTGTCAACAGCTAGACGATCCTGAAGAATCAATGTTGCCAATCATTAGCCCAGAGAAAAAAACACATTATCTTGGATGTGCAGCATGCGCCCGTCAGAGGGCGCTACTATTGAGTCAAAGTGGTGGAGCCAAGAAAATAAATAGTTTTTTACATGAGTAGCTAATTTTAAATTGAAATATCAATATTTTTTGGAGTAAAAAGAGGAACAAAATTTTCAACAAAGAATTCCATAATTTTTTTGGGTAAGTAGGCCGAATCCAAAGTTTTACTAATTATAGTAATGATATGTCAAGACTGTCATCTAGCACTCCATGGTCTTGTGACGTCACTAATTGAACAGCGAGTGATCACTTAGCAATAGCATAGCACCTGTATTTGTGATCAATAGTCTGCAATAGTACCTATCCTTATATTATTGTTGGTCCAATAAAACTTGAGAGTTCCAAGCATTGGCAGTCCTGCATTATATCATAAGGTAATCATATACAATTTAGCATTAGACTACAACAAATTTCAATTTTGTTCTGATCAATTAGGACCAGCGTGAATGTTTAGGTTATTACGCATTTCATTAAGCCAAAAGCCAGTCATTGAACAAAAACTTATTGGCTCAACTCTGAAGCTCTCTCCAAAGCTGTTTTATCGCCTTCTAGAGCCATATTCTGTACTCTAAGAGTTGTTTCTTACAAAGCCTAAAGCTGAGCTGTTAAACTTGGTAAAAAGCCGGAAGTTTGTCTCCTGTTCTTGTTGAACAACTTTGAACCACGGTACATGCATCGAGATTACGAGCCTAAATCAAAGTCTTAGCTGCTGGTAAACCGTTTTTCATCCCCGATTAGAACGTTGTTTTGGCTCTAAAAAATTAACCTCAATCAATTCAGACAAAAAACTAGATATGGACCATTTTTTCCCGTACTGAAAAGTGCAGGTTTTTCATAAAAAGTGCACATTATCACTTTTTCATTTTCCCCTTATTGTAGCCACAAAGCTAGCGCTCTCTGGTGTAAGTTTTTTTATGGCTTATGGTGCTTACAATATTATCAATTCCCATAGAAAATATACACAAAGAACATTTTGATTGTTTGATGGTATTTTTTGAAATTAAAGGATTCCAACTTTGGTAATTAAGAAGTGGACTAGAATTGACCCGTATCCTCTTAAGAAGTGGACGTTATAGAGGCGCGCCCTGTAGCGGGTATTGCCATGCTTTTTTTTTCAATTCCCTTCTCATATTGCAAAATCTATCACTGTTACTCTCATATTTTTTTTCCACTTAGATGACAAGTTCATTATTCCAAGTTCTTGATGTCAATAGAGAACATGGGCACTTGAGGCGCGAGCGGTTTCTAAATGTTTTGAATTATCAGTTGATTCTGTGGTCCTTTTTCTTACGGTATTTTCGAATTATTTGCAGGTAATTCACTTTAGAAATGATCTGCAACGACTAAGTAATGTATTAAAATAGCACGCGGAAATTTTTCTTACAATTTTTTGATTTATTGAAGTTCTTCACTTTGAAGGATTTTGTAAATAGTTTGATTTTTCCACAAAAAAACATGAGATTAATCTTGAAATTTTGACACCTGTCCTGCCGTGCTAAGCCGAAAAGAGGCGTACCTCAAAGTAAACCTAAAGATCAAGAGAATTACATCTTTAGTAGGGTAAAGAGAGACTCTCTTCTCCAGACTGTCGCATGAAGTATAAAAATCATAATCTAGAGAAAAGAGTCTCTCTCCAAAATACAAAAACTTTAGTTTCCTTGATCGTTTCATTCCACGATGTTTTTTGACTTTTAACAGAAGAGTCCCCATTTGTTTTTTTAATTTTTCAAGCGTGGGACAATTTTTTATAATTTAAATCGGATCCGTAACCCATACTTCTTCTTCTCATCAAGTTTGCAATAAATTTATGAAAAATCCGTGCGGTCATAAATTGCAGCCGGTCACATCGAGTTGAATTCAAGAGAATAATAAATAACAAACAAGAACAGTCAAAATGGTGGAATTGAGCTACAAAAAATGCCGAATGAGCTACAAAAAAGTACCATATCAACTATCTATATATGTACAACAGTGATTCCAGGCAGAGAATTACACAAGGCATGTTTTATGAGTTCGATATTTTTTACAAGTATATACAAACAATTTAAATTAATATAGGTATACGTATATATTGAGAAGGTGTGGTCAGAAATAGTCTTGCCATTTATAGTTTCTCAGCAGTCCATTCTAGAATTTATTCGCCGCATGACGAAAACGTCTCCTCTGATGTACTTTCAAATGTTTCCGCAAATGATCGGAGCGAGCAAAACGCTTCTCACACAGAGTGCAAGCATACGGTTTGACGCCCGAGTGAGATCTCCTGTGTCTAGTTAATTCATCTGAGCGACTGAATCGCCAATTGCAACCCGGCCACGTACATTTGAATGGTTTCTCGCCAGTGTGCCTACGCAAGTGCGTCTTCAAGTGCGACGCTTTTGCGTAAACCTTGGAGCAGCCAGCGTACACACAAACGAATGACTTTTCGCTTGTTTTGAAGTTGGAACATTCCTGAAATCCGTTAAACTCTTCTTTGTCTGAGGATGGTCCATCGTGAAATAATTGACCAAATGCCGAGACTAATGATGGCGAAGTAGGCGATAACGACGGAGTGATCGGTTCGGGAGTGGGGTTCAATTCGGTTGGATTATGAAAATCGGATGAGAAGTCGAAAGGAGCAACGCTGTCGGTAAGATTTACGAATGTTTCCTCATTATTGAGTAACGATATCAGAGAACAAGGATCGACGCCGATGTCGAGGAAATCGGCGCACGTTTCAGAACACAATGGTGATGGTTGAAGTGGACTGGTTACAATCGGATGCAATAAATCGGTGGTGTCCAGTGCGAGTAGCGTTTCTAGTGGCGTGTTCAAAGTGATGTCCGTGACTAGATCCTCTTCATTCCAAACATTGACATCCGCGCATTCGGTAATGGAGCGAGTGATGTCGAATACATTGGTTCCCAACCAGCTGACGTCGTACTCGAAAAATTCGGTTTTGACATCGGTGAACTGTGAATCAAAAATTTTGCCGTGGTTTTTAAAAAAGTTAGCCGATCTATAGGATTTTGTGCAGGAGTTGAGCGACAAATCATTGAAGCTGACGCGAAGATGAAATTGTGGAGGATGAAATAATTAAGAACTTGAATGAAAAGACGAGAGGGAAAACATTCGAATAGAAGATTCCTCTTTCTACTCTATACCTCAGATATGTTTTTCCATAGGTATCCTTGAGCTTCCGTGAATAAATAGATTGGAAATGCATCGGAAATGCGAGTTACAAGATCAATTATAGTGGCAGCATGTAAATACTTCAGGACGCAGTAAAGAACATCACAGAAAGTTACCTAAAGTATTTGAGCAATTAAGGGAACAGGGAAGCATTGTTTATGAGGAAAATGGAACCCTACGCTCCAAGAGTTGGAAAATTTTTCTAGAAAGAGATGAAATTTCACAGAGAATACAGGGGAAAAATCACTAGGTCAGCACGAGGTACTGTGCAGGAGCACTCCTAAAAATAATGCAATGAAACTAGAGGGGCCTGCTTTGAATGAGCAACAAAATCTGGCTATGTTTCCTGACCTTACTTTATAAAAAGAATTAGACGTCTTGAAATGAAATTCAATGAGCAGTTTGAAAAATGATACGACACGAGAAGGCATAAAATCTCATTAGGAACACCTGCAAAATATCGCTGGATACCAGAGGCTGGGAAATTTGTGCAGAGTATCCACCAATTTCAACAAATCGAGCGAAGAGTATCGTTTGCGAAATAAAGAAGCCTCATTCAGTAGATAAGGAGAGACGGTCACGAGAGTTCAAATTATGAAAGGGCGCTACTCACACCGAGACATACGTGGATTGGAATCTCACGCGATTTTCGAAGATCATTTTAGCGTAATCGGTCTTTGTTTCCAGTAATTTAAAGTTACAAAAACTATTTTCAAGTTTGAGTTCCATACGTTAATCTTTGAGAAAATAGAAAGACTCTTCAACTACACCCAACCTTCTAATAACAATCCTCAATTTTTAGTGGGAATGAAGCGTGGCGAATCCAGAAATCGGGGACGCAGGATATAGGGTGGATTTGACTATTTTCTAAGGCCCTCTGTCCAGTCCTCAATGGAAGCTATACGCCTTTGGAAACAACCTCAGAAAACTGAAGATTTATTGAATTTAAAGGTACTACCGACAAATATAAACATTCTTGAATCCTCAGAAAATTTCCGCGTTCAACTTTGATGACGTCATCAACCTAGGTTAGCACTGAAATACTGAAAAGGTACTTCCACCAGCGGAAGACAGTACTTGGAGAGGCAGGCTTGAAATTCGAGAGGAGGTGTCCACAGGAGAGCGTTCTCGGTCCTACTTTGATGACGTCATCAACTTGTACCGTCATCAACCTAGATTAGCATTAAAATCTTGAAGAGGTACTTCCACCATCGGAAAGCAGTACTTGGAGAGGCAGGCTTGAAACTTAAGAGGGAGGGTTCTCAGGGGAGCATCTCGGCCTGGCCCAGTGGAACATAGAACTGATTGAGTGAGGTATGGTATACAGTGGCCACCTTCTTAACACTGGAAAAACAGTTTTCAAGGTGCTGACAGAGAAGAGGAATTAGCCTTACCACTGAAAGTCAAAGGTACAAGGCTCTGCCCGAAAAATGTAATGAAATAACTCGATGTATATCCGGACGAACACCTTCTGAGAACCGCATGTAAGGGAGATGTGCGAGCCGTAGGTTGCCGCAGTAGGACGAAACACCCATAGGTACAGCAGCAGGGCGACACGAACAATGCTGGAAGGCACACTGGGTGCCTTTATGAAATATGGTAGTGCTCTCTTTGCCCACTGACTCAAAAACGAAAGAGTGGCAAAGTACGTGGATCGGTTACACCACAGCGTGCTCCTCTGCTGTGGCCAATTGTATCGCACAGTCACATACATCTCAGCAACTGTAATATGTAACTGGGTACCTATGGGCTACGAGTCGCCTGCCAGGATCATTTGCAAAGGAAGAACAAAAACTACAGGGGCAAGCACTACTGTTGAGGAAGCATTATTTTGTCAGAATGGAAAATGTGTGGATAGCACTAGCGCTTGAGGCGATGAAGAAATGGAAACAGGAATACCAGTGTGAACATGGACAATGGACCAAGACACTACAAAACCAAGAGAGACATACTTCTGATTGAACCAGGCACTGAGTGGCCACAGAGGCAAAATGAAAAGAAGAAAGAGTGGACACCCAAATGAAACACCGGAGCACATATTTTGCTACAGTTGCCAGTTTAAGAATAACAGGCAGGCCAAACCCACTGAATACAAAGAAGGAAGAGACACAGCAGCACATGCGAAGCACAGTGAAGGCACTATGGCAAGTAGTGTGAGAAAAAGTACAAGAAGACTATGGGCACTATTCAAGGGCGATCAGGCCAGCAGCCCAAGTAGGTAAGACCTTATAAGTCGAGAGAGGATGTGGTCCTCTTCCTCCTTCCCCCACCGTGGGGCAGGCACGAACAACCTGCTCGTTTGCTCAAAGAAAACGATGAGACCAACAAGACATCTGCAGTTGGCAGTTCTAGGAGCGTGGCTCGCAGCATCAATGTATAACCCAGCTAACGAAACTGTGCCATGACGCAACAGAAGATGAAGACCATAATATACACAAATTAGTGGTACATATATAATATAAAATTCACTTGGTAATAGATAATTTACTCTGTATCCAGGAGGAGGTTGTCAAATTGTACTATGTAGGCAGCTTCCTGCCCAGAGAATAAATTTATTTAAATTGTAAAAAAAGCTTGAGTTATAGAAGAGGTTATTCTACGAAAATGACGTCATCAAACCATGCTAAGTTAGGTTACGTTGCTTAAACGAATGAGACGGACTCCTCGTGGGTACGTCGGCAGTTCATAATTAAGTGGAGCAGGAGTGTCTCCTGCTCCACTAAATTATTGCTTAAAAGGATTCGTCTGGTCTAGATTATAGGAATTGTGTCTAGGAATTTTTCTAGGCTAGATTATAAGAAAATTCAACTTTGCCGAAAAATGTGACCTATTTCACCCATTACATTTTCGTAGGTTCAGCATAGGTTTCCAAGGAAGGAGGCAGAAGGGACATGAAGTAAATCAAGAGCTTGAAGACAAATATTATCTTCATAGGTGTCATATATTGTAGGGTATTTTGAGAATAAAAACGTGCATAATTTTAGACTAGTTGTTTTTCAGGGGGTCGCGGATGCAATGGCTCTACATTTTTTCGTCTTTGTGTCCCAAGATGAGATAGAGGAACTTAGTGGGCACAAACAAATCAGTAGAGCAATATCTTGGCGCTTATTCTTCTCTTGCAACGATGTTATCCTCCTGATTCATTCGTGCCCACTAAGGTCACTCTTTTCATCCTCGGTCACATTTTCTGACTTGCTCAAGTTCATTCACTTCTCGATCTAAATTGTATCAAACAAGCACGCATTCATAGAATTAATTCGTTTTTCAATGTTATGATTAAACATTATTAAAAGGGATTGTACTCAATCCCTTTTAACACGCATTCATAGTAATTCTCTCTGCAATACCAAAGATAATGCTAACTTCTATCACTGTTATTGGGGATATATTACACTAATACTGGCGTAGGTTGTAAAATACGTAGAAAATTCAGGTCGTCATAATAAGAAGATGGTGACGAGGCAATAAGTTCGCTCTCCCAGAAGATTCGACATCGAGACGACGCGCGTAATAATTTTCAAATCAAAGTTACGATCACGGTCAATTCATTTTTTTATTTATCGTTGTTTCGTCAGTAATTCTATAGTATAAAACGCCGCAGCGCCGTAGGAGATCAACTCAAGCGAGATGAATGGTTACGTGAATTGCGAAATGTGTCAAGTTTATTCGACAGATTTACTATGAAAATTTATTTACGAACTATAATATCTACAGAAAATGAGAAATTTGTCGAGAGAAAAGATTGGCCTCTACTAAATCTACATTTCATAATTTATATTAGATCTCAGTGCAGTTGGAAAGTTTTACTCGGGTACACTCCCTGTTTTAAAAGGGATCGTTAAATATCATTGATAAAATTCTTCTAAGAAAGTAGGCAATCGAGTTTGTCTAAACAACGAAAATCATTCGTAGCGGTAGGATATCGTGATCTACGAAATTATGAAATTTTTTTTTGCATAGAGAGAGGAGTCAGGTCTACTCAACAATGTGAAGATGAGAAATGGATTGGTGGGGAACTCGTTCATAGGTCTACGTCATCAGTTTTAGAAAATCGTTAAGGTTTACTCTCTGTATTTCTGCTACTTCTTCCAGGTGATCAACGAGTCCTCATCACAAACTTGCAGTCAAGAAATAGCATCCAAAGTTTTTGACACATTTTATATTAGGTAGAATTTATATTTCTTTCACAGGTAATACTCGCCTCGTACCGTTCACGCGAGAATTTTTATCTAGATGAGAATGGAATATTCCGTTCTTTGAGAGGACAAAATTGAAACATAAAACTACTGGAGTATCGAGATCTGGATTGATTTTCCTTCGAGTCTTCAAGCAAAAATATTGAAAAAATAAGTAAAGACATTTTCAACTTCCAGAGGTTTTCAAAAAAATCTCAAACGAGGAAAACAAAGAAAGTTGCCTTGAAATAGGTGCTTCGAAAAGCTGTCTGAACTTCAGAAGAATCCATGCGAGAACAGGACTCCAAACACAATCATGGTCATACATGAGGACGTATCTGGCAAAAGGGCGTCCTTACAATGTATTTCTTATGGGACAGACGCCCTTCTGCCAGAACCCTCCTCACATGTATCACATCATTGAACGCTCTTTAGCAATACAAAATCTCTTCTAATCCTCTTATCACAGAAAGCATGATGAGTAACATTTTAGTCACCAGAGGACAATTATAAAATATGTTAATCTATATAAATAAAACGCAATTCACAATGTGAAAGAGAATGAATTCAAGAAACTGTCACGTACATCAAAAAATCGATCTCGTGATTATCAAGTCCTCAACCTTAGATAGACTTGAGCTAGCAGGGTTGGACTGATGGAAATTCCCGGTGAGCCACGGGGTATTTCGGGCCGATCGGTCGACAAAGAAGAAAGAAGCATCAGAATCTAAAAATTGCTCTTCCGCGCGAGGGCCAGTTTGGTACAAATATTTTCCGAATGCTATTTTACTGTCAGTCCAACCCTGTCAGCACCTAAGATACCTTACAAGAATAATACTTCGACAATTTCTGTCCTAACCAATTTTTACTACAGTCAAAGAATTAGTTCGAAGGAGAGGGGTCGGGTATATGTCCATATTCTACACAAGCCGATGTTTATGAGATTTCTCTCTCCAACAGCACAATTATAATGAAAACTACTGGTGTGAGCTTGCCTCAATTAAGAAGTTATTGAAAAAAGAAGTTCTCAAAAAAAAGTTGAATAATTAATGGGATTGATCCGAATATTTAGTCTCTCTTTACACACATTCTCGGTTCTTGTTCTTTGCTGCAGACCTCATTTTTTTCATCGCTACCCATTCGAAAAGCGCATTCACGTGACTCGAAGATCTCCTTTCAGGATTATACTTCGAAGCACACATTGAGTAAGTATGCAGTC
The DNA here is from genome assembly GCA_035079385.1 of Aspidiotus rigidus. Taxonomy (NCBI): domain Eukaryota; kingdom Metazoa; phylum Arthropoda; class Insecta; order Hemiptera; family Diaspididae; genus Aspidiotus; species Aspidiotus rigidus. Next base: position 10,660,471 of record JAVHKY010000004.1, on the reverse strand, counting down.
TACTTTCGGGGCAAATATTACATTTGTCGGCGACTTGAATGATAAAAGCAAGTAAGAGATGATAGATTCGGTAAAAATATCCTCGGTTGACGACTGGACACCCGTCTGTCGGGGTATACCCCCAAAAGTTCCAATCTGAAAGTTCCAGAACCAAAAGTTCCAAACTAATAGAAGTTCCAATGTCATATATTGCGAACTATTACGACCAACATTTTGGAAGTCATTTTTCCAATTTAATGAGTAAGATAATTATCACATGGGTGAATAGTGAATAGGATTTAGGAGAATGATGAAGTGTATAATCATATAACCCTCGTTATGGAACCAATATAACGCAGTAATTGAACGGGCATCACGTACGAATAACAACTCAGAGGGATGGCACCATCGTTTCCAAACCGTTGTGGGGCGTCACCATCCAAACCTGTATGCCTTCATCAAAGAACTTCAAAAGGAACAAGGCGACACCAAATGTATGCTGAAGCAAATTGCCCTCGGCCAAAAGATCAGAAAACCAATGTCCCAGCATCGTCGGCACGCAGAGGACTGCATATTCAACTTGGTTACACGTTACAATACGTACGCGGATGCTAATAACATTTTGCAGTATTTAAAAGCTGTAGGCTACAATTTACACTTCTAAGGAAGAAACTGCAAATGTTATAATTTTTTATCATTTACATGATTTAATTTACTTATTTGGAAATTTTTGGACGTTTTCGTACATACATGTATTAAAATATTTTGGAACTTTCAATCTTTTGGAACTTTTAGATTTTGGCACTTTTGACTTTGGAACTTCATTTTGGCCATTTCGGTTTTGGAACTTTCAGATTGGAACTTATGGGGTATAATCGTCTGTCGGACGTAAAAATATTCAACTTTGGCTTGGATAAGTGATCTTCTAAAAACACAGAATCCATCAAAACTAGACTGATTAAAAGCCGAAGGGATTGTGTTTCACCAAACAAAATGGCATTCAATTGGAGCCATAAGAATAGAAATGTCAAACAAAATGATATCAAGATCGCAAAAAAAAAACCTCAACATTAAAGTTGAATTTTGTCCACCAATTAGAGGGTGCAACTTCAAAATCGATTTCTGTACTCCTCTAAATTTTTCGCTTCTACCTCTGACCACAAGCTTTCTTCAACTCCTCCTCACACTAAGTTGCAAAGAGCCAAATGTCTTTACTCCCCTACCAGATGTAATCGTAAACGTCTTCTCCAACTTCATGGAAGCCTGATTTGCTCTCAATTAGACAACGGTGCCCCAATAGACAGTCAATCTAGTAAAGTCTTGTCTGTGAGATTGGCCCTCGATGCATTACGCTCTAATCTTACTCTCAGCCCCTGCGCTGAGGCGGGAGAACCCTCTCTGAAATACTTCTTCCTAACCCTTCTCGCTCATTTTCTTGAAGCCATAGACCAATTCACTCAGGTTCCATTGTACTCTGACCACATAATTCTCTCCTCCTTCTTTTCGAATCTCAATACGTAAACCTCTCAAATCAAACCTTCACTCCTCATCATCCACCATTCCATGGCTAACCCCTCCCTCAGATAACTGACTCGATCTAGCCCAATATTCCCAAGACAACTCATTAGAGAATTTCCGACCCGTCGGCTCTGACGGATCTAAATCTAAACCCAAAAAAGGATACACAAACTCGACCAGAGACATAAATTGTCTCTGTTTACCCCGCCACTCTCTTCGCTCCTCAGCTCAAATTGATTCACTCTCATTTCTCCTAGCTATACACGATTCTCACCCAATTATTCCTTTAGTTTGACGCATTAATGTACGTCTGCATGAACTATCTCTTTGGATTTCAAGCCACATCAACTTCCTGGAACACGACGTGATTGACCTAGCCGCCATAGATTTCCTCCTCTTCCATAAAATTCCTGACCCTGTACTTCCTCTCTCCTACGACCTCAAAAACCATTACCGATCACCAATACTCGACTCGTAGCATGCCAGGAAAACTCAATGTTCAAACAAACTTAGAACAATCGAAAACAAGCCGCAGCCTCTCCTCTGGACTTCGACTGACTTATATCTTCCTCAAAGACCATTTCTGGCGAATGTGAAGTAGTGGACAAATACCTCAATATTCTAATGAAGAAATCATTCTCACCTACTTTGGAATCGGTCACGCACGTCTCTTTCATTCCAGTCTTTTTCTCAGTCCATTTACTCTCCCTACGTCCCAATCGGCTCAAAACCCTCCTTTTGTGCCTCGCTTTTGAAAGCCTCTTTTTTCCGTTTCTTCACGTCCTCCATCTGCCCTACGAAACGATACCGATACGGTCAATATAAGTCTCTTAGGTATCTGTTCTCAATTTACTTTACCCTCTGCTGTAATCTTTGATCCTTTCATTTGCACTCAAATTTTCACAATCTCTCCCTATTTACCTACTCCGAGCTGATAACCCTTAGAGCGGTTGAAAAGCTCGTGTAAGAAGAAAATAAACACTCATTAAAACTTTAAGTGAATTGCATGCTCGTGTTTGCACTCACATATTTCTTCCTCTCTCTTCTTGTCAACCCAATTCTATTTTCTAAAGTTAGCAAACAGAATTCTTCACCCATTTGCCTTTCATATTACAAACGTAATATAGGCCTAGTTGTCTCAGTAGCTTTACGGTAGTTTTTCGAATCTGTAAATTAGAACCGAGCCGCACCATCCATTCGAATCAATCGTAGTATCCTCGTGCCTGACTCGCTCCAACAACTTTCATTACTGTTAGTAGTTTCCTCTCTGACCTTCAGACAAACATTTGTAGAGCCTTTTTTTACACCACCTACACGTGTATATCGATTAAGAGAGTCACTTGTGAAAAATATTTCTATATACGAACCATAATTGTAGTGATTTCAGCTCGGCCAAATCAATCCAAAATAAATTCACATAAGTACCGAAGAGGGAGAAAAAAAAAAAAGTCAAGTAGGTACTAGCAAAAGTTCAAGCACGCGACTGTTATGTTTCCATTCCGACTAAACAGAAACTCATCCCGAAAACTAATCGTATTGAGTAATAATCACGCGCGTAATTCCAACACATTCCACACACTTTTGAACCGCGTGCACAGGGATTTTTGATGATATGGCAACAAGTTTGACGTAAATGCCGTATTTATTATTATTTTTCCTTCTTCGCTCTTCTTTTTGCTTATCATATCAGACATCATTCTCTCGCACAAGCCGAGAACACTCATCCCTTTTATCATCTGTTGTTTCTCTATATTCCCCATAGAATTCGAAAATAGTCATAGTCTATACTCATTTTTTTTCTCTATCCATATTTCTGCACTATATTAAAATGAACGCGTGGAATGGTGTCTCGTGTATTTTATTAATTAGCAGCACGCTTCACACTCGTTATAGCGAACGGCTGTAATTGCACCATGCAGTATATCTAAATACTACGTATTCTCTTACTCTATCGCACTGTAGTGGTTTCTAGTCCCTGAAGGACGTCATTTGGGGGTTTTTTTATCATCATTATTTCTTAGGCGAACGCATAATTGTCAGTGAATCGCGAAAGCGTATACATGCACATTATCGTTTTAAACAGAGACAGAGAGAAAGAAATCATACTGATTGAACGGCTGTCTGACCCATATGCAGGTTTAAGGTGCTTCATTACTTCGTGAACTTGAGCTGATCCTCTTTCTTTGAACCACCTGTGGACTGAATGTGTGAATTTGTGTTTGCTTATTGCTAACGAACTCGACTCATCATCTGATCTCTCAGAGATATGACCAGAGCCCGGTTTTTTTGGTAAAATACCGAAAACGTAGATTCTAGATACCGAAAGCATCATTTTTACCGAATACTGGGCATCAATTCGTCTGAGTACATCCAGGAAAAAGTTACATAAAAAAAAGTTTCTGTGCATTATTGGCGGGAATTTTTGGGAAGTCGATTCTCAAGTTTCATTTGAGCCATTGCAGTTTCCTACTTTTGGTTCGGGGGTAATTGGCTATTGTCAAAAATGATTCGCTGCTCTTGTCAGTTGGTATTGAACTTAAAAGAGAAAAGCGAGAAAAAAGTTGGCAAAGGAAAGAGTTTTGTCTACCTTTGGTTGAAGAAAGAATATCATTGGCTACTTGAAAACTGCTAAAAATGGCAATCAGACGTTGACTTCTGCTAGTTCTAAGCCGATTCACTAACTGCTTGAATAATTAAGAAAAACAACGTTAGTCAACCACAGGATTTTTTAATACAAGTTACAACGCTTTCGGCAGCAAAGGCCATCATCAGTGCCAAGCGAAAAGAGAACTGATAACCTTGAAGCAGGGTATTTCTCGCGAGGCACGTCTTTCATCGGCACCGTTATGTCGATGATGTACTTTGCCTCTGTGACAATCCGGAGACTGCTATGCACGAGTTTCTATCCTTCCTCAATGCCCGCTACTCGAGTGTGAGATTTACGTTGGAGATAGGGAGGACTGAGATCAATTTCTTGGACCTCCAAATTTCCCTCACAGAGCAAGGGCACCAGTTTGTTTGGTATTTATAGGGAATCCATTTCCTCTGATTTATACATCGAATCTTCTTCTTATTGCCATCCCCGACAGAAAAAGGCACCGTACATGGCTATGATCCACCGCCTTGTGTTCCTCCTCTCGAGGGAACCTCCTTCCGAAATAAACTTCACACCATGGAAGTCCTCGCCACCCGAAACGGCATTCACCTGGATATTGATCGTTTGGTCCAGAAGATGATCGCATCCATGAACCTTGGCCGGCTGACTTCCTATCCCCTTGTCCTCATCTGAGAGGACAAAATGGATCCGCCTTTTCTACCTGGGGAAATAAGCTCATGAATTGCCTAACGTTCTCAAGCCTTATAAATTTAGGGCAGGCTAGTACAAACTCCGAACTTTGGGAACCCAGTTAGGCTCTCCAAAAGACCCCACGTCACTATCGTGGGAAAATTTGGAGTTTATAAACTTTCGTATCTTGATTGTCCGGCGACTTATATGGAAGAGACTGAGACTCGTATTTCCAACTTTCCTAGCATTACTTTCAAGACTTTTCGAGTTACCGATCACAGGACCTAAGAGAACGTCATAAGCAAATGCCGGATTTTTCGGCACTAAAAATGAAAAGTTTTGGCACTTAATGTCGCATTTTTGGCATTATTCGGCATTTTAAAAAAATGAAGAAAACATGCGTTTTTTGTGCTTTTACAAATTCACGATCCGAATTATTACCAAAATTACGTGATTTTGACCAGAATAAACGATTTTCGGGGATTAAACACACCAATAAAAAATTCTAGGAATTTTTCAATCAAAATTTTTAATTTTTCAACATTAAACTAAAAATAATATTTTCAAAAAAAACTGCCCAATTTTTACCATAATTGCTGAATTTTGATCAAAATTAAGAAAATTTTGCCTAAAATTTTACAGTTTTAGATGATATTCAACAAAATGGTCTTTTTTGGCCATATTCGGCTTTAAACCCCGTTTTCGGCATTTATTCCATTTTCGGCAAGATTAAATTTGTTTTACAGGCCCCACTACCCCTAAAATGATCTTCCATCTGATTTTCAAGCTTTTTGGCCTTAGCAAAATAATTCGACAAATGCCGAGGAATCCGGGCTCTGGTCATAAGCTTTTCTAGTCTACTATCATATCTTTCTCAGGCTCTGACCCACTATATTCCTGTTCTTAACAATGGGACAATTCTTGTCAACAACCACGATACCTTCCTCAGAGAATTCACAACCACATTCCGAATCTCCATATCCCTACTTCGACTGATTCGCATTTTTTTTAGCGGAGAACCCGCTATCCCTTTTGTTGGAGGGTACTTCCAGGAAATTTTCCTCCGCGAGCGAGGTTGATGACGTCACGGAGAGGGGAGGGGGACTTGGAAAAATTTCTGCCTCCAAGCTATACATGGTAGAAGGGGGACTTGGGAAAATTTTGACCCTCTAGCCAAATGTGATAGGAAGGGGACTGAGAAAAATTCCTACCTTCGAGCTATATATGATAGGAGGGGGACATGGAAAAATTCCTGCCTCCGAGTATATATGGTAGGAGGGGGACTTGGAAAGACGACGGCTTCCTTGAAATTGCAGCGCGTTCCAAGTTGTCACTTCATGATTTTCAGGACTTGGAAAAACTTTAGGCTCTAGGCAGCCCTGCAATGGCATCTAATTTTCGTTTTTCAACTTGAATCCTTTTGAAAGTAATTGAAAATCTTTTTCGGATGCTCCATTTAATTTCCAGGCCACAATTCTGCGAGTCGCCTAAAAGGTCACGCTTCAGGGTTATCTTCTTACTCTTATAGTTTCCTTCCTGAATAATTATTTACCGAGCAAAGACTTTTCATAGTTTTGCCGATCCAGTCAAGTAAAGAGGCAACGGACTAGACATAAAAAGTCTTTTTCTACATAATTTCTCAGACCTACGGGCAAAATTCCATCTGCCCTCCCTTCCTCGGCACGTCTCAGCAGGTATTCAATGAAGGCAAAAAATGAGCATCCATAAAATAAACTATTCCAATCCTGAGCGTAAAGGTGCAATCATATCCATGAAGAACACAGAAGAGAAAGAATTGAACATCCACCACACACCTTAATTGTTATTTTGTCAAACTTGGGAAGCTGTATTGAAAAGGAAGTTTTTCAGCCGCAGCCCTAAAGAGAACAGGATGAAATTTCGTCATCTCCAGCTACAGGATTGTGCGACTATATAAAGAAAATCCCTCAACATTAAGAGAGATTCGAAAATTCATTCAATGGTAAGGTCATTGATAGGTTAATCAAATAGAAATTAGTGTCTTGTTCGAAATTTCTGTTACAAACGGGTATTTTTCGGATCTTCTTAATGCGTGGCGCGATTGACTACGCCGAGGAGCGGGGTTTAGGTAACCCCTGACAGTCCCATCACCAACCACCTTTCACCTCCTTACCAAACGGTTCATTTTTGATGATATAACCGATATTATCGTTCGGCTATTCTGACTTTGGGCAACAATACTGGAGAATCAAACACTGAGCCAAAGAATGCCATGCAACACTTGCTATATAAAATGCTGAATAAACAACTGGAGAAACCAAGTTGTTGTACTCGACTCTGTGGACTGGAAAAACCAAGACCGCCCTTTAACTACTATGCAAGAGAACAATACTAAAACTGAAATCATACTGCTTCTACACGCGAATCCGGTCGCCTTTTACATATGACGGGTCACGCCGTATTGTGCGCATTCTCGTATACCTCGAATATTTATTTAACTAGCAAAAATCAACGGCCGTCTCTGATTGGTTAAGACGTCGCGAAATCGCTTTTTCGTTCAAAATATCATAGCGACTATGTAAAACGGGATTTCTTCTAATATCGACGAATCAGAATCGTTCCTCTAAAAGTCGTCTTAAATCAGTCTCATTATTGGTCTTTTAACGAGGAGTCTTTTCATATAAAATCGTATCCCACTATAATCGGCAGCTCAGTCAAGTATTGTACAACGGTAGTTATCTCGGGATTGTTTTACTCTCGTTCGCTCTGACGAAATTGTCAGGTCGTAAAATAGACAAAATTATGAGGTCATGATATTTCAAAGCTTTAAAATACTTCAACAGTATCGGCAAGTCCAAACTTATTTTCTTCACCTCTCGCAAATGCATCATTGGGTCAAAAGAGGGGCCAATAACCTCAAAGACGAGATCATATAATAAGTACCTAAACTTCTTCTTCAAATATGAGATTGAAGAAGTTCAGAGTTTTGAACGAAAGGAAGCGAATCTGAAAAACGTTTCAGTGAGATCAGAATTATACCACATCTTGCGATCATATTAAGGGAAAATAGCTCTTATTTTTATGCATATTTCATTACACTCTTCAAAATCGTAGGTTAGAATAAGATTGCGTCGTCAACTATAAATGACTGAAGGGCAAATTCTTTGTAATGGCATATTTTCTACGCTAGATGAAGGTGACAGTACGAGAAATACGTTAAATTAAGTCAACTCCTTGCACATAGAATACAAAAAAAAAAAAAAGTACTCACTTTATACTCACTAATATACGCTAAACAAACGAACATCAAAATGTTTATGATTTCGAGGAGAAATACGTAGATGGAGACACTAATCCTTGCATATTAAAAATCATCAACGTGTAATACGACAAGAACCAGTAAAACGCTATTTGAGCAATCCAATCCACCCAGTATAGCCTATTACATTGACAATAAAACGTAGGTAGAAATTAAAAAGAATTCATCTCCGAATGTGCAAAATTGCTACAGAAACTCTCGGCACTCACACTTTCAATTGCATTCTAGCTTTCGGTAGAGTGGATAATGGTTCTTTCATAACGAACTGTCTGGCTCCCAGAAGCGTGTTTATCAAATATTTCACCCGATCCACTTTTATGTTACCTATGTAGAATATCTTTTTCTCGTCTTCCCTCATCTTCGACGTTAATTCGATCGTTCGTTGATTCTTGAATGTCCATTTTCTGGTCGTAAAATACTGTAATACCTGCATACCAACGTAGATCCGTTTCTGTACGCGAACCATGCTGTAATACGAAAAAATTTATCGAATAGAATACCTAGTGCAAGTAACTTCACAGGGGGGCACTTCCATTAAGACTTACGCTGTTTGTATACTTACAAGGTTTTTTGACCGCATAAGAACAGTAGGGCATCGATAAAGTAGGCCGGTATTATTTGAAAAAAGAATACGACTAGGTAATGAGTGATCGGGTTCATGCGAATAGTTCCGTTCGGAAACCATAGGCCAGCTTCGAATGGATATTCGTAAGTAAGTTTTTTACCGTCTTTCAAAATTTCTCCCCAAGTCATAGCCTCGATATCACCGTTCGATACATTGTACACTGGTATTTGATCCTCTTTCAAATTTCTGCAAATAAAATAAAAGAGTGTAACGTACATTGGTTGATAGGGTTGGCGAGCAATTTTTAAAAACTTCCAAGATTTTAGGATGCTTTTGTGAATGATATTTCTCGAGGAAATTTCCATTTTTGAAACGGCGAGGTCTATCTGAAATTTGTGAGACGAAAAAGACGTCACGAGCTAATGACGTCATGAGTGACCTTGACCTACTTTGGGCACTCTGAGAAATTTTGAACTTTCTGTACCTAGTATATGAGGCTAGGCCGCAAGATGACCAGTACAAGAATACCAGATTCCAGGTTAAGAAAAAGGGGTGGAGGACGTCACCGTACAATAAGCTATGATATCGATGTATCATGATCGATAAAACCTGAGGCTCGTTCGGTCCCTTCTCACTCCTAACTTATAACAGAAGTTTTGAATCATTTGAAGAAAATGTAGATAGAACGTTTTCCACGAAAGGGAAAATTCCTAGTAATTTTACTTCATCTCAGTAGTTCCATTAGGGAATTTTGTTTGAGTAAATGATCAGGTTTATTTTTCGACTCAAGTGTCGCGTAGTAAGGGGAAGCTCCTTCCCTCATCTTTGTCGCTATAAGTTTTCAGCTCTACTAGAAGGAGGAGTATTCTTCTGACAAAGTTGTATTCGGTCTTATAACTCACGTATTACGTCCACGTTCCCAAGCGATTGCGATAATGGCATTAATAGCGATATCGACGGGTACAACTTCGGCGCGAAATTCTTCGGCAACCATCATAGAACGAATTAATCCTTTACCCGCGGCCACCACGACTCCAACCGGTCCATTCAAACTGTCTACCCATCCAGGCGTCGGTTCCTCCAAAGCTGGTGTAACTGTATAAGGTTGAATTTCTTGTTAGTTTGTGCATTCTGGTCGACAACTAAAAAGTGATGCACAATTCACTCACCGATGGAAGGTCGTGCAATTGCTACAGGTATTTTCTCCGCGTATTCTGCGACAAGCGATTCAGTCAGACGTTTGGAAAAGGTGTAACAATTTGGATGACGTCCGAGTAATCTGTAAACGATTTCATGATTATGTTTATTAATTCGAAGTTTTCTACATGAATTTTGATCAAAGGATGTGTGATTGGCAAAGCTTGGAAATGCCATATTTCCACAAAGTAACACTTGTTTTCGTCAGTGAGTCGAAAAGGGAAAGAAAAGTTGGCAGTACAGGTCATTGGAGTGGAAGAAGACAATCTCCTCGATTTATACAAAGTTCCAATCTTCATGCAGGTTCGTTGTGACCGAGGGACCAGCCTAACCTGAGGAAGAACTTGAAGAGTGTGTATGAATGGTAATTCATGGACGATAGAATTAGTTGAAAGGGGTCTTGGAGAGCAAGTAAGGATAAGAGGGAATCAGATGGTGTAAGGAATTTGTGGAAAGGAGAGAAGTGAGCGAGAAGGGAGACGCGGGTGAATACGGTTTGACGGTTAGGAAGGATGGGATGTCACCTTAAATGAAGACTGCATATTCGTATAGTTGGCAAATCACGCGGAAAATTTGGCGAGCCGACCAATTTGATCATTTTTGAAGGTATTTCAGCTGGCAAGATTTCCACCCCCCTTGCCAATAGTATAGCCTTAATTTTTTGTTTGCCTCGTTGATCTGTTTATGACTTCTGTACATTGAAGATTGGTTCAAATTCTCCTCACTAGGCGACTGGAGAGAGTTTTCGAAGATTTCGACCATTGAGAAGTATATGAGAGAGGAAGTGGGCCATAGGAAAATTCCGACCATCTTGCTTTATGAGAGGGGACTTGAATTTTAAGCTATTTAAAAGAAAAAAAAAAAAGAAGGACCTGGAAAACTAATTTAGATCAAGTAATCGACTCAAATCGATTACCGAAGTCGAACCTAGGAAGAAGATTCTCCGTTCGCCTCAATCAACGCAGTTAATGAGAGACGAATGAAAGCTGAGACCATGAAGAAATGTCTTTGAATCAAATTAAAAAAGGAGACGAATTCAATTCTAACGCAGGATCAGTGAAACGGAGTGAGTTTTTTGTAAAGAGAATTCAAGAATTGTATCCCTGACAAAGAAGTATGGAGTGTTCCTCTCTTCCTAATCGCTAAAAATGATGTCACAAACAAAATCAGCTTTCTCCCTATGCGAATGACTTCAGTATCTCTCACTGACTTACAACCCCAAACGGGCAGCGAGATTACTCCAATTAACACTAGGCAAAATCTCCGAATGGTCATCTGTCAAGGTGTTATTCTAGAAAGATACTCACGCCCTACGTCTCTTCGTTATCTGCGTCCACCCCCCAATCTTTTGCCGAGTTCCTTGGTATCACCTTTAGCTCCGAAACCCACTGGACCCTCCGTATCAAAATTTTAAGAGCGAAACGCATGAATTCCTTGTACGTTCTCAAATAAGTATCACATCTCCGTGCCGTCTGTAACCACTAATTCCTCTTCCAACTCTACAATAGTCTACTTGTTTAAAATTCTTCAATTTACAGCCGCTTCAAACAAAACAAATTTGAAATTGCTGGATCTTCCGACCTTGATTGCCCTTGGCAAAATACGCACCAACGTTGCACTCAGCCTATATCTTCAGGCAGGGATTTCCCCTCTCCGTTACTGCGCTCGTCAACTCGAAACCAACTTTCTAGCCTCAACAGTCCAATACCAAAAACATTCCATGTTTTCAAGTGCTCTCAGCTCAGTAATTCATCCCTTCTGTGGCATCAATCCCATATAAGCACTTATCTCAATATTAGGACCTTACCTCCATATTTTTCATCTACTTCCCCTTGGTTAATTTCTATCCCTGATGTCCGTTTCGATCTTACTAATATGTCAACATAACATCAAAAAAATCATTTCTTCAGAATTTCCCTTCAACCTTCCTTGCTATATGGACGGGTCCAAATCGGAGCCCAGAAACGAATATGCAGTCTTCATTCAAGTTGACAACTCATCCTTCCTAACAGTCAGACCTACCGCTAAATTCACCTGCGTCTCCCTTCTCGCCCACTTCTCTCCTCTCCACAAATTTCTTACACTATCTGATTCCCTCTTATCCTCACTTGCTGTCAAGACCCCTTTCAACTAATTCTATCGTCCATGAATCCTCATTCTTCCTCATCTTTCAACTCTTCTCCATGGAAACCGGAACACTTCGACTGACCTTAAGAAACATGACGCAGTGGACCTTGCCGCGAAGCAGTTACTGTGTTTACCTTCCATTACCGATCCTTTCCCTCCTTTCTTCGTATGATCTCGAAGTCCATTACTGCTCACGCATCCTCTTCTCCTGGTATGATTCCTGCTCCTTCTCATCCTCCAATAAACTCCAACCTATTACAAAATTCACGTGTTCTTTAATGGAGTTGAACGAGGGTTGGCAGGGAACCTGTTTTGTGGAGCACGTGGGGTCTGAAAAATGTTGACGTAGCAGATCTATGACGTCACAGGCCTGGACTTTGGAGCTATGTGTAATAAGAGGGGGACTTATAATACGTTAAAAGGACGTTCTGAGTCTTATAGTGTTTGAAGCGTCTGGCTTATTGAAGGGGCTAAGTCAATTGTGTATGAAGCATTGCATATCTAGTTATTCAAAGGAGCTATTTTTCAGGCTATATACACCGACCACCGAGCTGTATATGATAGGAGGGAACTTGAAAAATTTTCGAGCTACGAGCTTTGCCGGCCAGTCGGACTGCGGACGTTTTCTCCAAACAAAAAAAAACGGTAAAACAGGTTCCCTGTTAGTAGTTCTTATCCCTTAATCTACTTCAAATCGGTCTTCCCGACGCAAAGAAGTCATCCTAACCCGTCTGAGAGTAGGCCATACCCGTCTCACCCTCTCTCTTCTTTTTACGCCTCTTACCTCGTTCATGTTTATACACTTACAGTACTGCAATGCTGAAGATCCATTCGTTCAACACTTCTTTCTTCTTGCCTAGCCTTCAAAAACATCCGAGCCCATTCTGTTTCTTCCTGTATCATAAACTCACTCTCAAACAATTATGAGAACATCATTAGGACAATGAACTATCTCCAGTCCATTTATTTCTATAACACCATCTAATTCATATTCATCCTACTGCAAGATCATCACCGTGTGATTACAAAAAAATTGTCGAGAAGAGTCAACTTATCAGTGACTCCTCTCTGTGTTTCCATTTTCATCAATCAAGTCTTTTTTGTGAGAGAGTGATTAGTGAAAAATGACAAGAGAAGGGAGCGCCACTTGAACGTGGCAACTCTCTTATCTTATAATCATTTCTTTTAGTTCCCATTTTCAATCTTTTCGCAAAGATTGAGGTCAGTATGCATAAAATATCCTCATCTTCGTAGACATCATTTGTACTACTTGAATTCGATAACGAACCTGGGTGTGATCATTTCCAGCGTTCTTTCGTCCATCCACTGACAAGCCTGCATAACGTCGGACGGACTGACCGGTGATGGGTAAATAATCTCGTCCAAAACTTCGTACTCACAATGGCAAAAGGCCGTAGACAAATGAATGAATGCCTGGAAAATACGCGCGTTATAAATGAAATCGAAATTAGATATCATTATTGGAGGATTCTGACACAGTAATTACAACTTTGTTGACATTTGAATGATCATACTCGTTATCTGACACACTAATTTTCTCGGGTCATTTTTTATGCGAAGAAACATTTGCAAATTGTGGAATGAATCTCATTGCGCTAAAAACAAAATATCGATATAGGTATACGTAATTTAACGTTGATTTTTCGCTCATTTTTATCTACGTAAATGGCATTCGATGGCAATAGACAAGAACTGCTACACAAATCAGACCCAACTCGCACGTTATTTCTTTTTTCTTGTGCGCCAGACTTAGGCGTGAACCACGTCCAAGTTTACGTAACGTAGGTAAACAATTTATACGTCTTATGATTCGGACTTCATTGCATGCCATAATAAAAACGCTCTCACCCTCGGTACGTTCTCGCAAACTAGTTTGTAGTCGCTATAGTGAGGTTAATCGAGGTTAATGGCGCTGCTCTGGAAGAGAAATTCAAAAAGTAGAAGAAAAAAATCACGACTCGCTCCTACGCTACCTACGTCCGCAATTTGTTCGTAAATTTCCGGTTCGGATACGAGTTTTATTGTGAATTATTCGGATAGTTTAAAAATTCCCTTCTGCCTATATTTTTTATCGAATAAACGTAGGCAAAAAACATTCGAGACACACGATAATACAAATCGCGATGTCGCGAGAAACTTACTTTCAAATTTTTCATTTCACAAGCCAAATCTAAAATTTTCTTCGTACCCATGGTGTTGTGCTCGATCGCGGGCTTCATACTAGCCTCCAAACGTAAGGACGCGGCTCCATTGAAGACGACCGATACTTCTTTGATGAGCGTTTCTCGCATTTCCGGACTAATACCTAAATCTTTTTGCATGATATCTCCTTCCACGGCAATCAACTTTTTAAATGACGATGGATTAATTTGACGTAATTTGTCGAATACCTGTACAAAACAACTAATTAGAGAGCTGTATATATAGTGATCAAAGACGGAGACGGACAACTATCAATCAAGTTTATGATTATGGGTTGAAGGTGGTAAGCTTTATATTGCTTACCGGTAATCTGCTCAGTTCTTCCATTCTCGTAACCGGACTCATCCCTTTTTTCGGCCGGCAAAGCACATAAATCGCTTTGATATTCGTACACACGCGCAGCAGCTTTTCCAGTAGCACTTTGCCCATGAATCCAGTACCGCCGGTTACGAAAACGCTGCGACCGGCGTACCATTCTACAACGCTGTCCTCCTTCATGACCAAACCTAAAACAAACGAGAGAATAAACGCGAATTAGTCTCTCAACTCAACGTCACTTTAAATTTTACGAGAGTATTATCGAAATTTTGCACATCGGGTATCGAACTTTTTCAAATATGACACAATCGAAATGCGAATTTAGTGGCGAACAATTAAATTTCCGAGCCCTTGATATTTTGAATGATTACATTTTTGCACCAGCCAAACATCGAAGGTCATGGACCGTACCCATCACGCAGGCCGATCTCCCGTAGAGTTGAGATTCGCTGACGCGTTTTTAACGTACAGTAATGAGTTTTAAATGATGCAGCGGCTACTTAACAAATATTTTATTTCATTTTCGTCTTACTAATAGAGCAAACGAATTTGAGTCAAGACCAAGTCTTTCGCATTACTTCGCTTTTCTGTTACACGATATACGCGCGAAAAGATTGGCATAATTCGTGATTTCATCAGGAGCTCGATCGATGATCATTAGGCGCTCATGCGCGTTCATCGCGAGAGAGATGTTAACGAGGAACTTGTCTGGGAGGAGTAGAAGAGTATATCAAGTTCTTAAAATGTATCCGCGTTAATCAATCAGAACACACGTTATAATTATACACAAAAAATATGATTTCTGTTTTCGATTAGTCGTTTTGAAATCACGTTTTAACGATGAGAGATTTAAATACGATTTTCGTATTTTTAACTGCTTGACGACGGAAAGAGAGAAATTGGACTTCATGATGGTCGAACTAAATAAAGAAAATAGGCTTGGAAAGAACAAGAGGTAATTGATTCATTAAAAGTACCGTATAGGAGAGGGAAAACTCCGAACTCGTTTCTCACCCACGACGCGATGGTTCCATTAAGCACATTAGTCAAAAAGAGCAAAAACTGTTCCAGGTAGCCTCAAGACTCAAACTAAAATATTAGTACGAGTACCTTGTATGAAGCTGCTCAAAACTCAAAATTTCTTGACATCCTCGTTTCATAATTTGCCTACTCGTGTATTTGAAAAGTATACTAATGCCGCGGTCAAAAGCTCTATGTATAGCTAGAAATTCGAAATTCCTTCAATCTTATTGCTTCTGCATGGTCGTAAGAAGCTCCAGATTAGGCACACGATGACGAAGATTTCCTTTGATTGAACCCAAAATATATTTCTTAAAAAAATTAGAAGGATTTTCCTCAGTCGAGTCAGGAAAATAAAAATTACAAAAATATTAATGCTTGAAACTGAGGAAAGGACTAGAGAAATTGTCATGATGAGACTTGTTTACAAGTAAATAAATCTTGACTATGAGGGCAAAAATATGTAGCTCGCTTAGACTCAGAGGTTTGTCAGACAAACTTGTTTTTGTACCGCTACGCAGAAACTCAGAGATGAGATAAAATCAGTCTTTTGACCAACAAAAACAGGCACTCAATAAGCATCGGCACTATGACGTTCAGCTGCCTATTTTATCTGCAAGTTTAGTGCAACGCAACCTACACAAAATGGTCGTGTGTGTGCGATTCTGAACGATTTGGCGCAAAGGTACGTACCTATTTGGACCGTGCATTCCTAGAACCTCACTTTTGAAGGAACTAATGTCCACACTAACACATCAATTTTCCATAGAACATATTCTAAATCCCCCGTTCTCCTTACCAAATTCTCTGGTTTCCTTATCAATCGATGCTAGCGACCTTATAATTTGCCCTCTCCAATACTACACATAGCAGACTGAGACGCGTTATTTCCCCCTATTACCAATAATTCGTCTAGTAGGACGTTTTAGCATGTACACCGGGGAGCGCGGCGCATTTATTCGCATTATTTTGAGAAACATTTTTAAGAAACAGCGTCAAATGAAAAATTGAGGATAAAATATTTTTTCCTATTATAATTTCCTTAGTAGGCGATAGAGTGAAAAAAAATACCAAAATTTGCATTTGGGGGGGGGGGGAAAGGAAATTTTGATGAAAATTGTAGTCAGGTGCTGGGAACAACATACATATTAAAAATCCCACCCTCTAAACCCAATGCAAAATTTATGTGACACGTTTTAGCCCCCCAAATATGGTTTTTTGTCAATATCTCAAAAACTTGAAGAGATAGGAAAACATTTTCCAATCCAAAATTGTTCCTCGTGAAATTCTACATAAGATACTCTATTTGAACATCATCCTAGGCCTATTTGTTGGCCTGAAAAGTTCGCGAGAAGTTCTCAACTTTCAAAAATTTCCCTGTTTTTTGTCTATAACACGGAAATAAAGACTTCTAGAGAAAATTTATACATTACCAAAATTATTTGCAACAAATTTTTGTATCTGAGAATTGCACCCCCGATTCCTAGCGCCAAATTTGTTGCAGCCCCCAATTTGATTTTTCGCAAATATCTCCCTTGCGAAATTGTACATAAAATAGTATATCCATGTAAATCTGAGGTACGTTCAGAAACGAGTAACCAACGTCTACCCATAGCAAAATATTTCACCGAGTAAAACTGTACTCTGGTTGTTGTATCTTAATCCAGTCCGGACTGGATTACGAAAATTCTTCCCCGGTACTCAAAAAGCACGTTTAGCCGGACTTCCTGAACGGTACCGAGAAATTAACCGGAGTAACCCTGAGAAATGTGGGAGTGGTTACTCCGGTCAAGTAGAATGAATTTCTGAACGAATTTTCAAAAAATCTGTAACCACACGCTGGTTATGCGTTTCTGAACGTACCCCTGTATCCACTGATTTTGGAGTGCGACGTTGTCGCTACATTCCGGTCTTATATAAAGTAGGCCGTGTTTGGACACTGACAAGAAACTCCGAACAAGTTGAAATGTCAACAAAATGTAACATGACGTTGCACTGCTAACGATCAATTTGGACTGGGAATATTGTAGGCGCGCCAGAGTCGATTCACGAAAATCGATAAGAGGAGTACGTTGCGAAGTAATATCCGTAGAAAAAACACAAAGAACCAAATTGAAAGAGCGTAAAATTTCCTATAAGGTTACTTGATTTTCAATTAAATCAGAGCAATTTTTCATTTCCCATAAGAATTACATTGAAGAGATTGTCGACGCTAGCGCAGCCTGCAATATGTCCAGTCCAAATAGGCGTTAAGTGCAGAGATGGAAAGGAATTCAATAACGCTATCGCTTTTCAATTTCGCTTCTGACCTTCGGAAATAAAGCGACCGCTTTTCACTTTTTACTTTTTTAACTTTTGTTTGCATTTTGCTTATGCTTTTCGCTTCCAAAATAGGTATTGCTTTTTGCTAAAAACTTTTCGCTTTTCACTTTTTCACAATTTTCAGAAACAAACAAAGAAACAACAAAAAAAACAACAACAAAAAAACCAGTAGGAACGCAAAAATGAACAGCTATTGCTTTTTGCTTTTTTGACATTCGTTTCGCTTTTTGCTTTCGCTTTTCACTTTTTCACAATTTTCAGAAACAAACAAGCAAAAAAAAAGATAGGAACGTAAAAATAAAAAGCTATTACCGTACTTTTCGCTTTCTTGACATTTGTTTTGCTTTTTGCTTTCGCTTTTCGCTAAAAACTTATTGCTTTTCAATAACTTTCCATCTCTGGTTAAGTGTGGTCAAGATGCAACAGGGTTGCAAAAAAACAGTTTTTTTCAGTTTAAAACAGATTTTATGTTTAAAACTTGTTTTAAATTATGGTTTTTAACTCCTTGTCTAAAACACATTTTAAATATTATAAACATAGTTTAAAACCGTTTTAAATCATTCAATTATTTTTTGGGACACATTTTAAGAGATTTATGTATCGTTTTAAACACATTTTGAATGTTTTAAACCGGTTTTGAACATCGTTTAAAACGACGTTTATTAAAACAACATTCCATCTTTTTTTTTTTTTTTACTTTTTCAACGCTAGAAAAATCGTCAAAACATTCATTTTTATTGATGAATAGGTAATAATGAAAATACGAAAAAAAACAAGGTTTTTAATGTTATTGAAAAAAACAAGTTTAAAACAAACAAAAAACACATTTCCGTTTAAAACACAATTTTGAATTTTTTGTGTGTTTTAAACATGTTTCAAACACGTTTTAAACATCGTTTGTTTGAAACATCGCCACCCTGAGATGCGAACACTTGACACGCGTTTTTGTGCCAAATTGTCCGGTCAGCACTAGTGTCGTGCACTACTAAAACGGGAAAATTGATGGGCGGTGCGGGTGAAGGGCGGAAGGTTTCCTCAAATCAATCTGAATCAGCTTCGTTCCTAAGTTATTTTGAGATTACTCACTAAACATTTGAATGAAAACATCGCCCTGCTCCCGTTCTCAATTTTTCCGTTGTTACGCTGTCAGCCGGTGCGGCCAACCCGAATTTCTTGAATAGAAGCAAAAGACTATAGTCATAGAAAATCCGATGAGATTGAAAAAAACTACAGCCCAACAAACGTGGAGGTCACTCCTTAGCCCTTAAATCGCTCTGGTCCAAATCACAATTGCAGTTTTGATTTTCTGAACCTCTTCAAGAGATGTGTGGGAATTTTTGCAGGAATTTATACATGGAACAAGGATTTTTCAGATTGCCTCCTATTGAACAACAATAAATGAAAAAAAAATCTGTGCAGCTGGCTCGCAAACGCTTCTCCTGTAAGTTCCAAAGCCGGTTCATTTGCTCTGGGGACAGTTTTTCTGTGCAGGGAGTTTCTAACTATGCCATTAACTTTTTCGACATGAATATGTTTTTAGGCTGAGGATGATTCTGAAATTTACGTCATGAAATGACCTGCGCTACAGCGACTTAGAAGAAGTCGATATTGATATTATATCGATAGACATATTCATGATTCAATGTTTTTCCCGAAAGGGAGAATCATTCATTTTTTCAACCAATTTCCACGGAAATTTCATTAAAAAATTAGCAATACTGCTCGAATTTCTGAGTCACGCGTAAATATGCAGTAGAAGTTTCACACCTAATTAACATCGTTAATGATTCGAACTTCGAACTTCTCGATCACGATTTATTTCAAATAAACTACAGGCATTCCCTCCCCCTCAAGATTCTAATTTCTCAACAGGGAACCAATTTCATGAGGTGTTCTTCGGGGAAATATTCGCCGTCTTTCTGACAAATTGCAGTTCCGAGGAGGCCCGAGGCTTTGATTAATTTCATAGACTTATATGATTTCAACTTTCGAGCTTTATCTATCGAGAAAGGAGAGATTTGGAAAAATGTGGATTATCCAACTGCAGATAACAATACTGAGGTTAAGAAGAGTTGCGACATTGTGGGAAGGAGAATTGGAGAATGTATAAATCACGTGATTTAAAAGATTTCGACCAGTAAGCTGACCCATGGATTAGGAGTAAAATGTGGTTCTAAAGAGGATAGGCGCGATGCTCCGACTTACTTCAGGGACTTAAATAAATTTCCACATTCGAGATGAATATGTAGGTAGTTATTTACACGAAGTAAAAACTCTCTCAGGAAAGGGACTTGAAAAATCTCACGACCGAGGAATATGACTGAAACCATACTCAAGAGGTACACCGATCATAGTACTGAATCACTGAACGAAGGACAAAACTGCAATAGGGATTTGGACCAGGACTATTTAAGTAGTTTTTACCGCGGGTCAGATTTCGTGGTTGCTTATAGGCGGGCAGGCCGAAAGTAACTTGTCCTCGAGTCTTCGCTCTTCTTTCATCTTACTTCATTGCTCTTCATCATGGATCACCCTTGGTGACCACGTCGGTCGCTTCGTTGAATAGCCCCGACTTGAATCATACAAGAGGTAGACCGAGCATAGTAATGAATCATTGAACGAAGGACATGATAAGAATAAGGAGCACTGGGCCGTATTCTGGGCTGCGCTGTTGACTACGGAGAAAGGAGACGCTGCACATTGTCGACTCTCAATCCTCCGCACGTTCACTCGCGTTGTCCATGACAAGGTCTAGTGCCATCCTTTTATCATGTCGTCTGTTCAACGTCTTGTACGTGCTTATAATTGCCGATGTTTAGTTTTCTTGTATGCTCTAAAAGTTGAGAACACTCTGGCGATATAGATCAATGAAGCTAGGGGAGGAGGGAGGCGTAAATCCAACTAATTATTCTTTCTGATTAATGTTAGGCCCCCAATATCTCGGAGCACAGCCCTGCCCTTCCACCGCCACCGTAACTCAAATTCAGAAGCTTACTAAGCATAAAAAGTTGGACTTCTAAGGTACATATAAGAACAGTGAAATCTGAAAAATTATGGGCTCTTAGCACCTTGCAAAGCACAGATTTTGATAAAATGTGATGAGCCATGAAAGACTGGAGAGAATTTTTCCCCCAAAATTGAGTATAATCCATCTCCGGCACCTTTTTTAGACGTTCGAACGCGATGGATAAAATTTCTATGCAAGGTATCCATCCACGTTATTCACTTCCTTCAGGCCACAAAATACTCCATATTGCCCATTAGTGACAATTACATTGAAGTATGGTCAACTCAAACAGAGACTTCTAGATAGCTCACCTCTGGAAATTTTTTCCACTTATTCTGGACACCTTTATGTTAATATACGCCTCAATTTCACAATTGCATCCTTGAAAAATTCATTTCGAAATCGTTAACTGCCTACTAAATGCATTAATAGTCCGTTTTACTAGAAAAAAAACATGCATTAATTTTCGATGTGATCGGTCAAGAGAAAGAATTTAGTTTATTTATCAATCAACCATTATTACATCCAGTTAATCATCAATTTTGACATTGGTAAGACTGGACCTTAATCAAACAAGAGTACATAAGTATAAATTTATACGGTATTTCGTGATCGAAAAGAAATAGGTGCCCTAAATTGAGCTCAAATATTAATTCACGATTCCGATGAAGGCGATTCAAGGTCCTCTCGGACTAACGTGCTACATCCGAGTGTGCTCTTTCGAACCCATAAGTTGTAGGCAGTCGATAAGCTCACCTTGAAAACGGGAAAAGGAGGAATGCTTCCGAACTATGATTAATTTTCAATTCATAGAATACATGATTTAGTCGTCAACTTAATGTGCCGTTATCTCATCGGCTTTTTTAATTTCTCGAAAAAAATTTATAGTAACTTCTTCTGGATATCGCGTTTACCAAGAAATAGGTACACTATACGTTAGTAAGCTGTACGTAAATGTGACTCTTCTCGACGCGACCATCATTTATCCTGAAGGCTCTCGAGCGAAAACGAACGCGATTATTTTTTACAATATATTTATTCGATACTTTCGTCACGATTATCATCGAACGTCTTTCGAAACGGCTCACATTTCCCGTCATTCCGTTACCGCAACTCCGAAAATAAATTACACGCATTCTACTTTTGTTATATACCATCGAAATATATATATCCATATTTTTTTGGTCAAATAAAATCAATGCACGATTCGCAAACCGCCGAATGACATTTGACTGTCGGATACAAACTACGGGTACTAGGCTCGTAGTCCAATATGTGTACCTACGACAACGAGTCTGGAAATATTGTCCCAAATTTTTTTCTATATTTTGTCGCGCTTGTTGCTATTGATTTTATCGATATTCCACGAGCAATTAAAACGAAGACGCAGTAGAAAAAAAAACTATCTTACCAGCAGTAGACTACGGATGGTGCGTGAAAATTACATAAAACTGTGATTACGGCCTTAGCCATTTAGAGGATTAGAAGCGTGGAAACGACGACCTATTTTGCCAGATGTTAACGCATCGACTCCGGTTAGTCCGGTTCCCTTGCGTAGAATTCTTTTCACTTTAGTTTAGACTAAAAAATAATATTATTATGTATACACGTTCATAAATACAAATAAAAAGTAAATTAATAGCAATGGCAAAAGCAAAAACTTGTAAATATACTTCTATGACCCGGCGAACACAAATCAAATTTTGTTAACCCTTCTTATCTCCGGATACATCGTCCGGCATTCGATTGCCGGCTAATTTTGTCTATTATTAGCGAGAAAATATTCGAGGTCGCGAGTATCGAATGCCTTATACTTAGTACGAAAATGCGGCAATTAACGCTTTATGCCTGGCCAAGTACGTACATATACTCGTACTGATTCTTATTAGGACTGCATGTGAAACGAGCGCATCAAGTTACTGTATTATAAAATTATACTATGTACACAGTCTTCTCCTTCGTGCCTGTATGGACTTGTTCCTCATAGCCTAATTCATTTGCTTATTTTAATCCAAGAGTAACGGAGAAGAGTCTGCAGACGAAAACAACTCCGAAAGCAGAAAAATGATATCGCACACGTTCACGATGAAAATAATATTATGGAAAAAGAAAGTACATATTATATTTATTTATGAATGAACTTCCGCGCTAGCTCAAACCGGTTTCTTCGAATTACTTACGAACAACTCATCGAGCTTATAATAAATTTGTAGGTAAAATTACGCCTCAAAGGTTTGATCATGCGCGACGATAAATTCGCAATTTAATTACAAAATAAATTACGAAGGGGCTTTATGTCAGAAAAACGGTTGAAGTCCAATTATCACTATACTGAATAGGAATTTCAAGTGATGACGTATGGTGTGTGCGTGAAAATATTCGAGTACAACCAGTTGGATTGCGTCCAGAACATTCGATGAAAATACCCGGTGTTGATTGATCGAATTGAAACGGGTGAATTTTATTTGCTTCTGATTTGTGGATTTAAAATTTAGGGATGGGTTGATCTAGGAAATGAAATACTTTACAACTCTCGGAAGAGGAGGGTGGGGCATCTTCCCCCTTCTTAGCATGAATTGTCAATTCCCCCCCCCCCTATCGACTGCTTTGATTCGTCAACCCTAAAGCGGATGAGCCATACAAAAATATCGACTTTTAAGCTAGATATACCTCAAGGGCCGTATGAAACTTGAAGAACCGCGAGCGATAAGAGTTGTAAAAATAGTGATTTTTTGTAGTTACAAGTTTGTAAGACGAGAACTTTCAAAGGCACCCTTCAGTAACGGAATGGCTTTGTGATCATTTCGCGTGCAATATAGGTTGTAAAAATTTTTGCGTTGATGCGAGTCAAGAATCGAGCAAGTTCTCTATTTAGTACAGTCATATTAGGAAATGAGCAGCGGTGGATTTACGCACAGGCAACATAGGCGACTGCCTAGGGCGGCAAATTTTCAAGGGGCGGCAAATTTTTGGATAGCCTAATATGAATCAATAAAAAAATTAAAATTTATTTTTTCTCAAATTGGCACACTCGTAATTACATTTTATAACTTATTCTTGAAAAGAAAGTCGGTTGAGAATCTGATTACATATGTTCGAGAAGTTTATTTTATTGTGTGACATTTTTCTATTATTTTCAAAATATTATACTTACCGTAATACATTAAATAAAAAGTTTGAAAAAAATTTTACATTATGACGGGGGCGGCACTCAGCCATCTGCCTAGGGCGGCGAAAAAGTTAAATCCGCCACTGGAAATGAGGTTGAATAAATAATAGGGGATAGCTGAAATTTGGCATATATATGTCATTTATCACCTTATACAACATACTGAAAGTCACACTCGATATGACGCGCGCATTGGGCAAGAAAAAGTATGGTCCCGATTTTTTTATCATTTTCAAAATGAACACCGGTTTTTTGAAAAAAAGTCAAGAGACAAAAATTGTAGAGCGATAAAAAATACATCAGTGATGTTCTGTTGAAAATTTCCGTGCGATGCTCCATTTCTGAATATATGACAGATGAAAGGTTGCCAATGTAACGCATGATATATGCTTGTCACTTGCGACGCAAGTTGATGCGAGCGTCACAATGCTCTTATAGTCCATAAGCCAAAGCAAAAATTGGTATAACTCGGGGGGACAAAGCGCCACTTTGGGGTTTGTTTGGCAGGGTCATTCTAAGCCCAAAAAACCATGATAGACATTTCAGAAGCGTAGCTATCCAAAATGGCGGCCATTTCAAGATAGCGAACCTGGGTTGTACGGAAAACCCTTAAATATCTCACGTAGGAATTGTTGGATTTCATTTTTTTCTTTTTTTAATGAAAGATCATATCAAGAGCTACAATTTCGGTTTTCAACGATTTTTGCCTATCCACCATTTTTCAGGCGCAAATTCGTATTCTTTACAGTTCAGCGCATAGCTGTAGTGGATACATTTTAACATCTATTTAGACAGAAGTTATCTGTCATCGATATTGTTATGATGATTGACAGATTTTTCGAGGAAAATATAGACCCACTC
Source organism: Aspidiotus rigidus (assembly GCA_035079385.1). Taxonomy (NCBI): domain Eukaryota; kingdom Metazoa; phylum Arthropoda; class Insecta; order Hemiptera; family Diaspididae; genus Aspidiotus; species Aspidiotus rigidus. The sequence goes on along the minus strand of JAVHKY010000004.1, from coordinate 10,635,581 downwards.
CCCCAGTTGAAGTAAAAATCTCTTACACTGTCTTCATCGTCTGTATCGTCGTAGTCATAGATTTCATTGCTCTAGGTCGCTTTCTCCGCATCTTCATTGGCACAGTGGAAACCATGACGAAGTGCAGAGCACTGCAGCTTCTGTCTCATATAGGCGCAGGTCTCAGACTTGCACTGCCTTTTACAATCGCAGGTGAACTTTTCTAAGATCGGTTGACGCGCAGTTTGTATTGTCCTCCAAACAATACATAGCTCCTTACCTTCTTCGTCTGCTATCCAATCATGCTCGGTAAGATCGATAAGGAGGTACTCTTGGAGATATTGGAGCTAAAGAAACGCTTGGTAGTTTGCTCTACAAGAAACCTAGAGGAGAGAATGAGTGCGTGATGACATTCCAGCGAATTAAGGGTGACTACAAGATAATGAATGCGGAGTTCACATTGCAAGAATAAGCTGACAAAATATTTGGTGGGTTGCTGGAGAGAAGAAAAGATGAGTGCTAATGTTCCTGACTTACGGTGCCCAGTCCTTCAAGTTTTTCCGTGGCAAGATTGAAGAAGTTTTGGAACTGAATTCTTCACATGAGGAGGCAGACACGAGTATGATGCTCCACATTCAGAATGCCAGTCAAAATTTCGAGAATATTGTATGCCAAAGCGACGAAGCGGATATCATGTTGCTGTGCATGTACGTGAATGCCAGAAAATATTTCACGTCGACAATTTATTTGAAACGATCGCACTCACGTCTAATTGCTCATAGAGCAAACTACCAAGCGTTTCTTTGGAGCCAGTGTCTTCATTCTTCAAGAGCACCTCTTTATCGATCTTACCGAGCATGATTGGATAGCAGACGAAGACGGTAAGGAGCTATGTATTGTTTGGAGGACAATACAAACTGCCCGTCAACCGATCTTAGAAAAGTTCACCTGCGATTGTAAAAGGCAGTGCAAGTCTGAGACCTGCGCCTATATGAGACAGAAGCTGCAGTGCTCTGCACTTCGTCATGGTTTCCACTGTGCCAATAAAAATGCGGAGAAAGCGACCAAGAGCAATGAAATCGATGACTACGACGATACAGACGATGAAGATGAAGACGACTCTGATGAAAAATATTTTTAAGGTCTTCTTGTTGTGTAATAGATTTTAGGGGGTCCATATTTTCCTGAAAAAATCTGTAAATCATCATAACAATATCGATGACAGATGACTTCTGTCTAAATAGATGTTAAAATGTATCCACTACAGTTTTCTATTACAGCTATGCGCTGAACCGTAAAGAATACGAATTTGCGCCTGAAAAGTGGTGGATAGGCAAAAATCGTTGGAAACCGAAATTGTAGCTCTTGATATGATCTTTCATTTAAAGAAAAAAAAAATGAAATCCAACAATTCCTACGTGAGATATAAGGATTTTCCGTACAACCCAGGTTCGCCGTCTTGACATGGCCGCCATTTTGGATAGCTACGCTTCTGAAATGTCTATCATGGTTTTTTGGGCTTAGAATGACCCTACCTAACAAACCCCAAAGTGGCGCTTTGTCCTTCCGAGTTATACCAATATTTGCTATGGCCTATGGACTATTAATGAAGATATAAATATTGCTGGCTACCAAAATTCTGGCCGGACAGCGCTAGCGTCGCGCCACATTTTTACCGAACGGGGAGGAATTGAAAACGGGAGCTAAACTGTGGCGGTATATGGGGAAAAAATCAAAAATTCAAAGTAACACTTGAATGAAGCAGATGGGCTTCCGGACATCGCCCATAAAAGATATTCACAAATAAAAATTCTACAAATTCGATGAGATTAATATAGGCAATTTAGACAGATACAGCGACGAAAAAAATATTTTAGGGTAACAAACGGGACTATGTTGAGAAAAGTAGTATTCGGTGTCAGAAATAAGCTCTCAAAAATCCCGCCCTCCTAATGCTGTGGATAATTTTTTGTGGCACGTTCAAGCCCCCAAATTTAACTTCTTTGCTTATAACTCAGAAAGTTGAAGCTTTAGAGAAAAAAGTTTGAAACAAAAAAGGTTCCTCGTAAAATTTACTATAAAATGCACGTATTACATATGAACTTACGTCTAATCGTTAGGCTACAACGGTCCTCGGAAGTTGGAGAGTTTTGAAAAACTTTTAAAAATCGAGATTTTTTTGGCAAATATCTCGGAAATGGCGAGTGATAGAATTCTCTTTTTTTTTTTGAATGTAGTTTATCACGGTTTTTACTTCGACAAATAGTCGCTGTTTTATAGCAAACCATATGATAAATCTTTTTTCTTTGAAACATTTTTCTCCAGCAGTTGCCATTTTCGAGATATTCCCCTGAAATTTCTTCATTTTCTAAAAATGTCTTTAAGTTGTCACAATTGAACAATATTTCTAGGCTAATGGTTAGACCTATGCTGACGTGTAACGCATGAATTTTGTAGAAAATTGTACGAGGAATCTCTTTCGTTTCAAACTTTTTTTTTCCATCACTCGCCATTTCCGAGATATTTGCCAAAAATATCTTGATTTTAAAAAATTTTTCAAAACTCTCCAACTTCCAAGGACCATTGTAGGCTAACGATTAGACATAAGTTCATATGTAATACAAGCATTTTGTAGTAAATTTTACGAGGAATCTTTTTTGTTTCAAACTTTTTTCTCTAAAGCTTCAACTTGTTGAGTTATAAGCAAAAAAAGGAAATTTAAATTTTCCACAGCATTTGGGGGTGGGATTTTAGAGGGCTTATTTCTGACACCGAGTACTACATTTTTCAACATAGTCCCGCTTGTTACCTTAAAATGTTTTTTAAATATCCAACTTGCCGCTTCATTCAAGACTTATTCCAAGTTTTTCATTTTTTAGGGTCGGCGCAGGCGCTAGCCGTAAGCCGACCGTATTGCAATCACTTTTTTCTTCTTCTACTTTCGTCTCAGTCAACACGCTGACGTCATGGTCGAGTGTGCCGTATGCTGTGGAATTTTGTGTCTTTGGCGTCTTATCATTGCGTTTTGCCATGTTTCTGTTGTAGACGGTGTAATCGGTAATCACCTTGGGCGTAATATCATTACTTCGTACTATTGTTTTCAGTACTCTTGCCAAAACTTTAGCCTTATATCGATCTCACTCGATATTTATCACAAATAACTGAGTCTTATTTGCCGACCCTTGTCACACCTCACCTAAGGGGTGCTCGTCTCTCATATACCGCCTTTCAATTTTGGCAAAAATACCATTTTAGGTAAACAAACTATGCGCGTAATTAGCGATCCTAGCGGATGGCCGGCTCGAATTAGTGATTCTTTTCTCTGTTTTCTAAATAATTGTTATCAGTTAGTTCTCAATCTGTAATCCATTTATTTATTGTTAGTCAATTACACGGCGTGACAATTTTTTGGTCATGCTCTGGCATTTCAAAAAAGTTATACTATTCTAGATGTATTTTGAACGCTGAAAACGACGCTGTTTTCCATTTTTCGATCCGTCCTCCCAATCTCTAGTGATGACCTCGTTTACTCATTGGGGATCATAGCGGAACGCATCAATGATTGCAGTATCAAAACACTAAAACGTGCAGTAGGTTCTGCAACAAACCGTGACAAATAAACGAGATCTAAACAAGAGATTAGAAAGATGGACGAAAAAATCGAAAAAAGCTTTGTTTTTTCAGCGTTGAAAATACTTTCAGAATTGTATAATTTTTTAGCTGTTGAAGGCGTCCTCTTCCATCGCTACTCGGATTTTGCACTCCTTATCTGGGTTCATGTCCTCTTTCATCCAGGCTCCCAGGTATTTGAAGTGTGGTACTCTTTCAGTATGTTCTCCCTCCAGTTCAAGATGTGCATTTTCAACTCTACCTTCTGAACGATATTGATGGGCAAGCCATATTGTTTGCTGGCTTAGCTGACTCGGTTCAACTCTAAAAAAGCAACCGGTTTCTTGGTAGTTTTATACTTCGACGTTGGGAAGGGGGAATCAGCGTGACTTGAATTAAAAACCCTCTCTACGTGTGGCCCTGACCTAGAACAGGAATTAGAACAAATTTTGAGCCCTGAGCCGATATAACCGAGTACATCACTCTTATACATGAAGCAAACTTGCTTAGTAGATTAATCAGCCTCTATAAGAACACAAGCTAGGCCTCGATACTGGAAGATTCACGATAAAACGTGGATAGCTGCGCATAAAGTGTACTTTTCTCGAGGGGGGGGGAGGCGACGGACGTACGCAAGAACGTAACAGTTTTTGTGTAGTCTAACTTTCCACCATCTTTCGAGCTTCAAGACTCCCCAAAAATTGCTTTAGACTTTATACTCTAGTTTCATTTAATTGACGTTTCTAAACTGTTGCGTGCCCGTGTACCCCCCCTCAAATTCAACGGCTCGTATCTTCGACGAAACCATCGAACACATGAAGTATACGATTGCAGAGAGGACCATCTTGTGGTTATGGGCCTACAATACTCGAGTGGGACCTCCAGCCTGCGAGAAAGACAAGTTAACGGCTACGGAAGAAATCGGAAGACGAATGGACCCAAAGTTTGTCAAGTTTCGAGAGAGAGAGCGAAGGACCAAAATCAATAAAAGATATCCTACCACCGCGAAGTTTCTACTCCTCAAAAGAAAGACAGCTAAGGTGATAAGCTCAGTGTACTGAAATACAAATCAGGTATTTTCAGTCGTCCAGAATAGTTTCACGTTCTTTAATCACTGAATAGAAATCCTTAAAATGTGTTTCTTTTTATCAGTACTGATCGTATTCGGTAACAATTTTTCCACCTCTCTCTACTCATACATGCAAGTTTGATTCTCCAACCTTCGGTTCCGATGATGGTCACACCTAGTTAGAAAGCTGAGAAACTGTAAGCTTATTCAACATCTTTCTTCTAAGTAAACAAATAACATCCTAATCTCTCGATCTTATACAAATAATTTGTCTTCGTCACGCATCAGAAATTGTTATGGTTAAGAACACACGTGGAAACAAGAATAGGTACCGAGGAATTTTCTTCCGAACAACTGTAATCAGATTAATCACGACGCGACGTTTCGATCTTTCTCAAGGTCACCTAAATTCGTATTTCTTTCAGTTGGAAATGGGATTACATGAGGACTCTGAAGTACAAGCATCTACAAATTCGCAAGTTGGCAATAAGGCGAAACATAGTTTGCAACCTCAACACTGCACTACATAGAAGAATTTGAAATGAAAATCTTACTAGGAAGGAAGAACAAAGGTTTTTTTTGATAAATTTGCCGTACGCCACACGTCGTCCAGCCAGATCGTGACGTCAGAGATGACGTCATCAAGGATCGGAGGTCGAAATTTCTCTAAGTCCCGTTCCCATCAAATATATCTGGTCGGATGACGTCATCAGATCGTGACGTCAAAGGGTCGGAGGTCGAAATTTGTTCAAGTCCCTCTCCTGTCATAATAGTTTGGGAGGTCGATATTTTATCAGGGAACCTGTTCTACGGGGGATGGTTAACAACAGACTCAGAAAAGTCTCAGATTCTTCAAGATTTCAATTCTCACTACTAAAACCAATTCAACGCACAAAACAGATTCTCTGTTGTTTTTCCAAGTTCTCCACCTATCATATCGTCATCCCGTCAGTCCAAAAATTCGATTTTCGGATTAAATTGGATTATTGTAGTATGGAGCGCTCTTTTTCAATTAGTTTAATTATTTCTAGTCCAGACCGCCAGGAAATTTGTTAAAAATCAGAAGAACCGTATAGCTTATCTTACCTTCTTTCCGAAAAATTGAAACAGAACAAACCTAAGTCCACGTTAAGTTTTTTCAGTCCTCAAAAAACGGGAAGAGTGTTAGACTTGGGATACTTCTGTTCTATGTGACGATTTATGTATCTCATGTCCACCCTCCGAACCATTTGTTTACTGCAGAACAAGCTTAACAGCTGGACATAAGGTCGTTCTATTCTCAGTGTTTCGATGTTGAACTATTGTATGTTCAGAAACGTGGACATAAAATAGTTCTGTTCTCAGAGTTTCAATGCTGAACTATCGTATGTCTCCCAAAAATAGGAAAAATATATTATTTTGGATTTTTAAGTATGAAAATATACGTAGGTCTAAAATTGTTTCCTGATACATGATCCACAATCTCGTTTCCTTTGAAATTCATTTCAATAAAAAGGCAGCAAAGTAAAACTTTCAATTTTGCCTCCTGTAAAACTACTGTTTTGGACTTAGGATAGTTCTGTTCTATGGGGACGTTATATTATGGTCCAAAAGTGGAAATTGTTTTCAAGTTCTTCTTCCATCATATTCGAAATTTTTCTACGTCGAATCTTTGAGCTCTGTTTGATAAGAGGGAGACTTGTAAGAATTTCGACCTCCGGGCTATATTAAGATAGGAGGAGGACTTGAACCATTTCTGCCCCTCAGAGAAGGATATCTCAAAATGCGTTTTTCTAACCCCTTTCCTATCATTTGGTCCCTCATCTATCATATACGGCTCAAGAGTCAACATTTTCCGCTAAGTCCTTTTCCTATCATCTATTATGACCCTAGTGTCGAAATTTTCATTTAAGCCCCTTTCCTATCACACGAGTATTATATTATTATGGCTCGAGAATCGAAATTTTCCTGTCTCCCAACCACCTTATATCATCATGGCTTGAAGATCGAAATTTCAACAAGGAACCTGTTCTATGGGGGGGGGGCGGTTGAGAAATTCGCCGGGCACCGTCCGGAAAAATTTCGACTCTTCAGCTGCATGTGATAGGAGAGGGAATTGGAAAACTTTCGACCTCTAAGCTATACATGATAGGAGGGACATGGAAAAATCTCTACTTTCGAGCTATATATTTCCAAGTCCTTAAAATATTAAACGCGAAAGGACGAATACTCCGAAGGGAGAGTAAACTATGCAAACCGCAGAAAAAATATAAACGACGAGCGTTTTCGCTTAATAAACCATCATCAAGCCTGAACTGAAAGCAACTGACAAACAGAAGAGAAAAAGAAGGTATTAAGATTGGCCAAAGGAGAAATCGCGGTGTGAGTCATAAACCAGTTCAATCAGGCCATCTTCCGGAATGTACGAGTTGAGTACAGTGATACCATCGGTGTTGAGATGACGCATTATCTCTATATGCTCGAGGGCAATTCTCCTTATGGAGGAGCTTTTCGGATCCCTCGCGGAAGCTGTGGCCACTGTTTATTAAATGATCAGCAAAAGCTGACTCCCCCAAGTGTCCCTTCTTCCAAGACTTCAGGTGCTTAGCTACTCTAACTTTCATTTGACGGCTGGTCTCACCAACATAAAAGCCTCCACAATCCCCACATTCCAACTTATAAACACCACTCCTCTCATCAACGGGTATGGGGTCCTTCAGCCTCACAAACAACCTCTTGACTGTGGTAGAGTTGTAAAACGCGGGTCTGAAGCAAAACGGGTGAAGGGCCCGACCCAATTGGAGGGAGAACTTCCCCAGGAAAGGGAAACTGATCCATCGCAAACGACGATCGCGGATCGTGTCTCGGGGGAGGGAGGTGGTGGAATCAAGAAGGCTCCTCGTAACTTTCCTCCGAACCATCACGTCAACTTCGACATTGACCCCATTCACTCTAGCCAGCTGCTTTGAAAAAAGCCCTCCTTGTTCCTAACCCCACACGCCCTCCTCTACGGGCTGCCCAAAGGGCATAAGAACAATACCCCGATGCGACCCGTTGTTTCTTTCATCTCCTCACCCACCTACCTCCTTGCCAAATTCCTGGACCGTTGGTTCAAAAATCGCATTGATTTTGAATCTCCTCATTCGGTCTTGCATTCGGCCTCCTTAACTGACGTCCTGAAGGGCGTAAGTCTTCCCCCGGGAACGACCATCTGCTCGTTTGATGTTGTTGGTTTGTTCCCGAATATTCCTAAGGCTGCTACTATCCAGTGTATGGGTGAGCTACTCGTCAAAGCCAACATCCCTCACAATGAGCTTCATGAATTTTTCGATCTTCTGAATATTTGCTGATCCCCCAACTACTGTAAATTTGAAGGAAAATTTTTCGAGTTTCCTGATGAAGTAGGGATCCCTAATGGATCACCTTTAGGCTCTCTTATGTCCGAAATTTTCATGTCTAAGTTTGAACTTGACCTCTTTTCCTCGAACCAGGTGTTACTTAATCATATTCACTATTGGTACAGGTGGTTGGTGACGTTCTATGCACCTGGACTGGTCCCCCAGATCTCCTTGGTGAGTTTCTGAGGTACCTCAATTCCTGGTACCCTTCCAGCAAATTTACGTTGGAAATAGGGGTATTTTCCATTAACTTTTTGGATTTATCGATCTTTATAATAGACGGTAAACATGAGTATGGAATTTACAGGAAAGATACTACGACCGATGTTTTAGTCCACGAAGGTTCATTCGGTCCTGTTGCTTATAAGATGGCTGCATTTCATAGCCTAGTTCACAGACTGACTCGTATTCACTTGAGCCAGTCTGCCTTCAAGAAAGAATTACTCACAGTAAAACACCTGGCTAGAGTGAATTGGGTCAATGTCGACGTTGACGTGATGGTTCGTAGGAAAGTTACAAGGAGCCTTCTTGATTCCACCACCTCCCTCCCCCGAAACACGATCCGCGATCGTCGTTTGCGATGGATCAGTCTCCCTTTCCTGGGGATGTTCTCCCTCCAATTGGATCGGACCCTTCGCCCGTTTGACTTCAGACCCGTGTTTTACAACCCTACCACAGTCAAGAGGTTGTTTGTGAGGCTGAAGGACCCCATACCCATTGATGTGTTTATAAGTTGGAATGCAGGGATTGTGGAGGCTTTTATATTGGTGAGACCAACCGCCAAATGAAAGTTAGAGTAGCTAAGCACCTGAAGTCTTGGAAGAAGGGACACTTGGGGGAGTCAGCTTTTGCTGATCATTTAATAAACAGTGGCCACAGCTTCCGCGAGGGATCCGAAAAGCTCCTCCATAAGGAGAATTGCCCTCGAGCATATAGAGATAATGCGTCATCTCAACACCGATGGTATCACTGTACTCAACTCGTACATTCCGGAAGATGGCCTGATTTAACTGGTTTATGACTCACACCGCGATTTCTCCTTTGGCCAATCTTAATACCTTGTTTTTCTCTTCTGTTTGTCAGTTGCTTTCAATTCAATCTTGATGATGGTTTATTAACCGAAAACGCTCGTCGTTTATATTTTTTCTGCGGTTTGCATAGTTTACTCTCCCTTCGGAGTATTCGTCCTTTCGCGTTTATTATGGATAGCCGTAACTTGGAGGAACGGATTCGTTTAATTCCCTAAAATAGGTCCAGGTCACTGATGACGTCCTATTTCTTACTAATTGACAGTAGGTGTAGGCCTCCTTCATACTAGCTTTATAGTAGGTCTAAACTTGCGTGAATTCTAATACCAAAACCAATTTGACTCATAGAAGAGTTTCCCTGCGTTCCTCGTTCAACTTCGTTAAGGAAGCTGTCGTTTTTTCCAAGTTCCACTCTTATCATATATGTATTAATAGGAGGGAGAATTGGACCATTCTTACCAATGATTTCGGACTTGGACCATTTTTGTTCTGGTTGGATAGAGGACATCATGCGGCGCGCGGAAAATTTTTCGAAATAGCTCCCCCTCTATAGAACAAACTCCCTGTTCATATTCGAATCCTTTCAGCCCACACCTCCTCCTCTGCAAGATGGCGGTTGCCATGGGGGAAAATATCGATTTTTGCGAGGCCACCATGGCAACACCTTCCTCTCTGTGTTAGGCCCAAGGTATAATATAATAAACTAGGCTCATGTAGTATCGTATATCGACTGGACGTCATGACAGTTTCATGCTAGCTCTACATTATACTTGCGATAGGCCTTCTTTATAGTAGGCCTAATCTATCTAGGTTTATCCAGGCTTCTCTGGACACAAGAGAGTCCCTGAGAGCTGCTCAGCTTAACAAACAGTACATTAGACTTACTCGCATACTAGAATAAGGATGGTGCCGTACGAGCAGAGCGACAAATAAAGACATATGACATATGTAATCCTCATTTATTTGGCTCCACCAGAAATTTTTTTTTCATTCTCCTTACGGATTAGAATTGAAATTGTGAATGAACAATCACATGATTGGAGTTAGAAGCCAAGAGAAAATATCATAAAACAATTATTGGATTGCACTCGCCGCGATTCATAATATTAGACAAACTTATGTTTCATTTTTTTGGTGACCTTACAGTGTGGTCCAGATGTCCTTCAAATCGGTCTCGATTAATACGAAGCATATAATTATATTTAGAACTTGTCATCTTCTCCACTCGGAATTACAGGGTAGTGATAAATACCTCCCTATTCTACTCTGAAATTACATTGTATAATAATATGAAATTAAGAACACTTAGAGTAAATGAAATATTATAGAATAAATAGTTGATCCGCCTTTTCGATTATATCACTCTATAATCGTGTACATACGATATAATCTGTCCGTTCTGCTCGCCGTGCTTCCTCTAACACACGCACAGACAGGCAGATATTTCACTTTTTTCTTTGTCTATAGAACTTCATGCATCCTCGCTTTCTTTTCTCTCATCAGTTCATCTCACTCTTCGCGATATAGTATAATATTTCTGAGGTAAACTGTGGTACTTTTCCATTTCTTACATAATTTCTTCTGTAGGCGCTCGTTTACGTTTTTCTGTTTCTTCTTCTTCTTCTTCTTCGACTTGTGTTGAACACTTTCGGGTTAACAAGTATGAGTTTCTACCGCGTACATATGAGGAGGTCTCGCACGATAAGCGCGACGATTAAGAAATTATGAAGTTTATATTAGCGGCATTTCTAATATAGCGCATTCTATTTGCTATGTGCAGTCCCTTGGGTCACCTTTCTTCGATCGGCACCTTTCTCCTCGAAACGTAAAGCAAATGCGGGCATTGAGATCTATTTTTTATTACGAGTACACAATACTTCAATGTCATCGTACAGATCATCAAACCGAAAAAAATTTTATTCTTTATAGTAGGCTATGTTCGAGGATTTTTTTTTCTTAAAGTTTAATCTCAATTGTATCATTCGCCTGCCAGTGTGTGTATTTCGTGACTCGTGAATTATGACCTATTACTGGCATAGTAATATAATATGACGAAAAGTTGCTCTCGATGCACGCAGTAATTTGAAATTCTAAGTACGGTGAAAAAAAATTTTACCTTGACTTCGTGTCAATGTAATCTAGAACGAACTCGTTAAGTGGTCATTCAAGCGACTGTATAAAGCGAAACCGCTTTCACCCTTTTCGCATGGATGAAAGTTGTAGACGTCGCATATCTTCCGAGGCTCTCCATTGAAGCGAACTTGTCGGAAATTATGGCGGACGAGTTTTCATACTTCTAGTAATACCGGAAGTTCGATATTGGATATTTGAAAATCATAAAATTAAATATCACGCGTGTATAGATCTACGTTTACAGTGCAGTGTGATAATTCTAGCACCAGCACTCTCTCGAATTCCTGGCGATCAATCATAGATCAAGCAATAAAGGTATCTGGATGGAATTGAAAGTTGCACGATTTTTTTCTTTTAGCGATTGTTCAGTACCCTCCCACGCATCTTCTTTTGAACTACCCCTTGAATCCGCAACCACCGAGAGGGAGGCGGTTGAAGAGTGACGAATTTAGTTTATAACTAGCCTAAAAATGGGCTTAGAGGAAAAAAAAGAAATCAAATTAAGGTTTCACGTTCCATTTCCTACTCAAAAGGCTCAGTGACTGTTTTCGTGATGACGCCTCGCAAGGCCGCTAGAGCGCGCTAAAGTTTGTTACATTTGCGAAAGCATTTTGTTAGTAACGTGAAACTTTTACGAATGGAACTCTCGTATGATGGAGTTCTACTTTATGTCATATGGGACATTTAGTCCCCCATTTCCCATATCAAGTGCATAACTTATCATTGGAGAATGGATTTTTTAGCATTTGTTAAGTCGTTTCCCTGATAGATAGACGATTTATTTTCAATGGTAAGCACAAATCATAATGAGAGGGGGCTGGCAGTAAATTTCTATTTTGCTGAAAAATGTCAAAGGTTGAAAAATGTCGAAATACCAGAAACTTTTCAGGAAAATTGTGAACTGAATGCTAAAAATTTGCGAAAAATTTTCGTCCGTCAGTCAATATTTGATACGATACGGTACTACAGTCTTCAATTTTATTCTTCAACTCTGTATTTTTGAGGGTGGAAGGATAGAATGACAATGAAAATCAAACTGCATAAATCATTTAGTGATTCATGCATTCATTTGTAAGCTGCAGACGTTCCGCACAATCTTCGATCATTCGATTGTTATCTCCTGTCAATTCGTTTCCTTTGTTCTTGATCTTCATTAAGTCTTGCAATATGCCTAAAGTAAAATCTACCCTGAGTTCGTTCGTGTACCAAGAAATCAGAAGTTTTGATCACCAATAGCCAGACAATTAAATGTTTACCTTGAAAGATATGCGTTGCTCAAAAAAGGATCACGTAGGCTGAAATTTTGCTTTCTATGATTTTTTTTTTTTTTTTTCCCGTAAATAGGAGGAATATATTTTTGTGAATGCCAAAAATGCCGAATTTTAATAAAATGTTCTCGCCGAATTTACAATTTTTTAATGCCAAAGATCCCGGTCTGTGAACAGTATGGAAGCTCTGAGCGCATTTTATTTGATAAGTGGTATACAATTACATATCTTATTCAGAATTTGTCTTCATCACTCCCTTCATCTTCATAGTACGGACTCATATTTTGACCCTATTTAGCCAAACCCAACCAAGCGACATGATAACAATCTAAAGAAATGTTCCTTCACTATAAGCGGGGATTCTCCTTTTCCCCAGATCGTTATCATGTCGCTAGGTTGGGTTTGGCTAAAAAGGGTTCATTCGTACAACTTTTTTCGACGCACTGACGGCTGAGGCATGGCCATCTCTGGTATCACACCGGCATATTAAAGCTGGCAACGTCGCGATTATAAAAAATACGGGGCCAAGTTTTATACAGGCTCTTATGGAAAATCCTTCGAAAACCACCGACAGTAAGTTACTCGATTCCACGGGAGAAAGTTCATAAATATAATATAGAAAAAGTAAACAATTCTCGATTTTTTGAACTCGGTCTCGTTAAGATCGATCAACTACAAAGCGAGTTATTAACGTTTTAAAATAAAAAGTCAGACAGAGGGCGAAGCGCGGTACCGCTCTCTGACTTTTTATTTTAAAACGTTAATAACTCGCTTTGTAGTCGATCAATCGTAACGAAACCAAGCTCAAAATATTGAAAGACGTTGGCTCTTCAAATGACGTTCTCTGAATTTTTTTCAAAAACTTCAGCATATTTGTGTCAAATCAAGTTTTCCAATGTTCTCTCATAAGATACTATACAAATTTCAGCCCCGTCCATCGTTGTCAAGTTCCGAATATTCCGGCGTGATACTAGAGACGGCCATGACTGAGGATGGAGCGTTACAAAAATCACATATTGAACTTCAAGAAGTCGCGCAGGTGCACTAAATGAACTTTATTATCTCTGGAGCTGCTGGTGCATGGAATCGTACTCAGAACTTAAACTTGATGTCTTCCTAGTCTTTGCCATCCCCACTTCGTTAGTTTCATTTGCCGTCTCAAAAATCTTGGACCAATATTCTTCGTTCTTAATTCATAGGATGAATATTCTTTTCTTTTGGTCTTAGTGCCCTCAGTCCCGAATTCACAATGAAGTCACCTGCATCTTCCTCACTCTGGATAACTTGAAAACCTTCCTTCACTAGCGACTTTCCCAAAAAATAAATCAACTGTATTTCATTTTTGGAGCTTGCGAGAAAATTTTCAATAGTGCATTTACTCGTATTTACCATTGAGCTTCCAATTATGAGATCGTTTAACTGGGCTATAAGTTCTCATCTCATCCTTTAATAACTTTTGCCACACATTTTTTTTTTCCATAACCTTCAAATATATGCGATAAATTGTTTTGTGAGAAGAAACTCATTCGCACTTTTGAGAAGCGGTCCAATTGGATTGAGAGGAAGTTATGAGTCCATTTTATGATGATGTGTCCAGGGAGGTGGCTATTGAAGAAGGCGGGAGGAAGATCACTCTCGCATTGTATAATACAAATACAGACGATACAAATGTCATTGAATCTATGTATTCATATTTTCTAAAGTTTGTCGCTGGAAATCAAACTCGATCCACAGAGGCAACGAGTGATCAACATGCATTTTATGTCTTTCTGCAAATTCAAACTTGGTTGGAACAGCAAATGGATCCAATGAAGTGGCGATAGCAAAGACAGTACCCACATCTACTTTTAGTGGAGACTAAGATTCCGCACCAGCAACTCTAGAGGTACTAAAGTCAATTTCGTGTACCCGTGCGACTTCTTGCAGGTTAGCATGCGGTTGTTGTAAAGCTGGTCTCTACTGTTCCATCCTGTGCCGTCAGTGTACTAGAAAAAGTTGTACAAATATGAGGCAGAGTGAAAAAGACAAATTCTGAATAGAATAATTGTGCAGTCTAACACGGGTCAAACAAAATGAGCTCAGAGCTTTCATATTTTTTTGAATTAGACTTAATAGTTTGAATGGGAGCGCAGAACTCCTACATGACATAATGTAAGACTTCAACAATATTCTGGAGTTTTATTCCCAACGGTTTTACGTTACTAACAAATGAATTTGTGAAGAACTTTAGCACGCTCTAGAGGTGTTCCAAGTAGTTCTCACGAAAATATTCACTGAACCTTTTTAATGGGAACCCAAAAGTGACAAATCAATTATATGTGACTCGCGACGAGAAAAAGATGCTCACTGCCTCTTGGCAGGAACACCATTTCTCTCTGATTGAACATCTTATCAGAGAAAAATGGTGTTCCTGTCAGTGGGTTATGAGCATCATTTTCTCATCGCAGGTCACATATTCACTTTTATTCTTTAATCAGGCGAGTTATCAAATGTACAGAATCTTCAAAATTACGATCCCTCACCGAAAAACCAAATTTTGCTTCTGTTAAACCCTCCATGTGGATGAAGCTCTACGCGGACTCGAGAAGTATACTTCGAGGAAAAGTGCGAGTAAGGGTATTGAACAATCACCAAAATAAAAAAATTCTGCAGCTTTCGTTTCCGACTAGTAGAGTTTTCCTGGCTCCATTGCCTGCGCAGTTGGAATTAGTCGTGAACTTGGCAATTTTGAGAATCTAGTCTAGAACATTGACGATTCAAACTAATAAGAATCTCCATGCTTTTCCGATAAAACGTTTCTGTGAAATTATTAATTCATGATTTCAATCACTAGAAAATGAACTTCTCATTTTCAATCTTGGTCTCCACCTCCCTCTCTTGATAATTTTCGAATTCGGCAGCTCTGGAGTGTGCATCAAAAAAAGGCCATAAATAGTGACCATAACTTTTTTAAACACGAGGTCGGATTTTGGATAGGTTCGAACATCAATACCCTTAAAATAATGTCCACACGAGCGTACCAATTGGATATCTTGACAAGAACTATTTTAGATATTAAATTTTGATGGAGAACATATTCTACTTTTTTTTTGGGGGGGAGAGGGTAGGGGGAGGCAATTTTGCGTCCCGCCGTCCGCCCAAAACTAATTTATTCTAACCTGATAAGATATACGGAAAACATTTTCTCCTCTTGACATGGATATACTGTGCTCTATTCTGAAGGAAGTATCCGCCAAGTATGTGAACGCAGTGAGTTAGAGGTGATGATGCATGACCGTCTCTAGTATCATGCCGGAATATTAAAGCTGGCAACGTCGCGATGATGAAAAAACGGGACCGAGTTTTATACATGCTCTAAAAAGTTCATAAATATATAAAAAGAGTGCGCGATTTTCAATTTTTTGAATTCGGTCTCGTTAAGATCGATCAACTACAAAGCGAGTTATCAACGTTTCAAAATAAAAAGTACCGCGCTTCGCCCTCTGTCTGACTTTTTATTTGAAAACGTTAATAACTCGCTTCGTAGTTGATCAATCTTAACGAGATCGAGCTCAAAATATTGAAAAAAGCTGTCTCTTTAAATGACGTTCTCTGCATTTTTTCCAAGAACTTCACCGTATTTGTGTAAAATCAAGTTTTTCAATGTTCTCCCATAAGATACTAGATACAAATTTCAGCCCCGTCCAACGTTGTCAAGTTTCGAATATTTCGGCCTGATACTTGAGACAGCCATGGATGATGTCACGGGTTGGGATCTCGAAATTAAGAGTAATGACGTCACCAAGTTTTTCATACGAAAAATTTTAAGGGGAATGTAAAACTGCATGGAATGAATAACAGGTTTCTACAGAACGTATGCGCGCGAAAAAATCAATGAAAATAAACTGAATATCCCGGACACCTGCGTGCGCGGAAAAAGAAAAGATAGTGACGTATTTTCAAATGAATATCAAGTGTCAAGTTTTTTCCAGTTGGAAGGATTCCTCAAATAGGCGAGACATAATATTGTATCGAAAGTACCTCCATCAAGTTCAACTTAATCGATAAAGCTATCAGAGGCCGCCTTTTGGATCGTCCAGAGAAGGTGGAAGTTGTTGTGGCTTCTTCTGTCACTAACGAAAGCTTCCTAAATGATATTCGTCTTGTTTGTGCGCACCCATTCATCTTCAAGTTTCACAATAATTTATGCGATGATAACGTCATTCTTTCCAGACCTCCTTCCTTATCGTTCGCACACGTTTAATTCAGTCTTTGTACTTTCACTATCTGATGATGTATTCCTGACCCGAGAGGAAACCGGTCTTGTTTAATAAACTTTGAGTGACTGTATTTTCTCATATTTGGCCTAGTAGGGGCTCACTCTATGAAGATAGCGTACAGAAGAAAAGAGATGGAAAAGAACCGAAATTGCCTACTACAATATCTCTACGGAGGCTCTCCGTATCACGTTCATTAGCAATCAAGCTCCTTGCTGAGGAGAGAGCGGTGGTGTTCAATGCAAACAAGGGAACGACGACTGATCAACAGCCTTTATGGGTCAAAAAGGTGGTCAGACGCTTCTTATTCGTGAAAAGGAAAGTGAGAATTGCTCAGATTGAGTCACGATAATGGACGAGAAAAGTTAAAGAAAGTTGAGCAGGTAACGTATTTGCATTGCGATCAAGGGCGGGATGATAGACCCCACACAGCTTATTTGAGTGTCAGGCGTTGAGGCGTGAGCGGGGCAAGCTTAGTCGGTCACTGCAAGAGATTGAGGTGGATGAAGCGCTTCCTCCGAGTAGTCTGGTAGCCACCATGCTAAGTTTCCAAGGAAGCATGGAACCAAGGGTCTACATTTGTAGTCACATTCATGAAGAAGAAGATGGAAACGGAATGGAATGGAATATGCAAATGCAGTGCATTTTCCGTGCGCGAATTCATTGTGACACTTTTTAAAATTATGTTCAACTTGTATTTCGATCCCCTTTTTTTTTTTTTTTTTTTTTTTTACGTTACATTTATTTATATCACGTTTATTTGTCTTTGTCTTTCCGTTTCGTGACAATTTTTATTATTTCGTGGAATTTTTATTTTCCCTGTCAAGCTATAAATATTCTGTTAATACATTGCTTTTTTTCCGTGAATTTATAATTTCCTTACGGCCCGAAAAATCACACCCAAACTTAAATATATACAGTATACTATAGAAACTATCGGAAATGCTTGTTCATATCAATGGACATACGTCTTAAGGTTAGAGATGATGACGTCACAAAAGTCAGATCGACCACAACCAAAACTCCTCATTCTAGTTCTAATTACCTTCGAGTCAAAATTTCAACGGGGTGGGCGACGAGGGGGGCGATAATATGCACCTAATACTGAATCGGAACAACTACCGTCATGGTTTATGTTAAATACACTGGATTCCTATACCTTCTTTCTAAATTTTCTACAATATTCAATGTTCAGTGCCCTACACTCCGGCCCGTCAACTACAGACAATTATAAAGTGTCAGAAATCAATCAAGTGAGCGATTCTTTGGGGCCAAACAAATCAGTGTAAGAATAGAATTGCCTGTGGATTTCTGTTCTCATCATATTTTATTTCTTCTTCGTAGAGTTGTACAGATATATCACGAATACCAAAGTCTAAAGTGATACCGAA
Organism: Aspidiotus rigidus; assembly: GCA_035079385.1. Classification (NCBI taxonomy): domain Eukaryota; kingdom Metazoa; phylum Arthropoda; class Insecta; order Hemiptera; family Diaspididae; genus Aspidiotus; species Aspidiotus rigidus. The sequence continues at coordinate 10,617,471 of JAVHKY010000004.1, read as the reverse complement.
GCATGAATTAAAAAACGCAGATGGAAGCGGAGAAGCTAGCGACAGAAACCCTTCAAACTTAAATTTGTCAGGGCTTTCGATCATAAAACGATTATATTTCAACAGGGCAGTATTGAGAACGTTACACTGACATAAAATAAAGGACTCAAATTAGACAAGAGATAGACAAGGTACGAAGTGAAATGATAATGATGGCCTGTCGAGTGGACTTGGAAAGTACGCATCATTATCAAAACAGTATTCGTTAACGAAGTCGCGAATGCACGTTCCACCTATTATCGCATCACGATTTCATGACGCGTTGTTACCGTTTGGTATTTTACTTTCAAAATTTTCAAAAACATTTCATTATTATGACGCGTTTGATGTACGATCGTTTCTGTTTTGAAATCGTCAATCTCGGCGACTCTCTTGCCATCGTTATCGATCTGGATGACATCCCGCATCGATTTAGGCATCTCCCACCAGACAGAGAGAGGTATTTGGGGAAAAAATGAGACAAAACTCACAAAGCATTCTTATCCTTTTTTCTCCTTCTACGAATTCAACTCAAATTATTCATCTCGTCTGATAAATTTACCAAATTCTCCAATAAGTAACCATATAGGCGGATTCGCACACTTGCTCCGTGAAAGGTCAAATTATTTACAAGAAAATCCGGTAAACGGATAATTTATGTAAATATTCTTATGATTAAATAACGCCATAATTTTAAATCTGTGACGCAACGCATCTGAAGCCTCTACTCGTATATATACGTGTATCATGGAAAAGCTGTACATCTTAGCTCATTATACGGTAGACTTATCCGTCTCTAGGTGAACGAAATTAAAGAAATTGTACGCGATAAATTTCATTTAATAATTGAGTACAATGTAAGCCATATTAAGTCCGAACATGTTGCGCTGCAGTTTTAGACGCTAATTGAATTTGAGAAAATTTCAATTTCAGAGATATACAGTTTCTCGAAGACGAGCGTGTCAGAGTTCCGGTCCACAAATTTTGTGTTCACTTTGTAATTCGAGAGAAAAAAACATAGTCTGCTCCCGAAATAGCATTCAGTGAATTATCAACTCACAGCCAAATAGGCGCACCTGCGTACACAACAGATCTCGAGAGACAACTGAAAAATTATTCATGTTATGCAAAAATTTTATTCAATAAAAATTTCCTGCGTTTAAATTTTGCAGACGATCGGACAGGACAACCCCCTATAAAAGATCTAGGAGAAAAAGAAATCAGAATTTTCAGTCATCAACGACATAATTAAAGACAACGGGGAACCGATTTCTTGAACAAACGACTATCCCCAGATCTAGGAACTTCCCAGACACTCCGAATTCTCCGCACAAGATCTGATCTCACCCCCCTACTACCAAGTCCAGATCACGTTGATAAAAACCAGTCCCACAGAATAAATTATACCAAAACAAACATCCCGAGAACTTCCGTCACGAAATTCATTTCGTGCGTCTTCACGGTAGCCAAATCCACCACTTCTCTTTCGTTTAAACTTAGGAGCACGAACTGCTCTCTTTCAGTTCGTATATCCCGCCTTACTTACCGAATCTCTTCATCCCTTTCAGCTCCTATCTGCGATACCCTCCCTTCCGTCCCATAACATGCTCTCCTACCTCCCTAACTCATTTATTTCTCACATGTTCACATTTTTCCCTCAAGGTCATAGGAGCTTATAAATTGGGGGAGGCGGAGTATTCCTGAATTTTCTACAACCTCGATGTAATATTGAGCCTTCAGAAAGCATGGTACGAAAAAACTTCCTAATAAGGGATAAATATCATGGGAGTTTTTTCTTTGGTATCGTTAATCTTTCAAGATTTTGTAAATTAAAATTCTTGCTGCATTGGATTGGTGTCTTAAATCAAGAGAAAAAAATTCTAGTCATCCAACCTTTCGCGAGAATGATCGTCAAATTTCTGCGTCATTAAAGGAGATAAATCTGTACATCACTACACTCGTATCATTGGGTATTAACGACGTTAAAATTATTGGCCTTACCTACCGATACGTTCATTGAGATAATTCAAATTTTCATTCACAGACTCGATAAAAATTTTTTCTTTCTCGAATAATGAAGAAAAATTAGCATCTTCTTATCGAAATTTGATTTGATTTCATTCAAATCATCCAGGCTCTTTCAGACGAGGTAACAGAATTAAGTTAGTTACACAGCATTAATCATTACGAAAATTTGACACGATTATAAACTTTGAAAATCATTGCCAACACTTAGGAAAATTATGATCAAATACGAAGTAAGACCTATTCATCCGCAAAAACTATCAGCACAGTTTTCGGCTTACAACAATAAATGCGACCGCAATAAATCTCGATAACATAACTCAGAAATCGAAACCCTCAAACGATGACATCTTTACTACAATCGACAATTTTCATGAGAATCATCCTAGCTAGCTATGTAAACGACATTCGTTCGATCAACATGCAATATGAGCGACAGAAACAAAGAATAGACCATTAGTTATCGAATTTTACCATGGAAAAAGTTGAAATATCGATAAGGAAGTGAATCACGCTGCCGTGAAGACAGAACGATTCTATGGTATAGTCGCAAAAATATCCAAAATTAGGGATGTCATCTTATTCAAAATTGACAACTTATCATTTTAGACGGAGGAAAAAGACCGTTCGAGAACAGAAGGTCAAAATGACTAGGAGGAGAAATGAAGTCATTAATTACAGTCCTCGACCTCTTTCAGTCTTACAGGACACGAAGTAAAAAAATGTGCTGAGGTCTGAGAGCTCGATCAAAGCTTTTGCAGGAATTCAAATCCCGAGCTCACCATCATAAGCATTGATTCCTTTCATTAATAAGTAACTTCTGTCGTAATATCGAGAATTTTCTTTAGACTATCTCTTTTTCACATAATATCTCAGTTCCATTCCCAACTTCCAGTAACTCGAATCCTGTCTCAAAATAGCTGCACCAGGGAATTCAGTTATTTGTACGGTTTCTTCATATCACTTCGTCATATATACCACCTAAACTGCAGTGTTTCTCAACCGGTGCCGCGGCACATCACTGTGCCGCAAGCCCGCCTTAGGTGTGCCGCAAAATTTTAATCAAAAACGTAAATCAACTTGAACTAAAAAAAAAAATGCAAATTTTTTTTATTTACTTGAAAAAGTAATCATAAGCACTATCTGACCGATATGTTCCAATTTTTGAGTGATGTCAGTTCCAGTTACAATTACTTAAACTCAAGTCCAGACCTGCACTCAACATCAAATAAATCAGAAACTTACTGCGACTTAGCTAAATATTTCATGTTTTCTCATAAATGTCGAAATTAGCAGAGCCCAGAGGGTTTCCAGTAAATGCAAAAAACATCCAGACACTTTTGGGTATATTGGTAGCAAAATTTTCTAGAGTCCCGGCGGAAGATAAAAGCTCTTGTTTCCCGCAACCGCAGTATAGAGAAAGACGGGTGAGGCCTCATATAGCCACAAATTCTGAAATTAGGAGGGGGATTCAAAACGCACACAAATTTTCGATACAATTTGGAGTTCTGAAAATGCTGTGCCGCAGTAATATCGTCTTATGGGAAAATGTGCCGCGATGTAAGAAAGGTTGAGAAACACTGACCTAAAGAGACATTAACAATTTTTTAAGAATTTTTTCATCCCTTTTTCCCTTTTCATAGCATACGTTTTCCGATGCTATCGCAATGAAAACCTTTCCCTGGCTAACTTCTATTTTTCTCTCGGAATTCCAACCGCCTTTGAAAACGACTTAGATTAGAACTAACCGTAGACCTATGGACTAATGAACCACCACTCTTTTCCTTGAATGTGTCCCATCCATTCAAAGTCATCTATAATCTGAAACTCTCTAAATCGATACCGGAAGCACTTTCGTCTGTTCCTTGCCTCTCCCTGATGAGAACCCCTCTTTTGACGGTAGATAGAATCACAACAGGAAATGGGGGAAGGTGCTTTTAAAAATTCTGGTGTCTCGCCGTTCGCCGTCCGGTAAGAACTGACCTACTCTAATCTAGTTAGGGAGCAGGGAAAAGTTTTTCTCTCTCTTGTCTCGGAAGTGGGCGAACCCGGACGACAAGACTAGACGAAATTTTTGCCACGTGATACTCGCGTTCGCCTACGTCCCGGTCGCAGATGTGCATAATGTATCCAACTTATTGCGCCGCGATGAGGATCCAAACGAATTACTATAGAAATAATGGTGTACTTATCATATTAAAGGTAGGGCTTGAAGAGGCCATTGGGCCACGGTATCTCCCCGATAACCGCGAGATCTGTGGAGCGTACAGGAGGCCGCATTCACGGACGCATATAAAATGAACAATGCCAGGGAAGGCTGGCACAACAGGTTCAGCCTGCTCCTAGGTACACATCAACCAGATATGAACACATTCCTTAATGAGGAACAGACGGACGTTGGGTCCAGCCTGGCAGAACTTTCGATAGGTTGTAAAGCGAAAGCGAGTTCCAAGAAAAAATGGCTCGAACTCCAAACACAACTTCGAACAATCCCCATGGAGTACGACGAGTACAAGAAAGATCGGCGCTTGAGTTTTATGGATTATTTACGCAACATTGGCCACATTTAAGGTAAATAAATGCAAAGTATTTCGAAAAGTTGAACATTTGAAAAAATAATACGTCGAAAAATTGGACTTTCGCAATAATAGGATTCAAATTGGCCGTAGATTGCAAATCCTACCCCTTGAAGCTCCGTTTGCATTCGTCGTAGACAGTAAGAAGATAGAAATATTTTCTTGGATCAAAACGATCCCCTCGCAGGGTGCAAATTAAGTGATTCGATTGAATTTAGTTCGGTATTCGAGACATTTTGCAAGATTAAAAAATCAGTCATGGAGCACAATTTCAAGTTGGAAGTATAAAACGTGAAAAAATCACACAAAAACCACAATTTGGCTAAACCCCCATTTTGTTCTTCAGTTCATCCAGGAGAATTTTTCGTCCTATTCGGGTAGGAAGGGAGGGGGAGAGGAGAAGGCCCGAGGACTTTTTTGTAACAGAGATCCTGCTCTGTGAGGAATTTTCCGAAAAAGCCGTACGATGCCCGGCCAAAACAAAAATAGTTCAAGTCCGACATTTTTGGCAAAAATGATTCAAGTTCCTCTCCTATCATACATAGCTCGAATTGGACTTACAAGAATTTCTACTCTCGAGCCACAATTTATGGTGAGAAAAGCACTTGGAAAAATTTCGACATAGGACAGGGACTTAGAAAAGTTTGACCTCCGAGCTATCACTCTGGTGAGGGCACATCTCGACTTCGCGGGTATGAGATGGGGACCAACAACCAAAGGCCAACTAAAAGCTATCGAGCGAATTCAAAAAAGATTTTTAAGGTACCTGTATTTCAAAGACTTTTAGCATTACGACCTTGACGTGCCATACGGGGAATTAGTCTTGGGATATGAACTCACCACTCTAGAGGTGCGGAGGGAAGTGTCACTGATTCTATTTATTAGGGACCTACTAATGTCAAAAACAGAATCCCCATTCCTATTGAGTCAGATTGGTCTCTATGCTTCAGTTAGGCGCAACAGAAGTCAAAACTTATTTTACATTACACACTGCCGCACAAATCACTTGAATCTTACGCCCATCAATCGTGCGCTGCGTCTTTACAACCAAATAGTCACAATAGATGATACAATTGATATTTTTTTTGATAAGAGGAAAGCTTTCGCTGAAAAAGTAGCCAGAGCTGTGGATATTGTGTGCAGTAGTGGGACTGAGTAGCGTCGTTACTCTGTTAGCAGTCCTCAATATCATGAGGGGGATGAGGGAGCAGTAGGCAACTAATTCTCATTGTTATTATTACTAATTATAATCTTATTATTTTTTTATTTTTTTATTTTTTTATTTTTTTTTATTACTATTATATATACAGTGGAAACTCTATATAACGAACCCCTATATAACGAATTCCTCTATATTACGAATTTTTCCTCAGTCCCTCCCCCTTCAATGAATTTTACGTGTTAAAAAATCTCTTTATAACGAACAATTCACTCTATATAACGAATTTTCTACAGAAATCTTGTCATTTTTTCCAAAAAAATGTCGATTTCTGGCCTGAATTCAAACTTTTTTCTGAAAATTCTGATTCTTTGGTAAACATTTGAATATTTTCTCCAGAAAATTTGAATTTTGACGAATGTTTCAACATTTCCTTCTAACAATGTCAACTTTCAGGTGAAATTTGAAAATTTTTATCATTCAAAATGTGGAACTTCGCAAAAATAAGAAAAAAAATGAATTTCTTTGTAACGAATTTTCTATATAACGAATTTTTTTTGTGGTCCCTTCAGATTCGTTATATAGAGTTTCCACTGTATATATATATATTTTTTTTTTCTAATATTATTATCACTATTACTATTACTGTCATTATTATTATAATCAAGATTATTATCATTATTATTAATATTAATATTATTATTACTTATTACTGTTACTATTATCTTTATAATTATGTAATTTCAAAAGTGGTGTCACCTGTAATTGGTCCGTGGACTGTAGGTGGCACCACTATAAAATAAAATAAAGTAAATAAATAAATAAATAAATATATGATGGGAAATGGCCTCGAAAAATTTTAACTTATATAAAGTTCGACTCTCGGGCCATCATATATGATAGGAGGGGGACTAGAGTAAAAATTTCGACCTCCAAGCTATTTGTTTATATGATAGGAGGAGGACTTGAAAAAACTTCGACTTTCGAGCTCTATACTATGATAGGAGAGGGACTTCCGACAGATTTCAACCCTCGAGCAAAAATGATTCAAGTACCCCTCCCATCATATATACTTGGATTGGATTTATACGATAATTATAAACAGTGATAATGTTAAAATAAAGGATGAGAAACGTCTCAGAAGCATTCACGAATTTAAATTAAGGAGACCAGTTTGACCCGTAGAACTGATTTCCTGCATTCCTCAATCAACTTTGTTAAGGAAACCGTGATCGTTTTCTGTAGCTCATCTTCAATAGTGATCAAATTTGCCAACTTTCGCACTCATGCCAACTCCAGAATCTGGTTAGGAGAAGAGGGAGGAATTGGAAAAAAGGAAAAACAAGAGAGGCAAAAGTATGAGGAGATATACTTGAATAAAAATGGGCTCAATTTTCGAGCTATAGAAGGAGGTATCTACACATAGTTTAGATAACAGGAAAACAGTACCATAGCCGAAAGGAGGGCTCAACAAAATTTCAAGCAATACTTTACCTTTGTCTTCAATTTTGATGGTATTTCAAAATAAATGTTTCTGCCCTTGAGGATACACACCCTTCCTCCCACTGCCAACTGCGCTACTATAGGGAAGTCAAGGTTAGGCAGGAGGATTTGGAAAATTTTGTGTGCATGAGAGCTGTTACCTACTTTTGAGACTTGGAAAAAAATTCAAAGGGTGGCCGTGAGTATCTTAAGGCGTAAAGAAGGAAATTCAATTTTCGAGATGTATAAAAGAACAGGGAATGGTACTTAACGACATAATTTTGAACGCTGGACAGAAGAAAAAAATTCGATAAGGTACAAGTTCCAAACCCGTTTCAATTGACGCAGTTCATAAAGTCGCCCTCCGAGTAGATATTTTTGGGAATTAAGGTGTTCTAAAGAAAAAACGAACCCCAGAAAATTAGGTTAGAGCCTCTTCCTCCTTGATTTTCAAGGAGTGGGAGTGACTTTGTTTTTTGAAAATTCCAAAACTTCTATAATAAATAACAAACAAATATTTTTCTTGGGATAATAATATACAGGCAAACCAATCGCCTTAATGCTCATTTTTCCTCAAAAAGACTCAAAATTAAGAAACCCTTGAAACTGTTCCAATTGATACTAAAGATTTTCAAGCACTTAAAACGACTGAGACGATGTTTATTTACAACTTTTAAAAGCACTTAAATAATGGATATTTCTCAAAATCAAAACGAGAATAATAACGAAAATTGAGACATCGAAGAAGTGAAGCTATCATCAGGTAATAAAATGGCTGGATAATTTAATGGAACAGTGCACTACCCGACACTTCTGAGAAGTCGGCAAAAATTACCAATAATGATGGAGTTTCGATTTACAATTTACTGAACGAACATACGAGATGAGTAAACGCTCAAATTCTCACTGTAATCTCTTGCATCAAGGGAAGTATTTTTCACTGACTCGAAAAATGTGATAAATTTCAAAACCGGAAAGATCCATGCCGACTATGAGAGAAATAACTTCGCCAAAAATTCAAAACTTGATAACAATGATAGGCTCAACTTACCAAAATTTATCAACAGGACCAGGTAGAAGAGAAAACCTCAAAACTGTAAATAAAAAATCACCAAAACGTGAGACGAAAAAATAAAATAAAATTCACAAATTACAAAGAACATAAATCGTTGAACGTTAAAAATTTATAAAACGAAAAAATTCTCAAGAAAAAATCTTACTATTTGAATTCGCAGCAAAAACGAGGGAAAAAACCGAAAAATCGAAACGACGAACAAAATTTTACACTAATCGAAATTCACGCGCCACAATCGATCTCAGACCGCGACTGATCTCCTATTCCGCACTATTGTTTAGTTATAAATACTTTCCCTGCTAATCTCGCGAATAAAACAAGGTAAACGGGTTTATATTTTTCCTTCTCTTTCTGTACCATCATCCAGCCAGCTTTGATCAAAGACCGAGAGCGAGAGTGAGGGAGACCGCGAGAACGTACTAGAAGACGAACAGAGACAGATGCGGGGTACGATAAAATGAGGAAAAAAATGCGCCGTTTTAAATCATTGTACAGACGAATAAAGCTGAGTTAGCGTGATCAGCATTTTTTCTTCTCTTCTTCAAAATTTGGTACTCGCTTGATCGCACATCTCTTCTCTCGTTTCCAGCGGCGTCGCGTGTCAATATTCGCGTATATTTCGTCCACACCTTGCCGCAACGCGCTGCTACCTATAATAACGAATTAATTAAATTCCAAGCTGTACCAGCGAAGATGAGTTGAGACGATATCGCGCAGCTATTTCTACCTTTCGTAATGCATTCTGAATGTTTGAACAGTCATTAGAATACGGTAAATCTGGACCTATTCACAAACGATATGCGAATTTGTTGTCAAAAATTTCTGGACAAGAGTAAATCTACAAACATATCTTGGCATTATATAATCGAATTTGTAGAGAGGAAATATACGAATAATATAGGAACGAAATTGTCGAACAACAGGAACAGAAATTCTGTTCGAGAAAAATATTCGACTACCGAGAATTTTCATCGACAACTGGTTTTGTCACATTTTTGTGTTGTTTTTTGGCTTGATGATAAGAGACGATGGACAATCGATAAGAAATCTTTACGGATACATCGTGCACTCAATAATATCCACACTGCCTACCTATATTTTTCTCAGTAATTGTAAAATAATCGACAGCGAATGCATAATATCTAATTGTCTCGCGAAATCCGTGACCCAATTCATTATTAGAATAGTAAATTATAAAAAGTAATATTATAATTGAAGATGCATTTCGTAATTATTATCGACTCTCAGTTCCGACATTATTTACAGCATATTTATAAAATGTAAAATCGATTTAAAAGTCGACCTTACATAGATTGCATTCGCAGAATGATGGTTCATAAATTAAGTTAATTATTTTTGCAAAAAATCATCCGTTTCTCATTGCGCGTGGAAGTGAAAATAGCTGTAAATGAAGTCAATTAAAATTACGGAGTGAAAATACCAGATGATAAACGCGGTCGATTGTTCCATTTAAAAAATAATAAGAAAAAGTACAATTCCGTAAAAAGTACTGTGGCGTCCTTTCAAACGCCACCCTTGTAACACATATATAATAATATGTCTTCTTTTAGTTCAAAGTTTTATGTGTAGCTAAGAAGGCAAGAAACTGAGAGAGATACAATTAAACCAATTTGCTGCAACTATCACCGTATAATGTATAATCATTTTACGGCGAGATAAATGCTGAGGTAAGATTTGCCTACATCTGAGATGGTAGGAACCAACTGTATTTTCAAAAATCGGTAAGATCCGTAGGGTTTTCGATGTTTACAAATAATAAGAAATCAACATATCACATAATTCGAAGTGGGTTGAGCTGAAGGGTCTCTTCATGAGAACGCTCACCTCAAGTCATCTGGTTCGATACATGCTATGAACGACGGAGGCATGGAACGTGGTATCTACATTTGCCGCTGAGGTAACGGAGAGATGAATGGCGGCAGATATAGAGTGACGTTGTGGCCTTTCACATCCCTATACATATTATCCGCTATGCAGCTACTTTTCTGGCGCTGCTACACCACCAATAGCACCATCAGCAACACCACACACGAGGCGCTCAAGAGGAAGAGTCATACATGAAGAAGAAAAAAAAGCAAGAACAAAACAAAAACAACGAATTTAAGAGTCATGAAACGCTACTTGTAAGCTCTTAGGGGGCTTCCAATGATGGTTGAAAGCTCTGACAGAGGAGTAGACACGTGTATATCTGTGGTACAGGGTTGTCTGAATTCCAGGTTGAGTGCCAAGCGCTCCTTCGATCGGTAGGGTGGACCTCCGTAGAAGCCTTGCAAAACGCGCGGACCTCGAAGAGATAATGGAGCCAGGTCACTCTCAATCCGAGCCCCCTGGACTACTAACGCAAAGCCCGAAACGGTGGATACCAATGCCAGAGGTGCGGTTTGTTCGGAAGCACTTCGATCAAGATTGCGACCGAAGTTTCCAAACTCAAAACTTAAGAAATGGTAAGTCATTTTGTTCGTACCTCGCGAGGTCTGATCAGAAGGTAGACGAGGAACTTCCTATGTTTTTATGGCTCGGAAGTGGAAAAAAGTCTGTACCTCAACTTTTCCTTGACCTCCTTTGGGCAAAACTCACGTGTTCTTTAACAAGGGGTGGTAGAAATATGTTTTATGGGACAAGTGGGATCTTATGACGTCACAGGCTGGACTTTGGATCTGTATATAATAGGTATGGAAGATTTGCAAAAATTCTACCTCCAAGCAATATACGATTCGACCTCCGAGCAATATATGATAGGGGGAGGACTTAGAATACCTTAGGGGGACGTTTTGAATCCTATGATGTTTGAAGCGTTGCATATCTGGCTCGTTGAAGCGGCTAAGTCAAATGGTGTATGAAGCATTGCATACGAGGGGGACTTAGAATAATTTAGAGGGACGTTCTGAATCCTATAGTGTTAGAAGCGTTGCATATCTGCCTCATTGAAGGGGCTAAGTCGATTGGTGTATGAAGCATTGCATATCTAGTTACTCAAAGTGGCAATCCTTCAGGCTGCGTACACCGACCATTGAGCTATGTATGATAGGAGGGGACCAAGAAAATTTTCGAGCTCCAAACTTTGCCGGGTGGCCGGACGGCGGATATTTTTTTTCGTAAAACCCCATGATAAAACAGGTTTCCTGTTAAAATTCTCAGAGTCCCGGAACCAGGTCAAAGGCTCCACCCTCTTTAAAATCATACTTTACCCGGTGGTCGGAATTTCTCATAGTCGCCTTCATCCTACATATAACTCAAATCTCAAATGCATAGCTGGATGATCGAAATGTTTCTCCGTCTTCCTCTTTTTGTACACAGCTCGAAGGTTGAAATCCTTCCAAGTCCCTTTTTTAATCTATACATGTAAAACTGCAGCGTAGTACAGCTCACAAAATACAACAATACTTCTAAGATTCAGTGATGAACACTGAATCAACAAAAAGTTCACGGTTTTGATTGTGTGCTAACGACATGCTGTAGCTCGGAAGATAACATCAACCGTCCTGCTACCTAATATAACTACGCCTGCTAAACCTCTCTGCGAGTAGCGCGGTTACCGAGATTGCGGCGTGACAGAATCTTACATACATATAGCTGGATGGTCAAAATGTTATCTAAGTCTCCCTCCTCTTGCAGACTGTTCGAAAGTCCAACTTGTTTCAAGTCCCATCTTCTTTCATATACGTATTATATTTGAATGGTCAAGATTCTATCCAAGTCCTCCTCCTGATTATAAATCGATGTTCGGAATTTTTCCGATTTTCCCACACTGAATAATGGAACTTTTCACAGAAAGTAAGTCAACCTCTCCTCCCTCCCCGTTCGGGGTTATTAGAAAAAAAATTCTTAGTTTCCATCTTCTAGAGGAGGTTCTTAGAAAATACATGACTTATTTACTGATAAACTAGAGAAGGGCTCAACATCATTAGGATGTGCGTCACCAGAGGATGATTATTGGCTTGAACCCCATTAAAAAAGAATAATCTTGATGTCAAGAAGCTTGTAAGCTCGAGTAGGACATGATATTTCAGGGAGTGACGTCATCAAGGGGATTCATTGGAGGAAGAGAGAGAAAGAAGAGATGGCTAACCTATTGATATCGTTTTACTTTTAAAAAGTTCTCGACTCCAATATCTTCTGCAGTTTTCAATCTTCTAACTTGAGCCTCAGTTCACACAAGAAATTAACGGCCTCTCTGATCTAGAGTAAAGACTTATGAAGATCCTCATTGTCTGTATACTGCTTGGAACGAAATTTTTCTAGATCTTTCGCAATATAGGTCTGCTATTCTCTGTCTCTCTCTCCTCTGTTGGACATTTTGCTGAATCTTCTTGATGACGTCACACCCTGATATATCATGTCCTGCTCGAGCTTGTAAGCTTTCTTGACGTCAAGACTCTATTCTCTCTCTACAGGATTCAGGTGAAAAATCATCCTCTTGTGACGTCATATCCTTAGGATGTTGAACCCTCCTCTAGTTTTATAGGTCATTAGATCTTTGATTTCCTAAGACCTTTCTCTAGAAGATGGAAGCTAAAAATTTTCTACTCTAATAAGCACAAAACCCTAAAACAAGCTCTACATTTCGAATTCCTTCTCGCCTATGGGACTTCTAGATCGTAATTTCTTCGAGTCCCTTTCCTTCCAAAAGATTGTAAACTAGTGGCAGGTCCTTCGATAAATGTACTACCAATGAGGACAAGTATGGATATACAGCTCGATGAGAATTCTCCCTTCAAGACCCCTCCTCGAGTATATAGCTCGGAAATTGAGATTTTGATATGTTTCATGTCTTAGCTCTGACCTCTAGCCTCATTCAAAATTTGTGTGCGCGTGCGTGAGTGCAGATGACCTAGGGACTTGGAAAAAGTAGCTCGAATACCTCGACCCTCCCAAATGATAAACTATAACGTCATCAGCCGGTCACCCAGAGGTCTCTCCAACTATGACGTCGTTATCTGTGATCCTAAGGCCCTCTCCAATTATGACGTCACCTGGTGACTCTGAGATTTGCGACTTCAACCCACCCACCCGCAACAATCAGCTTGTGCGCCCCCGTTAGGCAGTACACTATGCCTTCATTAATCCAAGAACAAGCGAGTGAGCCCCTCTCTAGTAAGTAAAACAGCTCAAAATGCAGTATACCAAGTACGAATGTGCTTAAGAACGATGTTTATGCTTCTGTGAGACACAAACTAGACCACGACTTTATCACAAAGCAAGCGTGGTTTTAAAATATAATTAAAGTCATTTATTCGTAGACATGAAACATAATCTTTATTCTTTAGCTCTTCCAGAGAATTTATTTTTTTTTCAAGCCCTTCGCCTCGATTTTAGGTTTTCGGTGGAGACTACCATCGCCCTGCCATAACCAAACCTAACCCAAGTTTGACCCTGTACTTGGAAAAATTTCGATCTTGGAACCCGTACAAATGTGGGACTTCGAAAAATTTCATTCTATGAACCGTGTGGATGAGGAGAGGGAGAAATCGCGCTTTAAATCTCTACAAATGTAGGTCTCGGAAAAACTTCGAGTTCGAAATCCCGACCTTCCCGTAAAACAGCTTCCCTGCAATTAACACAATAGATAACAGAGGATATTAAGATAGAACCTGTTTTATCAAGGGTTTTTCGGAAAAAAAGTCCACCGTCCGCCGTCCAACCGGCCGGTAACCTCAACGTCGATTAGAGATCGACTTCCTATCGTATATAGCTCGGAGGTCGAGATTTTTCTAGGTCCCCCTTCTATCTATTATATAGCTTGGAGGTCGAAATTTTTCTGAGTCCTCCCATCATATATAGCTCCAAAGACCAAGCCTGTAATTTTAATGAAGTCATAGGTCAAGTTTGTGACGTCACAAGCTGATCACGTCATACATTTTTCATATCCCACGTGCCCTGTAAAACAGGTTCCCTGCCACCTCTCGTTTAACTCTCCGTGAGTCTTTTTCCCTGTAATTTGACACGTGTATTTCTTCAGGCCGAGGGTCAGCCGAAAATTCACGAGGAATCTGACGTCATCAGTGACGTAATGAATAGCCTTGACCAAATTGAGGGATTTGAAAAAAATGACGTCATCAATAACTATGACCCACTTTAGAGAGAGCTATATGAGCTAACTTGAATGAAAAGTGTAGCCTAACAAACAGGATACAAGCCACAAAGTTTACTAGGCTATGTAACGGCGAAACTCCTAATATGAGGCAACTATACTAAAAACTAGATTAAGGGATTTAGTTCATCTGATGATATCATATTGTGGATATCTTCAAGAGCCCAGCCCTAGACCAGGCCAAGCACAGCCCCCAGAGACGCTCACAGACATATGAGGAGCTGTCTGTACAAAGGGCGTCCGTGAAGAAAAATTCATTACAGAAAAATTAGTTTGAAGTTTCAGTTCAAAATATCTCCGCAACAAAGAGTTTAATCAAAAAAATGGTAAGGATGAAAATTGAAGAGCAACTCTTCTTCTATAAGAAACGGTAATCACATTTTGAATACATCCAAAAACAAACAAAGTAGAGATCATTGAAAATATGACAACGGACGCCCTTCTTGCTGAGATGGAAAAAATTGTGGGTTTGAAAAAAAAAAAAAAAAAAATTATAAAAGATAGCTTATAATCTGAAACGCACGAAAATCGAGGTCTCCGCAAAAAGGGCGCCCTTTGTACAGATAGGTCCTCATATGTACTTATGAAGAGAAAAAATATACAAATTAAGAAGTAAACGGGAAAACGATTAGCTTCCAGCAATGACAGTGATCTTCTCATTCTTTTAATCACAATGGAACTGATTCAAAGTACAAAAAGGCAAAACTTGATAAAACTCTTCAGTTCAAACGATTATAGCGCTACAAAATTTTGCTACTTCACCTTGAAATAATGACAAACCGAAAGACAAGAAAGATGTCCACTCTAATAAGGACTGTTACAACTTTCAATCAGACCGTATACCTACTATAATTTTATAATTATTATTCTGACATGAAATTTTAATTAGAACGATAAACGCTCGTCTGACGCAAGACTGGTCAAGATACGGTAAGTTTTTTCTCACCAATTTTCGAATCTTAAAAATAGCTAAATTTGAATAAATTTTCTTGATCACGCTCATAAAAAATTACGTAATATAAGTTCGAGTAAGATCGGATGACTTCAAGGTCGACAAACTCCGCCATTTACGACACCCAAGAGAAATACCAAACTTTATTTATCTATTCGCCAACTGATCAGCGTAGTAAATTATTATTTAATACTTTTTTGAACGAAAATCTCGGAACTTCGAATTTTAAAAACAGTTTAGCATAATGTACAAAATCGATGTTTTTCTCTGCGTCAAACAATAAATATAATTCAACTAGCGAGGATCCGATTTCAGCCCTGTAAATTTACAGAAAAAAATATTATACAACCAAATTTAAGTGAACAATGATAATTTTACACTCCACGTCCCGTATTCTTTTCGAAAATTTTCCATCTCTAATTATCGACGCGAGAAATTGATAGAATGTAGATCGCTACAATTTGAATGCATTATTATTAATCGTTTTATTTTTATATCTCTTTCACATCGATTAGCTTGTTTCGGTTATATTGCCAGTAAGTACTCGTTAACATGCTACATTATATATTACAACATCAGTCATTTACTTATAGTTATAGAAACTAAGAGGCGCAATTAATGGAGAAATTAGGACAAAAATTCGTCCACAATGAAGGCCGCTCTTTCCTAAATCCTACAAATTTAGAGTGCTGGCTTTTCAACTGATAGATAAAAGAGCTCAGTCAACAAATTTAAACTGCATTACGACCACCTAATTGGTAATTAAAATAAAAATAATTAGGTTTGATTCTATTGGTTTTGTTCATTCGACAAATGTGTTTAATGTAGGCCTAATTATCAATCACGTCTAGTCGCATTCTTTGGAATCGAGTCGACTTTCTACGATCGTAAATCTAAGTCAGCGACCGCTTTTGGGCGTTTGGTGATCCTTGAATAGGGAGCGACCTCTATTCCTTCGTTTAATAGTTGAATATACTTAATTGCTTTCTCCATAAATGAATGGATCGAATTGAATGTGCTCCCTGGCTCGCAGGCCGGCGTCAGTATTATCCGTGGGTCGACAAATCAACCACCCACACGGTTGAAGTCTTAAGGAAGAAGATGGTATTTAGCATAAGTTCTTCTTGAGGAATAGTAGAATCAACGTGGATATAGATTGATGTGGCCAGGGGTCGGAGATATGATTATAAAATGTTCACCGACTTCAAACCCCCATTTTCTTTTCAATGCAATCATCAGTGTTACGGCTCACTTTATTACTATTGGAAAATAATACAAATTACCGCAGGACGAACTTTATTCGACCGTAGAACAGTAGAGCGCGAAGCAGAAGACAGGAAGGAAAGAGGAACAGGAACCAAAAAATATATGAAAGGATGAGTAAGCGGTTCAAGGAGACAAGTCTATTTTATCAATCAATCTGTACTCGCCGGAATGAACTCATTAAGCAAAAGACGATTCCTTATCGATTTGGCGCGAAAATCATGTAGGCGTGGCTCAATTTGGTGCCGAAAAAGTCAGAAAAATGAAAATTGAATAGGAGCCTTGAGTGTTGCCTGTTTGAATGGTATCCCTCATTGCTTTCTCATTCGGATTATTTTACAGATTGAAAAAGGTACCTAGTAAACTTTGGTTTTGTATCATATTTTTCTAAAAAATCAATCCACAAGTTGGAGCTTAACTGTCAGGCGTTAACAGATAGAACCAATTTCACAAGTTAAAGTCTACCATACTCTCCATTTTTCAATTCTCTTACTAACTCATTATCTTCATACAGAAAGGATTGGTCTTCTGAAGAGCCATTAAATTTTTAAACAATGTGTACAACAACCTGAGTGCCTCATAAACGGAGCAGCTCGGATCTAATCGCATCTCACCTCAGAACCTTCACAGGTCTACACTGAATTGATATTCTGGTATTTCTGACACAGCTCAGCAGCGTCTATCAGCCTTCAAACATTATAAGAATTGAAGCTCACTGAACTTGCAGAAGCAAACTAATAAATTTCTTTCGCGCCAAACTGAGTGGGCGCGACAGAAAGAAGTCTGAATCATTTTTATGGCGAGTATTTTTGATGGCTTCAAGAGTTTTGTTCTCCGGGTGAAGCAATATTTCTGTGCCTTTCTCAGAAGAATGGTTACTCGCTAAGAGGTGAGCGGCAAAAGCCGACTTCTTAGGTTTGTTTTCACGGAATACTTGAAGGTGCTCGGAGGTTCTCATCGAAAATTGGCGACCTGATTCATCAATCGATACGGCAGGGCGCAGTCATTACAACGTAACTTATAGACTCCACTTTTCTCCTCTTCAGAAGTGTGGTCTTTTAGTCCATAAATTACGCTACTCAAAAGGATACAAGAATGGAAAGCAAGCCGGGAACGAGTTTCAAGAAATTTGGAGATTGAGGTTCTAGAAGTATCCTCTTATTCATTAAAAGCTGCAGGAGTGAGAGGGATGGAAAAATACGGTGAATCATATTATGGTATGCTGCGAATTTGTGGACAGGGTAGCAAAACGGGGAATTCTGGATCGTAGATCCAGTATAGGAGGGTTTCCTATAGATCTTGAAATTATGGGACTATAGAAATGGTAAGATCAAGAAAATTTATCTCGCACTTCCCCAAGTTTCCAGAGTAAATTTAATCGAAGGGTGACGGCCATTCAAAAAAAAAGAGAAAATATAGATCTTGGAGGGAACCAGTCCAAAGACATAATTATGATGTCGTCCAGAAATCTAACCCAACGTGGTTGAAGTCGGATATTTCCTACTCAAGCAGTTCCAAGAAAACCTCAAGAAGTTGCGACCCGAAAGAAGATCTAATGAGGATCCCCATGCTGTCAGGGAACATGTAAAACTTATTATCATAGTTGCAGAAGTTCGGGTAAAGGCATGCTTTAAGGGTATGCTCTACCTTTGATGAAATGGTAACTTGGAATACCTCTCAGGAGTCTAATATTGCACAGAATGCAATGAAACTTTGGAGATTTATTGTTCAAGGTTACAGAAATACCGCTAATTAGTTTAGAAGTAGTGAATATTGTAAATTGTAAAAAATAATTACAAATATTACACGCTCAGAACCAATTAGCGGTATTTCCGTAACCTTGAACAAGAAATTTCCGATTCATCGCATTCTGTGCAATATTAGACTCCTGAGAGGTATTCCAAGTTACCATTTTGTCAAAGGTAGAGCATACCCTTAAGAAGATTCAGAAAATCGGATATGAAATGCTCGGAATCTTCTGTCTCCCTCAAAATTTCCTGAATACGCTCTACTGTGGAAATAATTATTATTTTAACAGGGTCTGGCCGGCCGGCAGAACTCGGACCTCAACAATTTTTAAAACTCGAAGGTCGAAATTTTTCAAATGCCCCTCCTATCATATATAGCTTGGAGGCGGGGCCTGTGACGTCACAGTTTGATGACGTCATAGATTAGTCTTGTGACGTCACAATCTGATGACGTCCTGGATCAGTTTTTTTCCCAAGTCTCCTTCCTATCATAATATATCGCTTGGAGGGTGGAGCCTGTGACGTCACAATCTACGTTTCTCAGATCCCACGTGCTTCATAAAACAGGTTCCCTGCCACCCGTCGTTCAACTCCGTAAAAGAACCCGTAATAACCCAACAACGTCGAAAGAGACAAGGAGGGTGCCAGGGAGAGGATCAACATCCAACTATTTTCGAGGACAACTCAATCGAATTTTTGACGGAAAACTTTGATTGAAAGTTTGGAGACCTTTTAGCGAGTAACAATTACTCGCCTTAACAATGATTCAGACTCCCTTCCCGAAGTAAGTTATCAGCGACCTTGACCTCGTTTAGTGACTTCGCTTCTTTGAGAACTGAATATCCTCAGTTTTTAGATCTAAAGGCGCTTCGGAAAATCGTTTATCTTATATAAATAGAGAGGAAGAGAGAGAGAGAGAGAGAGAGAGGGGGGAGGAATTTACAGAGTTGAGGGAGAAGAGTGAGGTGAGTAAGGCAGGTATAGATGGCAGTTGGTTTATCAGAATATATGGAGGTTGGGTTTTTCAATCGAAAGTGTGAGATTTCACCATTGATGGAGAAGGCGTAGCCAGTTTTAGGGCCCAATTTGGAACCATCTGTAAAGCACAGGTTGTGGGAAAGTAAGTCGTTATCAATTATGTCTTTAATGTGTCTTATACAGATTACGTTGGTCGATTTTGGTAGAGATGAAATTGAAAAATAGTACCTTTTGTGGTTTGATATAAATATTATTGAAAAATAAAATCTCTGTCGATGATCTAAAATACTCGTGTAGAACAATATTTACGATTCTAAATTCTCCTTATTCATGAATAATTTGAATATGTAACAATTTTGACAAGTATATCTTGGATAAAGGCAGTGATTGAGCCATCTATAAAGAGTGACGGGATAAAATGTATCGGAAATACCTTTGGAAATATTTTAGAAGTATTATAGGAGTACTAAAAATTTTTTTATCAGAGAAAGTTTTATTTTTGATAGTAAAAGTCAGAAAAAAATTATTCATTGTCAATTTTCGTTATGATGCACCACTTGACAAAATACGTTTTTTTTTTTTTTTTAATAAATAATAATTCAATACATGATATATATTTTTTTCAGAATTGCAGTCTGAAAAGAATCTGGAAAATGAGCCTTTAAAAAATTAATAAATTGGGCAATTTAGCAAGAAATATTGATTGGAAAATTCCAAAAAAATTTTCGATTTACGTCAAAAAATACTTTTAATTTTACCAAAGTTCAAAAAAATCGGATAAAATCTCCCTGAGATATGAATTTTCAAAGAAAATAACGTTTATTTGGCCACATTTGAGGATATAAAATCTGATTGTTTTTAATAACAAAAAACATTTTTCAACGCATGAATATGATATTTGGCCTGGGGGCCGATGCCCCATTGAAACCTGGCTATAGTCTTTTGCGTCTAATTTTTGAGTACAGTTCTCAAGATAATTTTGGATTATCCGAATTGTGTATTGCGTCAGATCTGATGCGACTCACACTTAACTCCGCTTTTAATATTTTTAGTTATTATTTTCTATGACGAATACAATTATGAATATGAAAAAAATCAAGTCTCTCGGCATTTTCTGGATGAAGTTGGTTAAAAGGCTATCGTCTAAAATACAGTTAAGTTGTGTCGATGGAACAGAAAAATATAAAGCAATAAATTACGATATTAAACGTACACCGGGTTGTGAGGGTCATCACAGGGAAAACAGCATTTTATTGCCGATTTCTCTTTCTTAGAGTGAATGTAAGCACTATAAAATTTATGAGCTACGAGTAAATACGGGGTGGAATTATTATTATCATCCTTAGGTATTGTCACCCCGAGTGAGGACAGAATTCCGAATTATCGTAGCAAACCTCTCTATTCCAAAATCGCAAAATAGACCGGCTTTTCTCAACACACAAACTTGACTCATTGATTAATATGAAGACGTATTTGAGAAAGAAACTACCGTAAGTCATGTTTGTATGATAATTCTATAATAAGTTAACGTCGATTACCTCACTTGTATGAGTACCGTTAGCATTTTTATTCTCGAATGACAGGGTGACAGGTTACCAGCATGCGATCGTATGCTTTTTCTCTCTTTTCTTCTTTTTAAAAGTTACGCCAATTATTTACCAAGCAAACTCATTTTTTTTTTTTCATTTCTTACAACGATTATCTCATTTTATCAAGAATTGCCAGCATTCAGACCCCTATAACACCTATATCTGGTTATTAGGTCAGGGCATGAAGGCATCCGCGCGGAAAGTTTTGGATGCACTCGTCTCGTCTTACGCGTAACATTATTATTCAAAATCTCGATGCACTCGCTTACGCAGAATGCAGCTAATGCACTACCCATTACCGGATTATCGAGTTTTTGAAATCAGACAGCGTGCAGACTTATCGTGTGTCAATTCACAAGTATTTGTATCCTCTGTAGTCCTAGTCAACGAAAATAATTGTTTTATTTAAAATGTTGAAAAAATATATTATATAGGCTTCGGCCATTTCGGTCCGCCTGCGTCAATAGTTTATCGATTTTCGTTTGACCGGTTTCTCATGCGGCGATGATTTTCTCGATTATTCTTTCCTGTAAAAGTATCGTTGTCGGCTACTCAGTAATGGAAACTTTTTTCTTATTTACGTAACGAAAATTTGCAAGGCGTAAGTTTTGGTCGACGATTTCTTCACCATCTTCGGAGTTACGAAAGACCATAATATGACATAAAATGATTGTAAATCGTGATCTAACAGTTGGTTTGAAGAAAATTCTCCTTACTGCTAAGAAAAACGATCGACTCTTGAATGAAATCTTATAAAAGCTAAAGTGCAACCGGAATCGCCACTTTTCATGAACTCAAAATTACTAGGGACGGATACTCATATATTAGCCGATTTGATAGAAAGCAAAATATATCGCACATCCACCTTTGAAACATGACTGTAAAATTGATTGGAGTGGAATATTTTCAGCGGTTGATGTTTTGGACTAGACAAAAGTTTTTCTTCATTACATTATCCGTTTTCAATTTTGTCTACTAAAAAATTTCTCCACTTCAGGGAAAACAATGGATCATATGTGTGTCTTTGGGCTTTTGCAAAAAAAAAAATGGAAAGAAGGTCGACCCAGGCTCCCCCTCCGGGGGGCACACTGACGGGGACACAATTGTGTCTTGGAACTGGTGCGTCTTCAAGTCTTGCCACAGCCTTGTCGTTGGCGAGGGGGCTTACGACTAGGAGACGCGGTAGAAGCTGAAAAGCATCACTCTCCATATCAGTCAACCGAAAGTGGTACAGGCGAACTTTCCCCTCGAAGGATGCTAATCAGGGTCCTCCCCGCTGCTATGTGGGAAGCAAGGAGTAACTGACGCATCCTGAAGTCCAGCTGCTACCATGCTTGTATGTTGAGGGGAGTCACTCTCTCGGAAATGACAGAGCAGCGGGCTCGCACAGGGATCTCCCTATGTACGTCACCCTCATATTTTAGCATCACTGATCACCATTCTATCCTATCCTTCTTCTCTTTTCGACTAGGCTACGACACACCTTTTCTATCTCTCCCCCTCTTCTATCTTCATGGCTGCCGACTTAAGACAGGGTAGCTGCACCTACAGCACGGGGTACTGCACCGGGGTTCCTACCGGTTTCTTTGACCCATCTTCTCTGTTTCCATCCATACTCTCTTGCATGTGTAAACCACTCCTCGCAGTACAGCTGGCCACTGGGGTTACGTACTGCCTGTGCCTCATGTCCACAGAAGGTTACCGCAGGCCTTCACGTCCAACGGGTTGCGTTGGGTTACGTACTGCCCTACCTTGCACTTCATGATGTAGATGTGTGGCGCAGTCTTCACGTCCTGGTTCGCAAGCTGCACACACACGCGAGTCTCTTTTGAACCTAGCCTAACATACATGTCTGACTAACGTTAGAACTTCTGACCCCTCCACTACACTGTCCCAGGACAAGTAGAGGAGTCTCCGGACATCGTTCCAACTAACATACACCTCTTCTTTTGAAGATGAATGCCGAAATGTGATGGGAAAACCCTGCACAGGTAATACCAGACCATGGAAGCAACCCCTCTCTACTACCACCCACCTCAGCGGAAGTAGAGAGGCCTCCGGAATACCATTCCTATTCCCACTAAATCACACCTTTCTCTCAGTTCCTCAGCTGAAGAAAGATCCAAACAACACATCTGTCCTTTCAAGACAGATGCAGAAGTGCAATGGAGGAACCCATCTGCAGGCGACCCTTGATCATGGAAGCAAACCCCCCTTCTTCCTCTACCACCCATTCCAGGGATGAGTAGACGGACTGGGAATATCATTCCCAACTTAGTAATAATAGTAGTATTATCTTATTGCTATTATTATTACAGTATCTACTTTTAGGCCTCTTACCCTTATCCTCTTAATTTATCTTCTTACTCCTCAGCTAACCAGCCGATGATTCCAAACTACACCTTCTTCACCCCCGAAGATGACGCTGAAGTGCGATGGGAACCGTCATTCCCTGACCACGGAAGCATACCCCTCTCTACTCTTTTTTCAGGGACATAGACAAGTAGAGAGCCTCGGAACACTGTTTCCCACCAAATTACACTCCCTAAGGGAATGCCAAAGTGCGATGGGGGAAACCCGTCCAATGCATAAGTCAACTTGATAGTCTCTGCGGGCGACCCCCTGACCATGGAAGCAACATCCACATATAAGCCACTCAAGACACTCATCGTCTTACTGACCAGGATAACGGATAGTCGAACTGCCTCCGATACGGTTATCTGCAACGCAGGCCTTCACGTCCAATTTTGTGGTGGAATTGGGTTACGTACTGCCCTGCTTGTCACCTCCATAAGCATAGACAGTTATGCGCGAACTCCGGAATGCCAGCGCACTGCACATTTCGCCATTGCATCACCTTCTTATTTATTGACAACTTAGGTTTTCACGTCCAATCAGGCTCTCCACTGATTGGGTTACGTACCGTCCCATCACTCGTTCCTTATTTATTGACATTGGCAGGCTTTCACGTCCAATCAGGTTGGTGTTGACTGATTGGGTCACGTACTGACCCGCCTCTGTCCCCCCCCCCTAGGCCGGCGAAATACGCACTGTCTTCACGTCTTGGTCAACTACCAACTCGCCTCGAGCGAGGAACCCCCCATGCAAAAAAAAAAAAAGAAAAAAGGTCGACCCAGGCTATGCCTGACCTGGTTTGAGGCTGGTCTTCAAAAGATGCCCGCCCTATGACGCCATCAGACACATTAAATCCCTTCGTTTAGTTTTCAATACAATTACTGCATATTAGAAGTATGTTGGACTACGCTCAAAGGGAGTGAACAGAGGGAAAATTACAAGAACCGCAGAGAAAAAATATGGCGAGCACTTCCCGTTAAATAACTATCATCAAGCAAAGATAAGAAGGGACTGGTGGATCGAATCGATTCGATTGCGTTGGACAAGCTAGTTGACGAACTCACTCGCTCCGCTTGCTCATCTTAGCCTAATGTATCTTGTTATCGTTATAGGCTACAATTAGTTTAGTGCTTTTGGAGGTATATTGGGCTTACTAGATGATAAGTATTTCTTAGCCTAGTAAAAGCTTTGTATACTGTATCTTGGACTAGCCTCTACCCTAGATCAGGAGTATGCTAAGGCTGACTAGCCTTTCCACTGGCACATTATAAGCCTTGTAGACTGTTATCAGACATTATCGCAACGAAAGTTTTTTTTTCTTGAATGTAGTCAGGAGGACCACTTGATTAAAATAGAAAAGAGTTATTAGCGCTCCGCCTCCTGGAAATCCGTGGTTGCTGTTGCACCTTTCCAAAATTTTCTCGAATTTACGGACTTAAACGCGAAAAGTTTCAATTAAAAGTTGATGTTTATCGAATTTCCTGTTTTCTTTTGCTTTTCTATAAATTTCGACGGCTTCTGCTTCTTCTATATAGAATACTTTAGTATACCTTATTCTATCGCCTTGTATACAGTAGTATTAGGCTTGATTTACAATAACGCAACATCGCTGCAGTAATGCACAATATGATGGAAATCGAATGAAAAACATCACTTACAACATTCTTTCTTTTCAAACATGTTCGAAATTTATCGCGTAGTTTCATACAACTTGCATTTTGATTGGTTTCAAAATTTTCACTCGATTTCCATCATGTTGCACCCGAGCGGTAATCGAACCCGCAACCTCACCAAATAATAGAAAATTTCCAAGTCCTAAGGCCACGTGCAAACGATCACCGTCCCGCGCACCCAAATTATAGGACAAAAAACCAGCGCGAACACAAATATGAAATCCATCGACGAAGGAATTTTATACAAGTAATCATGATATGTATTGCTAATAAACAGAGCCCTGATTTTTCGGAACTAAAAATGTGAAGTTTCGGCATGATGCATTTTCGTCATTGAAAAAAAAAAATGTTTTGGCTTAGCCGAATAAATAAAGATCATGTTTCATGTCTCTTATATTTTATTACTCGCTCCGCTCGTTTGCTCCCTTTCTTGGTCTAGCATAAATCTGATATAAAATATTTTGGGCTATCGCCTTTCGTGGGGTTCACTCGCTCCGTTCGTTCGCCCCCTTTCTTAGTGTCTTGGTATGAGAAATATTTTGAGCAATCAGCTTTTGTGTGTGTAAAGGAGGCTACCTGCAACCTTCTTGATCTACGTGCGTCTTAAGGGCCGTACTCAAAAAATTTCTAAATCACCCACGGGGTATACATTTGCACGCGCACACGGGCTGCGCTCGCAAATTTTTGAATCACCCACGGAGTATACATTTGCACACGCACTGCCGGGGGGGAGGGAGGTGTACTCGCGAATTTTCAAATTAGGAGTACGGTGAGACAAAAGACATCAAACATGTCAAAAAAAAAAAAAACAAACGAAAGAAAAAAACATGCGTTTTCAGTGTTTTTACAAATTCACGATCGTTCAATGTACGACCAAAATTACGTGATTTTGACCAAAATAAAAAATCCTATAAATTTTTCAATCAAAATTTTCAATTTTTCAACATCGAACTGAAAATAATATTTTCGAAAAAACTGTCCAATTTTCACCAAAATTGCTAAATTTTAAGCAAAGTCGAACAAATTTTGTCCGAAATTTTATAATTTTAGACGATATTTAACAAAATAATGGTCATTTTCGGCACTTTTCGGAAAGATATTTGTTTCACAGGCCCCACTACCTCTAAAATAAACTACCATCTGATTTTCAAGCTTCTCGCCCTCAGAAAAATAATTCAAAAAATACCGAGGAGTCCGGGCGCTGATAATAACATACCGTATGTAATGTTGCTACTCGTACTACTTTCATCAGTTTTCAGGAGCTTTGATGGTGGCGACGACGCGATATTCGACTGAAACCCAGTTCACAATTCTTGCAGGATCTCTTTGGTGAGAAATACTCTTTGAACCACTGAAAATAGAAGTTTGAGAAATGTCATAAAATATTTCATTTGTAGGTACAAGAGAGGTATTACTCCCATTGATGCATTGATTGTTTGGCCGCTCAGTGACTTTTTCGGAAGTTCAAGGGGTGATATGATTACATAGGATATTTCTCTTTCTCTCTCTCTGAATTGTAAATAATGGTATTTTATACGTGGAAGAGAGAAAATACGTACCCCTAGTTTTTTACGAGGTTATTATGAAGAGAGATTAATAATTATATTTAACGCAGGTACAATATTTTCTAACATTAAATAACCAGTAGCCTATCATCGCTCAATACAACATTATTCTCGTACAAATCTTAGAATTTTTTAGAATTGCATCAGTCACGCAAGTTCCGTCACGATAGTCACGAGCAATATTGCATTCACGATTGCATTTTTCCATTTTTTTGCATTCAATTTCCGAGAGCATACACTCCTATCAACTAGAGTTTTAAATAAAAATATTTGGTTGTCGCGCGCACCAAGACTTATCTTTCTTCACAGAATCAATTCAAAACAACATGAATTTTGAACGTTATCAAATACAATCATATAAGTGTTAAATTTATCAACAAAATTAAATGTAAAATTTCAACCAGAAGATTGTTTTATCATAAAGTCGTTCATATAAAATCCTGTAAATTTAACGTAACGTCATGGAAGATTTTGTGGTCAAAATGAAAACGGCGTCATTAATTTTTCTGTATCTTGTAAATACTGTAGTTAAAGGTATTGATATTCCGATTGTGGACATCGAAGATGGAAAAGTAGCCGGTATTCCCTATTCTCTTCCGAATGGGAAAGCTGTGACAGCATTTTTTGGAATTCCATACGCAGCCCCGCCTGTATACCAACAAAGATTCATGGTACAGATAATCAATTGAATACGCTCCCTCGTAAACGCACTTGGATCGTCAAAGTGAATATTTTTTGCTGCAGCCTCCGCAAAAAGTGGAACCCTGGAGTGGTCTTTATAATGCGTCCACAGTAGCTAGTAATTGTTTACAATATTCCGATTTCATTTGGGGCAGCGATGGAGAAGAAGATTGCTTGTATTTGAACGTATTTACACCCAAAGTGAGTAACTGTGCTTACGACGATAGTAAATGGAAAATCACTTGATCGTAGAGAAATTAGATAAGAGGTATCACGTTGTCCTCTAGCATAAAAATACCCTACTTCTACTGTTTATGAAGTTCGTCTTCGTTTGACCTTATCAGGGATATTCGTTCTACTAAGAGTGGCTCAAAAGTCTGGTAGTCTGAAACCTTGTGCTGATGACATTCTCATCATACATCCCTTCAGTTTTCCAAAATCGACGTCGACCTTATTCTATCATGCGTTAAGGCTTTTGAACTAGGTACCCAAAAAAGACATGAGTGGTCACACTAGGACTATATAAAGTAATTTTTACAGCTACCCAGTAAAACGGACTCACTACTTAATGTAATGGTGTACATACACGGAGGGGCATTCATGTTCGGAGACCAACTAATGTACCCGAAATATCTGATGCAGGATCACGATGTTGTATTTGTATCTATGAATTACAGGCTGGGTATACTGGGTAAGAATGACGAACTGAATTGTATAGTATAAGCCTATGATTCGTATAATATAATGTGGGTCGAGGATTTTTCAGGATTTTTCAGTACAGGAGATACAATAGTACCCGGTAATAACGGTCTGAAGGATCAATTAGCCGCCATGAAATGGGTGAAGAAGAATATTGCGAAATTTGGCGGCAATCCTGATAGTATTACTTTAGCTGGATCATCAGCTGGTGGAGCAAGCGTACATTACCATATGCTGTCAGATGCTAGCAAAGGTAAAAATAGTAATACAAAACGAGTAATTAAGATCAATTAATCATCTATAGGCCGCTGTTCAATAAATAAAATATCTTAAGTCAAAGTGAATTGCGAGTTCAGTCTTGGAGGAATTAAGGAAACTGTCTAAATATGGAGGTAACACGAGAAAAGCCTCGAGAAAAGTTGAAACGAATATAGAGAAATCACTCAGAACAACTTTTAGAACGAGAGATTTTCTAAATAGTTTTCGAGGGACGGATCAAAAAAAATATTCGATGATGAGGAATTGTTATCTTCCGACTTCACATAATTTAAGAAACTTCATTAGAAAAGACAACACTTCTCTTCATACCACCAACGTAATATCATTTTCTTCAAGTTCTAGAAATTTTGATTTTTGTAGGCCTATTTCATAGGGGAATTTCATTCAGCGGCGCCGCATTACCTCCTTGGACTTTACCAAGAAACAACACCGAAAAATCGATTCACATAGGTGCTTTAGCTGGGTGCCCTACATCCTCCACAGCGGAACTTGTAGAGTGCTTAAAAACACGCCCCGGGAGGCAGCTTGTCGAATTAAGCAGACATTTTATAGTGCGTTTGTACAAAAACATTCGGCTCCTAACAATATTTTGTCGCTCGGGGTACAAATTCACTGATCATAATTTCAGGTATGGCGGTACGAACCTTTTACTGCGTACGGGCCCACTGTTGAACCTGACAATCCGGATGGATTCTTAACGGAACATCCTTTAAAGTTGCTTAATGCTGGTCGGATAATGGATATACCATTCCTGATAACTTTATGTAAAGACGAAGGCTTATATCGTGGAGCTGGTAATACTACATTACATTCCGTAGTTCCTAAGATTGATTGGTGAACTATAACTTAGCACTCATCTGGGCAGACATTATTTCTAAGAAACATCTTCTGAAGGAGCTCGAGAAAAAATGGAATATTATTGCTCCGAATATGCTGATGTATAATTACAGTGTTTCATCCCAAGAAGAAAAAAACAAAGTCAGCGTCGCTCTTAAGAAATATTACTTCGGCGATAAACCCATATCCGAACAAACTACAAAACAATTAGTACAGGTGAGAACGTTAATATGTACTTACTCAAAGATGAAGATGATCCAGCACCATAGTTGTGATCAAGAGCGAATGATGCTCCATAAAAGATTAAAAAAACATCTCTTAGCAAGTCCATACTCTTCCTAAAAACAGGCACAAAGAAAATGTTATTCAATTAAGATACCCTTCAACAATAATAAAACATAGGTATTTAAAATGCAAGAAATTTTCAAGTTATTTCAATTTTTCTTTCATTATTAACGTCCAAAGTATCAGACCAATACGATATTTTACTCATTTTTATCTCCTACGCCCGACAAGGAAACAAATTACTTATTTTAAATTTTCATCAATTAAAAAGGCACATCATACTTCGAATTGGTTTGACAGGCGTATGGTGATCGAGCATTTTACAACGATATAGTACGAGCAATGAAGATACAAGCATCCAAAAATAAAGAAGTCATCTACTGCTACAAATTTTCTTATCGAGGGAAATATAGTCTTACTAATTTACTTGCTAAGGACACACAGGACTATGGTGAGTTCGAAAAAATAAACACATAGATATTATAAAACATCTTTGCGTCAAATTACAAGAGCGTAGAATTAGGTAAGTGCGCAAGGTGCTTTTTTTCTTTTTGGACAGGGAACCTGTTGTTAGAAACATATTCTTTCAATCAAGAGAGAAAGCTTGACTTACTAGCAAGAAGATTGGACGAATTTTGTTTAGGGATAAGTACATTCAAAGTCACTTTCCTAAATCAGTGCCCAAAATTAGGAAAGTTTGCGAACTGGATCTGACTCGCCTCTGTTTCTGAATTTTAGATGTACCATCTCCCCTGCCTGTTGAAGTATAATAGTATCTAATCTGCAAATTTGAATCTTTTCTCTCCTGAAATTCCGATACAAAATGTGCTTAGATTTGATACTTACATAGGTATGTACCTATTTTTGTTGCCTACACGGACAACATTTTGGCACTCAACAGGTGTAAGTCATGCTGATGACGTCTCCTATGTGGTAGATTTACTTCAATTAAATATGATAGAAACGCTCACGGACCGCGCTGTGGCTGAATTGTTGAATCGAATTGTCGCCAACTTCATGAAATGCGGGTTTGTATTTCATCAATGATATTTATCTCATTTGATATTGTGGAAACAAAAAAATTATGTATCATACAGAACCCAAAGGAGGTTAAGAAAAGAATTGATCGAGTTTCTCCCTCTACCTTCGGTGAATCAGCGCTATCGTTGTTTGAATTGAACCAAGCTAAAAATAGAAAAGTGGTGTGTGACAGGAAGAGTTGTGGATAATTTTGAAGTGCTATGAGTGACGCGACGGCTTCTTTTCTGTTCTTGCTAAGTACTACTTTCAAATAGTTTTCCACCATTCAAGAAAATAAGCGCAAAGTTGAATCGTTTATCAAAATGTTGGCCACTATAACAACCGATAGCTGCCAGCAGTAAAATAGGTAATTTATTTCGGGAATCCGACCTAAAACACTTGATTTTGTTTTCGTGTTATTGAAAAGGCATCCGGGTGATTTCGGCGGAAAGTGTTGGGATCCAGTATCGAAGAATATAAAGGATAAATTTCGTTGTTTAGATATTATTTCGTCTGATAAATACAAAATGGTTGACTACGAGGACACAAAAACCATCAAATTTTGGCTGAAGTTATTGCCGTTAGAGAATGAAGTGTAATGTTTTATAAATGCAATATAAATTTTAATATGAATTTATCGCTCGACCTGTTTTACTAAAATGAATGAAAATATGTCCATCTAGATGTAAAGTACACTACAGTAATTTTTGAGCTCTGCAATTGCTCTTAGCATATTGTTTGTGGACAAGGTTTTAATACACACCTTACGAGTATTTTATTTAGGAATGGAAACTGATGAGACTATACTAATTCATGTTTTATGAATAGATTTAATTTCTCACCCAGAAATTTAAATTTTACAATTGAAAGAAAGAACAAACTATGTACCTATGAGTAATTGAAACTAATGAAGAGAAATCTAGTACGGTATCATCTTTACCCGCCTTATGGGACACGTACATCAATGGAACCGAGAACAAATAGAATTTTACTCACCCATTGATAATTCGAATAAAATCGACGATTTTACTGCACCAAACATTAGACCTGATTAGACCAACTGGATATCCAACAAACGACGACGTGGTACATATATTTTCCTTGAAGTCAAGATCTTTATACCAAACAAATTGAATATTGCTGAACACCGCATAAAATTTTGGATCTTAACCTCCTGCATCAGTTTATAAGACGATAACTATGCGAAGATAGTTACTACAAGTACCTTCTGGAGACCAGACACATCACAATTTCATTCTGAAAACATTTAGAAATACATATTTAGGTCTCTAGTATGTGGATTGAATATCGGAGCAAAAATATTGCATGAGAAATTACATAGGTACCATCACTAACTCTTAGATCCTTGAATCTTGGTTTGAGGGATTTTCATTATAATTTGAGAGTTTTCTGGCACGTGAATTTGAAACCTTTCCAAATGCGTGTTCAATTCATTTTACAGATTTCATAATAGATTTCTTGATGTCGTAGTACCGGTACTCACAGTCAAATGGTACTGATACAGCTCTCCAAATCTGAAATTCATGTGAACATTTTAGAGGCCTTATTGGTAATGTAACAACCTTTGAATCTTATAGTTGTGAAAATAAAACAAATGATCAATGAACTCACAATCACTCACTGCTCACAAAGTGATGCAAAATAATAATTAACTGAATAATAATAGCCAGAGAGAAAATTATGGCGGTGGGATTCCAAAATTATCAGACGTTATCATCCTATCACTCCATCATTCAGCTGAGCAATATTTATTTTCAAGATCTGGTTGCACTATTCAAAATTTAGCAATGAACCAATGCAATTCCTCCTCAGTTCTGAACAGTGCAGCCAGAATATGAAACTACTTTTCAGCTGATGATACCTAAAATCTGCAAACATAGAAAATGTTGCCTTTGGAATCTCCTATATAGGTATAGTATAACAAAAGTTGGCAACGAGTAACATTGGACTGAGTTTTTTTTGATAACAAAATATCGATACCTTCGATATTTCCAAGCTTCCAAGCGCAATTTTTCTCCCATAAGAAATACACGGGGAGCAAAGATCAGTATGAAATTAAACAAAAATTAAAAAGGATTGAGGGCAAAAAAGTTGATTTTTATAATGTGTGAGGTAATCTGTTTCCAAAATTGAACTTTTAACCCCTCAATTCTTTCTCAATTTTAATTAATAACTCGTACCATATGATCGGTTTGCTTCCTATATTTTCTTATGGGGAGCAAATTTGCGATTGGAAATATTTTGGGTACTTTTGCTACTGTAATCGATATTTTGTTATCACGAAAAACTCAGTCTACTTTTTACAATATGATTTGAAAGTTTCTCAACAATAACTGCAAAATTTTAGCAACGTTTATTAGGATAACACACAACTCGATCTGGGCAACGGAAACAACATTTTTCATTCAGGTTGTTCAAATACCAGATTGCCAACTTCTGTTCAATGTAGGAAGCCCCCTTATGAACTCAATAACCACACCGTCGAAATAAACTATAAATCTGATGATCATATTTCTCTCACAACGACAGGAAATTTCTTCAAAATTCTCATATTCTGTAGATGTAGGGCGTAGTAACGACTACTCACCATTGTATTTTCAAATGCGCGCCTATCTTAGGTATCTATAGACCAGTAGTCTTTATTCTATGAAATCTGTTTGATTCGGCGCGTATGACTCGCTGGTTCAACTTCGGAATTATTCGCTGGAATTTTTCTTTATAGTCGATACGGTGTTCAGTAGCGAAAAAAAAAAAATCATGACAGAATATTGCCAATATTTCTTTTATATCCTGTATAATTATCACGAGTAAGTACTCATTTTATATGAAAAAAAGATAACGAAACCTCATCGAAAATTTTTCGTGGTTATATTATGTAGGTAGGTAAAAGAAATTTAAGAGAAAATGAAAACAAATTAAACTCAAAGAAAAAATAACAATCAGTAAAAAATTCGACAGTTCCGAGAGATAATAATTTCACAGGCTCAAAATACGAAAAAAAATCGACTGCTGCGAGTTTTTTTTGTTTTTGTTTTTTCGCAGATATCTAGGGGTCCGGGTCCTTGACTTGCCGAGGCACGACTTCAGAAAATTATACCTACACATCTACACATGATGTAGGTAATTGAAGTTTGAAATAAATCTTTACCTATACATTAATGCAACATAACTACAGCTGATGTCAGAAAATTTTCTTTACGGAAAATCTACAAAATCATCATCAAACATTTTATCTGTACCATGAACTAAGCCATTATTTTTCTAGATCATTTGAACTTTTCCTTGTCTGTTAAAAAGGAGAAAAAAATGGTCACTCTTTCTTCCCTTCTTCTGTAATTATAACGAGGAAAAATGAAAGTTCTGTAAAAATGCTATAAAACTAAAATAGATCACAGATCAAGGAATGCATGAAAACAAGTACTTTTCACCATGGTGTTGTGAACAGATAATTATCTTCTCGTAATGAAATTATGCGACGATATTTCATCATAAATGATTTGCGTCTGAAATACCTCCTACAGATACCTCCTCAAATACAAATTAGAGCCCCTAACAAACTCCATTCTTGCAAATTGGGAGATTGCGCTCAAAACCCTGAAAGTCAGCCGCAGCCCAATTCACTCCTCGGAGTTTTGACTTTCAGCCATGAAGAATTAATAATGTTTAGATTATTTTTATTTTCAACAATTTTCGATGATTAAATGAATAGGCCTAGCACACTTTTCCATCCAAGCATTACCCCACTTGAAAGCAAACTCTGTTACTTTTCCCAATGGTCATCTCATTTCCTACGTTCGCGGCATTTTTTTTTTTATTTCTTACAAAATGATAAATATAAATTTCAGGTAGGTACCGTACTCTCCATCTTTTGAAAAAATATCTCTGGTCGGGACTAGCAGCATAGATAACTTAAGATAACGACACGTTAAGAGCTGAAGTGCTCAACCTTTTGAGATTTTAGGTACCTACCTAAGTGCTTGAATTTCTGTTTGGTTGACTGAGGAAATATGAGAACTGAAACTGAACAGCTATGCGCTAAAAAGGTACCTACTTATATGTGTGATGTTATTTGTGCAATTCAATAACAACTACCTACAGCAAATATAGCAGTATAGCGTGTACGCATTGAAAAGTCTCTGTACATA
Organism: Aspidiotus rigidus; assembly: GCA_035079385.1. Lineage (NCBI taxonomy): Eukaryota > Metazoa > Arthropoda > Insecta > Hemiptera > Diaspididae > Aspidiotus > Aspidiotus rigidus. Next base: position 10,582,934 of record JAVHKY010000004.1, on the reverse strand, counting down.
AATTGAAAACCAAAGCAGGATGGGTAGGTACTGTTCGGGCACAGATTCGCGTGTTAACAGCTTCTATGTCGCTTACGCTTGATATTCCAAGACCTATAATTATAAGATGAAATATTTTTCTTCGGTGTCATATACATCGTGCATAAACACTACTTTCACTGCATCCTGTGTAGTTGGTTTGATTTTGCTCTTTCGGAATAACGAATCAAACGCAGTGTAATGTTTCTCAATTTGCACTCCATCAATATGATATCGAAGCGATTGTATTAATTAATTTTTCATAATAAAACTATGACACGCATTTGCGATTCATCGAGTTGCTAGTTCAAGAAAGAATAAGATTACAAAGCGAATGACAAAGTTATATTACATAGAAGATTATAGTCCTAGTCGAAACGGTAATTCGCGAATTACGCGTACCGGTACGTGAAATGATGGCATAGCCAATTATGGTGAGCTGGATAATTATCCTAGATCAATAGCGAGGTTCTCTACCATCAATATGCTGTTAATTAAACAACGAAGATAGACTGTATACATTCGATGAGTGCATACTCTGAGATTAAAAAAGAAATGAAATTGTACAAAAATTCATTTCCCAAGAATGCGTCTCTTCTATGGTTGCACAAATTCAATGGTATTTTTAATTTTTGTATGATACACATAGGAAGCAGATACAGTATTATTTATGGTGTAATTGAATAAGAAGATTTTCATAGTTAACTATTGTAGATACATGAGTTAGTAATTTAAGTTATGAAATAGATTAATTTTCAAGATTCTGACGATACAAGTATAAAAGGCATTCGGATATAGTGGACTCTTAACGTCAGTTATAAAAATTATAATATTTAAACACAGGTGTAAATTTTAAGGCAACTTTACTTTTTCAGCGAAGGCTCACTTATCATGAAGCTGCGAAACAAAAGATAACAATTTGCAGAGAAATATATACCAATTTAATTATTGTCACTACGTTACACGTACAAAAGTAGAACTCAGAAAAAAATTAAAACTTGAAATATTTTCACATCCGTAGATCAAGTTTAAATCACGAAGACGATGAGGGTTAGGCAAGTAACCTTGGACCTATCATAGGAGAGATACATTTTCTCAAGTGCGGTAGGTATGGGAAAGTCAAACTGGATTTCGAATATTTAGGACTAGCCTACGTGAAATGCGCGAGTAATTGAGACGCCATTAGTATGATAAGGGAGAAACTTGGCGCATGCTTAGCCAAATTCCTCTTCAAAAATTGATAGTGTTTTAACTCTTTCTTAACCAGGTTAAACTAGTAATATGTGCAAAGCTTACCTGAATCAGGACAGCTCCACGGGAACAACATTGGTGGAAGTATAAAATATACTTATATACTTGCCAGAGCGAGAAATATCTGCGAGTAGGCTAGCAACAGAATTGTGGTTTCATTCATTCATTGTCGGTGGAGGTTTAGTAAAATATCATGAAAGTAAATTGTAGAACTTTTACGACGTCATTCTTGGTTTAGGGATGTTTTCCTGAGACGTCACAGTAATCAAAATCAGGGAAAAAGTACCTGCTGTTTTTCTTTCAAGCTGTTTGCTGCTTTGCTCCAATACCACAGGGAGTAATTATAATTACTACTTAAAAACTATCAAGTGTAAAGGACATTGTACCTATAGATAATAGGAAATGGAAAAGAAATAAGGTATCGGATCTTTTCAAATGTCCAAGAGCTTATAGTTGGTAAATATGAACTTTTTATTCGTTATTATTTTACCATTTTCAATACTGATGACTCGAATTTTTAATTCTTTACTCCCTTTGTTTCTCTTACCAGCATTGCTTACCAGTTACCAAAGCAAAAAATCAATGACGTAGATCATACAAAATAATCCTGAACTTTTCCTTATCAAGAAAAATACCAGTAAGCATTTGAACGAATGTTTGGTAAACAGTTATCCTAGTGGCATGATGCATGGTTCCTTTTTTTTCAAAAATTAGATTAGAAATTCTATTCGCCGCCTACATTAAAACATATTTGGAAAAAAAATTTCACCTCTGATGAATGTACCCACCAAAAACAAAAATTGTAAAGAAAAGTGAAAATAGAAACAGGTTTTCCTTTCACACGTTTCGATGAAATGAAAGATGAAAATACTCAGAACGGATATAAAAATAATCAAGAAAACAAAAACACACTATTTGTGTTAGCTTAGAATATCGAGAAAACTTTTGTACACACGTGGTACCATGTACAGATTAAATTCTCAGGAAAATCATCGTCATATCTTATTTTCCGCGTTTCCAGAATCATATGATTTAGTACTAATGTTCGAACAACATTTGCTACAAAAAAATAATACTTCAACTCCGTATCATCAGGAAGAGAAATTGTCAATTCTCTAGTTTTAACAGGTGTAGATTTTACTGCATGAGGGAACGAAATAATATCTTTGATCTAGCTACATTAATACATAATTCTGTTAAGAATCCGCGTTGACTTCATTGTACAACATGGGAAAATGGAACAAAAGGAAAAAATAAGACATCTCTAAAATTGATGAAAAAATTTCATTTAAGTATTTAAAACATTGAGACTGACATACCTTACAAAAATCAAGTGTCTGAGATTGTCAAGTAAACTGTGAAGACTATTAATATTTTGCACAAGAAATTGATCATAGACGCTGACGTGCTATGAACGGACAATAATTTTTCTCAAATGCTTCTATGATGTTTTTATCATTCTGGGTATGTCTTCCTCTGTTTTTTTTATAAATGACTTGGAAGAATAGGAACCAATTGATGTAGATCCTCATTCATTATATTTTTTAATCATTCGAACTCAAATTTCACAGGGAAGCCCGAAGAATTAAGTGAGATATTTAGTCATATTGTAAGCTTATGAGAAAGCTGTATTTTGAACTAATAATATCAGAAATTTGAGTATTTCAATTTTTACCGAATAAGATTTATTTACTGAATTCAATTATTATGCTAGCCAACTGATTTCCATCATTTTTCACAATTTCCAAACTCCTAGGAAAATTAGATTCTATATTCTTCTCTGCAAATTTCCACTTGATCCACTTCGACAACCAACAAGGCTTAATACATGAACTGAGAGGAGTAGGCAATAACCGTTAATGAATAAAACACGAAAATAAAAACAATTTTTTATTAAGATTAAAAACGTAATAATTAAATAATGCAACGTACAAACTTTTCATAATAAGAATCACAATTTCGTTTATTACAACGATAAAAAAAAAAGAAAAAGAAAAAAAAAAAGAAAAGAAAAGAGAAAAGGCAGCGCTGAACTTGAATCAACGTACATGTAAAATTGCTAACATGTCACATGAACGAAACAAACAAAATGTTACGCAAGACTAAAAGGAAAAAAAAATGCTAAAAAATTACAGAAAGTAATCAGCAGTAGCCGAACTGACTCAAATCTATACACATTACCTACAGGGCTATTATATTTGTATTTGTCTACGAGTTGAGATCTTTTCGAACAAAGAATTTCTTCTTCTTTCCATTCATTAACGAATTACCGATACAACTAGGTGAACGAAGTATGTACTTGAAAAATGTTCTAGAAATAACACTCGGGTTGGTACTTGAGTAAGTGTTTCTGAAATCACTAGACCTGAAGATAAAGAAGCTGTACATCTCGCGCATACGGTCACATATATATCGCAATATCTCCCAAGAGTCAATACGCCACAGCTTAGGTAGACGATTTTTCGCCTTCCTAATCAATAAAATCAGCCCCACTTGCTCACGTACCGTTACCATAAAATTATAACTGACTTAGAAGTACTCGGCCTTGTAAATCATTATCATTTTAGTGTCATGCATATTATTATTACACATCTTTTTAAAATCAAAAATCTAGAGCTATTTTTCAACGATATTCAGTTCACTTATTGGTAGACCAAATATAAGACATACATTTATTCTATTGGTGCTCCGATATATTCACGAAAACTATCAGAAAGACTTAATAATTATTCCACGACAAGAACCAATGACGTTGACTATTTCTTCATTTCTAATCGTTTTTCATAACAAATTCGTACAAACTGTATTCGACTAATTAAAAAAGGATTCGTATTCTTAACAATAAAATTTCCTAATTTAATCAGTTCGGCCCCTCTATATTACCATCAGATTACGTAGATATCAGGTACACCTTACGCATAGCTTCTTATCTAAGTATTAGAAAAAAAAAAAACTACCCGAAATACTCAACAAACAATACGATTTCAAAATTATCATTTTTCCTACACAATTCTCTCTCTAGTCAACAGGAGAACGACAACGTCCCATATTAGAAGCAATCGCGCCACCAATATTTATTATACTAAGTGTCATAACATTTTGATCTCGTTAACCTGAAGGAGGACCAGTCAATGAATATAATCTCGACCAGTGTCTCTCTAGCACCGAGTATTTAAAATTAGGATAAAAGAGGAAACTCGATCTAGTAGGAATTGAACACTCAATCAACAGAACGGGAAAAAGGATATGGAATGGCTGTAAAACACGAATGAGAGAAAGAGAGATTAATGGGAAGAGAGAGAGGAGAAAAATACAGACTTCGAACTTTACATAAGAAACAAAGAGCAAAAAAAAAAAAAAAGTAAAAAGATTTAAATTAAAAAAAAAAAAAAAAAACGTCAAATAGCGATGGTAACAAGACGGGGGTAAAATCGGAGTACAATCCATACCAAACTCTTGAAAGCACATTCACATCCGGAACGCAGGATCAACCGATTTTTTAACACACATTCACGAGACAAAAAAATCAAAAGTCAACATTATTCAAAGAAATTGTGGATTATCCTAAACTTATAGAGAAGGAAAGATGAAATTTACAACACGATCTCTTAAGAATTACGAAGTAAAAATTATTTTAAAGGTTCACACAATCTTTACATAAATTCTTACATTCTTAAGAAGCGGAAAAAAGAGGGGGGAAATATAGAGTAATAATGAATAAAATGAGAATTTTTCATTATATGTCATCAAGCCAACAACTTTATAATGTAATTCTTGTGTTCGATCCGCTGGGACAAAAGAATAGAAGTTACGTCACAGGTAATTCTTCTCAACAGAAAAAGAATCGTCAAAAAAATATTATCATACGAGTATTTACAAATAATTCATTAATTTATGAACAGTCTGACTCGTATTCATTCGCGAATAAACGAAATGAAAGAAAATAAATTTAATTAAAATCCACGCGCGTAAAATAGGTATTTTGAATAATCTTAAAAAAAAGAAAGAAAAGAAAAAAAAAAAAAAACGCACGAGGAAAAATACACGTCGTTAAAAGGATCAGTTCAGTTACTTTTCGTGAAAAAATTCTTTACCAAGTTTTGAAAATGAGTGTGTTCCTCTTAGATGTCCAAACTTATCATTATTATCATTAATACATTTATTATTATCATTTTTCTCGCTACGTTGTCTTATTTATCTTTTTTCTACCGCATAAGTATCCCTGATCGACTCTCAGAGAAGACGAGGGATAAAAAAACCAAGTGGAACTTTTTATAATCTACAACTTAAAAAATAAACAAACAAAAAAAGGGAAAAGATACGAAATTACTTTAAACGTTTTCATGTACACCTAACTACAAAAGCAAATCTTAACAATACGTAACGATCAGTCTAAAAAGACAAAACAAATTAATAAGAGCGAGAAGAAAGAGAAGAAGAAAGGGGGAAAAAGAAGTAACAGAAGAAAATGATAAAGAGAAATAACAGCAAAACGATTTTTGCGTTAATCGCGGCAGAATGAAAGAAAGAAAAATAGAGAAGATAGGTAAAGAAGTGATTTTTTTCTCTTTATTAAATTACATTATTGATGAAGTCCATTGGAATACCGTTGTAGAAACCTCGCGCATCCGGGTACCAAAACCTATTGAAAAGAAATAATAATATAATATTTCTTACCTGTTTCTCACAAAATATAATATTACAAGAAAATATATAATCTAGGCTGGGTAAATTTGAAAAGTGCTCGAGAAAAAGTTACATATCCTAGAAAAAATGTTGAAATTACTCGCCAATTTATACTGAGACTACCTTCCATACGTTCCGAAATCAATGTCGGATGATACTGATAACAAGTATCATAATATTGCGTGAATATGAAGTTTAAGAATTTGACTGAAGACAGGAGGTTTATAATAATGAGGGGTTGAATAAAGTCCTAACTCGTGGGTGATCATGAATCTATGAATTCTTTGCCTAAATATCTCACGATTTTCAACTTATCGATTAACGTGTGCCTCGAACACGAACGAAATTTACTTAGCGCGAATAAACAAAAACTAGTGTTGAGAAAGTCATTTACTTTAAAGGGTATGGTTGATATTCATCTGGTGAAACAGCATTTGGAGGATGCTCTTCCGAAGCGGGAACTGGCACATTGTGAATGATGCTCGGCACAGCAGCGCAATACGGATATGTATTAGGGTGTGGACTAGCAGCAATATACTGAAATAAAAAATAAATCATTCGAATTATCAACACTAACTTTCTTAGGATCTTTAGAATACTCATGTACATAATATACGCAAGGTAACAAAATACACGTAAGTTTTTAATCTCTTCTTTCGAGCAAATAAAATGGTCTACAAATTTCCCAACATCATTTCGATATTTTTGAATTAGGTATGTATTCAATTTTCCATTTTTAATAGCCATTTTTCACCTCACCTCTCTCTTCAAGTACACTATTTTCCAGCTCACCAATCTTCAATCCGCAAAGAGCAGCAAGACTACTCCCATTAACCTTGGACAAAAACTCTCACAGGTCATCTGACACCGGATTTCGATTGTCAAACAAGAAAGAGTCATGGCAAGACACTCACGCTCCACTCCTCATCCTCTGCGTCCACATCAGGATCTCACGATTACCATCCAATCTTCAGGCTAGTTCCTTGGTTTCACCGTTGACTCCAAAATCTCCTAGACCCTCCTCGCTTCTACCATATCACAATATCTTAAGAGCAAAATGTCTGGATTCCTTGAACATTTTCACAGAGAAACCCATCAACCCCCCGGCTCCCACTCTGCCATAGTCTGATCCGTTCCCAACTTCATTACGGGCCTACGCGCTGAGGCAGGTGGTTCTCCTCTTCGTTGCCACGCTCTTCCACCTACTTCTAACTTTCTGGCCTCAACAATAGAATGCCAAAATCTTTCCATTGAAGACATCAAAATAATAACAATAATTCAGGAATATGTACAAATTATTCAGAACAAAATCCAACAATGAACAGAGGTCTACACCATGACTTGAGAAGATTATGGAAGATTAAAAGACGAGCGATTAACAAAACAATCACCTCGACAATTAAGAAAGAACGATTACTAAAATGACCGGCAGCAATTCTAAAATAACAAATACTCAACCGCTAGAATTGGTGTCCATTAATTCAAAGTTATAATGAAGAAAATATGCGATGTAAATTGACCATCGTATTTTGACGATGTTGAGGGATTTCTTGCCTGTACATGGGGAAATGGTAATCACTGTGCGTTCTCAATCACAGTCATTCGGCAAGGTATGTGGAAAGTACGTAGATACTTACAGATCCTGGTGTACCAAGCTGTATAGCCGAGACATGAGCGGTTATTTGTGGAATCATTGAACTATAAGTAACGGCATTAGGATCCGCTTGTGGAACTACCTGTAAATTCAAAACCATTCTAATGTCATTTAAAAAAGAATGCGTCCGAAAGAAGCATTTTAAGTAAAAACATTAGAAGGAAACATGAAGATGTTAGGTCTGTACAGGCAAAATTGGACGACCAAAAGAAATGAATAATTTAATACACTTCGAAGAGTTAGCAGATTTAATCAAACGAAATTAATAAACGTCAACCGAAATACCCAAATTCTTGACCAGCTAGCTAAGAATATCGATTTTGATCCCGAGCGCGTTTTTCTCACTCGCTTAGCCTAACTTCCAATGCAATCCAGACAACCCAGTTATCCTCATTGATAGAATACTCTCCCCTCAAACAAAAAGCTTTTCAAGTACACACGTACATGGACTGACTCTTTTTCCCAGCCTCCAACACAGGTTTTCAATCAGTTACAAAAACAAAATTTGGGCGTACGTTTCTGCGAAAAAGCAGTAGTCATAAGAGTATTCTCCACCTTAAAAATGTAGAAAAATTGTGTAGGTATGCATCGAGTTGGTGAATTAGATACCTCAACAAAAAGCTTGTGGAACTAATGCAGATACCCTCTATATTATTGGTTTATCTTCATTCAATCAAAATTCTTCCTAACCTACAGAAACACCCTAAATTCATTCTCTGAACTCGTTTTCTTGATCTTCTTTTACTGAGAACATCTGTTCAGCATAAAGAACAAAGCTACAAACATTGTTCACGATCAAGATAACAAGACCAAGGGAGACTTGAAAAAGACACAGACTAAGGGTTCTCTTTCCTCCAAAAATGGGAAGAAAATACCACATTACATGAACACATTACAATTTCTCAACATGGACGAAATCGAGAAACGTAATCTGTCGTAAAATCCAGACTTACGACACCTTAACTCACGTAACCTCTCTGATAAGAACACTTAGGACGTGTAGATAGCACAAAATCGCGATATTTGCGTCTCAAAAAGTTCATGTCTTATTCACATTTCACAATAATAATACTGAGTAAACAAACGAGTACGTGTTCCGTTTATTTCGTATTCTATTGTTTTCCTTACGGCGTCAATTCTGTACATTGAACTATTTTCCAACATTTTCTCGTCCGATCAATTCGAATAGATGTATACTCTGCATACAGTAGCATACACTCTGACGTAAATTCTTGTCGAATAAAAAAAAAAAAACTACCGGTATATGTAAATATACGATATAAAGGTTGCTTTTCTTTTCGATTGACTTTTTATTCGCTCGAATAAATGTAATATATCTACCCCGCAGAAGAATATATGCCTACTTACATCCATTTGTGTCATGTGTGGTGTCGGCTGTACGATGTATTGGGGCACCCATTGCGTCGGTACGGAATATCCAGCGATCGGTTGGGTCGTATTGTAATGACGAGAATACGGAGTTATAGCAGAGGCTGGCAAAATAGGGGTGGTTGCGAGGCCGTTTTGTTGAAAACCACTTGGATCAAATACGTGACCACTCTACAGGACAAAAAATTATACAACGGTGTCATTATTTCCGTCGATATACTGAATTGAATAAATGCTTACGCGCTAGTTCATATTATGTATACTGTACGCAATATCAAATCGCTAATCAATATATCAAATTAATTCTATTTTTCGAATAAATAACATCATTCGACAAAGTTACGACGATAGTTCTCATCCTATTTCATAATGGCTTAAAAACTTCACGTAATTCCGGTAATTCTGAATTGAATTACTGAGTAAGAGGTTTTTCTCACAACAAGGTTGAATGTTGAACTCGGAGCAATAGAGTTAGGATTAGAAAATTAAGTAGTTGTAGGATTAGATTACACTTCCTTACAAAAGATTAACTTCGAACTAGGTGGAGTTCAAAGATGATTTCAAATGATAGAAGACTTCAAAATCTGTGACCTGCGATGAGAGAAGGATGGTCACCGCCCATTGGCGCAAGAACACCATTTCTCTCTGATTGGATATCTATAATCAGAGAGAAATGGTGTTCCTGTCAGTGGGCAATGAGCATCCTTTTCTCATCGCAGGTCACACCTACAAGCCATCATTACAATATAAGAACATACCTACTAACTGTGCCATACGGTACTGACAAGTCTGCCGTACAAAATAGAATGAACGTAACTGAATATTAACGATAAGTAAAAACGGGTATTTTTGTCAGAAATGAAAGATCGCCGCAGATCGTGAATATGCAGATACGTCCATCCTACTTTGTACGGCAGAAGTTGAGTGCTTTGTTGACAAAATCACGTTTAGGGGCTTTTGGTGTTGCCTACTGAAGGCTAAAAGAAGTCTTATTCCACTGATCGTCGATCATTCGACTTTGTACGGCAGAAATGATGTCACTGAATGTTGAGTAACGTCAGAGTGCTCTAGTGTTGAATGTTGATACGTTGAAAACACTATCACTACAGGGCTTTTCCATGTCGGCGCATTGCATACGTATTCTCCTACGTGTTATCGAGTTGGTAGTACAGTATTTCTAACATTGCTCTTACGGTAAACTACTCCACAATGAAAATGAGTATGCAATCCAGCAACACCCCTAATAAGAGATAAGAGCAATGTTAGAAATACTACCAACTCGATAACACGTAGGAGAATACGTATGCAATACGCCGACATGGAAAAACCCTAGTATGGCAGTTTGCTGATAATGATTACCATACCTCTTGCTCGTTTTGTTTTTCCAAACGACCATCATTCTTTACATGTATTTTTAAAATAAATAGGTAGATTTGAAAACTCAACCAGCTGAATCTCCTGTAGTCTAGTGTAGTTGTTGATTATCTAATATTATTTCGATAATCAAGAAAATCAGATCTTCAAAAGTCTTTTTTTTTTTTTTCAATTTTCAGAATTTCGGTCATCATTAATATTTGATTATAAAATTATCAAAAAATCATCTGAAGCCGTTTCGAGAGTTGTTCCAAAAGGGTTTAGAACGATTCTCAAGCATATCAGGATAGTTTCAAATAAATTTGAGAACCGCCCATAGCTTTCTACGTTTTATGAAAACATCACTATAGTGCAGGTTGAAAATGAAACACAGTGCTAGAAATACTCGACTTTTATCGTATTCAATTCCACTAAGGTTTTCAAGAACTATCAAACAAATTTATGAAGATGAATTAATTTTGAAATTATTGTTTCTCCTCCAGATAGATTTGATGAAATATGCATCCCACGTAACATTAAAAGGCTTATACGCGATGTTCAACAATTTGACAAACTTGAGCTCCATACTGTGCATCGCACCCACAATTCAAGAACAGAATCTAATATTTTAGGTATGTGCAGTACACAAACAAACCCAATAGATAGATTTTGAGACGTCCAATTGACCTAAGATCCGAAATTGATAAACATGAAAGAGGAATACTCCGACGTGGAGTAAAACAATCCTGAATTGATTTTGAAGAGCTTGGCATCATATTCTATCTATGAGGATTTTCCAATATTCCACACTGGATACTCATTCTCCTACGTGTTATTAACTTTGACTATACAAACTACAAACCAGTGGTAGTATGGACTGATATTACAAGGCTTCCGCGGTGGGGTAGTTTAAAGCCGACATCGCGGTGAGGAGGCAAAGGGAAGGTTACAACGAAGAAGATTTGTATCATCAGTTGCATAATCTACGCTACATCTAACCACGTAAGGCGCTATTTTATGAAGAGGATTTGTGCATCTGGTTGCAGACTTCGACTACATGCTACGCGTTAGGCGTTATTCCCGCCTTCTCCCCTGAATGTCAGATTCAAGTTAACCGCACGTAGTATCAGTCCATACTACTCGTACCACTGATTTGTAGTTTGTATACTCAAAGGTTATTAATATGGTAGTGTTTCTTAACATTAGTCTTATGAGTGTTGCTGGGATGCATACTTATTTTCACTCCAGGGAGAAAGCCATTAGATCAATGTAGGAAATGCTACCATACGGATGACATGTAGGAGAAAAGTATGCAATATGGAATACTGTAAAAACCTTATATACGATCTTACTACCCATATGTAATCTTTCCTCCTCCTCCCCCCCCCCCCCCAAATACAAAAACTTTCCTTTCTTAACACTATAAGGAATCAGAACGGAACGTGAGAGGGGAAAACTTTCTCAACCTGATATGTATGATCAAAGTAAATGTTTGTGCAAATGACTCACAACAGAGGTGTTTCACCTCAGAAATTATCGATGGTAACATCGCAAAAAACTTTCAAATATTTAGAACCCCTATCAACGAATAAATATAGGTACCGGTAAATAATTCTACGTACAATATACATAACGATAAAAGCGTTGTGCGTAACAAAAGATTAAATTTCCAAGTTTAAAAATCAAAAATATACTTCTGTATCTCTCCAGAGCCTTACATCTGGTTTGTGTAAGCGTTTCTTGGGTCCGCCGTCGGCGAATTTTATCAACAGGGGATCCTTAGCGCCATTTATAATGGTACCGTTTAGTGCTTGAATTATTTTCTCGCACTTGTCTTTTGTATCCATTCTGCAACACAAAAATATCATCATTACTATACTTCAAAGCAAATCTATACTAAAGCGTGTTTACAACAACTTTTAGTATACCAACCTCGCAAAACCAACACCCTTGCTAATATTAACTTCGTCCCTCAAAACGCGCGTGGAAACCACGCTACCGTATTTCGATAGCAAACTCTCCAAATCGTGTTCTTTGAAATTCAGTGGAAGGTTCGCAAAATACAAATTCGTAGGGTCCTGCTCTTGATGCGGCTACACGGACAAACAGAAGATGAAAAAAGAATCAATCTCTATGGTCAGCCTAGAAGTTTACAAAGTGCTTTTTAGCGTCTAGAAATTTTGTCCTAAGTTTCAAATTTCTGCGACGCCCTTAAGCTTCTATTTCACCCTATCAACACGTGAGTAAGAGAGAGGAATATTTATGATAAAAAATACGAGATGACCAAGGAGTGACGCGGCAACATATTCTGTTCTTCAAACGAAACTACCGAACGCCACATACGGCTTTGGAAAATGAAAAATTACTCGAAAGAGCAAACTTTACTACATGCACACGAGAAGCGCTTTTTACGCAACAGGTCAGAACATGTCTACGCCCTTATACATGATCGTTTGTATCGTAATAAACTCCTGAATCCTAATATTCCTCATTATCGTTTCAGGCTGCGCAAACCTCACTTTCGTTCCTCCTCTCTTCCTCGCAGACAATGCTCACCAACACCGTAATTGTCTACACATCGGTATCTCCCTGCTGCATTCGATCAATAATTCAAATGGAACGAAAAATTCCACCATCTAAGAGAGCTGTTGAACGCGCTTCATCATCAACGCACTCCACTTCGCAATATTACGTTTTCTAATATGCAAGTAAATTACTAAATTTCTAAGTTCCAGAATGCCTTACGAGTTGCCGTTAGCCTTGAAATTACTCGATCTTAATGTTTGAAAAAAGTAGAGGACAAATCGATACAAACGTCGCACCTGTATGAGGCGTACGTAGCTCATCTTCCGATTTTTAATTCGATATTTCTTTCGAGAAGTTGAAAATTCCTCAGCAATACAGCGTCCCGATCTAAGTTGAATGAAAATTAGAAATACTTACGTTAGTTGATCGACGGATTACCGATGATATGCCAACTTTCGCCATTTGTGCTTGAATCCCTTTGGCCTGCAATCCTTTCACTGCATTTTCTGCGCTAACGTCATTTTCAAAATCGACGAAACCGTACCCTGTGGGTGTAAACAGAAATTTAAAATTTCAGCTAACGCAAATTTTGATATAACTAAAAGAAAATTTGAAAAATTACGGCTGCCGCATTTCGAGAACACGATGTCCTCCTTTTCGTGGGTAGACCACCTTTCCTCCTTTTACCAAGTATCCCCTGCTCGTGCACGCAAAGTTAAATATTTTTCCGAGTCCTTAAGCTAGGTCACGGCTCTTGTCCCCTCGGAACAAAATTTGTCCAAGCCCGCGGAGAAAAGGGAAACTTTCGAGTCTTTAAAATAAATCTCAGCCTCATTGCCTGCCTATCCTCAGGTCAAGTTTTACAGCCTCCTTTTAAGGTTTTCGAAGTCCCTGAATTAGGTCAAGGTCATTCGTTAATCGCCTCAAACGGAGGTATATGAGCGTGCGTGGTCCACAACAAACACACCTCTGGTACCGGAATTCACGGACAAGTCAAGACAGTAGACCGGCTCCGTTGCTTTCTCCATCGTTGTTGGTCCGTGCATACTAAAATGTTTGTCAACGAGGCTTCTACGAAGACTCCCCTGACCTAGAAAGCTCTCAGCACTCAACATAGAATTCACTCGAAAATCGACTACAAGTTGACTCACTATTTCAACCGAAAGTCGACTTAGAATTGCCACGATATAGTTGCCAATGTCGACTGCAAATCGACCTCTTCTTTCTCTCCATCGACTCATCGTTGACGTCAAACTTGAGTCGATCCCCAGTATTATAGGCTGATATCGAGCAGTAATTGACGTCGGTTTTGGGTCGATTTGGCTGAAGACTAGCAACCAACGCAACGTCGAAATCACGTATACTTCAAGTTCACATTTTGATAAGGTTTCTGAATTAAGGTCGAAAATGAGTCGATTCGACCATTGCTGATGTACTGGTCAAAACTCTCAAGACCTTTATAATATAATTATGATCGCGAACTCTGCGAGAGGGGAAGTCCTCGAACAGACAGAGCGCTTCAAGAGGTGACTGTCTATCGACTCAAGATCAACGTCGATTTCAGTTCTATTCTATGTGTAAGTCGAGCAGCATACATTCCCAGAAAACTAAAAATTGACTGTTCATCGTTGCAACAAGCAGTTGATTTCAGATCGATGAAAAAATTTGAGAAAGTTGACTCGAAATTGACTCCAGGTCGACGTCGACTTGAGGTCGATTTTAACTACATATCGGCGCATTTTCGATCAAGACTTTCGAGAATACGAATTCCCGGGGATTTTGACGCAGTGTTACCAGAGGTGGTACATTCTGACCTTGATGGTAGAAAAATTTTATAACAGCTCCAAAACCGAATTAAAATGTCGTAGCACATCGATTTTTTAAGAACAGGCGCATTCTTGAGATGTTTATTTGGCACCACTGATTTGATGTCGAGTTTCAGTTGACGCTGGGTGTTAACCTAAAATTGACGTCAAATTGAGGTCAAAATGGTTTATCAGACTGGTAAATTTGTGTCATGGACACATACCTTTTTACTCATCCACCAGAGCTTTCAAGCCTTTCAACTACAGTTGGAAGCTCACTAAAAGACTAAAAGCGTTGGCTCCGATGGAAAGGTTTCTCTTCTTCATCCCCTTCCGATTGGCTTTTTTTCTTTTTGCCTTAACTAACTACTCTTCAAAGACTTTTTCCACATTCTTTTGCGCCTGTTTGGTGGTATTGATGAGATGCAGTAGCAAAGAAGATGCGAGGCCAAAGTGTGACTCTCCATCTGCCACGCCCATCACGCGTTCATTTTCTTCATGACTTCAGCGGCAAATATAGACCAATGGTTCCAATGGTTTTATCATACCTCACTTGATCTTAGTACATGAAGAACCGCTCTTCACCCCCCCCCCCCCAATCTTACAAAGAGATTGTTTGAGCTGATTATTGGTGTGCTGCGATTGTGGTCTCAGTCCATACACTCATCGAGGTTGCGTATAAGTACACAGGTCAACTCGCCGTTTGCTAGTAGATCTCCGGCTAGATCCGAAAAAGCTTCTTAGTTGGTCTGTATTTTCTTCTTTGCTTTAAACATCGCTTTCGGCAGATCAATTGGTCATGAAGGCGCTAATTTGCAAAGAGCACTGGTAGATATAGAGATCGGTGGGCATTAACACACCTCAGTACAGCTTTTGTTAGATTTTTGACATATGTACGTACATACGTTTATGGGCTGGGGTCAAGCGAAATTTTGTATCACGTGAGAAACGACCTTGACCTACTTATGGAATTGGAAAACTTTGAACGTCTGGCTATCCGGGACCTAGATTATAATGCTTTGCTAAATTTTGATATACCGTATATTTTCACTTCGATTATTCTGTACGCAACCTGCTCCACGAAGGAGAATAAATTCTTCCGTGATGAATGGAGTTTGAGAACAATACGAGGCTTGAACTGCGTAGATGTGCGACTCGGGACCATAAACCATTGACGAGGTAGACCGAGTATCGGCCATAAAAGCGTGTACAACCTGTTGAACGGAAGACATCTAAGAAAAATAAGGAGCGCTGGACCTCGATGAAGGCGCGGAGCAGTAGAACACACCGGACAGCCGCGCCACCTGTAAAACTTGTAAACAAGGTCCAGGCGCGCCCCTTATTTTCTTATGTGTTTTCTGATTATGTCCTCCGTTCGAAGGTTCATTACTATGCTCGGTCTATCTCTTGTATGGTCTAAGCTCGGGACTCAAAATTTCACCCACGAATCTTCAACTGCTCAATAAACTTTATTTGGGTGACTCACTATGCAGTTGAAAATTTGCGAAAAAAGAACGAGTATTCCGAATGATTTTTTCGTTCATGTCTCAACATTTATCCGGTGAAACTAAATTATCAAGTTTCTCAGTTGACACATTTACAAGAGTTTTTCGCCCAGGGTCGGTCATAATATTTTCTTAGAACTCGGGCTTCGAAATTTTTTCCATTAAAATATAACGATAACAAATACGCAAGCTAAGAGTCGAAGAATAGAATAAGAATTTTACATTTTCCAGGAAATTCTAGCGAATGAATACCACACCCACACATATACAGCGACCTTAAAATGAGGTAATAACGACTGAATAGAACACAATAATAACAGCGTAAAAAAGCCTCGACTATGAATATATGTAGTGCCGACCTTTCCTCCCTTCGAACTCGTTGGCAATTTTTATTCGCGAAAAGACCACACACAATTCCTCACTTCGACGTATTCTTCGCGATTTTTTCTCGTCCAATTTATCGGTTGTTCTAGTACATATCACCCTACCCCTTCCGACTGTTTAGCTCGGGCCATTTTCTTCCTAGCTCCGCTCATTCATCCGCTAATAAATCACACCAAAAACGCGTTTTCAATCGCTTTCGATTTAGAATTAATTAATCCCGCTTCGTCGCCCTTTCCTTTCTACCGACACGCCGATCGATTCCACAAGCCGGACCATTTTCCCTTAAGTCGACGTAAATGTTTTCATTATGAAGTGGTTCGATTGTTTTCTGATACTGCCCGTTAAAGTAAATTACCGCGTCGTTTGTATGGCGAGTACATTGACAAGGCGCCACGTATAGAAGCGTATATTTTTATACACTGTTTTGAGAATTTGATTTTGCACGTCGCGAATATGTCTAGAGGATCGAGAAGAGGAAATGCGTTGGCACGCTTCTTTAATAGAAGACAAGGGCGGCGAAGGTGAACGAACTGTACGAAGGAAATGAAAAAAGATTCCTAAAAGGACAGAAGACGAGGAAGTACAGCGAGAAAATGAAAAGGATGACAGATTTCTTTCACGTATTCAAAAGACTCGAGATGCGCTTTAACGTACGCAATACATCATCTTTTTAAGGGTACGTCTGCTACATATACTATCCGACGGACAAAGTAGAAACAATTCGTTCTCGTCAGTCTTTCAACAGACGAATTAACGATAGTAATTATCATATACACAGCCGTATTCGAAAACAATTTCCCTAGTAGAAAATTGAAATCTAGCACGCGAGGCCCGCCCGGATCAGGACATACATGCACGTAAATTGTACTACAAGCTATCGCTTATCACGTCGCCCGAGCTGAATTTTCTCGACAGCAAAATATTCTCGATCGCGATACCCGGCTATTTCTTTCGGCAATTTCGTGGCCCAGAATTAAATTACCAGTAAGTATAGTGCAATTATGTACTAGATTATAGCATTCGTCTTTATATGCCGCAGTTGTAAAAACTATTTAAAGAAAAATTTACGCCACGCTAACAGCGAAAACTTGATACGGATTACGCGCGCGCTATATAATACTAAATAAGAATGGATGTCCCTAATTACCTCGACATTTACTGGTGTTCTTGTCCATAATGGCCTTCGTTGACATGATCGTACCGTACCTGCGCACACAAAATATAAAACAAATGGTTAATAGGATGTACACGCGAACATTATACGCAGAAGACTGCAACCGAAATAAAAGGAGCTTATAATTCAAGGAAGTCAATAAAAAAAAGTGAAAGCAAAGAGCCGAACGAAGGAAGTTCAAAGCTCTCTTTCACTACATCCGCGAAACCACCAAGTGATATAATTTAGTAGTCCCTGAAAATGCCATGACTTCATCTCTCTATTTCACTTTCTATTTTCCTCTTTCCCCGCCCAAACCAGTTTCTCGCTCTTCACTTTGTCACACTATACAATCCGCCCAGTCCCTTTGAGATCTTTCCGCTGGTGTCACAAACTAACAACTTGTATCTTGGTGTTTACCATCTATTCTCCTTTGACAAAGGGGTGGGGGGAGGAGGAGGAGGAAAAATAAATGACAAAATTTTTTGTTATTGTTTACTAAAAGACACTAATTAAACAATAACAGGAAATCGGCCCCTATGAAAGACAAGACAGGATAGGTCAGGGTGATATTTGAGGTTCTTTGGAGTCACTCTCAGGGAGGATGTCAGGTTTTGATCACGTCACGCCTTCTTCCTCCAGGTTAGCCATCTTACTTTGTTCGGAAGTCAAGATTCTTCCAAGTCTCTTGATGACGTCACATTTCGTTTTCTAAAGGGATTCAAGCAAGATAAGCCAAATAATTTTCCAAGATCCAGTTATTTCTCAAAATCTACTACTTCTCCCCTCCCTGTTTCGTCGTTTCTTGTGAATATTTCATAATCCCTACACTAGAAGACCGCTTGTCCAGTCCATTTCAAGCCTCCAAATAGATAATCCATCTCACTAGATCAGGTATCTTTCCTTGACTCACGCCCTGAGAAGGTCCTCTCAAGATTCGAAATAAAGTGGAAAGAACAAGAAACTTCTCTCCTAGTGGAGAACCCGCTATTCCTTCTGTTAGGGGACTGCTTCAAGGAATTTCCGCGAGCGCGTCCGAGGTTGACGACGTCATCAACCTAAGGTTACAGGATTTGGAACCAAAATATGAAATACTCGAGTTTATTTGGCACTGCCTTTTACAAGAATGAAATACACTTAGATATTGCCAACGTTTCAAATGCGTGGTATTCATTCTCAAGATGAAACATATAATGAGACAGTAAAAAAAACGACTAGTGGGAACCAGATTACGTTGACGGAGATAAATCACGTATCGTCATGGGGTAAATTTTCGATAAGCCGCACGTGTCAGTTTGGAAGTTGATACTATTTGGATTCTTAATAATATTCACTACCTCTAAAATCTTTGTTTTCTTATCATTATCAGCTCTGCCTATACGATTACGATAGCTGATAATGATAAGAAAAGAAAAATTTTAGAGGTAGCGAATATTAAGAATCTAAATAGTATCAACTTCTAAATTGACACGTGCGGCTTATCGAAAATCTACGCCGCGACGATGCAACCTTATCTGGTCCGCATTGGTCGTGTAGCTTGTAATTGGTCTCATTATATGTTTGACGCTGAGGATGAATGGAACGCATAAGAAACGTTGGTCAATATTTAAGTGTATTTTATTGTTGTGAAAGACGCCAAATAAATTCTAATATGATATTTTCACATTCCTGCATGAAAAAATGTTTTTACTACATATGAAAGGCGCCAGGCGCCATTTGGTATGTCGTGGAACTCGAAAAAATTTCGACCTTCAAGCTATACATGGTAGAAGGGGGACTTGGAAAAATTTTGACTTCCAAACTATAATTTCCACAAAGCAAACGCAAGAGCATTCACGCCCAACTTCTAATTTTAGGTATCTCTTTTTCCGCAGGGCACAGAACTTGCAGGCTCCCACAATTTTTTTTTTTTTTTGTGTGACTATATTAAGGGTTGTGGACTCGGAATGGGCCGATGGGAAAAGTAGCATAAAATAGGAGGATCCACCATCTATGACCCCACTCCCACATGCTGGTATCAAGTTATGCGATAGCTGTCATTCGTCGTGTCCCAGAACCTCCGATTTTATGCTACTGAGGACACTAAAGATGAATATGAATTAAATGGTGTAGTAGAAATAGGTGGAGCGGAGGTAGTTCATCGTACTGATGATGATTCTCTCATGATTGTTCAGAAGGTAATTTGTGGTAGTTCAAGGAATTGGATCAGATCCGAGCTTATTGGAGGATAAGGAGGACCAGAAATCATGCCCGGAAGAGAGGATGAGAGAACAATAATAGGATTTGAGTGAAACAGTCATGGAACGTGAACGCAACGACTGCTTTGAGGTAAGGCTTACTGCGTCATATTCCTTAATGTCGAAGAAGACAGATGGAGGATGAGAAAGAACTTGACAAGTGTGCAAGAATGAAGATTTGTTGTACAATAGGCTTAGTAGCAAAAAAGAGTGAGAGAATCACATAGTAGAAGGAATCTGTAGAGAGGAGAGAAGCGGATGAATATGGTGGTATGTTTGGCCATAGAAGCAGAGTTTCTCAACCGGAAGGATGAGGTTTTAACCTGAATGATGACCGCATATCCGGCTCTGAGTCCCAATTTGGACCCGTCCGTGTAACAGTGAAGGTGCATAGAAAATTCAGAATAAATTAGTCGTTTGTATATAAAGTTAGAATTTCAGTAAGATCGAGACGGGTATCAGGGATAGAGGTTGACAAGAAGTAAGGGCCCAAGATTGAGATGAGTTCTCAGTTGGGATGGAAGCGACAGAAGGGGTTGAGAGCATCTGAAACCATGGGAAGATTTTTGTACTGAACTGTTGAAGCCAGACAATCCCAGAGGCCGAGATTTATGGCTAACAATACGGAAAGCCGCCACATCTGTACTGTACTCGTGCCTTCTAGTGAAGGTTTACAATTATTGAGCAATCTCCAACTATATCTTGATCACGTGACAACAGGAGATCTGTACATACTTCGTTCACACTAGCAATATTGTGCAATCACCTGTTACACAATCGTATTCAAAGCCGTATGCTCTCACGTCTTCTAAAAAAGAGATGGTACCTCACCTTAGAGAATTCTTTAAAAAAATTTTCCCCGAAGGTACGTTTAATAAGTACAATCAAGGAAATTTACTTTTGCCATTGATTCCTTTATACGCGCTTCATTCCACATGTGCTTGACTAGCAGTTTAGCCCAACCAAACATACCAAATATTATGGAAATCAATCAATCATAGACTGGGCTTATTTTCCAAAGCCAGTCACCAGCATTTTCTACAAGAATAAACATACAAATTTTGGGTAATCAGGTCAGGAGAGTGTCACTAGCTAAGTTTCAATTACTCTGACAGGGGTGAAGAGAGGGGAAGGGTGAAGTTATTTCATCTTTCAAGTATTGCTTTCATCATCTGGCATAATTTTCATCTGATTCTATTCCTTTTTACCGCCTTTCCAACGGACATGTACTTCGCCTTACAAATTGATATAGAAGCATTTTCCGGTCTGCTCTCTTGACGGAGAGTTACTCACTCTATTGATTCTAGAACAGCGGAGAGTGTATCATGGCCTTTCAACGATTTGTGGATTAGTTGAAATTGAGAATGATAATTGTCTTCTTCCTGCCTACCGCGTTTGAGCAAAGAGTTAATAAATTAGGTTGATGGAGATGGACCGTGATATTCTTATTAATAGCATGTACATGACTTCTCATGGTCAGAAAATATATAGCATGACCCAGATAAGATGAAAAAAATATTTCATCAGTAGTTCTCTCACTGGACTTGATGAAAATATGAATTTTGAGCTATGTACAAATAATTATATAAACTGTTGAGAAAGCCAAATTTTGGACCGAAGCTAGAATATGACCTCTCAAAAGAGAGACGGTTATTTCACCGATATTTCGACGTGGGAAAATTTTCTTAAAGGGAGGTCATGGATAAGCCTATAACTGATGCATCAAAACAATTGTAAAAACAACACCGAAGGATTTCATAGCTGTTATCGTAATCCACCTTTGAGAGTCAAATGATATCATTTAGGTCGAGGCTCACTTTGATGTCATCGAAACAAAACTCTCATCGAGGTCAAGGGTAGATGCTCCATCTGTATTGTCAATGTTTATCAGCCGTCCCAATTCTTATTCACAAGACAGGCTTCCTAACCATAATATGTACGATCTCGGTAGCCATAAGAATCTCACACCAAAAGGGGAACCTCTTGATAATTCTTCACTAGAAAATTCGAAGTCCCTTGCCTGAATTTTACTTTGCCCCGGAAATTTGGTGAAAATACTACCAACCGTCTGTCCCTCGTCATCCGGTATCAGTTTGATTCAACTCAAGATATTTCTTTTAACTCAATTGCTTTCTCGAATTCGGTCAAGAGATATATTTTTGCTGCATTTTAAGAAGTAGATCTATAATAACGCTATCGCTTACGAATTACGAAATAAGCTTCGCAAAATGACGACACCATACAGAAAATAACGTGATAAATTACATCATACTCTATATCTATACAGTCGAAAAATGCCGGAGGCCTTTTTGGATAAAAATCACGAAAAATGAGTAATCGAGGTAATTTGCAGAATTTTGCAGAGAATTTTGAGAGCGAAAAAAAAATCTAATTGTAATGAAATGACTATGAATGAATTGTTCGTTGAAAATTGTCTTTACTGCTTTGATATCATATTTTCTGAAACAAGCTCCTTCTACCGAACAGAACTCGCGCATTAGGATTAGGTTGACATAGCTTTCTTAAATTACATGGAAGCACATACAAAATGCTACATAAAACGTTATAATCTTGGCCACTTCGACGAATTACGCCATTATGGTAGTCAACGAATATGATATATATCTATACAGTGCGTACTTAGCATTGATGATGTAAATAGACAGTTATGCATTATTGTGTTTCATTCATAAGGATTCATCCGTAAACGTATATCGATCGCCGCTAGCTGGATACTCTTTTGGACCCGATTCAAGCAATAATTCATTTTTATAACATTTTACGAGGTTGACGATTATAATAAAATCTACACTGACATCATTTTCTCGTGAAGGATTTTGATGGGTATAATTCTGGAATGTCGAAATTTTACAGGTGAAATCAGCATACTTCAAAATCCTCTTTCATCTCCTCGATTACACCGGAATTAATATTATTCTTAACGAATGGTACCAATATGACCATGTTTATATCGACTACCGCATGCCTGGGCTGGTTTTCCAATGAAACCATTTCGAATATAAATTGTAAATTTAAAAGTGGTGCAAAAAAAAAAAAAAGGAAAAAAGAATTTATTCGTATAAAATCCAGAACGATTATTGAGATGTTAATGTCTTTAGTTTTTAATTCATTTTGTTTGAAAATAGATTACAATTTCAGCAAATTAGATTGTTATTAAATGGGGATCTTGTCAACAGAGTCGAAAAAAATCTACGGGAAGCTCAGCAAATGAGGTCAGATTAGAGGCTGATAGTGAAGTCTTTATTCTTGGTCTCAGGAAAACTATAGAGTTTGTGAAAGATGAGAAGCTCAACAATTAAGGTCAGATCAGAGTCTAAACGGCGAAGTCTTATAGCCCAGTCCCTTTTACGGTTTTCAGATTTTGTCGCGGTATCCTGCTCCCGTAGCCAAACGGACGAAGGAGGATCATTAATATCGTAAAACGGAGTTACATGTGGGACTCGTAGTCCATACAGAGTTTCAACTCGTCGCGGAAATTCGCTATTTGAATCACCCGCATGAACCAAGAAAAATCATAACCCTCAAGCAGGGGTGCTAAGTGAGCTATTTTTAAGCAAGATTTAAGCTAGTCAATCATCTTAGTTTTTGAGAAAATAACCAATCAGTGATTTGTTTTGATGGTACAAAAGGCGTTACTCCAAAACTTCTTGAGGCAGAATTTATTTCCCAATTTAGGCAATGATTGAGTCAGCTAATGAAATTGAATAACTTGGAAGATTTAGCTGAGTTTAAGCCAAAATTTAATGGAAACGCTACACTGAATGCAGAAAGATGCAGATAAAGAACACGATAACTACTTTTTCTCCCAGTTCATCCAATATCTCAGCTATCGTATCACTTCATTTTATTCTGCAAATTGGTTTCCTCAAAAATTTTCAGTCGCATCCCGCTTTCATACCTCAGATGAAATTCCAGATAGGTTTGCAGTTTTACGCTAGCATCAAACCCCTCCTCCTAGCTACACTCGACAAAATTCTGTCCTGAACCCCTGCTTATAACCTCCTCATCTCGTCATCTTAACTCCACTTTTGACTCTTCAGAAACCTTGGACACGTAGCCCCTGGTCCTAACAACATCCACGCCTCCATGGTGGAGAACCTCCATTTCAACTCTCTTGGGTCATCTCCTCTCCCTATTCAACGCAATTCTTTTCCGTCTGAAAACTGGTTATCATCTTTCCGATAGAAAAACCTAAGCACTAAAGGTCCCTGTATCCTCGAATCTTACCAACCTATCGCTCTATCTTCTGTCCTTGACAAATTATTCCAAAATTCCACATGCCTGCTCCATATCAAAACCCGTAACACCCTCCAGCCCGTATCTGACTTGAACTTCCAAATTGAGGAAGGCCTCCATTTTCTTCGACTCGAGGAAGTGTTTTCTCGAGTCAGGCGTCACTACTTCTTTATCGAATTATAAAACATTAGCTTTGAAAGCAATTTACCCCAACTTCTAGAAATCCTTCCTTCATAACAGGTCTCCAACAGTCAGAATTCAAAACCAAATCTCTTCCCACTAACCCATCCAGAACGGTGTCTCCCAGGGTGAAGTATGGAGTGTTTCTCTCTTCCTAATTGCTATGAATGATTTAAGAAACAAAGTCAGTTTTTCCCTTATCAAAAGCTTGTATACGAATCCAACCAGTAGGAAGACTATTTCAATTAACCCTTGACAAAATCTCCAAATGGTCATCCGACCGTGGATTTCGAATTTCGGTTAAGAAAATAGACATTCCAGTATTCCAAAAAACTCAGGGGTTCTTTAAAGGAGTTAAACGAGGGTGTCAGGGAACCTATTTTATGGGGTATCTATGACGTCATCAAATTGTGACGTCACAGATCCGGACTTCAAGGCTACATGTGATAGAAGGAGGATTTGTAAAAATTTCGACTTCCAAGCTATGTATGACAGGAGAGGAACTTGGAAAAATGTTGACTTCCAAGCAATATGTAATAGAAGGTCGACCTCTAAACGACCTTGAGGTTGCCGGCCAGCTGGACAACGGAAATTTTTTCCGAAAAACCCCCCGATAAAAAGGTTCACTGTTAAAAGTTGCTCTTGTCCTACGCCTCTTCCTTCTCTGCGCTTACAGAACTTCACAATCACCATCCAATCCGCAGCTACGTTCCTTAATCTTGCCCTCGACTTTCAAACATTCTAAACAACTCTCCTTCCCCAATATAAAAATCTTGAGAGTAAAATGCCTGAATTTATCGGAAATCCTCACGATACGAATCACACCTCTGTACCAGCTATGACCGCAAACTCCTCCTCTTAACTTCTCCAATAATCTAATCCGTCCCCAACAGATCACAGTTCTCTAATTTTCACCCACTCCAACGAGACAACCTTGAAATTGCTGAACATCATTCAGTCTTTCGTGCTTTGACTGACCCTTGGTGCACTCCATACGGCCCCTTCAATCAGCCTACGCGCTCAAGCAGGTCTTCCTCCTCTCTGTTTCCAATTTTCCGGCCTCAGCAGATCAGTTCCCAATCTTCCCATCTTTTCAGATGCTCTCAGCTCACTTAATTTACCTCTTGCCTTCGAGGTACTCAAATCCTCTATCCTTGACATCCGCCTCAACCTTACGACATATCGACAAAATAATATACCCTGAATTTCCTTCTCAACTTCACTGCTATACGGACAGGTCCAAGTCGGGGTCCAGAGCCGGATATGCAGTCTTCATTCACGGTAACATCTCATCCTTCTGGTTGGGAAACTCCGCTTCCATGGCCAAACTTACCACCATATTCATCCGCTTCTCTCCTCGACAGATTTCTTGTGCTATCTGATGCTCTCTCATCCTCACTTGCAACTCTTTTCTCTGGATACCGAGATAAATCAACATCGAAGGACACAACGCAGTGGACTTTGCCATGAAGCAATCATTGCGTTCACCTTCCACAACCGACTATCCCGTATGATCTCAAATCCTATTCCTGGCATGATTTCTAGTCCTCCTTACCTTTCAATAAGCTTCGATCTGATCCAATTCCTTGAGCTATTTCGAGTCACCTTTCCCCGAGGCGTAAATAGTCATCCTAACTCGTCTCAGAAATGAATACACCATACCCGTCTCAACCATTTTGAACTCCCTTACCCCTTCCAATGCCGTCATCAGCTCTCAAAAATATTGACCACCATTTTGCCAGCCTTCCACCACAAATCCCCTGTCGTGCAATCATGAGAAAATCATAAGGAACGCCCCCCCCCCTTCTTCGATTTCAACATTTAATTAATGTTCAAACTCTTATTGTCTCTATTCGCCCACTCTCGGCTAATAAGGAAAAAAAAGTCATGGTCGCGATTATTTCCAAATGATGGGAAAAATTTTTGGTTCGTCACAAGTACTCCACAACTCGGAGGAAGAAAAATGGGGAGAGAGGACTTGGAACTCTTGAGGAAGTGTGGAAGAAAGTTCAAATTCAATGATAAAATAGGTTTTCTGCTTGTTTTAATCAACGTAAGAATAAAATAGGTACACACTTTCTAGAAAAAGATAAAACTAATAAATGTCTCTCCCTGGTAGTTGGTAGTATTTTAAAAATAATAATGATAATAAATAAGACAATTATTCGTGTAGGTTCGTACGAAATTTTGAAATACCAACTTTTCCTGGACAGTACAACGTGTAGCTAAATGAACACCAAAATATCACGACTTAAAATTTATCGTGAGCCAAGGAAAATTTGCATAGAAAATGCCAAGACGTATCTAAAAATTTCGTTCACATATTTTGGCGACATTATGGACTTCCGAAGTTGTGACCCTCATTTTCTCGATAAAAAGTCGACCATAATACGAAAAAATAAACGATCGTCATATCACAACAATGTTTGTACGCGGAATACGAATCGGGAAACGGTAAAAATCTGGAATCCGATGAATGATGAACGAAATTCCGCTTCTTGGTCCCTATTGTAATAACTAGTTTCAAAACTCGTTTCACTTCATTTTTCTAGTCCTAGTAACGAGCGGCCCGTTGTCGCACGTACCACACATAAACTCGTTCGTTCTTGAAAATTCTTGAAAATTTTTCTGAAATTTATAAAATTGAAGAAAAAAAAACAAAATGACCACAGATGATTGTGAAAGTGATAGGTCGCGCTCAATCGTACGGGTTAACACACTTTTTAGCTTCGTAATCTGGATTGTTAAACGCGATAAAATCCATCATTCAAGACCTTTCCGTTTTAACGAACCGTGCTTCGTTAATGAGAGGAGACGAATTAGTTCCTTCTCGAACAGAGAAACGAATATTCATCAATTTCAAATCAACCTTTTTAATTATGTAGATATAATAGCTCGTATTTTCTGTCTCTCTCTGTTTCCATAAGCGACCCGACCCAGTGGGTTCTGCTATTCCGTCGATTTCTTTTCCTCCCCAAAAATTGACATCCGGAAAACGACGTGATGACGGTGGGCCAACGTAAACAGTGTAATAATTGAGAATGAAAATTTAAACGTTGCGCGCACTCTTGGCTTCTGGAAAGCCATAACGGTAAATAGCATCCACTGCCGGTCCGTATCACGTTCACATCCACGGGTCATCAATTTACTCGTCACCATGCACAAGATGCTCGAGTACGGTACACGTCCACAGAAGGCCTACCGGTAGTGCGCTGATATCCAGTTAGTTATGCGTTTGCCGTTATTGTTATCTTCTCGGCAGTGTGCACGAATGCGAAAATGAACGCATTATCCGTACAGAGAACCCTATCATTTACTGTGCACTGCCTGTTGCATCGGCGACGACGTTCAAATCTCATTCGAGAAAATGTCATAATTCCTCCCCCTCTTATTCCCGCATCGAGTCCACTCCTTTCGTGTTTCGACTTCTGTATCTCGCAGAAAACCTACTTCGTTACAAATCTCTCTCTCTCTCACTCAAAAATAGGTTAATTAGAAAAACTAGCTAATTAATGATTAAAAAAAAGAGAGAAAAACCGACAGTGATAAATACAAGTACAATGTATCATGCTTTCTATACTCCGTAATTAAAAAAGCTTAATTAGTCATTTGATTTCTTGCAGTTAAACGAAGCGAAGTATCGGTACGGTATTCGCACACAGCAAAACTGCTCATTACAAATTGCATTCTTTAATAATAAAAAAAAAAAAAAAAAAAAAAAAAAAAACGTCACCGTGTCCACTAAATCCCGAATATTTGTTCGTTATTTGCGCATACGTTACGTCAACGTGATCAGGATGTCATGCAAGATCCTTTGCGTTGTTCAATAGATCACGTTGCCAAACGTCGGCAAAAAAAGGGGAAAAGTACTTCCTTTTTTCATTTCGAGGTAAGTCATCTATAAGCTAATGACAGAATTTTAATTTTCCCTTCATTTTATAATGATCATTGATATCTCCGGAGCTGTTTCGGAACAAGTCCAAATGAATATGGCGCTGATATTTGTACTGATTTTTAAAAAAAGTATCAGAGCTAATTCTTAATGATTTTGTTGATGAATGGAACTTCTCAAGCAATCCTCACGTCGTTCGTTGCTTGCGGGAACTCTTCAAGGCGAGCAAGGAACCTCGCTGTTTAGTGGGTGGATTTTTCGCTACTCGATTAATTAATCATTTGATCGAAATTTCCAAATCTCCCTCCTGATCTACATGGCTTGGTGATCGGATTTTCTAGAAGTTTCTCTTTTGATGTAGCTTGATGGTCCTAATTTTTCCGAACCCCGTCCTTCTTTCATAACTCTACAATTCAAAAATCAAAATTAATCCAAGTTCCCTTCCTACCGCATAGTTACATGGCCTCCTTTCCCCTATCATAATGAATGAGCTTTTGAAATTTTTGGCGGTAACTTTTTTCATAAATGTTATACAAATGCTTTTATTTATCGCTAGGTGGTCGGGATATTTTCAAGTTTAAATATAGGTAGGCCAAAGTCTTCACCTTTCTCATACGCTGGGAGGACGACACTCTTCCGTCACTCATAAACAGGTTTTCTGTTAAAAGGAAGGAGAGAATTAAGAAACAACGAAAAATACACAGGCTTTTTTTACTTTCCAGTAGGACTATAAAAATGCCCGCCTTCATACACCTAGCTTAAAACCCGGCTCCTCTTGCGCTCTTGCGCATGAGTCGATCGTCAAAACTATTGCATGAGCACTAGTGAGAGCAATTTCCATTCCTTTCCTAACTTAACTCCAATTTCGTTCCTTAACTGTGAGAAAGGGTACAAAGTAGGATCACATATAAGGCGTCAAAACATAAGAGTATGATTAGGCGATTAATACGCTTTTGTCTAGTTCAAAAGTACGACGATCAGGAACTCATGATCCTCGGAGAAACTATCAACGGCCGCGGCGCGACTTTCAAAACTTCTCGGCCTGAACCGCGAAAGAAGAAAGGAGCATGACCTTATCAGGGTGACTTTTAAGAATTGAACGACAGCTCAACGAATTTGAACGAAGATTGAGAATTGAATTCAAAATTGAAGTCCCGGAGACATCAAATTTTTCTGGGTCCCCTCCTTCGGTCCGCCAAAATGATGTCAATAGTTGAATGGGAATTTGAGCTAAATTTGTTCTAGCGCAAAGGCAGGTAACATTAGATATATACTTCAAATGTAATATGAAAGTTGTAACTCAATTTTGTAGACAATTTGAGCCTAGACCACGACTTTTATGAGCCGAGAAATGGACTACAATGTGCTAACTTGGCCAACGTTCTAAAATATGGAAAATGGATTCAATTTTCAAATTCTACTTGATTTGTTGATGAAATTTAGCGCTGATCAAAAAAAAAAAAAAAAAAGGAACTTGAATGACCATACAAAGTATTTAATAATGAAGAAATTCATGAACTTTCACTTGGAAAACCTTAGCAAATTAGTCAATTTTTCGCACATTTCGGTCCATAATTTGGCCCAAAAAAGTTGTAGAAAGTTCGGTCAAAGCTCAAATTGTAAATAAAATTGAGATACATCTCGTACATATAGAGTATAAAGCAAACGTTTCGCCTTTTTGTGCTAGAACAAATTTAGCTCAAAATCCTATTTATATTTGTTAAGGCCATTTAGGCACACGCTATTGGTTATTTTTCCACGCCCCCCTCCTATAACATAATAGCTCGCAAGTCGAATTTTTTCAAGTGGAACTCCTTTATTGAGATAGGTCAATTTTTGCCGGACGGGGAAGGCAGGACGCCAAAATTTTCAAAAAGAGCCCCCCCCCCCGAACCATAGAACAGTTTTCCAGTAAAAATTTTGACCGAAAGTAGGGGGCGGCGATGGCTAACAGAAGGAAAAAATTACGTAATCAGAACGTGACGTCATATACTTGGTTGTCTTCTTTCTAGACCACACTGCTCTATCTTCTATGCCCGGCATGGGCCTCTTTAAGTGCAATCTTCTTCATCATCGTCCAAAAGCCTCCTCTCCGATGCATAGTTCACGTTTTTCTTTCAGTAGCGTCTGTACAAGGAAGAGAAGAAAAAGACAAAATCCCTTCCAGAACAGAAAAATACCATAAAATCTTGTTTAGAACCCTCTACAAAAAAAAATTTCTGCCCAGATCCTTACCATGAAAATTTTCTTGCTCAAACCTGTTCCTCGATTATTTTCTAAATAGGTCAAAATGTAAGACCGAGAACCAGGAGTGTCTTTTGTTAGAAATGTTCAACGTCTACCGTCCTTCTAATAATTGTGATTCCCGAGGGCGAAGTCTCTGACCTATTGCAGAGACTTGAAAAAATTTCGTCTGTAGGAGGATATTCATTAGGCGAGACTTGAAAAATTGATTCTGAACCGAAGTCATGGTCTTGTCACCCGGCTGTTCCCGATGGGAGACCTAATCGCCGGGCTAAATTGTGGTTTCTGAGGGTGCGGAGGCTCCGACTTACTTTAAGGACTCATAGAAATTTCGATCTCTGGTCTCTAGATATCGCTGTAGAACTTGGAAAATTGTTGACTTCAGAGCTAGGGAACATGGAAAAAATTTCAATCTCAAGTAGAGAACGTACTATTAAGGTGATGTAGAACAAATTTCAATAACTGCTTCATTGTTTTCCGCTAGCTTAAATTAACGTTCAAGCTGAT
Organism: Aspidiotus rigidus; assembly: GCA_035079385.1. Taxonomy (NCBI): domain Eukaryota; kingdom Metazoa; phylum Arthropoda; class Insecta; order Hemiptera; family Diaspididae; genus Aspidiotus; species Aspidiotus rigidus. The sequence continues at coordinate 10,551,893 of JAVHKY010000004.1, read as the reverse complement.
AAACGAGAACCAGTGAGCAGCGACTGAAGTGAACTGAAAATTGCTCTAGTCTCTGACGTAAAGGTCAAAAGTTGCAATCTCTCCAAGTCCCACTCCTCATTTATTTTTTATATTTTTAGCTCGAGGATCCCTATTTAGGACAAGGTCAAAAAATTCTGCACGGGTAATGGGTGGCAAGAATCTTCAAATGATGTCCTAAGAGTTCTCGGTCCAAATTTTATGGGTGGGATGGCTCCTCCATTTTTGAATGACTCAAGTTCCAAGTTCCAAAGTATTTAAAGGAAAGGAACTCGCAAAATTTCGATTAAAAAAAAAGAGATGGTAGATGACAAACCTATTTGAGAGATTTAAAAAAAAAGTTCAATTCGGAGTTTGATTAAATGAGAAAGTTGAAATTCTTCCAAGTTCCCACGATATACAGTTTTTCAATGAACACGAAAAAAATTGTTTCGATATGAAAATGTCTGGAAGGAGAGGAAGAGGGGGTGAAATAGAAATTTGCGAGGCCAAAATTTTCAATCATTCAAATGATATAATGAATAGTTATTTAATATTCTACCTACAAGCGTTCGAACAATGCGATGAAAAATTTCGAACACAAATAAGACAATCTACGAAAAATTTTGATACGTCCTACTTTCAAACGAGGTAGAAGAAAATATAATATATTGACACTGGTACAAGTAAAGAACATGTTCTTATCTAAATGACTGAAGAATAGATATAGCTAAACGTACACTTCATCATAGGCAAAAGGGCAAAAGTTTTACCCATTCGATTCAACCTGATTTCAACCATTAGACAAGAAGGAATTTGTTTTTAATAATCTTGTCGCCTCGTTTATACGATATTCGAGAGAGAAGTCAATAGATTTACGATTTAAACGAGAAACTTCTCCAAATGGAATCCGACACAATACGATGCAATCACGACGTCGACTACTTTATGCATTTTCACACTAATGAACTACGACTAATCGAAGTATTTGAAGCTGAATTTTTCATCACTTTCAAGAGGAAAAAATGACAACTCTTCTCACTAGTTCGTCACTCTTCCTTGTTGATTGGCTTTATTACTGAATAAAAAGAAATACATGGAACGTGTTTCGTGGCCTCTTTTCCTTCTCTAACTATATATTTCTTCGAATTTAAGTCTCGCGATGATGTCGACAAAACCGTACCGTCGATCGAAAAATATATTTCGCAATACCTTGAAAGTTTTTTTCGAGCTCTTACCATTCTGTGCAAAAATCCCCTCTCAGTTCCTCATTACAAGATTTTTCATCTTTCTTGCAGCAAGGTAATACTGCAGACATGTCGATAGAAGCGTACCCAATGCGAAGAATGAAATGGTATATGTAGATAACGTTCAAGATGAGACAAACGACAAATTGGTGCAAACTTACTGATGATATGTATTTGGCAAAGTAAAAATAATATCTTTTTTCTCGACAACTTTTCAAAGTATCTCAGGTTCTTTTTGAAAAGTAAAGGACTTCAAACGTAGAGAACAACTTTCTAAAAGCGCGCAAAAGCCAAGCAGAGAGAAACTTTGTACAAGGACCATGGAAGTTCCACCTTTCATGAGTTTTTACTTCACATTGAACTGATAGGAGCTCATTTTCAAAAAAGCCAACGAACACAAACATTAAAACCTTTCACTGGATCGAAGTCGAGAGAAGACTCTCGCAATAAAAATTTTAAGGAAGGTAGATATGCATTAAAAGTGAGCTAAAAATCGGTGGAAAACCGACTATGAATGCATCTAAAGTACGATATTGATAAAAAGTAAGCGGAACCGAAATGGAGATATGAAAAAAATATGGAGACATAGAAGACCACACTGAAAAGGCCAAGGGTACGGTGATTAGGTTCCCCTGAGGATGGCATCTGGTTGTTTATTCACCGTGGACGATCGTCTTCTGAAGACTTTATACAAAGGTGATAACAGGGCGACGAAGAAATAATTATTGATGATCGAGCTATGATATCCTGCTTTGCAAATTCAGTACATGAGTCAAGGCGTGCACTATCGCATTGTTTGGTATCTTCGCCTTGTCAATTTGAAAAACGAACGGCAATATCTCTGTTCTACAAAGAAAAGGGATGAATACTTTTTGTTTACATATTGTGTTCCACATACCATTCTCATCAATTCTATCGCACCCTTGATTTATGGCCTTGTAATTGTAGTCTCCCTCACGAATGTATAGTAATTTTTAGTTTCGAAAAGTAGGTAAGAATTTAGTCAAGTACGATTTGAATAACCCTCTACAATACAAACCGAAGTTCCACAAATTTATTAAATTTTGTCGCCTTATGTATTGGAAAATATACAACGAAAAATGAGCGGGAAACTGTGTGAAACAAAGACAGGTTTTCAGCTGATTAAGGCGGTCATTCAGTTGTGACGTACGAGTGAAAGATCATTCATGAGTTTGGTCTGACGAAGGTATCACAAACTTTTCAGGAATTACACATCGATGAGACTCTCCGACAAAAGAAAACCAGTTCATTTTTAAGGGGAATTGGATCGGTCATACCACCAAGATACGGCACAGGAGAAACAGACTTGAATCTAAAAACTCGAAGAGGTTTTCTGAGGATGTGGCAAAAGTATCAGAGAACTTGGAGATGAAATTGAGTTTTCCTCATCTCCAGTTGAGGAAAGTACGTAATTTTTCCAGCGTCGAACTAAATGGGAAGGTGAATGTTCTAGAGAATGGCGGATTCTACTTTATAGATTACCTACACTAATAGTATAAGTCAATCTGCACACTTACTGAGAACACATTGCTATTAAATCCTTATCGGTAGTATTCTGGCTCAGTCCGCGGATGTAAAGATTGGTCTTCGACAGCTCACCACCGTCGCTGGTGCTTTTCGCGCTACCGCCACCATTGGCGTTACTCGTGGTGTTCGCGCCAGCGTTGTTGGTCGATCCGCCGTTGTTGGCGTTGCCGGTGCACAACGACGAATTCGCGCTGGTATTCAACGACGTGGACATGGTACCACCTTGTGAGCTGGAACTACTATTGGTATTTGCCGGAGACGTTGCCGAATTTACTCGTTGCTATACAGCGAACAAAAAAAATGAAAGAATACAAAATAAAGTATAGGTATAATAAGATATGTAAAAGAAAAAGTGAAAAAACAAAAGACGAGCGTCGCGAAGCGCATACCGAAACGTCGCCGTCGTCTTAATTCGCGCGACAGCGACTTGATCACATCACATTATAACGCTATCAAATACAAATTCTCGATCACCTCTGGAAACTACTAGCGTAAGTACACCACATAGTAGAATGACTTCGTGTCGACGATACGCTTCGTCGTAAATTTTTGCTGAATGATAGTTTTATACTATCGCGCATACTTCGCCTAGACCATCGTGCAAGAAAAAATGCAACAGCAATCATATATTCCTTTCAAACGGTGTATAAAACGTATGTTATGGTACTCGTATCCGAATATAATGAGGAAAATCATGCTGAAGAATTTTCACGCTGCGTGCACAGTGCCGTGGGTGGCTTTGTCGAGCGACTCGTATTGCAAAACTCATTCCGAATTCTCAGATTTCTCTCTTCATCTTTTTCCTTTTTCTCCCTTGCGAACCTGTTCACACTATCGCACATTCACTCTCTATCTACTTTTACTAGTATTACCTCGCTGCACTGTTAAGGAGTCGGTATTCTACACAATTTAACACGTTGAAAAATAGTGCAAGTAGGCCATAACTTTCTCAAGAATTTTTCCCCTACTTTATTCCATTCGGGCTCAGGGTAAGCAAAGTCATAGAGAGTAGTATCAACTATTAGTTCCTTAATTATACAACGAAGGAGGCTTGAGTATCCAAAGAAAGGGAATTTCAGCAATAGGATTTGATGAAAAAAAATGTCGTGCCTCCTCATCACGATAGCCTCCAAAATTCTTCTTTGTCTCGGGAAAGATAGAGCAAGGTCAGCTCTATGATCGACAGAAATTTGACGAAAATTGGAAGCAGAACACGAGAAAAATTTAGAGTACACCTGGTAGTGCTCGCACGGATTCCCGAGATAGAATTTTCGTAATGCCAAGGAAAATATTCGGAGAAGCGTGAATTTCAAGTATGATGTCGGAATCCAGATTGAGTATTTCAGGAACCAAAAAATCTATACACAACTTCTTTTTTCTCTTTCTCGTAAGGGACAAAATTTCGTTTTGTTATTAACTGAGAATATTATTATCTAATTGGTACGTACAAGTTACAAAATAGAGGAAGGTAAACGAATGTTTTTTCCTTTCCCTTCCCATTCACTCGATTCTTATCGACAACAGTATTAAATTAACATACGGTGAAATTGTCACCTTAATAATTACATTTTTTCACGGTCTTCCATTATTTCCCCCATTCCCTAAAGTTAAAACGTTTCTTTATAATTTTAATACCTTCGTTTAGGTCACGCTGTTATAGAATATGAATTCAAATCGTACCATACAGTGCGTATTTTCAGGCTTTTAAAAAGTCGTGACTTCAAGGGTTGATTTCGTGAGTCGACAAGGTATCAATTAAATTACAATCTACACGCGAAGTCGAAATAATCTTTTATACCGGGAACAAGTAGTCAAAAACAATACGAATTTTTCTGTCGATATACCTTCCGAAATTCATTCGATTCGATTTGAAATGTCGCTCAGGAGACTGCATGGCAAATTGTGCACAAATATTCTGATCAACGTCAAGGTCGGGAAAAAAACTTGCAGGAGTCTCCCACAGATATATAATAGAGAATCTAGATATCGTACTGGCCATTTAACGCGTGTTAAATATTTGTGATTGGTCGCTTATCGGAGTTGGCAAAACATAGAAATTCCCATAAGACGCTGTGAATAAGTCAATCAAAAATAATTCTTTCAGCTGAAATTTTTAGATAAATTTTCCAATATTAATCGAAAACAAAGCGTATTTCGAAATTTTAAGGAAGTAAAATGACGTGTGTTAAATGTGGTGTACCCTGCACCGCTCCCGTGCAGTTTCACTACTCACACAGTTTTCGGCGAGTCCGATATCTAGGTTCTCTATTATATATCTGTGGAGCCTCCTTCATCAACACCGTTAATTGAGGTCAGTGGGGAACCCCTAGGTCTTATAGAGAGATTTTTCGATTTCAACTTTAGTAATTAATTAGGATCCCGCAATTCTTGCATGTACGCTGGTCGATAATCAAAATTTTTCCAAGTCACCCCCCTCTAGAATAAAGCTTGAAAGTAAAAATTTCCGCAACCCCCCCCCACCTCCTCCCATTATATATGGAGCTTGGTTGTGAAGAAGTTTCCCTAGTTTCCCTTTTTATTAATGAAACTTGATAATAATTTTCCCAATTCTCCATCTCTTCATTTATAAAACTTGACGGTCGAAATTTCTTTCAAATTCGCCCTTCCTGTTAAATTTTTCATGTATTTGCTCTAGCGGTGGGCTCCAATACTAAAACTTTCGGGCGCGGACGCGGTATAATGTAGAATATGATTTTTTTGTTTTTTATTATTTTTTTATTATTTATTTAAATTTAAACATTACATTTAGTCATGAGAGTTGGGTGGGTTTTACCATGGTTTTTCCCCACCCCTCTCATGACGAGTTCGAAATACACTGCATAACTATACACTTAACTCTACCTATTGAAAGAGGGTATGACTTCTGTTTTTATTTCATTTTACTTATTTTATTATCTTGTTTATTTATTAATTTTATTTCATTTCATTTTTTTAATTTATTTTTCATTTTATTTTATTTTTATTTTATTTATTTATTTATATATTTTTAATTTTTTTTTTTTTCCTTCCTTCTCCTCTCAGTCTATTTGATTTCTTTTTTGGTTTTTAATATCTTTCTTATATATCCATCCAATTTTTGGTGGCATTCCCCGCTCTGCAGGCACTGTCCCAATTCCTCTGTAGTTATTTTAGCATCCCCCTGATACGATCAAAATTTTTGCATTTTATAAAGGTGTGATCCGTATCATCATCAGAATTTAAGCATTCCCTGCATTGACTATCATTTATAATATTGAAATTTTTGAGGTACGTTGCAAAATTCCCATGTCAGAAAGCTATAGTCAGAATAAAATACAGCAAGGGGGGAGAAGATAGGACTTGGAGACGGAGCGTTGAGGGAGAAGAATATATTACACTAACTTATAATAGTCATATGCAAGGCTTAGAATAGGCTCAGCGGCGCGAATACTAAAGAGCTTGCTGCCGCTGTGAAAAGAGCGATATAAAGGATAAAGGAAGATATGAGTAAAACAAGAATTATGCTGCCAAACAGTAAAGGCCTGCCTAGGCCCCTTCCGCTGAGCACCAGAATAGGAGCAATCGAAATTAGCACGGTCATAGCATTCAAGTACCTTGGGATCACATTGGACGGCAGATTAGACTGATTGGACCATTTGATCGGTGTCAACGGGAAAGTGGCAGCAAGGCAGGCCGGAGCAATGGGACAACAGAAAGATATCTCTTCTACGAGATGACGGAGTTAAGGAATCAAAAAATAGCCACAGCACGAAAAAGAGTTGCAGAAACACTGAGGAATGAGCCACACACCTTTAGGTACCATCCATTTAGTCTTCACCATAGGAGTTCCACTAGCTTTCATTACCTTACAATAGTTGACATTTTGCCATCAAAACAATAATCAAATGTAATAAAGCAATAAGCATAAAGATCCTAACAGCTTCTTTAGTAAACCATTGGTACATTCGTGAGGTGCTGGTTGGAATAGACATGAGACCGCCTCTCCGTCCGCCACTGAGTACTGACTTCGTCCACTCAAGGAATAAAGTATGCCAAACATACAGTTCACTAGGCTAAGAAGAACATAGGTCGCTCGTCACTTAGTCAGCCTACTACACCCGATATCGTAGACTAAAGAATGCTGATTTCAATTCGCTGATGGTCGCAAGCCAGTGGCCTTGAACTACTTTATGGACCGAAAATATAAGACGCCATCTACGCGACATGAAACATGATCTTATTCGACTTTGCCAGAAAAATGTTCATTTTCCAAGTTCCTCTTTTGATCTACATAGCTCAATGGTCGGAAGTTTTACTACTCCCTACCCTTTTACACATCTTTCATAAACGAAGCTTGATGGTCGGAATTCCTCTTTCCTCTTCCTCCTTTGATTTCTGTTGGTCCCTCTCAAAGGTCGGAATTTTTTCGAGTCCCAAAAATGGGTCACAGGCCTCCCGTGCATTTTCTCGAATAGTGCCTGACTTTATCCAAACCACAGTTTGCCAAAAGGACGGCGCGACCAAGCAACCCCACATGAAACAGGTTTCCTGTTTGAAGAAACAAAGATCTAACGGTTCAATCAGTTGGAAAACTATTCGAAAAAATCATCAGGTGGTGAATTTGAACGACCCTAAAAACGCAGTGACTCGGGCAAAAATTTCATCATTTGGTAAATCTGATCAGTTTTAAAACCTAGAAAAAATTTGAACCTAATCATATTTTAATAATGTCATAACATATCATGAGCACGCTAAACTAGCCGCGGAAGAGACGAGGCATTCCATACTTGTATCGGGTAACTGGCCAGGGGAAGGAGATCGGGCTATATATCAGGGTGGCCTGCCCTGCCCACGATGTCACCAGAGTAATCCATATTAATGTCAAGATGAATCGGAATCAGGATATCAGAGCGGCTATACGTCTCCTTCTCTCTTTCAACACAAGCGTATGCTTAGGCTAATGAGTCGAGTTAATAGAGCTAGGCTTAAGCTACAGATTGCGTGCTCGTACGATCCCACACACGCAAATTTAAATGAAAGAATTAGTGGTATGATTTATTCAAAACCTATACTTAGGCTGACAGAAGATATGCGCCCGTACAGTTGAGTAAACATATCCAGAAATCAAGAGTAGGGTCTGACTAAGAACTGATTCAGTATCTTAGTTATGCGCAAATTTAGTCTACTCTTTTCAGAGGCCTTTATGACACCAGTGGATGAGAACTCGAACACCGAGTAACAAAAACATCCCCAGATATACCATTTTGCTACGTTTTATGCCTCCCATTTCAAATTCCTATGCCTTCTTAGTTCTCTGTACTTTCTAACGCAAGGTATTCATACTCAAAATTTCAACCCCACCTTATGTTTCGGGTCTTTCACAGCCGTTCACTATCGCAATAATTCGCTCAACAAATTCATTCAGTTTCGTATACGTCATGTTTACAGCATGACGCACAATTTGATCGTACTCTATTGTGAGGTGAAGTCTCTCCAGTAATGATTCATTTGGATACGGGTTGAAACTCGAATAATGATTCATACTCGCAATGGAAAAGAACTGGTTATCAGTCTGGGTTCATTCAAGATATTGACGACTAATCGCATTCATACCTCTCATAAACATGGTATTTGACGAAAACTGGTCTCGATGTGAATGAGGAGAAAATTTTTCATCAATTCGCATGATTTACGAGAAATAGGTACAACTCGAAACTCGTTCTCTTCGCTACTCCATACAGTTTTTGATACGAAGAAATTTATCAATCCGAAATTTTAACGACAAAACATATTTTCTAGCGTACACAGAAGCTATACCTACATTATTTTATTTTTCTGTAGAACGAATGATCATAAAATTTTTACCAACGCACAATCATAAACGTAGTCACTCAACACCGTTCACCGTTTCGACATTTCAGCAGTTACGTGATACCTAAACTTGATAAGACGAGAACGTGCCCTGACTTGCACCGAGAACAAAATATTGACGAATACCGTAACAATAACCACTCTTCATCGGTTCAGTTCACTTAGCTCGACCACAATTTTGAAAAAGATGTTCCTGCTCTTCCGTATTTTTAGGAGCACGCACAAAAAAAATGCGTACCGTACATAACACGCAGCAATCTATGATAACTCGTAAAATAGTAGGGCGTCTATGATAAACTTGACCGAGAAATATTTGGAGGAAATTACCGTCATGATTGCGTGACAATGTTTCCTTATAACTCGAGGGGGTTACAGGATAACGAAACTTCGTCTAACGATTCTTCAGAAGCCAATCACCCAGTGGCTAGGTCATTCGTTCAAACAGGTATAAACATCGCGCACTCGTTGGAGTCATCCGAAAACCAGGCTAGTTTCACGTCAAATAGTTTTTTTCTTCCTTCTTGTAACAAATTCAAAGGTTTCACGATCGTTATCTTGTAGCGGACCGAGTTAGCAGTCGAGGAACGACGGAATAGTTTTACGCGTCCGCACAGTTTTACAAACGGAAATGAATCACGAATGGTCAACGACAGAGATACCTACAAATGATTAATGAATACCGGTAATGCGTATATACAGGGCGACCTTTACTCTCCTTACCCTTTTCTTCGTCTTGAATCTTCATTCACTACCGACCGCAATGGCACGTACGACACGTACACAACTACACGTACGAACAAGAAGTACACTATTGCAGACTGTGTGCACCGATACGACCCCGCAATAGATAACCGCACTCCACACTTGAAATAAAAAATAAAATAAAAAGGCGTGCCCAGATATTTCAATCGACAACAGGTCTACGACTGCTGATAAAAAACGAAGAACATTTTTCTTATCAAAAAAATATCCAATGAAAATCAAATCGAAACCCCGCGACCTCTCGCGATAAATATAGCGTTTACGTGGAGCAATTAAGTTAATAAACAATATTTTTTTAATCTAATCATCACGAGCAGACCTGCTTTCGTCGCTACTTCTTCTCTCTCTCTACACCCGTCGAATGTCCAAATTTTTACGATAACCTAGCTAACGCTTTATTAAATACGGTACTTACGAGCGTAATTATGATAATTTAGAACCGCGCGAAAGGGCATAACCACGAGCGTGGAAGTAGTTATAAATAAACCATAAAATTTTGTAAAAATCGTTTCAACTTTGAAGGAAAAAGCCCAGTTCATCAATCGTCGGCTGGGTGCGAGCAACGCGATCGCATTCTCCAGAGCGTACTAACACGATTTAAACTGATGATAAATTAGGTTTCGACGAGCACTGCACTATCCAGACGCAAGATAAGAGGAATTAGATAAAAAGAAAAGCAGGACTATGATCGTTCGAGTCAATAATAAATACATTAAAAATTACTTATACAAGAAGAAAAAGTAACAACGAAGAGGAAAAAACAACAAGCTTATCAGGTCGACGAAAGATTTTGAGTATATTTACACTAGATATACGATTTAAATAAGTGTATCGAGTCTCCGGCCCTCTTGCACACAAACGCACTCGTAGACTTTGATACGTAACCCAAATGAGAAATTTTCTACTTCATACCCGGCAGGATGAAAAATCGTTTTCCGTCATCATCGTCGTCGTCGTCCATTCACAGAATCTCCTCCATCTACGTGTAACCAACCAGACGTAGTAGTAGTAGTAGTTCTGGTTTTTTGACTACGCAACAAACTTCGCATTCTTCGAACTGATAAACCAAATACTATTTTTTTTTCACTATACATAAATAAATCGCCGCAACAGAAACCGATTCATTATTCACTATTTACACAGAGCTGCCAAAATAGATATTATTTCGTCCCTACGATTCTCAACTTTTTCACCATTCATACGCGAACTAAACAAATCTTGTTTACAAGATAGAGAAAGAGAGAGTACGGGAGTGAGAGAGAGAGCGAGAAAATAGCGTATCTTACTCCAAAGACTTCATTCGAACGACTGGACGAACGCATTGATACACCATTGAGAATTTATAATAAATGAAAATATAGCCATGTTGTCAGTAGCTTGTAGCTTGTAGCGTATAGCCTACTTAGCCGTGAACTTGAGTCGCGAGTCTCTCTTTCACACAATATTGGGTCTATACACTACGAAGCCTCTGTGTGTACATTCATAGTTAGCTGATGGGCTACAGCCTGCCACATTGAACACGCAAACACCGCGAGACGGCGTGCAGAAACACGCCGAGAATGAACGACTACAAAAGGATAAAAGCGAAAACCGACAACATTGCGTGTCAAGTCAATAAAATCTCTCCCAACATTCCGAGTTTCCCACTGCGTGCGTAACTTACACACTCGGTTTCTACAATCCGTTGAGACCGCACCAGTGAAGGCGAGCGCTGTCGCGTATTAGAGAAGCGTCCGAAAAACGTTCTAGCGCGAAATGGCCTTATACTCGACGGAAGACTTTTCAACGGCGTGATAAAATATGAATACCGAAATTTTTCTGACAACATCATCGAAACGAAAGAGAACGAGAGCTCAGGTCTTCGTAGACCAGAAATATATTGGGAATTTGAAATAATCGATTTTCAAAACACCACCGAAGACCCTTCCACTACAGCAGATTACCGAACGCCGAGGCACGCAACTGTATCCCTTCCTCGAGCCGATGAGTGATGACACAGTCATGCTGTACGGTACATCAACGCGAATTATGGAAAAGGTGATTTACGAGCAGTACGTGAGAACGAACTCTTCTCAAGACCCATAAACGTCGAACGGAATTCATTACGTTTTTCCTCATTGGGACAAAAATAAAAAAATCCGTACGCGATTAATCGCAGGAAACACTGAGTTGTCCTGAGAAACCGAATAGAAGTGAACGATTGAAGATACGAGTAGAAGAAAAAAACACTCACGCAGTCGCGTGAGTAGTACACGACTTTTCTTCCCACAATGCAAAAAACATTGAGAGAGTCACTCCCTCTCTTTAAATTAAATACCAATGACCTGTCAATCATGTCAAACATTTGTAGAATAAACAATAAAACTCAGTTTATAAATTCTAACACTACGATGTCACATCAACAGATAACAGAGTAAAGATACCTATAATCCAATAAGGAAACCTGAATTTTGTTATAATTTAGGCTAAGAGTCATCTAAAACCTACAAAACGTCTCCAGAAAAACCACTCCCCCTCCCCCTGTCCAAACTGCTACGAGGCTATAACAGTTGTTTCTAATAAAAAAGAGCTCTACAATCATTTTTTCCCATACCTTATTCTTAGCATATTATTAGTCTAGTATACTGTATATTAGGATGAGTGGTTCAATTCTTTATCACTTCCGATTTCTGGCATCTCTTAAAGCTATCTCGAGCTGCTATTCCTCTCATGCACTCATAAATTGCCTTCACGCTATCATATCACCATTTTCTATGCACACTCCACCCCAAAATTCTTCATCTGGGAATCCAGCTACAACGAGATCCCGAAAAACTAAAAAAATCGATGTCGAAACGAAAGAAGCAACCAATCACCCAATAGTCAACCCCTCATTCCTTCCCTCACGCTTCAACCATTCCAAACGTATTAACAAAATACCTCACTTTTCTAGCTAGAAAATTCGGTAAAAATATATAGCACCCAAGCCCGGTTTACTCGTTAGTCTAATCTCAAATCTCACTCAAAAAAGCCAGTCCAAATTGAAAATAATCTTTCCATCTCTTTTGACACCTCAAATCAACTATGAACCACTATTAATTATGTACCCATACATGAAAAAATGACAAATAAATCAATTATTAATTAAGAGTGAAATCACCCAGGTAGTCTCGCATCAGCACACTTTAAAAAATTGTACTTAATCATTCAAACTCAAGGTTTTCACTAAAATCAGTCGAATAACAAATTAAGAAAAATAAAACGTGAACCCACATTTTGGTCCTCATCCCAACGAAATTCAAGGCAAGAGGAGGTCATTTTAGCTCGGCTGCGAATAGGCCACACTCGTCTTACTCATACTTATCTTGTCACTAATCTCGCTCCTCCATCATGCTCTCACTGTCTCCAAGAAAATTTATCAGTTGATCATTTTATTTTCTCATGCCCCGTCCTGCAATCCACTCGAACCTCCCTAAATATATCTTCCAATATCAATGCAGCACTAAACAACAACTCCGAAACCATCGACTCAACCCTAACTTATTTACGCACCACTCAATTCTACAACTTCATATAATTCACCAACAAATTCCGTTCGATCGCCACTCAATTCCACCAATACGTACCTAATTTAACCTAATTCAAGTAATGTTCTAAAATAAGATTGTAACGCCGAGCAAATAACCCTCGTGCAGTTTATAATGCTCGTAAAATAATAATAAAAAAAAAAAAAAAAAAAAAAACTATCGAGTATGACTAATAATAATGAAAAATAGCTAGAAAAATGAACAACTCGCCATTGCCACTATCCGTTCAAAAATAAATTTAACAAAACAAATAAAATTTGACAAAACAAAATTCAACGCTCTAGGGGCTGTGGGAAGCGAGATACAAGTGTACTAAATTTGAACGAAAAGGTTTCATCAGAAATAAAATCCAATGAACCCTTGGTAAAGAACGAACGAAGAATGAACCTGTCGAATGATGAAAGGTTCTTCACAATATACGTACTGATAACGAAAGTGGTAAACGTATGGGAAAATCCGCTTCTCCTAACGTAAGCAGCTACTCGCAGCTATTCGTAAGAAGCTACTCGTAATAGTGAAAAATTTTCAACAAAAGTAAAAATTTCTCGAGAACTACTCATCCGATCCTCAAAAAAAATGCAGGTGCACATCTTCAAATATAATACTACAATATGGCCGAGTTACAAAAAAATCCATCGGGTAGTTTCGGAGGAGTTCCGCGGACAAAAAGGTACTCGAAATACTGCAAAATTTCTCAACAAATTGAAAATTTCTCGAGAACTACTCATCCGATTTTCAAAAAAATTGCAGGTGCACATCTTCAGATATACTACTACAATATGGCCAAGTTACAAAAAAATCCATCGGGTAGTTTCGGAGGAGTTCCGCGGACAAAAAAATCTTATATATATATATATATATATAAATATATAAATATATATATATATATATATATATATATATATAAGGAAACCTGAAATTTTTTTTTATGCTAGTTGTGATCTAGGACCCCTAAAACGTCGAGAAAGTTCATTACCCACTCCCCCTGTTGACCTTGCTACGGGTGTAATACCTCACTTTTCTAGTTAGAAAAGTCGGTAAAATTAGGATACTCTCATCGCAAGTTTAAAAAGTGGCACCCTGCTTGTTCCTCCACCCACTCTGAATCGTCCCGAACAAGATTTTATCAACTTCATTTCCGTAAAATTTTCTGGTGCTTTCCTTATGGGAAGCCGTCTTGAGCAGTTAATAATAATAATAATAATAATAATAATCAGCCTTTATTCCGCATCGATACAGAACAAAGAAATATATACTACAAAAGAAATTACAAAAAAATTAAGTCCTTCAGTATCGACTACCGGACGCCCTGCTCAGAGCATAGGCCTCCCCAATCCGACTCCATACCGTCCTATTGTAGGCTGATCTACTCCACAATACCCCCAACTTTTCATTGATCTCATCTCTCCATCTTTTTCCCGGTCTTCCCCTTCTTCTTTCATGGTCGTATGGTACCCATTCAGTGACACGTTTACACCATTTATGATCTGATCTCGCCAGATGTCCCGCATATCTTATTTTCATTCTTCTTATTATTGTTACAATATCTTCCACCCCCGCTTTTTCCATCAAATCCTCATTTCTTACTCTTTCTGACTTTTTTATCCCCATAATTCCCCTTATTATTCTTCTCTGCAAGTATTGTAAATTATTACTTTGACTCTGTGTCAAACTACATGTCTGAGCACCATACACTATTACTGGGATAATACATGAGACCATTATCTTCATTTTTGCGTCAATTGACATTCGACTTTTTAAAATTTTTCTGAGAGACCAGTATGCTTTTCATGCTTTGTTTTTCCTAGCATTTAATTCTTTACCCATCTTTTCCTCAAACGACATGATTTGTCCTAGATACGTACTCCTTTACTTTTTCTATTTTTTTATCATCTATTCGTATTTCTCCTTCTTCTATATTAGACATGTATTTGGTTTTACCTATGTTCATTTCCATCCCTCCCTCTCTACTTTCCTCCACTAGTTCTGAACACATTTCCTGAATTTCCTCTTCTTTTTCTGAGATTAAGACTAAGTCATCCGCAAATCTTGGATGATTCAATGTCTGACCCTGTATCTTCAGCCCCTTATTTTCCCAATTTAGTCCCCTGAAGATTTCTTCTACTAATGCATTAAATAAATTTGGTGACAAAGGGTCCCCTTGCTTTACACCTCTTTCTACTGAGAAAAATTTTCCCGCTTTGTCTATATTTACCCGAGCTTTTGCATTTTTTTACAAGTTTTCTAATATTTTAATAGTTTTCCCGTTCACCCCTTGATTTCTTAATGCCCTCCACAAATATCCCTGGTTTACCGTGTCAAATGTTTTCCGAAAATCTATAAATACCAAGTGTACTTCTATTTGATATTCCATGGCTTTTTCTATAATTTGATTTAGCGTGTGGATATGGTCCACTGTCGACCATCCTTTCCGGAATCCAGCTTGCTCAGGTGACTGATTCTCATCTAATTGATTGTACATTCTATTTTTCAAAATTTTTGCATACAGTTTGTAGAAATTTGATGTTAAACTAATCGGTCTGTAGTTATCTAGGTTATATTTATCACCTTTTTTTTCCTAATAAAATTATTTCTGATTCTTTCCACTGTTCTGGGATATATTCCTCTTCTATTATAATGTTGAATAACGATTTTAAAGGGTCTTCGATTTCTCTTGCAAATGTTTTCAACATATCATTCTCTATTTTATCTATCCCAGGCGCTTTCCCCTTCTTTAAATTTTGTATTCCATAATTCACTTCCTTTTCTAATATTGGGAGAAAGTCGTCTATATCTTTTTCAATTTGATCTTGTACTTTTTCCTGATCTAGTTTTGTATCCGATTTCTTACAGAGGGTTTGGTAATATTGAGTAGCTTCAGATTTTAATTTCTCTCTGTCTGTAATCGTTTTTCCTTTTTTATCATTTATGCCCACCATTACTTTTCTGCTTTTCGTCAGCTCCCTCCACACTTTCTTTGTAGACCATGTTTCTTCAACTATCTCTGTAACTTTCTTTTCTTCATACAGCCTGCAATCTCTTCTTATTTCCCTTCTTATTAATTTTTGGAGTTCAGCCCACTCTACCTTTTGTAATGGCGTCATATCCCTAATTTTGCCCATTTTTCCTCGTTTTTCTATCAAGCTTTTTGTAGAAACACTTATTTTGTCATCTGTGGCGCACTCGTTTTTCTTCTTTCCGAACCTTCTCTCTGTTTCTTTTATTATTTCAACTATCCTATCATAATTTTCCTGTGCTCCCATTTCCCTTACCTCCGTACTCATTCTCTCAAATTCATCTTTCATATACTTCTTAGCCACTGAAATCTTATACTCCGGGATGACCATCTTTTTTCCTTCTTTCTTTCCACAGTATCTCTTGTACCTCGCTCTATTTGGAATCTTCAGAATGGTCCTTACTGTCCTGTGATCAGATGGGAAATTAAAGCTACTCAACACCGATACATCTTTCACTACTGATATGTCGTTAATAAGGAAATGATCTATTTCATTTCTAGTCACTCTGTTCGGTGAAATCCACGTCCATTTCCTCGCTGCCTTCTTTTTAAAAAATGTATTAGCAATTTTTAGGTTGTAGTTATGAGCAAAATCAATTAATTTATCGCCATTTCCGTTTCTATCTCCTATTCCATACGCCCCTCTACACATTTCGCCATTATTTTCTTTTCCTATCTTACTATTCCAGTCTCCCATTATCACGGTATAGAATTCTTTTTCTTTTTCGATTACCTCTTTTAATTTCGCGTAAAACAGGGATTTTTCATCCTTTGAAGAGTCTAGGGTTGGTGCGTATACCTGTTTTAACAATAAGTTGGTCTTTTCTTGTAATTCCAGCTTCAGCATGGTTATTCTATCGTTTATTTTCTTGATTTCTCGTACTTTATTCCAAACATCCCCTTTTATATACCACCCTACCCCTCTCTGACCTGATGTTTCCCCATAATAGTACAAATAATTTCCATTTCTCCTTTTCACCAGTTCTTCTCCCCTCCTTCTCGTCTCCGTTAGACCTACTATATCCCAGTTTACTTTATCTAACTCGTTCTCCAATTCCCACATTCTTTCTTCATCTGCTATTCCTCTACAATTAAAGTGTAAAATGTTTAAATCTAACCTGCTCTTTTGTTTTGTTTTGAGATCTAATTTTACCCGTGGAGGTTTATTCGGTTGAGGATGAACAGCCATACTTCCCCTCGATGGCTGAGTTCGACTTGGGGAAGGGTCTTGAGCAGTTATAGACTATTTATTCAGTGCCGTCCATGCGTCAAGCTCATTTTTTGAGCTCCCAATAGAGGCACAAATTTTCTCAATTTTCCCGCTATTTTTAAAGTAAATATGCATCATTTCACAATATTTTTCTCATTCACTGGTTCAAAAGTTTTCAAACTTTCGTACTAATTTCATATATTTTAAAGCGAATTCCTTAAAGCTAGTTAGCTGAAAATATGTGTACTAGATGTCGCAGATGCTGATGACGTCACAAAGTGGTTTGAGCTGGTTGATGTCTTTACTGAGCTTTTATCCGCTATCGAAAATTATTTTATCTCAACTGGTGGCTGGATCAAGCAACTATAAAAAGGTATTAAAAATGATCTTCATTTATTTGGCTCAGCCACCAGAACATTTTTTATTAAATGGACTTAAATACAGGAAAAGCAACCCATGAATTATCAAACCCAAAACAAACAATTTTATAAAATGGGAAAAATGGTGCTTCAGAATTTGATCGATATCTCCAAAAAATGACTCCTTTAAAGGTGTACAAGTGACTACTCACTAATGTGAACCTATAAGAGAAAAAAAAATTATGGGAGATTTATTATTTTCGTCTTTTTTATTGGCTTTTGTACCATGGAAACCTAGTCAGTCATAATATTCGTAAAAAAAATAACGAATATAGGCTTTGTAATAGTATTATTAAAAATCGAGTAACTCATACTGACTATAAGACATATCTAAAGAATAAAATAACTAGAACTATTAGACAGAAGATGATAAGGACTACAAGACATGAAATTTATACCATTGAATAGATTAACAGAGGATTAAATTCATTTTATGATGAAATATTTTCAATCAATGACACACTTCCTCAGGGCCATTGTAAGGTTAATGCAGAACGAAATAATTTTATTCAGCACTATTTTGAAGAATCCTAATAAAAAGAGATTTTTTGCAAATTAATTGCAAAAAATTCAACAAGGATTAATTTGTAAAAAATTGGAGAAATCAATTTTCTTGTAGGTATATACAATGATACAGAAAAATTTTAAAATGGATCAGAAGACATTTTGAAGTTAATCTAGCTCATTATTAACATAATGAACACAATTTCGGATATAAATCTGGAAATGAATCTGAATTAGATGAAACAGGTAATAATGTTAATAATTTGGAAGGTAAATCTACTGGGGGGATAAATAAATCTTATATTTATAGAGTAAATTTTTTTATAATCTAAATCATCAAATGGGAATATCTAAATATTTAATCAGTGGCGGATTTAAGAGATTATTTTGGGAGGGAAATTAACGACTTTTTTGATATTTGACGAGCGAGCAAAAAAAAATAAAAAAATCTCTCTTGCTTTTTCCTGAATCGACATTTTTTCCCCCTATTTATTATCATTATTTTTTAGGAGGTATGCCCCTGAATTCCCCCTCGTGAATCTGCCTCTGTATTTTACATCCTTTTCAACCATCCACGACCAATCGTTCAAAAGAGTTACAGTGTCTATCATCATTTTAACACAGAACATGTTTTATCGGGGCTTTTTCGGAAAAAACGTTCGTTGTCCACCGCCCGGCCGGCAAAGTTCGGATCTCGAAAATTTTCCAAGTCCTCTTTCTATCATATATAGCTTGGGTCGCAAACTGTGATGTCACAGTTTGTTGACGTCATAGGTCAGCCTTGTGACGTCACAATCTGATGACTTCATAGATCAGTTTTTTTTTCAAATTCCCCTCCTACCACAATATACAGCTTCGAGGCGGGGCCTGTGACGTCACTTTGACGACGTCACACGTCAGCCTTGTTTTTAAGTTTCCCTCCTATTATAATTATATAGCTCCAAAATCCGGGCCTGTTACGTCACAATTTGATGACGTCAAAGGTCAGCCTTGTGACGTCACAATCTACATTTTTCTGATCCCACGCGCCCAATAAAACTGGTTCCCTACCACCTCTTGTTTTACTATGTTGAAGAACACGTGAGTTTTTGATATGAAGCGTTCTCCTAGGTTCTGGAAAACTGAATTTCATCATCCATAATATCCATCAGGAGTTTTAAATGCAGACTCCGTTTTATCAGTTGGGTTATTGTAATCGCCTGCAACAATTTCAACTGGAGAGATTTCTATTTAAATACGAAAAATTGTTCAACAACACTGAATTTGAGAATTTTTTTGGTGGTTGAAAAATGAGCTCAGCATAAAGAAAAAACCTGGTGGCCCACAAAGGTGTCGCTTAGTCGAGGGGCTCATTTTTGTTGTTTGATTTCTATTTTTAAAAAATGGTTGTTCTTATATGAAGATTAGAAAATCCATGAGAGGATTTTTGTGATTTTTATTGAGAGTTCAAAAATGTCGTATTTTGTCGGGGGATTGGTCGCGTATATAGTGTGCATTTCACTACAAACTTGTTCAGGCGATTCTTCCGCCAAATTTGGGTTGTCTCTTCCGTGATACTTCTTGGGGTCCACTTGGCCCTTATAAGAGCCAGAAGCATGAAGTTGGTGGAGGCATCTGGTCCTCCTAACACTTCAAACTCTTACCTCAATTAACACCCAAGTCATACATTCATTTGGATTCCTGGTCATATTGGCCTACCCGTACTCGCAAACCAGGCAGCTAAACAAGCCACTACCTTCGCTACTATCACTGATCACACTCCTATCTCCTCGTCAGAAACTACAGAAATCAAAACCACTCACTCATCTTGAATATTTGGACCGAACTTTGGAAGAGCCAACCTTCAAACAAAACCCTCTGAAAAAAAAAACTCCCACCGCCTGGTCAACCTCCCTCGAAAATTCTACACATGGGGACACCGTTATCACCAGATTGAGAACAGGCCATACTCGATTCACATACTCAAATCTAATCGACCAAAACTCCCAATCACTTGCATCCTCGCCTCACTGTCACGACGTCGATCACTTCTTCTTAATGTCCTGCACTCCAAAACCTTCCTTCTCTCCCACAAGTCCTCAAAAACAACTGAATCAGATACCACCTCTCTCACACGTCATTATCTCCGTCCTACTCATTTCATTTTATCCCTATACGAGTGAAATGGTGAACGATTTAGATATATTTCAATAAGAGGTTCTCATTCAATACTTCCTAATATCAATTAGCCGCTATTTTAATGAAGACAACAAAATTAGTTTTTGTTTTCATTTTAGATGAAATTTATGACGTGTGAATTTTATTATAATAATTCTGTTATTTCTATATGAATCTAATATGGTACCTTTTCTTCGTCGCAATATATAATTATTATTCAATTGGTCCTAACTGTTGCTGCTGTAATTAATGGTGAGTAAAAAAAAAAATACTCGATATTTACCTACGGACATAGTTCTATTAATGTTTTTGAGCATAGATTGACACATATCAAACAAATGAAGAGACACGCTGATATCGATAAATGAATGACAGATGTTGATGATCAACATTTTAATAGTTTTTCTGTCAACAGTGCTACCAGGGTAACTTGAAAATTTTTTCACATTCTTCGTCTGTAGTTAGATAATAATTTTAGACCACATATCTTTGTACTACTGACGAAAATGATATTTTTCTGGTGAATAACGACAGAAAGTGACCTGCAAAAAAAAAGAAAAAATGGTGCTCATCATTGGCAGGCCTCTGCCTCCGTTGAAGATGAATTACAAATACATTGCATTATATTTTCATCAATTATTACTGGTGGCTTCATCATTATTGTTATTATTACTATTATGATCGCCACCATCATATTTGATCACCGAGCAAATAGCCGCTGCAGGTAAAATAAAAAAAGACCTGACCTCAGTTATGAAACGCTTTTCTCACTCTATTCGATTGATATGATAGAAGAAGTTCAACCATGATGCTATTCTTCCAGCTGTACTCCAATATTATCAGACAACAGGAAGTAGGTGAATAATGAGAAAGATGAAAACGAATCGAGACATACGGCAGTCAACCTCCGAACTAACTTACCTACCGCAAAAAATATCTTCCTCTATTGATACACACAGGGTGACCAATGTGAAGTTCTCTTATTTTTCCAGGCACGTTCTCCGGCGAAAGAGACTAAATTGAATTATGAGGTTTTCAGCGACGAAATATTATAAGACTGGGGATTCCGATTCGCTTTAGAATCTTATTTGTAATACTTTACTCGAATAGCGCGTTCTTGACAAAAACGGGCCGCGTGAAACGTGACTCGATAGACCGCGAAAGAATTTATTATAGAAGCACGACCGCTAGAAAAATTAACACACAATTTTTTAGATAAGATTTAAACTAGACAGTTAAATACCTGTTTTACGTATCTGGTATCGTTAAAAAAATTCAATTATTTTCATTCGGGGACTTGGTAGGCAACGCAGGTGGCTCGTTTGTAAGTGATTGAAGCGAGTGCCCGACGTTAAATAGTCAACTACTCTATACCGACCAAAATTTTTTGATTCGAAAATCGCAATCTACACGCAAGAAATATGTGATTAAAATTGGATTACCGTTCCAGAAAGTCACTCACGATCGAACTGCTCCATTTCAAAAGTCATAAACTATCGTTACTCAATCTAGAGAGTAGCCGTGGACACACGGGAGGGTGGAAGGGGAGGTCATTCTGTTTGCGTTTCAGATAGGTACGACAATGACTATAATTAGCAAAGGAGAGGATTCAACCCCCCTCAATTCTTCTCCTTTGGTGCCTTCCCAGGTTAGTTGTAATAATTATGCATCAATAAGTCGAGAACAGAAAATACATTAAAATTATTTGTTTCAGAAGCATAGCTTTTCTTACAAAACTACGCAATAAACCATTATCCTGTGACGTCACTCAGCAAGTTACGTTAGCAAAGACCCTGTGGATTTGGCGAAACGCATTATTGATGACTTCCGTTAGAAAAAGACAGGAGGCCATTGGGTTATAAACTGAGGACTAGAAATTTTTTTAGGGATCGAAATTCTGAATTCTCTTTTCATAGCAAAGGTATTTCTTATTATCAATCAGTAGGCTAGTGATCTTCACTCCCTATGTCTTTCTGATGAGAGTCGATGGTTCGTTTGGCCCTATTGACATGGTTTCTGCTAATAGACCGATTTCTTATGACGTCAACATCTTCGATTTCGGTTGAATGATTGTTCTCTGCTGCCGGCTTTGGGGCATCCGTTTTAGAATCCCGTAAGAACACACAGGGAACGTTTCAAACATTCACTAGTATTCTAAAATAAGAAGTAAATTAGCAATCGAAGCTTCATATTCAAATTCTGCAGAACTTCTAGATTCTAAATAGAGATCTCTAATACAAAAGGAACATCTTGTTTTTGAATATCTGTATGTGGTTGAATCGTTCTTCGTGTATTCTTATGGAAATCTATATCATGATTGGCTCGATAATCGTAACATCGATTACAAATATGGGTACTTTGACTCACTATCTGTGACGTCAACGGGGAATCGGTCTATTGTAACGCGCTGTGACGTTACCAGGATAAGATGGGCAGTCATCGCTATCATAATACGTGCAGAATAATGTATGCCTCAATTTTTTTCCTTCCAACCTCTCGACCTCGCATTTTTTCTGTAAGAAATTAATGATAAGTATTATGCACTTTCGTTCCTCTTCGACGAATATCAAATATCGCCAAAATTATAAAAATAGACCAAGAATATAATTACTCATGTCTCCAACGAGGATACGAGTCAAAAATATTTCACCTTTTGCGACGCGCACACGCACACGAATCAACTTATCGTTACCCTAAATTTTATTCGATAATTCACTATACATATACACGCATTAGAGTACATACTAATAATTTGTTTCGCGGAATGCTCGAAAGTCTTGATGGTAAAAAATTACTGGTATTTCGAATGATTGGTAATACACGAATGTAAGTACAGTCGTATATAATATGTGTAGTGCCACGTACGTATACTATGGTAAATGTGCACCGTAATTCGCTTTTTGCGATATTTTCAATTCTAACTCGATACCTTACAATCAAACTGAATGAAATCACACGCGCACTTATATTTTACAGAAAATTAATCGGATATTTATGGTATGGAAAATATTTTGAGGGGAAAAAAAAGTAATGGTGAAATTCTTCAGGAAGAGAAATGTATGCAACGGACGCGTTCTCTCCGCGAGAGAAATTCAAGTCAAGGAAATCGCCTGTGCGAACAATAGCTCGGAAAACGCGCAAATGTTGATTAAAAGTTGATTTTCATCACACACCGATCGAATTTCAGCTTGTGAAACGACTTCGGTGAAGACACCTCCTAATTAATAAATTCACTGACAATCTACGTATTTTGCTCACAAGCTACGAGCGGAGCCCATATCTTTAAAACTCTATGTACCTTCATACAAATTATTACGAATACTTTCTAGCGCGGAACCCGCTATGTGTCTTGTTGAGAGGAAAGGGGCATCCGCGAGTGCGTCCTACTGTTCTAACGTCATCATTTTCGAAAAATTTCCCTCGTGATCATGATTGGAGATTATGACAGGAGAGGGACTTGGAACAATTTCGACCTTTTTCGGACTTGGACTATTTTTACCACTGCAACTTGAGGGGTATTGGACTTAGACTATTTTTGGCGATTTGGATTTTTTGCCGGATGTCGCTCGGCGCACGGACAATTTTTCAAAATAACCCCTCCCCCCACAATAGAATAGGTTCCCTGTTAAAATTTTGGCTTCCGAGCTATACGGATTATTCTATGAAGTCATTAGATCGTAACGTCACAGGGACTGATCTATGCCGTCATCAGATCGTTTGAGTGCCTTGAAAACATTTCGACGCTAGATATGATGATAGGAAGCTATATATGATAGGAGAGATACTTGGAAAAATTTCACCTGTCGAGCTATGTACATATAGTCGTCGATACCCCAAATTGTGTCTCGAGCATTGGGACCACTTTGGATATTGGTCAGGGAAGAAGACACTGAGAGCAACCCAACAGTGAGTGAGTAGTTTTACAAGTTCGCGGTGTGCATGCGCCTAAAGCTGAACATTCCGATCCGAGAGCCACAAATTCCATCACATACGCCGCTTACATACCCAGTACCGGGCTTAACCTTTGGGGATTCCGCACGCTGCTTTCTATCCTATCGTTTCTTCTCCAATGAAGTCTCCCTGTTCGGTGGGTAGTCTTCCGCGCTAGTGTTCACTAGCGCTCACCAGCCGATGCGGTCCGCAGCAACAGCCTCCCATGTGCTATCGCTAAAGCCACATCCTTGAACCGCAGTTTCTGTCCACCAGATGTCCGTTTACCCTCTGTCAGGCAGAAGTAGAAGAGTTGCTTTGGAAGCCTATGATTGCGCATTCTATAAAAGTGTCCGCGCTTCAACGCAACCGTGATCTGATTATGATTCCCTCAATAGTTCGACAATTGGATCGGCACAGTACTTTGTTGTCTGTGACAAAATCCTGCCAGGATATGTTCAGGATCCTCTCCAGGGTACGTTGGGTACGTTGCTGGAAAGTTCCCAGTAACTTCACATGCTTTCTGTATGGCACCTTCTCTCACTTCCATATCTTCTATATGTATTATGATTATGAGGTGCCATATATGATACGAGAGAGAATTGGAAAATTTCTTACTCTCGATCAGACCTAATGCGTATATTGATAAGACCAGCTGTTTCCCACGGAACTGCGAGGCTTGCGGGTTCCCTGCTGCCATTGCAGAGTTTGCAATGGTATCTAATTTTTTTTCTTATTTTTTCTGCTCAATTCAATGCGCACATCATCCATGTACATCAGGCGGAGAAAAAAGATTCCGCAAACCTTCAGAACTGAAAAATTTGCATTGAAATATCATGGAATCTTGTTCGAAAGCCCCTCCAAGAAACTTTTTTCGTCCAAAAACCTCTCCTAAGAGAAATTTTTTAGTTACGCTACTGCCTTTAAGCTCAAGTGAATAGCAAATTAATGGCTCGAGAAGAGTTCTCTGTCTATGAACTTCCAGAGTTCAAAATTCTTCTGATTTCCCATACCTGTGTAGAGGTCAGAGTACAAACTTTTTCTGACTTGCGAGGGACCTGTTGACTGGGTAGCTCCCCATTCGAAACTTGAACTTTTTACAAGATTTCTTACATGGTATATCTTTTCTAAGGGGTAACCAGTAACGGGTTTCCACTTAAAATATGGAACGTTGGTGACAAAAATTTATAAAATATTCTGAGGTCAAAAGAGACATTCTTAGGCGACACTAAGGGAAGGTGAGGGTAATATTTTACGCTAGGTACCTCGATAAATAGCTCAAGTGGTCACTGACGTTCACGCGACGATAATAAGTGCGCACGACTGAAAATGTCGCTGTAAGAGTGACGATGCCATATGTCCCATAGTTAGAGATGATGACGTCAAAAATGCATAATTTGTCTCAAGGGTGATGATGTTTCCGGTTGATGAAGTCATAAAAGTGTAAATTTCTTGACGTTAGAGGTGATATCGTCATGGGATGATGACTTCACAGACGTTTATAGGTCTTAAAGTTATCGCCGATAACCTCATTAAGGTTGCGTTTGATGATGTCATGGGT
Organism: Aspidiotus rigidus; assembly: GCA_035079385.1. Taxonomy (NCBI): domain Eukaryota; kingdom Metazoa; phylum Arthropoda; class Insecta; order Hemiptera; family Diaspididae; genus Aspidiotus; species Aspidiotus rigidus. The sequence continues at coordinate 10,526,126 of JAVHKY010000004.1, read as the reverse complement.
TGATTACGTCATCAAAGTTAATTTAAGGATGTCACGGGTTTCCGACGTCACAAAATTGTAAATGTCTAAGGTGTGATGACATCATAAAAGTCTAAGTGTCTTGAGGTTAGAGGTGATGACGTCACGGGATGATAACTTCACAAACGTGTATATTTTCCAAAGTTGAAGATAATAACGTCATTAAGGTTGCGATTGATGATGTCATGGATTGATTACGTCATCAAAGTAAATTTGAGGACGTTACAGGTTGATGATGTCACTAAAGTGTACATGTCTCGGGAGGTGTGGGAGGGATGCTGACGTCATCAAGGTTAAGGTTGAAAACGTCACAGAAGTGTAAATGTCTTGAGGTTAGGGGTGATGACGTATGTGGGAGTGATTGCGATGATGTCACTGAGTTTTCGATACATGGATTTGTCTTTTCTGGGGGGGGGGGGGGGGGGGTATTTGGCAAACGATTTTTTCACATAATATGAGTGATGCTAAAAATTACGTCATTAAGGTTGAGGCTGGTGATTTTCCTCACTGTTTTTTGTGAAAAAAGTCGAGAACAAAAATTGTAACCCTCTTAATTTATTTTCACAACAATTCAATCCCAGAGTTTTTAGGTGATTTTTTTCACATCATCACCTCTTCGACAAGCTTTGACGAATGACCGTTACAGAAGACGTACAGATCGTCTCCTATGATTTTATTCGCGAATTACATTCTAAGATCAAACGAGGAGATTTAGGAAACTCGAGTGTCTGATTTGACTTCGAGAAATGACCTTCGAGCTACAGAGAGGAACTTGAGACAATATCGATCTCGAAACCATTGACTTGAATAGTGAGACTTGAAAAGTTTGACTTTCAAGCAATTATCGTTTACTTTTAGTTTACCCATTCAGGAATTCTGTTTATCCAACTTTCAACTCGCCTAATAGCGAATTCAACTAACAATACGACGATTCTTTTCCTTACATGAATTCTGACTACCTATACTAGGTCTGTAAGTGCCAGTGAACAAGAATAGTTACGCAACATTCTTAAATGCACATAAAATACACGAGGAGCTTCTGAGATTGAAGGTTTATTAACGAAATTACTCGAGGAAGGCAGAAAAACTGATTTAGTGGCGTTGGTACGTTTGTAATGGTAACTTTTTGTTCGATTTTTACTATCTCTCATTTTTGAGGGGTATGTATGTATGTATTTGTTGGCGTCTCCATCCGGAGGTTGCCTTCGATGTTACAAAACTTGTTTAAAAAATGATGACTGGACCTTAGTTGTCGACTGATCCTTCCCCCGTTTCACCGAAAAACGTCTTTACGCCACAAAAACTTATTCATGATATTCATATTTGAGAGAAAATACTAACCTAGAGGAGGGCGTGCCGTTTTGAGGAAGTCGGGTAATCATGAGGATTTTTACTGAAGAGCAAAGAGCCGAAATTTCTTCAGGTCCCCCCATTTTTTGTTGAAAAAATCTTTCCTCGTGGGACACGTCCTCATACTACCGTCTCTTGGCCACGTTACTCACCTCAAATTAATATTATAGTAGTGAAGGATGCTGTTTGAGGGCAATTTAACCAGGCAAGAATTAACAAAGTTCCCTACGTGTGATCTTAGAATCTAACTCTGATTTGATATCTTTCACAAAAGGATAATGTGAGATATGATATTTTTTCTTTTTCGCGCTCACAAGAGGGACAACATAACCACGAGTGTCTCGCGGCTCTTTCTTTTTTTTCGCTATTTTATTTACATTTTCATTTCATTCATTTGTATAGCTAGAGCAATGTATTGTATGGAGTAAGTGTGGACACATCTTGTAACCATCTCCCGCATACTAAACATAGGTAACGGTTTTTCGCAATTAGACCTATACTGTGCACACTATACACATAGCTGTCTCATTTCCTGTCATTCGCGAGTCTGTATTAGGTCAACCTCCCTGAGGAATTTAGCCTGTAACGAAAAAGCTCTTCGTATATATAAAATGAAAATGGAACAATAATTGTCGTGTTTAATGCGCTAAACGTATGTCTAGGGGTATACATAAATATCAACTACGCTCGATGAGTCGTAAAACAGCGCTTCGTGTGGCGTCGTATTCTGTATAAAATATCAGCGCGCGTTTAATATACTGTATTTAGAAAATTCATTTTATTATACTCAAAATTATAATAGTTTGTAATGAATTTTCTGATATTCGCGCGCGCGTTTTCTTTTCTGACACTAAAAACGTTAATTGTGAGTTGAATGTATCCATTGATACTAGGTATGTGTTGCATTCTTTCTGCATTCTCGCCGTACCGCGTGTACATACGTTCATCAATGTTGAAATTATAATAAATGATTGTAGCCTGTACGAAGATAAAAGAAATTCTATAGCGCGAATTCAAAACAGAAGACAAACACTCCGTTCAATCTACGGCATCGTGAAAACTCTCGTCGCAGATGACTGATGGTTTCCATATTTTGTTATTGATTCACGCGCGTCTTAATTGTCGGAGTTATAATTTTCTGGGAAAACAGAGAAACCACTATATCGATTTTCAACTTCGTCCATTTTGGGAAAACCAGAAACTTTTTGTTGGATTACAAGTTTTTTTCGGTGCTTTAAGCGTATCCTTGAGTCACACTACACTTAATAACTCATTATGTACGTTTTGTTTTTTTTGTTTTTTTTTCCAGGTGGGTCAATTCTATTATTAGTTCTTGAAGTTCAACTTCATATACACAAGTAAATTAGAACATATTTTCGGTGTGTATTGAAGATGTATCGATTTCGAGATCGTACATATATAGAAATCAAATTCCAGTCTCTTTCAAATCAACAATTTCAGCTAATAGTCAATTTTTCAAGTAGCAAATCAATTTACTCAACGATCTCTCCAAACGATTGCTCACAGGACTTGAGAGGTAGGGGTACTACCTTTATAATTTATAACATTGCAGTCGAGAGCGCAATACATTCAGTTGATCCGGCTCTGCTTGTTGATACATTCAATGGCAGTTGCTGAGGGTCTGTTCCTCAAGCGGTTGAAGGAAGCCAGACTAGCATTGGTCGACTACGAGGATAAACCACCTGGCCTGCCATCCTCTTATCGATCACTTTGTCTGCTAGACAACGTGTGCAAACTTCTAGATAAGGTGATAACCAATTGACTCGAGAAGGGGTAGTCAGCACGGTTTTCAAACTGGACGCTGTACATCAGATGCTGGAATCAGGCTGAATAGGAAAGCCGAGTCAGTAATAGCTACACGTCACTTTTGAGCAGCCGTCAGCCACGACATAAGAAATGCGTTCAACTTGATTCCAAGGGGGAGGATATTAGAAACCTTCATACATGCGGAAGTGTCTGAATACTTTCTCAGGATGATGAGCAGCGAAAATCCTAGCAGAGACGTCTGCTGGTGCAGTAAAGCGCCCAGTTACTTGTGGGGTGCCACAGAAATCGATCTTTGGGGGACGGAATCTTGCAGGTGAAGCTGCCACTGACTGTTGAGCTCAATTGCTATGCGGATGACACACTGGTGGTGTGCACTGTCGAAACAGTGGTGGAGAGTAGAGTACATTAGACCCTAGAAACAGTGACGCGTTGGGTCGAGTATCACGACCAAGAAGATGATGAAGTATTTGGGCATCTAGTTTGACTCAAAACTGAGCTGATAGCAGCGGAAAAGACAGGAGGGGCATACCTGAGTTGCCTGAAGACAAACCTAGAAAGGCCGAGAGAACCAAGAAAAAGGATCATGATGAGCACCGCCATGTCGATCTCGCAATATGGTACCCCAATGTGCCATGAAGATAGCCTACAGAAGGAAAAAGATAGAAAAGATCCAACGAAGAGTTGCGCTAAGGTGTGTTAGTGCCTACCGCATTCTTTCGACGGAGACTCATTGCATATTTTAGCAGTTAATCGAGCTTTTTGCTGAGGAGAGAGCGGCGGTGTTTGAAGCAAAAAAGATCACAACGACTGATCAAGAGGCTTTACGGATCCACAGGTAGAAGGCAGGTGGCTGCTTCAAGAAGTACCTTCATGAGAAGTTCGGAAAAGTTGAGTAGGCAACGTGTTCACACTGCAATCAAGGGCGGGATGGCGGACCACTGTAGAGTACACCTTTGTCGGTCTCTCCAAGAGATTGGGGTCGATAAAACGTTTGCTCCGAATAGCCTCGTAGAAACCATGCTACCTAGATTCCGAAGAACTGCATTTGTAGCCCCAGCCATGAAGAGAAGATGGATACAGACTAGAATGAGCAAATGCAGAACCACGTTATACCCTACTGAACACTTGTGTATCATCCACACATAAACGACACTTTGCAGGAAGAAGAGACATAGGGACTCGAAGAAAGAAGAAGACGAGCTCATGACTTCAGACCACGACTGGAAATGCCCTTTCTTCTCCCCTCCTGGCAGCCTTGATCTTGTATCCCTCCAGATGACGCGATCGTAAGTCTCACTTACCCTCTTACAAGGCTTCAATGGAAAGTTTCACTACACACGCTATATATTTATGGTACAGAGTTTGTGTAGGGAAATCACAAAATAGACCACTTAGAAATTCAAATTCCCAGTTAAGCGAAACGTTCTCATACGACACGTAGTTTTAAGAACGTCCTAGTCACTAAGAGCCTACCTAATTACAAACAGCAATGATATCACAAAAGTTTGCTGGAGACTGAGAACGATCAAAAGGTTTTCCATGATCACGAATGAATTCTCCCAAACGTCATGTCATAAAGATACTTTGGTTTCACCATACTGTCAAACACAATTTGGTAAACTATCCGCAATCCTGAAGTATCAATGTATTATTTCAAAAGATAGCACGTGTAACCTGTCTCAACTTTACTTTGCATATCGGATGCATCTCCTTTCTAGATTAAAACCATCAGTTCCATAGCGCGCAATCAAAAGTAAAGATACAGAATTCGAAATTCAAGAAATGTCTTAAGAAAGCTTACTATCAGAAATGACGGCGCAAAATTTGAGCTTCGGTATCTACACCGCAAAATGTCTGACTTTTTAAAGGTGCATTCGATTCATCCTACGCGCAGTAATTCAAAAGTATAATTCGATGAGAGCGATATAAATATTACGTACTTAAAGCAAATGTACGCGAAAAGAAAAGGACGAAAGCCTCTCACAAACGGTCCACTTTTAATAGAAGAATATGGATGGCATAACTTAAAGGCAGTCTCGCCTTTATTAATGTCGACCATAAACTGAGTAAATAGCTTCTGCGGTACGGCGCGGTAACGTGCGGATATTTCCTTAATTACGAGCGCTTTAACGTTGCCCCATACTCAACGCTCCTCGCCGAATACAATAGAGATTTTTCCTAAAAAGTAATCGCGCGTTCCTTTTCCGACCATATGCGACGGGCATACAAAAGCGTCCTAGGCGAGAGGATAGTCCATTCCAGGCAGCGAGTCAGAACAAATCATTTTCCATTACACGTCAGTATATTTTACTTATATATATATAGACGAGAGAAATATTCGCGAAATTACGAATTTTCACGGTACCACACGTAATTCAACACTTACCGTACGTACTTTTCGCGTACACCCGACCAGCATACATAGTATGTACCTTAAATGAAAAATATCACGTGCTTGTTGACTAACAAAACCAGATACGCCCAATAATTCTCAAAAAGCTATATCAAACCGGTTAACATTCTTCGACAGGTTACAGATTATCGAGAAAGAATAAATCCACAAAAAAGGGCAAAAGTGCAGTACTAGATATGAGCGAAGACAAGTGCTGGCAGAATACGAATTTAATATTATAAACAGAAAAAACCTTATACGAAGTTGAGAGTTATCGTACGTATCAAGGCCACGCGCGGCTATCCTCTGAGAAAACGGGTGGGGGGTAAGAAAGCGCGCGTATTATTACTTTTATTTTATAATGGCTACGGTGTAAGTTATACGATACATACAAATAGACTACGTAACGATATTATATACGATACGTAAAGACTACGAATTAGAATAACTAATGCGATTTCGCGTGGATATTGGCATAACTCACGAGTTTCGATCCAAAACAACGAACAAAATTATAAAAATTACCGTCCTCGAGTGAGTTATCGATAGCAACGAACGCGTACTCACATGGCGTTCCCGGCCCCTTCAATCGCCGTGTATGCAAAATCTCAAACACCTTCACGAGAGAGGCACTTCGCTTCAAGACGCGCGTGAAGGGTAAAATTGAAGTCCGCTGGCAAGAGAATGAGAACTCTCACGTTTAAATTTGTAGCAATTAACTTCAATGGGTCATTTAGCATCCAAAGGATGATTGTGCGAGAAGGAATAAAGACGTAATAAATTAACGCGATACCTACTAAATCCTAATTTTTTAATTTTATTACTCTTTTACGAGCTCTCTCATGCTCTCTCGCCTTATCTTCGACGAAATACGAACGCCAGTTAGTAACACTTTTTTCACGCAATTTTACTCCATCGTCGGTGGAAAATCGCGACGAACTCTTTAAATCAATTCACGGAAGAAAGATTCATAAAGCGGCGAGAAACGCGCGAATTTTTCTTTTTTAGTAGGTCAATATGGGTGGACTAGTTCTCTGATTACATCGCCCGGGAACATTGCGAATTCGTAATTCAACTGAAGGGAAAAAATTCGTAGTAGAGTCTCTTTTTTCAAAAATCGATGCGTCTTCAAGAATCCTTAACTGATAGAGGCTTCCTGAGACCACTTGTATAAATATCGAGAGTAAATCAGGAGAAAAGTATTTTTATACTCTCTCTGTTACACGTACAGGAAGAAGGAGTCGCTTCTGACTGCACGAACAACTGTCTCTAAGCTGACGATTCGAAACGAAGAAGCGATTGAGAAGACGTCAAGCGCTGTTCAATTGTTGGAACTCATATTGAAGGTGATGATGAGTAAGCAGGTCACAACAATGAAAAGATCCCGAAATGTACTATTAGCATTTTCTACGCTTATAAGATTCGCATTACACTCGGGAAGTTTTTTTTTCCACGCTTGATGACGTCATCAGAGAGACTCAAAAAAACTTAAGAATCTCCAAGATTTCAATTTGAATTCGCAATACGAAAACCAATTCAACCCATAAAACAGGTTTCCTGCGTTCCTCGGTTAACTTCGTTAAGGAAGCCATAATTTTTTCCGCAAGGGATAGGGGGCCTTAATGAAAATTTGGTCCCGAGGCCCGAAAGTGCTAGATCCGGCTCAGGCTGCATTTCTATATTGCCTCGCATATTTACTGTCATTCTATTGGTCGGTTCCGTTCTTTCTGTCTCGTTCAATCAACAAGCCGAATAATCTTTCTTACTTTCACTGTCAAACGTGGTTACATTGCTCAAGAGCTGGATTTTCTTCTCTTCGCCTAGGCAATCTCCACCTGTTCGCAAAGTTTTCTTCTCTTCATACGGTTACATGTATGACTTCGAATATTCCTTTACTATTATGCTGTTCTTCATAGCGAAGTTTGCCGAGCAATAGAATACAAAATCTACAGGAAGCCGACGCATACTGACACCATCATCCCAAATGACTCCTACCACCACCCCAGGCACAAGTTAGCGGCAATCCAGAACCACTGCTATCAGGCAATTTCTATCCTCAAGAACAATGAAGAGAAGAGGAAAGAGATCGAGATAGTAAAGCAGATCGCAGAAGCCAATGGCTACCGCAGATGTGTGGTGGAGGGAGTCTTTGGGAAAATGGAAACAAAGAAAGGAACCCTTGAGCATAGTGAGAAAGTACCCCGGGTCGATACCATATATAGGAAAGTACACAAACAAGGTGATAAAGGCGTTCAATGGCTACAATGTGAATGTGGGTATCCAGAATAACCAACCCATGGTGAAGAGATCAGCAATGACCAGACGGAACAAAAGGACAAGGAAAGCTTGAGCGGAGTGTACAAGCTCAGTTGTGAACAGTGCGAGGGAATCTACATTGGTGAGACTGGGAGAAAGTTTGAGATCAGGAGAAAGGAGCACAAAACGTCAAGGGAGAAAGAAGATGGCAAGTCACTGTTTGGGAAACACCGTAACGAGGAAAACCACGATGGAGAGGGAATATTTGAAGTCATACACGTAGAGAATCGCACAAAGAGAAGAAAACTCTGGGAACAAATGGAGTTTGCAAAAGCTAAGAGGAAGAAAGCTTGCCTCTTGAACAATGTAATCACATTTGACAGCGAAAAATTATTCGGCCTGGTGATTGGACGAGAGAAGAAGAACGGAACCAACCAATGAGACGGCAGGAATCCAGGTAGCCAATAGAAACGCAGCATTTAGAACAATAGATTGAACCAATCACAAAGCAGTATGTTTTAGCCAATAAGAACACAATGTCATATTATTGTAAGAATAAGTTTCTAAGAAGTGAACCAATCGCAACACAGCATTGTTATAGCCAATAAGATCACAGTGTTATACTATAAAAACTCATGGTTAAGGCCTTGTTCTCCATTTGCGACACAACTGATGATGGGATAACACCCGAAAGTACTCTTGTATAAGCAACTAATAAAGTAGATTTGTACAATAGAAAAACCCTTCTTCAATATTAGTGCTCTACTTACACCTCACTCACTCATTTTGAGTTCCGATAATGTCTTTATCACCTTGCCTGTGTACTTTCCAATGTATGGTACTGATCCGGAGTACTTCGCTGTCATGGGTTCCTTTCTTTGCTTCCATTTTCCCGAGGACTACCTCAACCACGTCCCTAGAATAGCCGTGAACTCTCTAAAATTTCACTAGCTCAAGTTCTTTCCTCTTTTCTTTACTGTTCTATAAGACGGGGAGGGGAAAAACTTGTATTGCGACCAAACGGTTTACAATGTGTCAAGCGAAACAAGAAAGGAAAACACGTTCATGATTTTAGTAGGCGTAGATGATGATTTGCCAAGAAGTCTCATTGGTATTATTGGAGTGTCATAAGCGAAAAAGAATAACTCGTCGGTGACAGTCAAACAGTGAATCACTGTGAGTAAAGCCATCCATTGGTTGGCTAACTCACATATTTACTTTCACAAGAATATCATAGGGAGCGAAGATGGTTATGTTCCTAATTGGGGAAGAGAAATATCTCAGCTACCAGAAGTCTACAGCGTATTCTAAAAGTTTTCCAGATACCTTTTTCTCGTTCTGAATTCTAATCCCCGCCACAGGAGTAGATATGTGCTTTGGCCAAAGTTGACATATTCAATCACTGTACACTGTCAGGGAGATTCCTCGTAGGTACGTGGTTTTGACATATTAAATTAGCCGAATACACTCACGTAAACTTGGCCGTTGTTAAGGCTGACAAAGAAGATGCCTCGGTTGTTATAGATAGGATCGATTATATCGAATGGATTCACTCCTTTTTACGTGGCTCAAACGCTGTTGAAACATCCTTCTTCCTTGATGCTTTCAACGAAAAAGTACGCTCCGCCATATCGTCTTAAATTAATGAACTTCTCTACTCCCAGGCTGTATGGACAGCTCAAGACTCATAAGCCTGGCCACCCCATTAGACCGGTTGTCGCGAGTTACACAAGCCCAGATTTTCTTCTGTCAAAATTCTTGAAGTCTTGGTTTAGTGAAGTTACAGAATTTGAGCCCGCTCATGGCCTAAGGAACTCCTCCCACCTGGCCTGCGAACTGGAGAACCTCCGTTTCAGCAGAAGATGTAGACTGGTCTCCTTGATGCTGCCTCCTTATTTACATCCATCCCGGTTGTATGAGCTAATTGTGAAGGCAGGGATGACATTTGAGGTTGCCGACGAGTTTGAGGAACTCATTTTGCTATGCACTGAAAAGAATATCTGCATGTTCGACGGGAAAGTTTTCCGCTTCCCTGCTGGCCTTCCAATGGGCGGCCCTCTCTCCTCCATCATTGCTGATGTATTTTTGGACAGGCTAGAGCGCTGGGTACTACAATTCTCCAAACACTCGAAACATGTCTTACTCTGGTACAGATACGTCGACGACGTGTTTTGTGTATGGACTGGCAATGACGCCGAGCTGCAGCTTTTCCTCAACGACCTCAATTCTTACCACAAGAATATCTCCTTCACTGTGGAAATGGGAAACAAAGAGCTAAATTTCCTCGATTTATCAGTGCGATTAGTGCCAGACGACATTGACGACAACCTACTTGTCCCTGAATTTTCAATCTTCCGCAAGGCAACTTATACTGGCGTGACAATCCACCAGCGTTCACTCCACCCTACTTCACATAAATATGCCATCCTTTATTCTGTTATTAATCGTATGATGTCCATCCCACTCTCAACGTCCGCTAAAACGAAGGAAACAGAGATTATCCAAGCTGTTGCAACAAGAAACGGGTTAAATGTGGATATCAATTCCCTCATCAGGAAGGTCTCCCTACGCCGTTCTCTGGAACACTCTCGCTCTAACCCTGGATTTGCTGAGTTCGCCTCCTCACATCTTCGCAACCTTCCAGCTCCTCCTCCCTCTCCTTCAATAACTGAACCTAGAGCTAAATGGCTACGTATACCGTATCTAGGTTGTGCCTCCGACCGGCTCGCTACAGATAGGTTTCTACCCTGTTACCAGGGTCCGCGATCTTTCCGCCTTAAAGGACCCGATACCGGCAATTGAGGCTTCCGGGATCTACCGTCTGACTTGCAAATGCGGGGACTCGCAGATTGGCCAGACGGGTAGAACCCTGTCAGCAAGATTCGCCGAGTATCGCAGACACTTCAACAAATTGGTCAAGCTACGCACCCAAAATATTACACCCCCATAGACTACCGGCGATAGCTCTGCTATGGCTCGCCATTGCTTCAAGAAAGCCCACCCCTTCGGTGATGTTCGTGCCACGATGTTGCATCGATGCAAAAAGGGTAACCGGATGAACAGATTGGAGGAGTATTATACCATGACAACTCTTCATCACTCCCGTCTCTCCGGTTACAGCTTGCTCAACAATCTCGAAATTCTTTTCTTCGTTATCACACTGACTCATCCTGCTCTAATTGCGTTTAATACGGTTCTAACTACCTTCTTCTTCATCGTCAGTACACACCTTAAGATGGTCCATAACGGTCCGAAACATGTAGTGTTCTAGTTATATCAAAATTCTAAACTTACCTTTTTGTTCTATTTTATTTTAATGTTTATTTTGGTTACCTCCTTTTGTGCTTTCGACTTTGATTAAATATTTTACGTGTCTTCGGCTAATTTAATATACTGTACACTGTCATCATCAGAAATGCTGAACAAGTTCAATCGAGCGGAAAAATTACTAGATGACCAAAAACGTGTCTGTTTTTGATTATTGTAAGCTCCTCTCTTCATTTGAGCTCTTTTATCGTTTCCTGAAAAAATTTCGACCCTGCAGCTATAATAAGAATTTTGACTGTCAAGCTGAATTTGATAGGAAGGGAACTCGGAATTTTGTATACTTTCAAGCTCTGAAGACATCTTCAGAAAGAGACGCGACTACCTACATTCTCAAACATTTTCCACAAACTACGTAAAGGGATTTGTTGGGAGGGAAAAGTCGGTTACCAAACACAAAGGCTGGAGCAGGAACTCTTTCTTCCAAAGGTGCAGAAAAAGTTCACAAACTGATAGAGATCTTCAACCGCAACGTAAAAAATGCTAAAATCGACAATCGCTACTCAAACGTGTACTTGTCAAACAAAAGGTAGAAGTTCGAAAGAGACAACGCCTTCGAATCTTCGTCTTCGTTTCCTGACAAGAATTACGCACGGTACAGCCGATGTACATCACGTCATCAGTATTTGAGGAGCGTATGCGCATTTTGCGCCGACCCCATATCTCTAACTCTCCCTCTTTGTCTTGTTCGTCGCCTTTGCCGACATCACACTCTCATTCTGATATTAACATACAAATATATTCGCGCGATTTATGTACTCATTCTATCGTGGCAACTTCGACTCTCATCGTACGCGGACATTGTGTTCCGTATGCCGCATGTATGCTCGCGAGCATAATACTCATGCTATATTATACATAGAGAAACGTTTCCGCGGTATAACCGCAGAAACAATACCACACACAGTAATAAAGATAATACTCGAAGACAAAAACGTAAATTACGACGTAGAAAGTTCTCGCAGAATCGATAACTGAAAATATGTCCCACAATTAAGACGATGAAGAGAGGAATCCTATATGTGCGACAAAGAATACGGAGCACATATATGCAGACGCTGAAAAAAAAAAAAGAAAAAGGAAATAGGCTCCTCTAAGGGCGTGTTCCGAGCATTCCCGCTACTAAGACCAGCCTTTACATCATTCTTTCTCGAAGAGGTAATCTACTTTTTACGCTTGATTTTATCTATTTCTACCGCTTTTATTTTTAGCGAGCCGATCAAAACAAAAATTGAGTGACACAAATCCGAAAAGAAAAGTTTCTTAAAGTAAGCTACGCTATCGAAATAAATACGCAAAATATAAACATGATACAAAAACGTTCTTAGTTAAAACATTATATCAATCGGCTTCGAGCTTACGCCTACTGGTAAATTGATTGAATTCAACCCACCTTTTCGGGGAAAAAAAAATGAAATTTAGTTCGGTCCATGCAAGTTTAGCGATTCGGTCCCTATGGATACTTGCATTCAATATTTCAGTTTCGAAATGGGCTGGCAAAAAGGCCGAGAACTCGAAGTAATGATAGAGTAATGCGAATAACATACAAATACAATTCTCTACATCGATGAAAACCCTTTGTTTTTCTCATTTTTTGTTACTAAACTTTCAAAATTGATTGAAAAACTCCCACACGGAGACGCGAATAGTATTACGTACAATTTTCCTTAATACGCGAGATGGAATTTGGCAACTATTTTAAAATTTGCGGTATAGAGCCTCAGTTTTGGCGGTTCTCATTCGCACGTGCTACATAAAACAATGGAAAATTCGTAGCTCTCAAGAATTTAGCTTAATGAGTGCCTGTAAAGCCGAAAGAGACCGATACTCGAGAAAGGTGGTAAATTGACAAAAATAACGAGTGGGTATCTGAGCGTAATGACTTAGATTAGAGAATGAGGTCTTAACGTAATGGTATCAATTTGTGACGTTAGTTCAATTTGAATCTTCGATATAAATTTTGCTCTTTAGTCTCCGAGTCACAAAATAATATCAAGAGTACGACGACAAAATGCCTCGAACAAATATCTCTTGAAATCTAATTGTTCTTACATTTAGTAGTCCGTTAACTTGATGTTACATTTAAACCGCATTCATCATGACGTCATAAATGCTCCCAGTCCACGTAATTTACCCCCTCTGTCGCTTCAATTCTATCTAGGCACTCATCTCAAACTTGAGCTCTTACTTTCTATTTCATCGTCTGCTAACCCGTCTCGATCTTACAGAAATTCCCAAAATAGCTCACTCCATACGCAGACAACTTTAGGTCAATGCCATACCAAGTTATGTTAGGCTAAGGTGCTTCGATATATTGATATCGATTAAACATGTCGCTTTTAAAATGGTGGCGTGTGAGCGAACACGTACGCCTATAGAGGTCCCACACAAACCGTACCTCCGACACCTGCATCCACTCGGTAGTCCGGAAGGATTGGATTTAGAAAGGCCTGGCTCCATTTTCTCCTCAAGGTTCGCGCGCTGTGCAATGTCCGTCATTGAGGCCACCACAGGGGTCTACACTACTGACAGATAGAGCGCTCGGTAGTCGACCTGGAATTAAGGTAGTCTTGTACCTTGAACAAGAGCGTATCTACTCCTCCACCGGAGCTCACTCATCAGCAGAGCTTCGCGACTCCGATTTCTCAAGCTGGGGTTTCTTCCACTCCTTCATCTTCGTTTCGCGTTCGTCTTGTTCCTGCTTTTTAGCAGGAAACCCGCTAATCCTTTCAATGGGCGGTCATAGTCAGAAAACTTCCGCGTCCATTCATTTATGACGTCATCATTTTCGGGATTGGTCTAAAGACTAGAATTTTCTTGATTTGCGTTCAACTTTGATTGTTATGTTACCTTGCATAAGAAATCTGTCGGGGCTAGATCAGAAGCAATGGAACCCGTTATATATTTTGTTGGGGGTCATTTTCAGGAGACATCTGTGTCTCTGAAGTTATCATTTTCGAGAAAATCTCGACGACGGATTAGAATTTTTACGATCGAATTGGATGACGTCATCAATCGTTATCTTACGTTACGCCAGGACAGGCTAGATAATAACTTTCCTCTTATTGGGGGGTTATTTTCAGAAAATACTCGCGTCCGTTCATTTGTGACGTCATTATTTTCGGGGAATTGTCTACGGCCTAGAGTTTTCTTGATCTGCGTTCGACTTTGAATGTTATGTTGTTACCTTGCATAGAAAGCTAGATAAACCGAGCAACAGCAAATTAATTAGCTGACATATGGCATCTAATTTTTTTCCCTTGATGGATAACTATCCGAAAGCGCTTGCTCAATAAAATTTTTAAATTACGACTCTAGTAACCTTCGTGTTTTGTGAATTTTGTTTTCCTGAGTGACCCGTTTGTAGTGGTGGTAGTAATGGTGCGGATGGCTTGATGATACGACAGCAGCAACAGCAGAATGGGGGATGGTATACGTAGATGTGAGAGGCGATAACGTGACTCTAAATCTGACGCGTCCAGTCCACGTTTATTTTCTTCTTCATTACCTTAGTAGCAAATGTAGATACATAGTTCCATGCAACCAGATTACTTAAGGTGAGTTCTTCATCTTCCCCGATCTCAAGGACAGACCCTTCTATCTCACCCTGCTCACGTCTCTACGCCTCACACTCAAAGAAAGTTTGCTTTGATCCTCGACCCGGGTCCTGATCACAAAGTGAACACGAGTGTTCCTCAACTTCCCCCATTTTGTGTAGGTATACTTGTTAAAACACCCACGGCCACTAATCATTTGGGTAAGATGAAAATTTAGCTGGCCATAGCCTCGGTTCATCCACTCGTCAAGACCACGCATTAGCACACGGGTCCACTCACCCTTTCCTGTCTGGGCGAATCGCTTTTCCCAGTCGGCTGCCCTCCTGCTTGACCCGCAAGGCTTGTCGGATGGTCCTTGTCTTCTTCTTCGCCTCAAGCATCACTGCTCACTCTTCTGCCAGCAGATCAACTGGCGGTGTCCACGCTAATATTCGCAAAGAGCGTCCGTCGACACAGAGCGGTAGGCGCTAACACACCGTTGGATTCTCTCCATTCCCCTTCTTCTGTACTCAATCGGTCCACCTTGGGGCTCCGAAGGAGGACTGATATTGCTACGCTCATGTATAGTCTTCTTATAGCTTCTCTTGTTCGTTCTTAATTCGACATTAGGTGGAACAAACGTGTCACAACCCTGGAAGCTTTCTCCGCCACTTCCTGAAAATGGTGACGGAGATTTAGTGTATCAACCACTTTGATATATCGAATATAGAATACTTGTGCTGCTTTCTTAAAGGAGGACGATAATTATGATGATTACGCTTTCATCCAGAAATACAAACCTACCAAATTTCATTGCTCCATCTTTCATAATTAAATATGAGTCGTACAAAATGGGTGCGTATTACAAGTTCGCCACCATAAAACAGAATGGACCGAGAGTACTTCTCTTTCCTGTTACTCCTATTAGCTAGTCATTTCAATCAACGTATTCATAAGCTAGACCTGTTTCGTTCTCACCATCCTCGATGATAAAATACGCAAAATAAAGCATTCGTATAAAATTATTTTTTGAAGGAATTTAGGTTAATGAAAATGGTTGGTGATTTCGAATTAAAGAGGTTGATTTCGACTGGAACTCTCCGCGATATCTTTATCGCGGTAGAATATTTTAAAAGTGTAAAAAAAAAAAAAAAAAAAAAAAAAAAAAAAAAAAAAACACACCCATATAGGTAAATAATTACTACGATATTTTATTCTTTCTGGTCAAACGAATTAAAACCCGCAAACGAGTTAAATACAAATCGAAGCATCCCTTCGTGGCTTCCACGACACGTTACAAAATTACTTTCACACCCTTCTTCTCGACGCTTAAAAAACAGACGATATTTCCACTTCTCAAATCACAGCTTTTACCCCTAGACGGATAATTTCGAATAATTTAAATCGTACCCGAGATACCGCGACAAAAAAAGAAACCAGAAGAATTAAAATTAATGCGACGCGATAAAGACAATACGATACGTTTCTCTACGTTTATCTCATAGGGATAGAAGTTAACAATGATTCACTTACTCGGTATACTTTAACGGTATAAAGTTAATTAGGAAAACTGCTGTGAGATTCCAAAAATAGTTCAAATTTTTCTTAAATTTGTTTCACGCGCGAGAAAATGGTAATGATAATGAAGATTTTTTTTTTTTTTTCCTAATCTGTGAGCGTCTAATAAATTACGTGAGAATGAAAAACATTTTATTTTTTTACTCTTTCGTAATCTACCGTGAAGATTCGCCAAAACTAGGTATACCTGAACTTTGACCTAGTATATAATATGTACACTTATAGTATGTACTATCACGTGGCATGACACTACGATGCTCAGGAATGTAACAAGACAACGTAATAGTCGATGCATTTAACCTCGTCGTCGAATAGTACAATATTTTCTGGAAATCATGCATACGAGCTTTCCTCAACAACACGTATTCGATGTACGCAATAGCTAGAAAAATGCACGACGATTGCAATTTAATTTTCACTGGAAATGAATCTAACAAGCTTCATTTTCCATTACGACGTCACGATAGACAGTAACCTAATGTTTTCCTCCAAGAATCCGGACCCGACAATTTGAACACTCACACTACGTACTCCAAAACACCGGAGGGGAAATACCATTGACGAAGAGCGGGCTAAATTTAAATGAAATAAATATTTTCGATGTTTTTGAATGAATTAAATTTATTCTCGTCCTCTTTCTGTTTAGCAATTGCAACTCGTGAGTCGATTCATCTTCACTACACGCACGTAGGTAGCAACGGATGATACGAAAAAGATTTCATCAAATCTATCCGCATTCGCACCGATTTAGGTCAAGGTCGAGAAATCGCAAAAGAATTTTCTCATCGCAACATTTTTACGGAACAAGTTTATAACATGAAATACAATTTTATGCTTGATATTGCTCGGGATGGTTCTAATATAATGTACTGAAGATCGTGGGATCATCTCCACTCTCCTACGTAGCGACCATGAGGACGGAAGTGACAAGATATGGCTCGTAACTATATCCATGTTCAGATAGATTAAGTCTCGTACCTTTTAAACAACAACTTGAGTAGCCAAGTTTCTAGGGAACTGAAATGAAGAAAGTACAGGGTGAGAATCTTATTTAATCTGAGACTCGTCAAAGATGAGGTAGTAGATATCAATAAGTAACAACATTATAGGGATACAAACAATGGTCAACGAGCTGATAGTATTGGCTAAGGAGGAGTTGAGCCACAAGTGTATACCCCCAATACCAAATCTATGCCATAATTCAGACGCAAAAGTATATGCAAAAGGAACAATTAATAACATAATTTATATCTGAAACACCTAGGAGTGGTTGTCAAACACGAATGGTCTCAAAACTTAAGATCCTGAGCCCATAAATTCCACACAAGTCCTCACAATGCCTTCGCAATAAAAGTATATTTGATTTCACAAAATCCCTCATGAACAATTATGTACCTTTCCCAGACAATTGCAGAGCGACGTGTTCAATGATCATATGTACCTCTCTATTCTTTACATCTTGATACCACACAATGTTCGGAAATATTTCTAGTTCTGTGAGTTTCACAAACGGAGAAGGCCACGAGCTCCGAGTTCTGGAAATAGCACCGAGAATTATACTCGTATATCATCGTAAGAGCAATCCCAAGGACCATGCCCACAGTCGATTTTCGGTCAATACCCAGCGTGGACTCAACTCACTTCTTTCGAAGTCTTGGTCGAAATTTCGTCGATACACAGTCCCAGTCCTACGCCCGACGAAGGACGAAGTAACACCCCAGGCATCGCGCGAAAACAAATTTAAGAGACTGATTTTCACGTATGGGTTGAAATTATATTTTTAGTTTTCATTATTTAGGACAAGACGTTTCAAGGCACTGCAGGTTCAGCCGCAATATTATCGTTTTTTTTCACGCTCGTTCCTCTCAACTTCTCGAACTAATTCAACTTTATCGGCAAGAGGTGAAATACGAAATTTCGTCAATTTTATTTTGGAATGAAGAGAGGGGGAGAAAGAGAGACGAGTTCGGACGCGCATAATACATGGAGATGGCTTTTTACTTAGAAAAAGAAACTTGCGCAGCCTACTTCCCTGCTCGGAGGTTGATTGCCTTGATCGAGAGAAACAGAGACCCTGTTTTATGGGGGTCCCTTTGCTTATACTTCTTCCAAATAAAGATTGAACTTTGTTCCTCCCCACCTTGGAAGTTCAAGCTCAGAAGTCTCAATTTTTCTAAGTTTCCCCTAATCAGATATAGCTCAATATTCAAAATTTTCCCAAGTTCCTCTCCCATTACATATAGCTTGAAAGCAGATATTTTTCCAAGTTCTACCCTAACAGATACAGTTTGATATTCGAAATTTTTTCAACAGGGTGTCTATTTTATCGGGGTGTTTTTCGAAAAAAATACGCCATCCGCCGTCCACCGGTCTGAAATGCTCGGAGCTCAAAAATTTTCCAAGTTCCTTTCCCATCATATGTAGCTTGGGGGCGGGGCCTGTGACTTCATATTTTGCTGACGTCATGGGTCATTCTTGTGAAGTCACAATCTGATAACGTCATAGATCAGTTATCCCTCTTGTTGGGGGTACTTCCAGGAAATTTTCGTCCGCGAGCGCGAGCGAAGTTGATGACGTCACGAAGAGGGAAAGGGGACTTGGAAAAATTCCTACTTCCGAGCTATGTATGATAGGAGGAAGACTTGGAAAGACGACGGCTTTTTCGAAATTGCAGCGCGTTCAAGTTGTCATGTCTTGATTTTCGGGACTTGTAAAAACTTCAGGCTCTAGGGGACTCGGGACAGCCGGTTCCCCGCTCTGCAATGGCATCTAATTTTTTTCCAAGTCCGCCTCCTATCACACATAGCTTGGAGCCAAGGCATGTGACGTCACAATCTGATGACGTCATACATCAGTTTTTTCAGATCCCCCCTTCTATTGTATATAGCTCCAAAGTCTGGTCCTGTGACGTCACAATCTACATTTTTCCAATCCCATGTGCCCCATAAAACAGGTTGCCTACCACCCCTCGTTTAACTCCGTCTTAGTCTTTCCATCATCTAAAGCTCGTAAGCCGAAATTTTTCCAAGTCCCACGTTTTTGAAGACGACACACGGATTTTTCCTTATCTCTCTCCCCCCTCCATAAAACAGGTTCCCTATTAAAACTTGCTCTTCCGGCATTGCCCCTGGCCTTGCAAATACGGGAGGGTCGGGGAAATCATTGAAATCGGCTTCACGTTGACGTTGATGTACCAGGTTGATATGAGGTTGACAAAGGTCGAGTCATTTTCGACTTATTCGCCACGTCGATTTCAGATTGACTTCCAGTAAACTTCTCCAAATTTTTTAATCGACGTGAAATCGACTCCTCTGCGTCGATTAACAGTCGATTTGTAGTCATTTGTTGACGTACACTAGTTGACTTCAAATTGATCTCGATTTAGAGTCGATGTAAAGACAAACTCTTGAAGCGTTTTGTGTGTTTGGTGACTTTGCTGCTCGCAAATACAATGCGTAGTCATAATTAAATAATACGAGCCATACTAAGAAATAAAACTATGCTTGAACAGTGCTGCGGTGGTCCAATCGAGAAAGTTGATTCAATTTCCACGTCGACGACGAGTCTTGATGGTGAAAAGGAGAAGTCGATTTCGAGTCGATTCTCTTTATGTTAGAATCTACTATAATAGTCTAAGGATGCAGAAAATTTTTCAAATCTCAAGTCGAAGTAGGACAAGAAATGGTAATACGGGACACGAAGTATCATCGAAATAGAAATCGAAGGAGATAATTGGTCAAATTAGCCTATGGAGGGCAGCTACCATGATCAATCTTTAGTTTGGCATCCTAGATGATATACTAGTAAAAGAGGAATGTAAGTCATAAAAGCAGCCTGCGGAGGGAAGGGAGTACAATTCCCTGTCTTGAAACCTGATAAAAGATTTCAAATACCACCACAAAGTCCGTCTTTAGATGACGCATGTTCAAAACAAAATAACGTGCGCCGGGCAATAAAACAAAACCGAAGCTAAGAAAGCAGATCACTGTTTTGAGCTAGTTTTAGCTTCATCCGTTCTAAAAAAATTTGGTCATCACCGCAGAATTCGATGGAATCGTAGAACAGACAACAACAGAAAAATCCTGTAGCGAAAATTATGTAAATTTTTCGAACTTTCCCGACCAAATTTAATGTGGTTAACAAAATTTTGTACGAGAAATCTTAGTCTGGAAAGCAACTGTTCAACATTGATTTCTTTCGTTAATTTCAAAAAATTTTAGAATATCGAGGTTCCAACTTCTCGCTCTTAATGTAAGTGCGCTCAAATCGCATATTGCATCATCTTCATCTGGCTGCTTAAAAAAATTATTACAAACGAGTTCGGCGACAATTTGTAATTCTCAAAAAAATTCCATTTTAATGAGTTCATAGCAGCAAAAAGAATTTTTCGGTGCAATATAAAATGCTGCACATTGAAATTGATTTCCAAGAAATACTTCAAATGGAAATGAAACATACATAAATTTTACGCAGAAACCGCAATAACAATTTCAAAATTACAACGCGACGATAAAACTGATCTTGAAATGACACACAAACACATCAATAGAATTGTAGATTTTAGCACAGGACTGTCACATGATGTTTAGAGGGACCGATAGCAATTGAATGTTACGATGAATGAATAGAAATTTTTCGATTATTGTCATAATTGTAGCACGCCCAGAATATCTGCAACCCTTTACATGATAAACTACTACAGTTAAGAATCTAACAATGAATTACCTTATTATGAAGAATTCGTTATTTTAAACCCCGGACTTTTTAATGAGAAGTGAGCTTTAGATGAAGAGATGTCCGTGGAATGGAAATTTGATTCCTGAATAGTTCAAATTTCACACGCACTGTACCAAAAATCACTTCTTGTCTCAGAACTCTGTTAGGTATCGTTTTCAAACTTTTCTCAAAACTCGCTTAATCTTGGTTTTATCCTCAACTCTTTTTTTACTGAATGATGTGTCAGTCAATTCAGCTCTCACTACCATCTTCTCATCACTTGTTTAACTTGTAGATCTGAAAACTTCCACCCACTCTCTATTTACCCAGCATGTTCAATCCCCTCCTCATTAGGCGTTAATTTATTCCACGAGAAAACTTAATCGGCACGACAAAAGTTCAAAAGATAACTACATATTGAAATGAACAACTTTTTACGATAACGGATTAACGGGGTTATTCTAGGCAGGCTGCAGCTCACGGCGGCACATTTGGAATGAGAGGCAAATGGATAGACGACGACTAGGTATGCGTGTAAAAAGTGGTGTTGGGGGTACAAGATGGATCTACGGTGGTAATGACTTTCTGCAGCTAAGCCATCAAATTTCTTCTTAGTTCTTATGGCGAACAATGGATCGTGAGTATTTGTACAGAGGGTCATAATTTCTCCATGGAAAAATATTATTCACATGTATGATTCAAATAAACCACACTCTTGATTGAAAATCTCTCAAAGAATATTCAATCGATGCCTATCACATATACGTCAACGTCAGCTACTATATCATCAAAGAGGAGAGGAAACTCTGTCACGTAGTTTTGAGGATTCATCAATTTGAAATTCAATTGTGAATTAAGAAGTGATCTACAGACTTTAGAACGTTCACAACACAGGATAACTACAGATTTTGAAAAATCATACTATTTTTCAGATGGACTTTCGACCTTTTGCTCCCCTTCCTCGCTCTCCCTCTAAAAAGAACCACTCCATGAGTGTCGTTCTATTCAGAACCCATAACTTGTAAAAAAGAAAACCACACCACTCTCTCTCTCTCTCTCTCTCTCTCTCTCTCTCTCTCCTCAAAATACTAGTAAGTATGTTCTTTCAATAAACAAAATGGTGTCATTCATGATTTTCCTAAAAGTTGTCAAAAATCATGCTAACTTGACTGAAAATCATACCACATATTCTCATGTTCTGTACATTTTTTCATATGTTCTGTACAAACCCAGCTCAATAAGGTGGATAAGACTTCCGTCAAAAAAGCCCATTGACGCTGTCAAGATTTCCCAGATTCAATTTTTATTATACATGAAACGAATTTTGAATACACAGACGTAAGGGGACCTTTCTTACTCGCTAATTTGACATCCAATGAAAGTTTTCAAAGAACGTACGAACGTATTAACAACATAAACTGTGACTGATACAATTGCAATAAGTATAAATTGAGCGAGTGGGAAGGAAAAAATAATGGCTGCGTTTCTCTAAGCAGCAGAATAATTGCAGTTATTTTTCGTACAGGCGAAAAAAAACGGTACGCGCGACTAAGCATAAAAATAAACAACACCATTATGGTTCTGCGAGCGTTGGAAACGGTCGCGAAAACCAATAACACTCCCGATATCGTTACCGGTAGTTCTCGAGACTGACATCGTGACAAAAATTTTGAATAACAAATTGATCGCCTTCGCCGCCGTATTGTCTTCGACGCCACGATCTTTATTGTTTCATACGGGGAGGAGGCGATTCAAAACACGCGAAACCCGCGTATTTGTGCAGGTCTTTGAAAAGCGCTGCTCGTTCGGCCGAGATGGAGTTTCGCCGCCGCTAAAAATAACACCGAGGTACAAAGGGTCGCTTATGGATATCAATCAAGATCAATTAAGGAAATGTTGTTGTTCTCTTCTCTCTACAACGCTATCCTTACGCTGGCGGAAATAGCAAATCGAGAGAATTTAGGCATTGGGAGTGGCTCTTCGTTTTATAAATTCCTCGCCCATTTGAGGTCGTCGTCGACGTGATCCGATGTGTCGCTGCCGCGCCGCCGTCGTCACTGTCACACAACTGGGTACACATCGTTGTTCTCTCTCTAGTCGAGATAATCAGTCGTCGAGAGTGATAAACTTAATACAGACAGGATGTCGCAAGTATCTTGTTCCGCCGATTTCAATTTTGTGACAGTCGCTATCGATTTTAATCAGATCTGCTTCTTTTACAGAAGAGTTTTTGCAATATCATAATATGGGCCTACCATTTCAAAATCAACTTTTCATATCTCATCTTCGTACCCGAAATCGTTTTCGGATAATGAGACGAATGTAATTCAACCAGCAATTATCAATTTTCATGCAGCTATATTGAATGAACTCCACAAACAACCTTGATGATGGGCTTTCATATATAAATAGAATACAGAAAAGAAAAAGTTTCAAATGATGACTAAATTAATTCTGAAATATGAAATTGTCGGAAGAATCGACTGAGATAATTTAGGAATAAAAAAAAGGAGTCAAGTGGGGTGGATTCGTCGACCAAACATTCCGATGGTTGCGCCACAAGTACCCTGTTCGTAAATTTCGTCAACTCTAATCAAGGATCTTCGACATCAACCAACTTTCTCTTGCTTCTCTTGGTTTTCCTGTCCGTCGCTTCTTTCTAGATTCCATTTAAATTCAGATACTTCAACACAGCAACCTCACGTAGTTCATTTATCCACCTCCCGTCTAACCACCTTCTTCTCGTGATATAGCATCATACAATCTCTGGCCAGCCACTGAAATCTCACTGAACAGTTATGCTTATGTAGTCCAGGTTCGTGAGTTTCATTTGATCTATGAATGCCTCGACCCATTGAGCGATTATAGCCTGAGCATATTAGGCTTACAGTACGGGGAATTGGCCTTCATCTACTAAGAAACTACTGTTATGACGTCATAGGCTGGCAATTATTAGTATATCATGCTACTTAAGGTATCTACAATGGATATCAGCAACTTCCCCTCCTGACGAGTTCTACGATCTCGACCTAACGTCGTGACTCAGATTTAGATTGACCCACGACTACCCTGATGACGTCATAGGCTGGACAAGTACTAGTATAATATACTATCCGAAGGGATCTAGAATGAGCATTAGCAAAGGGGACTAAGCCCCACTCCTCCTCTCCGGGTTATATCGATACAAGGGCAGTATTCCCCGAACCACCCCTTCCCTCAGGCTAGTTTGAACTCCGTGTTTTATTGTTATAGATTTGAACTTCTTGACTATAGAGATATTATATAAAACATAATTTTTACTTTTACTACTTAAAATTTTGTTCAGTTTTCCGCCAATCGGTTCAACTTTTTTTCAACGCTACAGCTAATCTTACAAAGATAAGTTTATTAATAATCGTTAGATTAAAATAAAGAGATGAAAGGCTCTACCTGCACTGTCTTTTGTTTCGATTAATTATTTTGACAGATTACTTAAACCTCTTGAAAGGCTCATACAACGTTCTAAACCAATGTGAGAATATTATCAAAGGTCAAGGCTCTTCTTCCCACCTTTCAGGACTTTTCAGGTCACCTCGAGCTGTTTTGGTATTTTATGCAAAATCAGTTTTATATTGTACCACAGAAAATATCAAAATCCAATACTTCATGATCGTTTTGTTGTTCACAGCACTTCTCCTATGTTAAAAAACAAAATTTTATGTCATCAATTTTCCTCCTCGAGTCGTTTGTACTGCAACGTCTTGTATTTTAGCTACGTCCTCTTTTTTTTTTTTTTTCAATTCGCAATCAAAAATAAATAACTCGCCGATTGTTCTCGACACTCAGCCAGTTTCATATAAATCAATTAATCGGTCAATTAAAAATCAGTAATACTAGATTTCATAACAAGATTTCAAATCGTGTATTCGAAACTCTCATAATTATCATATCTAAGTCAGTATTATTGCCAGTACACCGATACGGAGTCTTTATTTACGCTGTCATACGTGCACATAAACGATAAGTTTCAGTAACTTTTGGCCAAGGTTCAAATTTTCGACTGCCCAAAAACGTTTTATCCAATTTTTCTTCTCTTCCTCATTGAGAAAGCAAAGAACTAATCCTACGTAATGTAAGTGCTCTACTCAATTTTCCACACATGAATTCAGTAAATGTTAGACAAGCGAGTATAAAAAGTTTACAACTTCAATAATTATGACCAACTTTAAGAGATTATTACTCATCGAGTTTCTCGTGAGTATACTTTTTTCGTACGTTTTAATGCGTGCTGATTCTCGCGAGAAATATTTTGTTCTGTCCTCAAAATTTTCAACAACTACAGTGCATAACGCTATGGCATCTCCCTGATCTCTCCTTTCTTCTTAAAATTTAATCTTTCTTATTTAGAGCGTTTGATACGAAGAGGATTTTTTACGAGACGAATTAAGTTTTCAATTCTGAAGCTTGTAAATTGAACGATTAAAGATTTTTTAGTATAAAATGACGTCACAACAGCCGTACATGTGCGCGGCTGGTCTCTCGATAAAATCGTCGGAGGGTTGAACTAAGCTAACTGGTCTCCAAATCTGTAATACGTATCAATATTGTATACTAGTCCAGAAAGTTCTGAAATACTTCAAGTTCTTAGGTCATGCTTACCCTATAACGTTATTGAGGGGTTGACCCGTTGTGAAGTTAGACTCCTGTTCGCCGCCTATTTACCGGAGTGTATGACTGAACTCGAGGTGCACTCGTGTTCCATCATGGGAATCAGCGTATTCTTCTCTAAATACCTCCAATCGCTTCTCTTCTTCAATCCGAAGAATAAAGGCCCACTTCTGCGGTTGTCATGACTTCTCTGAATGACTACATTCTTCTGAGTTAGCAAGTGCGTCTCCAGTCACCATTTGTCCCCTCTTATAATTTTGTTGTCCAGCGAATCTGGCCTCGTGGTGCCTAAATTCACCACCGCGATATCGTTTCCGGACAGTTACTACTTCTCCAGCACATTTTGCATACGGGGGAACGTCTTCATCACTGGATAGTGATGTATTATTCTAAGTATTTAATCTGTGGTAGACAGCATGCGAAAGTCATCTAAGAGGCCGGTAGGCTACATTGCCGACGTAGACCGCAACTGTCGTAGCAACCGATATTGTATATTAAGCTAAGAGGTATTAAATTAAAGCTCATAATTTCTCCAAGGCCCTAAACTAGGTCAAAATTTACCCGGCTACTTCTTCCCCGGTCCCTCCAGACCCGTAACTAGAGTGAATTTGCAGTGAGGACTCCTTAGGGAACCGAATTCACCGCGTCTTCTTTTTTTCTTTTTTCAGCGTGATAATGGGAGGCCTATCCGCCAAAATATATAACGCTCACGTTACAACCTGATGACGTCAGGGGACCACGGAGTGATGACGTCACAAATGTTGGGAGTGAGGACGTCATGAATTGATGACGTAAGAAAAGAGTTAACGTTTCAAAGTTAAGGTGATGACGTCATAAAGTTTTTCGCACAAAAGATGTAAAGCTTAGCTTAATATACAGTAAACTACATAGATAATGTTGGAGGAGGGGATGAATTTATGTTAGAGCTGTCTTCTGGTTATGAGCGGAAGGGTTTATGATATCGGTAGGTACGGGCTTACACTCACTTTAAATCAGAGAATTGTTAGGCGGTAATATAACTAGGTATCTCCTGTAATATAGGTTGGTGCAAAACGGATGGGCTTCGCATGATTAGACTTCAGTATTAAGAAATCAGGAATTAGAACCCTTGAAAGAGAGATGGAGAAAAGTACTGAAGATAAAATAATGATGGGAGAGATGATTCGTATAAAAAATTCAAAGTTGTACTCTCTAATAGCAAGATGGAATCCAATAAATTCAACTCTCTTCGTTCCTATTGTCACTATTGATTTTATGAGAAGCGCCTACCCTTTCTTCTGAAATATCGACAAAAATGGTCGGCCAAACCGAAGCAGAGGAAATAGTAAAAAAAATTGAAAAAATCAAACTGATATTTTTGTACGTAAAAGAAATGAAGAAGTTCTAGAAAATTTCTTTGGAAGTGTCGATAAAAAGGTCAATCCTGACAGAAATTTTGAAAATTTTCCGAAAACAAAAAAGAATCCAACGAAAAAATTCTATCTTCGGCAAAAGACTAGAGAAAGTTCGGCATAGCGCTAAAAAAGCATTAAACGGCACATCGAACTCGAGTAATCAAATAGAGACGATTCAAAAAAATCTCTCGGTTCGCACTTTTTTCTTCCAAAATTCATACAGAGAATAGCGCTATCGCCCCTTCTCCTCCAGACCATCAACCTCCGACGCAATAATGATTGCATAAAAATACACCAACATCTTTCCCTGGTCGAAGATCTCGACCCCTGAACCATAACTGACTCAAGTTTTATTACTGTACGAGTAATATCGACGAACATCTGTGCACGTACAGTACGATGTTTATCAATTCTTTTTGCCAAAGCAATATTTCCTTCTGCATTCGACTGAGTGTGCGTATACGTATTGTATGTATGTGTATAGTAAGCAGCAACAGTTGCAACGACTACAGTGTCTGCAATCACCGTCTGTAATTTCCACGATGCATTCCATCACACTCGTAAATGCGAAAAATATTTTATAAACAATGAATTTTGCTTACTTGAGGAAAAGAAAAAAAAAAATTCTCCCCTACACTGCGCACCTACAGATTATACAGTAAGTTTTACACGAATCACTCCAAACCGATGTCGATTCTAACGCACGAACATTGCAATCAACAGTCGCAGTAATAAACTTGTGCCACGAGCTGCGAATAATATTATCCAACCAAGGTGTGGTTTATACTGTGTACATAATACATTCATTAATGACGCATAAATTCGAAATTTTCAAATTTGGCTCGATAATGTGAACGATCGATCCTTAACTTACAATTTTTTATGACACTCATAAAAAACGTTCCGAGTTCTTGAACCGAAATTACAGCCTCCCTTCTCCCTTCTTTCACCGTACGAGAACTCGGCCCAAATTACGATTACGAGTGTTGCACGACGTCCGCATAATCAATCAGAAGGTAAATTTTTCAGGCCCGATACTCTGTTTCTGAAAGCGGGCCTATATTTTCATACTTACATGTATACTGTGTACTTCGTTACGATCGTTCACGCGGCGAATAATAAATTTTCTAAATTACTCTCCCAGATCGGCAGTCTCCTTACACAGTATTTCACCTTGCTCAACCAGTCGCCGATTTACGTTTAAGGAATGAAAGACCTACATTAGAGAGGAAATTATGAATTACGGGATGATTGACTGCGATACTAACAATTCGTGATGTCCACTTTACAACGATGACGTCATACCGTAGGCAAATCATTCATTTTTAATGACTCAATTATTGTACATTCTCGTCCATTACGATGCAACCAGCCAAAAAAAAAGCACTCGAAGTCCGTTACGAGGAAGCTAATCTGGAATGGAGTAGCATTTGTCTCGAATTTCAAAACACATCGTACACGTCATTTTTTCGAAGGGTATATGACAAGAAATATTTTCTCGAATATTTAAAAACCAACTACGCGTCCAATACGACTCGTAAACGACTCTTCATTTCCACCCGCAGTTCGAAACGTTCAAAATTTTAGTTGTTTTTCTTTTGTCGTGATTTATTACTTGGGAGTTTTTCGAACGAAATTGCCAAGGCGTAACAGATAACCCACAAATGACGTCAAAGAGCGTTGGAAATCAAGGGAAATTATCTACACGTACATCGACATTTTATCGAAGAAACGGAATACTCGTATACATTTATTCGCGAAAGTTTCACGCGAACTACCAATTTCTTGCCTTGAATATTATACTATTGTTATAATTAATGGCTACCTACTTTAAGAACATACTTTCCCAAAAAAATATTCATCTTTCTCTTACATCAACTTTTGAACTACAGACAAAGTCAACCGCATGAATGATGAGTAATCATTTCTCATAAGTTATCCCCAGATAAGATTTACAGAAAAAATTTTAGTTTCAAAAGTCTTGCAAGAAGGAAAATAAGGGAAAAAGCCTGGTCGAAAATTCGGAATGTCTTGACTGAAACCCAGTGATAAAATCCTTTGCAAATTTAGATTGAAAGTCCCTCGTGACCTTACCGGGACATTTTTAAAGGGTGGGTCAGTCGAAAAATGTCGACTTTCGGTCCGTTACATCTGCCTTTGCGACTGGGTCATAATTGCAAGAAAAAATCCCATTTTTTGGTCTCCTAGAAATTGTGCCTCTTTCAATACAAATATAATTTTTTAAGATTCTTCCGCAAAATAAATTCTTCAAAACTTGCCCATCCCCTACGAAACAGAATTGTATGGTTTACAACCAATAACACTAACTCATTCATACTCTAGTCGCTAGAACCACATATTTTTCCATCGTTATAAAGAAATTATATCGTAACTCTTTACCAATTAATCCCCTCTCACGGATGTTCAAATTGAGCTTCCGAACAAGTTTCAAAGGAAGTATCATCATCATTTTTGATTCTTTGGGATCATTAATCATCAGCCAAACGACATTTTGAAGTCCTCTGCCGTACGAAGTTAAATTAACATAGTCAAATCGACGATCAGGCAAACTGTACCTTTCGGACGATTGACGAGAGAATATAAGTCGTGATAATGAGTTACTACTATCTAATTGATGGAATCGTAGGGAAAAATTACGATCTGAGAAACTGAAGCTTTGTTTCATATATGATGAATACTAATCTCTAGATTGTGTTAAAATGAAATTGCATGTATATCAAAATTGCCAAAATACGATCCAAAAACACGTATGATGATTGAATTGTTCATGAGAAAATCGTCTTAGAAACGACTTGACTTCATTTAAAGGAAATAGAATTTCGTCCTGATCTTCGAGTTGGATGTACGTCATCCCAACTTCATACGGCAGTCCTGAAGTTTGTAACAAGTATAGCGACCATTATTAGGTATAAGCTTCTTCTGCACTCTCCAGCGGAACCTTTTACTAACGTATTAAAATATCCCAGTCTATCTCAAAGAAAAGACCAGTGGTGCCATCTAACCCCAATAAGGAAAATATCTAAAATGATTTTCATGCTTTCTAATGGTGAGTCCAGAGTACTTTCAATCTCAACTTTCCCACAAAACATTCTCCTTATTTTTAATGTCCTGTATTTATTTGAATCTATATGAAAAAAAATAGAGCTAGTGGAGCCACCTAGGAACAATCGTGAAAATATTCAACATTTTTCTCGATTTTCCAGAGTAATTGCGAGTTCACAAGCACTTCAATTTTAATTCTCGTAATAAATTATGTCAAATTGCGATCTATCAAACTTGCCAAAACCAATGAGGCTTCAAAAGCCCAAAAATTCAAATTCTTAACGAGGCCACTTTCAAACCAATTAGTCATAGACAAATATTCAGGTCCGAAGAGAAGGAGGGAAGATACTTTTTATGAAAAACGACGGCTTCCTTAACGAAGTTAAGCGAAGAACGCAGGGAACCTGTTTTATGAGTCAAATGGGTATTGATATTGAGAATTCAAGGAAGCCTGAGCCTAGATAAAGCTAGTATAAAGAACGCCTAGACCTACTATAAGCCTAGTTTAATATAGTTTGAGAGTCTAAATTTATCTATCTCGAGCTAATTATGGTAACACGACAGTCGAAATTTTTTTTAAGTCCCCCCCTATCATATATAGCTGGTGAGTCGAAAGTTTTCTAAATCCCTCTCCTATCAAATATGGCTCGAGAGTCGAAATTCTTCTAAGTCCCTCTCCTATCATATATAGCTGGAGAGTCGAAAGTTTTCCCCCTCCTATCATATATAGCTCGAGAGTCGAAATTCTTCCAAGTCCCCCTCCTGTCATATATAGCTCGAGAGTCGACATTTTTTCCAAGTCCCCATCCGATCATATATAGCTCGAGAGTCGACATTTTTCCAAGTCCCCCCCCCCCCCCTATCATATATAGCTCGAGAGTCGAAATTTTTTCCAAGTCTCCCTCCTATCATATATAGCTCGAGAGTCGACATTTTTCCAAATCCCCCCCCCCCCATCATATATAGCTCGAGAGTCAACATTTTTTCCAAGTCCCCCTCCTGTCATATATAGCTCGAGAGTCGACATTTTTCCAAGTCCCCCTCCTATCATATATAGCTCGAGAGTCGACATTTTTTCCAAGTCCCGCTCTTATCATATACAAGCCGTAAACCTGCTAAATATTATAAAATTTCAGATTATTTTCAAAATTCGTGATATTTATTTATCATTAGTATTCTTTTAGTTCAATTTCTAATTTAATTCTTTTAATTTCCCATTTTTCAATTTCATTCGTTTTATCGTCGATATTTTGTTTTACACTTTCAATCTCGTTCTTAATTATGTTCTCTGATAGTCGGATGCCGTTTACAACAGCAGTTTCTCGGACTTGTGGTAAATTTGTCCTACCTTTATGGACATTGGTTTTATCAAATCCAAATTTATAACTCTTGGATCGGTATTTTCTCTCCGCAAAGAAGCTTGCTCTTCTTCATTGTTTATAAAATACAATTGCAAGAATCTTGCTCCTGCTCTTGGAGGAGGTAGATAACTTCCTATATAATGATACAATTGTCCAAACATTTTGAAAGTTGTAAATATGTTTGGAACTTCATTACACCCTAAAGAAGTCATTGAAAGGGCATTGTTGTATTTACGCAAATTATTAAGAAAATGAGAAGATCTATTATCCCTTCCGTCTAACAGTTTTTGAAGAAGATCCGGCATTGAGGGTAAATCAGGTAACTTAATCTTACCACTCCCACAACCGAAATTTCAATTTTCAGTTTCAAATAATTTTCCATCACAAAATGTGCACTTAATTGCCAGATTCTCAATTGAACTTATACTGGTATATTCTTTCTCAATAATGTACCTAATGAATGGACTATTACCATTCTGACAATAATTTTCCACATTATTTTCTGATGTCAAAATTTTGGAATGGATACGAGCCCTCTTCCCTTTGTTCGTCAACCGCCCTAGATTTGCTTTCTTGCGTTATTCCAATTAGATTGCAATAAAGTGAGACATCCGTTACTTCGATATTGAATTTTCGAAATTGACGCGGATTGTTTTTTTTTTCTTCGTCCTCACGTTAAATTTGAAATAATGAAAGACAATCAGCACTTTTTCAGATAATTGCTAAGCAAAATATTTATCGTAACCCTACACTATTCGATTACTCATGTAGTATGGGTATTCAAAACTTCTCCCGTTAAAAAGAACCATTTTCCAAAAATGATTGCCTAGCACATATTAATTTTCGATGAACGTCAACAAAAATGATTGCTTAGCATTTTCAATCAATAAATTAATGAATGATACAGATTCTTCATCTCTTGAATCATTCATGAACCCCCCCCCCCCGCCCCCAAGCACAAAAAAATATACTACACGCCATTTTCCTGATTTCGTAACTTCAAATTTATTACGCATAAACCTTCTCCCAGGCAAGCCAAAGCAATGGAAACGAATTCCAAGTTTGTAGGTGAAATAGGAATGAAGTTAAATGGATTTGCGATTTTGCAACTTCTCTTTATATAATAGATAGTTCGAGAGTCAATATTTTTATAGTCCCCCTCCTATTATATATGGCTTGAGAGTCGACATTTTTCCAAGTCCCCCCCCCCCCCATCATATATAGCTCGAGAGTCAAAATTTTTTCCAAGTCCCCCTCCTATCATATGTGGCTCGAGAGTCGACATTTTTCCAAGTCCCCCATCCCCTATCATATATAGCTCGAGAGTCAAAATTTTTTCCAAGTCTCCCTCCTATCATATATAGCTCGAGAGTCGACATTTTTCCAAATCCCCCCCCCCCCCCTATCATATATAGCTCGAGAGTCAAAATTTT
The DNA here is from genome assembly GCA_035079385.1 of Aspidiotus rigidus. NCBI lineage: Eukaryota > Metazoa > Arthropoda > Insecta > Hemiptera > Diaspididae > Aspidiotus > Aspidiotus rigidus. The sequence goes on along the minus strand of JAVHKY010000004.1, from coordinate 10,493,270 downwards.
TTTCAAGTCCCCCTCCTATCATGTATGGCCGGAGAGTCGAAATTTTTCCAAGTCCCCCTCCTATCATATATAGCTTGAGAGTCGACATTTTTTCTAAATCCCCTTCCTATCATATGTGGCTCGAGAGTCGACATTTTTTCCAAGTCCCCCTCCTATCATATAAGGCTCGAGAATTGAAATTTTTCCCAAGTTTTTTGCCGGACGGCGTACGGCGCACGGCAAATTTCTGAAAAAGCCGCCCATAGAACAGGTTCCCTGTTAAAATCATAAATTTAAAATTATCTGATTTGGTTCTTGACGACCCTGCGAATATTTCTCATTAGTCACTGAAACGAAAGATATATAAATGTAATAGAGATATACAGCGCTCTGTGGCCGGGTCCCTCACAGCTGAAACCAATTCACAGTACAGGACTTGAACATTTCGTTTCTGGTTGGGTGTAGGAAAAACAGGATGCCTGAAACTGAAGTCGTTGTACCTCTGAACTCAAGGGTAATGGATCAGTCTATAGTGGTGGGTTCACCGAGGGTGGAAGACAACCATTTTGTGTAGGTAGCGTTGCACTAAACTCGCACATAGAATTAGATAATAAGCAGTCCAGCGACATAGCCTCGGTCTTCATAGATTTAGCGTTTTAGTTGCTGAGTAAAGAAGTGATTTTGCGTCACCTCTTTTCAGATGGAAGTCTCAATATTGTATCATTTTTTAAAAAGAAGTGACTCCGGAGCGAAACGGAGCGATTCCAACACCAAATATGAAATGGTCAGCAAAAATGGTACTTTTTTAAACTTGTCAGGAATACCCTATCTGCTGATTTCTTGTTCAATTTAGGCACTCTACCACCAATGTCCTACAAAAATCAAAATGTAACTACTCCTGGCGATTGTACTGCAACTACAGAGTACAAGTATATAGACTATACGAGTGATTACAGTGCTGAAGTGGTTAATATATGCGTAATTTGGAACAAAAGTCCAACAAAGTGTTGAATATGTCTCCCCTCTTCTGATTGGTAGTTGAAGTAATTTAAAACAAAGTTGATACGATCTATACAAAGTCTTTTCTTGGTAATTCACGATTACTACGCATAATAGCGACTACTTTAGTGACCTTTATTGGTAGAACAAATACCCTGAACCTTCAAATAACTTCATTAAGAAAGCCGCAGATTTTCTCAAATCACCGCTTCCCCTCTTCTACAGGGATCCAAGCGAAAAATAATCTCAAGCACCTCCATAATGTCTAGTTTCGGAGGTGGGCATTTTCAGAGAAATTCAAAAGCCCAGTCATATTCATCCATGCATACGGTCAAGTTTGGGGCGAGCTAAGCTAGGCTACTGGCATGATGGACAGCAGCTGCAGCCGATAGAACTGTCATCTGTATACTTTCCAATTTGCAAGGTTTCGTTTCGCGAGCTTCGAATCGATAAAGCTTGTCAACCGGAACACGTTAACGTAGGAGTATAAGAAAATTTGTTGAAAAATTTTTATTAATCTAAATGAGTGATATGTACCACACGACGTTAACAACCGTATTGAAATAGACTCCAGTGAAACGTGACATTTCCAATGCACATATTATAGTAACATTGGTATCAGACATTTCGAAAAGCACGAATTTTTGTAACCGCACGAAAACGATATTTCACGTCTTTTATTTTGTTTCTCAACATTCTAAATATAACTCATAAAATCGAGGAGAATAATTCATCTAACGTATTCGCAAGGTCTATAAATTTAGAATGTGGAAAAAAAGCACTCGCACTATGATAAGCCAGTCGTTTGATTCATGATTATCGAACCTACCATACGTGATTTCTCACAACTTACTGCAATAACACCATATTAGAACTCAGACCTGCCGGGTATTCGCACCACCCATGTGCAAGATATCTTAAGAAGCGGGGTTGAATTTTTCCGATGCATTCAGGAGTGAGGTCGTTGAAAGGAAATATTCGAGTGAGGAATGTACGTGCATGTAGGAATTTATTCTTTGCGTGCTATTCATCGAAGTCTCACAAAACATACTTGGAGAATGATACGAAAAATTTGGAGAATTTTCAATTATCAGACTCTAAATCCGAACTGTCATTTTAGTTTGATATTTCGTAGGTAGCTAGTGCGAACAAAAGTTTTTCTGCTCTCTTCATCCACTTTCAGGTAATTTGAAGCAGGGACTTTGAATGATAAGGATATTTTTCATTTTTTTCCGAAGGAAATGATCTCACACGCTCCAAGATATATTGAAGATTTTCCAATGCCCCCTTCGAATTTGAGGAGCGTAGTCATCATTCACCGACTTTCAATTTAAACTCACTTTCGAAGAATGTATTTGATGTTCCGGCGTTTTGGGATTTAGAGTCGTCTGTAGGGACTAAAGATAATTAGTCTGGAAAGTGATTCGTTTAGTCTGCGATCACGTACCACATGCACAAGCTAGATTGTTTCGTTCACCCCTCATTGCAAGAAGCGCGCTTCGTTACCATGTCGGACGAAGACATTTAATTACTTTACACACTTGTTAAACAATTCTTCAATTCTGTAATCGAGAAAAGTTGTCCCTTTATCACCATAATTAAGCACTGTCTATATGCGATATGATCTTCGACGGATATAATATTTTAGTATGTTCATGAAGTGTATTCATCAGTGATAGTGAAAATACCGATAAGTAGACTGGTAAGTCGCGAGTATTCCAACACTACTATGAAGAAAGAAATTTTCCTATACTTACAACAGGATGAGTGGTGGCGTAAGCGGTAGGAAATGGTGTTAAACCGGTAAATGACGTGTACCGTAATTGTGGGTTTACATTATACGAATGACTGGCAGCGATTGGAACACTAGTAACGTTCGGACCCCAAGTGGCACCTCTATATTGTTGATTAGCGATTAGTCCTGTTGCATTCGGAACGTAATTGGTAGTCATTGTACGAAAACGCAGTCTTTGATCCTCCGAAGTTCGCCTTTTTTCGATAGTACGTCGTACTCTTCCTGCAACAGAGAGGAAAACGTCAACGCGACGCGTCATTTACAATAGTACACGTCGGCACAGATTATCACAAAACACGAACATCTACGTAATGTGTGTCGAGAAACGCTACAACCTAAAGAATCCAGACATCAACATCATCCCAGCTAAATCTTCTGATCCGCTGCATTTGCCAACATTACGTATTTCAAAAATGTTGAAGTTGACCTCGTTGCACGTGCGAATACTTGCGCGACACGACGACAAAAATTGAACACAAAATTATAAAGGAAAAATTTGTGTTAACGACAAGAACGTCGGAAACAAGTGGTAGTCGAAAGATGAAATTAAAAAAAAAAAAACAAAAAAAAGAAATCAGAGGAAATGTTCATTGATCAAATTTCGAGTGACGCTTCAGCCATTCATCGTGAAAGTAACAAATTTTCATAACAAATGTGTTCGTTATTCGGAGACAAAATGACAAATTAGTCGTAATAAAATGAAACAGCGATTTTCTTGTAGACGAATGACGATTCAATTGTACGACGACCCAAACGCGCCGAGCGTGCCCCAAAAATATTCCTCAGTTATACGTTGTACACAATAGACTTTTCTAACTAATTTATACGTATTATGTAAGACACTGTAAAGGCCTATCGACCGCGACAGAGACTAGAAAGACAGCTCTAGTTTCAGCTTCTTCAAAGGAAACTTGTCCCAAAACTCCTTGAACTCACTCCTCATACAGTACATCTCCTCATCGAAAAACCGATACCATTGACCCGTTCACGAACATAATTTTTTATTACCGCACATCATCAGATCGTACCTTCGAAATATAATACGTGTACGTTGTCTACTTGTACACTGCAGCAATCGCGGAAAACTAAGTACTCACCGAACGTGTCACAAAAAATGTAATGAGTCAAAGTAAGAACACAGTCACAAATATACGTAGGTATTTAAGAACTTTCGTCCGACGAACACGCGATATACCGCAACAAAAAGCAGGGGTTCTTTTCAGCAAAACCTTCATATAGCGGAGTAGTGGCATTTTTTCACTTATACTCGTACGGTGGTCACGTGTTACCGAAATATTTTATTTCCTCTGTAATTGCTTAAGTGAATAATATGTCAGTATCGAGGTGTGAGACTGTAACGATTTAATTATTTTTTCCGCAATTTTTAGCAAACGTTTCAATCAGGCGATTGTACAGTAAAACAACGTAAATAGGTTGAACCAATAGCACCTCTAGAATTAACTGGAGACGATAATTTGGGGAAATTTTCATCTTTCATACTTAGATTGGCGTTAAGTCAACATTGAAGACAATAAAAATCATTTTTTAGCGCGAAAAACAATATTTAGACGGAAAATACCGCTCACAGAGTGATACCAAGCTTCCTTTTGAAGTTTCACTAAATAACGATGACAAGATAGAGGACAATTTCGGAGAGTGATTCCTAAGGCTTAATTACAAACAAATACCATCTTCAGATATTCATATTTCCAAAATTTTCATTTAAACGGCAAGATCTCGAATTTTCCTTGGAAACTGCCGAGACTCCTGTCCTTAAACGAGCGAGTCTCCTGAAAGCCTCTAGATCTAACATTTATCGTCGACAAACTACCAAGGGTGCGGTGAGGTTTTCTTAATGAAAGAATTCAATGTCATTTAAAAAGAGCGACGATTCTCTGTTTAATCAAGAGAGGTGAGATGTACCCTTCCAGAGTCCACACTTATCAATTCATAAAATTATGAAATTTAATAAATATCAAAATTTATTTACAACAGGCCTGCCAACACTGAGCACTGAAAAAAATAGTGAAATAATGACTTCAAAAAATGACTACAAGTGATTTAGTCAATACTATAAGAACCTGTCACGAATATCAGCAATATTAGTAATTGAATATAGCACTTGAAAAAGAAGACAGTTGAACGCAATGACTGTTGTTAACCAATTCCAGATTGACTGACACAACTCGATAAATATCTAGACACTCCAAAATATTCAACAACACGTCTACATTAAAAGTATTATATTTCACTCTGGTGAGGGCACATCTTGACTTCGCGGGTATAATATGGGGACCAACAGCCAAAGGCCAACTAAAAGCTATCGAGCGAATTCAAAAAAGATTTTTAAGGTACCTGTATTTCAAAGACTTTCAGCATTACGACCTTGACGTGCCATACGGGGAATTAGTCTTGGAATATGAACTCACCACTCTAGAGGTGCGGAGGGAAGTGTCACTGATTCTATTTATTAGGGACCTACTAATGTCAAAAACAGAATCCCCATTCCTATTGAGTCAGATTGGTCTCTATGCTTCAGTTAGGCGCAGCAGAAGTCAAAACTTATTTTACATTACACACTGCCGCACAAATCATTTCAATCTTACGCCCATCAATCGTGCGCTGCGTCTTTACAACCAAATAGTCACAATAGATGATACAATTGATATTTTTTTTGATAAGAGGAAAGCTTTCGCTGAAAAAGTAGCCAGAGCTGTGGATATTGTGTCCAGTGGGACTGGGTAGCGTCGTTACTCTGTTAGCAGTCCTCAATATCATGAGGGGGATGAGGGAGCAGTTGGCAACTAATTGTTATTATTACTAATTATAATCTTATTATTATTTTTTTTTTTTTGATTTGTTTATTTATTTATTTATTTATTTATTATTTTTTTTATTTTTTATTTTTTTTTTTCTAATATTATTATTACTATTACTGTCATTATTATTATAATAATCAAGATTATTATTATTATTAATATTATTATTATTTTTACTTATTATTGTTAGGCCTACTATTATCTTTATAATTATTATGTAATTTCAAAAGTGGTGTCACCTGTAATTGGTCCGTGGACTGTAGATGGCACCACTATAAAATAAAAATAAATGATAAATGATAAATTTCTGGACTGCAGTTTTCTGGTAGTTCACCTATAATGAATGATTATGGAGACAGCGGTTGAACCTGTGATCAGCAAAGAAGCGAAACTAAAATGGTACAGCAGAGCGCTTGATGGCTCATACAACTGCATACCAATCATTAGTTCGATCGGGATGGGTGAAGTGAACGAACACATCTTCCTTGGCTGATAATCATCTGACCAAAAGACTCACTGAAAAAACGAGCACAAACAGCCTCGGATGTTGAAGATTACTACCACGTCATGGGAATTGAGGCAGACCGTAAAAAAAAGAGAGCTCAACAAGTGCTCCGAAACCACTCACAAGCCCCTTGAACAGAATGAAGCACACCAGCATCGCGTTTATACTGTATTGTGATACAAATGGGGCCTTCATATATGAGATAACGAATTTTTTATATCTAATATATAAAGCAGAAAGTTTGTCCGTCTGTCGTCCTGTCCGTTTATAACTCGAGAACTACTGGGCCGATCGCTTTCAAACTTTCAGGATATATTGTCCTCATCCCAGAGCAGCACATAGACTCATAAAAATAAAAATTTGACGGGGAGGTGCTGAGTAATTTCAAAAAAGGGCGAAAACAATGACTTTTTTCAATATAAAAAAACGTGGTGGTGTAGCTTGCCATGTACGTTAGACCTACGCGCGTTGAGTGGCGCAGTTTCGAGAATTGAATTATTGTGATAACTCGAGTATAACTCATTTTTATGAAAAATTGAAGAGAACAAAAATTGTAGCCCCTGTAATTTCCTTTCGAATGAGCCCGGTTCCAGATTTTTAGGAGGAAATTTTGTGACTACAGTATTCGCTGTACTTCCATACTAAGCAAGTTATTTTATTCACAGTTTTAAAAACACCTACATAAAGGATTTTACATCCGGTATCTCATACAAGAACCAATGTCTAGACACGGTGCGCACTGCGTATGGGCTAGCGGAAATTACCCTTTTTTTTACCTGTTGTCCGTGTGTTTTCTTAGGGACTGGCAAAATGTCAATGGATTTGTCTGTATTCTGCTGCGATGAATACAGGCTTCACGCGTTAAGTCAGCTCTCAAGTGAATTAGTGTGTAAAAAATTTAATTTGGTGATTTTATTTTTGTGCGACTCCGAACTTTGATATATTTTTATAAGTACAGTCGCAGTTTTTGGTGTCTATTTTCTTATTTTTGACCTGAATAGTTGTAAATTTTGCAAAACTCTTTCCACTGTTTCTTTTTTAAAAATTCATCTGAATTCCAAGATACCTACAAAACACACATACCTACAAGATACAGATACCTATAAAACACAGATATCTACTCAACACACAGCTAGCGGTCAGGTGCGCCGGAGGCGCGACGCCAACCGCTAGTTTACTATAATTTCTGAATTAACTAATGTTCAGCACAAATTTTTCTTCGGTATGAAATCTTTTTTGAGGGGAAAGGAATGTTAGAGGGAAGTCGTTTATGAATTTCATCGAGGGGAAGGGGATTCCTCAATAGTTAAAAGGGGCTGCGGCAGTCGTACATGAAAGAACAATTATGTGCAAAAGGTTTCGAAAGATGAGAACCCAGTTTTATTAAAAAGTCTTGTCCGTTTGTCTCGTTGAATTCCTGGAGTCTACGAATTTTAGCGACGTAAAGAGCTTTTCACAAGTAAGGATGTAGATAACCTTTTGCCCTTATTGGGCAATCTCACCCTTAAACAGGGAACATTTGAGAGTAAATGAGAAAATTTACATTAAGGATGAGAAATAGTGGCGAAGTGCCCTGGCCCCCTCCATCAAAAATGACATCCTAAAAATGAAACTTTCGGTAACGTCATCGAAAAGAAACCTTTTCTTCTTCGACGCAAACGTACGAAAGTCTCTTGTCCCAGGAACTTCGCCAAATAACGGCTTCCACCAAAGCATCCATTTCTACCACCAGCAGAAGCCTCGATTTCTCAGCCAGCGTTGCCGAGGAGGGAATCAAGGTGCCGTCCCATCTATCAAATTGGGTAATACTCGTATGACTTCATCTTTCTCGTACCTGTAGCCTGCAGGCTCATGATGGTGTCCCTTATGGATTGCAGGCCATTCTCTTTCCGCCAGTCAAGCGGCTTACGTCAGCCCAGAAGGAATCTCGGTACGCCCGAGCACGTGCTCCACGGATTCCTCTTTGTCCTCGTATACAGAACACTTACCGGAGGTGAATTTTTCTAGTTTTATCGAGTAATTTCTGAAAGAGCCCGTGTCCGCTGAGTGCCTGAACTGAGTAGAAATCTACCTCAGGGGTCTGGAAACTCATCCTTGGATCGCAGTTCGTACACTCATATTTGCTCCATCACAGCTTTCTCAGAATCAAAATAGTCGATGTGAAACCGTGTTGTTGTTCCTTTTTGTGGAGTATTCCTTTCGTATGGGCTAGCCCTTCTCGTCGGTCGTCAGTATTGCCCGCGCCATTATCTTCAACACAAATGAAGGCTATCCAGTGATGTCACGGGTACTGAAATATGCGGTCGCATGTAACCATTCTTTTGAGTAGATCATCAACCTGATCTTCGTTTGACTGATCGACAAGATACTTTCAATCAGCTTAATTCCATTCAGTTCTTTTCTCATTTACTAAAAAACCTCTGCGGCGGATCCGAGGGGGGGTCAAGGGGCCACGGTCTCTCTCATTCAAGAGAGGAAATTCAAAATAAAGAAAGAAAAAAAGGGGGAAACATGAAAGAAAGGGAAACAAGAAGAGAAAAAGGGAAAAAATTGGGAAGAACGCGGTACTCATAATGTACCAGGGATTGGGAAAGGAGGAAGCAAAAAAAAAAAAAAAATTGTGGCCCCCCATTTCGTTTTTCTAAATCCACCACTGAAAAATCGTATGCGTAAATTAGGAAGTTCATGTTCATATCTCTGTAGCTAAGAAGTTTTCATCAATGACCGATGGGGGCAGGGTTACGATTTAGGTCACAATTTGCCGCCTCTAGATCATCGAATATTGCTCAGCCTATAACTTCATTTTTGAGTCAAAGTGAGGGAAGGAATTAGGCTAATCGAGCTAGGCTTAAGCAAAGAAATTTTCAAGAATTAGAGTACGGTTTGGTAAAGACATGATAGATGTCATTAAAAAGCAATTTTAGAAACCTCATTCATCTTCTATTATTGCCGGTGAAGACCTGGAAGTTTCTTTAAAACAATGTGCTACACGAATAAATAATGTGAATTGAAACCGATCTTCGAGAGCAAGGTTCAAATAAGTATGTGGGAAAAAATGTCAGTTACAAAATACTTCACGAACTCGCAGGACCTTTTTACATTCCTGCGTCAGAGACTACCGAAATCACACGAAATATCACTCACCAATTACACAGATAATCTAAAGTTTCGAAAGAACATTGAAGGTACCTGGACCATTGTCAGAATATGACGTAAAAGTTCATCAAATTAACGGGCGTACGTACATGTTGATTTTAAACGCTTTCGATATTAATTATGACGTACAGCATCACATAGGAGGAGAACCATCAATAACGAAAAAAATTCATACACCAGTACACACTGTCTATAAGGTTGATCAAATATTACACACAATCGTATGCATCGTTAGTCGTGACTTGCTGAAGATGATATAACGAACAACTCGCCGCCACCACATTTAACCAGAATTGCGCACTGCGAATGAAGATGAGTACCCCTAGTGTACAGTCGTCAACTCGTCTTTCACCATCGTCATTAGCGACGTCATTTCATGATGAATTATCATCATCTAGAGGAGAGTACTGCGCCCGTATACGTGATTCACGATAATTCGAAAAAGTCATCGTTTCTGAATTGGTACGTGATGCCCCTCTGTACACGAGCCTCAAGATTGCCCACCTTGACCCATCTGTGTAGAGTAATCGGGTACAGGTCAACTCGAGCAAGATAGTCACGGTTTACACAAACGCTGGCGCTGCGGCCACCGTATCGCACTTGCACTTAATGCCTTCGTTCTATCCCGCGTTACGATGCAGTTTTCAGTCGAGTTTTGCCTCCAGGGTAAAGAGAAGCGACCTTTTGTTCCATCTTTTTCAAATTATGAGAACTCAATATTTTAGATCTGAGTTTCATTAAAATATGTACACAGTATAATCTTTCTAGAGCAAGATTACTGGAAAAGCATAAGAATGGGAGGACGCCTTTGGATTACGTGGTGATGTCTCCTATTTAGAATACGTTGCTAAGAACCCTTCATTATTTCTTCGATCAAGTGAGCGCTTTTGTACTTTTCTAATGACCTTGGTCATAGAGCTCAAGTATTCAGAAAACTTTCTCCTCACTCAAGGCTTCATAAAATATCAAAAAGTTTTGCCGGAAGAATTCTTGCGCGAGGGACGTTCCAGTAAGTGGAGAAAGAGGACAAACACCAAATGGAAAGTTATCAAGTTGATGTAAAATTGTCGTCACAAAATTGATTTCAAACAATTAAAAAGTGCGATAGTTCTCTGAAAGTCTAATATGAAGGTAATAAATTTCAGGGACGCTTCAACTTTATCAAACTCACTAGAGTTAACACGAACCACTCTAATAATGAATGGTTACAAAAATCCCAAGCGTAAATCTTTAAATCAAAGATTATGGATATGTTCTCATGAATTCGAAATTGATGCGTCATTAGGCTACAATGATTCCTTTACCCACCACATAATTACTGATCATACCATCGGTGTAGCGAGGCGGGGAGAAACATGCGATATCATATTTTATTCTAAGTAATTTTTCCCAAAACTTTTTGTAACATTTCTTTTCTCCCACTTCTTCTTTGGACCCCCTCCCCTCAGAAATATCTTCTGGCTACGCCACTGGTTCATGTAACTCAATAAAATTGTTAATATTAGTATAATTATAGTCCATGTACCGTTTGCAGCATAAGGAAACCTGATGAACCAGTCAACTTCAATTCGACTCGCTATTCGACCAAAAGTCGATTGGAAATCGACGTCTATTTTGAGTCGATTCAATTCTGGCCAACTTTGACCACAAATCGACCTAAAATGACTGAAAGTAGACTCGAAATCGACCACTCTAGATTATATTTCACTCGTCATCGACGTCGAATTCGAGTTAACTTTCACTATTACAAATTGACTAACACTGAAAATCGAGACGCATCGATTTTGGGTCGATTTGTCCATCGGTAAAAGACTGGCAATCGATTTCAAAACTACAATCTGATTGCCTAGGTTTCAGAACCAAGGTCAAAAATTAGTCGACTTCTGGTATCGGATTTTAATGTCGGCCAAGGATCTACCTGGCAATTGTGTTGCTTTGCTACGCATTCTGTCTGCGAGTGGCAAAGTTACCAAACACACAGAACACTTCAAAAGGGTGACGATACATCGACTTCATATTGACGTTAATTTTAAGTTAATTTAAATTCGACCAGCATTAATTACCAGAAAGCTACTAATTGTCTTGAAATTGCCTCAACAGAGGAGTCGATATTAGGTCGATAGAAAAATTTCGAGAAGTAGACATTGATTTGAGGTCGATTTAAAAACGATCACCGGAGAACTATTAATCGACCAGAAATTAACGCAGCAGAGCAGTCGATGAGTTTGGATAAATCGACTCGAAATCGATGGGGCAAATCATTCAGGTTGAGTCGAAATTTATCGACTTCATGTCGAACTGAGGTCAAGGTAAGGTCAATTTTAACAAAATATCGAATCAATTTCGACCAAGATTTCGAAAGAAGTAAATTCTTGTCGTTTTAGGTCATCAGTTTGGCCTAGCTCATGCTTACTTGCTAAAAAGTATTAGATCAAATAATCCAGGAGCATTTACCAACATCATGAATTAGGCTATCTTTATCCTACTCGATACAACTGCTTAATCAAAATTTGCAGGACAATACCGAGGCTTTGAAATAATCCAATTCCTAAGATCGCGTCCGTTCTATGAAGTCACCACGTGATTACAATTTGAAGGTTGAATTTTGCCACGCAATTTCTTACCTCGCCACCACCTCCCCCACGCCCTAAAACACGTAATTACTTTAGTTACAACTTTTCATCCAGGAAAAATGGTTCCAGAAAGGGTAAGCTTTTTCACGATTGCCTCGTTTTAAGGCTTCTCTACTACCAATTCTAGTTCGTGAGATATCTTTCCATCCAGGGAAGGTTGTTCCGGAAAAAGTGAGTATTTCCACGGTCGTCTTGTTTCAAGGTCTACCAAGTACCACTTTGGGTTTATAGAGGGTTCCTGTTCGACAAGACTACGCTTAGATGGAATGAATTTGGCCTTATTTCAGATAGATTTTATGACACTACTCACAATTTACTTCAAGTTATAATTACGACGATTATGCAAAGCGGAAGACGGCCCAACTTTCCTCTGGAACACGAAAGACGACCGAATCTCTCGATAGTTCCCTTTTGAACGTTTGGCTACAGACCCTGGTCAACGCCTTGTTGCAGGTCTATTGACCTCTCGGTGATATTGTCACTCCTCGATCGTCGTTGATATATCTGTTTTCGCTGAATTGTCTCTTTCTGCTCGTTACTACTTTTCGACGACCATTCGATGTTGTAACAGCGCTATTTTCGTAGCGTCTGCTCGTCGCGCCCATATACCTACGCCTTAAGAGTTGAAAAAATAAATTAGCTCATCGATTTGATATTACCGTATTTTTTCGAATATAATGCGCACACGTGTATAATGCGCAGTGGAAATTTGAAGACGTCATAATTGGGAATTTTTTTGTTACTCGTATATAATGCGCACTACTTACGAGGAAAATTTGATCAGTTTTCGGCAAATTTGGCAGTATAATGCATTCGCCGTACAAGTAAGGAGTCAGACATGCTTAAGAAAATTACGGTAAGTACTGAACTTCCCTTCACAAAGGTGATTTGGCTACTGTTTCTTAGCTTTGTAGGTATCACTCGATTATGCACGAAGTCAAAACCTGAAACCTGAGCATGCAAAATAGTGAACACAAAAGAGCTTTGTATTTGATAAGCTCATGAGCAATAAATTTCCTGTCGTGTACTACAAAATTCCTTTAAAATTTTTGTCGTTGTACACGAATATAATGCGCACTTGTGTATAATGCGCACCCTAATTTTAGAATTTCAAAAAAATGAAGAAAGGTGCGTATTATATTCGAAAAAATACGGTATATATCTGATCGATAGTCATTGCGCAGATTCATCTTGTTTTCTAGAGAAGCTTTTTGTCTCGACATAACTTGACCGACTTCACTTCTCTCAGCTAGATTACTTTCAGGGGATTTCAAGAGGTACCAATTACGGTCGCGTTAATGTTCTCTCAAGTACTCAAGTGTATAAATCGTCACCCTTAGAGGGAGGGGAAAAGGGAACAAAGCTGGAACCAAAAAGAGAATTAGAGCTCTGCTTTTCTCAATTGTTTTGCGTTTCTTTCTGAGGATCGGGAAAAGGTCGTCAGCGCGAAAATGATCGAGCACAGAATTCCGCTACATACCATCCCCCATACACGCTCAGGTTTTGAGTCAAGCATACGTTCGCACATCTGATCGATTGCAGAACAGAGCGCGACCAATCGACTCGAACAACACTTTTCTCACTAGCAGCCAACGAGAGAAAAGAGAATGTATCATGAATTTTGATGATGTAACAATATTTCACCAGTAAGGTTTCTAACATTCTGATACCATACGCGCTACATACATAGTAGATTTTATGCATATAGATGTTTCGTCGGCAATAATATCAGCGGCATTCCTATACGCTAAACGACGAAATATGGAGAATGGGAAGAAAAGTCGTCGGAATGACGCGGCAACTAGATGGAATAAAAAACCATGATAATTGCAACGGATATATATTTCTAGGAATGAACAGTCAGTCAGAAGTTCGATAATAACGCGTGCACTTGTATAATCGCGATCCAAAAGACAAATCAACTTCATTACCTGTACACGTACACGAACTACAAATAGGTTGTTACACGTATCGGTATTCGATAATGACTTCGGAATACAGTGTAAGTTTTTTCTTTACTATACTAGAGCGAGAGCACCGCCCGGGAGGAGGACGCGGAAAGCAGTTTTAATTCCCAAACTATATGTATATGCACGCACATCAGCAGAGATAAAATCAGCGATATCTTGTATTTAGGCTCGCGCTGTCATCGGGTTTATATTGGTCGCATAAGCACATGTACCGGTAAAATAGCCCAAAAGAAAACCACTAGTAACTGACCACCCGGGTTTGATGAAGGGGGAACTACGCAGTAGCCGCGGCGTTCGATCGCTCCGCACAACGCACTCACTCCTCTCGTGTTAAGAATTTCGCCAAAAGTATAATATACGCGTTGGCATCTTTCGCTAAATCTGGGTTACCAATATTCGAAATAACTTAGTTCACATGTAATCAGGTACGCTAACAACATCATCGTGTAACTATGATCTAGACATGAAAAGCACGTTGTTCACACTGCACCGCGTGCATTCAACTCGGCAATTGGACCGACGAACGCTCAAAGACGAACCGTTATATCGATATACTCTTCAGAAGTGGCATCGTGAATATCTTCGACAAGTGAAGATATAAAAATATTTTAAATTCGACCACATAAATGCTAGGGATTAAGAGTGCAACAGTGCATCAAAGCGGATAAGAAATATTAAATAGCGCAGTTTGACAAGCAGTTACTTCTCAAATGCAGGTGCACTAAAAGAATAAAAAAACTTTCGCATTCTCCAGAAAGGAACCTTCCCCCTCAACCTTCGAAAAAATCTGAAATTATTTACCACATGCTAATGTGGAGATTTAGTGAATCAGGAGGGGTGTTGTAAAGCCATTTTGATGAAGACGATTCTTCTTATTTGTCGTTTTGGGGGGGCATTTGTACAGTTTTTTTTTTTGTCTAGGGAGTTTCTTCATTGAACCAAGGTATCACAACACCCCTGATGATTGGAAAATCGTTTTCATCCCTGAAAATATATAATTCACGAAAAGAAGAAGAGAATTGAATTTCCTTTCAAACTAATCAATTTTAGAGTGTTTCTCCAATAAGAGTCATGTAAAGCGACCGCACGACATCTGACGGGGTAAATTATCTCGACTTTTCCAGGTAGCTTGAATACGAAGTTGGCGATCGTGTGTTTTTAGGGATTCATAGAGTGTGTTTTGAACCTTGAAAATGACGCTACTAAATAACTGTTTTTTGCAAGCACGTCATTATTCGCTTTCAAATACATATTATTCAAGAAGTCATTTGGATCATTACTGATAGCGAGTTGAATCATTTAGTTGTCGACGAGAGAATAAAGCTCGAACGTTCCCTCAGAACATGAAACCGATGTAAGGCGTCGATTAGTATTGATTATTTCGTCGAATGTTTTTACGTACAACTTGAAAGTTGAAATATCTCCAAGTACCCCACCTTCGTGGTGGATGGTCAGAGCTAGTTTGGCACTCGAGAACAGCTCAGTAAAAGAGATTGTTCGAAGTTCCCAAAGTAGGTCCGAGTTCCACCCTCCTTAGGACCACAATTCACCTCTTCCCTCCTCATGTGGCTCAATCGTCGAAATTTTAAAATGTACCTTCCTGATATAGCATACAGCCCGGTGACAGGAATTTTCCCACTCAAGTCTCCCTCCCGGTATATATGTTGGGTCTAATGCACGAAATCGCTCACTGCGAGGGGAAAAATTAACCAGGAGGGTTCTGTGTGCTCAAGGAAATAGCCAGAACGCGTTTTGAAATATGTAAACTTGCCAGTCCGGGTTCTGACCTACTGTAATCACCATGAAAAAGGACTAAAACGCGGTGTAGAATCGTAAGTTACCCAACCGCGTATTTCGTTCGTCTATGTAGGTGAGTAAGGCATACTGATTGCATAAATGGGGGATAGTAACAGAAAAGACTGGGCCGAAGAAAATTGTGCCAACTGGACTGACATCAAGAAAGAGTAAAAAGAGTCCCTATAAAGCCACGTGTGTTGTGCCGTAGCGGATAGATTCAAATTTGAGTGAAGGGTTGATAGAAGAGGAACTGGCGGCTTTACTCAATATAGGTGAATATTCTACGAGAAGAGCTTTATGCAAAATAAAAGAGGACATAGACCGTCATATTTAGTTGTTACGTCATCCTTTATTCTCTAGTTCCCTGTTGAGGTGATGAATTTTCGCGATCAGGGGAGCTATTTTATATCCCTTAATGGCGCTGAGTTTTGTATTTTCCTGTAGCACTTCGTGTAGTTGTTCTCTTAATACCTGATAAACTTGGGATAGGAAAGTCTGAAGATGAACGATGAAGTAGCGACTAAATACAACGGTCCATGTCCTCCCTCGTATTCATAGGGCTCTACTTTGAGCTCGAATGATGAAAATAAAGGAAATGGCGTTCCAAGGACTTTGAAAACCAATGGTAAGAAGAAGCAGAAGGCCAATCGCATATAGTTTTTGTAGCAACCAATGCTCCGTACCTCTGCTCTCATGCCGCGGATTCGTGCATCTCGCATGCGGAGAGGGCAATGACCCTGCTCAGGAAATCATTTGTCACTGTTGCGTAAGGACGAAGGAAATTGTGGCGAAAGTTTCCTCTAATAATTTCGCGATCTACAAATCTACGGTGTACCACAAAATGTTGTGGTTCTTTTTTAACGTTCTGTCTGTTTCCTCTAACATTCAAAACCCAAATTTCGTGCGTTTTGACAGAGAAACAGTCTTATCGATTGGTTTTTCAAAGTAACTATTGCTAAGTCCCCCTCCTATCATATCTAGCTCCAAAGTCTGGGTCCGTGACGTCACAATTTAATGACGTCATAGCAACAACATTTTTCAGCTCCCACGTGCTCCATAGAACAGATTCTCTGCCACCCCTCGCTCAACTCCGTTAAAGAACTCGTGAGTTTTTTCAGCTACGCAGATGATGACCTAAACTTTCTAAAGCGATGGAAATCGGGTGAAATTGATGCATTTAAGGCCGATCTGAGCGCTTTGTCACGATAGAGCCGAAATTCTACTGTTCTGAAGGAGAGTACGGGGTACTGAAAGGCTACCCTCGTACCTCTTATACCAGCTATATGTTCGGAATTCTAACAGGGAACCTATCCCAGGAGGTCTTTTCTGAAAACTTTGAAGTCCGTCGTCCGCCAGTAGGTCGGAACTTCGTTCCCAAAAAACCACAATTTTCTGGAATAAAGTAAGACAGCGGACATTTTTTTGAATGACCCCTCCTCCCCCCCCCACCCCTCATACAACAAATCTCCAGTTAAAACGTAAGTTATCCCGCTTTGAGCAAACGAAGTTCACCAAATTACGAGGAAAATCATTTAATCGTACCTCGAAGACGACTTATGATTGTCCACCGCAGGAGTCCGAAAGCGATTGACTACAGATCGTCGTATGACAGCATTATTGAATTAAAAGTGTGTGAAGGTTCTAAATTGAATTAATAGACAGAAAGAAAGTTTTCTTTGGTGACATAATTCAACTTCATATTCCGACTGATATAAAAATTACGCCCATCTCCCACTCGTCATCACGGCCCACCTTCTTGTTACCTTCAATTCAAAAGATGTCCGAATGAATCGCTTTTAGCCAAATCAAACCAAGCGACACTTTTTCAGTTTCGAGATATTCAAGTTTATCAGCTACGTAAGGCACCTTGTAATGGCTGATTTTCAAATTATTATAGCTCCCTGAATTTCGTATTCTGCGTTTTCTATTTTTTTTTTCCTTCAGATTTTACTCATTGAACGCTTTAATGATGTACGTAACTCTAAAGAAAAAAAAAAATGTCGCTTGGCTTGATTTCGCTCAAAGGTGCTCAAATTCGCTGTTCGCTTCTTCAATGTGGTGAAAAAAAAAAACAAAATTGAAAAGATGATCTAAAAAGTTTCCGCAGTAATTCTATTTCAGACATTGTTTGAATTTCGGACAATTATTCATCTTTGATTGAATATTTTGCGACAAAATATTTCCAGAATATTGTAAAAAAACTTGAGGAAAAA
Source organism: Aspidiotus rigidus (assembly GCA_035079385.1). NCBI lineage: Eukaryota > Metazoa > Arthropoda > Insecta > Hemiptera > Diaspididae > Aspidiotus > Aspidiotus rigidus. The sequence continues at coordinate 10,475,404 of JAVHKY010000004.1, read as the reverse complement.
AATGCCCATTTGAGCTATATATTAGAGGAGGGCACTTGGAGGAATTTTATTTATTTATTTATTTATATTATTAGAGTGCCTTCCAACAGCCGATCGGCCAATGACAAGAGGGCACTATAAACAAAAAAAAAAAAAAAAAATTAGAACAAAAATAAAAATGAAAATAATAGAAAAATACGGATAATAAACAAACAAAAATCAAAAAAAAATAAAAAAAAAAAAAAAACGATAATGATAATATTATTATGTCTACCACTAGCCACCCCACCATCCCAACCCTCGTCCCATGTCCCAACTCCCAACCCCTTCCACAAACCAATCATTTCGAAGAAAAAAATAAAAATAAAAATAAATAAATAGATATAATAATAATAATTACAGATATATGGAGACCATTTGATCATAGGGGTGCGGACAAAATCAGACTAAAAGATTTATGATATAAAAAAAAAAAAAAAAAAGATAGATGAATAATGAACAAAAATAAGGTACGGGCAAGCATTATCAATTTGTTTCCAAGTTCATGAGGACTGTTTTTACCTTGCTACCTAACATTTTTCTACTGTCAGAAAATATATCAATTGTGCAGTCTTCTTTAAAAACACGGTTCAAGAGAGACAGGGCACGAAGCAGTGGAGCAGAAGCAAATTGCTGCGTTCTGTGCTGAGGAATCTGAAAGATATCTCTACACCTACTCGTTCTGAATGGAGCAAGGAAATTTATCTTACTTAGTAAGAACGTCGATTCAGTTTTCCCACACAGGACATCCCTCACTTTCATTATTAAACAAAGTTCCCTTCTCACTTTTAGAGTAGTTAACTCGTAACCCAGGACCAATTCCGAATAAGTAATTGAGGTATCGTAATATTCGAAATTTCTAAAATAAAGATATCTTGTGAACATTTTTTGAATACATTCAATTTTTTTCAACTTCCCCTTACCTACTGGACCCCATATCACACTTGCACTATCCAGATGCGATCGTACAAGCACCAGATACAGCAAGCGGAGAACAGACATGTTGACAAAAGATTTGGTTTGTCTCATAATGATTCCCAGATTCTCTCGAGTAATAAATAAGAAGACTTAGAAAATTACATCCCAGGAGATACCTCAAAAAATGTTGACTCGAGTTGTATATTTAAGGGTGGCTAGGGAGAGGAAGGAGGACTAGGGAAAACCTCGAATTTTGAGTTCTGTGATTTGACGATAAGCGAGTAATCGTTAGAAAGAAGTACGCAGCAGATATTTGTAATGGTCCTTAAATATCTCTCCTCCCCTATTCAATCACTTAGTCGAAGCAATTGTTTCAATTTCTATCAAAAATTAAGGCTTTTTATTGAAAATTCAAAACTAACGGAACACGATAAAGACAAGAGAAACAAGAGAAAGTGGAAATCTATTTTTTTTTTTTTGTTTCAAGTTCGTTCGAGTCATAATAGCAATGTGTCGAACTAAAGAGGAAAAATTTAACGCGCATGAACGACTGATTAAGCTTATCGTTATTGGTAAACAAGAGCAATGCAATGAAAAAAAAGAAAAATTATACAAAGCGCATTAATAACTATTTGGGTTTATCACGACGATTGACATGAGTCGTTCAGACTGAAACAGTCATACCTTATAAAGAAAAAACCATGACGGTTTACTGCTGTATATGTAATTATCGAATATACTATACTGCATGTGCAGTTCATTGATCGTACATTATTTGCTGGTATTGATTTTCTATCATATCGTTGAAAGGATTATTTAGTTCGTAAAACTTCAAATGACGTATAAGGAAGAATAAAGAACTTGAAAAAAGAAAAAAAATTGTCGAGAAAGTTGACTCATTCACTCATACCCAAAGTTTCTAAAATGGTATTATACCATCGATTCCTAGGAGGAAGTCAGTGCCCAACACAGTATTCAATGTTCTTTGTTCGTTTGAAGGATCGTTCAAATATTTGACGGGCGTAAGACTCAGAACGTCCTTCTAAGGTATTATAAGTACCCCTCGTATCATATCACATTATATAGCTCGGACATCGGTGTATATAGTCTGAAAGAACCCCTTCGAGTATTTAGATATGCAATCACAAAGTAAAGGGTATTTTTTCGTGCAGAGGAGGAAGTTCTGAGTCTTATGGATGTTACAAAGCTAACGAGATGTCGAAGGAGATGTTTGAATAGAATTTTAAAAAAGAGATCCGTAGCGTATCCACTTGAATAAACGTCCAGAAGCTAAAAAACAGTTGCTGAAAATGGAATATTTAGTTATTAATGCAGATAAACGAAAGAGACAAGGAAGAGCTTAATGTGGTAAGGCCGTAGAGGAGCACTTCATTGAAAGAGGAAATTTTTCGAGAAATTTTCGATAATGAGGCATAACTTGGACTCCGAGAATTTTGGCTGATATCTCGAAGTAAGAAAAATTTAGCCATGAGTGGACCTAAAAAATTATCTATGAGGTTGGGGGGGGGGGGGGTCTGATGAGACAAAATTGGAGGTTTTCTTTTCATGAAGTCATCGATTACAAAGAATGAAAAGATATTTGCCTAGATTCGATAAATTTAAGACGAATTTTCGATGTTTTCTGGTGGTTTTAGAGTACATAGTACCAAATATTTTTGAAACATATCCACCATACGCTTTCAAGAAAGAGTCCCTCGTTCTTCAGTTGGAAATAATTTGCGTTGCCAACAAAATATCTAAAGAGATCCTTTGGCTATGTATTTTTCTATAGTAGGACCTAGAGTAATCGACCAAAATATCATAAATATGCTTATGCTCCACCACATAAAATTAGATACTATTGCAAGTGCAATCTTTTTGAACATGAATAGAACGTATTCGTCTTCAAGACCAGAAGGAAATAATATCTGCCGATCTACCGTAATTACGATGGTTTTTGGTATTCAGAGTGAACATCGTACACGACACCATTGATCGCTACAACTCATATAATGACTCACCAAAATACATGGTTACGACAATACGAGAACTTATGGAGTCATAATCACCATAATCAGGGCTATCTCTCATTCCTTATTCATCTGTATACATATAAAACAGCGGAAAATTATTTCTTCGTCTGCGCTTTAAAGCGGACAATACAACGCATATCTTCGTTTCTTCGACGTGCTATACGTGATCGAAGACGAACATAGTGCACTCTTAATTGTTTTCTTTGTTATTCTCTCGTTCTTCATCCTTAAGACGCGAACGATCAGCAACACGAGATAAGCAACGTTATATGCGACAAATTCTTCAAAGTACATGTAGACAAATCACAGACTCCACATGAACTAATAGTTTAATTAGTCGTAACCGGTTAGAACGAGTGTAGAAATTAAAAGTCAGGCGTGGCTGAAAATGGAAAATACGCACTATTAAGGGAATCGTCATCTTCATCTTCGTCGCGAGCATACTGATGCGGCAGACCCCTCTTCCGGACGGGAATACATGTGCACATCAAAAGCGCAGATTGTGGTGAGACAGCGGAGTGCCGTATGAGAAAATATCATTCAATACCGTCTGACCGAGTTGCGCGTTTTTCGCTGCCTGCCTTCCTATTTCTGTTATCGCAGGAAACTGGTCGAGGGAATTTTTCGTAGAATCGCGGTAGTGAAGAAGACATACAGCAGACCGATATCCAGCAGACTCGCTGTTCGCTCATCGCACCAATAAAGAACAATATTTTTATCGACGAGAAAATCTCACGTAGAGAGCAATCCGTTAGATGTACTTTGATGTTAAACATACTCGTAGATGACATTAAAGAGTAGTTCACAATGACAAACAAGTATTACCGCGAAAATTTGTTAGGAAATAACAAATACCTCACTCCATTATTTTTAGAGGTATTCTAAAATTAAACGAAAATAAAAAGAGGCGAAGAGCAAAGACGTAAACCACTCTACTCTAGAATTTCCGAGGTGGAGGTCATACTATTGGCGAGAATGAGAAAGGTGGGGATGCGAGTTTTGAAGAGTCAACGCAAAGGACGGAGATTTCGGAAAGTTTTTTTTGACGAGCTATGCAACTACTCAACAGGTAATTAGCTTGAGAATAAATCGTGCGATTAATTTCAGTAGTAGGTGGATCGGAAGAAGTTCAAAGTGTTAATGATAGTTTCTGAGTTTTAGGAAAGAGCAGAAAGGCTTGAGAGGAGACAGAAAATTGATGTCTGATGTTTACAAGAGAAGGAAAGGTGAAAAATATGAGAGGGAAAAATTTTCAGATTGGCAGTATTGGCGTGACAAAAGAGCACAGAGTCCGAGTTAGGCAAGTGTGGCCAATTCGTAGTCGAGTTAAGACCATTTCTTCGCGCGTGAGGGACGGTTTGAAGAAGACCAGAGGATCGGAGATTTCTAATTGAACGAAGTTTGTTGCATACGGAGTTGAGAGAACTAAAGGCTGTGTCATGATGAGATGATTTCGGAACGGTAGAAAGATTTTAAATCGTAGGCCGGAGAGGGAAAGAGCAAAGCTTGCTTGGCAGGCCGATCTACTGCGTCGTGTTCCTGTAGATCGGTACGACCAGGAATCCACAGGAAAGCAATTGAAGACAAAGAAGATATTGAGGTATGCAGGAGGATGAGATTTTGCTACATGAAAAGATTGGAAGAGTAGTGGTTTTGCATAGCTTGGGGAGAGAGAGAGAGAGAGAGAGAGAGAGAGAGAGAGAGAGAGAGAGAGAGAGAGAGAGAGAGAGAGAGAGAGAGAGAGAGAGAGAGAGAGAGAGAGAGAGAGAGAGAGAGAGAAGGAGGACGAATATATATGGTTGAGGGAAAAGAATGAGACTCGGTCATAAGAAAATTTGCCTTGCGAAAATTTGCCCAATTAGCTTCGTCATGATTAAATTTATTAAATTTATTAATAGGAAATATTATAGGCGACTCCTCGAAGGTATTCTCGAATGTCTGTGTCGTTGGTGAGTGCCAAGCCCTTGTTCTTGAGATTCGCGGCGTTGTCTCTCAATAAAGGGTATGTGCTCGCATGATGTAAGACAGATACTTTACTTCACTCTGTTTTTTTTTGGTCAACAAAAAGAGTTTGTCAATAGTCGAGGCGTCAACTACCCTCTACTCAAGAAACTTTCATTCTTGCACTCTATCTCTAATCCTCACTCTTCCAACCCAAGAACCCAACGTATTCTTAAAACACTTCGATTAAGTCAAATAACTTCACTACTACCCTTGTATGGATCTCGGGATATATCGGATTCCTGGACCACGATCTCGTCGATCAGGCCGAAACAGGCGACCTTCCTTCCTCACCTTACTGATAAAAACCCTACCCCCTCATCAGACCGCAAAACTTATTTCCGCTCACTGAAACATTCCTCCTGTATAGGACTGTTCTACATGTGCAAATGTCTTATTAGCGCTAGCTTCATTGTTCATTTTTTGCGAGGCAAATTTTTCCTTCAGGAAAGTTTTTGTAGGGCAAGTTTTCACAATATGCGAGTTTTCTCAGGCAAATTTTCGTAGTCGAATTTTCGTGAGGCAAATTTTCCTGAAACCTAGGAATAGATGACAGATAGTTCAGCAGAATATATGGAGATCGAGTTTTTCATACGAAAGAATGAGACTTCACCATTGATGAAGAAGGCGTAGCCAGTTTTGGAGCATGATTTGGATCCATCAATAAAGCCTAGGTTGTGAGAGGAGAAGTCATTAGCAATTATGCCTTTAATAAGTCTTATGTAGATTATGTTGGACGATTTCGGTAGGTTGGCCAGGTAAAGGCGAATGAGAGATGGTAAGAATGTCCATGAAGGGGTGGATGAGAAGATGGATAAAAGTGACATTGAAGGTAATGGTCTACGTGAAATTGTAAAGGGAAGAGTAGAGAATTTTCGGAGAGGAGGGAAGGGAGGAAGGTTGAAAGAAGGGGGAACTGGTCGGTAGACATGAGAAAGTTGGCTCTAATCAATAATGAGCAGAATTGTAGAGGGGGAATGCCAGCTTCAGCGCTTAGGCTAAGCATAGGGCTCGTGCGCCAAGCACCAAGGGCTAAACATAGGCCTGCAAATTGTATCGTATCTCGGGATTTTAGGGAAGATTTGTTAGCTTATCTGTAAATAGGGGATCTGCAGTCCAGTTGAGATCGGATTAGAGTTATACAGTTGAAGGAGGATCTTACGACTGCAACCAGTGCGAGTATGGGATAGATATTTAAGGACATTTAGTGAGTTTAGAAATTTGGTTTTTAGAAATTTAATGTGGGGAGTATGGAATCGAAGGTAAGGTCGAGGAATTCAGTGGAAGATTGGAGGATGATCTGAAAGTTTTGTAGGTGATTTTCATTCAACTCTTTGAAAAATTTTTTCCATTGAAAATCCAGGACTTTCCGCAACTTTCATTACCTACGTTAAATGATCGTGACTTTCGACATTTTTTGTGACCGGTAAACACCCTCACGTCATGTTTTTCAGCAAGATACATGCGCTTAAGCAATTACGAAGATATCGACGTTTCTCAATCTGAATACCTACCACGACCAAAGAGAAAGGATTATAATTTATTTCGTCACTATTTCGCAATTACCAATCAAGGGCGAATAATCAATTTGAAAAGTATGAGTATCGAGAAATAAACAATAAGCCAGTCATTGGCTATGAAATGGTCTTCCTGCTTCGTGATGATGTTCTAATTTTTTATGATAGAAGACAAATGCGAAGTTATGAATCACCGAGGTCTTTAAGGCGTTAGCGGTATTCTCGCCAATGTAAACAAAGAAGTGGTTTTGCGGTTCGGTACGAAAAGAGGTGCGGTTCAGTAGCGATAAGAACGTGAACCCGCTGCACCATTTCTTTTCGCACCGAACCACAAAACCACTTCTTGGTTTACATTGGTGAGAATACTTCTAGCGCCTTAAATTCTTCGACGATAAGAAAGAATGTGGGAAAACTACCAAAGCTAAAGTTTCATCTATCAATTGATTCCCTATCCGATCATTCGAAACTCAGGTTTATTTCCCATCACGAATCAAATTATAGAAACACGCATTTTAAATTTGAATTTTGTCGGTATAGAATCGTAAATATTTTCAAGATAAAAGAAAACGGTAGAGGGACACAAGTATTTGGAAAACAGATTTTTGTTAGATCTCTGGAAAGTCCATTATCTTATCTGGAATCACCAACCGCACACCTTTAATGAAAACTATTATTGTTCCTTAATTCTATATTCTTGGTATCCGTATCGCCTTTGTAAAAACCAACCTCACAATAAACTTAGAACTATTGAAAATATCCTCCTTAAACCAAAACTCCGGCAATAAAAAAGTCATCCCCTCCCGCCATAGGATTAGCCACTCCCAACTTATCCGCTCTTATCTCCTCCTTGGTCTGCATAACTCTCCATCATTTACCTACTACAACGCAGATAATTTGACAGGCTGTCATTTTTTCTTGTATCCCGCCCTCCAGAACGAACGTTTCTACAACGTACCCTTCTTTTTATACCCTCTGTCCTATGTAACGATTCTGAGATATTTGTACTTATTTCTTCCACCCTTCTCTCCCCAAATTTGAAAACCACTGCTCTATTTAAATTAAGGGACCAATCAAATCAATACGTAAAAATAGTTTCTAAATCTGTTACAACGCTTCATTCCATATGGACTTTCAAACCGAATCTTTTAAATGCAAATGATAAAAAAACACGACGTAACAACGAAAACGACGAAAATCATTTCCATTATTGAGAATATTACTAGGGTCGATATTCACGTCACCGAAAAGCTGTCAAACACTCACCGCTGAATTGGAATACAGCTTCGCCACAACACATGCTGTATTATAAGAAAAGTTCATACCTTAAATTTCGTGACTATTTATTGCTATTTATAGTTTTATAAACAAGGTACAGAATTTATATCTTTTATGATCGGTGAACGTCTTCAATTCGACCAGTTATACAACATTCATTAAAATACTACGAAGTGTCCAATTTAGGTGGTAAAATAAACACTCATTTCAAGGTCAAATATTTTCGAGAATACTTTTTCCTCAAAATATACGATACTAATTTTCATATAACTACGGTGAACGTAATTTCTGACGACGAATCGTTCGACGATTGCATTTTTGAAGAAGAATCGCATCAGGAATACTAATAATAGACATACCTTCAAAATAATTATGTATAGTTGAAGTGAGAATAAAATTAAGATGTAACACGTATCGAAAAAAGCATTGAAGTAGGCCTATGTAAGAAATTGGTTTCTGAAAGTACTTCAGCGGTAAAACAAAAATAGTCAGTGATGATTGAAAGAACAGTCACCTTTATTTTTCAAAATTCAATTGAGTATGAGTATCCAGAAACTGCCCATCAGTATTCTTCAAATTTCATTAATTCCCAGACGTTGAGATATTTTTTCTTCTGAAGAGGCTAAATATTCTCTGTTTCTTTTGAAATCCACAGTGGAAAAATGTAAAAATCAATTTTTTTTTCGGAAGACAAAATGATGCAGATGAAATTTCATGAACTTCTTGAACATCTCTAATTAATACCCAACATCGGAAGATTTCATCTCCGCTCCCCCAGTCAAACAAATAGTGAACGGATGCAATGCAATATTGTTAGATCAAATTCGCATAACAATTTTCTTTTTTTCCCTCTTTCTCCTTGACGCATAATGACGGAAATAGTCATGACCACATTTCCGAAACGAATATATTAATTTCGTGGATGAAGTAACAACACATCGTGAATGTTTTTGGTAGCGAGATAAAAAACGAAAAGCGCGAAGGATGAGTTTGTTTTTTACGAAAACAACCACAGCTCATTCATAATAGGAAACTAGGGTCCACATACATACTTCAGAACTGGTAATTACTTTTTTTTTCGTTTCTGAAGAAAGCAAGACCAATTTTCTTTCTCTACTATTGAAAAAAAAACAAATCCGGATGCTGTTTCTCTTTTTACAAAAGACTGTAATTTCCAGCAGAAAAAATTCTTCTAAAATGGGGGAAAAAATGGTAATAATAAAAGAACACTATTTTAAAATTGTAATCGTAGAGTAACGCTAAAGATTTAATTTTGCTAAGTTTGTAATTTGGCTGAAAAACTTACATCCTTGTACCGAAAAAACTAACGATTTTAAAAAAGACCGCCGAAAATTTCAAAATCATATTAAAGCAAGAAGGATTATAAAACAAAATCAGACGGAGTTCCTTCTACAGTTATTACATTTTAATTATAATCGTTTTGTCGCTATAAACTTCAATAAAATTAGATTTTGCACTCATCTTTTGACCTCATACAAAATTTATGTACCTCCGTCGAGTTTGAGTCGATCTTCCCAATTTTTCTATCGACCTAAAATCGACTGCTCCATTGCGTCCATGATTTAATTTCTCTGGTGACATACGCTGGTCGATATCAAAACAACGTCGATCTAGAGTCGATTTCGAGTCGAGTTCTCAAAATCTTTTTGCACCTGAAATCGACTACTCAGTGGCACTTCCCTGGATTTCTCCATCTATCTTAGATGACTGCTCCGTTGAGTCAAATCTAAGTCGATTTTACCTCAAATCAACGTCGATCTGAAATTGACTGCTCAGTTGAGTTGATTTCAAGTCAATTTGTACTTCTCTAGTAATGAACGCTGATCGACTTCACAAAATCTAAGTCAATTTCGAGTCGACTTTCCAGAGTTTTCTTACTGACTTAAATTTGACTGCTCCGTTGAATCGCTTTCAAGTCGATACCTATGTAGTTTTCGAGTGAAGAAACGCTGGTCGACCTCGAATCGACGTCGATTTGGATTTTGATCTTAAGTTGACTTCTCTGAATTTTTCTATTGACCATTTCAAGTCAATTTGTGGTTCTCTAGTTATGAACGCTGCCGTTAGTCGATTTCAAACCGACATCGATCTGAAGTCGACTTTGACTCAACTTCTCGACCAAATCTTTTTATACTGCACCTGAAATCGACTACTCTGTGGCATAGATCAACAGGGGATTTTCAGTTTTCAGAGGATATATGCTGCTCTACTTTAGGTCGACCTCGAATCGACGTCGATCTGTAGTCAAATTCGAGCCGACTTCCCTAAATTTCTCTATCGACCTAAAATTGATTGCTCCGTTGAGTCGAATTGCAGTTCTCTGCTCATGAGCGCAGGGTGACTTCAAAACGACGTCGATTCAAATCAACTGCTCCAAACGTCAATTTCAAGTCGATAATTTGAAGTTCCCTCGACCATGAATTGACGTCGATCTGGTGTCGATTTTGAGTCAACTTCTCTAAATTTTTTCATCGACCTGAAATTGACTGCTCGACCTTTGAGTCTATTTCAAGTCAATTTGTTTACCTTTGATATAATGAACGCTAGTCGATCTAAGAACAACGACGATCGGGAGTCAATCTTGAGTCGACTTCTTTGAATCTTCCTATCGATCTTAGATTGACTCTTCTGTTCAAGTCAATTCGTAGTTTTCTGGTAATGACCGCTGGTCGACTTTAAGTCGATCGCGATCTAAGGTCGATTTTCAGTCGACTTCTCTGAATTTTTTTATCAACCTGAAATTGAATGCTCCGTTCAGTCGATTCGAAGTCAATTTGTAGTTCTCTGGTTATATGAACGCTGGTTAACTTCAAAACGATGCCTAGCTATCCGAATCGATTGCACTCTTGTGTTGATTTCAAGTCGATTGGTAATTCTCTCGAGCTCAAATCAACGTCTGGTTATAAGAACACTGACTGGTGACTTCAAATCGACGTCCATCAAATTCGATTGAACTGTTGCGTCGATTTCGAGTCGACTTCCCGGAATTATTTTAACATCCTAAAATTTTCGAGACGATTTGTAGTTCTCGAATAATGGACGCTAGTCGACTTCAAAACGACGTCGATCTGGAGTCGATTTTGAGTCGACTTCCCAAGATCTTATGGTACCTGAAATTGACTGCTCTGTGGCGTCTATTGACAATTGTTTTCTAGTTTCCCGGGAATATCGGCTGGTTGACATTCAATAGGTCTCAAATCGACGTCCATCTACAGAGTCGATGTAGGTATAGTCACCTGCATGTAGCATTCTGTCTGAGTGGTGACTTTACTACTCGCAAACAAAATGTACAATCGCCTTAATTATATAATGAGAGCTATTGAGAATCTCGATTATGCTCAACCAGCGCAGCAATCACCAAGTCGGCGGGATTTCGACTTTGATTTTCAGTCGACATGAAAATTTGATACCTGAAGTCAACTCATTTGTGAGCTCCATTCTGATATCCCATCAGGTTGTATACTTGAAAACAACGCGTTGTCGACTTCGATTGCGAGTCTTTGTCAACGAATGACATGTAAACGATTCGAAATTGACTTCGATGTTCAGTAAATCGATCTATAATACAGGAAGTGGACTAAATTTTGACGTTGACGATGAGTTGACGGTAAAAAAAAAGAGGGTCGATTTGCGGTCGACATTGGGTGAAACTACATCAGCCGATTTTGAGTCGACATGGTTCATCGGGTAATCCTCTCTGCGTACATACATATTGTTCTTCAAAGTCGTTCCAAAGAAGCGGAAATAACTCCATATCGACAAGAAAGACGATGGCTATATTCAGGAGATACATACTGCATGAGAGAGACGGGAGATGAAATTCAAAGCGAGACATAATAGTCATATTCTTGAATAATGTCGATTAATGTTGTGCGAATAATCATCGACCTTGTTATTGTTAATTTATCGTTCATAAAGCTGTGCTCTCCATGATTGTTTATGGTAACTATGCAACTTATAGAAATATTTCCGCTAATTAAATTGAATAATTAGGTGCATATTCGAAATCGACGGGAATATCATTATTAGTTAGATGGGTACAAAAAAAAAACCTTGAACAGACAGGCTGTTTTCTTTTTTACATTCATAGTACACGAATTGGCGATTACTTAAGAGGTATACTGAATTTCAAAAAAATATTTAATCAAGAAAGGTGATTAGAAGTCTTTCATAACGATGCTTCTTTACTTTCTGCTTCAATGACTAATCGCAGTGTACCTGAAATTTTTATTTACATCAATTTGAACGATTTTTCCTGTCAGTTCACATGATTTCTTTTGAATTTTTCGGTAAACAACGACAGAACAGTAGCGCACATGCTCCAGATCAATTTTCAGAAATTGTTGCCAAAAATTTCGTCGCCACCCTCTGCCATTCCAGAGGAAATTTTCAAGTGCACCACAACTCCGTAGAAACTCAAAGTAGCTACACTACGAGAAGGAAAAGGCTCAAATACATACAGGTAAAAAACTGTTCTCTTCCCTGCTTTTGAGATTATGACGTCATCTTTGAAGATATGGAACAATCCGCGTCCTTGAAGAAGATATGTACGCGATGACTTTACAAAATAAAGAACAGCTCTCGAAACGTATTCTAGATCGCGTGCGATATCACACGGTACATTTGCGAAAAGTTCTCTTCTTTTTCTAGGTCAACATTCTGTATTTTTTTCCTCCTTCAAACTACACAAACGATTCAGGGGCAACGGAAAAAAAAAATGATTGCAATACAGTACATATCTTTGAACAGTATGCCTTAACCGTATGAGCTAAAAGCTATCGTTTTTCTCCATATCTTTCGAAAAAATATTACTTTCAGCCAAAAATATTCACATACTCAACGATGAATACGGGAAGGGGGTTAAAAACTCTACTACGTAAGTCCTACTTTACAACAATAATGTCGACAACTCATTCTCCTTCGACAAACACCACTCTTCTTTGTAGATATTTATACGGCTGTAGATGGTAGTATTCCACGCTTTTGTTTATCCTTTTCAACAATGATCGTATTATAAAGCAAAGTTTTGTAAGCACCTTCTCCTGCTTGGTGTATTACGTCGAGTCTTCGAGATACTTCTGAACTCCGAGAAAAAGAAAAAAAAAAAGTGGCTCAAACATATTATTATATATATGCGCACATATTCCACCACAACGCGTGTTTTTTTTTTACATCCAAATTGTCGTAAAATAAATTCAAGTACTGTACTGGTGTAAAATTTTCGCGCTCGTGACTCCATCGCGAGAAACAATCAACGCGGCGAACACATTCAAAATTGTACTCGCACTACTTCGTCCATTTAATTTGCATTTGTACCCCCATGTCGTTGTCCCGCGCGCATGGCTGGCACCGTATTATCGTGTTTAAAATCTAGTGAAATTTCCGACTCGTGTACTTTTTATGATGCACTTAAAAAAATTCATTTCGTTACCATACGTCGTCCTTTTTCTCGTTGTTTCGTTGCATTCGCGGTCAATTTTCAAATGCCCACAAAGGTGGATTTTGAATAATCTCGTAAGCCATTCGAGGGTCTGTGAAGCAACAATCGACCGAATAAATGAATGAGTATCGTATAACAGAATCGTGTCAATATTCGAGTTCCTCTCGCTCCCTCTCTATGACACGCACACGTATCTACACACACAGAGTACCACAATCAAACTTACGTATGGCCATCAGACATTTAAAATGAAACACGTTCCGTACTTCCGTTTTCTTGCTATACTAGCGGTTTATTGAACGTGGTCCATTTTCATAATAACTGTTCGCCAGTCATATATACATTCCTGACAATTGCGCCGGCAACGTACGTCCTCTGCGTGAGTATACGTACTTATCAGACGCAGGAAGACCTCTCAGATTCTTCATCAGTGAACCAGTTTTTGGCTTCGCATAATTCATTCTAGGCTCGTTCGTACGAAAGTGATTTTGTCAAAACCTCTATCTTGAACATTTACTAATTATCGATCGTTCGCGGCGTTCCTCCGTGTGTATCTCTTTTATTTTTTTTTTTCGGTTGCTGCCCGAAGCGTCTATCTTCTCTCACAGTAAATAAAATCAAGAAAATCGTCCGGTCTTTCTTGCAAATAACTACATACTGCAGTCTCTTTCATTTCCCAGCGCATACCACCACTTCCTCGATCGTGCATTCGTCGTACGTGTACATGTCAGAAAAACTCGCGTTATTTGCATACTTACGATACACCAGCTTCTACATTACTTTACAAATTGACGTACAGTAGTCGAGATGTAGTACACAATATGGGTGGCCGAAGCTTTGCTCGCAGCTCCATTTACAATTTGGGAATCGTTTAAAATTCAACGAACGAAAAACTGTCCCTATATTATTAGAGAGCACAGATGGCGAAGGATGAATTCGGCTTAAAGTTTGATTTATCTGGAAGCGCTATACCGCGAATATACCGCCGGTATACATTTCCCATATTTTCCCCGTTGAAGCCTGTATATGATAACGAGAAGCATATTATGTATTGAGAGGCGAGCAACCATCTCGATGACAATCATGAATAATGGAGCTTAAGTAGTTCAAAAAAATTTGTTCGAATTCGCTTCATTCTATCGGTTATTTGTATTACAATACGGCGATGTTTCTTCTTCTCGTTTATCGCGTCAACTTTGAAAACTTATCCGCTCAAAATTACACTCACACGCGCGACGAACAAAAAGGAGATGAAAAACAGCGAAGACGAAAAATAAAAGTGGAGTGAAACGTACATGGTATTTTTGACCTTTTATTCGCCAGTTTTGAGGAACGACAACTCGACTTCACGAAAAATTTTTTTCATCGCATGCATAATGTTCAGGAAATAATAGGCAATATTCCAGTAACAGGCAATACTTGCCAAGAATATGAAAAAAAATGGCGTGCATACAAATAGTCTATCTTCAAAATTCGAGGCACTATAGACTTTAGTTTCGAGTGAATGTTGCTCAATAAATTCTATGCTTTAAATTTGTTTATTTTAACGACTTTTCGGTACATACGTATAAAGTACGTCGGAAAAAAGGCGAGTCTATTTTCTCTTAAGACGAGAATTGATTTTTGAATAACTTTCTCTCACCCTTCTAATACGGCTTTAGGACCCAATCTCTTGTCGACCTCCAATTGCAAATACACTTCGAAAATCTTTTCTTTATTCCATCTCCTTCGATCTCCAAAAATCTTTTGCTCAAGTTTGGAGACACTTCATCGAAAACAAGATGGCCTTCGAGGCAATCTCTCTAATTGACAGAACATTGATGGCACGCATTCAAAATACAACCCCCCTGTTCCTGACCAAAACGATGTATCCAGGAAGAAGTATTTAGTGTCTTGCTTTTCCTCGTAGCCATCAACGATATCACGAAACTTGTGAACCCTCCCCTTACTCGACGTCTTTTTGCTACATTTCCATTTGTTTTTCCAACCCTGAAAGAGCCCACAGACTTCTCTAGGTAACACTCAACTCTGCATGGACATCCAGAAATGGCATCAAATTTTCCACCTCCAAAACCGACTTAGTTATTTAAAAAAAAAAAAAAAAGGGCATTCTATCCCCTCCTACCTAACTCGGTTGCTACAAACTTTCAAAATTCCATCCTACATAAACTTCTTTGCCTCCACTTCGATCGAAAACTTTCTTGGACCCTCCCACAATAAATTTTTGAAAGCAAAATGGCTACCATGAAAATTATCTGTTAATTCATCTCACATCCTTTCAAAGGATGCTCCAGAAAATTACTACTAATATTTTATAAGAGTCTTATCCGATCTAAACTATGGGGCAATAATAAACAATTTAGCCAACCAATCCGGCTTTCTACTACTCGATACTATTTACACTTCTTCCCTGAGAATGGCCCTAGGAACCTATTGCACAAACTCTAAACTCAGTTCATGCGCAGAAGCCACTGAATCTCCACTCTTCTTTCGTAGACTTATTCTAATTTCCAATTTCTCATCTTCAGAGTTTCCTCAATTCCCCGATCTCCCTACATAAAACTCAATATTCTTCAAAACGGTGTTCTCGTTTCAATTCACAACAAACGTACCCTTCTTTTTCATTAAATGAATGCGCTGCAATGCACGCATGAAGCGGGTGAGAGGCGTAAAAAAAGAAAAGAGCGGGTGAGACGAGTGTTCTATTCTGAAACGGGTTAGGATGATTTCTTTTGGTCGAGAAGGACGGTATGAAGTAGACGAAGGAATTGGATATTTCCGAATAGGTCGACTATTTTTGGATAAGGAGGAATAGAAATTATACCAGGAGGAGAGGATGAGGAAGCGCAGTAATAGGATTTGATATCATACGAGGAAGAGAGATTAGTTAGGCATGAAGGGGGTGAAAGGTGTAAAGGAAAGGAAGACGCCTACGCTGCGGAAGTCGGTTTGAAGAAGACCACGGAATTGGAACTTCTTTAATATAGATCGGAGCTGATTGGAGGATAACGAGGACAGCCTGTCCTGCCTTACAATGTTATTTCTCATGAAAGCTTTTAAATCGATTTTGATAAAGGAAACCTTCTTTGAGAAAAGAAAGAATAACTTTCTAAAACGCATAAAAATCAGATTTTACTTCGTTTTACACTGCAAACTCAACTTTTTAATTTGAACAGGGAACCTGTTTTATGGGGGGCTTTTTGAGAAATTTGCCGTGCGCCGTCCGCTGTCCAACAAAAAACTTGGAAAAATGTCGACTCTCGAACTATATATGATAGGAGAGGGACTTACAAAAATTCGACTATCGCGCTATGTATGATAGGAGGGGGACTTACAAAAATTTCGACTCTCGAGCCATATATGATAGGAGAGGACTTGGAAAAATGTCGACTCTCGAGGTATATAATTATGATAGGGGGGGGGGGAGGCTAGGGATAATATCGACTATCGAGCTATATATGAGATGAAAGAGGCTTACAAAAATTTCAACTATCTCGAGCTATCATACATAGCTCGAGAATTGAGAAAAATTTAGACTCTCAAACTATATTATATACTAGGCTTATAGTACGTCTAGGCTTTCTTTATACTAGCTTTATCTAGGTCTAGGCTTCCTTAAATTTTCAATACCAAATCCCATTTTACTCATAAAACAGGTTCCCTGCGTTCCTCATTTAACTTCGTTGAGGAAGCCGTCGTTTTTTTCCTACTCTCGCTAATTTTCGAAGCTTGAAATTCCTTCAATATTGAAGTCCTTCAATTCTTTCAAGTTTTCAAAGATTAAGTTTGAGATTATTTCGACTTCTTCCAACTTCCTCTCCTTCTACTGCACTCAAATAACTTGAACCATTCCCCGCCATTTTTTAGCTATTCAAGAGATTACGACTGCTCAAAATTTGTCGACTTTGTCAGGTACTTTCTGAAGAAAATTGCAATAACTTTTCATACGACACGCATTTTGTAAGAGCTCAAACTGTTCTTCACGACGTCTCCAATAGAGTTTGAAAGTTAGAACTATCTAACGCTCGAAATGTCAATGAAGTTTTTATATACGTACACCTTTTCCCTACCTTTAATTATAAAGATAGTCCCGAGGTGAAACTATTAGGCGTAGAAGTACGAAACTAAATTATTTAATTATTTTAATCGAAACCAGCATACATCTTTTTCCATTACTGTACCGCTAAGTTTATACTCCAAAATCATGAAAATTTTCGCTTTCCTACCTAACTTCCTTTTTAAAATAATATTCCATCCTGACTAGATGTTCAAATGTAAAAACGTTTCGTTGACTCGAGTATTCTACATTCAAGAAAAACTTCCAACTTTACAACGTCATGTCATGAGCTAGTAAATGAAACAGAAGGAAAAAATTGTGTTCAACAAATCAGATCACTTTTCATATACCAACCATACACGCTTTCACCTCTATAGATTCGAACACGAACTATCAATCTTCTTAATTTGTCTCTTCTCTTTATTTCTTAGAGCCAGTCAACCCATCGAAATGCAACACATTCCTACGATTTTATAATTCTGAAAACCGCTTCATCGGAATAGTATTCATTTCTTTCCGACAAGCGCAGAACGTAGTTTAGACGTTTCCTTACGTCATTAATCCAATTAGTTTTATTACACCGAAGTACAAACGATCATACTAACATCTTAAGCCTTTGGAAATTATACCATAATATAGATTGGAATCTAAAAGTGAAAACTGGATAACTACTTAACCTTTCATGACGAACCCCATCAGCATATATTTTTTCCATGTGAGATAAATATTGAAGATCCTTTTGCTAGAGCAAAATAAAAAATAGAAAAGAAAGCGAAAAATATCAAAGTTTCATTACCTAGGTACCTATTAGTCCTACTGAATTATTAAAAAAAAAAAAAAAGAAAAAAATATTGACGAAAATTAGGGCAAATTGAACATAAAATTAATAAATGCCATAACTTTCTTAATTATAAATATAATTAAAATTATTATAAATAAGAGAAATTACTTGGATTTTACTTAATGTATTTTCTCTATATTAAACAAATCGTACTCTCCAAGTTCGTCGAGGCATTGCGGTCTATGGAACTTACCTGCAAAATAAAAAAAAGACATTAACGATTAGATGCGTCCGTATACGAAATTAGAACATTCAAATAATATCCTGCGAAAGAAAGGAATGTATTAATTGAGATTGAAAACATCTTAGACGCGAAAAAATAAATTCAAATGGTGGAGTAAATTGCGAAGATCTGCCACCTTAAATCTGGAAGGAACTACTGAGAGCTCATTTAACAATATTTACCAAAGTTCTGATAAAAGACGGAGTCATAAAAACGATTTATTACCCTTCCTCCGCGCGGATACACCGTACTGCAGCCCTATGACCTACTTCAAAGATTTTTTGATCTATGAGAAATGCATAGATAAAAAGAAGTGTGGAATTTTAAAATCCCAACTAACAAGTTGTATTTAACTCAAAAATGTGGTAATAAATTGACCTTTAAGACGAGTGTTCTTTTGTTTTTTTTTTGAAATGACTTTTTGAAAAGAACCGCCCTGGATCGAAAAAGACTTCCAAATCAAACAAAAATTTACGTATTTATGAATAAATCAACTCATCCAAAAGTTGCGATCTCATTCTTGGGGATCCGTCTGTCATCTTTATGATATTCTTAATTTTTCCAAATGCTACCGCACTGTTCATGAGAATTTACCCGTTCGAAAAAAAAAAAAAAAAAATGTAATTTGGTGTTAGAAACTAACGTATTTTTTTGAATAATACACTCGGTATTCAGCGTTAATGGGACTTTCGCATTTGAATCCAGTTGGGAAAAAAGGCTGATATAATTTTGTAAAGCCTTCATCTTCTGCCTGTACAAGATCGTTCGCGTGTAAAAGTAAAAGTGCGACAGACTAATCGATTTCCTCGATATTTTCTCCATAACGTTTTTTCCTATAAAACTCTTATCGCATTTTTTTTCTCTTTTTTTGTCCACACGTATTTCTGTCCTGGTTACTTTCCAAGTTCGGACTCGTCTAATCGGAAGTGCGGCAATCTCTTTTCGATGTATTTTCCGATGGTCTGCTGACGGTGAGAAGCAGGGTCTTTTACACAAGTTCATCTCGTCGATAAAATCCAGTCGAGGCTATACGTCCGAGCAAGTACAGTACAATATGTTATAAAGCCCGTTAAAGCTTGAGTTAACCTTCATTCAACGTCAAGAGGGTAGCTTATTTTAGCTTTTTTTACTCTTATCATAACCACATTATAAACGTGAGAACATTACTTGTCGCTTCAACTGATTTTGTGCACAAGAAGAAAGTTTTTTACTTTTTTTTTTTTTTAATTATCATCCGAAATTATTTCTCCAAAAAGGTGAAACAAGGTCCCCTTTTAGTTTTGTAGCAGTTTACTAATCATTCACCATTTAATTTGGAGCAAAGCGCTTGATTTCATAGTATGTACGCATACGATAAGCTTAGGGCCTGAAATTAATTTCAGATAACAGGAGTCAGAAGATACAACTTTTTAGAGCACATCCTGGGACAGAAATGTAAAGTATAGTGCAGTCCCTCCACATCGACGTCGATTTGATGTAAAATCAATTCAAATCAACTCGCCATTTCGATCAAAAGTAGACTTAGACCATGAAAGGAAGACATCTACCTAGACAGGAAGAATACAGAGTCGATTTTTTCATGGAATGTTCGGAAGCCTCCCCTAATGGTGTCTTCAAAAATCCCCGTGAATCCAAGTTGGGCTTTCCATTTTACAGGGGGGCAAAGGAGAGGAAATCGAGTTTTTCATCAATAACTCGATAACGAGTGATCCTACAAAAAAAAGTCTCATATAAAAATTGTTCTAAGCCCAATTTCCTACAAAAAATGTTCTATGACTTTTTCCGTTCAAGTTCATATTTAAGCCGCTAGAGCGCGTCACACCTACCCACCTTCTTGTCATGTATGCGCAATACGCGTCATGCGCGACTTGTAGGTGAGTACAAGCTGCATTGAAGAACGTTGTGAGAATATCATAATCATTCTTTCCAATCTTCATTTTTTTCAGTTAAATATTCATTAACAAATTATAAGAACAGTAACAAGAATTAGGATACTGATGAAAGTAATATAAAGAGTCAGTAATGCGCTCACTCCTCATTGGCAGGTTGCACCGTGAAGAACAAAAGGTTTTTAGATATAAGCAGTGATTTCAATACAAGGAAGCATCAAAACGATAAAAAAAATAACACAAATAACGAAGGGACATAGGAGCGTAACCAGTATACTTTTTGCATGTACCTCTTTTTATATGTAATGCGCAAACATGTGCGTAAGTGAGAGGTATAATTTTAGCGCGCTGTAACGACAAAACTATTGATTTTTAGAAAGAAAGTACCAGAACACTATTTGTGGGAAATTGAGCGTAGAACAATTTTTATTTGAAACTTTTTTTTGTAGGATCACTCGTTATCGAGTTATCGACGTAAAACTCAATTTCTCCCCCTTTGCCCCCTGTAAAAGAGGAAGCCCTACTAGGATTCGCGGGGATTTTTGAGGAGACCTTCAGGGGGAGGTTCTGAACATTCCATGAAAAAATCAGCTCTATATTCATCGTGTCCAGGTAGCCATATTTTTCTGGCTTTATTTCTTGGTCTAACTGTAACTCTAGCCGATTTAGTTCTGTCCAATATCGACCCACTATGCCCGGAAGTCGACGTAAAACTTCTCTTTGCCATCGACTGGACGTCGACTTTGGGTCGATTGTGCGTCATTCATCAGTGAAAAACTTCTGACCGACGCAAAGTCAACATTGCGTCAAGCTCAAAGGTACAATCTCATAGGGTTTTCAAAATCAAGGTCAATAATGAATCGACTGGGAATCGGATTTGAATGTTGACTGAAAATCGACGTCGAAATTGCGCTGACAACACATTCTGTCGGCGAGTAGCAAAATCACCAAATAAACAGCATGCTACAAGAGAGATTGTCTCTGGATGGACGTCGACTCAAGGTCTATTTGAAATCGACTATCATAAGTTCCCAGAAAACTAAAAATCGACGGTTAATCGACGCTACAGAAATCGATGAAAAAATTTTGAGAAGTCGACTCCATATCGGCATCGATTTAAACTCGATCAGCGCGTACACCTCCAAAGAACAACGAAACGATTTGAAATTGACCCAACGGAGCAGTCGATTCCGGATCGATACAAAAGTTTAGAGAAATCGACCTTAGATATCAACGTCGACTTGAAATCAACCAGCGTACACTATCAGAGAACTACAAATCAACTTTAAATCGACCCAAGAGAGCTGACGATCCCAGATCGATAAAACAGTTTAGAGAAATCGACCCGAAATCAACCTCAGATATCGACGTCGATTTGAAATCGACCAGCGTACATCATCAGAGAACCATACAAATCGACTTGAAATCGACCCAACAGAGATGAAAAACTTTGGAGAAATCGAGTTGAAATCGATCTTAGATATCGACGTCGATTTGAAATCGACCAGGCAGTATACATTATCAGAGAAGCACAAATCGACTTGAAATCGACCCAACAGTGCAGGTGATTCCAGATGGTTGATAGACAAATTTAGAGAAGTCGACTCGAAATGATCGGCGTACATAAATAGAGAACTAAAAATCAATTTGAAATCGACTCAAGGGAGCAGTCAATCTCAGGTTGATAGAATAATTCAGGAAAGTCGACTCGAAATCGACACTCGACTGACGTCGTTTTCAACTCGATCAGCGTACATTACACGAATTAACTTGAAATCGATACAACAAAGTAGTCGATTCCAGATGAACGATAAACAAATTTGGCTTCAGATCGAAGTCCATTTGAAGTCGACTAGCATATATTGCTAAAGCACTACAAATCGACTTGAAATCGACCTAAAGTCGATGTGGTGGATCTCCAAATTTCAATTAGGTACGGTATATTATGGAACAAGTATAGAATAATTCAACTTATTAAATCTTTACATTTTCTAGGTGCAATGAAGCAAGTTTGAGCTCAGCTGATATCTTAATGTTCGACAACGACAATCGCAGTCCAACGGTAACATCAAGTATACCTTGATGGCGTCATTAACGTTTTATTCAAGGGTTAAGAAAACTTTATTGATTTGAAGTTGGTAATTTTGTTGCATAATTGTCACAGATAAAAGAACTTCTCTGCGCTCTTTCATCATTCAAGTCAAATCAATGAACTCTTGAGTAGGAAGTCCTTCTCTTCGTTTCTGTTCACGCACCTTCGCCATTTCACTCAACCCACGCCCTGGGATTAGGGTAATGAAGAGAAATGAAACGAACACAAAAATAAAACTACGGTCAAACGTTGAAAATCCTTTAGTGCACAGAACAAGGATCGAAGGCGGAAGTTGTCACATTGAAATAATGCTGGTCGAGATAGTTTTAAGGAGACTAGCGATTTCTTCAGTTACAGCCCTCTAGCGAAGGTTAATGTGTCTCGAGGGAAACTTAAGGGCGTGCTTATTTACCCACGCGAAGGAAATGAAAAACCCTCGAAAATGTTACTCGGAAACAATTGAATTTCGTCGGGATAGAAAATAATTTATTATGACGAACCATATTTCGTTTTACCGGGTATCTTTTGCTGTATGAGACCAAGAACGGTAAATTTCAAATTTCTAGAGAAATTAAGACAGAGGACCAGTTTTTCGGGTAAATATTCCAAAAGTCTATCATTTACGTCTATACGAGGGCAGAACTTACGGCCTACCTCATATTCTGAGTGCTAAGCAGATACTTAATAAGTGCATGTCGTCTACAACTTTTTCTAGTGATTCTTCACCGAACGTTTTTGGAAGAAGAAAGAAGAAAAAAGACAAGGAGAAAAGGTTCGCTAAAGGCGCGACGCCGTTGTACTGCATTAATTTTCGAAGCGTTATTTTGAAGGATTTTTTCCTCGCCTCTCTACAGCTCTCGTCCGTTGTTTGTTCCGTCACATATTTCCTTTCATTTCTTCTCTTCTTTTGTTCTTTCATGATAGTTTTGTTCTGTATCTTTGGGATTTTTTTTCTCCTCTCTCCTTTTCTATTTTTCGTTCTTTCTCTTCTCTCGCGAGTAATCTTCGTTCACGAACACGCGTAAGCCATATAATAACTCGTCAAGAAAAAAAAAAAAAAAAAAAAGTAGGCCTACGACTCACTACTATCGATCCTCAAATCTCTTTAGAGAAAACCATGTTGTCGTCACTGCCTGATACAATAGATAATAATAAGGACGGTGATGCGGAGTGTAAAAAAAAACTTCTCTAAAACAGAATGTGCCGAAGGAGTAAAATGCACTTTCGTCGTCGTCGTCATTTCAGACAGAAAATGGCCTGGATTATTCTTTTCATTTTATTCTTCAACGCCGATTAAACAATAGCGCAGCAATATACTCTACTGTAGTACACACTACACTACGCATCTGCATTTTGTGTTCTGTACGATTCACGCGTTGCGTGTGTCAATAAATTGTTTTTCACGTAATACCTAGCATTAAAACGATATTTTTTCCTCTCGAGAAAGGTTAATTATGAAGACACCGCGTGAGCTAGTTGTCTGTGGAATTCGCTGACGTTCTCCTTACTGTCGCTGGTACACCCAAGCATTCATTAAGCATCATCTACTACAGTACTAAAGCACCAACATCGACTAATTTTTTTATTAACGAAGAAATTCTCGGCCGAATGCAACAACGCGTTCGCGAACTTTTTTATCCCAATAAAAATGCGCTTCATCAAAATTATAAACGTCTTCTTAGGTGTATCGTCGATTACCATCGTTAACGTAATAAAAAAATAAACCCGAGTAATTTACTCCCGCCTCCTTTCGTCCAACCCCGTTCTCGTATCATTGAATTACCTCACGTAGCATGTTCGCTAATATTATCAATTTATTTTCAGACTATAGGATGATATCAATGACACGGGGAGACGAGTAATTCGATTTTGAGCGACGCACACATACCGACAAATGAGTTTACCTCATTGCAGAAAATGGATAAGGCTGCGGAAGGTGTATCAATTGTCTGAAATAACAGAAAAATCGAAACCGATCGAGAGACCTCCTCTTACTAGCGTCCAGCCCCGCTCTCATAATCGAATTGTCTCGGATTTTACGTTCACTAATCAATTTATGTTAGGAATATGATGATACCAAAGATATGAAAAGATGAGCTATTAGATTTTGAGCGAATTATACCCAACAAGAAACAATAAATAATTACACCTCGATATCGACATCCGACGTCAAATCGAACTTCATGATGACCAAAAGTAAACTCAAAATCGGCTTATAGGTCTTCTGTCGAATGAACTCCGCCTCATCAACTGCATATCGGCCAAAATTGACTACAATTTCGATACAAATTCGATATTTTACCATTTCTGTACTTCATCACATACGATTACATGTTGAAATTTTGACAAAGATTGTTATCGTCTGTCAAATGATGCTTTGACACTTTTACCCCTCGCATTTGAAAGTACAGGACACAGATTGCAGACAAATGACAAAACACTAATAGACATGCTTTTCACGACCTCTGCGAGTGACAAAGTCACCAAAAGAACTGATTTGGGGAAAGGAGGGAAGGAGATAAAGTCAAAGTTTGAAGTGAGGATTGCTCGACAGCAATATGAGGTCAATTTGAAGTCGACCTACATACATTCCCAGATCGGGACAGTTCGACTGCTAATCGACGCCATAAAACAGTTGATTTCAAGTTGATCAAAAATTTAAAAAGGATAACTCAAAATCTACTCGAAATCAACGCTACCAATGAGTTGAAATGAAGTTGACATCATTTGGTCTCGTATCGACCTCTTACGAACGTCGGCATATACGAGGTCAATTCGATCAAGACTTGGAAACGAGCCAATTTTACTCAGATCGACGTGGTTCATTGGGAGAAGGAGATGGGTGATATTTTCTTCTGGCTTTAAGTCATTTTAAATATCAGTCTTTCTTTTCGATTTGCCCCCGTTCCGGGCTCCTCCCGTTTGGAGGGCTCTGCTCAAATCTATGGATATGGTGTACTGATGATAAACAGAAACCAAAAGAATCTAAGTCCCCCTCGATTTAAGGCAACAAAAGAAAGTCAACGATCAAATATTCCTCTTGAGCCCAACAATCAGTACGCGCTGCGTAAAATTACCTATGTGTATAATCAACCTGAATTTGGGTCATTCCTTGGAATCTGGTTCTTTCTTGGGCGACAAGTTCATAGACCTCTTGGAGGTAGCCGGGCACCCTTTTGCGGGATACGTTGTTTACTGAAACCGCTACGTCGACGATATCTTCGGTACGGTCTGGAGATTGCTTCGCACGAGTTTTTTACTCTAGCGTGAAATTTACGATAGTGACAAGAATCCTACTACTTTTGTATCATCCTTTGATAGACACAGGCAACCTACTTCCTCGGATTTATACGTTGACTCTTCCTCCTGTTGGCATATAATCCAGGCCCCTTACTTTGCCATGATACACCGTCTAGTGTCCTTCCCTCTTGAGCATGCGTCCTTCATCAGTGAATTGAATACCGTACAAGTCCTTACCATCCGAAATGGCTTACATCATGATATTGAAAACTTAGTCCAAGAGAAACTTTTGTCCACGAACCGCAACAAGCTGGCCCCTGTCCTTAGATCTACTTTTCCTTACTCTCAAAGGACAAAACGATCCCGTCACCTCCTTAGCGAATTGGTTCAAGTTCTCTAACTGAACAAATTCAAGGCCCGCTTTCTAGAAACTTCTAACTTTAGGATGCCAGCTGGGCTCTCCCCCTCGTTTGAGGGAATACCATGTCTTGTTCAAACCGCTGGGCACTTTATCCAAAGGACACTGTTGAAGGCTTTCCGGTGCTATTCCAATATGCGGTCGTAATAATGCAGTCTACCTCAGTGAATAAAGCAGTCTACCTGTCATTCAATTCTTCACAATGCTCCTACGTGAATTTTATGAAATTGCGGGGACAGACGAAAAGGCTGTGACATTTCTTCGAGATTACGAGCTTTCAGGCCGGGAGGACAACGTGCCACCTTGTTCGAAGTGTAGCGGAGAAATGGTGACATCTAGGAAACGTGATCGGGGCGGTGCATTTCGGCCTGTCTCACGGTGTCGTAAAAAGAGATGCTAGACAGTTCGTTCAATAAGAACAAATAATAATCCTTCGGGCAAATTGTAAGCTGAAGTTGACTCAAATCTTAGAACTGGCTCAATTTTTTGTGATGGACTTTCCAATCGCAACAACGGAGACTCCGACTGATAGGTCACACAGCACGATTGTCGACTGGTTCAATATGTGTCGGGAGGTGTGTTTTGCCAAAGTGCGTGCTCGTCCTCCGATGATTGGGACACATCTTGATCCCATCCAAAAAGATGGAGCGCGTTTTGCAGGAAGGCGGAAGTACCGTCGGGATCGGATGTTAGAAGGTGGGGCTGAAACAGGGATCTGTTGATCGCTATTTTAGGGTTCAAAGACGAGACCGGACTACATCCTAATTTACTGATGCAGTTTGAGGTAGACCGCATATTAAACTCTCAGTCAGGTAGAGCGCATACTGGAATGACATTTGATTGTAAATATCAAGTAGACCGCATATTGGAATAGCACCGGCTTTCCTATACGACTTAGTGAAGATGCAGTTATTTCGACCCCAAGCAAGCTGGGAAAAAAGAAGTCTACTTTCGCTAAGCACTTGATTGAGGCTGGACACCATTAAATCTCTTGAATATCCAGAAAAGGAGAGCGCTCAGATTTTTAAATTTTCTACCATCTAGGAACTCCATTTTTGATGGACGTCATCCCCAAATATGATCTTATACCGTTGTATTTTGGATTACGACCCCATCGGACTCGAGATGAGGAAAGCAATTTGTCATTTGTAAGCTCCCTTTCCTTCACTAACCTCTGGTATCCACTAAGTACTCCTGTTCCCTCGCTTGAAGGAGAACTACGTGTCTGGGAAGTGTCGATTAACCTGCTGGTAAATCATCGGTCTTGTAAGCTCTTGTTTTCGTTCCTTCCATACAGTTATTCTCTTCATTTCCTGTTGTAGTTTCTCACTTTGCTTTACAGAAAGTACTCGCAGTAACCCAAATACGTCTGCTTATCATGACTCTTTGAGGATTAGGAAGCATTTGGTAAGATCATCTGGTGAATGGTTAAAAAATGAGAAATAATTAAATTAATCTTTAGAGTTCTCGGTATTTGGTGATAGACTTTTGATTTCCCATTGATAGTTCGAAACGTGATGATCATGACACAACGACAATGATGGATATTGCTTAACTTGACAGACAGTCATTTCTGAATCATTCTATCATCACGTACGTGAGAATGACTACAAACCCTGATAACCATGAACATTACTGCGTATCATTTCCAAGATTAGTCCAGAAGATATCGATTTATTATTGGAAAATCAACATTATTCGATGCTCTGTTACCTTCTGTCCTCGCATCCGGTGCACGAAACGAGGAAGGTGGACAACAAATTCAATGGAAAGTAACTCAACGTTCCAATAAGACCCCCGAATTTCTACCATTGTTGGGTAGAATAGGTTCCCCATATATCTAATGTAGATCAATAAAGAACAAATTCTGTCACATACTATTCGATCATCTCCTTTGTTCAACGGCATTCCATACAATTTTATGTGCTGTAGATACTGTAGTGCTTCACAAACTTCCATACTTCTCCATGAACCTACTTTTTGGCGTCAAATTTATTCCACTGCTTGCGTATTCACTTTGTGCTTCACAAAAATCTCGGAATATCATCTTCTAATTCGCAATGATTATGAGACACCTGCACCATGTGTCAACTTTACAATAAGAAATTGCATTTCATCAAAATTACGAGGCGTTTTCCCAGGTACCGTCGATTACCGTCGTTATCATTCAACTTGTGTAATTCTCCTTCTCCTCTCCCTTTCCTTCAACTCTGTTTTTATCATTGAATGAATTACCTCACGTTGCGTTGTATGCTCATTAAAATTATCAATTTATTTTCAAGAATAAGATATCAAATACACAGAAAGATATCGGTAGTTTGGTTTCGAGCGACGCGTGCATACATCGAATAAGCTCATCTATCTTAATTCTGTAAACGAAATACATAATCGGATTTCCCGTTGAAGCCGTGCATGATGGCGGTATTCAGGTAAATTTCTGGGACTGGAATATTTTTTCATCTTCATTCAATTAGAGCTATACAACCTCGAAATATTTTCAAAGAGCACGCTGACATCACCCTCAATTCGCTTGCACATCATCCCTCTAATATCTGTAATCTATTTTCTCAAGACTAACAAATCTCAGATGATTCGAAAACCAGGCCAGCCAACACTGAGCATGAAAAAAAAATTGTGAAATAGTGACTTGGAAAAAGAAAAAAAAAAGGTGACCAACTAGTGAATTGGAGAGGACGAAAAAGTGACCGAATAAGGACTTCAAAGAATGACTCGAAGTGATTTAGTTCATACTATATCACACCTATCACGAACATCAGCAATATTAGTAATTGAATACAGAATTCGAAAAAGAAGATAGCCGAACGCAATAACGGTCGTTAGCCAATTCCAGGTTGACTGACGCAGCTCGATAAATATTTTTTATTTCTGGATTGCAGTTTTCTGATAGTTGTCCTCTAATGAATAATTATGGAGACAGCGGTAAAAGACAACGGAGGTACAAGGGATGTGATCACCATGGTACAGCAGAGCACTCGATAGTAGCTCATTCAACTGCAGACCAATCATCAGTTCGACCAAGAAGGATGACACAGACCTACTCGTCTTCCTTGACTAATAATCATCTAAGCTAAAGACTTACTGAAAAAAAGAGCAAAAACAGCCTTGGACATCGGAAATCATTACCACGTCATGGAGATTGAGGTAGACCGGAAAAAAACGCTCACGGGTTCTTTCACATGGGTGGCAGGGAATCTGTTTTATGGGGCACGTGAGATCTGAAAAATGTAGATTGTGACGTCACAAGGCTGACCTATGACGTCAATAAATTGTGAAGTCACTGGCCCGAACAATGGAGCTATATATAATAAGAGGAAACTTGAAAAAAAAACTCATCTAAGACGTCATCAGATTGTGACGTCACAATGCTGACCTATGACACGCCCCGTCCCAAGCTATATATATGATAGAAGGGGGACTTGGAAAATTGTTGAGCTCCGAGCTTTGCCGACCGGCTGGAAGTCGGACGTTTTGTCCGAAAACTATCCCGATAAAACAGGTTCCCTGATCTTTTTCTTCACCAACGAAATGGGATAGCATTGGGTGACTTGAGTCGCGAATGACACCTTATTGTTTCAACTCAAATTTGCTCTTTCATCGACTCTTTTTCAGCTAGCCTATGAAGGTCGATAAAATAGATATGCTACGGGCAATCCTCTGAACCCAAGACTTGACTCGCTCAATGTAGTTACAAAAAGATTACGATACTCAGATAAATTTCTAGGAATTTTTCCTTCCCAGAAAAACATTGAAACATGGGTGTGTCTTTCTTCTCTTGCCAATGCATTATTTTAATCCGCTAAATAGGAGGTGGTGGTCCTCTTCGTCTTTTTCCTCTTAAACCATAGTGGAAGGAGTTCGAAGAGGACGGAGAAGCAGCTTTGTAGAATGGGGGGGTACGTTAAACCCACGGGGCGAAAAGACGGTTCATTATTGACCACGGATCACCGCGAGCTCAAATGTACCTTCTGGCGCTAGCTTGAGAAGCGTAACAATCAATTTTTTCACGCTTTTCCTAGTGAACTTGAGCGCAATCCACCCTCTAAATACTTGGTAAGAGAGGAAGAAAAATGATATTTTTTTCGGGCGAGCAGCAAACTCAAGTTCGTCGAGAGATGAATGTCGTTTTCAGTAATGATTTTTTGGACTTGGGTCAGTAGTGACAAATAATGACCTCTCAGTAGCCCTGGTACACCCAAAACTCGTCTCTCATCACCACCATTTTCAGGAAAAAGGAAAGAGAAGCCTGACAGACCAAACGATTCTGCTACCGATAATTAATTCAATAGTGTCATAAGTTTTCAACCTTGGTACTTTGTGTTAAGTGTTTATCATCAATAAGTCGACAAAACGCAAGACAATGCCTGCTCAAATGCAGCCCTTTGATCAGATCGACGACACGTTTAGTCGGCCATGAGCAAGAGGTCACACTTTCCATCCATCCCCTTTCCACCAGCGTGCTGCATTTCTCTTGCGAATTTCAAAACTCCCTTATTCAGAAAAGAATTACCCACAACTAAACTTATTGTTATTAAATAAGAAATAATTCAAAAAAGTAACCAATCAAGACCAAGCAAGAGGACAAGGCCAACACTAGTCCTGAATAATGCAAATGAGGAATGAATTGGAGCAAACACTCACTAAACAGCTGAAGAACACATATCAAATATAAACGACGACGACCAACTTTGTCTCTCTAAAACCCAAAATATTCTAAAACCCAAATAATTGATGAAAAAGGTAACAGTGAAATACAATTTCGAAGGATACACATGCTAGAATTTTCTATTTATTTGTACTTCATTTTTTTGTAATCAATTATTCATGCTCACTCTGAAGCAATGTAAGGCTGGAAACAATTATACGCACCACTGAAAGTATTTTCATAGAAGAAATTGCTGGAAATCCTGAGATTAATTGTAATTTAAGAGTATACATAATTTATAAAGAAAAAAATAAAATCGAAATTATGTAAACGTTTTTCTTCGTAACTCGAATAAACGTTTATCCGTCCCCTTCCTCCGATCCCTTGAATTACCCGTTGAATGCTTACTAATACTACATCAATTTATTTTCAGAGAACGATTATATCGAAAGACACGAGAGGACGGGCAATCCAATTCCGCGCTTCTGGACGTGGGTATGTGTACGGATATATGTGTACCTCTTTTACGAGAAAAATAATGAGGCTGTAGAGAATGCATCTAAAGCTTGTCACTTGATTATAGTAACGTTCTTCCTGGACTTCATTCTTCCACCATATATACGGCTGACAATAAGAAGAATCTACATAATTTCTCGTAAGTTCTACAGCATAATGATTCGTATGTATACATACGGGTTATGGGGAAATCTATGGACGGGACAGAAAGAGACAGAAAATAGCTTAAAATCATACAGTATACGCGCGTAATCATGAAAAGAAAATTCGTTTTGACTAATTTCAGTGCATATAGTCGCGTCAGAAAATTACACGAGCACGAGGCTATCGTACATGCAGCTCTAACAGGACTGATAATTACGCCACATTAGTGCAATTTTCATGGCTCATTAAATACGGTATATCCGGATAAAAATTATCATAGTTTCGGCGTTTCTCGCTTTCGGTTATGGTGCTACGTTAAATTATTATACCAACAAAAAAATATCAACTTAAAAATTTGATTTTTATTATGCAATACGTGAACGTTATCCGGTACCCGATTGGCAGCGCACGGTACGCTCATATACTGTATATTATATCACAATCTTGAGAGTCACACGAAAACGAAACAGTGAATACGCTTCGGCATCAGCTAAATTTTATTTCTAATTTTGAAATTTCGTACTGAATTCAGGACGTTATGCCGTAAAACAACAATTCCGACACTGTATTGCTCTCGCAATCTCTGTAATAAGGCAATGAGGGAAACGAGGGAAAAGTATATTCTATACCCGACAGCAGCTTCGCGCGAATGTTCCCCCGTGACATCGTAGTAGAGATAGGACTTACGCGATGTAAGCGCACTTCCACAGTCATTCGCCTTGCTGCTTGTAGACTATATTTTCAGACTTCGCCTTTTCGTTTGTCGACTTGATCTAATTTTGCACGATTTAATAAAAGACAACTTTACTTTACAAGGGTAAAGATCGAAAATAAAGAGAAGAAGAAGGACAGAAAATTTGCGAAATATTATAAAGTAGTGAGAAGTTGGCGAGAAAGGAGTGAGAGATTCTAACTACACAATTTTAATTTTGGATTCCTTGGCCCAAAAGAAAAAAAAAAGGAAGAAGAAAATGGGAAAAATGACAACTTTTTAATCAAGAGAAACTTGTTGATGTAAATAAACAGCATTATAAAAAGTATACAAAGTAAATATCCACTTTCCCAAATCCTCCCCCCTTTTTTCTCTCTTCAAGGATCAACATTTCACAAAATTATGGCTATTCTTGATACTATAATTTTGGAATCTAAAAGAGCAGTGCGGTATTTGTTGTACCAAAGAAACGTGTATACTTACACAATCTCTCTAGAAGTAGCAGGACAAAGATTATGTTTCACGTCCAAGTCCAACCCTCCATTATCGGAATTTTTGCAGATGGAGACCCCACCTCCCTTCCCCACGTAAGCCTAATGAAAAACCCTGGTGTCGTGCACCTGACCTCGAATGATGTTCTTACAAGCCTCGTATATTTGTTTGGAAGCGTACTTTTAATGTTCCATACCTCTCTCCTAGGACATCCACAAACTTGGTCAGGTTCGTGGAAAAGTTTTCCGATCACATAAAACGTCTAAACATCAATCCGGCTTCATCAAATACAAGGAAATCCCTGCGAAATCTAGAGCTTTGACTCGTTCATACGTCGTGGGTGTCGATGGGCCTGTATCCTTTTCCACTATGTAAAGAGATATAAGAGGTTATCGAGCAATTATCGATCAAATAACTTCTAATTCATCAACAATTTCTTTTCCGCAAAATATAGTGGGTTTACTCGCCATCAATTTGCTACAATATCATCAGAATGATGAAAATTACGATAATTACTCCTTCAATTAACACAAAAGCTCAAAATCACCCCATCAGAACCATACAACCTTCCAATTTTACTGACTGATCTACAATCAACTATCCAAGAAAGTCTTATAAACGCATCTTCCTGACATAATGATATTCACGCTTCTATACTTCACTCAACTATGTTAACCATGTACCATCAATCATTATTTAACTCAATCTTACTTCAAGAAACATATCAAATATTCTTGCCTGTATCCCTCGTTCAAATCCGTCAAAAAACTCGTGAATTTTATATTTTTAGTCCTCTTTCCCTTCCATACATGTATATATTATGTATCCGTACAGCTCGAGGCTCGAAATTTTACGAAATCCCCTTCTTAATCTAGACCAGCGGTCCTCAACGGGTCAATCGCGATTGACCAGTCGATCGCCAAGAATTTTTAGTCGACTGCTAGCGTTCTAGAGCAATTGTCAAAAAAAAAAAGTCAAGGTGTCAAATTCTTGATAAAGATTAAATCACATTGAAAGTATGTCTACTTGTATTCTACATCTTTTCATTTAACAGAAAATTTACGAGTACCATTCTAATTTCCATCATTTTTGTATTACAATTTTTAATAAATTATACTATGTTTCCTCCTCCTCCTTTTGTTTTTGTCGATCGTGGAACATTTGAAATTTTGAAAGTTGATTGTGACTTAAAAAAGTTGAGTATCTAGACTGCACATCATGGTGTTAAAATTTCACCCTTCCTCTGATATACGACTCAAGGGTCGAGTTTGTTAAGCCCCCTCTCTTGATATATTTGTATAGCTCAATTACCGGAATTTTTCTATGCCTCTATGTTAGATCAAAATTCGTGCCTCTCTCGGAGTATAGTTTACTGGAAAGACAGCCAACATTTTCTCCAATCAATACCCCGCCCCTCCCTCCCCTCATAAACAACAATCAGTTTTACACAGACCAGCAGTAATCGATGTACAAATCATTTCTTAGCCAATATAAATTCTCTTTTTTAATTGACGATTTTTCTTCATCCTACTGCAAATGTTCGACTTGACCGAGGTCGTCTCGAAACGCTGTATCTTTACCTCCCAAAACTTGTTTATCTATGAAGCAACCCCAGAACAATTTACACATTTACTGCTGTAAGCGCCAAATGATAAGTTTATGCTTTGCTTTTCAAAAATCAAAAAATTGGCTCGTACAATGTTAGTCTCTTGAGATAGTCGTGAAAATAAATAATTGAAAATGAAACACAGATTCGTCCCCACAGAGTTGATTAGATGTTAAAATGAAAACAGATTTTTCCACACTGAATTCATCCAATTTTATTTGCGTAACACTTTGACTACAAACACACAAAAGAGGTAGACTTTTACAATTAACGTTCTTCATTCACAAATTATTATTCTAATTAATGATCGACGTGAATTGCTTCTATAGTGATTATATGTCAATATGCAAACGAATAATTAACTTCGCGCACATAGAATCCTACGAAATTCCATCTTGCCTATCCTTAACTGGCTATCATACTGAGGATTCCGAATAACCTCCTCCAAATCATGTGTTGTGATTTTCGACAAAAAACGAGTTAACATCACATTTCGTTCCCTCCTCTTCAACTCAACCCCTATCGCATTATAACGACACAGTAGAAGTCCTCGGCTTCACAAACTCATGGCTACCGCATATATTAAACAAATTAAAGCTAAAAACCTCGAAGCTTGAAACATCCCGTCCTTCCACTGATTGCGACCGTAATCTTCTATTTCCTCTGTATCATACCCTAATGATCCGATCTATCCTAGATGAAGAACTCGAACCCTCATCACATCTGCCACTTTCAGACACAGTTCAAAATTCCGTCATTCGCAAATGCACGGGCGCTTTTCGCGTCTAGCCGCCGAATCAGGTTATCCACTTCTGCACTTTCATCAACTCTACTTAACTGCCAGTCTCCTCACTCCTGTCTTCCCAGTTCACAACATTCTCTTTAATTCCACTCAAATCGTCCCACTTATCGCAATACTTTCAACAACATACTCTACTTCCTCGCCCATTCCCTTCACAAAAAAAAAAAATCACTTTCATTTCCTAATACCTGTATTTCACCCATACAAACTGTATCAAGTACGCAAATAATCTTCCAACCCCGCAATTTACCACTCCCTCTTTCTAGAAATACTTGACTCTTTTCCCAACACTACCTTCTGTTTAACAGATGGATCGAAAACCAAGTCGGTTTTGCGTTTTCAATCGGTAACAACATCTTTTCTAGTCGACAACGTATTTCCGTATCAAGTCGAAGCCATCTTTCAATGCTTAGAAACAATATTGACCGTCCCTTTCCCACCAAACAGCGCTTTTCTGAACGCCACCGACTCCTTATCCGCCTTAATGGCACACTCTACACGCCCCATCCATTCTCTCCTCATAACTCTATCATCAGTTCATTACGACATAACTTTCATCTGAGTCACAAGCCATGCGGGGATCCACAGTAATGAAAAGGCCATCTTCTTTACACTAAAAAGGATCTCACCCACACCATCCACCTTGAAATGACGGACGAATGGATCACACTCTGGCAAAATCAAATCTCATCAAAGAAATTAACCACATCAAGACCATTACCATTCGTGTGGCCTTCATCGCACCAAGAATCCCACCGTCAAGAAATCTGCTTTATAGACGTCTCCGATTGGTCTTATGTGACTCACATACTCACCTTTTTTCCAAACTCTTATCGCTTTCATGCGAACATTGGAGCCCCAAATCCCCCCTTAAAGTCTCCCACATTTTCGCATGTCCCTCTTTAGCTTTACTCCGCCACCCCCCAAATTCTGCCACCTGTCGAAACAACTATCGCCGATGACCTCCCATCCAACCACATCATCACCTCTTATCTAAAAGCAGCAAATTACATCCAACACATCTAAAATCGATTCACCACCAAGCTCAAAACCCGAGTGCAGTTTTAAGAGCTTGTAAAATGGAATAATAAGAAAAAACATACACTCCTATAATCCGATAACATTTTTTCGCTAATATTTAAAAGCTAAAAAAGATAATTAGCGCGCATGGAATAATTTTCTAGGATCTGATCTTCTGGGACGCGCGGAAGAGTGGAGAAAATTCGAGTTTTGGAACATTCCAAATTGAAATTCTGCATATTAAATGAATATCATCTCTAAATGCATTTCATCTCGACATTATTATGTTTTCTAAAAATACATTAAAATCGTCAATTGTGACGAGCGTTACGGAAAATAAACATACAGTCAAGAGAATCTTTTCAATTGCAGTGCAGTGATGAATAACTTAATTTACATTGTAAAGAAGTCGTAATTTAATTTAGTTATCTTGCAACAAACTGAAAATGACATTCATAACGATTCTGGTATACTAAATGTCAAGTTGAAACGTAGACGGTTTCTTCCCCGCATCTACAACAGTACACCGAGGAAACAGCCGCAATTGCATAGAAAATGGAAGAGCTACTATTTCTGCAAATTATTTCAACTAACGGCTTTAGGATTACTACAGGCGTGAATTTTGCTGTTTTTGACCGCAACATTTCTAGGTATTGAGCGAAAACTTCGGAGAATCCCTTTTCTTGACAGACATTGGAAAATTCTAAAATATCCCTCAGCTTATCTCGAAGCACAAAATGCAAAATCGTGCCCCATATCAGTCTGTGCTGATGTGTCATTCTGTTTCCATTCCGAGAACGTACATCAAGTTTTTCTTTTCGTGTAATTTCATAATATGTAAATCTATTGAACAAGATACAAATCTCGTCAAATCTCTCTTGATGCAATGGAAGAGACTCGAAAGAAACCATCAAGATCGCCGCAGAGGAAAGCTGCAGTAAAACCGAGCGCGTGTGCTTTCCGCAGCATATCATCCGTCTCTGATAACCTACCAGTTTACTGAAATTTTTTGAAGCGTTTTAGCCTTCGTGAATGTAAACGGCCTTGCATTCTTCGTAGCTGCATCTGAACGAGTCTCGTATGCGTCATAAATTAGTTGACATTGGGGCACACGTGATGGAACTGAACAACGTCGTGCAACAACACTTCGTTTTCATCATAGACAAGAATAAAATTTATTAATCACTCGCACGAGGAAAGATAACCGAAGGACCGTAATCAAAAAGTAGAGAAAAAGGCGAAACAGTGCACAATAATGGGAGTCGGGACAATGCCGGCGCAGGAGTGGGGGTCCGTAACACGAGGAAAAGTTTCACATCGCGTTTAGAACATTCTATATACGTAACGCGGAGAAAATCTAATTTTCAACTACAGCGCTGACTCTACTAAAGTCTCCTCGCTAAAATCCACAGATGTTGTATATTAAATCGAAAACAAAAGATGACCGTATACAGTAATTTCGATCGGTGATACATTATTTCAATTTTTCAAAACTTTCATTTCGTTAAGGAAAAGTTGCAAAAATTTCTGGTCTTTTCTATTTTCCTCTCACCCACACACCAGCACACGCACAAATGACTCCTCCTTTTTAGCTACACAAGATAAAATTTTCTTTCCAATTACACAGCGAGCGCACGGCGTATTTTCTAAATAAATTTTGAACGTTCGTCGTGCCGATTCCATCGATAACATGAAATACTTGTAGACTCAATGTAACTTTCATGATGCAATACACTTGTCCCGAGGTCGAATATTTTTAAGAGATGTCACGCCCCCGAGCCCCTGAGAATTCACTCCCATCAGTATGTTACATGAAATTATACCTCTGCATCACACTCGTCTGATGGAATTTTCATCATACGTCGAAATGTGTAATCTACGTAAAAAAACGATACGCGACGTGTATGGTATAATCAAAAGTTATGCGACTAATGACAAGACGTCTATTTCTCGGGTAATTCACAAAAATAGGAGTCATGTACGACAGCATCGAAGTTTGAAAGTCGTGGGAACACGATAGAGGTGAGAAAACCGCAACTTCGTGGTCTAGATTGATGGCGGTTGAAATATTATACCAAATTTAGCTATTACGTAATCATCTGTTTAGGACATTTCAGTTCAATTCTCGTAATTAAGAGTAAGGCCTGCAAACGTTGCTGATACTAGCCAACGGTGCATAGGATCCTGATATTTTGTTTTTCATAAAACAATACACATAAATTGATTCTCTTCCTTTACGTCCTCGGGCGCTTAAGATATAGTTTAACATCATCCTGCCTTATCTGTGTCCCTGGTATTAGAACGTATACGTTTTGAAATCATTCAATATCACGTATAAAGAAGAGCTGTATTCAATTTTATTCAATAATTGAATAAAAGCTTTTATTAAATCGTCGAATACGAACGTCAACAGCAATATATTTTTCTCAGTCTCCTTGACTCCAAAATTCGACATCGATCAAATCTCTAAAATAGTGAACAAGAGAGCTTTCACGGTAACAACAAAAAGATCAAATTTTAGAGCTGGGTACGTTCGCCTCAGAAATGACCTACATTTATTTGTTCGGCCTACTTTATATGAGTCCGTAGTACAGCGAAGTCACAACGTTGGATTCTAGAAATGGGGGCTGCACATGGATGCTTCTGGGGAAAACCGAGGAAAATTTGAACTTTTTTTCAATTCTTACGAGACTAAGAACGGGTTTTCGGAAAAAATGAAGAGAAGATGATTGGAAAAGCCAACGATTTTCTATTTCAGCATTCTTTTGTGTCTAGGGCGAAAAAACCATGACGAAAAATTGTCTGGGATTTTTGACGGTGTTCTATTTGTGGGAAAACTG
The DNA here is from genome assembly GCA_035079385.1 of Aspidiotus rigidus. Lineage (NCBI taxonomy): Eukaryota > Metazoa > Arthropoda > Insecta > Hemiptera > Diaspididae > Aspidiotus > Aspidiotus rigidus. Next base: position 10,436,626 of record JAVHKY010000004.1, on the reverse strand, counting down.
TCACAAAAACCGTATCACGCTTGATGACGTCACTAGTGACAACTTCAAAAAGGTTCTCTGCCTCCACTTTACTAAGCCCAACATACAGTATACTTGGACGTGAGTGTTGAAATCGAATTTTCAAAATTTGGTGACGATGCGGTCACTTGATAATCTTGATAAATCATATGATTATGGCACAAAAACTATTGGCTATCAACAAAATATCGTTGACTCTTAATTACCAAACAATCATTATGTCACGCCTAGCTGTTTTAATTCAAATAAACTCCTACTCATATGTGTCTGATTTTCTCTAGAGAAAAACCCATTTTTTACTCTCGTTCGTGGAACGCCCTTTCATTCAACAGACAGTGCATTAGACGCTTTATATCAGTGGCGTAGCCAGAAAATTTTTCCGAGGAGCGAGTTTCGGGGAAAAAGTGAGAAAAGAAATGTTACAAAAAAATTTGGGAAACTATTCAGAATATCTGGAGAGGATCGTATCCTCTACCCCCCCCCCCCCACCAGCACGCCACTTCTTTATATACTGTATGCTCCAGCCCGCTGTACTAGGATTTCTTTATATTAAAACAAACATGCATCAGTAATCTTGACCTACTTCAGGGTCTTCAGAAAATTTTGGCCTTTACTACTTTGCATTATACTCGTACTAGACCTAACGTGTTATAATATGTTAAGTGCTTCATATATACTTCATGTTAGGCTACCATATGAGGCTTTCTCTATACTGAAGATCTAGCATAGGGTATACTAGATCTTCGCTGCTTCATAAGTTGTCCTATATAACTAGGCTTACTTAACCCAATATGCTCATGTGTAGTACACTAGAGCTTGAGAAAGACAAAGTGGATGACGTCATGCTCTACTAGACTGTTCAGACCAGAGTTTTGATGATAAAAATTTCAGCTTCGGCTTTCGGCTTGAACTTACGATCTTGAAAAAGTCAATTGAGCTGATTTTTGGCTCAAAATAATTCAGCCAATTTTCAATTCATAAAATGTTATGAAGAAATGCGAGTCCAGAAAGAACGATCAAGAGAATCGGGGCTTCGTCATATTTACAAAAGATGACTATTCTCCAGTTTGTGTTAATAATCTCTCTAGGATGACGGCACTACAGGCTTCTATGCAGAACGGCTGAACAGCTGAACTAAACCAGAACCTGTCTTTCTCAATTCTTTGGAAGAGTCAGTTTGGCCCAAAACGTGGAGCAGTTGAACTTCAAATGTAAAAACTCTAGCAGTGCATTTTCCTATTTTGCCGAAATGAGGCAAGGTAGAGAAAAAAACTGAAAAAATATTGTTCATTTTGGCTTAGAAAGAAAGAAAGAGAAGATAAGTAAGTAAATAAAATGAATAAATAAACAAATAAATAAATAAATAAAATCAATAGATAAATAAAATAAATAAATAAATTAATTAAATAAATAAATAAATAAATAAAATATATAAAATAAATGTGAGGCGATCCGAGAAACCATTCCTAAACTCTGCTTCATTTTTTTTTTTTTTTTTTTGCATTTTCAAATAGGGGATAGTTTTTTGAATCTACAAAAAATTTTCCACATGAGTTGAAAATTCTCTGAGACATGATTTTTTGAAGTTACAACTTTCAAAAAGTGAATTCTCAAAAAATTAAAAAAAAGTTAGGCACTGACAGTTTGTGACTGAAAAAAAATTAGGAGCGAGTTTAGGTATGGTTTCTCAGATCGCTTCACAAATAAAATAAAAAAATGAATCTAAGTCCCCTCTTATCATTCCCCTCCTATCATATTTATAGATCAAGAAAAGAACCAAAAGTTTTCGAAGTTCATTTTGGGCGAATGTCGGACCGCAAATTTTTCAAAAAAAAAAAAAAAATAGAACTAGTTCCCAGTTAAAAACTCACGGGTTCTTTGACGAAGTTGAATGAGGGGTGGTAAGCATCATGTTTTAGGGGACACGTGGGATCTGAAAAATGAATCACCTATGACGTCATCAAATTGTGATATCACAGGTTTAAACTTTGGAACTATATATGATGAAGGACTTGAACTGTTTGATATCTTTACTGTACCTTTGTTCGAGGGCGAAAATTATTCTGTCACAACTGGTAGCATCAAGCAACTATAAAAGGGCATTGAAAATGATCTTCATTTATTGGGCGGCCATATTTAGTCGTTACGTCATCAATCATCCTTACAGTTCACCATTTAGGCGAGGAAGTGGTACAATTAATGGTGTTATTCTTCGGGTTTGCGAAATAACAGTTATATAACTGGTACAACCAATAACCGAAACAAAAAAAAGTTCGTTAACTGTTTGACCAATAACCGTTTCATTTTAAAAAGTTCGTTGACCGTTTGACCGATAACCGTTTCCCACAAAGGTGAAGTGGTCATAACAGTTATAAGTGACCGTTTCCTTTTCAATTTTTTATTTGTTGGAAAACATGTTTTTTCCCCAAAAAAATACGTTCCTCCCCTAAAAAAACATTTTTCTTCTTTTTTAACCGTTATGACCGAATTATTCGCTAGAATAACGGTTATAAGTTATAACAGTTGATATAACCATTTGAGGAAAATTCTATCTGACCGTTAACCGATAACCGTTATAACCGTTTGAAAAAATTTCATCTAACCGTTAACCAATAACCGTTTAAAAATTCGAAGGTCTTCTGACCGATTCAAATCATTTTGGTCGAAACCCCTAATCTACATCCCTTGATAGCGCAGAGTTTTGTATTTTGCTTTGGCACTTAGTCTAATAGTTTTCTTTCTTATTTTCAAATGTGGATAAACTGTTATCAGTCATTGGAATAGGGAAGTCTGAAGATAAATGACGACGTAACGACTAAATATGGCGGCCCATATCATCCCTGATATTTACGTATAGTTCGACTTCGAGAGCCACTGACTCCACTGAGTATAATGAATTTTAACTCCGCTAGTCCATGTCCCCGTAAAACAGTATAATCCCTTCTAGAACAACTTTACTGATATTCAATCTAACCATCAATCTCAAATCCTTTGAAAAATACAATTAAAATAATAAAGATACATATTTCAGACAAATTACTTATCGTATTCCACTCATGAAAAATAAGGCAAGTTGTACGTTTCAACTGACGCCAAACTCGTTAGAATTCAACTTGCATATGTGCAAAGTACATAAAGGTTTTTGGAGCGCAAACTATTGACTTTTTCTCCTCTTAATTATCGTAGCTTTACCGTCGAGTTCAATTTTTCAATCTGACAATTTTCAATTACGCGTACTTGAAATTTTTATTTATTCAACAGATAAAATTCATACGCCCACTTGAATTCATAAACAACCTAACGAATAACAAAGTGGGAGCAAAGAGAGACCTCTTTTTAGAGAACAGATTATGGCGTCAGATCAATGAACAATGAGACTTGTTTCGCATGACTGTATTGTAAAACGTGTACACCGTATATTTTCATAACATAACACTCAAAGGAAATCAGAATTTCCTCGACGACGTAAACAGCGCAAATTTTAATCATTTTTCACGCTTTATTCGCAGGTATGCAGATTTCAAGTGAGAAATGATCTCTAACTACAAAAATTTGTTCGCACCGCGCAGAATAAACGAAAATTTGAATTTTCAATTTCGTCATCGCACGCATTAGACTGGCATTTCTAGTACACGTGAGCAGTTCAACAGGTCCATATTATAGTCGACATTGACAAGTTAATCTATACAAGAAGACAAATATATAATTTGGTGATAATGCGCGCAGTGAAAGTGTGTATAAATTCAATATCGAGCGAAACGTATATCGTTTCCATTTTAACAATTTGGTACTTGTCCTATATCATCCGTGTGCTAACCGTTCACCGATTTTCGAAGTACGCCCCTACGATGGTAATCCATAATCGTCAACCAGCGCTTCGCGGTAATGAGCCAAATTCGGACTTTTCGTAGAAAACTCCTATAAAAATGTACGACACGATGCGCGATATTGAAAAAATACTTTCAAATACGACTGCGGGCACACACATGTTGCCGTTATCGTTTTCATAAAGATTCTAAAACGGATGTCCGCTATTCATCTCGGCATAGCGTCGCTGTACCACACCGTGCATCAATATTTTGCCGTTTCCTATAGCTCGTGCACAATCTAATCAGCAAAATTAATTCAATCCGACGCTGATAGTCCGGACTTGGGCACACGTATCAAGGGGTTGCTTTGATTTCGTATGATCGATACGACGTATAGTAAAAAAAGCATAAATTTACGCGTATATACTATACGCCGCGAAACGGTCGTCGGCCGTTAAAAAAGTGTTTTACGATTTTTCTCCACAGAAAAACTTTTCTCGATCTGCGGTATGTAAGTTAGTAGGAGTCGGGTATACACGTTCTACTTTCAACGGGTCGTTCGAAAAAATACCATTTCTATTTGGGCGTGGTTCGCAGACCGTTACGTCGCTATAAGGAACAGAAAAATTTTTCTAAATCTATATATATAAAAGACGTAAGCCTTTCTCTAGAATTCGACGACATTCGAAAATCGAGAGACCGAGCGACGTTCGTCGCGTACAGAAATCAACCAAGTTTTCCAACGTTCCCATTTAAAACAATAGAAATTGTGAGTACCGCGCGGAAAAGCTCGACGACTTTCCCGCACTTAATTCAATGTCTCGATACTCACGACATCCGTGAAAATTGTTAGCAAACAACGCGGGCTCCATAAAGCATCTCATTATACGACATTTTCAACGGTCTCCGTGTCTTTCCAATTACGTAATCGAAAATCAAGGCAAAAATGTTCACAGTCTATCGCAACTAAACCTATATATCTATATACACATAAGCGCGCAATCAAAAAAGTTTTAACAAATTCATCTCGATTAAAAGCGTGAGAATTCAATGAAGTATTTTTTTATTCCTTCTTCGTATAAACTTTCCTGACTCGATTATCTTTAGCCATAATGCACGTACTTATTATACGACGAGCAGAAAGCAGCGTTTTTGTCGAATATAAATGCATGGATAAGAAGATAGAGGATAAAATAATTCTTCCACCAAGCACAAACCTATATTACTATTCTTTTCTCTCTTCTTGGTTTCATTTGACGTAAATTCACTTCAAATTATATATATATCAGAAGCGTAAACCCACGACAATTTGGGGTAACTGCCATCCGGGTACACGCATTCAGAAGGGTTGAAGTCGAAAAAAGTGATTTATGAGTTTCGACGGACTCCTCCGCATTAACTCCATAGGTCGAGATAAGGTTATACGATTTTAGATTTATTCTCCACGAACACTGTATTACGACAGAAAAGAGAGAAAGAAAGGCGAAAAAAAATCTCAAGCTCTGTACCTTTTCTGGAATCGCTCTAGATGGACCAGAATAATCGTTCGCGATACCAATATATAGGATTTCATTTTTACTCTCACGCATTCCAACGAGCGTACTTCACTGCAAGCCGTATAACGACTTCTCGAATTTGACGAGCAATTTTTTCTTCAGCGTTTTAAATCGCTCCACTAAAGGACGATTGCACGTTTTATCGATAATATCGTTATCAAAAAACTTCATTCACAATTCTTAATCGCAGCTATGGCGAAGACAACATCGTTTAAGAACCATCCAACAAATAACGATAATAACGTGAACCCATTTTCGAGTGAAGTTCTCTTTCACAGTACGCTAGCTTACTTAATTGGAAACCAGAGTCGGCGATATTTTGGCACATCGTATCATAATGAAGCTACACCAGCTATTGTCGAAAATTTTGTATACACACACCTTCATCAACATTCGGCTACTTCTTCAAAGCAGCTTCGCATCGCACAAAAGAAAAAGTGTAAGCGCCAAAATGAATTGTGGAAGCTCTCATTGTGTTCCCAGCCACGAGTATTTCTCTCCCAAAATTTTCGAGAAATAACGCATTCTTTTATAGAACTCGATTAATTTCGCGAAAACGTCATCAGTCCACTGTTCTCTACCCAGTTGTCGTCGCGTCGCTTTCTATACGCTAATTTAGAAAAGTTCAATATAATATACAACGAAAGAAAATCTGAGAAGATAAAGGAAATATAAATTAAGCGAAGAAGAGACTCTTCATCCCTTTCCTTTTCAACATTTTCTTCACAACGTTCAGAGAGATTTGAAAAGAAATTTGCGTGGCAGGTATATTCGAGAGAGAGGGAGAAAAAAAAAGAACACCATCACCACAATTATAATTTGGGCAAGCAATAATAAAAAGTACAATCATTGTAAGTTCACGATTTCTTGGCACTGATAACACGTGATAATTTTTCCGATATTTATCTTTCATTCGTTCGGAACGACGGTCTCTCCTTGACCTCGTGGGCTACGACAAATTGATTTAGTCTCGCTTTACTATAAAAATTTGGTTCCTTGAAATCGAAATTGGAAAAATAAATCAAATCAAATTTTTAAGCCGTCAATTATGATTAGGTCGGTCTTGAAAACTTCACGACTGATTTAATCAACAATATACTCTCGCACGATCTACTATAATACAGATACGAATGTGATACGAACAATTCATAACAAATTAAGATCTTTTTGGACTTGAGAAGTCATTTTTCAAACCCTTGGTCCAATTATGATAATCAATATTCAAAGTCATCTTTTGCTACCCTATGTAGCAATTATTTCGAATTTCTAGATTATTTTTACGGATGCAAATTTCGAATTTATACTCAGATACATATTTTCACAATAAAACTAAAATTTCGAGGCTCATAAATTCACAAAGAAAAATTAAATTTCTCTCTTTAGGGAAAACAAAAGATCGTGGATATGTCTCGCTTGCTATTTATGATGAAGTCATCAACCTGTCATATTATTCGTCCTTCCCAACCTCAGTGACGTCATGACCTTCCCTAGCATACATATATATCTTTTTTTTTTTTGGGGGGGGGGGGAGAAGGAGTGAGTTCAAGGATGGAAGAATTTAAAGAGATCCCTAAGTTGGTCGTAGTCGTTGTCAACATCTCAACCTTAGGTTGAGGATGTGGACAAAGATGTTCAACCAATTTTTGCACTTCAGGGTCGCCCTATTGATGCCCTGCGGGGGTAGTCATTGATTGAACAGGGACCTTCGACATATCTCTGTGTGGTGTTAGTATGTCTCTTGGTATTCTTGTCACACCATTCAGAGATGCGTTAGTTGCAGCACGTCTGCATAATCAATCAGCAGTTTGAAGTGGAGTACACTACCAGCCACCGTCAACCACAGTTTCATATACAGACCCCTGGCATACATTACCCTCGTTTAACCTAGTATATAACCCACGGCCACGCCTCTAGTATCCAATTATCCGCCTCAACCCACCTGTCCTTAGTTCAGTCTTCTGCAACAGTATTACAAAACCTGCAGCCTCGTTCAACGCTTGAGTCGCGCATCTAGCCTAGTTTAGTCCCTTTTACAGTATCTTACTTTACAACATAAATGACGTCATCTCTCCTAATATAATTTCCTCTAAGACTATACACTTTTGTGACATCATCTTTGCGTTACGGATTTTAAAAATGCCCGAGAGATGGTTTGTCAAATCAACTAAACTTGCAGCCGTGGTCAACCCTTCCCAATCGCCTTAATAATGTTTGGCTTTGGGCTTTTTTTGGAACGTAGTAAACCGGCTCCTTGGCACCGGAGTGTCATAAACCGGTTCCAGTTTAAGTCAATGACATTGGCTTTTGGCGTACTTGAGGCTGAAAGCCGATCCTAGGGAAAAAATCATTAGGTGAGTTAAAACTTGGAAATAACGATCAGAACAACGACTTAGGCTAATCACGACTTGAGTTTAACATCCCTGGGTGCCCCTCCCCCTCAGAAAAAAAAATATATATATATATTCATGTCAAAAAAAGAGATGCTTTAGTAGAATTGCCGAAGATGGGCCAGGGGTTCCGCTGCCTAAATGTTGAATCTGGTTCACGGGCCCGTCTTCGACAATTTTACCGAAGCTTCTAAGCTTCGAATTTTTCAGGCGAAGTAAAAGGGATTTCAAAATTTGATCACGGATAAAAAATCAAGTTTTGAATAACATGAAATTTTAGCTTCAGAAGTACAATGAAAAAAGAAAAAGAAAAAAATTTGAAGTTTCAGGGCCTTGAGCTTCAAATCTAATAGTTCTTCTTTATGACGTCACGTCCTGCTCTAGCTGCCTCCTGTGTAGCCTCATATTTGTAGCTTAAAGGTAGACATTTTTTCCAGCTTTCTTTCCCTCACCATAATCTGGTGCTTCGATACTCGAATTGTTTCAAAGTCCAATTTTCATATACACAGAACTTGAAGCATTTGGTAGCCTTACTATTTGCAGATAAACTCGTTCATAAGTACATACTACGTGCCAGGCCAAGAAACTTTAAAAGGCCAAATCTACCTTATGACGTCACAAGAACGTTGAACTTGGGTGACCAATTCTTAAGGCTAATAAATATTTTATACTAGGCTAGGAAGCTCTGAAATAATTTCAGTCCCTGAGGTACGCTTACCCCCTGACGTCACTAGGAAGTTGAACATTTTGGTAACGCATGACCTTACTTCACCTTTCCATTCCCCGCCGTCAACTCACAGATATCTCCATTTCAGAAAAAAGAGAGAAATATCACAGCTCGTTGATCAAGTTCTATACTCGAATTATGTAATTAAAAATTTATGAAACCAGTTTCATGAACAGAATTTAGGAGAATGAATATCAATTTGAAATTCATCAACCTACAGTCAGCATGACGCAGTCTAGGGGTGGAGAGGGGGCGGTTATATTATCGGAAATATTTCTCGTAAACCTCATATAACTCTCTTTCAAACCTCAGGTTTAACTCGAACATGTATCAAAGCTTGAATTTCTCAGCGTCCTTTCATATTTGTATGTTCTCAATCTCTATGAAAACTTTGACAATATTAACTAAGATTTTTGAAAAGCCAAATATTTCATTCTAAAGAAAGCAAAAACTCACAATTTTTTGTGATTATATTTCTGTTTGTGAATTGAATTTCGGAATCTTTCACATGGCTTTTTTTATGAATATAGGTAGGAGTTCTTACAGGAGTAACCAGTACTCAATATTTATGATCACTGAGTCCTTTCTTTTGAGAAAATTCATTATAAGCAAAAACTAATACATAATTTGTTGAAATAATAGAATACGAGTAAGGAAAATTCCATCGATTAAAAACCTTACTTCAACGTCGCTATAATCAATCCTCTATTGTCGACGAGGGCGTTCCTTAACAACCTTACTCATTTTCGTCAACTTTAAAATGTATGAATTAAAAATGAAGTAATAGGCCACTGCGTTCTTTCTTCCAAGCACCATTTACGTCATGATCATTGAAACTTACCTATGAAACAAAAAACAAAGGACGAAATTATACACCAAAACAATAAATTTTAATTGTTGATAAAAATATTATTAAAAATATTCCACAAACATTATTGAGTATGATAGATATTGAGAATGCCTTTGAGAGCCTTGCTAATATTATGGATTAAATGCACACAAATAAGGGGGGTACACTGGATTTGAAGACTTTATAAAAAGAATATGACATTTTTGGCATATGAGGCAATAATATCTACTGGACGTCGTTTTCCATCCGATCAAAAGCTCTTTTGTCTGCATCTTTTCTCTGTAAGTCGGTTCAAAATTTTACGAACAAGGTAAAGTCGTATCTACCTCTTGCTCAACATTATGAGGCTCCCATGAAAGTGACTTTTATGGGGTACAGTCAATGTTTGTGGTGTCTCGAATAAATTAGACTTAATTTCACAACTCAAGGCAAAAGATCGGTACGAACATATTTAGTAAAGAGGAAGAAGAAGCCTAAAATAGGATTAAAACAACTAGTGAGTATGCGAGTTCCCTGGCTACCGAACTACTGCTCCCCAACTCGAGGCCCAGTGTAGAAAATATAGAAAGTGTGGATATCGAAAGAAAAATATCGATTTGAAATACTGTACATAAAAGAAGTCTAGTCAAAACATTTTGTTTTGATTTATTGGTAGTCAGTTAGGTGCGGTAGTAGTCAATTGACAAGAGTTGTTGGGAAATCTGATGTTGTCATGAGTTGAATGGGATTCAGTGACGAGTCAATTGGTAAGAGTCGATGGGTGTAATTTAGCAAACGTGAATTGAGAGTCAATTAGGTGTGGTAATGGTCAATTGGAAAGAATTGTTTGAGAGTTCGTTGGTCAGAGCCAAATGGGAGTCAAATCAATTGGCGGGAGTCTATTGAGGCTCATGTACGACAATCATCACAGTTGGCGGAGGCAAGAGCAGGATTTGGATTATCTAACTCCCTTTCCTTTTCCACCAGTTCTTACGTAACTCTGTTTCTATTTCTTCATCCAAAAGATAACTTTTCCTTATTTACAAACTGAGGAACTTGCGTAGGACGCATCACATCAGGTATAAAGTCGATGTTTTTGCTGAGGATAAATTCTCTTCGATATCCAAGGTAGCTCTACTAGTGAAGAGTTATACAACATAAATAGGTTAATAAACAAAAAATTGATCGTACCGCGCGTGAAGACTGAAATGCTCAAACTCGAAAGTATAGGAGAAAAAAAAAGGCAGATTTCCAAAACTTTTTACACCCACTCGATTTAGAAACATACGCACAAAATAAAAAGGAAAAACATGTTTTCCCAACTCAGGTTATACGAGCGCTAATTCATTATTTTCGCATTCTACTCACATCCGCTGAGTTCTCTCTCACTCCTTGTTTGGAAAACAATTTTAATTAATCCGATACGATAAGATGAGGAAGAAATAAAAAAAAAAAGGAGGAAAAAAATTGGCTTGTTTCGGCAACCAGGTGACAGCGATAAGGGAATTGTGTGTGTCTATGTGTGAGTACGCGTGTCTGAAAGGCAAAACGCGCGCCATTAATATCGGGGAAGAAATTGCGGAGAATAATTTGACTTCGCCGCCAGAATGGAGAAAATAATGCTCGCCGGTCGTCCGTACGAACTATAAATTTTTCAACTTTTGCGCCACTCTGTATATATGTACAGCTTGCACAGAGTGTGCACTTGCCAATATTCACACGTGATGAGAACGAACACGAACGAAGGAGCGAACGGCATATCGCACGGTTACCGAGAAAAACTTTCTAACAAGATTAGTTCGATTAAAGCTTCCATCAATACTGTATAGGAGGAGGTCTATCGCACGAGCGACTCGGAAGAAAATTTCGTTGAATATCCGCGGAAAATAATATTCTCAATAACTCAAAAGAGATTTCGATTTAGCGGTTCTCTTTTGAGTACAATAAGCGTACACGTATTTTTGCTCTCAAAGGAAACGCCCGCAGCAGCCCTTACCACACTCTCCCTCTTGCATTTATGTCATCTGTAATTATAAATACCGATTCGATAATATTGTATCGACGAACACCCTATAGTTTTTATATAGCGATCAAATTCCGTTTGTAACGATATTTTCTAATTACGACAACCGTAACGTGCAGTTTATTTACAAGGCTTTGACTCGAAGCCAAAGAACAACAGTACTGAGTATAAAAATTCATAAAAATTTTCAACATCAACTATTTCCATTTATTACACGCATTTCTAGTATTATAACTACTAAAATTCTTCGAAGCGAACTTTTCTTCTTTTCTTTTTTCTGTTTTTATGCAGTGTACAGCAGCATACATACAGTGAATTCAACGTTATAATAGTTATTTTGTTTATTTACTCGACTAGTAAATGCATTTACTAATTTATCACTTCCTCTCCTTATACGTCGGCTTCGTGTGGATCAATTACGAAGTTTCGTCATCTAATTTTCTTATTCGATAGGAGCACAAAGCATCATCACCACGATACACAGTCCCCATGAACTCGAGCACGAAGTTAATCTATACACTTCAATTTATACAATAATTCTATATTCAAAATATGATAACTATTGAATTACCATCGCTGATAATTATGATAACAAAACTTAAGAATACGTCATGCTCGTAACTCCACGACTTTCTATTATTATAAAAACGTCGAATAATTGAATACGTGATTCCCCTCATATAAAACGAACACCTGAAGGTTGCGAAAATACTATGTGTGTCGTAATCGTTCTCCGATGCAACACCTCTCTTCATCAGAATCACTTCAAACTTTGAACTTGGACTATACCTAAGAGGCCGAGGTTTGTTGTACTCGATATCACCTATAGTAAGTAGTACAAGCAGGAGAAGTAATCACATTTGTATCATTGTGGAAAAATCCGATTCTCACAGGTGTGTCACGCCATTCGCAAATTCTGGCGTGGGGGCAGAGGTTCAATTTACACGATGGATAACATACGTATTATTAAAGTTCCTACAAGTGTTTTTCGCTATCTGCAATGGAGTTAGGAATTCAATGAAGATATAAAATGAGGTGGGTGTCTAACAAATACGAATTTTCCAATTTTATGACTTTTGTGTGACCTTTGAAAGACCAATTTATGACTTTTTCGGATCATGTTTGCGTCGGCAAGCAAAAAAGGCAGACATCTTTTATTCGATTGCGAGTTGATTATAAGGTAATATTGTAATTTGAGGCAATGTACGACTTGCATATGACCGGTAGACACCTCGCTGGACAGACATTGAAATAATTTTTCAATGCCCTTACCAATCAATATTCAAATGACGCTTGCAAATTGACTTCAAACTGACTCTTGCCAATGGACACCTAATCGACTTTCGACAAATGACACCCAATTGACTGTTGATAATAGCTCCCAATCAACTCTTGCCAACTGTCACCACGATTGACTCCCGCTTGGCTCTTACCGATCAACAAACAAATAATCCTTGATGGTCGACTCCAAACTGATACTTGCAGAAGAACACTCGATAGAATGACCTCAACAGACACTTGCCAATTGATTTGGCTCTGACTAACGGACTCCCAAACGATTCTTGCCAATTGACCATTACCACACCTAATTGACCACAAATAAAGCAAAACAAAACGTGTCGACTTTCTTTTTGTATAGTATTTCAAATCGATCTCTTTCTTTCGATATCCACACTTTCTATTCTTGGCCTCGAGCAGGGGAGCATTGGTTCGGAAGCCATCAGGGAACTCGTTTACTCACTAGTTGTTTTAATTCTATATTAGGCTTCTCCTTCCTCTTTACTGTTAGTCTAGGCAAATTGAGGTGGACATGATTCCGATCAAAGGTTTTCTCCAAATCACCAGAGGGGGAAGTACATTCTTGTTTAGAAAACAAACGTCGCCCTGTTCGAGGCTATATAATATATCCTACATTTTGAGTTGGGTATGGGAGATTCGAAATTTTCGGCACATATGCTATATGAACAATACTTACCCGTGAAATCTTCAAATTTCAGGGTGTCTACTAAATCTACAATTCAAAAATTCATGACTTTTTCATGACTTTCTAATGACGTTTTCATAGCAATTTTCATGATCTTTTTCCTTAATGCGTAGAACAACTTATAAATTCGCTGTAATTTTTTTGCATTATTTAATGAATGATAAATAATTTTGCAAGAACCTCACGACCATAAACAAAAATTCATGACTTTTTCATGACTTTTATGACTTTCATGACCGCTGGCTAAAATTCATGACTTTTGCATGACTTTCATGACTTCTATGACTTGTAGACACCCTGAATTTTCAAATAATTCACAAGTAATGGTAAACTTGCCCAGGTCCGACTAGTTTGCCTGGATTATGTCTCACATGCTGAAACTTCGCTACATTGCCTCAATATCTGCCATATCGTTTCAATTGTTGTGCAACAAAAATTGCCAAAAGGAGTTCGGGGTTGGTATTGAGTGGGTGTGGACGTGTGGTCGCAAAACAGACAAAGGAGAATTTAAGTTTCCAAAATTGATTGTACGAACAAGGAAAAACTCGATAGGCTCCATTTCGCTGTACACAGATTCAACAAGTAATTCATAAAGACGATCGTCGCTTTTCTGATATTTCAACTCCTTTACACGAGGTTTTAAGCCACCTTCTAGCTGGTCCCACTCAACATAGCGCGTTTTTTGAATCTGTTGTGTACCTAGTGTAGGACGAGAAGAACCAAAATCGTATTGAAGCCGCTAGGCCCAGTCTTGGCGTGGTGTGCTTTTCTATATTTTTTCGTGCACGTTCCAGGATCTCGAGGGAAACGAGGCTGTTCTTGTTCGTGGGATAAAAGCGACAACGAGTTAAACAAACTTCAAATTAATTATTTCACGCATGAAATAAGGGAAGGCGAAAAGCGTCCATTTGCAGCGCCCACTTGATCTCAGCCCGGTGTAAGGGCCAATCATAATTTGTCCAACGAATACATGTTATTTTCAATATACATCATTAACTTCCACAGAATCACACTCACAACACCAGAAAACCCATCGTGAATCATTTACGAATCATCATAAAATTCTTAAATTTCATATTATATCTGAATTGAAGTAACTTTCCAGTTAGGATGACGCATCATGAATACTTAACGGAAAGTAACTCGAAGACTAAAATCTTCGCAGACGGTTTTCAAAAAACGTGTAATTAGTGTGAGAACTGTACTACACTTGTAAATTATTTCAAAATTTGAAAAGTTGACAAATAATTATTATTTATGGCATATGCGCCAAAAATTTCAAATCTCATACTAATTTCGAAACGTAGGATACACTGTCTTGAACATCAGGGCGACAGTTGTTTTCTATAAGTGGATGCATTTCCCTTTCTGTTATAGAACGAACAGAAATCACGAGAAGGAAATGAAGATACAAGCCTCATTAAAACCTCAATACGACATTATGTAAATAAACACAAGGTGAAAAAACGCTATTTGAGGACAAGTTTTTTTTTTGGCTTCGTTGATAATACATTGGAAATCCCAGAAGATAATTGTGTTCCACAAAAATCGATTCATTTCAAACTGAACGTTAAGAACTCACACAAAATCGATCTTCAAATCTTCCTTAGGTCACTTAAGACAACGAAAAGTGTAAAATGAAAGATAATGTAACAAAATTCATTGAGAGCTATTCGACTTTGACCTTGTCGGTGGGCGACTGCTTTTAATTAGCTTTGTAAACGTGTGATGTAGTACTGGCTTGCACCGCTTTCTCCAGCCTGTTACATCTCGCGAAAAAGGTCGAGAAGGTTCAATTAATTCAATTGGGTGTTGGAGAAGAATTTTATAACACCAGATAGTCAATTATAAATTTTTAAGTTAGCTCGTGTCTCACATTAAGGAAATCCTTCATGTTCCGGTTACGTGAAAGGCATTACATAAAAAATGCCTAACAGAAAGTCTCATGTGGGCTTACTGAAATTCTGTTGTGCCTGTAGTTGTTTTTAGATGTATCTTGTTGCAGGGTCTTGTCCTGATACCTGACTTGTAAACTGGCTCTATGTTGCTTGGGCATGTTACAAGGTAACGAAGATCACGACCAGATTCTTGAAATCATTGGAACATTGAGTGCGATGAGATGTATGTGAAGCACAAGATTGAGAGATCATGAGTGTACAATTCTACTTGAGTTAGCGCACGAGAGTACCCTCGGGTATTACCTCATCATCAGCTGTATCAATTTGAAGGCTCAATGGAGGAGGCGCCTCCAGGGACCTTTTTGGAGGCAACTGGAGCTGCTTCCGGAGTGCTACAGTGAGAATTTAAACCAAGGGTGTTGGAGGCTGGAGCGTTTTGCCCCCGGAGGTACCTTGCTTTCACCTGGAGGCTTGGAGGTGCCTCTAAGAACTCTTTCGGAGGCATTTCTTTTCAACATCATTCTATTCCTAGTAACCTTATTCAGCCACTTTGTTGCTAACACGGCTCGGTTCGAATAAAAACTAAAGTTTTTAATACACGTTCTGAGTATCATCTATAATCTGGTCCCACTGATCAACGTTGCCTTCAGAAGCTTTTTTTCCAATTTCAGCAATCGCGCCGGAAGAACTTGAAGGTGCCTCCAGAGACACACTTCGGAGGTTACGAGGCGCATCCAAAGGTAAGTTCATCAGAGGCAACCGAAGTCGGAGGGTAATTTTCTGTAATCGTTCCGGAGGCGGAGGCCTCCAAAAAAATAATGCCTTCCATACCCTTGTCAAAGTCCATTTGTACAAGGTGCTCCTATGAAAATTGGAGGGGCCGAGCGCAGCAATGATTCTTTGTTTTATTAGAACTGTACTTTTGGCTAGAGGGGCTAGTGACAAGTCTAGGGAGCTCAGACCCCTCTTTGCACCCCCTCTTGGTTATGGGTCTGCAATGTGATCTGACTGGCTACCACAATACTGCATCGTGATTGGTCCATTTGCCTTTGTGCTGCATTTCTATTCTTGACTAGATTTGCTGTCAGGCATTGGACTATTGTTGTTGCTGTCGTTCTTTGGGGGTGATGCCGAATTGAGTCCCGTAGTGTCGGGGATGAAAAAAGGGAATGTCTTCATGTGTCGGCGGTACATAACCGAATTGAGTCCCAAGTTCGCGAATGATTCTCATTTCCCTTCTGCCTAAACGTTTCTTCAACCTACGAATGTCGATGATTTTGGCATAGGTGTCGCATTGGACCTCAAGAAGAGTATCTATAAGAATGAAAATATTGGGGTGTGCAGCGTAGAAGGAACCGAACAATTCCGAGGGTTCATACTCCAAGGCGAGATTAATTATGTCATGTACAACACGTCGAAATACTCTTTCATAGGCATCAATCATCTTATTCGTCAGAAGACAAAACACTGAAGATCATAAGCGTTGTACTTAAATCCATGAACTGTAAAAAGCTGGGATCGAGTTGCCTGCAGCAGAATACGAAGGAAAATGAATAAAATCACCCGTCTTCTCAGACTTGGTACCGCCGACACTTCGGGACTCAATTCGGACTCTACCGTTTTCTACCCCCGACACTGTGGGACTCAATTCGGATATTATTTTACCGTCCCCTCTCCCGTTGGGACTCAATTCGGTTATGTACCCCGACACTTCGGGACTTAATTCGGCTATCAAAAACAGGTACCCTCCGCTCCCGGGACTCAATTCGGTAACGCCCGTTTCTTTGGGTCACAAGGTTGCACAATGGGATTGAGGATTCCGCTAATTATATTCTACAACCTCTCTTCATCAATCAGTGCTGTGGTTTCAGTGATTGTTTGCAGGTTGCGGTCGGCAGCTTTCTCTCGGGCGAGTTCTTGCTTTAGGGTTTGTAGTTTACTTTGTATGTCAGTTATCTTATTATGCAGTTGGACACCTATTTTTCCATGCTGAGACTGGGATTTTTTTCAACTTCTGTTTTTTTTACACACCTTCTAAAACACTAAAATAGATGAGCCATCTTTTCCCTCTGTTCTTCGGTTGGAATTTTTAGTCACGTCCTCTCTCAACTTTTAATTCTTTCAAAGTTTCTACCCTATACAAAGTTTTAGGCTAAATTTTTTGCCAGGTATCGGAACTCGCTGAACGTATCCCATCTCATATAGGCTCCTAATTTGATATATCAGAGAATTTCAATCGATTCAGTACCTACAAGTATTTGAACGATTGACAGTTCGATCCCGTGCGTTAAAGCAATATCAGAAAAATTTCAGACGATTCGTCGCTGAAATAATATCATATACCATGCTCTTAGGTTCGTATTTCGAAGCAGACTGTAACATTCCTAATACAAATTGGTAATAATAATATTGAGCCCAGAAAATTCTCCTCGGAATACACTTCTTGAGCCTTATATTGCCGATAAAATTTTATTTGCGTAGGAACGAGTGAAATTTTTCGGCGCAAATAACATCGGTCTACTGGCGTCGATTTCATTAGGCTGCACAAGAGAGAGAGAGAGAGAAGATTATAAAAATAAGCTCTGCCCATAAATTTTTAGTTAAGACGATAACGACGGAGACAAACTGCAACCGACTGCAAAGAAAGGGACGCCCTCAAAGGACGTTATGATGACGTTACCACAGCTTTTTGACGATATTTACGCGCTATCAGCGTCGAAAATATTATTATTTGTACTTCTCTCGACGTCGCATACCTTTCGCGCGAGCTCTAGCGCGCCGTTATTATTGGAAGACGAAAATTTAAATTATTCTCTCATGTTATTCATATCGAATTGGATAGAGACGATGACGAAACGTGCACCAAAAATCGTACCAACATTTTATCGATCGTATCTCATTCCCGACACACCGCTAAAACTAGTTTTACAAAAAACAGACGGGCGCGTGAACAGGACCGCATGTCGCGTCATCCCTTGTCCCTCTTCGACCAGAAATATTTCTACATTTGCGGCGGAGAAAATCGCGGTCAATAAACGAAGGCGCGCATGAATAAATATTTATCTACGCGATTATAAATTAGATGACTGGCGATAGTAAAGTGGCAGATTTTAGAAGACAACTATTTCTTTCATTCGTGCCCAGTATTACGAGAAAACCACAGCCTATACAATTTAACGAAATGTTTTTTTTATTTCTGCGGGATAACAATGGTAACAGATAGCTATAGCCTGAGATCATCCTGAAAAACATTCACAATGTAAAACGCTCTGAAAATTTAGAAAACTATACGATCGCAATTGTAAACAAGAGCGCGAAAAGAAATCTGGAATCTCGAGTTTATGAATGCCAATCACCACGAAGGTGGCCACGCGCATCCAGAAATTTTCGAATTCTCGTTCCCTAATATGGAAGTAGTAAACAATCGCATCGTGAATAGGATGACTATAATTTTATTAGTGAAAATATACAGGAAGATTTCCAGCAGACGAAGCAATTTGATGTAGAGAATTTGGTCCTTGAGCGAAATGGGTAAAAACTCGAATTAATTTTGAAAAATTATACGCAGTAAAAAATAAAAATAAAACAACGTTGACAATCACCGTCAAACCAGCATTCCTGAAATCGCGGTGAAAATCCCGAATCAGTAGTCAGGAAAAGTTTTTGAAAATGATACGCACAAAATGAATGAAAACATCAACGAACTCTTCAAGCTCCTGTTCAATTTCCCGAACTGCATGCAGTTTATTCACCCCTAAAAGAAGAATACTTATTGATATTGGGTGAGTAGTTCGGTAATTTCATATTACATAAAATAATATTTTTCTATCTAAATTGGCCGGACGGATACTCCTCCGAGAGCTTTCCTGGTATATGATCGAGACACTTCGCTATTACGCAACCTATAGCATCTGTTTTCATGTGAATAATATACGCCCTCTTCGCGATAACATATATTAATTCACGCTCCGAATTGAAAAATACGGCAAGATAAGGAACCGGGGAAAATTTCTACTTCGAACCTAGCCTGAGTGGGTATTATATGCGACGAAATTTTCGATATTGAATCATTTCCACATTATCTAGTCTGCAAACGAGACGAATGATTTTTTTCTTCATCATTTCCGGGAACAGCTTACCATATTAGAAGCGTATCAGCGACAGTTTCCTTTTTAATTTTCTACAAACGCTTCCGTTCCAATGATGGCATCATGCCTCACTTCCTTCAACGTATCAACAGACGTCGTTGCACAGACAAAATTCATTTAGATTTCACGAGCTGAAATGTAGATTATAAATTGGCTCAAAGGTCGAAATTTTTCCAATTCTATGACGTCATCAGAGAGTTGAACATTTCAGTCACTTTGCCCCGTAGACACTTCCAGGTCAATTTTATCTCGGGAAGGGTTCAAGGAAAGATCACTTAAGAAAATAAGAATCAAGTACCTATATATTTCTCTTTCTTATCTACGTATGGGTAACTTTTGAAACGATAGAGACTGGTATAGTTGGCAAGGATTGCATAAAAATAGTGTCTCTTTCCATACCACAATAATTCTTTCTATATACACCATACCTTTTTTCGTACAATAATTTCGAACCCCCGGGCCCTCGTATATCGTATATTGAGAGTACGCGGTATTTGTTTACGCATATTCGATAGGTTTTTCATAACACTGCGTTCCAATTTTTTGTAGCATTACCAACCTCGAAAGTTCATCGAAGAGGAACACATGCTCGCAGTAATGATTGTTGTGCCACAAATGGGAGCTGAATACAGTCTTATTATGTTTGGTATTGTTTACAGCAATTGTAGCTTATCGAGTTTGGCGGCCGCTGATCTTAGACAACCAAATAGAGTATTTACACATAAATTAGATACCCAATAAAAGTTCTGCAGCATGAATAGCTTGCATCACGAGACAGATTGACGGAGACACAATATTTGTAATGAAAGTTTTATCTTGATTATTTGAACATCTATAGTCTATACGCATCTATTCTCTCGCTAAGATCTAGTGTTACTCAAACGGTCATGATTCTTTTGATAGAATTGAAATAGAATCCTCTATGACTCTCTCATCATTATATCGTTTGGAGAATCAGCGCGCAAAAAATCAAGGTATCGACAATTACAAAATAAAGTAGAATTTTTGGATTTGGGAGGCAATCAGGATTTTTACGATGCAAAAAAAATCTATATTTCTTGAACTCAATCTGCTTCAAAGTACTGAACAAAATTCTCTCAGGGTAACTTTTTCCTTTCGGATTGAATGCCTGCAGATCCCGTCTAAAGATCGACAAAAGATAGAAAGATATTGCGGTGATCCCCTGAAATCAATGAGAATGAACCCACGACAAGACACAGAAATTTTGAATCGACCTTCGAATCCTTTTTACCAGGTCCAAAGTAAGTACAATAACCCAAATGAAGCTTTTCTCAATCTCACACTCACAACTCGACTTATATGATTATTTTAGGTATTCATCAGCAAAAGGTTGACCATATCATGGTATACTCTAGAATCTATTTTCGATCTGCTTCAATTGAAGCGAAGGTTCCTCTTATTCCCTCGTCGCGACATCT
The DNA here is from genome assembly GCA_035079385.1 of Aspidiotus rigidus. Taxonomy (NCBI): domain Eukaryota; kingdom Metazoa; phylum Arthropoda; class Insecta; order Hemiptera; family Diaspididae; genus Aspidiotus; species Aspidiotus rigidus. The sequence goes on along the minus strand of JAVHKY010000004.1, from coordinate 10,415,808 downwards.
TGATCTTCTACTCTATTTCTTTCATGTTGCGACATCTTTATCTTCTATGACGAATAAAGAGGATTAAGGCCCGATAAGAACTTTTGGAAATGATGGGTACGCTCAGAAATGTGTAACTAAGCGCAATCAATCGATTTTCTATCCTGGTTACTCTAAGGGCCCTTCTACATAGAACACAACATTAGCAACATCAGCTTGAAGCCTCAGCTATTAGATTCAAATGTGAAATGGGTAGCAGCAGCAGCAAACATATCTATTGCTTGTTACAAAATCTCAATATTGCTTTCTGTAAAAGGGCCCTAAAGTACTCCACGGAGGAAGACCGAGATAAGTCAAACGTTGAAACCCGGGTCGGATCATTAGGTAGCTTCAGAGACCAGAATTTCTACATAGTCCAGGCTCTCACCGATCATGACTCTATCCCACAGTATCTAGAGAAAATTGTAAAATTTGAAATATCCCCCCAATGCCATTTATACTATGTGTACGAGCCTCTATCACATGCACTAAAAGAATACCCGAGATTTATAAATGGGCGACCACAAAGAAAAACTGACTCCATCTGGGTGCAGTATAGGAAACGCACAATTAAGAAACTATGACAAACTGAAATAATCGACCTCCACCTTAAGAAGATACTTATTCGTAATTTTGAAAATTACTGTATTACAATATAATTTACAAACAATTGCAAATTTCAAGATTAACAATAGATTTCCATAACCACATACAAATGAACCACTGTAAATCAAAGCTCCTACCAGGGGGCTTGTGTAAAAGCCCTGCCGGTAATCATAAACCCATCCGGATAAAAACTGCTATAGTAATAGAATCTTTTGTATGGTAAATTTGTATCCAACATGAATTTGAGCGCGAACCCCCACTAGTTTTATGACAATAAACGTTGCCCCACTACCCCCATGACCTAATATTCCTTGGACGTGATGGCGGACTGTGGCTTGAAAGAAAAGGTACCAAAAGGTTCCAACCTAGGACTCGATCTGGGCTTAATACTCTTCTCATTCCATATAAGTGGTCCGACATCAAGATCAAACCCTCTAATACCATTCTATGTAGAGGATATCAAACTTTAAAAGTCATGGATATCTTCAGTCTTCTATTTTTCTTATTTTTGTCATTCTCACCTTTTTCCTTAACTCTTTCCCCTTCACCAGGTTGGGGGTATAAGTGAAAAAAAAGTGGCGACTATGATTGACTTCAGTATGAAATTTGAATTGAGGGTGTACACAAAAAGCAGTAATTAATAATTAGCTGAATAATAATATAAGATAGGCGAAAAGTCATTTCACGGATCGTGGCGATTTCGATCGAATAATCACAGCTACTCCAAGGGTGGCAAAATGGACCTTCTTTTCTCAATTGATGACACCCCTTCACCCAAATATTACCATATCAGAGGTGTAGTGTTTCCAAGTTATTACTACCTGCCTGTTCTAGGAAATGAAACACGTCAAATTATTTGAAATGTTAGCGAAAAGATTTGAGAAGCAATACCCAACAATATAGCCAAGTTCTGTTCAAGCACCATTTTTCGTATTTTATTGAGCGAAAAATAGCTGATTTTACTGCACACGAGTTACTAAATGATTTGTACAGTCTCCGTGACTCGGTGATAACCTTCAGGACTTCGTTGGGTTTGTTGTACCAAACTGACGCAATCGTTATACAGACGACGATAACCATAAGATAATGACGCTCTCAGCGTGGTGTACCTTGACACGCCGGCATCCCTGGTGAGTAGCGATCTCATCATTTTCAATCCATCACGTTCGAAAACGAGCTGCGGCGTACACATTCCAACATTCCGACGAAAAACACAACAGTCAACAATACATTGTTTTACGATGCCGTACGCTCGAATTCGCGTTAATTTTTCATACTCGTTCAACGTCCTACCCTAATGTAAAGAAGGATACAACGTTCTCTTTTCATACAATATGCACACGTACTGTTCTGTAAACGAATAAGCACCCTTGTATAATATCTTCAGTCCGTGTTAAAAGTCGACTTGACCTATAAAACAATTCTTCCTGTACAATCTACCGCCGTTAATCGATGATATAGTAAGCGTAATATGTAGTAACAATAATTACCCTTTACAGAACGTTCACAGAGAAGGAGAAAGGAAGCGCGAAAGAAAGAGAGACCGAGAGAGTGGCGAGTGTGCGTTCATTTCAGTACCTACGAGACACGTTCTTTCACAGCAGTACCTGTACTATGTTCGATTAAAATGTGAGTGCACGAATTACACACAACCTTTTAGTGATAAGGTATTATACATGAACAACACGCGCCAGCGCGCACACGTTACCCACACATATACACTCGTCAGAAACCCTTTTCACGTTAATTTTTTCTTCTTCCTTTCCCACAGCTTTACCCGGTACGTAGTGTCAGCCGTGAAAATTCAATTCTCGAAATACTTCAATCAACTTGTTGGCGTAATTCACACTTACAGTAGTGTGGTTATTTACTTTGCTACTGACACTTATCCTATGTAATTCGCCGTTCTGTTGCAGCAAAACACGCCCACCAATTAACTGTTCTGTGGCACATTCTTCGTTGTCGATGAGAAAAAAAGAATGAAATTTTTTATCCAGCTCGACGCTGTCCGCGAAATCCTCGACACTCGCTGTTTCGATGGTCTGAAATTTTTCGCCACGAGAAACCAACGCAACCTTCGTATTCGACCGATTAAATTCTACTCGGTTCGGTTCGCGAAAACGCAAGAAAAAAACTTGAAACAGAAATAACCGGCTACGTAGCACGAGGAGAACCAGGGTGCCTTTCACAGAGTAGTGCCTTTACAGAATTATAAGATAAAAGCGACGTAATTCTCACCTATTACAATCAATGATTCATCCGCTGTCGAATACTGGATCAGTTTCTGGTATCGTAAAAGGTACACGTATAGAAATATTGATAACAACAAATGAAAAATTCTCTACGAAAAAAATTATTAAAATTACACGTAACACGAGAGGAAAACGAACGAAATTAAATATTAATACGCGAAAACTTCGATAACACTCGGAAAAAAATATTGGTAAATTGGCGAAATTTTTTTCACATTAAAAAAAAAAAAAAAAACAACGAAAAAATTTATTCGAGACACAACACTTGGGTCAGTCAACCGATGAAACCTGTACACCGTTGATGAAATTCGGGATTGGGATTCAATTCGGTAGCCGATTATGACTAAATGATACGGCGTGTGTATAACTATGCGTCATGAATCGACCACTCCCCATAGGCAAGCGCAGGTTCCACGCAACCAACTTCGAGTCCCGCTATTGCCATTTCAATATCGGATATCACACACCGAATACGTACCGAACATATCCCAATACTGGTGTACTACCGTCGACCCGTCGTACGGATGTACCGAGAAACCGAGACCGAAAAGAACCGACAAGGAGGGCTGTACGTATGTGTGCGACGCATTGCACACAGAGTGCACTGCACAGGGTGACGTACGTGTTCGCGCTCGTAAAATACGTCGCAGCAACTCGCACACTGTGACACTAATGCAGTTTTCTTCCGAGGTTGAATTCGACGCTAGATGGCGCGTTGAGAACGCATCGTCTCAGCGCTACCGTGGTCAGCTCGCAGAACTAAACTTTCTTTGAACTTTCTTATCACCGGCGTCCTTGACGAAAGACGTTAGGTTGGGTTTCTTCAATTCGCCGTGTACGCTGTACCACTTATTATTTGTAGTACATTTTTCTTGTACGCTCCGCGCTCACCGCCCGGCTACGACGCACCTGACTCGGTGATAGTATCGTATATTTTACGCGAAATGACGCTAAAGAAGATTCGTCGCACCCGTTAGGATGAGATGGTGTACCTTTTTTTTTTTTTTCTTATTCTCTCTTTCTTTCCTATTGTAGGATGAGCATCCATAACAAATGCCACCTAACGATCCGCGCCAAATCACGTGAAAAATTAATACGTATCGTGCTTATACCAGTAAAATTTTCCGTTTACGGTGATGTGAGAGTACCGTTAAAATCTGACAAACCATTATCGAGAACTGTCGTTTATAGTGAACGATAAGAAATTAGAATTCTGCGTTAAATTTTTCCCGTGACTGTTTCATATGTTCGTGCGATGAAAAGATAAATAAACATTTATGCACTGCTCTTTTCAATAAAATATGGAATGAAAGATTCTCGAAATTCTGTCAATTTATCGACTTCGCCACCGGTGGTTGATGTGGTGGTTGATACGTGACTTTTCGTGAAACAATTCGCTCTCTAATGTCGAGGAAAAACGACTATTTGTGGGGAGGGAGTCAAATTCTTCTGACAAAAATCATATAAAAAACACAACTCAATTTCTGGAAGCATGTAAGGTGATGAGGTTCTTCTGATAAGTCACAGGTAAAATATATCTATCAATAAGTGGTATAGGATCTTTTCAGATTTCAGCAGCTCCAGTCTTACATACAGTTATTTTCTATGTCTTTTCTGAAGAATTGGCCTCGTTAATTTTAAGGTTTTCAAACGCGTCACGCTACAAGAAAAGAACGACAAAGTTGAAAGAGGAAGGCAGAGAACCTTTTTTTTTTTTTTTTTGCATAAATTCTATGGATTGAATTGGTTACGCTGTTGAGAATTAAATTCAAAATTGAAGTCTCCATGAGCCTGAATTCCTCCGAGTGCCCTCTTATCATTTATAGCTTGAAAGTCAACATTCTTTCAAGTCCACCTCCTGTCGTATGATATGGTTCGCCAGACAACATTTTATTGAGCTCCCTCTTCATGGCTCGAAAATTAAAATTTTTCAAGGCCCTTTCCTTTATTAGGGTAGGTCATTTTTTGCCGGACAGTGAGACGCTAACATTTTTGGAAGGACCTGGCATAAAACAGGTTCCCTGGTGAAATTTCTACTTTCAAGCCATATTGTATATGATGGCAGGTGGACTTGGAAACACATGTAGCTTGAAAGTCCAAATTTTTTCAATACTCTTCTTCCATTTATAGCTCTAAACTCAAAATTTTTTTCGAATCTCCTCGTATCATAATTATACAGCTCGAAAGTCGAAATTGTTCAAGTAGCCATTTTCCATCATAATTTTATACCAGCTTGAAAGTTGAAATTTCGAATGCACTGAAGATCTTGCACGACACACTGCAATAGTATAGGTACATAATTACAGCAATAAAGTAAAATATTTGGATATCTAATCTTTCTGCGCGATCTCCTCCTCCTTTCTTTTTTTTTTAGTGGGGAACCCGCTATCTCTTTTGTTGGGGGTACTTCCAGGAAATTTTCGTCCACGAGCGCGGGCGCGAGCGAGGTTGATGATGTCACGAGGTTGATGACGTCCCGGAGAGGGGGACTTGGAAAAATTTCGTCCCTCTAGCCATGTATTATAGGAAGGGAACTTAAAAAAATTCCTACCTCCGAGCTATATATGATAAGAGGGGGACTTGTAAAAATTTCAACTCTCCAGCTATAAATGATAGGAGCGGGACTTGGAAAAATTCCGACTTCCGAGCTATCTATGATAGGAGGGGGCCTTGGAAAGACGACGGCTTCCTTGAAATTGCAGCGCGTTCAAGTTGTCACGTCATGATTTTCAGGATTTGGAAAAACTTCAGCCTCTAGGGGACACGGGATAGCGGGTTCCTCGCTGCCATTGCAGTCCTGTTAATATTTTAAAATAAAATACAATAAAAATATACAGCCCTAAACTCGAAATTTTTACAAGCCTTCTGTGGGCTATGTACGAGAGTAGGATTGGGAAAATTTTGACCATCGAACTATTTAGCCGAGATCAGAAGGATTTCGGGTCGGTCACTTTTTGCTAGACGGCGTACGGCAAATTTTTCAAAATAACCCTCTACAGAACAGCTTCCCTATTAAAAAGAAAATAGGAAAGGTATACCAAAGGGTCGATTCCACGATTTTATGTTCCGAGATTTTTTGTCAATGGTACCTATACTACTTATTTATTTTTAACAGGGAACCTGTTTTATGGGGAGCTTTTTGAGAAATTTGCCATGCGCCGTCCGCCGTCCAGCAAAAAACTTGGAAAAATTTCGACTCTCGAGCCATATATGATAGGAGGGGGACTTGGAAAAATTTCGACTCTCGAGCCATATATATGATAGGAGGGGGACTTGGAGAAATTTCGACTCTCGAGCCATATATGATAAGAGAGGGACTTGGAGAAATTTCGATTCTCGAACTATATATATGATAGGAGGGGGACTTGGTAAAACTTTGACTCTCGAGCTATATATGATAGGAGGGGGACTTAGAAAAATTTAGACTCTCAAACTATATTATATGTACTCGGCTTATAGTAGGTCTAGGCCTTCTCTAGACTAGCTTTATCTAGGTTTAGGCTTCATTGAATTTTCAATACCAAATCCCATTTGACTCATAAAACAGGTTCCCTGCGTTCCTCGTTCAACTTCGTTAAGGAATCCGTCGTTTTTAATCCAGTCAACTTACAAGCAAAGACTACATAAAACATAAATCAGAAAAAAATTATACTGCGAGTCACGATTTAATTTAACATAATTGTCCTGAAAATTTGAGAAAAAGCATTTTCATGGCCTAATTTATTGATGGTTTTTAAAATATCAAAGGACAAAAACTCCTTTATGGGGAAAATGAATGTTGAAAAATAGTTTACCCACTTTTTCGGCTGATCAGAGTAAGGCACTCTAGCCTTATTTGAATCATTGGTACCAGTGAATGCGACGTCAGAAAAATTCGGTGTACTAGGTACTTCTCAATGTTAAATTTCTAATAATTTTAAATCCTTAATTTTTTGACATAATTCTCATGTATATATTGAGTATATTAGGTGAGTGATTGTGTGTAGGAAGATATGTAACTTGGTAGAAGGTTAGGTTAATTGTGGCAAAGTACACTCGTGATCCTTCTCAGGGTACTTTTCATCTGTTTCAATAAAAAGTAGAGTGACCAGACAAGCAAATCAACTCGGATAGAAGGTTAAATTTATTCTAACGAGGAACCCTCATGATTCTTTTTAGGGTTTTTTAAAGTTGTTGTAAAGTTCTCGAAGGCAATCATCCTTTCAATACTTTTCATCACTCAAAAAAAAAAATTAGATGCCATTGCAGTTGGCAGCGGCGAACCCGCTGTCCCGAGTCCCCTGCCCCCCTCCTATCATATATAACTCGGAGGTAGGAATTTTTCCAAGTCCCCTTCCTCATTTTTCTAAGTCTCCGTCCTACCATATATAGCTCGGAGGTAGGAATTCTTCTAAGTCCCCCTCCCCTCTCCGTGATGTCATCAACCTCGCTCGCGCTCGCGGACGAACAATTCCTGGAAGTACCCCCAACAAAAGGGATAGTAAAAAAAAAAACAGAAAAGGCGACAAAATGAGACAACCTATCCTGGAAGCCACTGCAAAATTACTATGTGTTTAAAAAAGTGTATGCAGAGGTAAAATATGGGTATTTCTAGCCATTTTCCTCAATATTTTTCAGTAAATTTCATTCTATGAATTTAGAAAAGGGTGTTCGAAAAGTCTACTTATTTTCCGAGCCCTCTTTTCCGTGGATACACCACCGTTAAGTGAATATCTCAATCTTCGGAAAGAGATAAAATAAACAATTGATAATACATGACCAAGGTTCTGATTACTCAAGTACACAAGTTCAAGATTACTAGGGTACTAGGTCAACATTGGTTCAATGATATCTCGTAACTGGTATAATACGATTTCAGTCCTTTTTCTCTTTTCATCTTTAGAAGTACCCCTGTATCCAAGTTGTAATCGAAGATAATTACTCAACAAATAAAATAGGGGCCATTTTTGAGACTGACAAACTTCCCTAAGACTTTTCCCCCGTACAACCCTTCGGGTGGATGTTAATGGTGCTAATTTGAGCTCAATGTTGAAGACCTTTCATTACCAGAGTAGAAGAAGAGAACTGATCGAACCCAGCCCTCCTTTCTCCTAAGGCCAATTCGATAAATGTGTCAGTATAGTTTACTTGATAATTATATATTGGCAGTAGAAAAAGAAGAAAGCCTGTAGGAAGCGTCCCCTGAAGCTTCATCATCGTACAAGTAGGGTAAACTAGGTTACAGGCTATGTTTGCTCCGAAGTCGTATTTTTCCGAGAGTCCCTACGTTGTATCGAAATGAAATACTTTTCTGAAGAAAATAGACGAATATAATCCGAAGTAGAAGGGGCATCGCCTCTCTTAATAAACCATAGAAAATTGTATAAAAAAATAGGTATTTCTCGAAACGTCCAAGTTTTTTTTTTTTTTTCACCGTTATCCAGGATCAAGACAATTAATGAAACCAATTATAAAAGCGTATTGCAAAAAAATAACGTGCCAATAGATAAATGCCGAATATGTAGTATGAAATCTGAAAACGATGCAGCATATAATGGGAAAAGTTAACACCAATAGAATTCGTAGAAACACACAATAGGCCTAATGTCACCATAAAATGCGTTGCTGTATCGTAGCAAAAAATACGACCTAATTAAACGACGAGAAGGCCATTATGAGTACGGAACGTACAAACCGAAGAAATTGATAACGCTAAAAAAAATAAATAAATAATAAAGTACACGAAGACGAAACGATATTCGAAGTAAACAGCAGACTAAATGTAACAGTAAATCACGCGAAGATGTGTTTGATCGACGTCGCGTGGTCCCAGTTATCGACAACATTTAAGAAACGAAGGACGAAAAGTTCACGCACTATTGATGCTGGAAGTAAAATGGTAGAGGAAAAAAAGTAACCGTGAAGGTAATACAGATTGCCTTCATCGAAAGGGAAATAATGCGGAAAGAATAGTAATTTAGGGAATATTCAGACTTACATTGAGGTAAATACCCACTATCCTGACGGCTCGTTTATAGAAAAGAGTTACCCTAGGATGAGATATTGACGCGACGAAATCAAAAGTTAACATGAGAAAAATTTAAGCTAAAGGTCGATTCAGATCTATCTCTCTTTTTTTTTTTGAATCTTCGTATGAATTTTAGGCAAATTTTGAGAAACGAACTTCCTTTTTCTTTCGTTTAAAAAATGTTAGAAATTCGGTTTTATTTTCGAAGAGTATAGGGGTAGTTTCTTTCGAAGTTCTATGTCACGTAGAAAGCTACACATTATACAGCTTAGCAGTGAAACTTTCTCCAAATAGAGTTGAAAACTCAAAATTGTCTTTACCCTCTTCTTAGCTCGTGTTCAAAACGTGATCATAGAAATATCGAATAACGGAGTTTCCCACCAGTTTCCACCCGCGCCATCCAGAAGATTCATTGTTTGACAAAACCAAATCGATCAACTGATGTACGTAATAAGGCACAATATACCTACAAAAACCATATGGTAGCAGAAACGGATGATGTTTGAAGCCAGCACTTTAAACCGACAATCAATTATGGCTCATTCACACCAAATATATAACAAAGGTCACTTAACAAGGGTACTCGGTAATATTAAAACGTGAAAGAATGGAACCCGCATGTTACAATCGCAAAGGTTACATTCGGTTCATCAATACCGAGCACACGTATAGACCTACATAATATTATAATTCACTCGTGTGGTACTTCCACTTTTATGAGCCGCGTAACTGCGCAGGAGGAGAGGTTTTCTCGAGAAAATTGACCGTTAGAAATAATTTTATAATCTGATGATGATAATACATAGGGGTTTAATAAAGCCGAGACTATGTTCAACAATGTTTGCTCTTGGAAAATGCATCGTATGAAGTTTATAATCCGTCGAAAAAGCTGTAATAACATTTATTCGAGCGACATAGCACGTAGGGGCGAAACCTCCCACGTAAAATTAATATTATTGCGAAGCATCTTAATGCAACGCGTGTTAAAGCCGTTTCACGTCTTAGAGCACTCGAGTTTTCGAGTATACGAAAATGTCCTAGACGTTTTTCCTCGGCATTAATTTGCTAATTAACATTTATTGCGGAAAATCAACACAAAACAAACATCAACGGAAAATAAGCAACGAGAAAATAAAGTGCGACTATACGACTCTGCGTAATGTAGGCCCATTGTATTTTCTTATTGTTAGATAAACTGGCCTGCAACGGGTCGGAATCGTGTCATTTGGCTTGTATTCAGAAAGCACTCTGAAAGATGACTGAAAAGTTTTGAAACGGGCTCGACTTAAATTCTTCGCAAAAACAGTTAGAAGTTTAACAAGCGTCTATCTGCGCCCTCAAATCGAGGATCAACAGGATTCAATTCGGCCTTTTTCACGCACGATAGTTCTTTTCGACGAAAAATGTTACGGCCTACATTTCCCATTAACTCTCTCTATTCTTTCGAGTGTAGTTCTCATTTGTGCGGTGATCAATTTTTCCCGTTTTACCGACTTCTGTGTACAACTGGGCCAGAAATTTCAGCCATATTCAGATCAATTTCCTGTAATCCGAAATACTAATGCAGTATAACTGATGATAAAATATGACTATTTGTTGTGCTTTTGTTGAGAAATACTTTGGAAAAAGTTTGGTTAATTCTATAAGATTTAATTATGGGTTTCAAACTCTCCAAGGAAAAGAGTTTTGTACAATTTTTCGATTTATTTCGGGAACAATGAGAAAACTATGAAAAGTCTATCCATGGCAACGTCAAATGGAAATCATGATCCATGTTGAAAAATGTGGACAATTTAATGGAATTTGATGTGAAAATTAAAAATTTCCTGTTTCGCGATGGAAATTGAAAAAAATTTCGGATTTGAGAATGACCTAAAAATTGAGAAATCTCCAACTGCTCCCAAAAAAAATAAAACTATTACTTACGTCTTATATTCGACAAAAAGTCATGAAAAGAGAGAAAGAAATTAATCATTTACGACCAACGCGTCATCCGTACGAGGCTTTTTTCGAACATTAAAAGTTTGCACGCGTATTCAAAACGCAGCATTTATGGCTCCGAAGATCGTTGCTCGCTGTTTGAGTCACTCGAAATATTCATTATTCAAAAGAAAAAAAAAAAATCACCTTCTGATTTTCATCCTTTGACGCATCGATCGGAAAACTATATTATAACGATGCTTTCTTCACTTCTACACACCCTATGTGCACGAATATAGGTCTACTTTCTAATTCCATTCTCGTATAGTTCACCCCTCCCCCACCCCAGATTTTTCCACGCTTAAAAACTTGTAAACTAGCATTAATTTTGCGAAAAACCTCTCGCGAAATTAAATTACGTTCGCTCTCCATTCCGTTCATCCACGTTCTATTTTAATTATAGCGTGTAGTCTTCATAAATTGGGACGTAGTCAGTCGGTGAATGAATTAATGAGAGAGATACGAAGAGAAAGAAAAAATCGAGAAAAATGGTCTGTGGTTAGCAGCTTCGACCGGAGTTTTCATCCTGCTTCGCACAGCAGCCCGTATACTCCACCAAATTGCGTTTTATAGCACGCTGCCAGGGGAGTAATATTCCACACGAATAGATTCTCAATAGACTAGAACAAATAAACATTGCTTGTCGGATTTCAAATTTTATAAGTAATTCTTCTGATGCCACAGAATTTCTCAATCGTTGGTGAAGGAATCGGGAAAATAAAACATTAGCGTACCGCAAAAATATTTTCAATCGTAAATTAATTTTCACCAGGAATAATAACTGAAAGTATTTTTCGAGCGTAAAAACAGTAAGATAGGTAAGTATTCGGATAGAAAGACGGGAAATGAAAAATGTCTGAAATTTTTTCTTCACCGAGCATTTCTTACATCCTGAAACTCTTTCTCGAAACAATCAAACAAGAATTATCTGGATGAAAGACTGTAAGTTGTATCATTGAAAACTGTTATTTGACTTCTCATTTCCCTGTTTTCTCTATTTTCACTTTTTTGACATCAGAGGTGAGAAGTGGGACTTGCAAAATTGCAATTGTCGAGTTATACATATACCTACAGGGGAGGAGAACTTGAAATATTTTTAAAATTCGAGCAATGCGTAGAAAATAAGGTGAGGAACTTCCTACAACTTCAAACATTCGATTGAGGTTCGAAAAAATTTAAACTATTAGCTGTATATGATATGAGAGAGGACTTACAAGAATAAAGAGTGAATTTCAAAAAAACTTCGACTTTCGAGCCGTACATTAAGAGAAGGACTCAAAAAAAATTTGATCAATGATGCATCTTTCCATCTATTTTTAAAAATAAATCTGTTTCGTGAGAGAGAGGGGATGTTTGAGACATGTATTTACCGTAGTATTAGATTGAATTGCGGGGAGATGAAGCTTATTTCAAATTTCTCCTTTTAAGAAAAACATAAGATCATGGATATATCTCGTATTCGTTCTGTTTCGTATGATTCACGTTTCATATTCATGTTATCGCGTATCTTTCAGTTTCTTTCTATCATCTGAGCGTAATGTTTCATTAACCACGTCTAATATACTTAGAAAAATTCTACTTATTGGAAACTTATACATCGTCATCAAGCCGACCTTGATGACGTCGTCGAACCGTGACGTCGTCCTCCCACCCCGATTTCGGAACATACACTTTCATGACGCTATCAACCAGTAACTTCTTCAACCTAACCTTGATGGGAAGTTGTTAGTTGCGTCCCAAAGACCCCCTTTTGCATCAATTGCGTCCCTGAAGAAATCGTTCATGTTATGAGTTGCGTCCCAAAGGTTGGATGAATTGCGTCCCTTGATGGCGAGAATGGACAGCCATCGTCAATGTACTCACGGAGAACATATTTGACAACATTGTCGACTGCTTTGAGGTCTGAAGCAATGGCATCAAAGTCGACGCACGAATACATTGTTCAATTTTATTTGGTTGCAGGAAACTGAGCCCAAAAAAGTTTCTGAGAAACAATCCCTCAGCATTACGCATTTGGTACGTAGTTTGCAGGTCAAGTTGCTGAAGCTTACGATGCCAGGAATGACCAATGAAACTGACAACCGAATATTGAAGTTTGCGGCCAAACATGACGCACCGCCTGATGAATAGCTATTTCGAAATTAAGGAACACTGTGGTGGGATAGTAATCTGCCAGAAGATAAACACGTAGGTACCACCGTGCCGCTTTGTATGCACCCTCGTTTTGTTTGGGAGTAAGCACAAAGCAAGAGGAACGCACCATCTCTGTTACTCTTCATACCATGCACCACAAAGATTTGTTTGAATAGCGATGGAGGTGCATAAAACGTTCCGTCCATTAGAATCGTGCGACACTCCCGAAGAAATCGGATATTTTTGTTTGTTGAAAAAATGACTATATTATCATCCTCACTGTTCACAAGAATAAAATCCTCATCAAGTTTCGTTCGCGCTTCATAAGCCTCGAGAGAAGTATGCAGCTCTTGCAGCGTTTTTGGTAATGGGGGATATACACTTCGTCGGACTCTATAAAGATTTTGGCGAATGCAACTCCTATCTTCGTCAGTCAACAACTCCAGCGTTGTGGCATTCAGTTCCTTGTGGAGTAGTTTTTGTAGTCGATCGCTTATATCGCTCAAGGTCTTCCTCTTTACTCCATTACTTATTCGCTGTCTTTCCAACTTCTGATCACTGTCTGGTTTGTGCATACGCGGCAACTTTGGGGGTGCTCCAGGGCTCGAGCACCTCTCGAGGTCTTCCAAGGGGCGAGTGGAAACACGTGCGTATGAGGCGCGAAATTTTTTGCCCCACCTCTCTAAATTTACTTCGAGCACCCCTCGGGAAAATTGTAAGTTGCCGCCTATGGGTTTGTGATTGTGTACAGCTTTGTCATCTTGAATTACTTTTCCATTGCTATCGCGACGAAGACAGGCCTTACACGTCTTGCTAATAGTCGTAACCCCGTCCCCAAACAGCGTACATAAAAATATTCTGGTGGGACGCAATTCATTGATGTTCTTCTCTGAAGCTCAGGCCGCAATTTTAACATCTTTCTTTTCTCTTTGGACGCAACTCAAACATGTAAAACAAGCTCGGGACGCAACTAACATACAGCCACCTTGACGTCATCGTCAAACCGCGACATCATCTTCCCAATCTTAGTGGCGTCATCATCTGTGTTTTTGAGAGATACACTTTTGTGGTGACATAAAAATTCTTCGTGAGAAAATTCTTCTGCAGAAAATTTAAAACCGAAAATTAGTATGAGAAAATTCTTCGGTAAGGAAAATTCATGGTTAAGAAAATTTTTGGTGCCGAAAATTCACAGTGACATTAATTCATCGTTTCAAAATTGAAAATTAAAAGTTTCATAATTAAAAAGACATTCCTTCAGAAATCATGTCTTATATTACCTAGAACCGGGAGTTATGCGCAATACCTCGAAGGTACTCCAAACATTTCTCCTCATCATCCATGTCATTGTCATTGTACGCATTAACAAGGGTGTACAGGCGATCGGCTGCTGACTTGTACTTCAGCCTCTTGGAGGGTGGCTTTCCGACAACAGCCTGTTTGTAAGATCCTCCCATCAAAGTTTGTTCTTTCTTCAGGACTGCAAGCAATTTGTAAATGTTGGCGTGTGTCGTTTCAAGAGTACTTTCAAAACCGTGGCGCTAGCCTTCTACTGAGTTGTTGGTGTTTGGAGCACGAGCCCGCACTTTTTCGTAGCAGTTCTACCACTCAATTGGGAATTGAGTTGCACGGCGCCGGCTCCGGTTTTGAGGGCGGCCTATCCACTTATCCTCAAAATAGTTGACTACCGGTTGGCTTTTTGGGGACAGGATTTCACTATTAACCAGCGTTTCAAAGCATGTAACCACCCTGTGGACGGGGACAAAAGCTAAAGCAGCTAAAAGGCGCATATGAAGTGCAAAATCAACATCTTTTTCATACCGCTGTTTCAGTCCACTTGAGTTTATTTTCCGCATTATACATTGGTAGAAATATGTGCGTATGTGGAAACTCGACCTGTTATAAGAATAATTGCTGTTTTAAAATGAAGCACAACTAGGTTCAATAAAAAACGGACCGTATTATTTTTACAGGAACTCACTGAGACAGCTTGTTCAGCAACTACTTCAAAGTCCATCATTACGGAAGCAGAATCCAGTCGTGATTCCAATGTCTTCAGCTCGTGGAACAAACGCTTGTATGTCTTCTTCCTCTTTCTTCCAGTGTTGAATTATTTCAGTGTTGTTCAAACGAAGCTTCTTCTTTTAATATTACTCCGTTTTAGGGGAAGGCGGAGGTGAGTTTCTTGTAGTGCAATTATGATTGGGTTATGTTGAATGATTAATTGTTGTAGGTCGGCTAGAACCTTAAAATAGCCGTCAAGATTCAACTGGAGCAGAAGTGTCATAGTTGCTTAAAAACAAAAAAAAAGTTGAAGAGAAAGGAAGGAAGAGGAAGTATAGGAGGAGTACGTGACCGATAAATCTATTTGTAATACTTCGCTCAAACGAGATTTTGCTGAGTCCTGTCATTCATTCTCTTGCTCTATTATAAAATAGGAAGCAGACAGATAAGTAGAACAGAGCGCAATTTGTGTACTTCTAGGTGCGTCTTGTTCTTACGTGAACTTTTATCAGCGTCGATACGAACCGGTAATGATCAGTTAGTAGTCTAGTTTAGCTTGATCAGACAATTCACTCGTTCGATCCTCGAACACGAGTGTCCTTTATAGCCCAGATAGCCCACCTGACATTCATATCGTTATCAGTTTTGTAGGTGTTCCAAATCGGAACTTTCTTCGTAAACTTTATGTATCAATTTATTAATTTATAGGCCTAATCAATTCTTATACTTGTGAGTATAAAAATTGATTGAAAAGTGTGTACATTTACTTTGCTCTTGCTCACCAATTTGTTGTATAGCGCCGGAATTTATCGAATACGTAATCATGGTGAACATAATTCAACTGTCCGAGGAGAATGAAGTTTATCTACTGAATTTATTCACGAAATTTTGGGCCTATAACTTATCAGGAGGTTTCAGAACTATCATCGGTACCAACAATCCGTCTTCCTGGAGAGACCCTGGGGAAATGCCGAGCGGCGTGAGGTTAGAGATAAGCAATACCCTAGTAGTTTTGGAACCGGACAACGATGATTTATTGTTGCATACAGAGTTATTCCTTGAACGACTAAGTTTTATTATGACGGAACCTTTGTATTACAATTTTGAGCTGGTTTTCGACGAAGAACAGAATCCACCGCAAGCACAAGTCGTTATTTCAAAAGATCCTATCGATTTGGAAGAATTACTAGGTACCTAGATAAATAATTAATCATTCGCGCGTCATGAATTGCAATGATGTTGCTCTTCACTGTCTGTCTTATTTCGTAAGTTTTTCGCTTATTATGTAAGTACACAATTCTACTGTTGAAAAATTACTTCGGAACTCTGACAGTTTCTTTTGAAAATGTCATCGATATTTTTGGATAAGAGGTTACGTGCCTGTAATGTTCTAATAATCTAATATTATAGTAAATTATTTTTGGTTTGGCTTTACAGTTCAGTATTTCTCAATGGAAGAAGAAATTTCTCTAGTCTCAGAAAACAGGTTATCCTTCCGCTACTGGAAATTCGCCTCTTGATTTCAAACTGTCAAATTTTCTTAATTACGTATAGATGGAGTCATGTACTCAGGATCTTACAGTCAAGTCTGGGGTATACGTAGATATTGAGAAGAATTAAAACATTAATAAGTAATGATGTTGTAGTGGAGGCTATTCATATCCATAGAATCCAAAATATCGATACAACTTATATCCTGAAGAAAAAACTCACATTTTCTGCATTTCTTTCTCCATATCTAGAGATAGGTATCTGTAATTTATCTCAAAAGATTAAACTTTACCTCAATTTATAAAAGTGGCGCCTCCATGATAACACTCCAACTGAGATCAAATGGATATCGCTCTGAGCTAAGTATTGTACAACTATTTTTCAAAGTTAATTTTCGCATTCTAAAAATTTTCGACTTGAGAATTATCCTCTAAGAATTTTCGTTGCCGAAGAATTTTCGGCTTTGAATTTTCTGCCAAAGAATTTCCTCACAAAGAATTTTCCTGGATTCACTTTTGTGACGTCATCAACCCATAACGTCTTCAACCTAACCTTGATGACATCGTCAAACTGTGACGTCATCATTCCAACCTTAGTTACGTCACCACAGTCCTCTAATTTTGAGACATACACTTTTATGACGTCGTCAATCCATGACGTCTTCAACCTAACCTTTATGACGTTGTCAAATAATGGTGATATCATTCTCCCACCCTTGGTGGCGTCATCACTGCTGATTTTGGAACGTACACTTTTATGAAGTCAATCAACCGGTGCCACCATCAAACAAACCTTGATGATGTCGTCAAATTGTGACATCATCAATAGATACAAGATGTATGTTCTGCGTCACAGGGTTTTTCATATGCGCCAACACCATTTTTATGCTCTCAAGAAAACCCTAAGAACCCTATAATTCTTCTCACTGAATATTTAGTTGTTTTTAAAGCAAATATAAATCATTTTACCCTATTTCTTCTTCTCTGATGGGCTGAAGATTTTAGAACTTTTATATCAAATTTCTATTAAAAAAATTAAGTGAACTTTGTAAGCAGACAAAATTAACCTTCATCTACTCAAGATCTCTAGTTTTCAAAGCTCTCTCCACTTTTATATTTGTTTTGAACCATTGAGGTTTTTTTTATGCACCAGCACAATTTTCATGCTCTCCAGAAAATCCTAAAAAAAACTACTGAATCATATTCAGCTGTTTTTAAAACAAGTGTGGGTCATTTCAATCGATTTTTCTCATTCCGTGGTTCAAATATTTTAGAATTTTTGTATCAAATTTCTAACTTTTTTTCTCTTTTTTAACCTTAAAAAAATCACGACTGCTAAACATTGTGAGCTGACAAAATTTACATTTAGCTACTTAAGATCTCTAGTTTTCAAGGCTCTCTCTCTCTCTCTCTCTCTCTCTCTCTCTCTCTCTCTCTCTCTCTCTCCCCCTGTCTACTTGTTTTGCGCTACTGTACGTCATTGATGGTTTTCATATGCGCCAACATCATTTTGATATGATTCTAGATTTGAAATGACACAAGTGGAAACTGATTAAAATTTATAGGATTTTTAAATAGGGTCCACATTTTGGAGACATGTTAGATAATAGAAAAAGAGTATGTACTGACTACTATATTTTTCAAAGGTACTTGAAATCATGAACGGAAGTTTATGAAGAAAATTAAGGTATTATTATTATTATTATTATTATTATTATTATTATTATTATTATTATTATTTATTTATTATTATTATTATTATTAGGTATTATTAGTATTATTCTTATGTATTCGGGCATACAAACAGCACTCAAAAATATTTTCAAAAATTAAACTAAGGTTAAAACATTAAAACGTGAGGTGTGACAGGTAACATTAATTTGGTGTCTATTCAATTATACATTAATATCCAGTTTTCTCAGCCATTCCACTGTTCGATCAAATAAGTAGTTCCGCTATTTCATTCCAGCCTCCCTCCAAGACCAGTTTTTGGCATTTTTCCAGAATATGCTACATCGATTGCTCCTCCTCTCCACAGTCGCACCGTGCCTCGTTTGTGAGACCCCATCTCTTGAGCATTTTCTTGCATCACCCTTGCTGCGTGCGGAATCTGCTCAGTGTTGTCCAGGTTTTTCTTGGGAGGTCGAAGCCTTTAGGTTTGATATTTGATTCCTGGATGATTCCCTTTTTGTCCGGGTTGTCTTCTGTCCATTCTAGTCTCCAGGCTTGGTCCCCGTTAAATTTCTGTATGATTAGTTCACTTACAGTTTTGTACGCTGGTTTTCTTGATTTGAGTCTTTCTCGGGCTCCTGTGTCCTTATGTATTGGTAGGGCTTTGTTTCCTTCATATCAGGACCATTCCTTGGCCGCGGCTTCTTTCCTTCTCAGCTCAGGGGGTATGATGTTACTCAATACTCGTAGCCAGGCTGTTGGAGTACATCTTACAGTTCCCGTCATTATTCGCATGGTTGCGTTCAGTTCGACGCCAATTTTTCTGGTATGTGCACTGTTGAGCCATACAGGAGCGGCGTATTCGGCTGCTGAATAGACCAAAGCGAGAGCTGATGTCCGTAGGGTTGCTGTTGGTGCTCCCCATATTGTTCCTGCTAGTTTGTGGATGATATTATTTCTTGTTCTGACAGTGGCAGCTGTATTTTCTACGTGTTTACGGTATGTCAGTTGTCGGTCGAGGGTGACACCCAGATATTTTGGGGTGTCCTCATATTGTAGTTTTTGATTGCCTGTTCTTATATTCAGTTTGCTCTTTGCTAGTTGGCTGGTTAAATGGAAGGCCGATACCACTGTCTTATTTTTGTTCAGTAGCAGGTGTCGTTGTTAAAAATATTCCTTCAACGTGTCCAGGTCCTCTTCAAGCTGTTCCTCTATGATCTGCATCTTATTATTCTGAGTTGCTAGTGCCAGGTTGTCTGCGTACATAAATTTCCGCGATGCTATTGGCGGTAGGTCGGAAGTGTATAAGTTGAATAACATCGGGGCGAGAATTGACCCTCGTGGCAGGCCTTTATTCAATGTTCTCAATCGACTTTCCTTTCCCGCCAGGCTGACTGTAAATCTTCTGTTACAGATCATTTCGTTTAGCAGTCTGTACAGAATCCTGCATGGTATTACTTCCAGGAATTTGGTAAGTAGTCCTGTGCGCCACATTGTGTCATAGGCGGCGGAGAGATCTATGAACGCTACTGGTGTCTTCTTGTTCTCTTGAAAACCATATTCGACATATGTAGTCAGAGCATTTATCTGGTCTACGTAACTTCTTGATGTTCGGAAACCTGCTTGTTCTACTGGGATGTTGTTGTCAACAGCAAATTTTATTCGGTTATATATTATTCTCTCCAGTGTTTTATAGATGACGCTTAGCAGTGTTATAGGTCGACAGAGTTCTCTGCGTTTGAGTGGTCCTTCCCCGGCTTTGGAATGGCTATGAGCGTGGATGTCTTAAATAAGTTCGGTAGTTTTCCTGTTTCCAGTATGTTGTTAAGCACTCTGAGTATCCATCTTTTGGCGTTTTTTCCAAAATGTTTGACAAATTCTGGGTATATTAGTCTTTTCCGGCTGATTTCCCCGTTTTTGGGCTTCTAATAGCTGCAGTGATCTCTTCCTCCTCAATAAAGGGAGCGTACTTGGATCTTTCTTCGGCTTCCTTCTTCAGCATGTTTCTCTTTATTCTTACCTTCTTACTAAAGTTTTTGTCTCTGTTTGGGACATTTGAAGTTTTTATGATCTGGTTAGCGATCTGATTTGGGCTGATTTCTGGCTCTTTTATTATGGTTTTATCACCACTTAGTTTTTGAAGGAGGTTCTATGCTTTCCTACTTGTTTTTTGAAAGTTCATAGGCGCGGATCCAGACGATCACTTTGAGGGGGGGGGGACATAATCCAAAAAAAGTCTGAAGGACCTTTTTTTCACATTTTCTTGGAAACTACAGATTTTTCGTTGTTTTTTGTTTTTTTAGGGGGGGTTGGGGAGGGGACATGTCTCCTATGTCCCCCCCGTGGATCCGCGCCTGTTTATCATAATTATATATCATTTCTACGTCTCCCTGTCTCCCAGAAAATAGGTTCCCCGCATCCCTCGATCAACGCCGTATAGGTATTCATGTAAGTAAATCCCTTGAAATTCCCTCCTTTTATGTATAATCACAGTTGGGTGGTAGACTTTTTTGTTTTTCTGGGCCTGAATCGGATATAGATGGATATCTTCTTATTTTCTTTACGAACTTTATTGTTTCGGCTCTACAGTCTTTATGAAAAAAAATATATATAAACGGTCTCTCTAAGTTTATTTGAAAAATACGATGACATGGCTCGTTGATGATATGAAAAGCGAATACCTTATCCTTCGCGAGGACGATTTCCACCAATTAACATTAAATGTAACACTTCTTCAAATTCTAAGTCATTAGCATAGTTTTCTTCACGTTTTCCTCATCTTAGTAGTCATTAATGCAAGTTGTACGATCATCCTTCCAGACAAAGTTGGAAACTTCAATTCAGCCCCCTTTTTTTGTGACGTAGGTACCACAGAAAATATAGCGCGCATTAATACCCTGCACGAATTTCAAACTGACTAAACCAACTTGAAATATGCTCTTTCCTTTCTTGAGTACCGTACTTTCAGTTCTTATAAAATTATTGTAATATCAATGCACAACAGGAACGCTGGTAACCTGCTAGTATAAGTGCGGCGGTATCATTAATAGTCCCGTAGTAATTTTTCGTCATTATCGCATTTTCGGTGCCGGGCGAGAGATGCTGCGCGATTTATCACGCATTCAGAAACAAACAGCCGTGAGATGAATACAGAGAGAGTAGTACCGGGTATATGTATAGGCTGTACATTATGCATTGCATATAGTATACACATAATATATCTCTCTTATGAAAAGTTGCGCGTACACACCCTTCGGTGCGCTCGGCGATCTTTTTTGTTTTACATAGACTTCTTTCTTATCAACTCGCGCCACTCTCCGACTCCAACGTTTGTTTACCAAACTAGTGAAGTCTAGGTACGTGTAAAGTTTCTATCGTTCAAATCGACCGTGACGGATGCACCATCATCGTCCAGCTCCTGCTCGAACGAAGTCTGCACTTCATTGGCATCTTTGGGAGAGCGATGAAAGGACACCAAATTCAATATTTCAACAAAAGAATTCCATCTTCCATATGTGGTGAATTCTGATATGGTCTCCTTTATTTCTTCATATATGCATCTCCATTAAACTTACTTTCTCGCTCTTCTGAACGTAAAAATTCTAAAGTTGATAATAAAATGCTTTTATCGTTCGAAAGAATTCTGAAAACGTCACGAGCAGCACGTCCATTTTTACTATAATTAATCCGAAAAAAATTGTATGGTTTGAACGGTATTGTTGTTGCAAGCTGTATGCAATCTCGGTTGTACGCTTTGACAAATAGCTCCAATACCAGATAGACGAAAGACTCGAATGTAGTAATGTGGAAAAAATGTGTAGAAAATCGTTTTCATATTGCGTATACGAGTACGGGCTCGAATGCGCTCACTTGCTCTTAGCTTCTTATTCTCACATTATATGCGAATAAAATAGGCATACGAGAATACAATCGTCGCGTATATAAGATAGCGAGTTCGTTCCCTCCGTGCGATCAGTTCACATTTTTACAAATCGATATACACGCTTAATGGTTTTCATACCTAATGTTGATGATGTATAGGTACCTAGGTATACATACACTCGTACAAATACATATACATGGATTGTCAGAAATCGATAAGTCGAGATGAATCGACGTCGACACACGTGTCAACGCTCTTGTTAAATTTCAAAATACGTATGTTGGTCTTGATGTTAGTATGATGCAGAAGATTTTTGTCCCTATCGTGATACAAATGAATCTGGATATTTAGGTCTATAGTTAGCGAAGTATATAATTTCATAGCTTCGGGTAGTTCAGCTCGCTGGCTGTTCCTTATTTTGATGTCAATCATTTTGTGGCTAGCACAGAAGGACATAACCTATCCGTAAAAAGTCATATCTAATGTCAAAGACGATTTTCCAGGGAAATTTCAATTCAATAATTGGCATTTTATGAATTACTGCTAAGAAAACTCTACCTTTTAATTGACGAACGCTACCTATGTCAGTAGGATAAACCTCACCGCGACCAGAGAAAAAACGGGAGTCAGGCTATAGTCTCGAACCGAATCCTCTGGCTACCGACGCAATGCCCAAAATAGTGGATCTCAGATATGCGATTTAGCGGCGATTGCTCCGGGTTTGCGTGCACACTCATGCGCCTCTGTTCAAAGGCGCTCATTACCACACATATAATTCAATAATATGATTGTTTACTCGCGTAAAAGCGCGGTAATTGGATTGTAGGAAATTGTTGGGGTGTTGTAGACACCACCCAAAAAGAGTAAAGAAAAATTAAATAATAAAAAAAGAATATTATAGACTGACACTCGTTTGAAGTACACGGAGAACCCAAAACTATACGAGTAAAAATGATGCAACAACTAGTACAAACATTTGCAGAAAATATCATAAGTATAAAATTTAGACCACGTCACAAAAACCGAGGAACATCATAGAGCTAATGAAAGTATGTCAGTGAATATAAGCGAAAAATATTTTCTATTTCGACCATTCATAAAACTTTATCGACACAAGTATAGCCAGAAATGATAATGAATGCACTTTTAGCATGTGACAAATTAGATAAAAAATTTTACTGACGTATGGTCAATCAAATAGCAAACGTTGGCAGGATTTTTGTTCTTCAAACAGCACGTGGATAACATAATTTTCAGTGCAAAATAACGAAAATGAAAGTTATTTTTGGGGTACATCTGCATTAGTTTGCGTTTAATGGGCGTTGCATTTATTACTAAACTTGAAGATAATAATGCTTAAATCTACTCGTACATAATAAACAAACAAGACTGAGTCGCCATGCGCCTCAGTATCCGGGTCTCTTGGTTTTTTTTTCTAATCGACTGTTACGTGACGGAAATTTATTTTTTAATTTTTTTCAAGAGTAAAACGTGAAAGACGAATACTCCGACGTGGAGTAAAACAACCCCACACCCCCCCCTCCTGTACGGGCTGCTAAAGTGCATAAGAACAATACCCCGATGCGACCCGTTGTTTCTTCAGTCTCCTCTCGTACCTACCTCCGTGCTAAATTCCTTGACCGTTGGTTCAAAAATCGAATTGATTTTGAATCCCCTCATTCGGTCTTGAATTCGGCCTCTTCAACTGACGTCCTCAAGGATGTAAGTCTTCCCCCGGGAACGACCATCTGCTCGTTTGATGTTGTTGGTTTGTTCCCGAATATTCCCAAGGCTGCTACTATCCAGCGTATGGGTGAGCTACTCGTCAAAGCCAACACTCCTCATAATGAGTTTCACGAATTCTTCGATCTTCTAAATACTTGCTGGTCCCCCAACTACTGTAAATTTGAAGGGAAATTTTTCGAGTTCCCTGACGAAGTAGGGATCCCCATTGGATCACCACTAGGCTCTCTCATATCCGAAATTTTCATGTCGAAGTTTGAACTTGACCTCTTTTTCTCGAACCAGGTGTTACTTAATCATATTCATTATTGGCACAGGTACGTTGATGACGTTCTATGTACCTGGACTGGTCACCCAGATCTCCTTGGTGAGTTTCTCTCAATTCCTGGTACCCTTCCATAAAATTTACGTTGGAAATAGGGGTACTTTCCATTAACTTTTTGGATTTATCGATCTCTATAATAGACGGTACCCATAAGTTTGGAATTTACAGGAAAGATACTACGACCGATGTTTTAGTCCACGGTGGTTCGTTCGGTCCTGTTGCTCACAAGATGGCTGCTTTTTATAGCCTAGTTCACAGACTGACTCGTATTCCTCTGCCTTCAAGAAAGAGTTAATCACAATAAAACACCTGGCCAGAGTGAATGGGGTCAATGTCGATGTTGACGTGATGGTTCGGAGGAAAGTTACGAGGAGCCTCCTGGATTCTACTACCTCCCTCCCCTGAGACACGATCCGTGATCGCCGTTTGCGTTGGATCAGTCTCCCTTTCCTGGGGAAGTTCTCCCTGCAATTGGGTCGGGCCCTTCGCCCGTTTGGCTTCAGACCCGCGTTTTACAACCCTACCACAGTCAAGAGGTTGTTTGTCAGACTGAAGGACCCCATACCTGTTGATGAGAGGAGTGGTTTGTATAAGTTGGAGTATGAGGATTGTGGAGGCTTTTATATCGGCGAGACCAGCCGCCAAATGAAAGTTAGAGTAGCTGAGCACCTGAAGTCTTGGAAGAAGGGACACTTGGGGGAGTCAGCTTTCGCCGATCACTTAATAAACAGTGGCCACAGCTTCCGTGAGGGATCCGAAAAGCTCCTCCATAAGGAGAATTCCTACCGCAAACGTATCGCCCTCGAGAATATAGAGATAATTCGTCATCTCAACACTGACGGTATCACTGTACTCAATTCGTACATTCCGGAAGATGGCCTGATCGAACTGGTTTATGACTCACACCGTGATTTCTCGTTTGGACGATCTTAATACCTCGTTCTTCTCTTGTGTTCGTCAGTTGCTTTAATTTCAGGCTTGAAGATGGTTATTTAACCGAAAGCGCTCGTCGTCTTTTATTTTTCTACGGTTTGCATGTTTTACTCCACGTCGGAGTATTTGTCTTTCACGTTTTATTATGGATAGCCGTAACTTGAAGGAACGGATTCGTTTTTTTTTCAAAAGATCTAAAACTTCTTTTTAGAGCTCAAAAGATCTCGATTTTTTCTATGTCAAGATCTGGAAACCAAGAAATCTGCATCTTTGTTCCACTCTGATCGGGAATCTCAGAGACTTAATATTTGTACGTACGGTAGGTATTACAATTAAGGAAGTATCGAGAAGAAGAAACTTCCTTAAAGATTGTACAGAAATTTGAAAAATGCTATGCAAAAATAAAATCATAGGTGACACAGAATATGTAATACGTGTGCAGTATTAATCAGACGATATACATCTTCACCAATATTGATGTTCGAAGACTATCTTGATCATCTTGGTCACTCTTGACGAAGACTGTCCGAGAAATAAAATCTCAAGAGACAGAGAATGTATATCTTGAGTGACCTGAAATTTGGAAATTGCTATGCAAAAATAAAATCTCGAGTGACAGAGATTGTATGTATTCCTTGAGTGACGTCGCAACACATTTTTCCGGTGAGAACTTTTTTTTCTCCCCCTTTTTTTCGCAATTGCATAGAGGCTTTCGTCTTGCCGGGGACAAGATCCCCAAAAATGCAGTTAAAAGTTAGTCGATTAGAATTTATGCTATATTATACTTCTTTTTATTCTCTCTGTGACAAAAGCATCTCATTTTCTTTCGATCAATGACCGTCAAATTTTTGGCGGTGTTGAAACGTGAGTGTAAATCCATAATATGTGATGCGCTCTGCGATATTGGGTGTTAAGTCGGAAAAGTGAGTCGACTTGGAAATGGTCTTAAAATGTTTTTCTGACTCAGAGGAACATTTTAAGACCATTTCCAAGTCGACTCATTTTTCCGACTTAATACCCAATATCGCAGAGCGCATCACATATGGATCTGATGTACACAATTGTACATCATTAATTCTTCGTTTTGTTTGATACGAATCCTGTCTATCAGTTATACACCCCCTCCACGAGCCTGCTGACTTACTGTGATCTTGGGTTTTTCTTTCACCTCAAGAAAAATTTTGTAATATATTATTTCTATGTAAAATTTTGCAGGAAATATTGTCTTCCTCTTGTAAATTTTCATATAGGGTGCATATTTAACGGGGAATATTAAACTGCACGAAAAGAAAAAAGGCGTTTGAACAAAAAACAGCAGCACAAAAAAATCATCCAAAATAAGAAAATAAGAAGTGATGGTGACAAAAAGTACAGCACACAAAATTTTCGAGTATGCTCACAAAAAAAAAAAAAAAATACAAGAAATTTTCAGAGTGTTTTCACGAAAAATAAAATAAAAGAAATAAGGAGTAAACGCTTGCCCGCCGGCCAATTTTTAAATGAAGTTTTAAACTTAGGCAGTGGTCAGAAGAACGAAATCCACCTTCAAAAAATAGCACTCCATTCGTCGATGAACCAGGTATTTCTTTGCCGCTATGGACTGCCACTTATCAGTGGGTTGCAGCTGATAAAGCAATTCTGTAACGCCCTCACGAGGAAGAAAGTTGTACGGAGTACTTTGTGGCAGCAGGAAGCAGTAAGAATTGGGGCACCAAATAAAAAGTGTGTTTGGGCGAAATGGTAAGGCCCGAAAAGAAAAAGTTGGAAATCACCAATTTTAAAATTGATATCCCAAAATGACATGAACCCTGTATATTGTGATATTTGAACACAGAAATTATACTTTGTCACAGATAAGCTGCATTTCATAAATGTGTCTAAACGGGGACATGAAAAAAGGGCTCGGCACTTTTTGCAATTGGTACGAAGGGGTCGCTTTCAATTACTCGTCCACGAACAATGGGATTGAAAGTACTAATTCAGTTATTAAGAGGGAAAACCCTTTGTGGGAGAGGCTCCCAGTCGGACATTTTTTACATTGTTGTGTGGATTTGGTGGAAGAATGGTCGAGACGTCGGAATCCGACATCCGTGAACTGCGTCCACTTCGGTGAAATGTGGACTGCATCATACCGGTGGGCAATAAAGAAGTAGATGAGGCAGTTCTCCAAGTGAATGGGGAGAATGACAGCATATAATATTTCACTACTTCCTTAAAAATTGACGTGAAAATTACTAGTAAACTGCTTGTAGCATTCCAACGTCTAGAAGGAAAGGGGAAGAGCTTTGACGACTATGTTAAGTGGCACGGAGAAATCTGGCGTATCGATGTGTATCCTGATCACGTGACCTGTACTTGTCTTTTTTTCACAGAGAATGCCCACTGCAAACATGCCCTCGGTATGAGAATTCGGAGACGGGACGTTTCTCTTCTAAATGAGGCGAAAGGAATTCCATTGGGGCAGAAAAAGAAAAGAAAGAGGCCGTCGAAGGCGAAGCATGCCCTCATTGTTTAGTAATGCTTTCTTTTTTTTAGTTGTTTGTAGATTTCTTTTAATTTCATTGTCATTTATTTTCTGTTTTTCACTTTTTTTCGGGCAATGGGCGCGTTTAGTTACTTCTCAAAATCGATTTGTTTGGCTTTACGTTCATTTGTCGTGTGGCATGTCCATAGTATACAAATAATTTATGGTTGGCGAGACTTCTCTTCAGAAAAGTATATCTACGTCAAAAACTGACTTTTATGGCACATTTCCCTTCATAGGAACGACCCAGTGCTGATATAATTAGAGACCTTTAGTATGTTTAAAACGAAGTCAGTCCGAAGACATTTATGAAGGAAAATTTGGAATTTTGTCCACGTAGGTACTCTTCGTTTTTCTTGGACGGTTTGTTTAAACTATTGTTAAATGAAAATTTACGTGACAGAGAAGAGGATAGAAACTTTAAAAATAAATAACTGGACAAGTGAAAATTCAAGAAGTTTTGGTACCGAGAGGGAGATGATTCGAGAAAATTTTCCAAGGATGAGACTCAACAGGAATAGCCCAGAATTACAAATTTTTAAATTATAAATATTTCGAACACATCAGCTTAATCACAACATTTTCTGTCTGACTCCCTCTCTATACTGATATATGAGGGCGATATACGTCTTCGTATCTCCGGTCTTATACTCTTTACATTAATACATCCTTTCAAGAAATGCGGAGAGGGAAGTTTTTCCTTCTTTAGAAATGAAAGAAAAATGAGTACATCCTATGCAGAGGAAGTACATTGAATACAACTTTCGAATGGTCTTCAAGGATTATTGGTTTAAATATTAAGCATTCGAATAATACAAGTACACCGGAACTGGCTGCTAACGACGTTAACAAATTCTGTAATATAGAAGCAGTGTTAACAAGACCTGAATTGAGACCCGCACCTTATCCACGGTTCTTTACACGAAATTTATTATGGGCTCTGTCGGGTTGTTGAATGTAGTATATTTACTCTTAACTTGATTCAGTTGAATTATCTAATTTATTTCGTTCATTTGTTTATTATTTTCATCCCGTTAGCACCCAGTACAGTTTCATTCTATTCTTCCGCACATCTCTTCCACCTACCTATATTTATCAAAATAAATTCTCATCGTCATTCACCGATTTCATAACGCTAGAACGTTCAGCCAGATTTCCCTTTCGCTATGCATGTCTTTTTTAAATTGTCTTATCTCTCATTTCTCATTCGAGCGTTCGTTCACTCCCTTCCTCATGGATACCGGTCAATAATAAATAGGTAGCCTATACTGATTACGATAGGTACTCAGTACGAGACCTTTTTCTTATGAGAGAATTTCCTACACAAATTTATTAATACCAATATTAATACTCTCCGCTTGTTTTCTTGGCTGTGACAGATTGAATAAGAGTCTATAGCTAAATTTTCGTGAATTTTTTTTCCCTTTTGAAGACTTTATTATGCTAGCGTACGTCTGGTCTGTGACATAATCTAATTTATGTAATCTTCTGCTGAACAATACTAAATTTTTGGCCATACGTTACAGAATTGGATTTAAAGATAGGCTGCTTGGTGGAAAAAGATGGGATTGATGAACATTTCAAGCTCTGGACCCTTAGTCCATAGGCCATATAAAAATGCGGTACCATTCGGGGGGACAAAGCGATACTTTGAGATATGTTAGTAGGGGTGATACTTGATATAAAAAACGATGATAGACATCTGAGAAGAGCAGCTTTCCAAGATGGCGGCCAATTTCAAAATGACGAATCGGTCTTCTGGTAAGAGGCGAATAACTCATACTGTGTGGGTCAAATTTTTTACTTTTCTTTTTCAATAAAAGAAAATAAGGCCCCGAATAACATATCCAACTTCCCACGTCTCACATCCTAATGAATTTTCTGTCGCACTTTCTAGCTCCCTAAAATCAATGTTTTGCAAATATCTTGAAAAATTGGGTATCAACCATGAAAAGTTTCCTCGTGAAATTTGTTATAGAAAATGCCATTCAAACTTCGCTATGCGTCCAATTATCAGCTTAAAAAGTTCGTTCAAAGTTGAGAACTTTGGGAAAAAGTCCATTTTTCAGCAATAAATATCTAGAAAATCAGATACAAATGAAATAAAATTTCAAACAAAAACTTTTTATTGAAAAATTTTAACTGCAAAATAGATTGCCTAAACTTTCTTCCGAAGTTTGTCGAAAGTTCTGAACTTTTGGAAGGAAATCGATTGTTGTCAAATATTACAAAAAAATAAGCTATGCCTATTCTAATAAGCCAAACAAAAAATATTTTTCATGAAATTTACTTCATCAGGGACCATCTGAACTTTATTGTCAGTCTAGTTATAATCTTGAAAAGCTTCTAAAAGTTGTGAGCATCCGAAAAAATCGATTCATAGTAAATATTTTGGAGAACTGAGATTCAATAAAAAAGACTTTCAAACAAAAAATCTTCCTTTTGCAATTGTCTGTAAAATAGACTACTTGAACTTCCTTTTAAAAATTGTCGGAAGTTCTGAGCGTTTGGAAGGAAAGTGATTGTTTCCAAATATCCTCCAAACTAGAGCTTTAATGCGGAAAAGTTTTAACCCAAAAGTGATTCTCACAAAATTCACTACATCTTTATTGTAAAGCTAATGGTCATCATAAAAAGTCTATTGTGAGCTTCAACATTGAAAAAAAATCTGTAGGAATCACATTGAATACTTTTAGGTATTTATTTATTTAAAGTATTCTTATTGGTAAGTGATGCCGATAACAGTTCAGTGGCCTAGTTCCAGTCAGAGGAATAAAATCTTGATGAGGAATTGTACCTAATTTGCCGTTTGCCGACATGCGCGTTGATGTTCCTGTACTTTGAACAAAATTAAAATAATATTCAAGCTGTTCATCCGCACATGGCGCTGCAATCTCTTAAAACCACACAAAATAGATTTTTGAATATCTGCCAATTATTTTGAATTATTTATTCTAGAACACAATGTAAATATAAAATATTTAAAAAAAGAATCCGGTGCTGCTCATGAAGTTGATTGAATTGAGTCTATCATAACTGAACTAAAAAGAAAAACACAAGAGTTTGAATTGAAAAAACTCTGTTTACTATATAAAATATTAAATAATTTTATAATTAAACATTCATATGTAAAATCTTACAGCAACATCCCCGTATCCTACAAACTCTTATAACCTTACGCTTCCTCATGAGTGATAGGCCTACAATCACTCACCTAGTTATTCAGTTTTCCACTATATTAGGAACAAACAGCCTCCACTATTGCCTTCTATATAAGTGAATACTATATTGCTGCTGTAAGATTTTACATATGAATGTTTGATTATAAAATGATTTAATATTTTGTTTGGTACCTAACTATAGAGTTTTTTGATTCAAACTCCTGTTTTTTCTTTTTAGTTCACTTACAATAAAGTCAATTCAATCAACTTCATGAGCAACGGGTGAGTGTTTTTTTTTTTTTTAATAAGTATTTAATTTGAATTATTTTTAGTTAAAAATATGTATGATGCAAACGGTGTGTCCCAAAACATTTTTTTGTTAATAAATTATAATAATTGGACTGATAAAAAGAAGGAAACGCTCAATTGGTCCAAAAAGTAACTGCATTATCGGAAAAAAAAAAAAAAAAGGCTCCAAGTGGTATGGGAAGTGAGATACGAGGGTACCCGATAGAAAAAAGAAAGAAAGAAAGATCCGCGGTCAAACACATACCAAGTGATGTCAACACCGGAAAAACTTGTGATTTTCAAGTATGGATGAAAAAGTGACTATTTTCTTTAAAAAGGGCCTAAAAATGACTGAAGCCTAAAAAAGTGACCAAGTCACTCAAAAGTGACAAACTGGACACCCTACAATAATCAATTTCCTTCCAAAAACTCAGAACTTTCGACAAAGTTTGGATGATAGTTTAGTCAATCTATTTTGCAGTTACAATTTTTCAATAATAGTTTTTGTTTGAAATTTTATTTCATTCGTGATTGATTTTTTAGATATTTATTGCTGAAAAATTGACTTTTTCCCAAAGTTCCCAACTTTCGACGAACTTTTCAAGCTGATAATTGGACGCATATCAAAGTTTGTATGATATTTTTTATAACAAATTTCACGAGGAATATTTTTTATCTGTAACTTTTCATGATTGATGCCCAATTTTTCAAGATATTTTCAAAACATTGATTTTTGGGAGCTAGGAAGTTGGATGTATTATTTGGGGCCTTATTTTCTTTTATTTAAAAAAAGAAAAGTAGAAAATTTGACCCACACAATATGAGTTATTCGCCTTTTACCAGAAGACCGACCCGCTATTTTGGAATTGGCCGCCATATTGGAAAGCTATCACCCCTACTAACATATCCCAAAGTGTCGCTTTGTCCCCCCACGTGGTACCAAAAACCACTATTTTCTATTATGGCCCATGGATTACCTCATGAAAGTTGGATTCCAGAAAATGTTGTTAGCAGACTTAATAGGCTACGTATAATAGGAAGGGTACTGGCATCCGCAAGGAATCGATTATGGAATAATAATTGATCAAGGTAATTTAGTAGTTGACTATCGAAATTGGAAAATGACTTTACCACATTTCATCACAAAACAAGTTTCCTCCGCACTCCTCATGACCTAGTGTAACCTCTTTCAGGCTAGTTCGATCA
This sequence comes from Aspidiotus rigidus, assembly GCA_035079385.1. Taxonomy (NCBI): domain Eukaryota; kingdom Metazoa; phylum Arthropoda; class Insecta; order Hemiptera; family Diaspididae; genus Aspidiotus; species Aspidiotus rigidus. The sequence continues at coordinate 10,383,584 of JAVHKY010000004.1, read as the reverse complement.
ATTATCGTCTTTTTCTTCTTCCAAGTTATAAGCTATCTTTTCCCTCAGGCTAGTTTGATCAATTGTGTTCTTCTTTGTAAAGGCATTAGCATACGTATGAAGGAGAGTAGCTTAATTGGGCACTATCCACTTGTCCCCAAGCAATTGCACTCGAGAGAGACATAAAATATGATACATTATTTTTATCCCCTCCAAGAAAATCTGTAATTTTCAAAATTTAGTAATCTTTCGAATACGATTCGAACTCTCAACTCTTAATCGTACTGTGTGTATGAAAAGGTTTCAACCAGGTACGTTCATTATTTAAAAATAATAATTTCCTTAATTCATTACGTTCCGCAAAGTTCGAATACATTGTTTCAACTTTCGAGTTTGATGATAAAATTCGTTCACAAGGTATACCATCAGCGAAAAGCATAAAAAATATATTCTTTTTTCATGACCTAGCTCAAGTTCTCGAGCTTTTTGAATTAAGAGCCCTCAATCTTCCCTCCTATTATTCAAGTATGTAGGTAGTGCATTTTTTATTCTTTCATCTTTGTACAATCTTAATTTACACGCGTATACTAGTCCTGGAGTAATAAGTTACAATGTAAATAGGATACACAAACCTTTCGAGCCATTGAAGAAATGATAGAAACGCCACTTTTGTGAATAGCAACATGTTCTCTTATTCCGCTCTCGACACCGTGACAATATCTCTAGTAGCTGTACTTACACATCTCAAAAATTGCTGCTGCTTGCAAGGACAACAGAGACTGCTCTGAGAACCTTCAAATTACGGATAATACAATATTATGGTACGGGTCACGTCGAGGCTGTATGGTACCTGCGTTCACACGCTTCTGGGCAGAATTGAAGAAACAGTTTATGGTAAAAGATATTCCTCTTTTCTTTTTGATGTACAGTTTTAAAGAAGAACGTGCTATTTCGTTCTAAAGGAGGATTACCTATAGTGGACTGCGTTAAGAAGGAGGCGACGAGGATGGTAATGGTCCCATTTTACTCGGTAATATTGTCAAAGTGTGAACATTTTTAAAGTAAAGAGGATTCGTAAGTATACCATCATCGTGACGACAATAATCGTCGAGCAATTCCGATATAACTTTTTCTGAAGGCGTGAGGCATTGCTTCGGACTAAGCCGAGAATTTTTCGTCATTTACAAGATAATCGAGTTCTAAGCTTCTATATACGGATTATATTTGAAATTCGCATCCGGCAAGAACTTTTTTTTCTTTACCGCCATCGTCGCGCGGTACTTCATTACGGGAAAAGTGTTTCGCGGTTTTACGCACCGCTGCCTTTTTGTATACTCGCACTGTACTTCCAGTTTGAACAGATTTACGCTTTTGAGACTAATTATAAAGCGAAAAAGTTTTCAGACCATAGGCGGAAGTTTACGAAAAGCCTCAGTAGATAAGAAACGTTACAACGTGACTTCATTACAATTAGATTTGAAGGCGGAAATTTAACGCTGAATAGAACAGACGACAAAATTCGATTAAAAATTGTCATTCGAATATCAATCCGCTGTATCACGAGCAACAAACGATACAAATTAACGCTAAAGAAAAACATTAATGAATTAATTTTACGATACTGTTGCGAAGGCTGTTTTTCCTGTATTCAAGAATATATATAGAGGTGGGTTATTTCTCCTCCTTTAATTTAGAACAAAATTTTTTGAATGACTTGCCGTCTCATATCGAATATTGTAATTTAAATTTCCCACTCCACGTCTAGTTGGTACCTACTAACTCAATTTGAAAACTGAAGACTATTTGAACCAAGTCTTCGACGAGAGATGAATAAAGCTATGAAGAGAAATTAATAATAAGGATCATTTGAATTGCGGTTGATTTGAGATACATCTGGTCCTTAGTTTTACAATTATTTTGAATCAACGTGACCAGAGGGGGAAGTGGGTTTTAACCCCTTATAAGAACTCAGAAAATGCTTTTATTGCAGACTCAAAAATTCAAGAAAGTAATTTTACAGCAGCGTTTGCAATTTTCTACACATCAGAATAAGGCATCTTCGAGTTACCAGAATGAAAATTTAGACTTGATGGAAAGACGTACCGAGAAAATTTTGTGAAACTTTTTTCAATTTGTCAGCGACTTCTACTGGACGGATTTTTTTTAATGAAAGCTCCTTTCCTTAAGATAAGCTATCACTCGTTGATTAACTCTGTCCTCTTGTTATGAATCATCTCTTACAACCATTGCAAATTCAGATGTTCACAATTACTTGGTACAGTCTTCGTCAATACTCAATAAACAACTACTAATGCTGCGGAGCAGTATGGGTCATTTTTTATTAATGAGGAGGGAGCAGGCTCTGGCCTATACTTCAAAGGAACTTTTTCATAAGTGACAATAACTGTGTACGAGGGAAACAGGGGCTCTGAAGGCACTTGAAATTGATTGATTATATTCATTGTGTGGGTCAACTCTCGTATTCGGGCCGGCCATCCGTTAGGATCGCTAATTACGCACTTGATTTGTTTACCTAAAATGGTATTTTTGCCAAAATTGAAAACGGGAGCTAAACTATGGCGGTACATGAGGGAAAAATAAAAAACTTGGAATAATTCTTGAATGAAGCGGAATTAGAATTTTTATTTCTGAACATCTTGTATCGTATGGGATGTCCGGAAGCCAAATCTGCTTCATTCAATGGTTATTTTGTTTTTTGATTTTTTTCCAATATACCGCCATAATTTAGCTCCCTTTTTCAATTTCTCCACGCTCGGTAAAAATGCAGAGCGACCCTAGCGTTAAAAATAGGTAACGCTTTTCACTTTTTCGCAATTTTCAAAAACAAATAAGCAAAAAAAAAAAAAAAAATAGGAACACAAAAATGAAAAGCTATTTCTTTTTGCTTTTTTGACATTCGTTATTCGCTTTTTGCTTTCGCTTTTCGCTAAAAACCTATCGCTTTTCAATAACTTTCCTTCTCTGTTCTTGATTACTAGTTTGAAACTACAGTAGAAGGCTCTAATGGAGCTCAATCTCCTTAGTTTGTTAATAACAACTTTCTAATCACAGTTTTTTCACTTTTTTTTCTACGTGGAAGTACACCGTCACGGTACATTATGGAGGTATCGACAATCGTGTATCTTCCCTTACATCGATAATACTGGAAACTCTCGTCAATTTTGTAGTCACAATCGACTAGCGACTAGAGATGGAACTAACGTGGAATGTGACTGTGACTTTGTGTATATTAATTGCATGTAGTGGTGCTTTATCAACAACCCAAACAACCCGTATGAGTTTCCACGGTATTATACATTTACCTGTCTATTGTTTTCTAGTTGTTTCTCAATGTGTGTTCATAGAGTGCGTTGTAGGTTGAGTTTCTAACAGTAGACTGTATACAAAGTGTTATTGTAACACACTGTTTTTTATACAATTGTTAAAAAATCAGGAATCAATGCAAAGAGCTAAAACTTGACCTGAAAATTCAATTTATTTGAATCTATAATGGTCAGAAAGAATTATTTTTGTGTATTTCTCAACTTTCCATAATCTTTGAAAAATTTTGCAATCTTAGGATACCGACGATAATGCCGTGCAATGGTGGATGGATACGCTGGATGGAGACCAAGCTTGTTGCAAACCTAGAGGAATTGCGCGTTTACTACCAGATTTTGAGAGATACAATTTTTATGTAGCACCCTGGGCAAAACTTATGAATCCCTCAAAATCTTTATATTACATTGTCCCACAGCTCATTTAAGAGTTTCAATGCCCGAAATCTAATTATAACTACCTGCACCATTATATGGCCTAACGTGAAACCCTTTGACTATATACCTCTTATGGACTGAGCTTTGTCCATGTATTGCAATGTTAAACGAGCGTGGAAACATGTATAGCGAGCGGAGGACTCCAACGTAGGCAGCGCGGGTGAGTGCGCGGAGGAGTAAAAGCTTCTCCTCCCTCCACAATCAATCACGCCGCCTATTTGGGTCCTCCGCATTTTATTTTGACATGTTCCATGTCTTTTCTCTCGCCGGACCCCGATTTTGAAACTCGCGAGTACACCCCCCCTCCCCCCCCTCCCGTCAAGAGAAATCTCTACCCCGTGGGTGATTCAGAAATTTACGAGTACACCCCGCGTAATAATAATAATTAATAATAAATAAATAAATAAATAAATAAATAAATAAATAAATAAATAATTAAATAATTAAATAATTAAATAATTAAATAATTAAATAATTGAATAATTAAATAATTAAATAATTATTTAATTAAATGATTAAATGAATAAATAATTAAATAATTAAATAATTAAATAAATAAATAATTAAATAATTAAATAATTAAATAAGTAATATAATTAATAATTAGAAAATCTCTACCCCGTGGGTGATTCAGAAATTCGCGAGTACACCCCGCGTAATAATAATAAATAATTAATTAATTAATTAATTAATTAATAATTAAATAAATAAATAAATAATAAAATAACTAAATAAATAAATAATTAAATAATTAAATAATTAAATAAATAAATAATTAAAAAATTAAATGAATAATTAAATAATTATTATAATTATTACAATTAATAATTAGAAAATTTTCCAAGTCCCTCTTCCTATCATATATGGCTGGATAGTCGAAATTTTTCCAAGTCCCCTAGACTTGAATTGTCTCATACCATTCCAATACAACAGCGAGACAGGGGGCGAACGAGCGGAGCGAGTTCGCGCTACCTCATATTTCTCATAGAAGACTTGAATTTTCTCGTATCATTCCAATACAACAGGGAGATCGCTCGTTCGCCCCACGAAAGTTGATACCTCAAAATATAGAACACCCACAATTACCTCAAAATATTTCTCATACAAGACTTATAGGACGCCAAGATAGGTAAAGGGGTAAACGAATAATATCTCACGAACACTTGACCTAGTAGAAGAATTAATAATAAATAAATAAATAAATAAATAAATAAATAAATAAATAAATAAATAAATAAATAAATAAATAAATAATATTGAATAATTAAATAATTAAATAATTAAATAAATAAAGACTGAATAGTCGAAATTTTTCCAAGTCCCCTAGACTTGAATTGTCTCACACCATTCCAATACAACAGCGAGACAGGTGGCGAACGAGCGGAGCGAGTTCGCGCTACCTCATATTTCTCATAGAAGACTTATACGACGCCAAGATAGGTAAAGTTTTCCAAGTCCCTCTTCCTATCATATATGGCTGGATAGTCGAAATTTTTCCAAGTCCCCTAGACTTGAATTGTCTCATACCATTGCAATACAACAGCGAGACAGGGGGCGAACGAGCGGAGCGAGTTCGCGCTACCTCATGTTTCTCAAAAAAGACTTGAATTTTCTCATACCATTCCAATACAACAGCGAGTTCGCTCGTTCGCCCCACCGAAATTTGATACCTCAAAATATAGAACACCCATAATTACCTCAAAATATTTCTCATACAAGACTTATACGACGCCAAGATAGGTAAAGGGGTAAACGAATAATATCTCACGAACACTTGACCTAGTACAAGAATTAATAATAAATAAATAAATAAATAAATAATATTCAATAATTAAATAATTAAACCTCGTATTTCTCATAGAAGACTTATACGACGCCAAGATAGGTAAAGGGGTAAACGAATAATATCTCACGAATACTTGACCTAGTAGAAGCCTAGACTGAAATATTTCATGATGACTGATAAAATATAAAAGACATGGAACATGATTTTCATTTATTTGGCTATGCCAGAAAATTTTTCTTATCATATCTTTCCACGGGTAAATGTAGTCTTAGCTCAGTCCATAAGAGGTATATAGTCAAAGGTGAAACCTCATGAAGTTTGATTATTTTTATATATTGAAATCTAAGTCAATACTTATCCAAATGCGGAAAAAGAATAAACATTTGAAAAAATAATGACATACACAAAAAAAAATGGAAAAAATTTTAGATAAAAAAAAATTGAAATGTATAACGTTTTTAGAGAACATTGACGCTTTCATTTAAAAAAAATACTCACATTTCAGCACTGAATCGATTTTTTGAGATTCTCTTTCTCCTCAGGTGGTAAGTAAACTCTATTTAAAGTACAAGTGCTACCATGCAAACCCGCAAAGCATGTTTAATGACTCATACTCTTGTATTGCCCCTTTTCAAGATCTGGAAAGTCAAAAACGGTCCACAAAGTTGAACCTTATGCATTTGTGAAAGAAAACCACTTCTCTAGATTGTTCATCAGTTATCATTTGTCTTTGTACAAGTCTCGACGGTCGCGTCAGTACTTCATTTCTGGACCTTGTTTGTTTAGAGTAGCCTGCCATCAGATAGCGTATCACTCAATGTATTTTGCAAATGGTTCACTTCTTGAAATTTAGTCCAGTTCAGTCTTCTTTAAATTTTTCAACACTTATCGAACAACCAATTCACTTGTTTTTTGATTGGCTCAGCTCCTCTCATTATATGTGACCCCGTCTACAGAAACCCGGTTTAGCGTTGAATATCGATCAGGAGGAAAGGATCTTTTACCGAGGTAGGAAGATTCCTTTTCTCCTGATTGTAATTGAACACTAAGCCGGGTTTCTGTAGACGGGGTCACATATGAACTTTTTTTTTTCGCACTTGATGTGCATTTTACAATCAACCACACGACTGACTTGTCTTAGAAACTGTAGCAGTAATGATGTTTAGGGATGGACCTTCGAAAAATTTCCTGGAGAGTTACTCGGAAAGGAAAGAGATGAGAGAAAGATATTATCTTTCCTTTCCAAAATTTCCAGTTTTTTCATTAATTGGGGCTAAAATATTTGTTTCATCGGAATCATCGCTGAATTACAGACTATACAACCTAATATCTTTCCCTAGTAATATCTTTTACTTGTACCGGTATTTCTTTTGTGAGATGAGATGAGATTGTGACATTGTCTTTCCAATTTTGATAAATTTCAAATACTTGAACAGTTGGCGCAACCTGACCAACCAATCAGCGTGTTTGTTTAGAGAAAAATGTATTCTTATTGGTCGAGATACGATTTGAGTTTAGTATAGAAAGAAAATCATGTTTTACGTCGCTAAACAAAGGGCTGGTGTGATGGTATTAATGGAAACGATGGTATATGATGAGAGAAATCTGTTTTCATTAAAAAAAAAATTAATTTCTTAAATTTCCATCATTTTTTTCCGGAAAGAAATGTAATTGGAAAAAAAAAAAATTTCTTTCCAACTAAGGCACATCCCTAATGATGTTACGTTTATCAATTGACGACTTAAGGCGCTAGAGGTATTCTCAAGAATGTAAACAAACACGTGATGTGGTGGTTAATTTTAGTAAAGCGGTGCAACTTAATGCGAAATCACATTAAGTCGCACCGCTTCACTAAAATTTACCACCACATCACGTGTTTGTTTACATTCTTGAGAATACCTCTAGCGCCTTAGACGACTGTCTCTCAATCGTTGATTTCCAATTTTTAGAACAAAAACCTCGTATTTTATAATCAATCAAATGTAGGAATAGAGGTTTTCTCTCACAAGCAACAAACTCCAGAATGTAATTATTTTTTTCTGGACCTTTATCTTGTGTGTTATGGAACTCCGCAGTGCATTTAACAAATCAGGAATGTGAGATGAAAAATTGATTCTATACATATGCTGTAGAGATGGCTTATTATGAGATACCTAGTTTCCTGAGTAAGAAGTGTCGTTTTAGAAGTTTTCTCAACAATACCAGGAACTTGATCAGCAAAAATTACAGGAAGCAATCACATTTGTTGGCCATGTTCAGTTCTTCATACTGTCAAAAACAAATCTCTGCCGTACATTCTTCTAACCGATCATGAATGCTTACAAAATTATGTTTTTAGACGAACATATTTCCTCTTCATTTTTGTTCTATCTTGTTCTTTCCTCGAGTGATGGATCAGGTCTAAGTAGTTGATGGTGTTCTCTTCTTGTTCTACAGTAATTATTATGTTTTCCATGGCTGCTTTTGATTCAGAAAGGAAGGGATTTTTGGGATTTTTCTAAAAAAGTTTGTTTGTCCAAACTTTCAGATGAATTCTCATTTTTTTGAAAGGCATGGTGACAACTAGACAAAAATAAAGGAGTTAAGCTTTTGAAAAAGAATGTCCTTTGTATCCAAAACGCCACATTTTCTTATCTCAATGAATTACAACAACTGAACCTACCTATCAGAAGTGAAGGCATCTAATCCAATGATTTTATTTTTATTGAGAATTTGAACGCATGCACTATTGACACAATTTACACAATATAGGTAGTCTACTAGAATTTGCAATATTATAATAAAAATGTACAAAATGTTGAAAAAAAATTGGTCGATATGTACTTAGCAAGAACAATTTTATGAATCTCAGACAACCAAAAACAATTATTTGTACAGAAAATTGTGCCTTTCAAAGTTAGTGTTGAGATTTGGAAACAACAATTTCAAATGAATGCCAAAAATAATTATTGTATTCTGAAGAGCCATTAAACATACTGTCAAGTTTTTCTTTAAATTCTCTATCCAAGAATTTTGAATTGCACCAAGTTGTAGTGTATGGGTCGTAAATAGTGGCGTACAGGCAATCCCTTCTATAATGTATCATCCATAACTTATTTTGGTAAGAAGCCATTTCTATTTTACCACTCATACAAAAGTCTTTTTGTTCATTACAACTCAGAGTTTCCCACTTGGCAGCAACAACATTCAAAGCTGAAACAGTATCTGTATTGCTTGCATAAATTTTTCCATTCAAACAGCAGCATGCTACCCCATCACACAAATCATTTTTTCTTTCTTTGTGTAATAAAGTCTGCCATTTTGAAGCACGATTGTCATATATATGTACATATCCTTTAGTGTAGCCATGAGATGAACCCTTGAATCCGATCAAATAAATCAAGGTATTATCTGTAACTATGCGAGATCTGTACTGTATTCTTCCATGAAGCAGAGGTGTTGGAAACCACTTATCAAGTTCACAATTATAACACCAGACCTTCCGAGAAAGTTCTTCTTTACTAAATTCTAAAGGATTTTCGCCCAATTTTGGAGAAGGTGTATACAAGTAGATTACATTTTGCATTTCACACATATCAATGGACGCCGGCCCAGGAGTAAATGTGAATGGTGGGGAAGTCAATTGACACCCATCTTCCAAAGTTATTTTGGTGTACCGGGTAAACACAAAAGGGGAAGAATTATCCAGACAGTAAATATAATAATTTGGTTCTTCTGATGCTATAATTTTCATGCATTTTGAATATGAAGATTCACAGTTTCTGGTAATGTTGCGTAAATAACCATAAGGTCTAAATTTATCTACAGTATAAACGTGGAGAGTGTTTTGTACTTCTTCTTGATCAAAATAACAATTAGCTGAATAGTATAAATTGAGAGAATATAAGTTTTTACTGCAGAATTCTTCATAAGGAATTGATGACTCGCAATTGTTGCTTCCAACAATTTCATCGTCTGAATTAAAGTATTTTTCTAGGTAATCTTTCAACAGAACTGATTTATCATCACATGCTGTTTTTGACCTGCTTAGATTCAATTCATACTCTTTTGATAGAAATTCAATATAAGCCTCTGATATTTCTTCAAAATCAATGAATTTTTTTAGTTCATCAAAATGCTTTCTTCTTTTGTTAGAGCGATAGCATACCCATCTTACAATGGCGTCCAATATGAAATGTGCATTATTGTGTTTGAAAACTGTAAAATCAGATAGAGATCTTGCCAGCAATTCGTACTTCTTCAAAACCATATTTAACTGATCAAAAGATAATAAAAGAAAATTCTCATCTTGAGAAAGAATATTAAAATTCTTAACAAGATAGTCGAGGGTACTGTCCACAAGTTTGAGATTATTTATGTGGAAAGAATATTCAAAGAGCTGAAAAAAGTTTTCTATCATTGCCATATTACCTGGGAACAGAATATAATCTACACAGCAATTTTTGATCTCTGCAACATCCAAATACTCGCTAGCACAGAGTAAGCTGAGTACATTACTTGATGAAATTTTTGGCCATATTCCCAAGTATGCGTATTCCAATAAGCACTCAAAAGCTGTAGTATCAATGTCTGACAGAACAACAGTGTCTTCAAAACTGTCTCTAAAGCCTGCAGAGAATAAAGTATCGAAGTATCCACAGGCTGAAGCAAGAACCACCCGATGAGCTTTGAAAATACGCTCTTCCACTTTGACAGCTACATTGCAATGTTTACCGCTGGCTCGAAATTCGTTCAATTTAGAATGTAGAACAAGGCAAGGAAGGTCAGCGTTTTTGGGATCCAATGATGACATCTTACCCCTTATTCCAGAATCTAGTAATTACAAAAGAAAAATAATAAATTAGCATGAGAAATTATATCAGATCACAAAGCTCAAATATAGCTTGAATGGTTTTATTCCCAGATAAAGCGCGTTCAAGAGCTTGCACAGGATTATTAACCGGACGGTTAGAGGTATATCTTTATCAGAATAGAATAGGGCGAAATAGTTTGAACGCACCCAAGCCAAGGTAAAAAACTACATAAGATTGGTATGTGCAAACGATAAGAATAGGATTGTAACCATGTTGTTAAAGTCTAGTAAAACTTACTGCAAAAAATAAAGGAAATCCGTTTAAAATTCACTAATATTTTTCGTTTTCAATTTTCATCAATATAATCTTTCCTCACGGCACTCCTGAAACCTGAAACCTCCTGAAACAGCTGCTCCTCCTTCAACTTTATCAACTCACTATAGTCAAGGATGCGCAGCCAATTAGCATTGACTTAAACTTCAGCTTTTGGCTGACAGCTAATCCCAATAAATTCATTAGCTGGATTTTAGCTTTTTCAAAATGGGTCAAAATAATGGCTTAAAACTTAAACTTAATTATAATAGCTTAATTTTACCTGCAACGAATCAATATTTTCTAATGACTGGCTATTGGCTAAAAAGCTGATGTCTCAAAATTCATTGACTGTCTTTTAGCTTTCTTAGAAATGGTCAAAACAAGAACTTAAGCTTAAACTTAAGCCAATAACGGCTTTAGCTGCGCATCCCTGACTATAGTCCATTCCAGTTAAGAGTGTCAGTAATTCAAAAGGCGACCACAACGTGTGAGTTCAGGTGCGTCAATTTCACGGCCAATGAGAGACGAGAAGCGTCGTGCTGCTCGACGCTCTCAGTGCGATTTTTGCAATTCCCTTCATGCCACTGATACCGCATTGCCATCGATTTACTGACACTCTTAACTGGAATGGACTATAGCGTGTCCGTGTCCAAGGCGGTAGTAACTAGTAAGGCGCTATACGATGTAGGTGTAATGGACCGCCATCTTGATTACAGAGAATGTAAACACAAGAATAGTGTCCATAAGAGCCAAAAATGTTAAATTTAAATAAATTAGTGATTTACAACGATAACTCGAGTTTGGCTCGATAGATATTTTTGATATTACCTTCGTTGGAAAGGAAATTTATGGACAACAAATCATCTTTTCCTTGATTTTTCGCTAGAAGCATTTTTTTCGGAGTTTTCGATTAATAATTGAAACACGTTTTTTCGGCCGTTCTGCGTAACAAGTGTGAGTTGTACATACATAGCGGCTACTTATACAATTACACTTGTTACGCAGAATGGCCGAAAAAACGTGTTTCAATTATTAATTGATAGCTCCAAAAAAAATGCTTCCAGCGAAAAATCAAAGAGGAAATGATTTGTTGTCCATAAAATTTCCTTTCCAACAAAGGTATTGTATTGTATATTGTAGGCGTCTCCTGCTCAGGAGGTAGCCCCTCAAAATCATGTTGAGGACCTATCTGTATAAAGGGCGTCCGTCGGACAGACGCTCTTTTTGCCGGGACCTCGATTTTTGTGCGTTTCAGATCATGAATTATCTTTTATAATTTTTTTTTTTTTTTTTTTAACCCACAATTTTTTCCATCTTAGCAAGAAGGGCATCCGTTGTCATATTTTCAATGATCTCTACTTTGTTCGTTTCTGGATGTATTCAAAATGTGATTATCGTTTCTTATAGAAGAAGAGTTGCTCTGTAATTTTCATCCTTACCATTTTTTTGATTGAACTCGTTGTTGCGGAGATATTTTGAACTGAAACTTCAAACTGATTTTTCTGTAATGAATTTTTCTTCACGGACGCCCTTTTTACAGATAGGTCCTCACATTATAAGTACATAAATACATGAAAACATAAATACACAAATACATGTATCATTCAATCCATGAGAGTTGATCTATGTACTTCTTCCTCTTGGTTTCTTCCCTAGAATTTTCCCAAACATTACCGCGCTGAACAGTGGATCTTTCTTCTTTTCCTCCAGGAATTGTACTTTTCCTTGCGTAATTATATTCAGCGGAACTGGTTCCTCTAACTTGCAGCTGGCCAGCACTTCTACATTGTTTACTTTTTTGGTCCACTCAAATGCGCAGCATTTGTCCGTAGCACCATAATTCAAACGCGTTGATTCTCGCCTTCACTTTTTTGGTCATAATCCAAGCTTCCAAGGCATATCTTAAAATGGACCACACGTAGCAGCGTTGTATTCTCCAAATGATGTGAACTTCAATTTCCGGTCCTTCAAAACGTACTCCAGGTTAAAGAAAGCATTTCAAGCGCTCGCTATCCAACATGCAATTTCTGTATCATCTTTCCCGTCATTTCCGATCATCACTCCAAGATATTTATACATCTCTACCCGCTGCAGCACTTGACCGGCCTTTTCAATGCGCAATTCAGGACCTACAAAGGGCGTCCGCGAGGAAAAATTCATTACAGAAAAATCACATTGAAGTTTCAGTTCAAAATATGTTTAATTAAAAAAATGGTAAGGATAAAAATTGAAGAGCAACAACTTTTCTTCTATAAGAAACAATAATCGCATTTCAAGAAATACATCCAGAAACAAACAAAGTAAAGATCATTGAAAATATGACAACGGACGCCCTTCTTGCTGAGATGGAAAAAATTGTGAGTTAAAAAAAAAAAAGAAAGTTATAAAAGGTAGTTTGATCTGAAACGCACAAATTCGAGGTCTCCGCAAAAAGGGCGTCCGTCGGACAGACGCCTTTTGTACAGATAGGTCCTCAATTGTTTTCCACTTACTTTATTCTCTATGAGCATCACTTTTGTCTTTCAAGTGTTTATAGACATGCCAACTTTCTTGCCTTCTGCATTTAATTTGCTTAGGTATCATTTGTTGCAGTTGCTGTGGGGAGGCAGCTATCATAACTTTGTCCTCCGCATAACTTATATTATTGATTTTCAGAACATTGATTGGGAAGCCGACGTTTGAGAGCTTTGGGTATTGCATTATGTGTTCTGAGTATGCATTAAATAGTCTAGGCGACATTGGGCATCCTTGCCTTACCCCTCGCTTTACGCAGCGTGCCTCCAATGAATTTGACGCGCCTATTTGAACATTTGCTTTTTGGTTCCAGTATACAGATTTTGAATCAGATGTACATCTTTGCCATCTACACAAAGGTAATATCAAAAATATCTATTGTGCCGATCTAGAGTTATCCTTCGTTGAAAATCACGGATTTATTTAAATTTAACATTGGCTCTTATGGACGTTATTCTTGTGTTTACATTTTCTGCAATCAAGATGGCAGTCCATTATAGGTACATCATATTGCGCCTTAGCGCTAGTAGAGGTATTTTCGTTTAATGTAAACAAACATGGCGCTGAATGTAGTAACCTGACTCCATGTTTGTCCACGTCAAACAAGAATACCTCTAGGTCCTTAGTGCGTCTAAGGGTCTATCAGAGTTCAGAGCACACCTCCCATGTGTATTTTAAAGCAGAAAAATCTTGACAGTTACCTACTTCAAATTCAAAACTCCCTATTCCACGTATAATAATGAATTGAAGATAAATTTCAGCAAATCAAATACAATATTATACAAAATAAAGTAGACCTCTATAATATACCGTGGTAACAATGAATCTTAGCATAATTTTTTCTTATGTCAAGAATGATTTTTGAGCGACTGTGCGTTGACCGCTATAATAATTATAACCAATATAATACGGGAAAAACAGTTATACTTATACAACCATTTTCAGCTGTGGGTTTAACCACGGCCTACTTTATATAAGGCCGGAATGTAGCGAAGTCACAACGTCGCACTCTAAAATCAGTGGATACAGGTTTACATGGACGCTTATGGGAAAAAACAAAAAAATTCAAGTATTTTGATTCGCACGCTAATAAAACGCGGTTTTCGGAAAAAACGAAGAGAATATAACTTGAAGAGCAAACGATTTTCTGTTTTTTAAGCCCAATTTTAGTAAAATTGGTGCAGTACAAGTGCAGTTATCATCGTTTGAAAATTAAAAATCAGATAGGAGACGAAGTGCGGTACACGTACACCGTGGTTACACCGTACCGATGAACATGAACCGCCCCGAAACATCACTGATAAGAATCCACTGCGCGCTGTTGTCATTTTCTGCATTCCGGCCTTAACCAATAACCATATTGATCGTTGACCATTAATACTTGCTAATTACTATATGCAATTGAAGACCTTTGTGTGAAAAGGGCGTCACTCCTATAAGAAATACATTGAACAGACTCCCCTTCGACAGAAAGGCCTTCAATTTGATTTTCACTGTAGCGCTTATACAAGTCACAGCGCATAGCTTTCACTTTTCAAGATTGGATTGCACAAGACGAGGTATTATTACTTAGGGCGCAAATTACTTCAAGCCAATAAACAATAACCTTCTTTAAAAAATGAAATAAATCACTGTTGAGTACTGAAAAGGCTATTTTAATTTTTAAATTCATCATAATATTTATGTACGCTAAGTCTAACTATTCTGAATTCAGGGTACTCAAAAATGTATAGGTTACTATTATTTTTAAATTGAATAAAGAAATTAGAGGAAAGCGGATCTCAACGTTTGTTTTTGTGTTACCATTACGTCGTCACCAGTCAGTCACCACTTCTTTATCAATTTTCACATTCTGCAAACTAGGCGACGCGACGCTAGCGAATCTAACTACAATAATAATTATTTTGCCCGCTCCGAATACCGATATACCGGCGGCGGTATCGACCTGCTACCGGTATTTACGTCTTATCATGAGCTGTTAGGGATATCAGCTGTTATTTTAAGTTATTTTAGTTATTTTTGTAAGAAATAGAAGAATCCTGATCATTCACAAAAATACACGAATTTATATGGAACGAAGTGAAAAATTTAATACCGTAGGTATATTAATCCTGCAATTCGAAACACGATGTAAGTAATTTTATAACTTCGAGTCTATCTCTAAATTCCCTTCGAATGTTGATTGAGGATGGACTATATATTGTTTCTCAATAATTTATGTACGTACATTTCGAGCCACTCATTTCGTCTACCTTATATGTTATTACGTATTTTATTTCAGATGCCGTTTTCACATTAACTCATATGAAGTGTCGAGAATATCAAACGAAGATGTATAACATGTACGGAAGTTATCCAGAGTTGTGAGTAAAGAAAACTTTGACCTTTACACTTGATATTTTTTGGATTTATAAGTACTCCTCGTTCTTATCTAAGTCAATTGAATCATGTTTTTTTAGAGAGAAGAAATTCTATGAACTGTATTTAATTTTTCCAACTCCAACCTATTGGTCAAAAATGTGGACTGTGCTTTGTGAGTGCTGTGAGACTCAACAGTAAGTTTGGTTTTTCTTTTCCCTCTTTGACAGATATAAGACTATAATAAGACTCTCTATATAGTACTCAAAATGGCAATAGTAGTACTCCATCTTCGAGCAAGAAATCATAATTTGCCCAAATCGGATATAATTCTTCTATTTTCGGTAACTTCATCGACTAGATGAGGTAACATGTTGAAGATTCGGAACCAGAGCCCAAGTCCGTGGAAAAGAAAACGTTTGTAAATATGATATTTACTCTGTAAATGAGTTTTCTTGTAAACTCCTTAATAATGCTAATTTTTTTATGCTCCGCAGTATAATTCGGTTATCCTGACTCGAATATTAGGTACTAGTTTCAAGTCAAATACATGCTCTTGATGTCGTCGAGAATGCGTGGTAAGGAATTCAGAAATTTCTATCCTAAAATGAGATTTTGAGGATTGTGATTTATGTTCTTGTAACCTTATGGAGTATTATATGTACTATATGATGGAGCTAAACACGATACCTTCTTATTTTTATTACTTCAGGTCTCTTGCTAGATTGATTTTTTTGATTAATTATTACCTAAACTCGTTCACTTGATTTTATTTAATTCTTCGAGTCTCAGATTCCGAACTTGTAGGATACAACGAATTCGATAGAAAAATTTCTTCAAATAGGCTACTTAAATTTTTTCGAAAATACGAGGAGGTAAACAAAAGAAAATAGTTTTCTTCTCTCTGAGGCTCATGAAACAAAATATCAGTAATCTCGAACGCACAAATTGAAATTTTAGATGAAACACTGAAATCTTGGTCGCACGCTCTAGTTTACCTGGATTTAAGATCAATGCTGGTTAAACTCTTCGAAATATTGAATTGGTGTGAAACATCTCACGCGTTCCTTGTTCAAAATTTTAACAAAATAGATGACCAACGAAGAACGAAAGTAGCGCTATTGTTTTTTATTTCGTAGTTTTTGTCAATTTTTTCCGATATGCTTCTTGTATGAATCACTGTCTCCTCTGTATGTCTACTTGATAACCTCACGTAAAAGTGAATTTACATCTAGAGAAGAAAATTTAAGAAGAGGATTTCGTGAATGTTGTAGTTCCAATTACGTATAAGGATTTGCGATTAAGATCTTTTGTAAGTTTAAGAATATTTCAAACATACTAAAACGCGTCGCGATGAAAGCGAGGTATGAATGAATAAACAATCGTACAAAAATGAAGCGCATTACATGTTTTTCATCCTGGTAGATCGAAAATAGTGAAGAGTAACTACGGCTTCCTTAAAGGAATTAAAATAGGAACACCGGAAACCTGTCGTATGATGCAAATTGGTTTTGATATTTGGAATTGAATTCTTAATGGGAATCCCAAAAAGTCGAAACTTTCCCGAGTCTTCTTCTGTGTCGCATGTAATTATAGCTCGATATTTGAAAATTTTTCTGGTCCATCCCCTTTAATGTTCCAAATTTTTCCTAGTTCCTGACTCTCCTGTCGCACATGTTTCATAAGTCGAAATTTCCAAGGTTTCCAATCATGTATAGCTCAGAAATCGGAATTCCGAGTTCATTTTCCTTTATTTGGGTGGGTTAGCTTTTGCCGGACGGCGCGGCGAGATGCCAACATTTTTGTACCCCCCCCCCCATTCAGAACACGGTCCCTGTTGAAAACATTCACCGATTTTTTTTTTGGGGGGGGCGCTGAATTGATAGTCTGTCTGTGTTGATCAACCAGAACTACAAATATGACCGAAATGTAGGGCCGGATCATGCTCTAAGATTCTCTTGTACATCGAAGCTGGGTGAAGAAAGTCACATATCGAGGGAAACTACCTTCACGTCCAAAAAAGAGGTAAAAGATACGTAGCGAAACACGGAATACCTAATCAGTCTTTATCCCATTCCACATGCGAGAATATTATGATCAGATTACAAAGGTATGTAAGCGGAGAAAGATATTTCGATGATGATTTACAAAGTGATCCTAATTGAGGACGATGAAACTGAAGAAGTGATCTGGGCCACTAAAAAACCTAAAAACTGATCGGTCTTTTATTTTTCAATATCTCAGATTTGATTAAAACTACATTTTCTTGTCACGTGAAATGTATTCGGAATTCGGATCCCTCTCCATATACTCGTCCTCTGAATCTAACGATGTTGTCCTCTCTTTGTTAATGAGTAATACTATTTGCCTCCCCTCTACGCTTTTGGAAGACGTAGTGTAGCGATAGTAATGACATTTTCTTAGCTACACGATCCCGAATTTTTCCAATTTTTTCTTCGTGAAATATTTTTGGGAAACAGAAGAATGAACTCTATTTCAGGAGCAACGACTTGTTGAACTCTTGAATCAATTCTTACATCGGTTTGTTTAATTCAATTCTTCTGTAAGTAATCTATAAATGATACTTCCAACGAAGAAATTTTCTTTTTTCCGGGAAAAATGACGAGCGTTCGCATAGAAGAATGCTCACGCAAAAATCGATTCTAAAATCGATGTACAAATTTAAAGTGCGTCCATCTCTCTCTCGTATGCTCAATTTGCTCGTTCAAAAGTTCCATTTCAGATACCGTGAAGAACCTTGTACACGAATTTCAGTGTCCACTATTCAATGGGCGCGACCGTAACAAAATAGATTCCATCGTCCGTTGCAATAATAAGAAAAAAAAAATAATGTTAATGTACCGCAATTTTCCCTGTCTACCACCGCCAACCTCGCCTCATCAAGCTTCTCTGGAGTACGTAGTATTTTATTCGTATCTCGACTGGGTACTCGCTCGTTCTCGCTAAGCTATAGTATTATCTTCCTTCCTTCTCTCCTCCTCCTCCATGGTCATCATTATCATTGTCACCATAATACCGAGATACGTGCTTTTCATCAAATAATGTTTCTGTGTTGTTGTGGTGTCATACTCATATCGTCCACCGCCGTTATACTAGCACATGTGAAATACATACTAGTGAAATGAACTCCTCGCAAGTTGTAAATATATGCTAAGCATACGCTTCAACATGATCTATGTTCTTCGTGAATTATTATTATTATTATCATCATTATTTTGTAGAATCTCCTCTGGTGATGTCGATTGGATTAGTTTTAACAATGCTAATGAGTGCACGCAGTTGCATGTATTGCTCTAAATATTTAGTTGGGGTAACGTTCAACAGCATCGTAGGCTACAAAATTTCGAGCTATGAGTCTTCTCATTACTTTACCCGTGTGTCAATTCAAAATCGAAATCTTTCTCATTCATGTAGTGAAAATATCAGAAAACACTCTTCTTTGAAAAAGCTTCTCTTCTCTCGTACCGAGGAAAAGATTAAGAATAGCCCACCTTCCGAGCCGCTCTTATATATTGTATTTTTATTCTCGCTAAAATTGTTATTATTATAGTTCAGGCTTCTGTGACTTTCACAAATCTATATAGGCGATAGGTCGCAATATCGACAAAAAATTTCGTCATAATTGATCCTAATTAGGCTACCTTATTAGCAAGTATTTTATGCTACACAATACATCATAACAAATTGTATTTTTCCCCTTGAAGTACTTAATGTGATGTCGTATGATTTCCAACTTGCACGCTGACGTGACTACCAGATGTGTTTGTAAAATGCACTAGCTGCATGAAGCGTAAAACACGAAAATTTTCTGACAATATACTTATTTAGTAATGAAAACTCTAAATAGAATCTGAGTTAGAACATTCAAGAAGGAACGAAAAAATATGTATATTTTTATAGGTGTAGGATTTTACTTTATTTGTTGTAACATTAGTTTTTAAATTGTTTGCCTGTCATGTGACAAATTTTCGACTGACCCCCAGCTGAAAGACGTAAACATTTCAAAAACCTCCCATGAAACAGGTTTCCTGTTCACAAATTACAAATTTTTCTACCTTTTTAAAAACATTTTTCGTAAGATAGATTTAATATAATTCATCTGCCCAAGGCGGAAGTCTGCCCTTCTTGTCATTTTCCCACTCTTGCACTGAAGTATCGCATCATTCGATTTGGTTTTTTTGTGATTCAAATTGCTCAATATTTTGGCTTTGTTCATTGACCAATGGCTGTTGGACGCATCATATCGTAATATTTCATCATTCAGTTTAGAGTATTTTCGATTTTGTGAATACCATGTGAAATTAGATTTATTGGTAAAAAAAACTTTGTAACTACTCTGACAATAATTATTTTCTTTTCTTTCTATTTTTTACAGTGACACCGATGGAACTGTTGGTATACCTATGGGATTTTACCGAATCGATGATTTCACCTAACCTTTGATGACAGATTTTTTTTAGGTAGAACTCGATTTATTTTTCATCTATTCATTTTTTTTTAAATACAATTTTTCTTTATTTAAAATACATTTTCAGAAAAATTATGTAAGAGCTCAATTTATTTTTTGATCATTCATATTGAGGAGACGTAAAGCTTGTTACTATGGTGTCTCTTTCTTTCTGTGAATTCTACTGGAATGTAAAAATTCTACATAATATTGTACTGTGATAATAATCTAAAAAAACTCTATGAAACTCATTTGATTTTTTTGTAATTGACAATAAAATTTTCAAGTTGTCTCAACACTTGTTATGGAATTGAAACTTTAAATTGGTACTTGTGAATATGGGATTGTATTGGTCAAAGCACAATTTTGGCACTTACAAACTCACTACCTACCCTAAGAAAGAATGAAAATTCTGCTTAGAACTACTGAAAAATATGTCACAAGTTGAAAAATAATTTAACAAAGAGTATCAACTTGCTTCTTATCAAATGCCTCTTAGCAGATTGCTTCACTATCTCCTCTCAACCACAACGACGACAACAACACAACAACAACGACAACAAGAAACCGACAAACCAACAAACGGACAAACTGACAAATGGACAAACCACCGGACCGCCAACTTGACAAACTCAACAAAATTAGCAACTATGACAACCTTGACATAATTAGCAAAAGCCGCCAATTTTGCCACTTTGCCTCAAATTGTCCGAGTAGTATGAATTTCCCCAAAATGACCAAATTTGCCTAAATTGGTCCAAAATTATCTAAACTCGCCCAAATTTGCCTAAATTCGCTCAAATTGTTCAAATTGTTGAAATTGCCAAAAGTTGTTATTATTGTCGTTGTCATTGTTCTTATATTGTCTAAAGTACGGATTTCATGGAAAAAGTTGATTTCAAGTCCCAATGTGACAACCACTTCAACCCATAACACAGGTTCCCGCCCTGGTAACAATTGAACAGAGTAGATCTGACAGCATTTCAGCTGCGTGGCGTGAAATTTCACTTTTTGAAGAAAAAGCTGTTGTTTCTGCTGCTGTTTTGTGGCAATGACAGCAGCGTTTTCTTCAAAACATAACAATTTCACGCCACACAGCCAAAACGCTGTCAAATCTGTTTTTTAATTGTTACCAGGGCGGCGGCATCCCTTGTTCGATTTTGTTAAGGAAGCCATCGTTTTTTGAATGTTTTTAGCCCACGTAGTTCATGCCTTCTGTATTTTCAACCCTATCCAGACAGACCCTTACTTCTTATTTTTTTCATAGACTCTATTAATCTCTATCAGTGACATTTGTTTCAATATTAATGAAGTTCCCAAAACAGCTAACTTTGCATGTACAAACAACCCTTCAACAAATTAATTTCTTCGAGATTTCCTTCCCATCTTCCATATTCCACGGAGGTGTCCGAATAGGGACCCAAAAACGGACCTGCAGTCTCAATTTGGGGTGACATCTCATGCTTCCATATGAGAAACTCCCACCGCCAAACTTATCGCTATATTCACCCACCTCTCTCCTCCGCACATATTCTATATACTATCTAATTGTTTCTCATCCGTACTTGCTGTCCCTTCTACCAATCTTATCGTTCAATGAATCCTCATTCTTATACACTCTTCAAATTCTTCCTCAACCTCCATCTTTTTAGCGGGGAACCCGCTATCCATTTTCTTAGGAGATTACATCCTCAGAAAACGTCCGCGTCCGGGTCCGCGTCCGCGTCCGCAGGTTAGGTTAGGTTACGGGACTTAAAAGAATTTCGAGTCTCGAGCTATATATGATAGGAGGGGGACTTGGAAGAATTTCGAGTCTCGAGCTATATATGAAAGGAGGGGGACTTAGAAGAATTTCAAGTCTTGAGATATATATGGTAGGAGGGGGACTTAGAAGAATTTCAAGTCTCGAGCTATATATAATAGGGGGGGGGGGGGGGACTTGGAAGAATTTTGACTTTCGAGCTACCGTCCGCCGTCCAACCAAAAACTTGGAAAAATTTTGAGACTCGAGCTATATATGATAGAAGGGGGACTTAGAAGAATTTCAAGTATCGAGCTATATATGATAGGAGGGGGACTTAGAAGATTTAGAAGAATTTCGAGTCTCGAGCTATATATGATAGGAGGGGGACTTAGAAGAATTTCGAGCCTCAAACTATGTATGATAGGAGGGGGACTTGGAAGAATTGTGACTTCCGAGCTATATATGATAGAAGGGGGACTCGGAAGAATTTCGACTCTCGAGCTATATATGATAGGTGGGAATGTAGAATGATAATTTCGATTTGAATTATATGACAAGATTATCAACTCAGTTCCACACCACCTGAGAGGTCGAGTTAAGGAATTGCGGGTTCCCCGCTGCCATTGCAACGTCTGCAATGGCTTTTAATTTTTTCTATGGATACACATAAACATCGACCTTAAGGAACATGACACAGTGGACCTTGCCTCAATAAAGCAGTCACTGCGTTTTATCTCCCCCCTTATATGATATCAAACCCTGATCCTCTCCTCCTGGCGATTTCTAATTCTCCTCATCCTCCAACAAGCTCCGATCTATTAAAAAAGCTGCAATTACTCGGTCTACCTCGAACAACCCTTAGAAGTCATCCTCGTCCGTCTCAGACGCTCTTTTCTCTTTCTACGCTCCTCACTTCCTTCATACTTGTACTGCAATGCTAACGATCTATCTCTTCATCACTCTTTCTCTTGCCGAGATCTTAGGAAATCCGATTTCACCATGTTGTCTCTTCCTGCCAGACAATACTCACTCTCAAACAATCACGAGATTAGCCACCTATTTCTGCAACACCTCTTGTTTTCCCCATCTACCCACTCCGCGCATGTAACCCTCAGTGTAGTTGCAAGGCTCGTCCATTTAGCAGAAAAGTGTTTCTTCCAAACTACCAAAAAATATGGAGTGGCGAGGACCACTCCAGAATATCTTTACTCTTTCAGGAGGCAAAACGAAGAATGTACTGGAGTGACCCGTGTCCTCTAAAGACTTGAATTTACTCCACCATGTTGCAAATCATCATCCAAAAATGAAAATCATGTATCCGAGTGTATGATTTACCATTTTTGAGAAGAAGGTTCAACGATTCTCATCTGCAAACTTTTTAAATTGAAATATACCTATGCGAACATCATCGAGTAGTTTCTCGCTCCAATTTTCAAGAGTACCTACGCTTTCCTTCTCTTTATCTATGAAATTGAATTCTGTTCAAGATGATGTTCTATTTGATCGTTCTTCGTGAGAAAAATCTACTCTCCAGTGCTGTTCCCTCTGCTCGGTCAGTTTTCATTTCTTTCGCGCTGGATTCTACAAATGCGCGCTGCGTCATTTTCCAAGAATTTTCACCGAGCGTGTTTTCAGGCATCGCGTTGCCTAAAGATTGACGCCAAATATGTACGTGTGTATTTGACGCGCTTCTCATTTACGAAGCTCAAGTCAATAACTGAACGGAGAAAAATATACCTAGGTAACAATAAACTCGAAATTCGACTCGGTCGTCTTTATTACTAAACGAAAAATCATCTTTAGTAGCTCAGCGTGTATAGCATACGTGAAAGAATACAAAGTGAAAAATATACCCGAAGATGTCGATACGTAAAAGAAGAGAGAGGAAAGTATAACTCGTACAGAGGATGATACCTGCGCGATGTGATACATTGGACGCGCGACCTTATTCCAACTTTTCCAGAAATATGAGAGGATGACATTCTTTCGCTAATTATCTGTTATTAATTTCCGCATTTTTTCGTAATGGCAGCGCAAATCGACAATGGTTAAGACTAGGGCTATTTTACAGCTATCTTCATACAGGAAAAAATGCTCGTGATCGATTTCTGCTTCCACCGGTTTACGTATGCATTTCGATTTTAATTCGATTCATAACCTGTTAGTAGACATTGTCAGATTTGAAATTTTGTCAACGCAGAACTCGCAGCTCTTTTTGTGGGATCTACAATCTTCCCCGCAGAAATATAGACCCCTTCACAGGCTCTGTCGTATTGCGTCGAACTTATCAAAAGCACTAAACATAAACCATCTAGTACTCTCGCCTCTTGTCCCGGACTAGATAAACCTTTTTGCTAGATAATACACCTCAACATTCTCTACTGAACACGGTACGTGGTTGATAAGAAATAACCACAGCTGAAATTCGACCGCACTTGGCCATTACTTTGTGCCCTTGGTCTGAAAGGCTGGTGCTAGAGATCGACATCCTTAAGAAAACGTTTGTAGAAGTTTCAATCAAAGATTCCTCATAAGTAAGAATAGTCAGCGTACCAGTCCACGATACATAGACAATACTTCCACTTCCTCTGACAGGTGTTAATCTAGATCGATATTTTCGGAGAACCGTTCGAAATTTTTACATGTACAATTTTTAATTTTATCCTCAATGAAGGAGGGGGTGGAAAAGTTGTAAAAAAAATTTAAGCACTTTCTCCACTTCATGTAAAAACATTGAATCATGTATATGTCTTTGGGTTTCACGTCACGTCGTTACGCAGGTTTTAGATTGAACCCCAGCCCAAACGTATATACAGCTTTCAAGAGTTCATTCGCTCCGCTCGTTCGCCCCCCCTTCTTAGTCCAGTATAAGGCTAGTATACCGTATATTAGGCCTATAATGAATGCTTAACCTACTGAAGCAGCCTCGTTTAAGAGTACCTAGTCTAATGGGCTCATCCAGGTGTAGTGTGATGTTTATTAGGAAATCTAGTGTACTAAATATTGGGCCTTGTTAGTATAGGGGTAGTATACTACATATTAGGCCTAGTATGATGAAGACTAAGGGTCGAAATTTTTCCAAATCCCTAAACTAGGTCAAGGTCATTGATGTCGTCCCACGTTATGCAGATTTCGAATTGACCCCCAGCCCAAAGAAATGTACATCTCAATTGCATTAATTTGATATTTTTCTCTACATCTACTAGTAAGGAAGTATTCTCATAATTCGTCCTTAAATTAGCGTCTGCACGCCTGTGTAACAGAGAAAATATCGAAAACGATACCAGGACCATTCAACGACACGTCTTTGCTCAAAAGTCCTAGTTACTCAGCGAATTCGCGGGAGAAAGGAAAATGAAAGGAAGAGCACGTACTGAGTGTAAAAAAAAAATTAGAAGCCATTGCAGACGTTGCAATGGCAGCGGGGAACCCGCAATTCCTTAACTCGACCTCTCAGGTGGTGTGGAACTGAGTTGATAATCTTGTCATATAATTCAAATCGAAATTATCATTCTACATTCCCTCCTATCATATATAGCTCCCCTCCTTTCATATATAGCTCGAGACTCGAAATTCTTCTAAGTTCCCCTCCTATCATATATAGCTCGAGACTCGAAATTCTTCTAAGTCCCCCTCCTATCATATATAGCTCGAGACTCGAAATTCTTCTAAGTTCCCCTCCTATCATATATGGAAATTCTTCTAATTCCCCCTCCTACCATATATAGCTCGAGACTCGAAATTCTTCTAAGTCCCCCTCCTATCATATATAGCTCGAGACTCGAAATTCTTCTAAGTCCCCCTCCTTTCATATATAGCTCGAGACTCGAAATTCTTCTAAGTCTCCCTCCTATCATATATAGCTCGAGACTCGAAATTCTTCTAAGTTCCCCTCCTATCATATATAGCTCGAGACTCGAAATTCTTCTGTCCCCCTCCTATCATATATAGCTCGAGACTCGAAATTCTTCTAAGTTCCCCTCCTATCATATATGGAAATTCTTCTAATTCCCCCTCCTACCATATATAGCTCGAGACTCGAAATTCTTCTAAGTCCCCCTCCTTTCATATATAGCTCGAGACTCGAAATTCTTCTAAGTCCCCCTCCTATCATATATAGCTCGAGACTCGAAATTCTTTCAAGTCCCGTAACCTAACCTAACCTGCGGACGCGGACGCGGACGTTTTCTGAGGATGTAATCTCCTAACAAAATAGATAGCGGGTTCCCCGCTAAAAAAACTCGCAGCCTACGGTACTTCGTTAGCTACTCAGGTCATTAACTAGGGAACCTGTTTTATAGGGGTTTCTCTGTTTATCTTTTTTCTAAATAAAGATTGAACTTCGCTATCGCCACCTTGGAAGTTTGAGCTTGAAAGTACATATTTTTCCAAGTTTCCCCCATCACATACAGCTCAATATTCGAAATTTTTCCAAGTCCCCTTCCTATCATATTATATAACTTATGGGTCGAGATTTTTCCAAGTTCTCCTCCTATCTTACTTGGCTCGACGGTCTAAATTCCAAGTACCCCTCCTATCATACATAGCTTGGAAGTCGAAATTTTTGGGGAGTTTTTCGGAAAAAATGTCCGCTGTCCAGCCGGCCAGCAACCTCGACGTCGTTTAGAGGTCGACCTTCTATCACATATAGCTCGGGGGTCGAGAAAGTCTCTTTCCTATCATATATAGCTTGGAGATCAAAATTTTTTTAAACCCCTCCTTGGAAGTCGAAATTTTTCCAAGTCCCCTCCTATCACATGTAGCTCCAAAGTCCGAATCTGTTACGTCACAATTTGATGACGTCATAGATCTCCCATAAAACAGGTTCCCTGCCACTGCTCGTTGAACTCCGTTAAAAAACCCCTAAGTTTTTTTCCAAGTCCCCCTCCTATCATCTATAGCTCGGGGGCAGAAATTTTTCCAGGTCCCACGTTTAGCTGGACTGTACCCGGCGTCCGTCATCCTTCTTTAAATTACCCCCCCCCCCCATAAAATAGGTTCCCTGTTTAAGAAGCTTTTTGGCCGAGTCAAATGAATAAAGATTATAGGTGACCTTATTTATATTTTAAGGCCCCGCATGCTTTGTGATGCGAAATCGTAGCCTAGCTAGTGAATTTTTCTCACGGTATATTACTGTAAGATACATTATACCGCTCAGGGGGCCTCACTCTTTCCGTACGTTCGCCCCCACCTTCTTGGTATTTTGCATTTTGAGCTGTCTTGCTTGCTTACAAGGGTTTCACTCGCTCCGTTCTTGGATTAATATAGGTACGCGTGGTGAACTGTAAATTAGGCTATTTATCTCACGGGAGGTGAAGGAGCGTCGATATCAATATCAGTGACGTCATAATCATCATACATGATGTCTGCCTGTGACGTTACCTGTATTCATAACGTCATCAGCTTGGGCTCTCTCGCTCTCTTCCTCACTCTCTTCTAATCTTGCGCGGGATCACTCTTTCTGCTCGTAAGCCTCCTAATAGTTTCAAAAACACGTTTTCGAAATTTCCTTTATGTGCGATGATCCGTAATAATAAAACAGCAAAAATACCTCCTAACAATCTCCATTATACTGAGCCTAATAGTAATACTGCTCGAGTCTCCCTTATACTAGACGGCTCCCATTTTGCTGATCGTTTCAGGCTGGATTTCAATTGAATTTAAATAGATGGTAATATGGAGAGAAATTGGAGAATGGTATCTTTCTACACATATAACAAAGCTCTCATTCTGCTGATCGTTTCGGTCTGAATTTCAATTGAATTTAAATAGATGGTAATATGGACAGAAATTGGAGAATGATATCTTTCTATACATATAACAAGGGACCCATTCTGCTGATCGTTTCATACTGAATTTCAATTGAATCGCCACATCACGGCTGATGACGTCATACATACAAATTTTAGAATTGGGTTACTACAGCCTCTATTATATTGGGCTGTACAGTATACTGAACGATACTTTTCATGAAACCAGGTCTAACATAAACTTATGTGTAACCTCGTACATCAGTATTTAAGCCTATACTGAAACACTTATAGATTGCAAGGATGAGGGGGGAGGTGGATTGAACTCGCAAATTTCCGAATCAGGCTCAGGATTACAGCTGATGACGTCCTACTTTATGATAGAGAAAGAGAAGAGATACAGTATACAGGATTATTCGGGGATGAAGGAACTCGCGGGGTAGTGTGAACTCGCAAATTTTGGAATTAGAAGCTAGGATTCAGGAAAGTTCAGGAAAGACCTGAGGTATGTCAAAATAGAAAAAATCAGGTCAAGACTTCATCAACAAATTTGAGTCCCCCTCCCAAACTTCTCTCCTGGATTCATCCCTGTATACGAGGCTCAAACGTAACCTATGTCTCCCACTGCTCCTCATTCGAAATTTTTTCAAGTATGCTCGTGCTGACGTCACGCCCTTATGGAAATTAGCGATCTTTGCTCCTCGGTGAGAATTTTTCCCAGTCTCCTGTTGACATCATGCTCAACCCCCTCGTCTCTGTCGACATGATTTTGAGAACCGCGAATGACGCCCCCAATAAAAATGTGTAAGTTCCTACATTGGAGTGGGGCTTCTTCTCTCGTTCATATGACAAGGCTATTTTTTAAGTAGACTAAATAGGTAGGAAATCTATCAACGTCGAATACCTTCGCTTCTGCTCTTCTGTCGAAATTTCGTCAAGTCTCCCTAAATTACAAACGTACGGCTCGAAAGCGGAAATTTTCCAAGTCCCACTTTTTGCCTATAGTCCCAAATTCGAAATTTATAGTGCTCCAAGAATTGCACGTTCTTAAAATAGGTCAAAAGTTCCCACTTCTAATGACGGGCGTTTCATTCTTGGGAAGTCGTACGTTGTTTCATCATTTTTAAAATTTCCATTTCATTGATGACCCCGTTCAAGTCCAATATTTCTAGCTCTTACGGTGTGTGAAAAACTATATGTAAAATTTTATTTTCAAGATTTACGTACTCAAGCGAGAAAGAGGGCGCCCTTCTAATTCATTCTTCAGAAAACGCGCGTAGAAGCCTATAATATATATTCGAAAATGAGTTACGAGTTGCATGAATAGATATTGAAGTAATGTCTCTTTACGAAACCTCTATTATCGTATTCGACAGTTTCGATATTCGAAAATTGTGAATCAAATTTTCGATATCATTCCACGCAGATACGAACGCTTTAAAAAACAGAGGCTGTCTCTAACAAGTGTCTATTGTACAGTAGTTGAATTCTATTTGGCCTCTGTGTCCCCTAAGGAATGAGAATTGTTAACAAAAATCAATCCACTGTATTCTTTTTGGAGTACGTAGTTGTATAAGGCGGAAAAATTATTTTACGGTATTTCGGAGAATTTCGCATTAGAAGACTTTTAGGCCAGATTTCTCGTATCTCGTTTCTTCCTGCAACATTCACTTACGCATAGGTACCACTTCCACTAAGCAGACACGCCCTAGTCCCTGTAAACATCTGTAGGCAACTTCTTGTACGCGAAATGTATGTTTTGTAGTCTACGATCCACTCGATTCTGACAGAAACAGACGTCTTTAAATTAAACATGAAAACGACTTTCGGGACTTAAATTTCTTAAGTTTTCGTTGCTTGTGGGACGAGCGGACAACCTCGCGTTCTTCTAATGCGAGTTTCATTAATGAGAAGGCTAACGTTAATTAATTTTGTAGTCATTTTTGAAACGATAAACCTGAAATAGTCCTCAAATCGTATTATCTTTCCTGTTTTCCTCGTCTAGTTGTTAGGAATTTTTTTAGCATACGCGAGGATGGTTGGAACCTTCACTTTTATAACACGATTACCATTTGGACTACCCATTACACGAAAGAACGATATCATCATACTTTTCGAACCCTACTCTAACGTTCTCGTGCTGTCGTTAAAATGACTTGTTCGTTTAATCGATCGATGATGTACATGTAAATGGAAAAAGAAAATAAAACTGACCAGACATGATTTAATGCTTTGGGACACGATCGAAATAAAAATTTTTCCGTCTGCCGCGTATTAGGCTACGCGTAGACGCAAATACTAAAAAATTTTCTTGGCGTCTCATGGTGCTCTTAATATTTTAAACCGAGATTTTTCTCTCGTAACATTAACAATTTATACGTTCTAATAAGTAGCGAGCATTATTCGATAAATATAAAACCTTATACACGGACATCAACGGAATATTTTACGAACGATCGTGAAGTAATACGACGATAGCCTATTATTACTTTTATTTTTATTTCCTTGGTGGACAAAAAATTTCGAGAATTTTGGGCAATTGCATTAAAATACCCTAATTTGGCGAGAAAAAGAAATGAGATCACCTTTAAATCAAAATATCAAATTAGTCATCTGCTGTTAAGTCTTCAAACTAATCATATACCAATAAGATAAAATGTAGGGTAATTTATTCTACGACTAAGATCCATTCTCAAACGCAGAAACAGAAAACAGAGACTGTGCCAAGGGCGGTAAGCAGTGACAACTGCTTGTTCCAGAGGCTTCGGGAGACCGAATTGCATTACAAAAGACTGTGGTTTGGGGATTAGGCGGCGTTATTTAAGATTATAAGTATTATTCGCGGGAAAGGGTGAACCTATTCATCATCGCAGTCAACAATGATCTCGCAACTAGCCGGTGCACCCACTCAATTGATACCTGGTCGGAAGAATTTCACATTAAGTGGACGAGAGCAACACCTTTGTCGACTTTGAAAGGAAGATGTACGAGTGGAATATTGTAGTGAAGAATAATGCTCAGAAATAAGTCAGCTTTATGTTCAATTTATTCTTCGCTGTCCTACCTACTCAAATCGCAAGGCCAGCAAGATTACCATCCTGGACTGAGATATCTTCTATAATAATTAAAGAAAACTCAGTCGTTTCTAATCGTTGAACCACGCAGGAGTTATAGACATCGATTTCCTCTATTGACTCCTAAATACCTCCCTTTGGCTGTAAAATTACCCATACGGGGAAACTTTTTGAAATTCTAGGTCAATTACATACAACGAAATGGCCTATTTGAATTGCTCTAAACTAATGTTTCCGACTGGATCTAAGTAGTTGACAACGCTGTTCATAACTGGTTCTGGGTGGTTGACAACATTGTTGACAATTCCTCCCACTAAATTAACAAAGCTGTTGTCAACTGGATCTAGGCGGTTGACAACACTGTTGAGAACTGGATCTGGGTAGTTGACAACGCCGTTGACAATTGGTTCTGAGTGGTTGACAACACTGTTGATAACTGGTTCTAGGTGGTTGACAACACTGTTGACAACTGGATCTAGGTAGTTGACAACGCCGTTGACAACTGACTCTGGGTGGTTGACAAAACTATTGACAACTGGATCTAGGTAGTTGACAACGCCGTTGACAACTGGTTCTGAGTGGTTGACAAGGCAGTTGACAACTGGTTCTGGGTGGTTGACAACCCTGATCCCAACTGGATCTAGGTAGGTGACAACGCCGTTGACAACTGGCTCTGAGTGGTTGACAACACTGTTGACAACTAGATCTGGTAGTTGACAAGGCCATTGAAAACTGGTTCTGGGTGGTTGACAACTGGATCTAGGTAGTTGACAACACTGTTGACGACTGGTTCTGGGTGGTTGACAACACTATTGACAACTAGATCTAGGAGGTTGACAACACTGTTGACAATTCCTCCCACTAAATTGACAAGGCTGTTGTCAACTGGATCTAGGTAGTTGACAACGCCGTTGACAACTGGTTCTGAGTGGTTGACAAGGCAGTTGACAACTGGTTCTGGGTGGTTGACAACCCTGATCCCAACTGGATCTAGGTAGGTGACAACGCCGTTGACAACTGGCTCTGAGTGGTTGACAACACTGTTGACAACTAGATCTGGTAGTTGACAAGGCCATTGAAAACTGGTTCTGGGTGGTTGACAACTGGATCTAGGTAGTTGACAACACTGTTGACGACTGGTTCTGGGTGGTTGACAACACTATTGACAACTAGATCTAGGAGGTTGACAACACTGTTGACAATTCCTCCCACTAAATTGACAAGGCTGTTGTCAACTGGATCTAGGCAGTTGACAACACTGTTGCCAAGTGGATCTAGGTAGTTGACAAGGTTGTTGACAACAGGTTCTGGGTGGTTGACCACACTGTTGTTAACTGGATCTAGGTAGGTTACAACACCGTTGACAACTGGCTCTGGGTGGTTGACAACACTGTTGACAATTCCTCCCACTAAATTGACAAAGCTGTTGTCAACTGGATCTAGGCGGTTGACAACACTATTGCCAACTGGATCTGGGTAGTTGACAACGCCGTTGACAACTGGTTCTGAATGGTTGAAAACACTGTTGATAACTGGTTGTAGGTGGTTGACAATACTGTTGACAACTGGTTCTAGGTGGTTGACAACACTGTTGCCAACTGGATCTAGGTAGTTGACAACGCCGTTGACAACTGGCTCTGGGTGGTTGACAACACTATTGACAACTGGATCTAGGTAGTTGACAACGCCGTTGACAACTGGTTCTGGGTGGTTGACAACACTGTTGACAAGTAGATCTAGGTAGTTGACAACACTGTTGCCAACTGGATCTAGGTAGTTGACGAGGCCATTGACAACTGGTTCTGGGTCGTTGATAACTGGATCTAGGTAGTTGACAACACTGTTGGCAACTGGTTCTGGGTGGTTGGCAACACTGTTGACAGCTAGATCTAGGTGGTTGACAACACTGTTGACAATTCCTCCCACTAAATTGACAAAGCTGTTGTCAACTGGATCCCAGGAGGGAAAATCTCTCAGAAATTTCTTCCCTTCTGGAATAAATTGCAGGAAAGAGAGAGAGGCTGTGAAATACAATTTTCCAGGGAGTTTCCTCAGAAACTGAAAAGGTCACTGTTACGCTAATCCTGACGATCAAGAAATAGTTGAATAATAGAAACAGCCTCAATAATATAATGCGCCACTGGTTTCACTTTTTTCAATGAAATTTTAGCATTCAATGATTCAATTGGTGCAAATGATATTAAAAAATACAATACAAACATACAAAAAATGGCGTTGTGATTGTAACTAAGCATTAGAGAAGAATGTATGCATACGATCGTACTATGATTAAAACAGACTTTAATATGGAACTTGGGATTCTACTTCTAATATCAGTATGATGCTGAACAACATAAAAAGGTTGAGTAAAATATTGTGCCTCTTTTGTGCCCTGCCTCATTTGAGGAAGTGGAAAACCTCAACACCCGATGTACTGTGATCTCATCTACTGATCGCACACAGTAAGATTTCTAATCGCTACCTATACATTTAAAAAATTAACCCTCAAAAGTAATAATTCTTGGGCCTTGACACGGCCTACTCTATACAAGGCCGGATATAGAAAATGACAACAGCGCACAGTGGATTCTTACCAGCGACATTTTGGGGTGGTTCATGTTCATCGGTGCGGTGTAATTCTGTAGGTGAACTTTACCGCACTTTGTACCACATGTGATTTTTTATTTTTAAACGATGATAACTCCTCTTTTACTGCACCAATACTACTAAAATGGCTTTAAAAAATAGAAAAACGTTTGATCTTCATATCATATTCAGTTCATTTTTTCCAAAAACACCGTTTTGAATCTTTAATGCTTCTGAAAATTTTGTTTTCGCCATATGAGAAAATATTGTGATTCGATATCACGATCTCCTAGCTTCTTTGGCCAAGCTTCCATATATAATTATTGCTACCTGCAACGACTCTTTCGCTGTCAAGTCTTTTTGTTGAAAGTAAAGTCAGTTGAGAAACCGTCAGCTTGCAGTAAATATCTAAACGAAATGGTTGTCCATTTTATCTTGATCCAATTTGGATCCAATACCTGGGTGTTCTCAAAATGTTCGACTTCCTATATCTTTATCAGGTGGTAATCAGATTTGTCGCATGATATGATCGTTGAACGAATTTTCTGTCCAAACTACAAACGGAGAAAAAATTTAAAAAATCGAAAATACCTAATAATTTCGAAATAGGATTATCAAAAAAAGAAAAATTGTTAATAATGATAAATCAGAAATCACTAAAAAGGAAGTACCTAAGTAATAAATTAGGTAGCATACGTATTTTTCTTGCACAGGAAAGAAAGAAAAAAAAAAGACATTTTCTCGTTCACACAGTAACGTAAGTGTAGTGCGATTTTAAACCGTAGATACAATATAATATGAGTACCTACATTTAAATAATTCCAATTTGAACGTTCAGCTTTCTGAAGGCACCTCGCCTCGTATATTGAGGAACATTGAAGAGTAACTTATTTATTACCTATTTAGGTAGTTATTCCTTACAGATAAAATCAAAAACGGTACGGACACGCATATGAAAACAAATTTTTATTACTACTGCTGACCCGGGTTTCGAACGGTCCTTGTTCATCATCACAGCTAGCCATCTGAAATGTTAGTACGTAACATTGAGCAGTGTCTCCATATCAGGTATTTATTATCTTATTTGTAACCGTATTTATGATCTTCGTAACAATGGAGCAAAGAATCATCGTGGCAAAGATATTGAATTTATTCGCTGATATAATATTTTTGATACTGTTTGTCTTGTGTTTAACTATCGGATAACATCCTTTCTTATTTCTAGATGTAAACGATTCGTACCTACGCTGGAAACTTTTAAAGCGTAAGATGCGCGAAAGATAAACGCGATTTGAAGAATAATTTGTAAAATGAGGACGGTGAAATCAGAACTAAAATTTCGATGCCCAGTTCTTCACTCATCTAGAAAGAAAAATAATTTTAAAATTGGGAGTATAAAAGGATCACAATAAATTTACAACGACAACATTCATTACCCCCTTATACAGACATATTATCAACGCTGAATTCAGACCACAAGACAAGACTTTATGTAATTAATGTTACTTCCTCGTTGCGGGTAGTATTTTGGAGCTTGAATATTCTGTAGTGTTGCGTTCCACGACCGCATCCGCGAGGAGTGAACAACATCGCAAAAACGTCACAATTGGTGAAGGAAAAACAAATAACGACATTTAATTGAGCGTTGAAAATGCTTTCCAAGTCAACTGGAAATTGACTGTGCCATAATGATAAAAACCAGCGAAAATTTTAATAGCAAATCATTATAATCCGGTGATACATACACTACTTTTTCTCTCTCTTAAGATGTAGCCCATCCGAAAAGCTAATTTCCTTTGTTCTTTGATTAAAGGTCTTCGTTTTCCCTTTTTGTGCTCGGTCCTCATATGATTCCTTCAATTAAAAAATATTAGGTTCCAAGATTTGAAAGTGTCATTATACCATTCAAATCAGCCATACAAATAAATTCAACAAGTGAACGAACCAAAGGTTTATTAATTCACAGGTTAGTTTTAAATACATGGGCAAAAATACAATTTGAGAAAATTTGGGTTAAAACAATTATTAAATTAAGATGAAACCCTAAGAATACGTGAATAACATACAGAAAAAATTATTCATACACTCTTTTCAACACATTTGGTGCATTCATAAAAAGTTCCACAAGTTCAAGATGTGTTATGGAGAAAACTTTCAACATCTCGTACCGACTAAGAGGAAAATATGATAGTGAATTTTATTCGTAAAATGATTCGTCAAGAATTTCTTACAACAAACTCCTTTTTTACTATTATTGTTATTCGGAAAGCAAAAATAAACGAAAAGAAACGCGAGTACAAATGTAAGCGTAGAAAACACTAACACAAGTTTGCATAGGCTTCGAAATTATAATTTCACTGAAACCCTGTATACGATTCACGAAAGAGATTGAGTACTTGAGGACGGACTGACTATCTATCAAAGTGTCTACTAAAAAGGCTTACTAAGGTTAAATTGAACACGTTTTCCGAAATGGTGAGCTTTACCCACACGAACACAGCTCCTACAATAAGCTTACATGAACTTTAAAATATTACGAAACGATCACGTCATATACGACCAATGGTCTCCTTCACAGACAAACAAATTCACATCAATGTAAGCTTTTATCCAATGATAATAATAATTTTAAAAAAGACATGTATCTCAGCTAAAAAAAATTAAGGTAGTTAATCATAAAAATCTTATTAGGGCAATAGCATTACTGATAAGATATATATATTTAGAAATATCATAATACTCATTCGAAATATTTGATCTTGTCTTGTACTGAAGAACAAATATTTTCAAAAATACTAACGTATGATCAACATTTATTACAATCAAACTTTCTGACGAAACCTCTGAAATAGTATCACGCTGTACGGTTAATACGAATCGGCTCTATTTAATTCATGATAGACCATTAATTGAGATCGCGTGAAATTTCGAAAGACTAGAATAATCGATTTTATAGGTGCCTGAAGAAGAATGATGGAGTAAGATATACTCGAAATTTGATATGTTTGATTTCTTGAATGAAAAATGTTCGTTTTGGAACGAAAACCTTATTGTACTATGCCGACATACCGATAGACGCCCAATCGCCCATAAATTCTTTTTGATCATAGATATTAAAAGGAAAAATCAAGATAAATGATATT
Source organism: Aspidiotus rigidus (assembly GCA_035079385.1). NCBI lineage: Eukaryota > Metazoa > Arthropoda > Insecta > Hemiptera > Diaspididae > Aspidiotus > Aspidiotus rigidus. Next base: position 10,347,298 of record JAVHKY010000004.1, on the reverse strand, counting down.
TGGTACATTAGTCGCTCAATCTAAAAAATTAGCGACGTCAAACTTCACTTGGTAATTTAGATTCAACTACGTCATACTTTCAGACTGATATAAAATTGGCGAGCAAATGAACGTGAAAAAATTTGATAAGATTGAATGATCGAAAATATTGAAAAAGTTGATGGCGATTTAGTTTCACAATGATAACCGCACTAGTTCGATAGCAGATATTCAAAATAAAATTTAAAAGAGTTTTCCAAAATCAAGCAGCTCCAAAACCAACATTTCTCAAACAGTAAATTGATCGCAACCTGATACTATCTTTCAATTCTGAATAAGGAATAAATCCCGATTTTGAATATTTATCACAGTAAATTCAGCATGAAAGTCTTCGTGGTATTGTCCTGACAATGATATAAATTTTAGAAAGCCATTTCAAAGAATACGAGTTTACGCGGATATAAAATTTATACATTTTCAAATAAACCACAGAACGTTCTTGATATCGCTAGAACAAAATTTTAGACGACATACAGGCTTCGTAAATAACTCAGACCTGTATTTTCCAAACATGCCCAAAGTGTATTCAAATTTCGTTCATGGTTCATGGTAACTAATATTATATCAAAAAAAATTAAATAAAAACAAAAGAAGAAAAAATGAAAGAAAAAATACAATAACATCAATAAATAAAACTTAAAAGAAGAGAAAAAAAATGAACAATAACTAAAATGAAAAGTGGGTGAATAAAATTTGAAAAAATTGACGCCGAAGTCTAACATAAATTCGTGCATTCGATGTAAGTTCGAACAAACAATTCACAGCGACATTAACTCATCGTCTTCATTTTAAAATGGTACAAATGTAGATAATCCGAAGAACAAAATCTGGTCAATATTTTTTTTTTCACAATACTATCAACAATCAAAATTGTAAGAAGTCACAACACAAACTGGTAATAGGATGACTCTTAAGAAGGGAAAAATTGTTTCGTTGATAGAGGCTAGTTTCGAGAAATTTTTAATCAAAATAACTTCAAATCTAGAAATTTGAATGTATGAGGTTATCAAAATCACGATTGAAAATTTATCAAAGTTTCTGATACGTCGCATCGACAAAAGACCAGTGTCGTGTATCTACATCATTTGCCACAATACAACAAGTTGAAAAATTTTACATGATTTTTGTATTAATGCTAACAGAAATCGTAAGGAATCAAAAATCGCAGGTTCTACAAAAATTATAAGAAAAATACATAATTTCAAACGAATCTTAAATTATAAAAAAATATCAATAAAAAATGAAAATCGTTATACCCATGGCTAAAATACTATTCATGATAGCAAATCATTTAAAATGTCTGAAACGTATATTATTTTGATGATGATTATTTTGACAAAACCATTCCCAACAATATTCGTTCTGAAGTCGTGTTTTCAAGAACATTACAGGGAAATTTGATTCGCTTGCAGTTCTACTCCTCATGATATAAATGAACGAATGGATTGAAAGAAAAGGATTAATGAACAAGTGCACGACTAGTAAATCAATTTATGCTTCTCTAATTAATACCCATCGTATTATCAAAACATCGCTTCTTTGACAGAACAAAAAGATGAAAAAAAAAGAGTGAACAAATAGAAAAAAAAAGATCAAGACACGAGAAGGAAAAAAAATGTGAATTACAAATATGCGAGTATCAAACGCAAACCTCCATACCGTTGTTTTCGTTAACGCATCCGCGTAATTTGCTTTGTCATCTGATCGCCGCTGGAGTCACCTTAAATATTCCGGTAAAGGTTTTACGAGACCTTCGGTATATGCGTAGTGCACACAGCTGCATACGAAACGATACTGACTCTGTAACAAATAAGTTGTAAGAGATTGCCGATATTAAATTAGTTGGGAATTATCTTGCAAATGTCGAGCGAATTAACGGCACAATAAAGTGCATTGATACAGAATAACAATCCATATTACATTTCTCATACTCACAGCAGTTTGTATCATCATCACTCGCTGGTCTCGCATCTGACGTACAATGTCCAAAGGATAAACGGGTTCGTTCGCCTCGACAAGACACATCGCCGTCTCCATCAAGATGAGTACACCAGTGCGACCAATACCCGCTGAACAGTGTACTATTGTTGGCTCAACCATACCAGCTCGAGCACGTCGTACTTTTTCGGTAAAGATCAGAAAGCGACTAATGTCATCCGGCACACCATGATCTGGCCAAGCTAAATATTGCATTTGAGTTATTTCTCGCGACTCGCCGCTCTGGAACACGGATAAGAAAGATCGCGTTGAGGTAGGTTTGACATTTTCATGAGGAAGGATATTAATCATCATTTTACGAGTACTTTCAGTTTCAGAAAAATGTCTTATTTTTATTATTGAAACTATCGGAACGGTTTGTCTCCTAAAAATACCTCCTTATACAACCTCCCAAGATAAATTTTACGGGACGAGCAAATCTTCATAACTTTATGATGATTCCTCCACAACTTGCCTCACAAAAAAATTTTATAACTTTTTTTTTCACGATGTTGACACGTAGAAGCCTGAAATGCTTAGACTAGACCTAAAGCACTACCCAAAGAACATACGAGTATTCCATCTTCAAGAGGTGCAATGAATATCTTACCGATACATCCCATAAAACGAATTCACGGAATACAAAACTGCTAGACGAATCGGACTCCTCTTTTGTAGTTTTGAGTTTCAACGTCGCGCTTAAATCCAGCGTTTCTGACACAGCCGGCCAATATTTGGCACATTTCGAACGTCCTCGCTCCATTACAGTGGTCACCATCACAATTAAAGTGCTTTGCGCCTCCAACACCATTTGCCAGAAATCGTTCACCGTATTTTGCAGAGGTCCTGTCAAAGTAAAAAAGGTTCAACTTCTCTAATAGTCGATAAAAACTACGGCAAAAGCTTCGTATTCTCCTCACTTACCTTGAGTAGCGATGTATCGATTGATAATTCCCGATCCAGGTATTTCCATATTGACGTAGTTCGCGTTTATGTAATCACCGTCAGGGCCACTAGCTAATCTTACTCTGGTTGAATCATCTACAAATTTAGAGGTTCATTTATTCGTCCATTTAAACACAATTTAATATTCGAAATGAACAATCGGCAAATGAATTAAAACTGAGGATGTAAAAATGAAGTTTACTGAAGGTGACCGAGTCATTCAGTCCCATTCTTAAAATCACTCCTGTGTCATTATTCAACAGCTGGGATAATTCATAAGTTAATGAAGTCAATTTGTTATTTCATATGCAGCAGTTGTTCAATTCAAATTATCGTTGCATGATGTTTATTCTTTCTTACAAGGTGAAATATCCCGATATCGATTCTTATTGATATTCTCCTGTTTCTTAGCTTCGTTACACGTAAGACCGGGCTTTTTACGATACAGCTGCTCAAACTGCGCTACCAATGCACCACTCGCCAAGCCATCGGCCAACAACAACATTGACTGTTCAAGCGCTCCCACACCTCTTTGCATTTCCGATAGGGGCGATTCAGGCACGTATTGGTAAGGAGGCTCTTCAACTTGACCACCAGGCTCGTACAGGACTAATCATAACAAAAAATGTTTACACGAGGACAAACAATAAGGATATTTGTACATAAAATATACGATACGTACGGTTCTGTTTCACCGTCAGCGTTAATTCTGTACTGCCTTTAGAATCCTTCGTGGCGCGAATAAGTTTCACTACTTGATCATGTTCCAAGCCAGCTACACCACATCCATTGATAATCAGCACCTAGAAACAGAGAAACAACCTAAAATAGATTAATTTGTTTCACAATAAAACATCTCGTACACTTTTCTCTGGATATTCATGTGGAGATGAATCGAAATGGTGAAAAACATTTCAATTAATAATTTCTGATTCACAAATACGAGACAAATGAAGTCTTACAAGGGTCAAAGTTGCATACTTTATACTCTTGATTAATTCTTCATTTCTATGGTAACAGAAAATGAAGAAATTGATTCTGATCACTTGTCACCTAATACAAGATCTTCACATAGCTGTTTAAACGTTCCAACTGCTCCTCAATAATCTTACGATCACAATTAAGGTGAACTACCACGCGCGAGAGTGATATTTTGTTCACCTCAAATTTAGGAAGCTCGTTTTGAGCTTGACTGCCCTTCGCTTAGTAAGACTGGTATCAAAATAAGTAAAATTCTTCTCCGACTGCAATCCGAGATTGAGACGTAAGGATTTGTAAAGAAAGGAAAATATTCATGTCAATACTGTCAGTGATTCCAAACCAGATTACAAGAAAAAAATATTAAAACGAAATAAATACGCACTAGCGTGGTAACTAGGATGCACTCATGATTATAAATACAAAAATTCAACATTTTTGTTACATGAAAATGCTAAGATCTTGTCGACTCCACGACCTTGACCGAAGATGAGTAAGAAAATATCATGAGTTACAACAATATCTATCTACGTGAAATGCGTCGAGGGTAAGAATTTTGCTAAACGAGGAGGAAAAATTATTATAAGTATCTAAGGTTGGCATGAAAAGAAAAAAAAAGAGAGAGAGGATATCTCATAGATTTTAAAATGTATTTGAGATAACGAGTAAGCATATCGTGCGAAATGAAAATCAAAAATGTTCTCAGAGATAAGTATTCTGATAATATTGCTCCGGGTGGAAATTTAACTTCTTGCGCAGTGGTGTAGGAAGGGGTAAGAGTTGAACTACTCACTAGAATTACAATCAAAAGAGAATCTTTCTGCATAATATTATATACTTATCCAATTTCTTTCTCCATGTCAAGGGTTTAAAAGGCCTGCTACCACCTCCTTCAAAATTCATACTTTCCCACGCTAATGCCTGGCGAGATGCACTGATTCTGTTATCGTCATCTAACTTATGGTAATACCATCTCATAACCGTTTTGAAAGAAAAATATGACAATTAGATTTACACTTGTAGGATTACGAAATAAGTGTTGTGCGTAGAAACATTTCCATTAAAAATTTGGATCGTTACGTTATAGTAATTTTTCTTCCTTACTCTTGTACTAATTATACGCCAAGAATCACTCGAACCTATAGAAGTATTTTACATTTCAGTCCCTATATCCATATAAGAAAAAAAAAAAGTCATTCTACTTATTCCTTTCTTTAATACACCAACTTGTACCAAGTCCATAGACATTGACATTCGAACGTAAAATAAATATGTTCTTTTTTCTTTTGTACAGCTCACAAAATGCTTCATTAAATTGAATTATACCTATCAGATCACGTAATTTTTATCTCTTTTATCAAACTCATCGTACAGCAAAATTCATTCATTGAAATACTTTTCAACGAAATTCCATAACACGAAACAACACCAACAGATTGGGCCAGTTTGGATACTACAATGTAATCTCTCAAAATACGTAATTCGCGACTACATTTCTACTTTAATCACGCCATTCATTTCTATCTTATCTTCTACGAACTTCCTTCCACGTTACGTAAGTCATTCATCTCCTTCATCGCAAAAATAAGTAGGTTTGTTATGTTCGAAATGTGAAGATAATTATCAGAAACTCGACAATACCTGATCGCCTTCGTTCAATTTAGGATAACATCTATCAGCTGGGGTGTTCGGAGCAACTCTCGAGACCAAGATTGGCATTTTCAAATCGGATCCTCCTTTAACGTTGAATCCGAATCGTCCTTGGTCATCAGGCATTAACTTGATCGATACGATATTTTCTTCAACCTGGTCCACAATTCGGCAATTTTCAACATTTAAAATAAGAACATCTTGATGGCTTTGAAATTAAGCATTATTACCTGTGTTATCGAGCTCTCGTAATTAGGTAAATCGTACAAACTGCCTGCAGCCTGCTGACTTCGCTCTGTTAACGTATCTGTACCATCTTCGTCTACGTAGTTGATGATTGCTCTTGACTGAAGGACAGAAGGAAAATTCGGTATCTTATGTTCTTCTAACATGGCACTTTTTCGATCCAAAAATCCTCCTTCGCTGTAAATTTCCAGCAATTACAGCAGGGACCAAGATTCCTCTTTTTTCCCAAAGTGTTTCATTTCTTTATACATACTCGTCCGATGGGTGAGGGGAAGAAGGAATTCCCCACGTTTGTCTGGAATCCCACGAACCACCAGAAGTCGTTTTATTATTCTCAACGCCTGAGCTACGTCCTGATGCCATCAGTGATTTCGTCTTTTCCTCAACGCTTGGCATACCTGAATGTTTCGTTATATTCCTCGAACTACTTCTAAAATTAAATTCAAATAATTGTAAAAATCATCAAAAAGAAACGATATACTAACGAATGGTGATCCAATTTACCGATAGAAATTTCGTTGCGTTCTGATTTGCTTGTTATCCTCAATCGTTTGAAACTCCGTCCGTCCAGAAAAACGGAATTTAGAACCAAAACGGAACGGACCAGGTAAGAGTTTACGGGTTACATGCGGCGAATCGAGTCTAAAGAATGTGTGATGTTCAACGCACGATTTCCATAAATTTTTTGAAGAACGGTACGTTAGCATATTGAAACCAAGCAGAGTATCGTAACTTTCAGACTGTAACATGGAAAGAAAAACCCCTGTATACAATACGAAGGAGTGCGTCAATACTAGGCAGCGCAGTACGTACAGGTTCTCTCTTGATTTGTACGAAAAACTGTTTCCTCTTAAACGATATCTTGACTATTTTAGCCCACGAAATCATATTGATGCGTACACTATTTTGGAAGACTACGAGACCATTAGCGGTAACTCCGATTTGTAGTTCTCTATTTGAAGAATCCTATACAACAAAAATATTATTAATATCGTAAACTTCATAATTATCATTCATAATAAGAACCAATGTAAATTATATAAACTAACTTTTGTTCGATGCAAATCCACACCATACATTTCTAATCGTTTAACATGATCCAAAAAGTTAAATTCAGCATCAGCCGGCGTTTGACCCCTATATCAAATATCATTCGTTAGTAGGAAGATTTTTTTTCCTTTTATAAACTACTGATTAGTCCGTCGAATTAAATGGATTCGTTGTTAAATGGTGTGACAGAAAATACACAATACGCTTAATCCCTTCTTTACACGCGATCTCATATCTCATGAACGCCCTACTGAGTTAAGCCGGAAAGAGTTTAAGAAAGAATACGTAGACTATTTCGACGTCTTATTTTCTAGTTTGAGTTTAAAAGAAACCATACTTGTGTAGTTTGTGTAGCTCAGCGATTTTCCTTTCCATTTCTTCAGTCTGGCCAGGTATCAAGGTCATTCCAGATAGGTAATTTGGCTCAAGTTCATCGGGTTGATAATCGCCAAGTTCGGCTGCAACAAAATTATTGAAAATATTTTGAGCAAAATGAGCAAAAATTTTCATCGCGATCATCGTCAATTGTAACTCACATTGTACTGTATAACTCGCGAGGAGACATGCAGTATTCGGCGAAACCAACAATCTTCTTTGAAGAATATCTTTTCGGACTTGTAAATAGAAATGGTATCTCGTGTACTCTTCATGAAGTTTACTGGGGTCTGTCACGTAAAACTTGACTCGAAAGTAAAAATTTCCTCCTATAATATATTTCAGAAGTTGAAAAAATCGATATTCAGGAAATTTAATAATACGAATCTTTGCCCACGTACCTCTAGATTGTTTTTTGACGGCTTTATTCGGGTCCAGCCATTTCTGTAAATCGATGAATCATACTTTACTCATACCGTTCAAATTTTATCATCGATAATCAAGTTTTATAAGTTCTCACCGTGATAAGATTGTTTGACAGAGAAGGAGCAGTGCCATTTTCCGTGAACTGTAGTCCGAAATAATCTTTTTCTATCAACTCTAAATGCTGATAGACACACTCCAAAAGCACACATCCTTTAGCATGTTTCTGCAGCAGAAAAATATGAGTTGTGTAAGTCGAGGCTACATTTTAGACGAGAAAATTTTCCATCACCTACCTCGATTTGGAATGTATGCTGAGAGTCATCGAGAAAAACTACAGTAACGCTGAGTGTTTTATGTCGTCCTCGGTTTCGGGCCAGTTCTGAAGCTCTTACATTATATGTTCCACTGGAGCCACCGAATGTTCGTCTAGACACACTTTCTAACATTCTTCTGGGTTACGCTTCCTATATTCATCACCCCGAACGCGAATCAGAAGTTCCAATGCAATATTCACATTCAATACTGTCAATTCTTTTTTGTCAAACTGCTACTGAAAAAAAATCTTAGAAACTCATGCAAACGAAGGTCGAGTTCTCCTCGAAAGACGGTTTACGATATCATTTACGTGACAAAAAAATAAAGAGTTAAATGCTGTATCATTTCTTAAGAAATAATTAAGCTCCGCACTTAAGAACGTTCAAAATATTGTACTTAGTTAATAGAGTACTGCGAAGAGTAAGTCAAGTGTCAAGTTGTAGATCCGCCTGGGGAACATCAGAAAAATATCAAAAGCAGCCAAAGTTACCTACTTTCTGAAACGTTCGTGCATGTTCGTGCGTAGTTCATTGTTCGTCAAGGTGGAAGGTCTGCTTATTTGGTAACACTGATATGAGTCAGTGCTGCTGGACGAAAAATGAACGACGTTCGAGTGTTCGATCGTATTCAAAATACAAATCTAGAGAAATAGTCACCCTGTAAGATGTGAAGGAGATGTTTTTCTCCTAATTGCTATTCCAAAATATTTTTTCGAATGACGGTTGTTGGCTGCTTCAGCTGTTCTGCACTGCTACCTGTAGTCACAGCCCGTACACTCTGTTCACATTAAGAATGGATAGAAGTTCATACCTCGAGAACGGAACGCTGAAGGTAATTTTAATCTACCGTTCTATACTTTCTTAACGTGAACAGAGTATAGTACTTCTATCTGCCGGAGTGCCGGAAAAATTTAATAATCAAACAAAGCGAATAAAATCAAAGAAGGCTTTCTCTACATTTTCTGTGACGGTCATTTGTAAAAGCTTGACGAAAAGGTGTGGCAGGTGATGATCTTGAAAAATTCATCCGAGATATTTGAAATTATATTCATTCGACAGGAAATTAAGAGGACTGCAATTTTTGTTCCACACATTTTTCAGAAAAAAATGATATTTTGAGAAGGTACAGTCGATTTTATGAACGTGCTGTCTTATGGTGAAAAATGCCATATATGATCACCTCGACATTGACAAGCGGCAACAGCGCCACTACAGATTGCTTTATATGCAATTACTCTTATGCACGGCACATTATAGAGGTACCGTGCTCTTATGTCATTCACCTTTCACAAGAAAATAAGAATGGTGAGGAAATCCGAAGAAATCTTTTCTAACGCTGCTCTGGAGACTGAAGAAAACAATCATGTTGGAATTGGAATTGAATGTTGAAGACTGTTACTGGGTAGCTCAAGGAAACGTTACCACTAAAACAAGTGAACTTCGAAAAATATTTTCTGATTTACTGATTACATGTTTCAAAATACTTCTAACAATGTACTCGTCGTACCAAGAAGAAAAAGTCTGAAAATAATTCCGGGGACTTGCGATGTTATTTGTAAGGAGCTCAAGAAAACAATGTTCGGAATCAGTTGTACATCAATACAACCTCAAACTCAAATTTGATACGGGTTAGTGATAAGGTACCGGTACCTACCACTACCTATTGTTTCTTTGGAAACAAGATATGAATTTTATTGTTGTTTGGTAGTAGAACAGGTCTTACTCCACAGCTGGTACCTACTTCAAGATTTCTACCTAGATATTTCTGAAAAACTTGTCATCAAATGGGTAGACGTTCATACTTATGCCGAGTAATCTCGTTGCACACTTGCGAATAGGTTGGAAGAAATATTTGTATTGAGGAACTTGAAACATTATTGCGGTGTTACGTATTATGTAATACATGGATCTATATTCACAAAATGTTTGACAGAAAGGAATTTTGCACAATGGTGGTCTTGGTGAGTCATTTCCGTGTTATTTATGTTGAGTACTTTGATTATGAGTCTGTAATAATTTCCTTCGTGATTGATGATGTTTTGGTGATTTGTCTGATTTTTCAAATTTATCTTCTTCGTTTGTCGGAAGCTCTGGAGATGGTAATTTCCGCATCGCTTGTTCTCTTTGTTCTCGTTTTGATTTGAAGTGAACTTTTGTCGCTAAATGTCGAAACCTGTTTTCAAGAGGGGAAAAATATAAATTCAAAAATATTTAATTAAATTTTCAATAATATGGTTATGGGAGCTGAGTACCGAAACAAGATGGTACTTATATACCTAAGTTATTTATTACAGTGTTTCAAGTAAGATGAAACCATTAATTACAGGCATATTGACTGCATAGGTACATGTTTATGAAAATACCCACCCATGGATGAAGTTTCTATATGACGTGCAAAATGCTATGTGAAACATGAATTGAGACCATGTAGGCTATTTGTCCTTTAAATCCAGTGTTAGATACTCAGAGTGGATGGAAGGAATGATTATGAGGTCAAGAATTTGGTCGTTTGAGTTAGCTATTGCGTAAATTTTCTGTTCAGGTTATCTACTTCGATGAAATCCCTCGAATAGACTAATGGAAGGGCATGAATGGCTCAGGATGGTTTCCAAGCTCATGTAACACTATCTATAGAAGTCGACAACATTTTCAACTGTTCTTGAAGGGAAAGCATCGGGTAAGTTTCTTCTGTCAATTAGAGAATAACTTTCAAAACATTTTGAGCTTGCGGCAGATCTGAACTTTGAATCCTTTTTTCTCTGTGGCGCTGTGATAGTTTGAATATTTAATTTCTTTTACTAACTTCTTCCTTATGTCCCTAAACTGTGATTGGTTGTGACAGTATGCGATTCTTGTAGATAGAGTCGCAATACTTTTGGTAGAGACTAGTAAGAAAAAAAAAAAAAAAAAAAAACGCTAAAACGGAAAAAATTTTTGCAGTATAAAATTAAGATATACTAAGCGAGTTTACCTCACAGGAACATCGCTACTACTGCAATTTTCATCAAAAACTCCTTGGAATAGAAAAGCAAGTGGCCAACTGATCCACGACGCAGTCCTAGAAAAAACAAGATGGGCCTATTTAGAAATTGATTTGTAATTTTCAGATTTTTGAGCGCAAAACTTACGTCGGTGTCGCAATTTCCTCCTCCTCTTCTTCGTCAATATCCGCAGAGCTGCTACTTCTCGGGTATTCGTCATCCATCGAGCTCACGTGAGTGTGTCGACGCGATCCTGGTGAGGCTCCAGCAATTTTCGGGTTGTAAATTTTAGGATCACTAACCATTCGAACGAAGAAGGATCTTCGGTAAGCGAGATCGTCCTTCTTTTTGGGAGGTTGCAACTCAAATACCTCGTCAGATTGTTCCTGCAATTTTGATAAGACATGTAAAATATTGTGACGTTCGTCCGGTCACTGGATACAAACGATAAACAACAGTTACGAAAAACCGAGCTTTATATGCAATCAGAGTTGATGCGAGAGCACAATAATCACAACAATTGCTGATTGAATACTGATTGTTTTTCCGGCCTTTTCTCGTGTTTATGTGCAAGGCTCTTCCCCTATATCATATCGCATACTCATTTGGCTGATTCTTATTGAGTTGGTACTTGCTTTACATTGTCCTTACGGCAGGGGAATAGAATATACAATCATAGCACACCTATTCCTTTGCCATAAGGCCAATGACGTGAAGCAAGTAACATTTCAATAAGAATCAGGCAAACAAGTATGCAATATGATATAAAGGAAGAGCTTTTTCCACAGACACTATTCCAGAATTTCCTCAAAGTTCTAAACGGCGCATACTGGTCGGAAATTAATTTCTTGTGCGACACTTGTTATTTCATTGTACTAATTGGGTTGCTCTGTAGTTTTTCCATACAATTTCGAGCGAAATTCAATGCAGAATTCAAAAATGTTACTAGTTTTCATTGTCCAATTACCCAAACGTCAATAGAAGTACTTGAAAGCTTAATAATAAGAATTTTGAGTCTAAATTTTTTTCATTAGATGGACCTCAATTTTTTATTTAGCGGAAAACTTGAAAATACTCATAAGTTTCCAAAATTGAAAACACAGAGGTCACTAAAAGTTGTTGATGATCCAGGAAAGTTGCAACAAGCACTTTTTTAAAATTATTTCATGTTTAATATAATTTTCCAAAAAATTCACCTGTGAATACCAGAAAATTACATCAGTTAACACAAACAACTAGAGGCGGTTTTCAGTAGAGGATTTCAATTTTTTGGTTGTTTCTTTTTTTTTTTTTTTTTGTTTTTCTTTCTCCTTTTCTTATTACTTTCTGAAAGAATATGATTACCATAAATTGATATGGATGATAATTTTTTGTTTGAACAATATTCAGAGATTTTGATGAATATGATACCAAAAATATCATCATTAGTGATATGGTGAGGGGAAAAACTTGGTACTGAACAACATAGGAAGGTTGAGTTAGCTATTCCAGTAGTATGTGCCTCTTTTGTACCCTTCCCCATTTGAGGAGGTGGAAAACCTCAACACCCGATGTACTGTGGTTTCATCTACTGATCGCACACTAGAAAATTTCTAAACATTATACAATTGAAAAATTTATCCTCCAAAATTAATAATCCTTGAACCTCAAGAAGGTAGGTCTTCTTTTGCGACTTCATCTTTTTGGAGTGTTGATCCAAAACTACAAATTTTATTTTGTAATGCTTCTCAATAGCCTACTTTGGTCACGTAACACGAGAAGACCTCAAATGTATTTTGTAAATGTACTTTTCATCAATTCTTTGGACCGCCAGAAACTTTATAAGTCTTAATTCTTAATTTTTTCATCAGCTAGATCACTTGATGGCGCACTGAACAGTAGAAAATAATGGCACTTCCTTGAAATTCAACGAAGTTTATATTATATTTTGATTGAAATAATTACAAGAATTGAAGGGTGATGTATTTAAGTCACAATTTTCAATCTTCTTATTAACAATCACTTATGAACAACTAGAAAAAAGAAAAGAACTCGATCACAAAATAATAAAATGACCTTTTATTGGAAATTTCAAAAAGTTTTGAAGGGTACACATTAATTGACGTAAAGTTAATAATTTATCAACAAAGTGGAATCAAAGAAAAAAAATTATTCGAAAATTGAACCTCTGAAAACCTCTGAAAATTAGTTACAGTCCATCAAAGTTGACAGAATACCTCCATCACCTGTGAAATGAGTTTTGCACTCACCAACAGAGACAGAACAAAGATTACTTACGCCCAATTGTGGAGCAACTTGAAAAACAAATTGTTGCACTTGTCCCTCCACATGGTTATTTGATGAAAAAATGAATCTGATTTTTCGAGTTATGTCGCGCTAGAAATTCATTTCCGATCAGTGTGCGAGGGTCGAATTATGCAACTTATCCTTTTTGTCTTTCCTCAATTCTTTACCGTTCATGCATTATCCTGTTTACTCGTACTTTATCGCGCTTTTGTATACGCCACAATAGTTATAAAATATTTCTTTGGAATAATATATAACTTTTCTCACCTCATGTCGTTGTGGTACAGGTCTTTTGTCGACGTACTGTAATTCAGCGCTCAATTCTTTTATCACTTTCCAAGCGTATACTGTAAATTGATAAATTATAAGAACAAAATGTTATTGGGTACTGAAGAAACTATGCATTACTCACTCATATCAGCTTCATTCGCATGCTGCGCAACAACGCAGAATCTTATTACAAATTTATCATGCACCATAGCCGGCACCATATGAAGTTTTCCGGACTCGTTAATTGATTCTAATAATTTTTTATTCAGTTTATTAGACGGGTCATCCTTCAACCGGAAGCATACCAGTCCCAACTGTAAAAGTAAAAGCTTGGGTCAATGTGTGTTTTTACCACCCCTTCCTTATTTAGCCAAACTTACTTTTACATCATTACAAATTTCAAAAGCTTTGTCTGCCTCAACCATAGCTTTAAACTTTTTCGCTAATTCGCAATGACGTCGTATATACTCTTGCAGGCCGGAGATACCGTAATTCCTCAACATGAACCACAGCTTTAGGGAACGGAAACGACGACTTAAAGGAAGTCCCCAATGTCGGTAATCGATAGCTCCAGCGTAGCCGTGTTGCAGATACAACGGATCAACGACCAATGCCGAAGTGAGTTTGTATCGATCTTTTACCCACATACACGAGCAATCGAAATTCGTCAATAACCATTTGTTCGGATTCATATTGAACGAATCTGCGTATTCTATCCCGTTTAGGAAACCTCTATTTTCTGGGCAAATGAAAGCGCTGCCAGCGTAAGCGGCATCCACGTGCAACCATACCGCTGGAAATTGTTTACACACTAGGCCAATTTCTGCAAGGTTATCGAAGGAGCAACATGACGTTGTACCGAGAGTAGTAGATACGAAAAAAGGTATGAGACCCATTTTTTCATCTTGGTCCATGACCTATATAAATGGAACGCGAATAACAATTAAGAGAAGAAGAAATTGAACGCATTAGGATTTTAAAAATTTGATGAAATTAACCTGTTGCAAGGTGACGCCTCGTAAGCTGTTCTTCTCATCCGGTTCTAATATACGTAACTTGACGAAAGCCATCATGGCACCTTTCTCCACACAGGAATGGGCTTCTTTGGAACAATAAGCCATGAGTTTTGAAAGTAACATACCCTCGTCAACGAACGGATGATTCTTTTTCAAACGTTTGATTGCTTGAGCTCGAGCTGCTAACATACAGACAAAAACGCATTCGCTCGCGGATCCCTAGAAATGTGTTAGTTAGTTACTGTAGATGAGGAGAGATAATTATTCGAAAAATACTTTGAGAGGGAAATAAACTCACTTGTAACACGCCTCCGCCTAAACTTTTTGGTATAATTTCGCCGTTGTGGTTGGCAGATTCAATATTATTCTGATTTGGAGAATTTCGAATATCTTCGAACTTTTTATCTATAGTGTGAGAAGGCATGGTCAGAAATTGGTCTGGTAATCCTACTGCCTTTCCTGCCATTGTGAGGAATACAAAAAAATATAGCGTCAATCTATTAAAATCGGAGAATCAAAAAGTTGACGAAACTCACCTAACCAGTCCAGAACAATTGTCTCTAATTCAGTACAGGAAGGACTGGCTGCCTGAAATGTAAAAAAGCCAAAAGAAGTCACGAGTTCGGGCGAAAAATATAGTTCCCTTTCGAGTATTATAGGAATTTGAACCTTGAAAGTGTTGACATACCCATGAAAATCCTATGCAAGCTATAGCACCAGCTAACATGTCTCCTAAAATTGACGGATAGGCGTTACCGGACGGAAAATACGCGTGAAATCGAGGATGTTGCCAGTGAGTGACCTTAAAAAAAAAGAAAGTACGATATTGGAAGATCTTAATTTTATCGGTAGAAGCTGAGAACATGGAGGAACGAAAATCACTTCAGGTCTTTATGTAATAGATTACAAAAGGGGGGAGGTTATGAATTTTTGAATATTTGTTAGAAGGAAATAACAGAGGAGGAGTCGTATGACCTTTTCTTGAGTTGAACCGAGTAAAGAATACCGTGAGGAAGTTCTTGGAAACTTTTTTGAATAATCTTGAGAAGTAGCATTCGGAAAGAGAATGGATTTTTAAAGTTATTTGTGTAAGAAACTCACGAAAATTTTGCGTCAAGGAAATAGAATACAAGACAAGTGCTTGGATTATTATTTGGTTTTTTTTTTTTTATTATATATACACCCTTTATTGTGAAAATAATGAAAAAAAATAAACAAATAAACAAATAAACAAAATAAACAAAATAAAAAATAAAGATGAAAATAAAAAGAGAAACATTACAAAACAAGGAAGAGAAAAACAAAATTACAGAAATTTAGAAGGAAGAGAAAAAAAAAAAAAAAAATACAAAAATACAAAATAATGATAATAAAAAAAAAAAACAAAAACAAAAACAAAAACAGGGTGTTGTGATGGATTCCGGAAGATGTTTAAGGAAATGAAAGATATGAGGGAAAATGGATAATTCTTCGGATGAGAGAAGGTCAATAGCTCGGAGAGGGGTTGGAAAATTTAAATTCATACATTCTGAATAGAGTTTTTGTTTTAAATTTGGTAATTCTGAGCATTCAAGAAAATAGTGATTGATGTCGGCTTTTAGAGGGTCATCTGGATGGAAGAAGCATGCGTCAGATTCTATGAGATTTATGCGTTTGAGGTGGACAGGGAGACGATTATGTCCGAAGCGAAGACGGCTGATTTTGACAATGAGAGAACGAGAGATGTCGTGAAATTTCTGAAACCAAGGAGATTTCGGAAGAAAGGGTTGCACAAGTAAATAATGAGAATTTTGATTGTTAAATGAATTTGTATAATTTAGAGACCAGTCATCCCGTGTGGAGCGTTTAGTGAGCGAATACAATTCTGATATGGGAAGAAGGTTTGATGATACCTGAGATAGACGTACTAATTTAGCTTTCTCGTCTGTAATTTCATTGTTAGTAATTCCCGCATGTGCGGGGATCCAGAGGAAATCAATTTTGATGGGGGGGGGAGAGAGAGAGAGAGAGAGAGAGAGAGAGAGAGAGAGAGAGAGAGAGAGAGAGAGAGAGAGAGAGAGAGAGAGAGAGAGAGAGAGAGAGAGAGAGAGAGAGAGAGAGAGAGAGAGAGAGAGAGAGAGAGAGAGAGAGAGAGAGAGAGAGAGAGAGAGAATGGATTAAGGATATAATTGATAGAGCTAAGGATGGATTTATGCGAAACGGAACGGAAGAAAGAGATTGAAGAGCGGAGAGAGAATCAAAAATTATTAGAAAATGTCCCATTTGGAAGTTTTGTTTAATATAATAAAGAGCTTGGAAAATGGCCATCTGTTCTGCATGAAAAATGGATGAGAAAGGTGGTAATGCAAGAGAGCAATGAAGAAGTATTGAAGGGATCCAGAAGTCCATACCGACGCCTTCATGGTCCTTAGAGCCTTCTGTGAAAATCTGCGTATGTAGAGGAAAGTGTTATTTCGAAAGAACTAGAGGAAGAAGAGCACTTGAAAAATTTCTCAATCAAGTTTAAGGAACGAAGTAGATAAAAAAAGCTTCGTTTTTTTCATGTACAACCCTTGTTTTTAACTTCTTCAGTTGGAAGTCAATTGGTTCTCTGGGCATCTTCTACTATTATTATATGGACCCTATTAAGCCAAACCCAACCAAGCGACATGACAACAATCTAGAGAAATGTTCCTTTGCTAAAAGCGAAGATTTTCTTTTTCGCCAGATCGTTATCATATCGCTTGGTTGGGTTTGGCTAAAAAGGGTTCATATAGGTCATTCTTTTGGCCCCTGTCCTTCTTTCCTTTCATCACTTTCAAGTCAAGTTCCAAGAGAAAGGACCGACACATTCGAGGGAAAGGGACAGGAGGGGTTCATATGGTTGTATTCATATCGAGAGAAGGGATGTTGCTTCTTCAGTATTGATTACTAAGCTACCAAGATCGCCGAAATGTTCCATTCGTTGAACGTGTGAATCTCGGAAGGTGAAAATAAAACTAAGAAGGCATATCAAAGTTAGAATTGATTCTCTTTTAACTTCATTTTGCACTATTAAACAAGATGGTTTAATTTGACGGTCTTCAACATAAATTTAATTCATTTTTTTATGTGGCCAGTTCTACTCGTTTATCCTCCCGAAGATGAAGCGTGATACTTCGAAACGTCAAGGTTACAATTATGTTTCTTTGTATTTAATTAACGGCAGTGGCGCACAAAAAAATAAATTAAATTCATTATGCACGTTTGAGTAGCGTTTGAGTGGACCAGGCATGTCCAACCTTTTCCAGCTAGCGCAGTGTTTCCCAACCTTCCTTACATTGCGGCACATTTTTCTATGAGACAATACTCTTGCGGCACAGCATAATTCAAAAATTCCAAATTGTGTCCGAAGTTTTTCTGCGTTTTGACATTTTCATGTCTCCATAAATAATTTCCTCCTCCTAATTTCAGGATTTGTGACCGTGCGAGATGACCGTATAAGGCCTCGACCCTCTTTCCCTGTATTGTGGTTTCGGAAAATGAAAGCTGTGACTTCCGCCAGAACTTGAGAAAATTTTGAATTCTGCCACCAATACCCGCAAAAAGGTCTGAATGTTTCTTGAACTCACTGGCGAGCCCCCTGAGCTGTCCTATTTTCAAAATTTGAGAGGAAAAATGAAATACAATCTGTATTTTCGGTCAAGTTGCACACAAAGTTTCTGAGTTTTATAATATTCAGTGCAGGTTTAGACTCCAGTTTGAAAAATTATTACTAAAATTGATATCATTCAAAATCTGGAACGAGAAAAAATTGGCAATAATTTTTTTAGTTTATGTTAATTTATGTTTTTCATCAAAATCTGGCGGCACACCTGAGGTGGGCTTGCGTCACACTAGTGGGTCGTGGCTTACTGGTTGAAAAACACTGAGCTAGCGGGCCACTTCTAGTTAGGTAAGAGGTAAGGCGAGCCAATTTTTAATGATTAAAAAATTTTCTTGTATTTCTTTTTTAATTCGTCTACTTTTTCAACAGGGTTTTTGCGGATCGGATGGAGAGCTTTTGTGGGCCGTAGGTTGAGCATACCTAGAGTAGACCCTTACAAGTGTGTCGTGGTTTTATAAGCTTCACTCTGTACTATCAAAGTACTTCGAAAAGCTATTGGTTGCATATACACATTTTAAACAAAAACCCTCACATTCAACTTTTGGTATAGATAAGGGTACATTTCTCTCAAATAACATTTTAGTTACTCTGTTGACGATTTAAAATCCTGATGAAGCTTCTTTGTATATACAGAATTTAGAGTTGGGAATTTTAATTTATACTCTGGTAGCTTACATCGTCCTTTTTCATTCGCTTCGTATACTTCTCTAAATAATTATCAAACCAAAAAAGGGTCTACTGATTCGTGAATTTTCCGGAAAATGGCGATTTTAATGGAGAACGAGCGACAGAGATAAGAATATTCGAAAATTTTCCATCTTAATGAAGCATTCTTTCTTTTTGCGAATTGTACACTCGAAAAGAGTGTTTAGAAACCAATATTTAGGAAGAAAGGAAAAATAGAACAATGGCCGGGAACGATCGCGTTTTCGTTTTTGCGGGGACGTTTGACAATCCTCAATTACGATTACACGGACCGCGTGTATAGATCGCTGAAAAAGAAAAGAAACGGAGCGAAGGAAACATTTTTGTTAACATTTTTACACTATACTTACGCCTGGCATAATTTTATCTTCGATGTCCTTCATTATAATGTCGAACGATTCGGGGTGAAAAGGTGCCTCTGATGGTATTTCATTTTTCAACCAGCCTGGACTAACTGTCGGCGTGACTCGACGCTGTTCGATTGTTTCCAGATAATTGCATATATAATCGACC
Organism: Aspidiotus rigidus; assembly: GCA_035079385.1. Lineage (NCBI taxonomy): Eukaryota > Metazoa > Arthropoda > Insecta > Hemiptera > Diaspididae > Aspidiotus > Aspidiotus rigidus. Next base: position 10,327,902 of record JAVHKY010000004.1, on the reverse strand, counting down.
ATTTCTTTTCCATATTTACGAAATTCTTCGGTGTCCATGACAAACTGAATGTGGGGGAGAAATAAAAGAAGATAAATGATATCAGTTTTTCTTCTGTAAGACGAAAAGAGAGAGAAAGAAAAAAAAAAAGACAAAAAACTTTTAACTTATTTATTTTTTTTTGACAAGAAACTACCGCGGAGAACATATGGCAAGTAAACGAATTTAATAGGATATTTAGCGTTATACTTTGGACGCTATAAATTATCTTCTAAAATTTTTATCTGTAGGTAAATAAGTCTATAAATTTGAGTAAGTGACGGGTAGCCTATATAGTGTCGTCGAACTGTTGTCAAGCAGTCTCTTCTCTTATGTACTCATCGAAACGAATAGAAATTGAGCGCATTTTTAATAGACTACGTCCCTTCCTCCAATACAAGAAGCCTACAAAGTTGCTTCGAATATGTGCGCGTCGCGAATATTCGAATGAAATTGAATACGTCTTCAAGGAGGTCAGATTTGCCTCGGATAATAAATTTTAGTCTTTAAAATTGCTTTAATTTATGTTGTAAAATTGAAGTCTTCTCCCACACGAATACGAATTTTACCAATTTCGAATGTCGTGTTGAAAGATGAATGTGCACTATTTTGTAGATATTGAGATTGAATGAATATTCAGTAATGTTAGTGAAATACAAAGTTGGCATTGACCCTATATGTTAAGGTAATATTTTTCGAGGAGGTCGCCCAGAAAGGTGCTACCTTACTTCAGTAAACACTTCTCTTTCATTCGAGTGTTACAGAATTCGTTGCGAAACTGGTATTTTCTTTTAGGTGAATGAAAGTGAGAATTTGTCAGACGTGTTTCCGAATCATGGGAAGCAAATTTTTATTTTAATCACTTGTATCAATTCTTGAAAGAGTAATGATCAAGACCATGACTCATACTTTGAAATTCTATGTCCCAAAAAATTGAACAGGCGATCATATAATCGTACACAAAGTTATAAAAAAATAATGAAATTAGTTCGAGAGCTGCATAATGTGGTAGGATGTTTAAAATGTATGAATAAACAAACTTCGACTTTTGGACTATGTACCGAAAGAAACTTATAAACACTCTTCTCTTCCGAGATTTATGTGAGGAGACGGACTGGGAAAATAGGTGGAAATTGTACCCTCTTCTGTGGCTCCGCTGTTTTCAATCGTCTGCCTTGATTTACTTCTTTTTTATTTCACCTACAAGTCTCCTTATTTTTCTCTATATCACGCTCTGGCTTTTGTAAACCCCTCCTCCATGACGATTAGAACCGAAAATCATCTTTTCTTTTTTGTTGTCTCTATACGTAGAGATTTCAAGTGGTATCCGGCCATGATAATGCCATCCCTCCTCTATCTCCTTGTAATCACCTAAGCAGATTGATGACCTCACGCCTAGTCCCTTCTTCAACTTATATGATTTCTTAGCAATCATTTAATCCAGATGGAAACTAGTTCATAATGAGAACAAGCGTCTTAACTTGAGAAGTCTTAGCTTGAAATTCTCCTCTGGGCTTAGCTTAAGTTAGTTGTACCCAGTTTTCATACTTGGAGAAAAATTTCAATTACAAATTCTATGAATACAGCTTTTAAAGGTTCAGAGCTCAACCTTCCCCTAGGCCCGCCTCTACAGATGTTCGTAGCTCCAAATTTAGGTCAAGGCCATAGATGACTTCACCAATCCCCATAGCTAAACATTCGTCTTAAAGGCGTAGCTTACTTATATTATTTGTAGTTCTAGCCCAGCTTTTATGCTTAGAAAAAAAAGTCAGCCTTAGACTCCATAGTTATCACTTAGCTCAAAGGTTAAGAGCTCAACCTTCCTATGAAACTAAGCCCACCCGCGCCTCCTTTGATCCTCCCGTTGAACATTCGACTCCTCAAAATGTCCTTATCGGTCGTGATATTTTGGGGATATTTTACGTGTACATAATAGAGAAATAATACCGGTATTTCTACCTTAAGGACATCAAAAGTTCAACGAGAAGGTTTACAGTTGTGAATTTTTTCAAGCCCATTCTGTAAGAGGGATTTCTTCGAAAAGGTCAAGGCCATTGATGACGTCATAAAGATCGGATTTGCAGGATAATGCCTACGGCTAAAAGTTAGTTTCAGCATGAAGAGTCATAACTTGAAATGCTCCTTTGGGTCTAGCTTATGTTAAGCCTAAGATTTCATAGTTATAGCCTGGCTTATATAAGTTTGTAGCTTGTTTGTAATTTTTCACCTCTACAGAGGTTCAGAGCTCTAACGTTTCTCAGGTTTCCTCCAAAGAGGATCGGAGCTTGGAATTTCTCCAAGTGGTCTATGTCACTGGTTATTCCAACCCCCTTCCCAAAAAAGCAGATAGTGGGTTCTTCGTTGAAAAATTATGACGCTCTAGCTCTTACTTGTTTCAAAAATCATTGAGTTGTACTATGAATGAGCAGAGGAACCTCCTTGGAGAATTTTTATTCACGAGATGAATGGCTTCACCTCTGCTTTCTCAGTCAAAATCCCATAACGACGTGACGTCCTTACGACTTCATGCCTTATGCTTTATCAACAAGGAATTTATTCTACTTTCTTGTTTGTTTTTTTAGCTCCAAAGTTGGTATTTCGCAGGGTTCCGCCTCCTTATACATACACCAAATGGTCAGAATTTTTCAAGCCCTCCAGCTTAATCACCGAAATCGTTCAATTCTTCTCTTCCAATGAATTTGTAGTTCGAGGTCAACATTTTTAGAAGTCCGGAGGTACCACTCTCCTCGAGATCACAATTCATATCCTCCTCGTAAATTACAGCTCAAGGATCAAAATTTTTGGAAGTCTTTAATGTAGGTCAGGAGTCTTTCTCGAACCACACTTTGCAAGTTTTCTGTTGATATAATAAATGCCCGAGCAATGACGATAGTGGAGAAGTAATTGAGCTTAGAGGACGAGAGAGAAGGAGAAAATTAGAAACATCGAGTAGATGGAATTAAAGGAAATCCGTATAAAGGTTCCTCTGAGCTCATTTCAAACGTAATGAATACAGCAAGAAAGATAATCTGCAGAATGTTGATGTAATTAATGACAAGGCAATGAGGGCGACTACAAAGAAGATAGATACAGGATTGGGATATAAAATGGAACGAGCTAAATTAGGTTACTTCTAATGAGAAGAACAAAACGGAATTAAAAAAATGGAAAAATGTATAAGAATTTAAGATGATGATGAATTTATATGCAATAAGTCGCATTGTCTTCATGAAAACCTCAATAGTACACAAAACTCGATAACTTGAAACTTAAGAGAAAATATGACCTAAAAGGTTGATCAAGATTTTTCTATCTCCCTTAACCAGCAAATTCTCCTCCTCACCTTCACGTCATATTCATCTGGTTCCTAAGCCAAGTTGGTTTCTCTGAACATGACACAGTCGATTGAGCAGCAAAATAAGCCACCTCTTTTGATAGCATCATCGATAACACCCATTTGCCTGTTTCAAACTACAAACGACAGTATCGCAAACTCCCTTTACAAAACATTGATTCCTTACTGGTAAAATTAACCCTCAAGAGAATCAAGAGAACCCCTTCCTCTTTCAGAAACTTCGGACGCATAGTGGTCGTTCTCTCTCAACTCCGAATATGCCTCATATGCGTCACTCACTCCCCTCTCGCTCAACGAGACCTGTCACCTCCCTGAACAGTCAAAATCTCTCAGTCGAACACATCTTCATTCTGTCTCCAACTTGTTCCTATTCGAGCCTCCATGGATATCTCCTCCTCACACAACCAAGCCCTAAAAAACGATGTTCGAACACTATTAGGCTACTCTCGTTCTTCAATACCTCAGATTAACTCCCGTCCTTATTACAATCTAATCATCCGTTATGAAAAATAAATAATGAGATTTATATTGAGTATCCGTAACCAAATTCTATATCGCTCAGCTCGACCATCGAAATCGTTCAAAGCCCCTCCTCCAACAAATTCATATTTCAAAGGTCGAAATTTTTTCGAGTCCTCAAAATGGGTCGGAGCTGCCACCCTCCTAAAGACCATAGTTAATTTCCTCCTCGTCCGAGTGTAACTCGAGGATCCAAATTTTTGGAAGTCTTCAAATTAGGTCGGAGCCTTAGTCTCTCTCTGTTACCAACAGAATGCTCTAAATCGAGAAAACTCCTCTCCTTTGGTCTTCCTCCTTCAGAAACTTCAAACACAAAAAGGGCGTTCTCTCTCAACTTCGAATAGGCCTCACACGTATCACTCACTTTCCTTTCATTCAACGAGACTTATCACCTTCTCCGAAGTGCCTCCATTGTCACAATAAAAATCTCTCAGTTGAGCACATCTTCATTCTGCCCCCTGCCTTCATCGATATCCCCTCCTCACACATGAAACAATCTAAAGAAAAATAAATAAATAATAAGATTTTTATTGAGTTCACTCTATTATAATATTCTCGCGCCATGGAAGACAAGAGAATTCGAAATATACTTGATACGCAATACTACTCGTACTAGCTGAAGTTCGAAGCTGATCCACTATTATATGAAAGAAATTTTGATAAACTCTCGAAAACGTTAAAACTTGAGCAGCAGATATCTCGAGTGGAACTATGTGAAATTCGAAGATTTTTATTATATTTTAGATACGAGGCCGAGTAAAAGAACAATTGCCCCGTTGTAAGCTTTTTCCATTATTTGTCAACACGAAGACGAAACATCTTTTACGAGTCACTTAATGGATTATGACGTGCACCAAAGGGCCCCTTTTTCGCTTACTTGCGCGTTTGAAGTTATATTGTAGCGTCTTAATGATTCGTTGTCATGTATCCTATAATAGTCCTGTGTAGTAAGATCCTGTCGTTTTTATTCACAAAAATTAGCTTCCTAATTGTCTGTACCGATTAAGTATCTTTTTTGTTGGTGACTTTATTCAAAACATCCGATGCTGAAGGCCTTTCAAAAATGGAATACAGTGTTGACAGAGGAAGAACAAAAGTTCCTCACACAAAAGAGTAAATTTTCACGGAAATTGCACAAAGGCTGATTCGGAGCACCAAAACAAACGCGCCAATTCTCAGTGTACATAGTCGGTCTAAACTCGACGATTGAACCGGAAGTATATGTACGTATGAGCTAATGGGAAAATAGAGAATAATATTTTCTAGATACGAATATAATAATACATTGACGTGGTATACAATATTTTTATAAAACTCGATCCGATGACATAAAAGCTTGAGAAACGGGCTTCTTATATAGAGAGGTGCGATATTAACGCACGAGGTAAGATGACTCAACTAAAATCGTCGATTTTGGTGAAGAAATTGAAAACACTAATCGAGCAACCACTAACCTCTTTTAAACGGAACGAAGGAGGAAAAAATTTTAACTATGCGAATATGGCACTCGTACAGCATTCAACATGGAACGAATGTGGTTTCCGTCTATCAAGAAGGCGAAAACGTATTTCATTTTTCGATTTATACAAGACCACTTGAGCAAGAGAAAAGCGAACGGCGACGAAGCATTATGGTTTAGCGTTTATCAAAACGAAAAGTTTAATTTACGCTCGCTCCACTACCGTGATCGTTATAGCTATCACTTTATTTAAATTCGCCCGTTTCGAATATATTTGACAATTTAATTAAAGCTGTACTCAAATCACTCCTCAATGAATGTACCCGCGAACGTATGTTTCAGCGCGCAGATGAAACGAACGGAATGCAACGAATTGAATTTTGCTGCGACAAAAATTATTTTAAAAATAACGCGTCGGCCATATAAAAGACCAAAAGTGGAATAAGAATTCGAAGAAAAATAGAAAAAGGAAAAATAATGATAGTGAGAGAGCGTTAAATAGCGTACGGCTTCTCTCCGGCGCCCAAAAGCTGTAGGTGTGATCGACGCGTCGCCGAATGTATACACGTTTGGAAATTGACGCGTTCTCCTCGTGGAAAATAAGCCTGCATCATTAAGATAGAAACGGAATCATGTTCGCAATTAACAGATCCTGTACAAAATGTGTGCATACATTTTATGATATTCATTCTTGTTCCGAGTAATACTGTACTTTCGAAATAGAATATGAGAGTTAAATTCGTCTACCAGTCAGACTAAATACCTCATCATCTTATACGACCTTTACTACGACTTCTCGCTGAACGAAATTATTTAATTTTAAAAGGTGAAGCCTTCGTACGTCTTAAACGGTACCTTACCTAACACTTGAGTATTCGATGAAATTGTATTAACCAAATTAGGTTTGAAGCCAAGACCTCTTCCATAACACTTCTACTCGTACAAGAGTAACGTGACAGTACAGAGATTTCGAAAGTGAGTATTATTAACCCAAAAACAAATCCCACTGATCGGTCGTCACAATTTGTGCACCGCGTTTGTGATGCATTTGCAAAACACCGCCCGTCCTCCATAGTGAAGTAGGTGCGGGTTGCGTATGCATTAATGTTGTTTCCTCCAACACCAGAATCGACCCTTTCGGGTACAGCTTCAGTGAAGGAGGAATCTCCTAAGCGAACCCCCTCTTCTACTCGGCAACGGCCAAGTTGCTTTGGCAACGGCCAAGCTGCGATGCCCCCCTGGCACGCATAAAAAGAGCAGCACTAGAAAACTCTCACATCACAAAAACGACACTATCACATCAGGCGTAGTGAGTCGCACCCGTCGCTGTTGCGTGAATCTCACTGTATGGTGCTCGTTAGACATATTCGTATGAACAGTGAACGTACCGTAGTAAGTTCACCGGAATAGAGGACGTGGAGCAACAATATAAACGCGAGATTCTTTCAACATCTATAAAGGCCCTAACAATCTGGATGGTATCCTTCTTCCTCTTCTTCCTGCAGATCTGGATGTTGATGGTACACGGGTGTTGAGTAGGCCATAGCGTGGTTCTGCATTTGCCTATTCCATTCCTGGTCCATCTTCCTCTTCATGATGGTGGCCGCAAATGCAGACACCTGGTTTCATGCTTCTTTGGAACCTAGCATGGTGGGTACCAGGCTACTCGGGTCGAGCGCTTCATCTACCCCGATCTCTTGGAGAAACCGACTAAGCTCGTCCCGCTCACGCCTCCACGCCTCACACTCAAATAAGGTGTGTTGTGGTCCATCATCCCGCCCTTGGTTACAGTGCGAACACGTTGCCTGCTCAACTTTCCTTAACTTCTCGTGAAGGTACTTGTTGAAGTAGCCATGGCTGCTTAACACCTGCGTCAGGTGAAAGTTCAGCTGACCATGGTGTCAGTTCATCCACTCATCAAGGTCGCGTATTAGCACACGGGTTGTCCATGTACCCAGCTCACTCTGGACAGTTCTTGCTTTCCACTTTACAAGCAAGGAGCGCCTGGCCTCCTGCTTGACCCGTAAAGCTTCTTGGTTGGTCGTCGTTCTCTTCTTTGCTTCGAAAACCACCGCTCTCTCCTCAGCAAGGAGCTCGATTGGTGGTGAACGTGCTAATACACAAAGAGCCTCCGTCGAGACAGTGCGGTAGGCATTAACACACCTCAGCGCAGCTCTTCGTTGGATCTTTACCATCTCTCTTCTTCGGTATGCTATCTTCATGCAGTCGGCCCATACTGGCGCACCATATAGGGGGATCGACAAGGCGGTGCTCATCATGATCATGATCCTTGCTTCTCTCGGTCCTCCTAGGTTCCTCATCAGGCGGCTTGGGTATCCAACTACCCGGCCCGCCTTTTCCGCTGCCATCAGGAAATGGTGCCTGAAGCTCAGCGTTGAGTCGAACCAGATGCCCAGGTATTTCATTTGCTTCTTGGTTTCAATTTCCACACCTCGCAGGCGAAAGGTGGGTGGCTTGAACATCCGACGGGTCGTGAATAAAATGGCCTCCGTCTTACTTGCTGCTAGTTCAAGTCCAGCCGACTTGATCCAACGCGTCACATCCTCTAGGGCCCGGTTCACCCTGCTCTCCACCGCTACAGTTGTTTCGGCGGTGCATACCACCAGGGTGTCATCCGCATAGCAGATAAGCTTAACCCCCGGTGACAGCTTCACCTTAAAGATTCCGTTAAATGCGACGCACCACAAAAGCGGCCCAAGGACCGACCCCTGCGGCACCCCACAAGTGACAGGGCGCTTTACTGTACCAGCAGACGTCTCTGCTTGGATTTCACGGCAGCTAAGATAGCTGCTGATCATCCTGAGCAGGTATGCGGGCACTCCTACGTTCACGAGAGCTTCCAATATAATCCTACATGGAATTGAATTGAACGCATTTATAGAATCAATACGTTTTTTAATTTTACGGTCATCCATCATAGAGAAATATGCTCGAAGAGAGTAACGAAACAATACAAGAACCGCACAATATTATAAACAGACCGAGCGCTTTCGACTAAACAGTCATTCTCACGGTATAGAAAGCGACGCGGTTCTTGTATTGTTTCGTTACTCTCTTCGAGTATATTTCTCTTTGAACGCATTTCTTATGTCGAGGCTGACGGCTGCGCAAAACTGAAGCATATCAATCGCTGACTTGGCTATCCTCTTCAGCCGGATCCCAGCAACTGATGTTTGAAAACCGTACTGACAATTTGTGCACCATTTTAAGTGCTGTATCATACTAATCTAAGGAGCTCGAGAGCAGCAGGTAAAATGGACATCCATTTTGTTTTTTAAGTGAACCTTTCCTTACACTCTACAACATTTTGGGAGAAAATATTTCTTGTATTCTTACGATAGGCCTTGTTCTATAGATTGTTGTCATGTCGCTTGACCGGCTTCTACAGAACTCGGTTCATTTGGTTTATTAGAAAATAAGATGGAAGTCCTGTCGTACTTGCGCATGTACCCCGTAAGCTAAATTCACTTAGAAAACAAGAAGGATTCCCATTTTACCTGCTCTCGAGCTCCTCAACTGGTCACGAATTGAGACGTATCGAATGAATCCTAAAAAACGTAAGTTGAACTTCCTTTTTTTTAATATTCGAAAAAGGAGTCCGGAGCAATCAGTTCTACCTAAATTCCTCCCGACTACGTTGAACTGATTCGATACAATTTTCTGGAATTTCGGGTTTTCAATTCTCCTGCAGACATAGGCCTGTTTGGGTCGACCCTATCGATACCCCATGGGCTTTTCCAACCAGACGACCGGTCCGTGTTATTGCTCAAGAATGGAGGCAGTTATTGTTAGAACAGGGTTCTTCAGTACATACATTGCGCCGTTAAGGAGATGCATTTATGATAGCGTTGCCCATACATAGTACGGGTTCTTAATCCAAAATTCTAGAGAATTGTGCATTTTGTCATAAAAGCATGAAATTTGGTGTTGAGGTGTATGAAGGTGTAATAAATGATATTATCAAGAGTGTCACGCAGAAAGTCTATATTTGAGCGCCCAGGGGTCCACATTTGGGGGGAGAGGGTTTATTTTGAAGATTATTGTTGCAAAAATTGGAAAAAAATATATTAATCATGTGATTTGTAGAAAAAATGTATCCCAAAATTTTTTTCCTACACGCACCTTTGGGCCCAAAATTTCACGAAATTGTAAATGTAATCAGAAAAACTTGAAATTTGGCATACAGGTGAAGGAGGAGGTAATGAATGAAATTAACAAGAATGCCTTGCAGTAAGTTCATTTTTGTACCCCCAGGGGCCCATTTTCTGGGGGGAGGGGGAGATGCTTATTTTGAGCACTATTGTTGCAAAAATTGGAAAAAAATTTATAAAATGAATGCATTTGTTGAGTTGTTCAAAGAAATGCTGCGAGGAATTTTTTTCTATACATAGACCCTTTCATTGGGGGCCTTGGGGCCCAAAATTTCACAAAATCATAAATTTCATCAGAAAAACTTGAAATTTAGTACACACGTGAAGGAAGGTGTAATGAATAATATTACTAAGAATATGCCACAGAATAAGTTCATTTTTGTGCCCCTACGGGCCCTTTTTTGGGGGGAGGGGACAAAGGCTTCTTCATTTTATCTTATTGCTGTTGCCGAACTTGGAAAAAAAAATTATACATAATATATTCATTGGGTGATTTGTAAGAAAAAAAATGTTGCGAGGAATTTTTTTTATGTATAAACTCTTTCATTGGGGGCTCGTGGGCTTCAAATTTCTTAAAACTCTAAATTTCATCAGTTGCGTATACGTAAGATCTTAGCCTTCATTATACTAGGCTTAATTTACACAAATTATGAGACAAAATAAAACGCAAATTATAAAGATTTATTGAATAAATTTATTATCATTTGCCGTAATGTAGAGAGACAAATTCTGGATTCCGTTTTTTTCGAACATTATCCCTAAAATAAAGTTGTGAATATTTAATTTTTTGAGCATCTTGTTCTCTCAAATTACTACTTAAATTTGAAAGAACACCCTGTATCTTACAATGATGAAGCCCAAATCTTGACACATTTTGTACATTACCTATTGAAACTGAGGCGCCAAGAGATGCAAAAGCTAGCGCCGAATTATATTGTCTAATATTTTCTCGGAATTGCTTATTTTCAATATGAATATTACACAACAATTTCTTTATTAACGAAGGCACTTCAAAATTAAAATCAAAAATATGTTATATTTTCCTCCCATGCAACACTTGGTGAATATCATCTGCTTTTCGATTACTTCATTTTTGAAATGAAAAGCTCCGCAAAATTTACTTTTTAGATTCATGGCACCCAAGTAATTCGGCACAATATTGATTTCACAATATTTTCTTCTATCAATAAATATTGAACCAGAATTTGAAGTGATTGAGCCTATATCATTTTCAAAAAAAAATGTATTATGTGGTAGGTGCGAGATATTTTGTGATTCATTATTATGAATATAAAACTCTTTCCTGGCATATGTTTGCTCTAAAAAGGAGTCAACTACGTTCATATTTTCATGGTCATTCAAATTACCACTACGTGTGTCAACACCTAGATCATCAATATTAGAGTAACTACTGGCATAACAATGCTCCAATAAAATATTTAAAATCTGTGCTGGCATAAGAATGCTCCAATGAGGTATTTCAAGTATGATTTTTGGCGTCTTTCAATCTATGATGCATATTAGCAATTTTTTCAATCAGCGGCATATAATGGTTACCGTTTATGTACAACAGACGTATTGTACACGCGGGAGTAGTTCTTTAATTTTATTTCAGTCAATACTCTATAACTGGAAAAAGTAATTTCTTTGTATACAATGACGTCAACTTGAAGATTATAGACATGGAATAAATCTCAATGTATGTAGGCATCTTGATTCCATTGATATAGACCTCGTACTCTTACCAAAATCATCTGAATTTGGATTGTCAGAGTACAACGATGATCATTCTGTATTATTCTGACACCCAATTAACTCGTAATCCCTGAAAAAAAGAAGTGTTACCTCTAGTATGTATAATTTTTTTCCAAGTTTTGCAACAATAAGTTAAAATGGTGAAGCCTTTGTCCCCTCCCCAAAAAAATGGGCCCATAGGGGCACAAAAATGCTTGTTAATATTATTCATTACACCTTCCTTCACGTGTGTACTAAATTTCAAGTTTTTCTGATGAAATTTATGATTTTGCGAAATTTTGGGCCCGAAGGCCCCCAATGAAAGGGTCTATGTATAGAAAAAAATTCCTCGCAGCATTTCTTTGAACAACTCACCAAATGCATTTATTTTATTATTTTTTTTTTTTTTTTATTTAATACTTTTTACAAAAACTGCCGAGCGGCATCTATATGTACTGATCATAATAGCTATGTATTACACTTGTTGAGCTACCTATTCCATTGAACAGTAGCCCACTTCCAGTATGGTTTTAGTTTGTCCGCACTGGTAAGTCTGCTGGTTTGTATCTCTTCAATCTTCGGACTTCATTGCTGTTGTCCAGGAGTTGAATAGCGCTTGGGTTTGGGTGTTTTAAAAGTCTGGTTTCGTATTTCTGAGAATGACGACGGATTTCTTCCATGACGGTGTCCATTTTCAAGTCTCGATGGATTGAGTCATTTCTTTCATAGCGGTAGGCTTGTACCATTGTGCGTAGCACTATGTTTTGACTTCGCTGTATTATTTCTATATTAGAGCGGCTTGTACAACCCCA